>CM061133.1:205651088-206890970 GCA_030789695.1 Scilla litardierei
ATGTTGAAAATTTTCCCTGTGCCATTTAACATTGTGGAGTTTAATATGTGCTTTGATTGAGAATCTGAATTTATCGCTTGTTTTGCTAGGGACTAGCAAAAAGCTAGTTGGGGGTGTGATTATGGACGGATCTACATAGGGGCTAGGGGGCACGTGCCCCCCCTGAAAACTGGGTATAAAATTACATATATATCCTTCTATAAAAAATTACCATGAAAAAATTACCATTAAATAATTATTAATTCAATCTCTAAAGCGCCCTATTGCAGCTCGGTGGTAAAACGTTTGTATCGTAACCTGAAGGTTCGCAGTTCGATCTTGCATGAGGTCATTCTTTGCTCTTTTTCAAAATTAATTTTTAAAGCTCGGTGGTAGTCTGGACTCTGGTAGAGCGTTAGTACTGCAATTCTATCCTGCGGAATGGCTTTCTTTAAGGTTTTTTTAAATTAATTTTTTAAGAGTCCCTTTCCTCCATCTTTATTTTATAGTCCAAGCTAATATAAACGAAAAATAAAGAACCTAACTCAATGGCTGATTAGTATTGGGAAAAAAAGAGAAAAAAAGGCAATTTTCTACATTTTTCTTTCATTAGCTTAACTTGTTTCTTGTCAATTTGTTCATGTGCTTTGCTCTTCTAACTTTATTTTCCTTACCATAATGATACTGCGAATGTATATCTAATTTTATAAATTCAATATAATTTTATAAATTTATAAATTTCATTAGCTGGTTGGTCTTGCTCAATTTTTTCTCGAAGATTTCTGTTCTATAAAGCTTTTGAAACTTGAAGATCAACTTGAAACTTATATATCTGATGTACGCTCTAACGTGGAGTTTATTAGACTCAAAGAAGAAAAAGAATAATGTATATCCATTAGTTTATTTGCGCATTACACTTGCTTTGGTTCTTCCAGTAGCTATGAAAAGAGTTGAGAGAGTGTTTTTAGGTATGAATATTGTGAAGAGTTGTTTACACAATCAAATAGGAGATCAATTGATAAACGACAATGTTGTGTACATCGAGAAAGATATTTTTGATAGCATCAACAATGAAGTTGTTATACATGAGACCTCGTCGAGTGTAATTGTAATTTGTAAGTTGTTACGATCATCTTATCTAAGGATGTGCTTGAGTCAATGTAATTTTTCATTTTGCTACAATTTTACAATAAATAAAATAAACAAAAAATATTTCTGGCCAAAAAGATTGTGCCCCTCCTGCATTTAATTCATGAATACGTCACTGTGTGTGATTAAGGTTCAATATTATATATTTTACCCCTCATTAGATAGTATTTTGTGCATAATTTGTGTTCATTTTGGCTCCGATACGCGCATTTTGATGATATCACTTAATATTGGAGCTTACCGTTTTTATATGCTTAAAACATAATTTTTACAGCTTATTAGCATCTTCATCTTGGTCTCCTATTATTTTTCAGTTGAATTTCGTGAAGTCCCGATTCCAACGCATATTTTTCCAGGATTTTTGGACGTCGGAGCAATTTACTGCATTTTTCGCAAGACAGGGTGACGGTGCTGAAAATTTCTGCAGATTTGCCCCTCTTGTGAAGAAATCTTCTATCATTCCAGTGTATATTCCGATCTATTGATATTTTTCTGTTATACTACACTATGTTACGGTTCCATCGCCGCCTGGAACACGTTAATCCGAGGTCGGATGATTTTTCTAGAATTTTCGTAAGACAGGGTGACGGTGCTGAAAATTTCTGCAGATTTGGGCATTAGTTGCGGGTTTGGGCGCGGATCCGACCCGTTTGGGCTGTTTTCAGACCCGAAATTCTGAGCCTATTTCTAGGGCTTCTCCCCTCTATTCCCCTCATTCCTTCTTCCTCATTCTTCATCTTAGGGTTAGGGTTTTGGTGGAGCAACAAGGAAGCAAGGAGGAGCAATTGGGTTTTGGTTGGGGTTTCCTTGGAGATCTTGGTGAACTCTTTTCCTCTCCATTTGTATTTTGATTTAGTGATTTGTAATGATAATGGATGATGTTTTTAGAAGTAAAAATCCATCTTTTCTTGTTGTAATGAGCTAGATCTTTTTCTTGTGTGGTTGTGTTGATTTGTGTTTGTGGAGCTATGGTTATTCAATCTTGCATGTTTAAATGTTTATGTGGTAGGATTGATTAGATATACTTTGAGTTAGGGATCCTAGTGGGTATCCCTAGAGTGGAGTGTGCCTAGTGGTACCACTCATGTATGCTTAGTTGTTTATTATCTCAATTTTCCATACCCTACTTTCATTGCACACCAAGTGTTTGATAAAATGCCACATCCACCGATTGCTCATTCCTTAGCCGGAAAGACAATTGAGTTATCTCCGGATTGAATCCATATGCTTAACAACCACACTCTCACACATCACACAAGCTTTCTTGCCCGAGGATGTTGATTTGGTAGTTGGTCTCAAACACCCACATTTTCACACACACTTCTACCCCGTTAGCGTAGTTGGTTGTTAACCGCCGTTACCCTTCCTACATCAATTGAATTTGCGATTGCAAAACGACTTGTCCCCGTGATCCGACCCGGTCTCATCGAAAATAAATTTATTACTAGACGTCCTCCTACACTTGGGAGTAGCGCTCAAGCATCACATACTTGAGACACGTTCAAGCAGCTTGCTTCTACATATTCTAGGCATTAGGACACGCACCCGCATTTTTTTCATTTGTATAATTTAATTTTTTTAGTTTTCCTTTTTTAATTACCCACCCTCCCCACCCTAGCATCATTTTCTGCCTTGCACGCGTGTTCTCAGCAGTGTGGACAATGTTGTGTTTAGCTTGGGGAATGAGTGCTATCACTTTTTATTTTTATTATCCATCTTTTTTCTTTCACTTTACCTCTTTTATTTTTATTTTCCATCCATTTTCCACCAGTTTATTTTTTTCCTTTTAGCATCATATTTTCCATCTTTTGGTATGCTTGCATGCTTGTTTTCTTTTATTTTTCCACCTTTCTTTTCCTTTATATGCTAGATATATTCCATATGATGATATCTCGTATGCTTTAGTAACTATCACGATGCTTATTACTCTTGACATGCTACTTAGAGTATTTCAGTATCTTGCTATCCATGTGCTTGCAAATATATTTCTTTTGATGACTCCTCTAAGTGAATGCATGAAGTTTATTGAAGCTGGATGTATGGATTAGCGTTTAGTATGCTTTTATTAGAAATGCACCAAGATTCATGCATCATTAGTTTATCTGAAGCATCAGTTTTATTGTCTTATTCACCTTCTGTTGCATGCCTGATTTGATTGTAAACTTTACCGCTTGACTTCACTATTTGCTGAAATGATTAAGAATATCCATGCTTACATACGAGTTTTAGTTGATGTATTATCTTATTGAACCGTTTGTGCACATCTTAGAGTGAACCGAGTGTTACATTATAATTCTTTCTCTACATATCTCTTTATTTCTCTACATTTCACTTGAGTTCACCCCTTCCAGCTACTTAAACCGCATCTATTTCCAAAGATCCTTTGCAAAAGAAAAGCTAGCTCCATAAAGTATAAAAAGCCAAAAAGGAGCCAAAAACCAAAAATACAAATCATATTGCTCCTACGAAAGTCCAAAAAGAAAGAAAAATGAGAAAAAAGGAGGAAAATGTTTCTCTATCTCATTATTGGAGCCACTTTTATAATTGGGAAAACCAAGGCAAAAATCCTATTTCCCCCTATTATTTTCCTTTGGATGCGACACCTCAAGCTAAGCTTGGGTGGGTGAATGCATTGACCATATGAGGGAGTACGACATTAGAGTGGAGTTGTGCACGAATGTTGATAATGCTGAAACTTAGCGAAATAGTTTAGCTATGGAGATTTCTTATGCTTTGATATGAATATGTGAATGCCATGACTTTTATTCTATTCTCTATTGCATGCTTGGTGTGATTATTATATGCTTCAGTTATAACTCTTGATTGAAAAGTGCATCGCCAATGATTTGCATATTGAATTCTATGAATTGCATGAAGTGAATATGAGTTGATTGCATGAATTTAGATAGTCCCTTTTTGTTGACCTTAAAAGCTTGCAAGTACCATGTTTAAGTTAGATATGAAATCTTTATAGCATGTGATTCATATTTTCCGAGTTATCGTGATGTGTAGCTTATAGCTTGAGATCTGAGCGAATAATCTAGCGACCCCCTCCATTTTTCATTCTTTTTTTATTTCTTATTTTCATCTCCCGGTGAGATTCGTATTCGTCTTCCTCGAGAATGAGTAAGAGATAAGCTTGGAGGATTTTGATGTGTCCATATTTTCCATGCATTTACTGCATCATTTCATATCATTTTTTCCTTCCAAAGTTCACATTTTCATATATTACCGCACGTTTAACGTTATATTCGAGTTTCGTATAGAATTGTGGATTTTCAGGAACTTTGGAGCGAATTGGAGCAATTATAGGACATGAACACTTCCGAGTCGTCCGGAACATCATTGGCAAGGTTCAACAAGTGTTCTGCAAGGTGAAGAAGAATATTGGAGGAGAGGAGAAGAAAAGAATGAGATTTTAGAGCTCTAGAGGCATTAGAGGATGTTTTCCCAGGAAGCTCGGTCGAGTGCATCAGCACTCGACCGAGCTGATACTCTTGAAGCCCCAGCAGACCAGACACGCCCCACTCGATCGAGCAGAGCGTCTACTTGATCGAGCCGAATCCAAGCAGAATGACTATTTTGAGCAACTCTCCAAGCACGGTAGCTCGACAGAGCAGACAAGACCACTCGACCGAGTAGACCATCTACTCGACCGAGCACGACCCAAACATAGCAGCATTTTGGAGAGACTTTCAACCCACTGTAGCTCGTCCGAGTGGAGGGGCTACTCGACCAAGTAGCCCATATCAACCCAGAGCCAAGGAAGCAGCAAAGAGGAGCCACATGTCCAGCTTGAACGAGCGGCGCCGCTACTCGACCAAGTAGGGCGCCACGACCTGACTTACTAGTGGGCCCAATTAACCATATCTTCAGATTTTTGTGGGGTCCATCCCCTTGTATATAAGCACAATTTTTATCCCATTTGTAGAGAGCTTGTTATTTTCCTTAGTTTTAATTCTAGTTTAGTTTTCTTAGAGATTTTTCATAACCGTCGCTATTTTGTAGAAGACAAAGATTGGATTTTTATATATTTCTTTTGCTTGGAATCTTGAGTTCTTAATTCTCTGCGATTGTCTATCGATCTACGACGTTTTGGTAATGATTTCTAATCTTCTATTGCTTTCTTTAATGTCTTCTATTGTGATGATGATCTCTCCTGCTTCTACTGAATTTTCCATTGTTATTTCTATGATCCATGAGTAGCCTTATCTAGGGCTAAAGGATTAGCCCTAGGATCTTAGGATTTAGATGTAAAGTTAGGATTTTTATGTTGTTTTGGTATAAAGGGATGTGTTTTGGTTGATCCAGCCAAGCTTGTTAGAGATTCCAAATAGGGTGCATGACCATGATAGTGGCATGCACTTTGGACGGATATCATATGAACTTAATTAGACACGTTAGTGAATTCAATCGGAGTTCGTGACCACGATAGTGGCGCGCACTTTGATGTTCTCCACCGACGTCTTATATCACTAATTGATGACTACGATAGGAGCGTCAATGAGAGCCACCAATACACAGATCAAAGCTCTATCTATGATAGTGGCATGAGTGGAGATTGAGAATAGTTGTCGATCGTAATGCACGGATTGCGTGTGAGGCCATCCATGATGGTGGAGCTAAGCACGGGAAACGTTAGACGAGTGGCATGACGATAGTTGGCCCTGAGTTCTACATTTTAGATGTGACAATCTCTCCCTAATAAAGCCAATTCAACGTAAGAATTCTGACCTAGCATTGACATCCGACGGTCCTAGTGGAGACTCATATTGCCCTAGTCTTTTTATATTGTTGATAACCCCGTTAGGAGATAATCATGACAACCATCTTTGAATACACATGCTAACATTATTCTAAGATTTAGAAGATACCCAAGACTATATAAGAATCACCTCCCTGTGGGATTGATATCTTTATATATTATAAAGCTCTGATAGCGTGCACTTGCGGTAGTTTTTGGGTGTAAATCTGGAGCACACCACACGCGAAGAAAACAGATTGGCTATGGAGAGTAACGATGACGTTCAGCTTGGAGGAGAAGATTCACACCATTACATCGAGCATGAGAGCTGCGAAGGCAACGATGACATTGCTTCTGATGTCATGCCCGAGCTGTCTCCTGTTCTTGAGACATTCCCTCATGTTGAGCAAAATAAGGACACATATATACGACATCGGATGCCTCGAGTTCCAGGACAGAAATGAAGAAGTGGGCATAAAAAGGAAAAGATGAAATGTATATTGCCTTCTATACTTGAGGAGCCTGAGGAGGAGGCCGAGGCAGTGTGTTGTAAGGATAGGAACGCTGTCACCTCTGACGAGACAGTTACACCTGGTGCGATTGCAGCCATTTCTGATGTCACGTAGAGCCGGGTTGCGCCGTCGTCGCTCCCCCACACATCTTTCCATCTAGTTCTTACGATGAGTGGTTGAATGGAGTGGATTCAGAGGGAGAAGATATTAAGGTTATCTACCTTGCATGGGATGATAGATATGATGCATCCAAGGGCGACACATCTACTTCCATACATGGAGAGCCCGAGGATACTTTAGCATCTCGCCGGTCCCCCTACCTGATACATGAGCCTACAAGGCCGGAGCATGCTTTTGAGGAGGCCGTACACACAGAGTCAGAGATTGACAATGAGGAGGTCATGCATTGGGACATTGGGACGAGGATACATCCATTCATGAGGATCACAAGCACTACCCTCCTCCATTAGAGCTTTCGTAGCCACCTTACCCTTCCACTGACGCCGAGGAGCATCCCATAGAGCTTATTACTCCTATTCAGGGAGAATCTTTTACCCACTCTCTTCCCTTGTCTGAATCTATTTCCACTCATGTTATTTATGATGATTTGGATTCTGATGACATGTTACATATTTTGCAGGACTCTTACAAATTCGATCATGAGGTACATTGGCACGTATCTGATGAGGAGGAGAGTGAGGAGCCACCTACCATGGATGCTATTGAATATGAACAGGAGGTGCGCTGGGATGAGTCTGACGACGATGAGGAGTCGCCTGATGAGACCCATACTTATACTCCAGAGTTACCTGAAAACCCCAAAACGAACGACGAGGAGTTGCCTGTCGCAGTGCACGAGAGTAGAGATCTATTTTCAGGGAAGTATCGCCGACCATTATTGATCTTCCATATTTCTTTTGATGATCTTCTTAGTATTTCCGTGTTAAAAATTTCCTATCAGGTTGATGCGGCTTATCTCTTGCAGGGTACAGGTTGAGTCCTTAGAGAGATGCTGGGAGCCGAATTACTGGAATCTGATGAAGTCCGTGGAGACACGCACCTGGGGGAGCCACGGAAGGAGCAGTTGGAGAAGTTGCCTGCATCAGCAAAGATACTGGATTTGCCTTTTGCTACAGGTGGTATAAATCCAGTAGTGTAGCTGTAGTGTAGATTTTTATGCTTTAAATAAACAAGAATCCTCTCGACATTGAGAGGACCGTATAGGATTTTTATGCTTTCCAAGTTTAATAAATTCAACCCATATGATGGCTACACAATAATCTTTTGCACCCCACCATATTCTATGATTTGATTGCCCACCCTAATTTTATGATGCTTATTTTGCTTCTCTCCCTGATTTTTATGTCTATCTGTCCACACCGGGAACATCTGATATAGTTTGGGGAGAGAGAAATTATTTTGTTGTATAACTCCCTATTTTATCGTTGTCCTCTATCCATATCACACACACATTGAGGACAATGTGACGTTTAAGCTTGGGGGATTGCACAGAGCACACACTTTGCTTTGTCGTGAAATACACTTAAATTTTTCTGTGAACCATATTCACCTATCTATTTTTGTCTCATATACTTTATTTTCTATGAAATATTATGGATTTTTTATGAACTCTGATATCTGTTAGACTAGAGTTTACTTCCATGATTAGAGTATCATTGGTAATATGCTTTTTCATAGTAGAATCCATTGTTTACAACCATATTCTCGAAACAGTTGAGCTAAAATGAATGAATCATAATCTGAAAATTATTCGATTCTTGCGTGATTTGATTGATAATTCTATTGCATCAGGGATGTTTAGTAATTCCAAAGAGATAGGATAACCTCACGGCAACCAAAGTAGTGATAAGTAGAATTCCTGAAACCGAGCCATTTCTAGATTCTATGCTTTTTCCCTTTCTTTTGTATATATCCAAATAAATGATCTTTGATCATACTTTACATTCCATCGCATTTACGTGAGTTTCCAAAAATCCCACAACATAAAAATCAAATAAATATCCTAAATAAAAGGTCCTTGGGATTCCTTATAACTCGATGCCCTAAGATCGTCTGATCTGGAATGCATAGACTACTCCTTGCACTCCATTGTATTTACGCAAGTTTGCAAGACAAAAAGCCAAAAAATAGCCAAATGTATAAAAACACAAAAATTCCATATCTTTATCTCCATTTCTATATAGAATAAGGACATGGCAGAGTTGATGGGTTCTTGGAGTCATGAAACGAGCGTAGTGTGGTGATTGCCTTACCTTAATTGAATTTACTAACTCATTCCATGAAGCTTAACAAAAGACCACACATATTTGAAACTGTTTCATCATTACATATTTATGCTGCTTAGAGAATGAGTTGTGGACATTGGATTCACCTCTGTGAACTTAGTATATTCCATGATAAACTATGATAGTTTAAAGCTCTACTCTCATTTCATTGTTTATCAAGTTCATTACATTTATTGAAATCCACAATAAGCTCATTTAAGCGAGACTTAAGCATTTTGTGCGAATGTGCATTTCGATTATATATTGGTGTGTGTTCTTGTATTCTTGTATACATGGGTTCATAGTTTAAGAATTGAGCCCCTTGACTCTATCACACTTCATCACCTCACCATTCCATTATATTCCTATCCCGGGCTCGCTTCTTACTAGTCTTCCTCAAGGACGAGTAAGAGGTAAGCTGGGGGATTATGATGTGTCATAATATTCCACATTCTACACACACACACACACACACACACACACACACACACACGTCAAAATGATTGTTTAATCCCAATTTTATACGCTTTATGTTGATGATTGGAACTATTTGATTTGAGAGTGTTTGGTTGCATTTCAAGGAATATAGAGCAATTCGAAACATATTGGATAGGAGGATACAATCGTCGATGATGGTGTAGCAACGACATCATATTTGAGGAGCACATGCTGCTGGATATGAGCAAGAAAAGAAAGCAAAGAAGAAATAAAGATGAGGAAGGAAAGAAAGAAAGGGGCAAGAGCTGAATTCCAGGTCGCTCGGCCGAGCAGCTACACCACTCGAATGAGCTGATGCCGCAAAAAGAGAAGAGCAAGTGAGGGTCGAAAAGATCTTCCAGGAAGAAGGTCGCTCGACTGAGCGGCCTACCTCGCTCGACTGAGTGGCCCTCTGTAGACGACCCCCAGATTGGCCTTGGAAATATCTGTATTTCGATCGACCAAGCGACCTACCTCGCTTAACTGAGCGGCATCCTCTACCCAGACTCAAAGATGAAGCACCAAGAAGGTGCTCGACCGAGTGCTAGGGCATGCTTGGTCGAACGGTGCGGGTCCCAGCACTCGCAAGTTGCGATCTGCTTGGGCTTTTCGGGCTTTTTAGGGTTTTCTAGGGGGACTATATATAGGGATGGAGCAGTCATCATTAGAGGAGGCCGGTTTTTATTCAGTTTTTATTCTTTGGGATGATTTTTGGAGGCTAGGCCATGCCATCGGCCCCCTCCTTGGCGGTTTTGTATTGGATCTTCATCAAGATAAGTGTTTTCGTTTGTTGAATCTCTTTTGTTGATGTTTTTAATTGTTTGTGATGTTGATTTCTATTATTTTCGTTTCTTTCCCCATGATTGAGTAGATCTATTGATAGGGCTAGGGATGAACCCTAGGATTCTAGGGATTGGATGTTAGGTTAGCCTTAGTTGAATGAATCTAGGGTTGCTCTATAGTAGTTTGAACAAGGATTTTGGGGGATAGGCCCTAGAATTGGAGGATTGCGAAAGTGCTCCATGTTCTAGGGAAGAACGCCATGAATCTGATAGGGATTAGCGTCATCTTCTAGGGCTCGTGATCATGAGAGTGACTCGCACATTAGGGACAATGACTAACCTATGATCTGCTAGTCGGTGACTACGAGAGTAGCCCGACTGCTAGAACCCACCATAGTGTAGTATCCCAATCCGTAGATCATGAGAGTGGATACAGATCTGTTATACGGGAATCGTGTCAAGCGTAATGCATGTATCCATGTGTGAAGTATATTACAAAAGAAGCTGAACATAGGGATACGTTAGACGAGTAAGACGACGAAAGTCAAGTACTCGTTCCCATCTCTGGATGTGACACTCCTACCCTTATTTATAGTTCAACGAAAGGGTCCTCAACCTGATATCCAAGTCCGAAAGTCCAAGCGGGGATTCCCGACACCCTAGCAATCTTTCTCTCAATTGTTTTATCTGTTTTATTTTTTTTGTATGGAGTTGTCGGTTGTGCCTTGCTGATCGTGACACTCTCACATTTCACCATCATCACCATTACAACTTCCTTCGTAATCCATCTCCACCATAAATTTGAAGTCCAATTAACCTAGGAATCGATGGTAGTATAAGCAACACATCCCTGTGGATTCGACCCCGAACTCATCGGGAATATATTTCGCTGACACCCTTGCACTTGGTGGTGAGGGTGTGCATCACCTTTTTGGGGGTGTGCATCCTCGTAGAACAAGCAAAAATGGCACCGTTGCCGGGAAGGTGTTCCATCATATTACCTATTTATCACGATTAGGTTGTTAGACTTCATGAAAACAAAAAGAAAAAATATATATATAACACTTGAAAACTTATAAAAAGAAATAAAAAGAGATTTTTTCCCTTTCACCACTTTATTATTATCTCTTTTTCTTGTACCATTGATATCTTTTTCAGGTTGTTTGTTTTTGACTATTCAGGTACAATGGAACAATTTTGGGATTATTCTGGTGATGGTTATTTGACACAGTATGAGGATCCAATGGAAGAATACAGATATTATCCACAAGACACACACTATCAGATGGAAGGATATAATCACTATTCAGAGTGCCATGCCTAATGCGAGTCTTGTGATGTGGAGGGACACATGCCCTATGAAAGCCGCGTTTGTCTATTGAATCCTGACCATCCCATCAATTTGGCGCTCGCACGGTTTGAGGAGAGCCGGGCACTTATTAAATCTCAGCAGAATGATACCCTTAAGTTGTGGCAAGAGGTTGATAAACTCTGTAGGGCTCTTAGAGCTCATGAGCACCTGACATCACAGGCATGCAAAAAACACAGATTGGCTATGAAGAGTAACAATGACGTTCAGCTTGGAGGAGAAGATTCACATCATTACATCGAGGATGAGAGCTACGAAGGCAACGATGACATTGCTTCTGATGTCGTGCCCGAGCCATCTCCCGTTCTTGAGACATTCCCTCAGGTTGAGCAAAATAAGGACACATATATACGCGATCTGATGCCTCGAGTTCCGGGACAGAAACGAAGAAGTGGGCATAAAAAGGAAAAGGTGAAATGTATATTGCCTTCTATACTTGAGGAGCCCGAGGAGGAGGGCAAGGCAGTGTGTTGTAAGGATATGGACGTTGTCACCTCTGACAAGACAGTGACTCCTGACGTGATTGCAGTCATTTCTGATGTCACCGCAGAGTCAGGTTGCGCCGTCATCGCTCCCCCACACATCTATCCAGCTAGTTCTTACGATGAGTGGTTGAACGGAGCGTATTCCGGGAGAGAATACATTGAGGTTATTTGCCTTGCACGGGATGACAGATATGATGCATCCAAGGGCGACACATCTACTTCCATACATAGAGAGCCCGAGGATACTTTAGCATCCCGCCAGTCTGCCTACCTGACACATAGCCTACAGGGTCAGATCATGCTTTTGAGGAGGCCGTACACACGGAGTCAGAGCTTGACATTGAGGAGGTCGTACATTGGAACGAGGATATAGCCATTCATGAGGATCCTGAGCACTACCCTCCCCGATTAGAGCTTTTGTAGCCACCTTACCCTTCCACTGACGCCGATGACCATCCCACAGAGCTTATTGCTCCCATTCAGGGAGAATCTTTTACCCACTCTCTTCCCTTGTCTGAATCTATTTCCACTCATGTTATTTATGATGATTCAGATTCTGATGACACGTTAGATATTTTGTAAGACACTTACACATTCGATCATGAGGTACATTGGGACGTGTCTGATGAGGAGGAGAGTGAGAAGCTGACGTCCCCACAATGTGCGTGTCAGATGTGCAATATATATGATTGGGGGTGTGAGATTTAAATATTTATAACCGCAAGCGCACGGTGTTGTAATGTGGCTTGGGGGTCGAACTCAGGGAGGCGTGGTTGTGCTTGTGTCAGAAAGGACTGGATTCACTTCATGGGTGAGCTAGCCCGAATCGGATGATGGGTTGTCACGGAAAATAGAATGCGAGGGATAAACAATATAAAAGGAAACCCGGGACTTCGGCTTCCACCCTATCGTGCGATTCTCGCCAATACGGCCTACGGGTAGGATAACGATCGGAATTAGGGTCTAATAGTGAGACGTTGCCTCTGAGAGTGATACCGGCGTCCCATGGGCCTGATATTCCGGTCGGTGCCCAGGATGATACACCAGACTACCCGGGTTCGGTCATTGGGCATTCCCATGTCCATTAACAATTACCGACTCCGGGAGCACTAAGCTCGCAACGATAACTCCCAACATCTCGTCCTGCCGCTCCCGCGCGCTAGGATTCGACGTCTACGCTAAGGGTGTGAGCTATGGCTAGGGAGTCAACCGCCAAGTTTATTCCCCCTTGGCCCAACGGTCAAAGGCGGTCTTTTCTCCGCCGATGACAATGAAACACCCCGCGTAACTGATAGATTCCTACTCCCTATCGATTTCCTAGTCCTATGGACGCATCAGGGAGAACCCACGAAGGGGTTTCCACCGAAATCCTAGATTTGGGAACTACTCACACATATTTACTAAAAAGCAATCTAAATGAAAATCGACCGTTAAAAGCATGATCAGGCGATTGAAAAGTAGTAAGGGAAATGCAAATTACACTATATTAAAGTTTTGTAAAGATCAGACAACTTACAAATATCTAGAAAATTACAGCCATCAAGAGAGAGAAAAAACAGCAAAAATAACAACTCCCGGTTTCTGGAAACCTAGGGTCTCTATTTATAAAAAACGACATCACCCGATCGGGTGAAGAATCACCCGATCGGGTGACCTGCTGCGAACTTCGGCAGCAATCTTCAGCATTTCACCCGGTCAGGCGGCACAGTCGGTTGATGGAAGCTGCTCGTCGTTTGGATCTTGAGCTCATCGGGTGAACCGATCGGTTGAAAGATCACCCGATCGGTTGGAATTGTTGCCCAAAAAGACAAAGACTTCGGAAGTTTTGGCACGGTCAGCCGGCCGTCGAGTGAGCTCTTCGGGTCATCTTCTTCGGGAAACGGCTACAGGTGAACCGATCGGGTGAAGATCACCCGATCGGTTGAGTTTCAGCTCCAATTTCCAGAGAGAGAGGTCGGGTTGAACCGGTCGGCGACCCGGTCGGTTGACACTTTCGTTGCTTCAGCGGCTGACCGGGTCGTGCACGCGTGCATCACCCGATCGATTGGCCTATCCAACCGATCGGGTGGGGGCTGAAAGATGGTGATCTTCGTCGTTTGGCCCCCTGGATCACGCGTGAATCCTCCCGTTGCTCCGGGGACTCATGATATCGTTGTTTTATGTCCCCTACGCCGGCAAACTCCTGCAAACATACAAAAACACGGAAAAGTGAAAGAAAACAAGAAAACACGAGAAAACGAATACAAGACGGTGGAAAATAGAAGAAAAACACAAAAGAAGACGTGCGTGAATATATGAAATATAAACGCACGTTAAAATCCCCCAAGCTGAACCCTTCCTCGTCCTCGAGGAAGACGAGTGAGAGTAGGAGCTCGGAGGGAGAAAATAGAGAGAAAGAGAGAAAGAAGAGAACTCTAAATCCTAAATCGCCCGTCAGGGCCAACAAAACCAAAAACGACACACCAAGCAAGGAAACGCCAAATCACATCCCTAAACCGAGGAATACGAGTCCAGACAAGTGCCGTGGGCCCACGCTGTGAAGCGCGAGTGAGTGTGGTCGTGTGCTAGCAGTCGATGTCACTATCTACATCGTGTAATAAGCTCCATATACACAAATCCAAGAAATGACCCAAATATCGATTCGATTCGAAATGAGCGGTGAATATATAGCTCAAGCATGCATGAGAAGAGTATCAGAATAGAAACGCATCATGTGTCAGGGACTCCACAGCTAGGGACTCGGGCATCACTACACTATCGCCTAGGTAATAGCTAGAAACTCCATATTCCAAGTGTTTTCGAAAGCGATGGGGGTTGAGATGATGTGGAGTAGAACACTTGGTGCAGATTCTCGCCTTCCCTTTATTCTCGATAGGTAGGCAAATATTCACACACATTTTTTTTGGTTTTGGATATATGTATTTTATTTTTTTTGGATTTTTGGCTATACATATGTATCTCTCTTTTTTTCTTTTTGGTTTTTCTTTTCTCTTTTTTTGGATTTTTTGGATTTTGGGATATATACATGTGTACTCTCCCAAGTGGGAGAAATGTACACGACGAGGGAATTTGCACCAAGTAAAACAAAAAAGAAATCGGAATCTAAACACTTGGGTAAAGGAAATATTCGCTAATCAGAGCATAGGCTATAATGGGTTATCCTGGTCCTAACTGTGGAATCCAGACACATGCGAAATGAAGCATACGATATATATATTCATGCATACAGAAGCAGATAGGAGAAGCAAATACCGCATATTCAAATCGAAACATGATAATCTAGGGGGTCATTCCTGGACAGGTATATAAATCAAAATCACAAAGTAGAAGCACACCAAACGCTAGTCACGACACACGACTCACAATAAGGCTAAGTGGACCCACGATGCATGAAATGCAAGAGGACTCGACTTCCTAAGGTTAGTGAATGTGATTATCGAAGCCATGCTAGGTGTGTGTGTGATTTTCGTGGCGATTCATCATAAGGTTCATCTTTAGGAGAAAGAGATAAAAAAGGAAAAGAAAAAATAAAAACACGATGAAAACGAAGAAAAAGACGAAGAGAAAGACACAAACGACGCACGAAGTGCGACTCCCCCAAGCTGAAACTTGCATTGCCCTCAATGCAATAGAATTAAATACGGGAGGGCAATGAAAATGGGGGGGAATACGCACCGACACAAAAAGATATGAAAGACAAGAAAAACACACAAACGAAACTGAAAAGAAGAAAAAAAAATCACAACACATGACATATAAACAGAAAAATAAAAATAGAAAATCACACGACATGTCACGCCCCGCTTCCCAAAACGACAGAAGCGAAACGTGACAAGGCCCGCTTAGGCCGGAGCTATGAAGCTCGGACCCAATAAGCGTCTGTGTGGTACTCCAAGACGAAGGAACAGGTCCCTGCAGGTTAGTACGGAACAACAAAAGTACTAAAAGAGATGCATTCATTTTATTCCACAGATATCCAGAAAAGTACAGAGAGTCTAAACAAAAGCCAACACAGCTACAAAACAACTGGAGTAAACTAATGGTGCAAGCACCCAACCTAAACAGAAAGTAAACGGTACTGCGCACCCAACTAAACTGCAGTGAAACCTCTGAATCAGCAACGTGAAGATCCCTAGCTCTGGTCCTCCTCGGGCACGTACTCTGGGTCTGCGTACTCTGGCTCCACACCTGACGTACAGCACCAAAAGAAGGGAACTGTACGTCAGGTAAAGTCTACAAAAGAGGTCAGACTCTACTGCAAATGCACCGAACTATTAACAATGGTTTACTGGTTGATTAGCATGCTGGGGTTATAACAGAATAACAACAGAAAGTAAACGCAGCAGGAAAGTAAAACGGAACAAGCAGTAGTCGTAGCGTGTGCCACCAACTGTGGGACTAGCCTAACCGGTGTCAAGACAAGACATGACAAGACGAAACGTGACAAGACGAAACGTGACAGGACAGGACAAGACAAGACAAGACAATTGTGACATGAAGGGTTCACGCCTTACGGTTCGAGGGGGATCAGACCCTCTTGCCGTGCGCACGCTCAACCCTACCCCAAACCCCAGAACTCAGGACAAGACAATAGAGGGCCACTCACTCTGCTAGGTGAGTGCCTCAATCCCCACGATCGGTAGCGTATCTCTCACTCTGCTAGGTGAGCGATGAACGCCTCGTGGATGAAACCATACTACTGTATAGGACCACTCACTCTGCTAGGTGAGCGTCTCTATCCTCTCGGTCTGCTGGGACACTCACTCTGCTAGGTGGGTGCCGAGCTTCCCGTAGGTGTTCCGTAACAAAGTTCACTCACTCTGCTAGGTGAGCGTCTCATAGCCCACAGGCTGTGTATCCGTACAAGGGATCACTCAGAGAGTGCCCTATTGCCCGCAGGCTGTGCAAAACGGGACATGACGTGACAAGACAGGAAGGGTTATTCTAGGGTGTCCACACACACGCACACACATGATAGCCCTACAATATCAAAAGTTGTTGTTGTCAGGCTCAGACTTCGTCGTCAAGTCTGAGCCGTCAGGAGTCGTCCCGGACGCTATCATTTCACGTCCGGTTCTATTCATTTACAGACTAACAGTTCTAGCAATCTAAGACCAAAGCACGGTCAAAAACGCAAGTGGGTACACTTGCCTGCGGTGGCGAGTGTGTCGTCCGTCCGGGGCGTCTCGTCCAGGCGTCGCGTCTGCGATCGTCCGTCTGAAAAGGTCACGGCGACGGTGTCAGGTCGCGATTTTCCATCAAGTCATATTAGGGTTTATGTCTAGGTTGCGGGATTATCCTATTCGTCAATCATCACATTTTGATGTTCTGCCCTATTCGACGATTCTATCCTATGTGCATAGTCAAAAGTTCATTCGTCGATATTCTAGATTTGCACAACGTTTTAAAAGAGCAAAAAGTAAATTTAATTCCAATTTGTCGATTTTTAGTTTAGGGTTCGATTCGCTACGGTGGGGGTTTGCTACGAGTTCGGGGACACCAACCTGGTTCGACGGTCACGTGTAAGTTTGACGTCGGATCTGTAAACGGCAACGGATCGCGTCGTCTTCAGTTACTCGACTGCGGTAGCGCGGATCTATCTGCGTCATCAGATTTAGAATATCAAGCTAAGGTGAAATATACATTCACCAATATAACCACTAATATGGCTAGCATTTGATTCCAGTTAACAACTTACTACTTCTGTTAAATAAATATATATATCAACCCACGTATCTAACTAGTTATAGCTAATCGGTTATTAATATGCTAACTCATCAACCCCACTGTCATCATAAAAAAATGATTTGCGGGCAAAAATAAAACCCACAGAACCAACTAACCATTAAGGACTTAAATAAAAAGTTATAAGAAGTGGCGTACCAACAATCCATTATTCACAACTAAGGCTATAATATATAAATTACTAACTGCCTCATTTAACATCACTAACTTACCAATTAATATTACTGTTTAACAATATTCTAATTAGTTCTAACAATGCACCAT
Source organism: Scilla litardierei (assembly GCA_030789695.1). Taxonomy (NCBI): domain Eukaryota; kingdom Viridiplantae; phylum Streptophyta; class Magnoliopsida; order Asparagales; family Asparagaceae; genus Scilla; species Scilla litardierei. The sequence goes on from CM061133.1 coordinate 205,668,880, forward strand.
TCATTATTTATACTTAAAATGTTATCATCAGTCACTATTACTATGTATCAAATAACAGGTACGTGATAAGAGCAACGAAATCCACTTACGCGATTCTCGTTTGAGCATTGCTCTCACAGATGGAGACAGCGAGGTCGAGCGACGGTGAACGGCAGCGTGGATCGATGTTGGTTCGGAGGCGCTGCTGTCGGGATTGGGGCGCTGGGTTGCTCGGTGATGAGTCGGTCGTCGGGCGATCGGGCGGTCGGGAAGGAGGACCGGAGGGCGGTGGAGAGAGAACGGCGAGGGTGAACGGAGATGGGTGCTGGGCGTTCAAGTTGGGTTCCTCTGTTTGCAAACAGGGGATGTTGGCATCGGGAGAAGGTAAGGCGGCCGGTAACGGGGAGATCGCCGGAAGGGCGTCGGGAGATGCGGTGGCCTGAAAGGAGCGGGGCTTGTGGGTCGCCGGAAACCGGTCGGAGTCTTGCGGGTGGGTTGGTGCTGAGAGGAAGAAGACGACAGCAAGGGAGGGCTAGTTGGCGACAGGGATGAGCGGGCTGCAGGGGCGGAGGACGGCAGTAGACCGTCGGTGGCGGTTGTCTCGACAGGGTGGCCGCCGGCGTTCGGGTCGAATCCGTGAGGAGAGAGAGAGGAAGAGTCACGGGCAGGAGGGGGAATGATCGGGTTCATTTCATTTTGGGCGGCGGCTGAGAGATGCGGCCTGGGGTTAAAAATTTAGGCGGCTGATGTGCTTCCTCCCATAGTCCCATGAACCCTAGGGTAGGCTATGTATATAAATATTAGTGTGGAGGGGAGGCATCACGTGGGGAGATGAATTGGGGAGAGAGAGAGAGTACCCGTGAGATGGAGGAGGTGGTACCCGAATGTGGGAGGGGGGCAGTTAAGTTTGGTTTGAAAAAAAATAAAGGATTTGATTTGATATCAAAAAGATTTGATTTCATTTGGGTCTCCCAGGGAAATTGAATTCAGAGGATAATTCAAAAGATAACATTTTTTTTTTTAAAAAGTAGTTAATAAACTTGAGTTTGAAAAAAAGAAAACGTACAGCACTATAGAGAATAAACAATGCCTTTATATTAGGTTAGTGGTTAAAAAAAACACTAGCACTTATAATTATCTTGTTTAAAACAAACAAAACTTACAGAATCCATATTCATTTTCAAAATCTTAAAGGAGATTAAATAATTACTAAAGTGTTAATGCATATTGGTCCACCGGCGTCCGAAAATTACGAAGAAAACAATCAGGGCGCTCGCGTCTCTGAGAGGTTCGCGGAAACGGGGGCCGGTCACGCGTCGGAACTACGGAATTACAATAATAAAACCAAATAAGAAAATACGCACACAAATCAACATACGCACACAAAAATAAATACGCACGACCAGAAGTGGCCGTTACACGACACAACATATAAAACAAACACACAAGGAAAACAACACACGACATCACACAGAAAAAATGACTTCCCCCAAGCTAGACGTGACAAGGCTAGCGATAAGATGTGATCATGAATATGCAGAGATATGCAAGGGGGAGGTCAGAAAACAAAACGAAATCAAAAAGGAGGAGATGAAACATCCTCGTCCTCCTCGGTGGAAGAAGTGGGGGATGCGATGTGGGTGGGTGAGGTGACTGGTGTGCGGAGAAGTGGAGAAAGTGGTCAGGGTGATGGATCGGTGGGTGTGGAGGAAGTGTGGATGATGGGTGGTGTGGAGGTGATGACGGTGAGTGGGAGTGAAATGACGACCAATGTGGTGGTGGGTGGTGGAGGTACGGGGGTAGGTGAGGATGAAGGGGGAATGGGGGAAGTGATCGAGAACGCACCTGCAATTTCTTGCGGCACACGTATGGAGTGACGGAAGTGGAGGGTAGTGGAGCTATGGGGGCGACAGTGGAGAGAATGGAAACGGTCTGAGTAGATGAGGTAGTAGGGATGGAAGTAGTGATAGTGGGGATGGTCGTCTAGGTGGAGATGGTGAAGGGGAAGGATGTGATGGGGGAGGTGAAAATCGTCGAGGCGGTGAAGGTGGGGGTGAGGGGTGTGGTGTGGGAGGTGGTGGTCCATGGACGTGAGTAAGAAGGCAGAGGATCACGGCCATGTTCCTCTCAAGTGCGAGGAAACGTGGGTGGGTGAAAATAGAAGAGGATGGGACCGAGGAGGTGGAGGACGAGACGACAGCACGGAGCGAAGCCAGCTCAGTCTCAAGAGCGAGACGAGCAGAAGTGGCACGATCAAAGGAGGAGGTGGTGGTAGTGCGGACAGGAGAGGTGGCGACAGTGGTGATCGGGACGGAAGATGGGATGACATGATTAGGACCAGCCCCAGGGTCATCACGGTGCACAGGGATGTCCTGCTCGCCTAAGTGGGCGGCAGGGGAAGGTGGTCTAGGTGCGCCCGGGATGAATGGAAGGCGTAACCCCCTAAGAAACTCAGGATCAGGCGAGAAGGTCCAGTCTACCGCAAGATGGATGGTCATGCAAGCGGGGTTGGGCAGAATGGTGTAGGGAGCTGGGGGGGGTGCCCATAATGGAACGTGAAGTGGCCATCGGGGCGGGGCTTAATCATGTGAATATGCCACAGGACGTCGAGATCTAGACGGGAGGGTCCTGCGGCAGCGGGAAGATCTCTGGGGATGACAATATTATACCTGGGAGCAGAAGCTATGATCGTTATAAGGCCCCTGCAACAAAGCTTGCCCTTACCGGCTCGGCTAATCTCAATAAGCTTTTGTATAAGCCATTCACCGGCATGGACGGGAATGGTAGGGGCCCTAAAAGAAATCCCGCCATCCCCACAGACAAAGGGAAAGGTCATGGCCCACAGAATGAAGAGATCAGGGATGGTCACGGTACCTGACTCATCCCTGAGGAAAAACGTGCAAGAAATGATGCGGTGGGCCAGAGGGAAGACGGGATGAATGATGGAGGAGGCCTTGGCCTTACCTCGGGGGTATTGAGGGTACAGGGTGAGACGGAACCAAAACTGATCGACGTCAAATTCGGGGGGATACCCGTAAGAACGTATAGCGTCGTTCCCCAGGATGGGGAAACCAAAGATGTCATTGATGGTGTCCAGATGGGTGCGAATGGTTCTATTGCATACCCTAAAGATGACGATCGACCCCGACTCACGGACAAGTGTGGATAAGAATTCGAGTGTGAGGGAGGGGTAGGACACCACCGAGGCGTTTAAGAAAGCCAACCAACCTAAGTTTGCGAAGAGGGTCTCGACCTCGGTGAAAACACCGAGATCGATAAGCGATTGGGTGTGGGCAAACTTGGTCGATAGGTGCCCCGAGCATCAAGCCTATGGTAAAAGTCTTTGTGCTCCAGGTTCCTAACGTGGTAGCCATGCGGGCCCATCAGTGGGTCCTTAACTGGGACGACAGGTTGGGGTTGGGGTTGGGGTTGTGCAGTCTGTGCGGGAGGAGGGCGTGTGTGTGGTGGACGTGTAGTTTTGCGGCTCTTGTGAGACAACCCCTCCTCTCGCATGATGGCCTTACCCTTATCCTTATCTTTGGCCATGTGAGAGTGTGTGTATGTGGGTGAATGCGAAATGCGATGAATGCACACTAACACAAGCAATCGAGCAAATCAAAATTCTAGGGTAAAATATGAAATTAAGCTAAGGAGCGAAGTTACCCAAGCGAGATGATGATCCTTGCTCGTAGATGTCCCAACGCTACGCAACTGGGAGAAGTGTGAAGCCGCGGCAACTCATTTCAGCAATTTTCAAAAATGGGGGGGTTTGGGCGAAAATTAGGGCTTGGATGCGAGCGAAATCGAAGAGAAAGGGGGGGAAGATCGATGGAGAGATGGAAAAAGAGAGAGAGGAGATCGATTGGGATGGGTTTGCGGTCGGTTGAGTGAGAAACAAGGTCGGGCTAGGGAGAGGAAGTCGAATCGGTTGAGAGGGAATCGGGGTCGGGCGAGGGAGATGAACGGGTGAGGGGGTCGGGCTTATATAGAGTTTAAGTTGAACCGATCGGGTGAACACTCACCCGATCGGTTGACTATTAGGTCAGAGATGTTGCTGAAAATTGGCTACAGGCGACCCGATCGGTTGAGAACTCAACCGATCGGGTGACCGCTTCACACTTTATTCCCGAAATTTTAGTACAACTCACCCAGTCTGTCACCCGATCACGCTTCGTGTCAACCGATCGGTTGATCAATTCCTAAAATTCCCGAGACTTCTGTTCAGCTCACACGGTCTGCCACCCGGTCACGCAATGCATCACCCGACCGGTTCGCATGGAGAGCACATACGGCCATTGTCTGATACGTCTCACCCGATCGGTTGAATAACCACCCGATCGGGTGAGGCCTTGTTTCCTGCAAAAATTTACAAATGGCCTTAGTTTCTCGACGGATGATCCCGCGACTGAATTTAATTAATAAAATAAGGAAAATAAAGCTAATATAAATCCTAAAATGAAGATAAAAGTTCAGCGCATGGGTTGCCTCCCATGAAGCGCTTTTGTTTAACGTCGTTTGCTCGACGCCCGTAGATGATATTCAAGGCGGACGGGGCTGATGCCCTAAGATCGGCACCGCTTCGGACTCAGAGCTGACGGCCTTCGGTGTCGTCGGCGGTGAGAAGAAAACTTGCTCGACGACCCTCCCCTTGTTGACGGGATCCGGGGGCTTCTCCCTTATGTTGGCGTCCACCGCCACTCGTTTCAGGATTCGGATCTCGTCACCGGTGAGCCCCATGGGCTCTTTCCCTTTCCTCCTCGTTGGAGGAGCTTTCTGAAATCCGGGATGGATCGTGTGTGCCGCATCCGCTTTCCCAGCAGCGTCATCATTCTTCGGGCTGTCACGTTCTTCTGAGTCCCCCAAGCTATCGGGGGGATTTCTTGAAAGAATTTCCCAGGAGCTTTCCTCCACAGCTCTCTCTTCTTCTAACTCCAGCACATTGCATCTTGGATCATCCGGGGGATCGTGGTGCTTCATTGACAACCCCAAGTCAAACTCGACTTTTTCGTTGCCGACGTTAAGGGAAAGTTTCCCATTCTTCACATCGATTAATACGCCGGTAGTGGCCATGAAAGGCCGTCCAAGGATGATGGGGGTGTGTGCATCTTCAGGCATGTCCATGACAACAAAGTCCACTGGCACATGCACCCCACTTACGTTGACAGGGAGGTCATCTACAACCCACACCGGATATTTGACCGATCGGTCTGCAAGCTGTAGGGTCATTCCGGTGGGCTCCAAGTCACCCATCCCTATCCTCTTATACAGTGACAGGGGCATCAAACTGATGCTCGCTCCAAGATCGACGAGCGCACGATGGATCTTTACCTCCCCGATCGCACAAGGGATAGAGAAACTCCCCGGGTCTTTAAGCTTAGGAGGATTTGCTCTCTGAATGAGAGCGCTGCATTCTGCCGTCAATACGACCTTCTCCTTTCTGGACCCTCTTGTCACTAAGTCCTTTAGAAATTTGGCGTAGGAGGGAATCGTCTCGATAGCTTCGAGGAAGGGGATTTGCAAGCTTAGATCCTTGACTAATGCAAAGAATGTGCCATACTTTTCATCTATCTTGGCTTGGGCTATCCGTTGTGGAAAAGGCACAACGGGCTTGAACACTTTGAGGCTCCCTTCCTCGTTTTTCTTTTCTCCTCTTCAGGGACTCCCTCCGGAGTCGTTTGCTTTGGCAATGAAGCACCGTTGTCTTTGGCTATTTCACTTGGTCGCTCTACGACCAACGGTGCTTCTGGTTCCTTTGGGGGCACTCTTGTGGGGATCTGTGTTCCGCTCCTCAACACGATAGCGGATACATTCGCATGCTCGTGCGTGAGTGCCAAAGTTTGGTTTGCTCCCCTTGGGTTCACTTCAGGTTGTGTTGGCAACAGATTTTGCGACCTTGAAAGGTTCGCCACTTGTAACCCCAGCTGGGTTACTTGGTCAGTGAGAGCCCTCTGCCACATTTCCAGCATCAAATTTATCTTCTCCTGGTTGGTAATATATTGAGTCAATAATGACTCAACCGGAGAGATGGCCCTCTGTTGGCCATATTGCTGCTGATGCTGAATGGGTTGCTGGTTCCTTGGAGGGTATTGCTGATATTGTTGTGGAGGTTGTTGCTGCTGAAACTGCTGCTGCTGAAACTGCTACTGAGGAGGCCTAGCCGGCTGATATATCTGCTATTATTGCTGTTGAGGCGGCGGCTGCTGATACGGTGCCCGATAGCTAAGGTTGGGATGATTCCGGTTGTTCAGAGAGTAGGCCGGGTTGGAGCTAGTCTGTGGTGGGTACGGTGCATTTCCCGTAGGATTGTAGAATAGTGCGCTCGCTTGGTCTAATAGTGGTGAGATGTCACCACCCTTGAAGTCTCCCATGACTTCTGTTTCAACCGTCGCAATATGTTGCGTACCGGCGCCACCGGCTCCTATCATCAGTGCGGAGATCTGGGTCGACAGCAAGTCAAACTTGCTGGATAATTTGTCGACGTCCTCGACCTTGTGGATGCCCCCAAATCTAGGTGTGGCTCTCTCGTCACACCACCGCTCATTGTTCGATGCCATATTTTCTAATATGTTCCCGGCATCTTCTTCACTTCTGGACATGAAGGACCCTCCAGCTGCGGCGTCCATCGAAGATTTTAAATCATCCATCAATCTATTGTAGAACAGATTAATTATCTGCCACTTGGGAAGCTCGTGATGAGGGCATCTTCGCTGCATCTCTTTAAATCTTGTCCAAGCTTCATGCAGGGACTCGTGGCTTGCTTGGGAGAAGGAGGAGATCTCGCTCCTCAGCTTCATGGTCTTCCCCGGAGGAAAGAACTTCGTCAGAAAAGCATTTGAAAGCTTCTTCCAAGTGTTGAATGTATTCAGGTCCTTCCCCCTAAGCCACAGCTTGGCCTTATCCCACAGAGAGAAGGGGAATAGCTTCAGACGGATCGCCTCAGTAGTGACACCGTTTATCCGGAAGGTGTCACATTTCTCCAAGAAGGAGTCCAAATGTTTGATGGGGCTCTCCATGGGTGCCCTCGAGAATTGATCCTGCTGGATCCACGTTACTAAGGATGGCTTAAGCTCGAGGCTTTGCGCCGTAATAGCAGGAGGACGGATAGCGGAGGTGGACTCGATGGATGGCATCGAGTACTCCAGCAGGGACTTGTGAGGTGGGGTGTTCTCCCCCATGGTTTCAGGCACTTCTCTTCTTCGCTTCTCTGCGGCAAGACGCCTTAGGGTGGCGTTTATCTCAGGATCAACAGGAATCAAGTCGTCGAGACTCCTTGAACTCCTGTGCATTAAAAGCAACAAACACCCGTGAAGCGAAAAGTGGGAAAGAAACAAATAAAATAGAAAATAAAAATAAGAAAATAAAATAGAAATGGAAAAAGAAGAATGCGAAAATTATCGCGAGATAGAGATGTGAGCAAGACTCAAGGGTTCATGAGATCCTAGAATAACAAGCATGTTGCCTCCCCGGCAACGGCGCCATAAAGCTTGACGTCCTCGCAATGTGCGAGTCAGATGTGCAATATATATGATTGGGGGCATGAGATTTAAATATTTATAACCGCAAGCGCACAGTGTTGTACTGTGGCTTGGGGGTCGAACTCAGGGAGGCGTGGTTGTGCTTGTGTCAGAAAGGACCGGATTCACCCCATGGGTGAGCTAGCCCGAATCGGATGATGGGTTGTCACGGAAAATAGAATGCGAGGGATAAACAATATAAAAGGAAACCCGGGACTTTGGCTTCCACCCTATCGTGCGATTCTCGCCAATACGGCCTATGGGTAGGATAAAGATCGGAATTAGGGTCTAATGGTGAGACGTTGCCTCTGAGAGTGATACCGGCGTCCCATGGGCCCGATATTCCGGTCGGTGCCCAGGATGATACACCGGACTACCCGGGTTCGGTCAGTGGGCATTCCCATGTCCATTAACAATGACCGACTCCGGGAGCACTAAGCTCGCAATGATAACTCCCAACATCTAGTCTTGCCGCTCCCGCGCGCTAGGATTCTACGTCTACGATAAGGGCGTGAGCTATGGCTAGGGAGTCAACCGCCAAGTTTATTCCCCCTTGGCCCAATGGTCAAAGGCGGTCTTTTTTCCGCCGATGATAATGAAACACCCCACGTAACCGATAGATTCCTACTCCCTATCGATTTCCTAGTCCTATGGACGCATCGGGGAGAACCCACGAAGGGGTTTCCACCGAAATCCCAGATTTGGGAACTACTCACACATATTTACTAAAAAGCAATCTAAATGAAAATCGACTGCTAAAAGCATGATCAGGCGATTGAAAAGTAGTAAGAGCAATGCAAATAACACTATATTAAAGTTTTATAAAGATCAGACAACTTACAAATATCTAGAAAATTACAGCCGTCAAGAGAGAGAAAAAACAGCAAAAATAACAACTCCCGGTTTCTGGAAACCTAGGGTCTCTATTTATAGAAAACGACATCACCCGATCGGGTGAAGAATCACCCGATCGGGTGACCTGCTGCGAACTTCGGCAGCAATCTTCAGCATTTCACCCGGTCAGGCGGCACGGTCGGTTGATGGAAGCTGCTCGTCGTTTGGATCTTGAGCTCATCGGGTGAACCGATCGGTTGAAAGATCACCCGATCGGTTGGAATTGTTGCCCAAAAAGACAGAGACTTCGGAAGTTTTGGCACGGTCAGCCAACCGTCAGGTGAGCTCTCCGGGTCATCTTCTTCGGGGAAACGGCTACAGGTGAACCGATCGGGTGAAGATCACCCGATCAGTTGAGTTTCAACTCCAATTTCCAGAGAGAGAGGTCGGGTTGAACCGGTCGGTGACCCGGTCGGTTGACACTTTCGTTGCTTCAGCGGCTGACCGGGTCGTGCACGCGTGCATCACCCGATCAGTTGGCCTATCCAACCGATCGGGTGGGGGCTGAAAGATGGCGATCTTCGTCGTTTGGCCCCCTGGATCATGCGTGACTCCTCCCGTTGCTCTGGGGACTCATGATATCGTCGTTTTATGTCCCCTATGCCGAAAAACTCCTGCAAACATACAAAAACACGGAAAAGTGAAAGAAAACAAGAAAACACCAGAAAACAAATACAAGACGGTGGAAAATAGCGGAAAAACAAAAAAGAAGACGTGCGTGAATATATGAAATATAAACGCACGTCAGAAGCCACCTACTATGGACGCTATTGAATATGAACATGAGGTGAGCTAGGTTGAGTCTGACGACGATGAGGAGTCGCCTGATGATACCCACACTAATATGCCAGAGTTACCTGAAAACCCCAAACGAACGACGAGGAGTTACCTGCTTTGGTGCACGAGAGTAGAGATCTATTTTCAGGGAAGTATCATCGACCATTATTTATCTTCTATATCTCTTTTGATGATCTTTTCTGGAATACATATATTTCGATGTTAAAAATTTCCTATCAGGTTGATACGGTTTATCTCTTGTAGGGTACATGTAGAGTCCTTGGAGAAATGCTGGGAGCCGCATTGCTGGAATCTGATGGAGTCCGTGGAGACATGCACCTGGCGGAGCCATGGAAGGAGCAGTTGGAGCAGTTGCCTACACCAGCAAAGATATTGGATTCGCCTTTTGCTACAGGTGGTATTAATCTAGTAGTGTAGCTGTAGTGTAGATTTTTATTCTTTAAATAAACACGAATCCTCTGGACAGCGAGAGGACAGTATAGGATTTTTATTCTTTCCTAGTTTAATAAATTCACCCCATATTATGGTTACACAATAATCTTTTGCACCCCACCCTATTCTATGATTTGATTGCCCACCCCAATTTTATGATGCTTATTTTGCTTCTCTCCCCAATTTTTATGCACATATGTCCACACCGTGAACCATCTGATATAGCTTGGGGGAGAGAGAAATTATTTTGTTGTATAGCTCCCTATTTTATCGTTGTCCTCTATCTATATCACACACACACATTGAGGACAATATGACATTTAAGCTTGGGGGAGTGCACAGTGCACGCACTTTGCTTTGTCATGAAACACACCTTAAAATTTTCTGTGAACCATATTCACCTCTCAATTTTTGTCTCATATGCTTCATTTTCTATGAAATATTGTGGATTTTTTATGAACTCTGATATCTGTTAGACTAGAGTTTACTTCCTTGATTAGAGTATCAGTGTTAATATACTTTTTCAAAGTAGAATCCATAGTTTCACAACCATATTCTCGAAACAGTTGAGCTAAAATGAATGAATCAAATTCTGAAAATTATCTGATTCTTGTGTGATTTGATTGATAATTCTATTGCTTCATAGATGTTTAGTAATTCAAAAGAGATAGGATAACCTCACGACAACCAAAGTAATGCTAACTAGAATTCCTAAAACCGAGCCATTTCTAGATTTTATGCTTTTTTCCTTTTCTTTTATATATAGCCAAATAAATGATCTTTGATCATACTTTGCATTCCAACGCGTTTACGTGAGTTTGCAAAAATCCCAAAAACATAAAAATCAAATAAATATCCGAAATAAAAGGTCCTTAGGGTTCCTTGTAACCTGATGCTCTAAGATCGTCTGATCTGGGATGCATAGACCACTACTTGCACTCCATTACGTTTACTCAAGTTTGCAAGACAAAAAGCTTTAAAATAGCCAAAGGTATAAAAACACAAAAAATTCTATATCTTTATCTCCATTTCTATATAGAATAAGGACATGGCAGAGTTGATGGGTTCGTGGAGTCATGAAACGAGCGTAGTGTGGTGATTGCCTTACCTTAACTGAATTTACTAACTCATTCCATGAAGCTTAACAAAACACCACGCATGCTTGAAACTGTTTGATCATTACATATTTATGCTGCTTAGAGAATGAGTTGTGGACATTGGATTCATCTCTGTGAACTTAGTATATTCCATGATGAACTATGATAGTATGTAGCTCTACTCTCGTTTATTGAAATCCACAATAAGTTCATTTAAGCGAGACTTAACCATTTTTGTGTGAATGTGCATTCCGATTATATATTGGTGTGTGTTCATGTATTCTTGTATCCATGGGTTCTTAGTTTAAGAATTGAGCCCCTTGACTCCATCACACTTCATCACCTCACCTTTCCATTATTTTCCTCTTTCGGGCTCGCTTCTTACTAGTCTTCCTTGAGGACGAGTAAGAGGTAAGCGTGAGGGATTGTGATGTGTCAAAATATTCCACATTACACACACACACACACACATACGCGCGTGCGTCAAAATGATTGCTTAAATGCCAATTTTATACGCTTTTTATGTTGATGATTGGAACTATTTGACTTCGAGAGTATTTGGTTGCATTTCAGGGAATATCGAGCAATTCGGAGCATATGTAGAGGAGGATACAATCATCGATACCGGGGCAACAACGTCATCATATTTGAGGAGCTCATGCTGCTGGACAGGAGCAAGAAAAGAAAGCAAAGAAGAAAGAAAGAAAGAGGAGGAAGGAAAGAAAGAAAGGGGCAAGAGCTGAATTCCAGGTCGCTCGGCCGAGCGGCTACCCCGCTCGGCCGAGCTGATGCCGCAAAAAGAGAAGAGCAAGTGAGGGCCGAAAAGAGCTTCCAGGAAGCAGGTCGTTCGATCGAGCGGCCTACCTCACTCGACCGAGCGGCCTACCTCGCTCGACCGAGCGGCCCTCTGTAGACGACCCCCAGATTGGCCTTGGAAATATGTGCTGATTTCGCTTGATCAAACGACCTACCTCACTCGACTGAGCGGCATCCTCTGCCCAGACTAAAAGATGAAGCACCAAGAAGGCGCTCGACCGAGCACTAGGGCACGCTAGGTCGAGTGGTGCGGGTCCCAGCACTCGTAAGTTGCGATCTGCTTGGGCTTTTTGGGCATTTTAGGGGTTTCTATGGGGACTATATATAGGGATGGAGCAGCCATCATTAGAGGAGGCCGGTTTTTATTCAGTTTTTGTTCTTGGGGATGATTTTTGGAGGCTAGGCCACGCCATCGGCCCCCTCCTTGGCGGGTTTGTATTGGATCCTCATCAAGATAAGTGTTTCCCCTTGTTGAATCTCTTTTATTGCCGTTTTTATTTGTTTGTGATGTTGATTTCTATTAGTTTCATATCTTTCCCCATGATTGAGTAGATCGATTGCTAGGGCTAAGGATGAACCCTAGGATTCTAGGGATTGGATGTTAGGCTAAACTTAGTTGAATGAATCTAGGGTTGCTCTATGTTAGTTTGAACAAGAGTTAGGGATAGGCCCTAGAATTGGAGGATTGCGAAAGTAGCTCCATGTTTTAGGGAAGATCCCCACGAATCTGATTAGGGATTAGCGTCATCTTCTAGGGCTCGTGATCATGAGAATGGCTCGTGCGCTAGGAAGATTACAACCCCCGATCCGCTAGTCGATGACTACGAGAGTAGCCCGACTACTAGAACCCACCATAGTGTAGTATCCCAATCCGTAGATCATAAGAGTGGATACGGATCTGTGATACGGGAATCGTGTCAAGCGTAATGCACGTATCCATGTGAGAAGTACGTATCAAAAGCAGCTAAGTATAGGGATACGTTAGACGAGTAGGATGACGAAAGTCAAGTACTCATTCACATCTCTGGATGTGACACTCCTACCCACTTTTATAGTTCAATGAAAGGGTCCTTAACCTGAGATCCAACTCCGAAATTCCTAGCAGGGATTCCCGACACCCTAGCGATCTTTCTCTCAATTGTTTTCTTTGTTTTATTTCTTTTCTTTTTTTTGTAGAATTGGCGGTTGTGCCTTGCTGATCATGACACCCTCGCATTTCACTGTCATCATCATTACGACCACCTTCGTAATCCATCTCCACCATAAATTCGAAGTCCAATCAACCTAGGAATCGATAGGTAGTATAAGCAACGCCTCCCTGTGGATTCTACCCCGAACTCATCGGGAATATATTGCTCTGACACCCTTGCACTTGGGGGTAAGGGTGTGCATCACCTTTTTGGGGGTGTGCATCCTCGCAGTGCTCAGGTTGAAAATTCAGCACCAAATTCTTCAACGTGAACCACAACCTATTCCACGAGGTGATGCATGAGTAAAGCAATTTCGAGAACTGCATCCGGGGACGTTCTCTGGGAAAGAGGATCCACTTGAAGCCGAAGAATGAGCACAACCTGAGCACTGCTCGCATCCCACAGGCAGGGTGGGTAGAGGTAGCGAGGCTTCAACTGACTGACAACGCTCAAAACTGGCGGGACACTGAAGAAAAGCAAGGCCTATTGCTTGGACCACGTTTTGCGAACGATTCGACACCAAATATTTTCCCAAATCGGCTAAAAGGGAACTTCAACAATGTTTCATCAACCTAAAACAAGAATCCATGACTGTTGATGAATACAATGCTGAGTTCTCTATGCTCAGTCGTTTCGATCCTCATATGGTCGAGAATCCCGAAGATCATGCTTTCCAGTTCTGTTAAGGCTTAAACTTCAACATCCAAGCTTCGATGACCTCTGCCGACTTGACCAGTTATGTGAAGATACTGGTAGTAGTACGTAACCATGAGGCTATTGACAAACTTCGTAAAGCTACCCAGGGTAAGCGTCCTATGGAACCACCAAGAGACACCCTCCGACCGACGCAGACCACCCTTTTTAAGAGGCATGTTGGTCCGAGCAATAACTGAGTCCCACTGGTGTGTAATTATTGTAACTGATCGGGGCACGCCAAGCAGGAGTGTCGCCAGCTGTTGAATCGATGCATGTTCTGTGGAGCATCTAAGCACTCTACCAGGAACTGCCCTTGTTACATCAACAAGCAAGCAACTTCGACAGCAGGAGCTTCTGGATCAGCACCACGTGGACCACCTCTACCTTCACAACAGAGAGCCTTCCAACAGGCAAAGCCAAACCAACCCAGGCCAAGTATTCACTATAACGGTTGTGGAAGCTGACGCCGATGAGCACGCGAATAATGGTAATTCATGAACGCTCTCCTTACATCACATTTAATGATCATGTCATAGGTATGTTTGTTAAGCGTACTATTTCTCTATAGCACCTATCCATATCCCTTTCCGATTCAAAATTCCTCATTGTTTCTTATCTTGAGGAAGCGATTCTCTCCCTATCGACCTTCCTCACTATTGAGATATTGACACTTATAATAGTGTGGTGGAAAGGAAACTTTCCCACTACCATTACTCTTTCATTGTCTCTTAGATCCTGAGAAATTCTGAGGACGTAATTTTCTTAAGGAGTGTAGGATGTGACGGCCCGTATCCATCAGTACGGGTATTTTCGTATTTTTACGTATTTTTATATTTTAAAGGTATTTTAAAATGGTTTGTCGGGAGTATTATATCAAAAATAGTTTCAAATTACTTATAAAAAATATTTTGTATCATCAAAATAGTTATGGCATGTTTTACCAATTTCGAGTGTTATCAAATTATTTTTATAGTTTATATGATATTTTCTATTTTAATATCACTACAATAGCCTTATTAATTCTTTTTCTATATAAACATTATCAAAATGGTTTCAAACTTTTACAATATGATTTTATAGTCATTTAGTACTCCCAGTATTTTTACGTATTTTTCTACAGTCAAATCGACCTAGAACCCGCAAACCCACACTTCAAATGTTTTGGCCTGAAACTCGTATGTTAGTACCTCAAACTCTAAAATGGACTTCATTTTCATGATCCTTGTGTCGATATGAATGCGTGGCATTTTTTCTAGAATTTTTCGGCGGCATATGTGATAAATGGTATTTTTATATTAAAATAATTATATTATATTATATTTACTAATTGCCTTGGTTAAAATGTAATTAATTTTAACTAATTACCTAGCTTAACCGCAGCCACAATTCTTTAAACGTGGATCCACGTTTATTTTTTTAAAATCTGATTCATCCCCATTAATCTCCCTCCCCCAACCTATTCATTACACTATTAATTACCCTTTATATTATCATAATATATTTTAAACCCTATATAATTAACCCTAACCCCCTTAAACCCATTCCACTCTCTTCTAAACGTAGCAGCCAGAGCAAGGCCAACTAACGGCCCTCCCCTCTCCCATACTCCCCTTCTCCTCCACCACCATCATCTTATTATTCTTCTTCTTCTTCATTAAACAACAGCCCAAACCGAGCTCCTCCTCCATCTCCAAACTTACGGCCTCCCTCTCCAAACCACCACTGGCCGCCTCCATTCATTGCCGCGGCCTCCATCCGACATCGTAGACCCCACAGACCCCTGCTCCCTGCCTCCTCCGCCTCCAGCCATCGCCACTGCCATCCTCTTCGCTCCGACAGCCCTAGAAACCCAGCCGAAGCCTCACACTGCCGCTCGCCACCGCTGCATGTCACAACATCACCACCACGTCGCCGACCACCCCGACGACCACCGCCAAGCCGCCGCCCCCGACAGTCACCGTCGGCGACTCAACCGATGCGAGAAACCCACGTTGTGATCTCGCGTGCACAATATTTGTGTTTTATACGGTGAGGAGTGCACAGTGATAGTGTATTTCCATATGTTATATGTATTTTCGTATAAATTTTATTAGAAATAATTATATTAAATTTATAATAAATTGTATAGGCCTCAGAATAGTACACGGGAAGCGTCAGAAAATCCAGCACGCCGCAACAGATGCATTGGCGCTAGTTTCGTGATAATCACGCAAGTATCTCTCTCACAGTAATTTTTTGAAGATAAAATCTAATTATGTTATTTTCATTTAAAAATTAATATCTTAAATTTTTCACGTGCACTGATGTACGAAAAAATATATGTTGTATTACTAGATGAGACACTCATTTTGACACCTTGTTAAAAGAATTCTGACATATAGTTTGCTTGAAATAAATTGTGGATAATATCGAGAAAATGATTTTATTAATTTAAAAATTCGTTTTGGCTATTTAAATTAATAAAAATGCCTAATAATTATTTTAAAATTCTAAAATACATGTTATCTTTAGAAAATTATTTTTTACATAAATGTGCTAATCTGCTTAATTTTATATATTTCTGCGTTCATTTCTTAGCTTAACTGCTTGTTTTTAACATAACAAAAAAATTGTAAAATGAGGTTGAAAAATTGTGAAATTCTGTGAGACTATTATATGGACTCATGAGACACCACGAACATATTGTATGTATCTAAAACGATGCAATTGAACAGAAAGGACTGAACGGCTGATGAAATTTATTTGGTTATACTTGTAATATCTGTAAATAGTACACGTACTTGACCCGACACTTGACTTGACCCGTGGGATTGGGGCAGTCTATGGTCAAGATGATACGAGAGTGTCTGGATCTGCTCTATTGCTAACTCCACACACGAGGCAAGTAACTTGACCGTCGCCCAAGATATGGGGTACGTCGGTAAGTAGTGTCACAGGTAGCTCCCGTGACGGGGTGCATTTTAGTCATATTGCGTACTCTTGGGCATGGATTTAGAACTAGAACAATTGGTTACCAAATATTGCTATAACATCTTGAACAGACTTCTTCTTACAGGTTGCAAATTTCTATTTAATGTTTAACTGCTGCAGATTTTAATAAATTAAACTTGTTAAATGCTTCGTTGTTCTCATACCAAGCTCGTCTGTAAAGTTATAACTGAATCGATGGAGCAGTGATTGTTAATTGGTATTCTTAATATTTGTACCACCCAGTGTAGGAGTGTTTACGTCCATGTCTGGATCACCCTACTCAGGGATAGTGACCTGCTTGGCCAAACAAGATTGGCCGTGTTTGTATGGACCAATGTTAGAATATCAATCATCATCAATGTAGACATTGATTATGGTTATATCTTGATTTCAGTTTGGCTTAATTAAATCAGTTAACCTTTCTGTTACGGAGATTATTTGCTGAGTGATCCTCGCTGACGGGCATTTCATTTTGTTGTTTTATGACATGTCCGTCACGTATTGACAGTGAGTTCATGGAAGGCACTGCTGCAAAAGTCGAGCCAACGCTTGAAGTGTACGTGGACTACCTATCTACCAAAGACTAGACGATCACCTTCGCGACTGCACTTTTAAATTTGAAATAATGTAATTTGTGTACTATGTTGTTTCACGCATCCTAGGCATATGTTGTACTTTACTTTCAGATGCTTTGGTATTGTAATAATGTCATATGCATTATTTCTTATAAGCGTACAAGATCCTGCCATTGTAATCACAGCCGCGTTAGTGTGTTTATAAAAAGGATGAAGGAAAAGATTTAAAAAGAAAAATATAATACTCCTCCTTATTTTAAGCACATCGCGGGCCTGTTCGCATTCTTGCTCCCCGTAAAATGGGAAGCGAGGTGTGACACCTTTTTGCCTCATTCTTCAAGTTAACATTCAAGGCATAGGTTGTGTTAATTTTTTCATATTGAACATTTTGGTCTATTTATCTCTTGTTATTTGAGACATACTCTCGAGCTGTAAGAGTGATCCATTCCCGGGTTGTGGGATGTGGAAAAGGAAGGTGTATCGATTTTACACTTACCAGTTTTTGGCAAGTGTGTATTAGTGGAATACTAATCACTAGAGGGTTGGCTAGTGGGTTGATGGAGTAGGATTCAAGGGAGTCGGGGAGACTTGGTGAATCCGAACAAGGGTAAATCCGGTGTTTGTGTTTGCATTCTCTGTGTTGTTGTTCTCTCTTTACTATTCCGCAAGGTTGCATACGGGTTTTATAATTTGGTGTAGTTTCCTTATTATCATTATAAAACACTACTCACCCACCATATAGTGTTTCTCCTTGTAGTTTCAGATCCTACACATATGAGATATGAAAAGGTAGGAAACCTAACTTATGTTTGTTAAGCTATGTGGTTGTACTGCATATATGAAAATGCAAAATCCAAATAAATCGGAGGCACAATCCATGAAGTGCAAGATTCTCAAGAATATCTTTTTATATCAATATGAGGAATAAAATATCATTGTTTCTCGGCATGCTACCTTCTTAGAGAAGAAATATCTTAATGTAGGGATAAAGGACAGTTTGTAGAAGAAGTTCCAAAAATACAAACTGCAAATGAACAAGAGACACATATGCTCCATTATTGACTCTCAATCACAATGGAGATCTAGTAGGCGTCACAACCACCTAAGAGATACTATGTGTTTCTCATAGATGGTGGTGTTAAGGATAACATCATGGTGATGATGGCCATACTAATTTTCAAGAAGCCATTCATAGTGGAGACTCTGGGAAGTGACTTGATGCGATGAAATCCAAAGTGGAACGCATGCGCTCCAACAAAATATAGTCTTTAGAGGATTTTTCCAGAGGGATAAAACCATTGGGAGCAAATGGATCTTCAAAAAGAAGAAATATGCAGATGGAAAGGTGGAGACCTACAAGGCAAGGTTGGTAGCTAAAGGGTATCATCAAAGTCATGGTTTAAACTATGACGAAACAATTTCGCCAATAGCTATGCATAAATTCATTCGGATACTTGCTATAGAAGCCTTCTATGACTATGAAATTTGACAAATGGATGTAAAGACTGTTTTTCAAAACGGTGATGTAGAAGAGTATATACATGACTCAGAATAGGGGTTTGAAGTTAGTGGAAGTAGTGAAAAATAATGCAAACAGCTAAAATCTATTTATGGATTGAAGCAAGCGTCAAGAAGTTGGAACATCCGATTTAATGATATCATCAAAAGATTTGGCTTTATAAAAATGAGGATGAACCATGCATATATAAGAAAGTCAGTGGGAGTGTTGTATGTACATGAGTGATATATCGCTGACCAATTACGACATAATGATGTTGCAATCAATCAAAGTGTTGCTGTCACGACTTTTGCTTGGAGAATTTAGGAGAAGAATCCCATATACTTGGTATAAATACCTATAGAGATAGATCGAATATGATGGTGGGAGCGTCCCATAGATACATAGAGACCATGTTAAAGAGGTTTAACATGAAAAACTCCAAACAATGTAATATACCCATTTATCATTGAATAATTCTCTACAAGGAAATGTCTTCTAAGACTAATGAGGAGAAAGTACATATGGGTAAGATTTCTTCCATGCTATGTACTAGACCTGATATCGCATACGAACTTGGTGTTGTTAGTTAAGATCAATCAAAAATTGGAAAGAAATATTGGATTACCGTAAAGAGCATACTCATGTACTTGAGGAGGACTAAAAATATATTCTTCGTTTACGGTGGAAACAATAATATTTCAGTAGAAGGATTTAATGACTACAGTTTCAAAGCAATATGGATGATAGTAAATTAGTGTCAGGATATGTTTTCATCCTTAATGTAGGGGTAGTAACTTGAAAACGTTCCAAACATGATAATATGACAGACTCTACGATGTAATTGGAGTACATCGTAGTAAATGATGTTGCATAAAAGGTATTATAGGATATTTTATGTTTTGTATGAAATTCAAGATTACCATGATATAATTAAAGTTACTATAGAAGATAATGTAGCAGATATACTCATGAAGCCATTTCCATAAAACTATTTAGAAAGTTTAGCGGAAAAGATCAGTATGTGATACTGTAATGAACCGTAAGTGCAAGTAGGAGATGTTGGGATATGCAATCCCTTATGCTAATTATTGTAATTGATATATCTCGTTTAAAATAATAGTAAGTTATTTAGTAATCTTTATCAGTGTGAAATCATGATACAAATGAGTACATATGCATATAGTTATATGATTACATGGATAAATTTATTGGATTGTGTGAGGACATTAAGATCATGATGAGATCATGATAATGAGACCTAATCGATCTGCTTAAGCACTGTTGGAAGCAACGATCTAGGATCTTGGTTTGATGATGACAAACGTGTCGCTATATCTGACGTGTGTGCTTAGTGTGTTTCAGGAATGGCAAAGCGGTAAATTCTCAAAGTGATGACTTAGTCAACCAGTGGAGGAATTGCTATCCACATAACTAATGGACTTGGTCAAAGAGCTGTACACAAAGCAATTTGACTTGGTCAATATGGGATGAGATGGAGAGAATCGCTATGGTTTTGCTCATATCAATTAGAGTTTTGGGAAATCTAATTTTCTTATCCCAAGATCTATTAATTCCCAATTAGTTCTAATCAAATTCCATACGAATTCCATATCCTAATTCAAACTTCAAATCCCTTGAATTATGGAATTCTACTTTTACTCTTTCTCTCTCCTTCCTCATCTATTTAACCCCCTCTTCCAAAGAGATGAAG
Organism: Scilla litardierei; assembly: GCA_030789695.1. Lineage (NCBI taxonomy): Eukaryota > Viridiplantae > Streptophyta > Magnoliopsida > Asparagales > Asparagaceae > Scilla > Scilla litardierei. The sequence goes on from CM061133.1 coordinate 205,689,053, forward strand.
GGCTCGGCAAAATTTAAAGGAGCAGCATGCTTTTGTTCTTCTCCCCAAGAAAAAGTCCAAAAGAGCTCATCATCCAAATTCCCTTAGATGGCTGCACAAAAGAATTGAGGCTGCCGCAATTTTTCCAAACTCCCAAGGTAGCCGAAATAAAAAAACCACACTTGCAAACCAATCCCACAAAGGCCGTGATATACTTTCCTTTGAGCCGATATTTTCTCAACAACAAGCCAGCATTGAAATCGAAAAAAAAGGACCAAGGCCGCACATTTTGAAACCTTTTGCTTTGCTTTTTTTTTCTTTCTTGGTCGAATTTTTTTTGTGGAGAGCCAAAAGATCAAATCGTTTTTAATAAACACGTATCCAATCTCCAGGCCATTATCAAAGCTCTGTGATTTTTTTTATTAAGCTGCTAACCTGTCTCTTTATGTTTATAAATCACAGGAGCACCAGAGCAACTCAATTCTCTTGAGGGGCACGTAAAAATTTTGGAGGAGCCGGCCAATATCAACTATCAAGAAATAATCCTCCATGTGATTTTTCTCCAAAGAGTCCTAGGCTTTTGAAAGCAACCCTTCTTCCCTTGAAGATCACCAAGCGCAGATCTTTTGAAATCAAGAGATATTTTTGGGGGCTTTGTTTAAAACCGAATTGTTTTCAAAAGGACAGAAGCAGATAATTGATTGGGTGATTTGTTTTGATTAAGATTTTTTCTTACTCTGTTCCTTTTTGCAGGCCATCAAAATTCTCCAAGAGAGCACAGGAGAGCCGCACCTTGGGAATCACAAGAGGCTGAACTCACCTTTAGCCCTCTCAATCAAATATCCAAAAGTGCGTGTGCATGTTTCTTTAAGGAAGGCAGCCGAAAGTTTCAGAAAAGAAGTCAGCACAAGTCTCATCGAGAGGGGAGCCAGACTGTTGAGGGGACATCAGAGTTTACTACTTGTCAGATTGATCTGACCACGCGCCGATTGACAGAGACGACCACCGCTACACAAACTGAGCATTTCTGAACTTTGTTATTATATTATTTGTGTAGTTGTAGCGATCTCTGTAGGGGAAACTTTACCTATATTTTGGGACTATTTTGGGACTTGTCTGGTTGGGGTTAAACAAGTGGGACCCAGCTAGTTTGGGACTAGATGGTAGAAAGCGTTACTAGGATTGATAGTGAAAGAAAACACTGTGTGTGGGGTACTGAGAGCCTGGCGAGTGTAGAGACGTAGAGGGTGCTCTGAGCGTGCTCTAACTTGTGGTTTTGTACCTATTGCGCTATTCAATACTAGTATCTGCTTTGGGGGCTGGAGTATGTCGAAGGGTCGACCGAACCAGGGTAAATCTGCTGTGTACCCTGTGTCTGCTTTTTATTTACCCTGTTACTGCTTTAACTACGTGTGCTTATTCATGGGTTGCACGAATTATTTTTATAAGCCTATTCACTCCCCCCCCCTCTAGGCTAGGATCCAGATCCAACAAGTGGTATCAGAGCAGGTTTTAGGATCTAGCCTAGGATTGACCATGAATAACCATATGGATAGTGCTTTTGCTGAGGGTCAGTCTGTTTCCCGTCCCCCTAGATTTAATGGAGGTGATTATGCTTATTGGAAAAATCGAATGAAAATCTACCTTATTTCTGTTGATTATAAAGCTTGGCAAATAATTGAAAAAGGATATAAACTGCCTGTTATTAAAGTAGAAAATGTTGAGATTGAAAAACCAAATGACAAATGGGATGATAATGATTGGAAATCTTATTCTTTGAATGCTAAAGCTATAAATGCTCTCATTTGTGCACTTGATAAATCTGAATATAATAGAATCTTACATTGTTTAACTGCGCAGGAAATATGGCATACTTTGGAGGTGACTCACGAGGGAACGTCACAGGTAAAGGAGTCTAGACTGTCTCTTTTGAGTGCAGAGTTCGAGGGATTTCGCATGCTACCATCAGAGAGCGTATCAGAGATGTATGCGAGGTTCACCGACGTAGTCTACAAGTCTAGCTCGCTTGGAAAGCCATATGATAGCCTCGATCAAGTGAGGAAGATCCTAAGATCATTTCCAAGCTCTTTCAGACCAAAGGTCACCGCCATCCAGGAAGCAAAGGTATTGTCACAATTGAAGGTGGAGGACCTTATTGGTAATTTGATGTCCCATGAGTTAGAACTGTAAAATGTTGAAGCAAGAGAGAAACCTGAGGAGAAAGAGAAAGCCATAAAGCCTCTTGATTTGCAAGCTAGCGAAGAAGAGGATGATGATGACGACATAGCGTTAATGGTGAGAAACTTCAGAAAGTTCATCAAGACCAAGCATGGGAGAAACGAAATGGCACCCAGGTTTAATCGTTCTAACTTTAATAATTCTTCCAAGCAATTTAATGATCAGAAATCTACTGATAGAATGCAATGTTTTAAATGCAAGGGAAGAGGACATCTGATGAAGGATTGCCCAAATGAAACTGCTCAGCTCGCTAAAGGAAAAGGAAAAGCAAAGGTATTAACATGGGATATGGATAGCGAAGCTAAAAGCGAGGAGGAACATGAAGCCCATTCTTGCATGGCTTTGATGGGCATCCAAGATGAGAAACCGTCAGGTAGCAAAGCTGAACTTCTTAAAATTTGTGAAGAAATGTAAAATCAAATAGTAGATCATGAGTTCACTATTGAATGTCTCCAAAATCAGAACTATGACATGCAAGTTAGAGATGATAAGGTGTTTAAAGAGAATGAAAAGCTTAAAATTGAACTTAATGCATGTAAGTTTACTATTGAAATCATGAAGAAGGAAAAAGCTAGCTTTGATGAAATTGCTCCATGTATTTCTTGTTCCTCATTATTAAATCATAATAGCATGCTTAAACAAGATTTAATGAAGCTCGAAGCTGAAAAAGAATATGAAATAAGAGAGCTTAAGGATAAATTTTGCATGCTAGATAACGATCTTAAAAAAAGAACAATTGAATATGAAAAGAAGGAAAAAGAAAACAAGTTGGCTTTTGTTAGTAAATGCACGATGCTTGTAGAAGAAAATAAACAATTAAAAATCAAAGTCTCTCATCTTGAAGTGGCCATTAAGAAATTCTCTATGGGAAAACAATCGTTGGACAATATTTTACAGAATCAATTATATGGCAATAAGAGAAGAGGACTTGGTTTTGGTCTGAAAAACGTTGAAAAGCAAAATTCAAGAAATTCCACAATGTACCCTCTATTGCAAAGAACAAATATGCAAAGTGCTTTACTTGTGATAGTGTAGGCCACACTTCATATTATTGTAAATTTAGGAACACAAATATCAAGTTTAAACAAGTGTGTGTTCCTAAAACAATAATGGCTAACACTAGTGGACCTTGTTGGATTCCAAGGTCACACTTAACACCTTTCATGTAGGTGTGATGGAGGTTTGGCGAGAAGCAAATTTTTAAAGTCTCATTCTACTTCTAGCTCCTTAGCCAAATAGCGACGAGAAGGTATAATTCTTATCTTTCTTTGCATTTCATTGCATACCTTCATAGATTGTTTTTGTGTGCTTGTTTTTATTTTTGTTTGTGTGCTTGTTTGCATGTTCTTTTTTTTATGTTTTTTCTGAAAAAAAATAATATTTGAGCTTAAAAGAATACCCTTTATGATTTATCTTAAGTGGTATTGTATGAATGATCAAATCTATCCATTGTAGAAGTCAATTCATCATTGTTGTAGCTACATGAACATGATGTTATTCTTTTTAGTAGCCATGACATGTCTCATAAGTTTTAAACATGTCTTCTACACCTACATTTGCACTTGCATGATAATTGACTTTTTAGTGCTTTTGGAGATTCTTTTGAAGAATAATGGAAAGTGAATGTAGGAATGATTAATTTCTGATATTTCTAAGGGATATGAAGTGTTTAGCCATGAATTAAAATTGAGCACAAAAGAATTGAAAATAAAAAATATTCTATATATTTGCTCCGTATGAAAAATGGATACACTTCATGGCTAATACACAACCTACGAGTATCCAACTTACGCTACATGGGTAATCATTAGCGTTGGTGTATATAACTCGTCAAGCAATGACACCCCACATTTAAAAGTCCTTTTAGGCCATGTTTTGGGGTTCGGTAACTTGAACTCATCTTTGATGAGGTGGGAAAAATCAATCCTAGTGATATTCATGAAAATTGGAAAATGTGGATTGATTTGGTTGATTTTCTGAAATTGAATCTCCTCTTGTACTTTATTGTCTATATCACTACACTTACACAAAGGTGGAGAAGTCTTGTTATGAAATTCAATGAGCTTGAATTGTCTATTATTTGGAAAACTCATGCAGTGCACGCTACATTGAATAATAGTTTATTTTTGCATGAAATATTTTTGTGACTTCATTAATCCACTTTTGGTGATTACAAAGGGGGAGAAAGAAAAGAAAGATTTGACAGATTTGATGTCGGTATATTATTTGTTGAAGGGGAGCATGAAAAATACTTGAATAAATGTTGAAGGGGGAGCTTGAGAGAAGGGGGAGCATGCTTTTATATTTACTATTTGTTGTGCATGCTTTGCAACGCTTGAATGACTCATACATACATCATATTGCATTACACCCTCCAACACCCTTCACACACCCATACTTATTGCTCAAATCTTTTATGGGTTTGTCATCACCAAAAGGAGGAGATTATTGAAAACAACGATCTAGGATCTTGGTTTGATGATGACAAACGTGTCGCTATATCTGACGTGTGTGCTTAGTGTGTTTCAGGAATGGTAAAGCGGTAAATTCTCAAAGTGATGACTTAGTCAACCGGTGGAGGAATTGCTATCCACATAGCTAATGGACTTGGTCAAAGAGCTGTACACAAAGCAATTTGAGTTGGTCAATATGGGATGAGATGGAGAGAATCGCTATGGTTTTGCTCATATCAATTAGAGTTTTGGTAAATCTAATTTTCTTATCCCAAGATCTATTAATTCCCAATTAGTTCTAATCAAATTACATACGAATTCCATATCCTAATTTAAACTTCAAATCCCTTAAATTATGGAATTCTACTTTGACTCTTTCTCTCTCCTTCCTCATCTATTTAACCCCCTCTTCCAAAGAGATGAAGGACTCGGCAAAATTAAAAGGAGCCGCATGCTTTTGTTCTTCTCCCCCAGAAAAAGTCCAAAAGAGCTCATCATCCAAATACCCTTAGAGGGCTGCACAAAAGAATTGAGGCTGCCGCAATTTTTCCAAACTCCCAAGGCAGCCGAAATAAAAAAAACCTCACTTGCAAACCAATCCCACAAAGGCCGTGATATACTTTCCTTTGAGCCGATATTTTCTCAACAACAAGCCAGCATTGAAATCGAAAAAAAAGGACCAAGGCCGCACATTTTGAAACCTTTTGCTTTGCTTGTTTTTTTTCTTTCTTGGCCGAATTTTTTTTTTGTGGAGAGCCAAAAGATCAAATCATTTTTAATAAACACGTATCCAATCTCCAGGCCATTATCAAAGCTCTGTGATTTTTTTTATTAAGCTGCTGACATGTCTCTTTATGTTTATAAATCACAGGAGCACCAGAGCAACTCAATTCTCTTGAGGGGCACGTAAAAATTTTGGAGGAGCCGGCCAATATCAACTATCAAGAAATAATCCTCCATGTGATTTTTCTCCAAAGAGTCCTAGGCTTTTGAAAACAACCCTTCTTCCCTTGAAGATCACCAAGCGCAGATCTTTTGAAATCAAGAGATATTTTTGGGGGCTTTGTTTAAAACCGAATTGTTTTCAAAAGGACAGAAGCAGATAATTGATTGAGTGATTTGTTTTGATTAAGATTTTTTCTTACTCTGTTCCTTTTTGCAGGCCATCAAAATTCTCCAAGAGAGCACGGGAGAGCCGCACCTTGGGAATCACAAGAGGCCGAACTCACCTTTAGCCCTCTCAATCAAATATCCAAAAGTGCCGTGCGCATGTTTCTTTAAGGAAGGCAGCCGAAAGTTTCAGAAAAGAAGTCAGCGCAAGTCTCATCGAGAGGGGAGCCAGACTGTTGAGGGGACATCAGAGTTTACTGTAATGCCCTACAAGCTACTGCACAAGTACTAAGGGGGGGTGAATAGTACTTTAAAAATAACAAGGAGTATAATTCCCAATTATAGTGCAAACAACTACCAAATCAATTTGCGGAAGCTTAAATTGAATGACAACAACAAAATTAACAATGCTAACAAAAGATGTTACTGGGTTCGGATCCACCCAAGTCTCCCCGACTTGTTCCCGGTGATCCTACGTCCCAACCACCCGGATCCCCTCCGGATACTTAGGTTAGAAACCCTAACCCAAGATTTCCACTATGATATCTTGTGAAAAACCTTCACAAGATCAAATCATACATGCAATGGCAATAGTGAATCCCACAACCCGGGATCACAACCTTCTCTCACAACCGAGAAAATCAATAAGCAATATAAACAACCTTATAATGAAATAAACAATCTTACCACAAAATCCTATACCTTGAGTATTCTTACCAAATAGGTGCAAGGAGGGATTTGAGGAAGATGGAGTCACCAAGACCTAGCACAACTGAAATGACCAGCAATGGGTGCCTAGGAGTGATTTGGAGACTTGAATCAAGCTAGAGCTTGAAGGGCTCACCAAGAACAAACTTATCTCAAGATGGATTCTAGATCTAGAAAGTGAGAAAATGGATTTCTTGTGAGGAAGAGAGCTTTTGAAATGAGTGAGAATGTCTATCTCTTTCAATCTTAATGAATCTCTTAATGGCAGCTCTTTTTTTAGAGAAATGACCAAGCTTCGTATTTATAGGGTCCCATAAAAACGAGTTAGGTCAAATCCCAACGGTTAGAAATCTGGAGCAGGTAGTCGGTCAAAGAACAACCACTGACCGACTAGTTCATCAACTAGTCGGTCAGTCAAACAACATGGACCGACTAAGTGAAGAACAGTGAAGAGATAGAATTTCAGACCTAGAAATCTAGTCGGTCCAAGAAGACTTTCTGACCGACTAGTTTCACAACTAGTCGGTCGGTCAGTGAACTTAGACCGACTAAGAGTCAAAAACAAATAGTCTGAATACAAATTGATTTAGTCGGTCCAAGAACAAATGTTGATCGACTAGATTATCAACTAGTCGGTCACCAAACGTTCTTAGACCGACTAACGATAAACAGTAGCTCAGGAGAAAATTAGCATGTACAGTAAAGCTCAACTAGTCGGTCAAAGAAGCATCACTGACCGACTAGTTCACAAACTAGTCGGTCGGTGAGTCAACGTAGACCGACTAACTGTAAACAGTAAAGTGCATGAAATTAAGGAAACAAACTAGTCGGTCCAAGAAGCTTTGTCGACCGACTAGATCACCATCTAGTCGGTCAGTTCCTCTTTTTGAACCAACTAACATGTACGAATAAGTCCAAATCGAAGCGCGATGCTTCGAGGAAGTTAGAATGGACTTCTACTAAGATCCTAGAGCTATGATATGAGCGTTATGAAGATAGAATTGTAAGATATACTCAAGGCTTAACATTCTATAGATCGAAGCTAAAAGACTATAAATAAAACCTTAAGGAACGGTCTTCGAGAGCTTCGATTAATTCTTCATGACTTCCAAAACGGTCCAAAAGCTTCAACGAAGCTTTAGGCAATGAATACGAGATTTGAGAAGTCTTGAGATGTCGCTTTGATTGTTCTCGTGAAATTGGCGACGATCTCCAATACTGCGCTCACAAATTGTTAGTTCATGAATTATTTATGTTTGCTCATCATCCAAAACCAAATCCGGGGAGTCCAATATTCAACATTCTCCCCCTTTTTGGTGATGACAAACCAACATAAATAATAATCAACAATAATGATTCAAATGTAAAATACTTACTCCCCCTGCATTGATGCCACGTTAATTCCAAAATGAGTATATATAAATTGCATCAATGAGACGAGTAAGATATATAACGAGAATTGATTTTTGAAATATCGGATTTTGAAAATCCTTATATATATCTTAACTCCCCCTGAATCTAACACATCAAATTAGATTCTTGGAAATTGAGTTAAATTTTCATTTGCCCTATTTATTATCATTATCTCTCCCCCTTTGGCATTATCCCAAAAATGGGGGGCATACAACGACAACAACTAGGAGAAGGAAAATCCAACATCGGGAGTCTTAGATATTGACGATGGACCTAATTGACACCAAGGGAAAAGTGATGAAATCAAATCAAGGTGTGCCAAATTGTCCATTATCAAAAAGTGAAAACTAAATCCATCAAAAATACCAAATATTAATTCATTTAGTGAATAAAGGAACATACTCTCCAATATTCAATATTCTTGGTTAAATTTGTGCATGGAAAACAATTCTATACAATCATAGAAATATAATCTATTTAACCAAGTTTTTAAGCGACGAACGACGATTTCCCATATCATAGACATTGAATGAATATTAAATGTGCACGACGAAGTAAAACAAAAAGAGCATCGATGTATATATATATATATGAATACCATGAGTACATCCAAAAATCACATCGATTACATCATATCAAGTGCAACATCTACATCAACATCAAAAAGGTACAACATAATCATCGGGTCATCATCATCATACATCCAACAAAAAGTACATCACATACACCGACATCCAACATATCAAAACACATCAAAACAACACCCAAACTCCATCTCATCCTAACCTAAAACACTCTCAACAAGATGCATCATCCAAAGATCACAGGAGAGGCCTCGAAACAGACGATCACGAGGAAGTGGCAGGATCAGCAGTATCCATGGGTCCAGTCGAAGGAGTGGACTCAGGCTCTGCTGGGAGGAGAGGCGTGTCAACAGACGGGATCGTCGGGGCGGGAGTGGAAACAGCGACGACTGGCTCAACAGCTGGGGTATCAACAGGAACATCAGCAGGCAGATCAGGAGCAGGGTCGTCAGAGGGAGCAGCAGCAGCATCAGAAGTCTGATCCACTGGTGCAGAAGTCTCTGGAGCACCGGAAGAGGTGGTAGCTCCAGGAGCAGATGTGGTAGCAGCAGCAGCAACAGTGTGTTGGATCCTGCCAAAACAGAGTTAGGATCGATAAATAAAGTTGAGACTTACGCTTGCGTATGCGGCACGGTAGTCTCGGAAATTTGCCTTCGGATTCGCCACGACGGATCGAGTCTTCTCACAAACGGAGTAAGGCTACTAAATCCACAATCTAAATCTCTACTTTAGATTAAGAACTTGGATAGAGGGAGAGGAAGTATTTCGGCAGAGCTTCGCTAGAATGAAAATGCATGCAAGAATGACATGCAAAAGTGTAAGAAATGGCTTACCCTTGGGTCTTATTTATAGCCCCCAAGGTAGTTATTTTAGGGTAAATTGTTCCTTTGGAACAATTTAACTAAGGTGTACCATGATACATGGTACATTATAAGCTTAAGTTGTACCATATGCATGATACAACATAAGCTTAAGATATTCCCCCTTTATTAGCCATATGTCGCATGCACTTATGCATATATAATGCGACTTTCCTACTCATCCAGAGATCCTCTCCGCAAGGGAACAGATTCCCTTTGCACACGACTTCGTGTACGCGACGTTCGAGGTCCGTATTCCCTCGTACATCCCCTACAAGGGTGTACAAACGTCTTCCATATCCAACATCTCCCACTCACACTTGAGGGGATTGTAAGAGAACGTCTTTCTCTTAGTTCTTTCATCTATCATACCGAGAAATAGACCGTGCGACCGTCATGCGCGTAGAGTCTGTTGTTGTGCACTTGTTAGAGATACACAACGACCTCGAAGGTGCAAAGTTGAGTAGTTCAACGCATGCTTTACCCTAGATTATTTCTTCACATTTCTCATACTTTATATTCAACAATTGAATCCCATCTGGATTACAATTGGCTGGCCAGCTTTGAATCATTTAAAGTCCAAATGTGAATATGAAATCAATCTTCCTCTTCTTGCGAACCTTCTGATCTTGACTTGATTCGCTTTTCTAACGTGCCCCGCCGAGCCGAATTATCATAGCCCATTAGCAACACGCTAAGATAGCGATCATCTCGTCAAATCTAAAGGAACCAATTGGAGTCCTTGAGAGTAAGAGTTAAGACCCGTATGGCCTTTGAGTCTCACATAATAGCAAACACTATTGCTACTAACTCAGTGGTCGAAATGCATACGTGGTATGAACACGTATTACAACATCACTCCTTTCCCAGGGAGAGTATGTCTTAATGATGTTGTACGGATGAAAAGATCAGACACCACAGTGCCTATCTTTTTGAGTCCCCTTACTACTCGTGAAATATTCACGGACTCTCATCCTGCATAAGACAGATAGGATTTAAAAAATCCTATGAGATCTCTTTCAAATATCCTTGTGATACAGATCTCAGATCTTTTGTAAGCATCCATATGATGCAGATCTTTCATTCGACTATCTTGTTTAAGTCACGACTTTAAATCATTTGTCTAATGATTTTGACTTTAAACTAGTCTCATCTTTATCTTATCCATCTGATAAGATAAGGCGGTTGCTCATGTGAGAGAGCCAACCTTAATCTGTCCGACATACACACAATAAAATAGCTGAGACTTAAACACAAATGTATAAAATCATTTGTAAGAAACTTGTATGCAATATATAAAAGAACTTCTTTCTTTTATTAAACTTTGATCTTCTATAGACATGGGAAATATTACAAGATACAGCTCAGCACCTACGCATTCCCATAGATGATAAGTGTTTATAGAACACATCTCTGGGGATCGCCTTAGTAAGGGGATCCGCTATCATCTCATGCGTGGATATGTATCCTATGTCTACTTCCTTCCGTTTGTCATAGTCCTTTGCAAACTTGAATCGAATGTCAATGTGTTTGGTCTTACAATGAAATTTAGGATCTTTGACGTAGGCAATCGAAGCTTGACTATCACTGTATATAGGAACAGTGCTTGAGTCAGTGGTATTCGTCAGCCTGTCTAAGAATTTCCTAAGCCAAACAGCTTCTTGGACCGCCATGCTGAATGCTACGAATTCGGCTTCCATGGTTGATAGAGCGATGCAGGTTTGTTTCTTGCTACTCCAGGATATTGCACCATTCCCGAGCAAGAAAACAAAGCCTGAGGTAGATCTTCGCTCGTCGAGATCACCTGCCCAATCAGCATCGGTATAGCCTTCGAGTCTCAAGGTATTGCCTTGATAGCATAACGCATAGTCCGAAGTCCCTTTGAGGTACCTTAATATCCTCTTCACCGCTTTCCAGTGTGCCTGTCCTGGGTTGGATTGGTAACGGCTTACCATACCAACACCATAGCAAATGTCCGGTCTGGTACACATCATAGCGTACATCAGACTCCCGACAGCACTGGAGTATGGAACCTTTTCCATAGCTTTCTTTTCTTTTGGATCTTTGGGACACATTTCCAAACATAGACCCTCGCCTTTGCTTATTGGAGTATCAATTGGCTTGCAGTCCTGCATATTAAACCGTTCTAAAACTTTCTTTATATATGTCTCTTGAGAGAGAGAAAGAAGTTTCTTGGAACGATTCCTTGAGATCTTAACCCCAAGGATATATGCAGCTTCACCCATGTCTTTCATCTCAAAGACGGATGAAAGCCAAGCTTTGATATCCAAGATAAGACGCTTATCATTTCCGGCTATAAGTATGTCATCCACATAAAGAGACATAATTACATACTTGTTTTTAATCCTCTTAATATATACGCAGTTGTCTTCGTCGAGCATGGAGAAACCATACGACAAAACGACTTCTTGAAAGCGCATATACCACTGCCTTGAGGATTGTTTAAGACCATATATGGATTTACGAAGTTTACAAACCTTATGTTTGTTTTCTTCTTGTACAAACCTGTTTGGTTGTTCCATGTAGATCTCCTCATTTAGTTCTCCGTTAAGAAAAGCAGTCTTTACATCCATCTGATGTAACTCGAGGTCCAAACAAGCCACCATTGCCAGAATTAAGCGAATGGAGGTAAAACGCACGACATGAGAGAAAGTCTCTTCGTAGTCTATTCCTTCCTGTTGCGTGAAACCTTTCGCAACAAGGCGAGCTTTATATTTCTCGATGGAGCCATCAGCCTTATGCTTGATTTTGAGAACCCACTTGTTCCCAATGGCTCTACGTCCCTTAGGTAAATCAACCAAGTCCCAGACTTGGTTTGTTTTCATGGATTGAAGTTCTTCTTCCATTGCCGCTATCCATTTATCTTTAGCAGGGCATGTGACGGCCTGTTTGAAATTTACAGGTTCGTCATCATCTTGTAGTAATGTCATGAATGTTTGAGGAAATTCATCCTCAAATCTCAGAGGTGTTAGCCTCGTTCGATTACTACGTCTTGTTTGAGTTTGATCACTCCCACTTGGAATGACATCACTCCCACTTGGAATAACATCACTCCCACTCGGAATAGGATTGGTATTGTTCGTATCATTCATTGGTGAAGTTTGAAACGTATTTTCTTCTTCTTCACCAAGAATTCTCCCACTCGAACGTTCCGATCCTTCTTGATCCCAAGTCTCAAACAAGGATAAGTCTTGACTTATCTCACCCTGTCTTGGAAACTCATTTTCCAAGAAGACAACATCCCTCGATTCGAATTCTATAAGACCCACATTGTCCTCTTGACCGACGAAAGCATATCCTTTGGAGTTTTCAGCGTATCGGATGAAGATACACTTCCTCCCACATGGCCCAAGTTTGCCATATTTGTGAGAGGATAAATGTGCATAAGAGGCACAACCCCAAGGTTTTAGAATGCTTAAGTCTTGAGTTCTATTGTTCCACAACTCATAAGGAGTAGAACTTACCGACTTCGAGGGTACACGGTTTAAGATGAATGCTGCCGTCAATAATGCATCACCCCAAAAGGTGATGGGCAAATTTGCCTGAGACATCATTGATCGGACCATTTCCATCAATGTCCTATTTCTTCTTTCCGCAACACCGTTTTGTTGCGGAGTATTGATCGCTCCGGGACGTAACCCTAAAGAACGGTTGTAGTTTTACCGCAAGTGCACGGTGTAGTAGCGAGCGGGCTATTGAACACAGGGAGGACGAATGACCGTGCTTGTTCCAATCACCCTGGCTATTCAAGAAGAAAGATTTGCCTTTGGCGATCCTGTCACAATCGTCAGACAAAGTGCGGAAATATCGAATCAAATAAAGAACGTCTAGGGAATGGGGAATCCCCGCTACTCACCGTATCTCATAAATGTGGTTCGTCGGTTTCAAAATTGCTAGATTGAGATTTTGGATGGACTAGTTGCAACTGAATGTAGAACCAAGCTCACGCTCTCGCGCTGTTGCCGGTATATAGCTATCCTAGGTTTGGGTCCAATCTCTTGCAAACCCTAGCCTAGGAAAACTAGCATTAGGGTCAACATCATCGTCCAATCGCGCACCGAGCCCAATCTCTTGCAAACTCGGCTCGCGATCTAGATTGGGATAGTTCCTACCCATCCAATCTCTTGCAAACGGGTATTGGCACGGAATTGCAACCGGAAACCCTAGTATCGGTCCAATCTCTTGCAAACAGATACTACGGAAATTCGATTCCAACCCAATTCGGATTTCTAGGGTTTCCTATCGAATCGGGATCCAGTCTCTTGCAAATCCCGATCGGTATGAACTCCTAGCTAACCGTAGTAAATTGATCCCAATCTAATCCCTAGATATCGATTCTAGCAAAATTTCTACTAATTCATCACAAATATGAAGTTGGGTTTGTAGGGTTCATCCCCACGCCCCAAGACGTGGCGACTACTCACAATTCATAACAAGATCACAAAAATAATCAATGAAATAAGCAATAGAATTCATCACAATATTGAGATATGCAATAAAAAATAGAATTTTTGGGGAAGAGCAAGACAAACCAATGGAGTTCTTCAATTAATCCAACAAAAATCAAACTTTGCCTCCTCTCCAATCTCAAGAATAAAACTAAAAAGCTAATCTAAAAAGCTGCAAAAAATCTAAGGAGAAGCTCACAAAACTAGGGTAAAAACAGGGGTTAAATAGCCCCCAAAATCGTCCAAAAACTGTGACCAAAATACCCCTGCGCAGCCTGTTTTCCACAATTTTCGCTACAGGCAGCGCGTCGCACTCGGCCGAGTGCCGAAAGTCGCTCGGCCGAGTGAGAAACCCTGTAATTTTCCAGTAAGTCGGGGCCTTCAGGGGTCTCTACTTCGGGGGCGGCTCGGCCGAGTGAGTTGTCGTCACTCGGCCGATGGCTTCATTGTACTCGAGCGGACGGGATTCTCCACTCGGCCGAGTGGGTCTTCTGAAGCTCAGGCAGCCGAAAAACAGAAACTTGGAGATTTTTGAAGGGCTTCGTCTGGGCGCCACTCGGGCGGACGTGGTCTATTCACTCGGCCGATGTGGTCTCCGTCGCTCGGCCGAGTGCACATAGGAATCGTGTCTGATCTGGTCGGCCGAGCGGTGTCTCGCTGGTCGGCCGAGTTGGTCCTCCACTCGGCCGAGTGGGACACTAAACATGCCCAATCTGCTTATTTTGGCCTCCTCGTCGCTCCTGCGACGTCCGTTCTTCTTCCGCTCCTCTCCAACAGCAAAATACCCCTCGGGGAGGTCGTCGGTGACCCTCTGGAGTAAGCGCATCTCGAGATCACTCCAAATCGCGCCAAATCACCTGAAATGCAACAAAAACAACAAATCGTGAAAAGCATCGCAATATCGTCGATATATCGTGAAAAACATGATTTGGGCGATCTAAATGGCATGCAAAAATGCGGGAAAAAGGTGTAAAATAAGGAGTGATCAAAATCCCCCAAGCTTGCCTCTTACTCGTCCTCGAGGAAGATAAGTAAAAGGCGAACCCGGTGGAATTTGAAAACGAAAACGGCGAAAAATGAAAAATGAAAAACGGAGAAGAATGGAAAACGAAATGAAAATAAAGAAGAGAGAAAGAAGCGAAGAGGTAAGCTACTAGATCATTTTCTCAGGACGGGGGTTTCACTTACTCATATAGCATGCACCGAATGAAAAACTCATGTCAAAAGATTTTATTTTGATATCATAGTATAATAGTGCAAATAGAAATGGAAAACCCACGAACAACGATATAATCATGAAAAACGGAATAATTTTAAAATTAACATCGTCTGAATCATTTAAAGCGGTATACAAATCACAGATCACACACTTTTCAATTGAATGCTTTCTATCAGGAGTATAAGAGTATCACACAATAGAATAGAGAGAATAGAAAAGTATGGATTTCATGAAATGAACGCTAGGCTTAGATTTCTGGATTTCGTAAAGCTAGAAATAATCTCACCGAGTATAGAATATTACTTAGCCTAGGTTGTCGCGCAACGTCAAGTAGTCACTCTCTCACACATCAATGGATCCCCTCCCCCAAGCTTATCTATAAGCGTGGTGACATAAAAAATATTTACATCCCCATTCTTATAAAGCTCCAAAAGCGATGAAGAGAGAAGAGAAAGTAAGAAAGTGAGATGGGATCTTTTATTGAGGAATTTTCCTCTTTTCTCTCTTTTGTTTGTTTGTTTGTTTTTTTTTTGTGACGCAAAAGCATATATACACAACGATCCCAACTCAAAGAGAGATAATGATATACAAGAATGTTTTTCTCTCTTTTATTTTTTTTAGAGAATAAGAGATTTGGAGCTAGGAATTAGTAGCGGGGGAAATGCCATAAAATAGAATCGCTAAGGGGAGATTCACCAATGATTTTAAAAGTAGAGAAATGATGTTCAAGATTTGTGGAGAAAGAAATAGATATAACTCTCGGTTCACTCTATAAGACATGCACGACAACTTCAGCAGGGTAATCTAATCTACTCAGTTTCGATCACAAAAAAGCTAACTAATCCAGATTTATCATAGCTAACATCATTCAATCATCCTGAAGTGAAGTGTACAATTCATGCATATAGAAGTGATATAGGAAAAAGAAATCAGTACTCCAGATATAAGCGTTCAATGCGTGAATCTTGGTGTGTTTTCTGTGATAGCATACATATGAATATTCAGACTCAGCTAATAATAGAATTTCATCCATTTTCATGTGGCAAAAGTGTGGGTTACTATCTCTAGATGCAAGGCAAGTCATAGCATATGATATCAGAAATAAAGTCTAAGACATGACAAATATAGCATGCATATAGAGTAAGCTAAATCCAACGTCATCATCATCATAGAAAAGTCATCTCTAGCATGAGATGAAAAAGAAATAAAGATAAAGGAAAAATAAAACTATTTACAATGCGGCACACAGAAAAAATAAGAAAAACGTGATGCATGGCAAAATAAAAGAAAAAAATGATGAAAAATAAGGGCAAAAGCGAAAAATGGTGTGAAAAACTAAAAATAAAGGTGGCAAATCGAAAAAGAACGTGAGAACTCACTCCCCCAAGCTAAATGGCACAGTGTCCTCAATGTGCAAAGTGTGGCACACCGAGAGACAAGAAATGTGAGGGGAAGGTGAGGATGCATGCATGATGAAAAGAAAAATAAAAAGAAAGATAAAGACATGAAAATATGATGCGGACATGATGCATGCACAGATAGGAGTGATATAGATATATAAGAGTGTCACCAAAAATGCTCCCTCTCTCCCAGAAAAGATATATAAATATATGGTCGTCATCAGAATCCCAAAATAAGTGAGGGGAGGGGGGTGGGCAAAAGTGCAACAGGACCCAGCAGAAACGGGCAGCACAACGGCAAAAGGAATCGATGGCATCAAGGGTGCCTAGGAAGGTGGTGCTGCACCGTCTCCGTCCTGAGGCGGAAGTGGTGGTGGTGGCTGGACAGGCCGCTGAGCGGGTGTGGGTGTGGAAGTGGTAGCAGGTCGAGTGTGTGTGGAAGTGTGGGCGGGAACCTGCTGGGTGGGTGTGGGTACGCGCGGGAGACACTCCAGGACCTGAGTAAGACAGTAGTGAATCTGGGGGAGCAGGTCAAAGCGCCCAGCCATCGCAGAGACGGTGGAGGACAGGGTCCTAAGGTCGCCTCTGAGGCCACTCACCGCCCCCTCTAGAGCACGAATGCTCTGAAGTACAGTGTCGGGGGGAGGTGGTGCAGAGGAACGCACCGGTCGGGGCTGTGCCGGGCGTGGCTGGCGTACTCGGGTCGCGTATGTGACTGGCTCAGCGGGGAAGGGAACAAAAGGTGCTGCACTCGCAAATGTGGACCTGGCCTCAGTGCGAGGCCGGGGCACAGACTGGTGAGAAGTGGAGGCAGCAGCAACGAAAGAAGAATGCAAAAGTGGCAGCGAGGCGGCCAGAGAGGTCAGTGGCACAGAAGTGTGGACAGACGCCACGACGCTCTCGGAAAATACAGCAGGGGTGGAGACAGAGGTGACTACCGCTGGGGTGGAAGTGTGTGGACCAAAAGGCGCAACCCCAGCGGAGATCATGCTAGCCATGGTCTCCACGACCGCGGCAAACGAGGGCTCTCCACTCTCAACAAAGGTCGGTGGGCGCTCGGGGAGTGCGGAGCAAAGAGGCTCGGCGGACAGAGGGCCAGTGGTGGTGGTGGGAGTGGTGGTGACAGCCTCGGAAGTGGTGGAGGTGGTGGAAGTGGGCTCAGCTGAGGTACTCCCGACACCGACAGAGGTGTCAGGAGTAGCGGAAACGTCAGGTATAGGCTGAGGGGCCACTGGGTCAACAGGGGCAGCGGGCTCGGCAGGGTGTGCAACAGGGTCTGCGGGGGCAGCGTGGGCAGCGTGGGCCTGCTCGGCCTCCTCGGCCTCGAGCACGTAAGCAGCGGGGATGATAACATCCATCACAGGGAGCCAGTCTGCCTGGGCTGGTGCAATCTGAGTCCGAGCTGGGCTCGGAAGAATCATGTAATCGGCCCCGTAAGGGCCGTGCAACCAGACCCAGTGACGCTCACCGTGCGGACGAAGCATCTTCATCCGGGCCATAACATCGATCGACAAAGAAGTGGGGCCCGGGACTCGTCGCAAGTCGTCAGGGAAGTCCTCGCCAGTCATAAGTGCAAGCAAGGTGATCAGGCCGCCGCAGCATATCGGTGAGCGAGCGCCCACCGATACAATGATGCGGTCTAAAAACCATGCCGCGATATCGATCATGACGGCGGGGACAAGCTCATCGCCATCCCTAGATAGAGCTCTGGGACGTGTCATCGCGTAGAGCATATAGAGCTCTGGCGTAGACATCGTGCCCGGCTCATATCTGGCCAAAAAGGTCGTCGCCATAAGGCGCTGAGCAATGCGGAGGCAGGGATGGACAATGGCCAAGGCCTTGGCCCTACTAGGGTCAAAGGCAGCGTGAAGACCTGTAATCCGGGCCCAGAAGGCACCGGCGTCGAAGGAAGGTGGGGGGATATGGGTGGGGCCGTAACCGCGATCGGCTCCGGGGACAGCGGTCCACGAGAAAAACGCTCTCATCATATCGAGAGTGACCTGGCACTCCCGGTCCATGAACCGAAACGAGCATCCCTCGTCGGTCCGGGCGATCGAACTCAGAACCTCAAGTGTCGGGCGGGTGAACGTGTCCGCTGACACCTGGAAGAAATCTCGCCAGCCCACGTTGTCGTACAACGTGAGCATCCCCTCTAGTACCCCCAGGCGTCCTAGGTCAGCGAGGTGTGCAAACCTGGAGGGTACGATCGAGCGCTGGGAGATACGGTCGAAGACGGCGTGGTGTGCGTCGTCTCGGAACGTAATCCCGAGCGGCCCGACCAGTGGAGCCGGTGGTGGCGGCTGTGCAGCGGCAGGGAGTGGATGTGCGGGCTGTGCGGGCGCTGCAGGCTGTGCGGGGTGTGCGGGGCCTGCAGGCTGTGCTGGGTGGACGGGGTGTGTGGGAGACGGTGGAGGAGAGTCCTCCAACTCGTGGGAGGGGCCGGCATCATCCGACCGCTTCCGCTTGGCGGAAGCTCTCTTCGACCGCGGCCGTGTCCGGGGTGGCATATCGGCCCCGAGCGCGCCGAAAAACGTGAAAAGTGTGGCGTGTGCAAAATAATGGAAAGAGTGTACCCCGACACACCGCGAGTGCTAAGCAATGGAAGCGTGCGAAGTCAGCGCCTCCACGAAGCTCAAATCAGTCCCGAGAAGCTCCCCTGGGCTCCCCTAAGCTCCCAAAAACAACCTGCGCGTGAAATGGAGATATCAGCGGGTAATATTCAAAACGTATGGAGCATTAGGGGTATAACAGATAAATATAGAAATTGATTTGGGTTAGGGGTTCGTTGAGCACATGGATCCGCGAAAAATACACAAAAAGAGGCGAAAAAGGCGAAATAAGCAATACCGGAGGTGGCCGGAGACACGGCCGCCGCCGGCGACTCGGGCGAGGCGCGGCGAGTGGTCGACCGGCGGTGGCTGGCCGAGCGGCGGCGTGGCAATGGCGTTCGGGCGAGTAGGGGGGTGCGAGCGGGCGAGGGAAGCTGAAAGGTCGGGGGTGCGAGCGGGCGATCTGATTTTAGCGTTTCGAAAAACGTGCCCCCCTCGACCTCTTATATAGCAAAAGTTACGACTCGGCCGAGTGACTTGGCCACTCGGCCGAGTACGGTCAATAGAAAATTCCTCCCCGCTTAAGCATCGGCCGAGTGGCCTTGCCAGCCTCGGCCGAGTGGCCTTGCCAGCCTCGGCCGAGTGGCTCAAGCTACTCGGCAAGACTCGCCCTAGGAGTGTATCCGTTTTACTCGGCCGAGTGACAATATATACTCGGCCGAGTAGCAGTTATATTGAAATCAGGAAAATAAGCAGAGAGTTGGGTACAGCAGACTTCCCTCATTCGTGAGCGGCTCGGCCGGACGAACTTCTGTACTCGGCCGAGTGACTAGTATGCTCGGCCGAGTGAGCCTTGTGTTCTGCTGTTTGTCTTCGTTTGGGCTCTAAACTCCGTCTTTCTTCCTCCAGTCGATTCCATCTTCCTCCTAAGCGTCGAGCGCCTCCTTGGGGCGCTCCTCGTCGTCGCGTTCATCCTCCTCATGATGGATTTACCTATCTCCTCTCCTGTCAAGAAAAATAGGACCCGTTATCACAAAATTTTGGGCGAACAACTCAAAACACTAAAAATTTCTAAAACAAAAATAAAGAAAAAGTAAAAATAAAGCAAAAACCGTCGGGTTGCCTCTCGACAAGCGCTCGTTTAAGGTCGTGAGCTCGACCCCCTATAATTTTCAATCAATGTGGGATGTTTGGTGCATATGAGATGCACCCATCAAACTTTCCGGGGAGCGCGCTTGGATTTGGACGTGGCGGCGTGTTCTCCCTCGGTGGTCTCCCATCTCGAATAGTGTTGGGGGGAGGCTCCCCCAAGCTAGCATTTGCTCCGGTCAACGGCTTCACCGGTGATGCCGATTTTCGTACCGGAGGAGCTTTCTTTGGAGACTTTAATTTCGAGAGCTTACAGAGCTCTCGAATCCTTGCGACATCAGCGTCGCCTTCATCATTTTCAGCGGAGAGGTTGGGGGAATCATCTTTCTTCTCATTTTGGCCTAAATCCGAGCCTTCCTCGAAATCTTCATCGAATAGAGCGCCAATAGAGTGGGGGATCGCCTCCTCAATTACCTCATCAAGGAGGTCCATGTAATCAAGCTCCTCGTGGTAAGGCATGTGCTTCATAGCCTTAGGAATGTGAAGCTCCACCTCGATGTTGCCGACGTTTAAAGTTAGTGTACCTTCGCGCACGTCGACAATCACTCCGGCGGTGGCGAGGAATGGGCGTCCAAGTATCAACGAAGTATCTCCCTCCTCCTTAACGTCCATGATCACGAAGTCACATGGCAAGCATATTCCCCCCGGGACTTGTAGCGGGATGTCTTCGGCGATCCCCACCGGCCTTGTTATCCGTCCATCGGCTAATTGAATGCGCATGTCGGTCGGTTTCAACTTTGTCCCGGTGTTTAGCCTTAAGAACATGGAGAGAGGCATGAGGCTCACACTAGCCCCTAGATCAACCAACGCCTTTTGAAGAGGAACGCCGCCCAAGGTGCAAGGAATCCGAAAACTCCCCGGATCTTTAAATTTTGCCGGCTCCTTCTCTCTCTTGGTGAACCAAGAGCCCTCCTCGGCTAGCATGATCTTCTCCTTCCTCTTTCTCCCCGAAATCAAGTCCTTTAAGAATTTAGCATATGTGGGGATCTCCACGATGGCGTCGAGGAAGGGAATATTGAGGCTAACTCCTCTTAGATACTCGAGAAACTTCGCTATCCTTTTCTCCATTTTCGCTCTAGCAAGCCTTTGGGGAAATGGGACCGGTGGCATGAAGCGCCTTTCCTCAATCAATTGTTCCGCTCTAGATTTCTCCTTTTCTTGTGGCTCTTTCTCCTTATCATCTTCAACTACCGGCTCAATTGGATCCAAGCTTTCCTCCACGGGCTCCTCGGTAGGAATCATAGCGGGGGAGGTATCCTTCCCGCCTCTAGTAGTAACGGCAACTACGGCATTGATGTGGCCGGTGTTGCTCCGTGGGTTTTGCTCGGGTTGCGCCGGCAATCGTTGAGTGTTCCGATTGAGCAACGCCAATTGCTCCGATATTTGAGCCACAACGGTATTAAGGGAGTCTTGCCCCGCCTTCAAGGTAGCATTGACCTTATTTTGCTCGACCATAAACGCCTCCACTCTAGCTTCGAAGTCGGATCGTTGTTGAGCTTGTGGAGGGTTTTGATTTTGATTCCTCCACCCTTGGTTGTATCCGGGCGGCCTATATGGTGGAACTTGTTGCTTCGGTTGGAAATTTTGTTGTGGAGGCCCCCTCGGCGGATAGTTTTGTTGTTGGGGTGGTGGTGGTCGAGCTTGTTGAGGTGAGTTCAAAGCTCCTTCATTGTTGGCGTAAGAGAATCCGGGATGATTTCTTGTGGCCGGATTGGCCCAATATCATTGGTTCCCCGCAACATATTGTACTTGCTCCAATGATCCTTCTCCTTGCTCTCCTCCCGAGTACATGGCTTGAGATTGGTCTTGCCAATCACACATTTGGTTGGTTGGAGCGGAGGTGGAAGGGCTTCCTTGGGGCTCCGTGATAAACTTCTCCAATCTCTCCACTACCTTGTGGAGAGAATCAAACTTGCTCGTAAGCTCCACTACGGCCTTCGCCTCGTAGATGCTAGTTGGCTTTAAGGAGGACGTAGAGTGTCCTCGCTCATCGCCCCATTGTTGATTATTTGAGGCCATCTCCTCAATTAGGGCCATAGCTTCCTCGGGAGTCTTTGACAAGATAGCACCATTCGCCGCGGCATCAATAATTTGTTTGGTCCCCGGTTGGAGACCGTTGTAGAAGCTATGAACTAGCTCCCAATCTTCTATGCTGTGGTGCGGGCATTGATGCTGCAAATCCTTAAAACGCTCCCAAGCCTCATAGAGCGTCTCATGTGGTCCTTGCTTGAAGGACATGAGAGCGCTCCGAATCTTCACCGTCTTGGATGGCGGATGGAACTTGTCAATAAATGCACTCGCCAACTCGTCCCAAGTGGTGAAAACTCCGTCAGCCTGCGTCCTCAACCAATATAGTGCCTTGTCCTTTAGCGTGAAAGGGAAGAGACGCAGTCTGATGGCATCGATGGAGACCCCCGGCATCTGGAATGTGGCGCACTTCGACAAGAACAATTGGATGTGGTAGTGGGGGTTCTCATGGGCGTTCCCATGAAATGGGTCTTGTTGCATCAGAACCACTAGTCCAGTCTTTAGCTCGAAGTTCTTGTCAGACGCCAACTCCGGCATGGCAATGGATGAGGTAGTAGAAGAGGTCTTAGGCCGAAGCCTATCTCGAATAGAAATTATCCTTGCCATCCTTGCCGCCAATTGTTCAGGAGTTTCCGGGTTGGTCATAAACCGTCCTTCCGGATTTTGTCTCCTTTCCGCTCTAAGTCTCCGCGCGGTACGTTCGATCTCCGGATCAAACAATATAGCTTCAGGGTCCGCCGTAGATCTCGTGTACATGCACAGAGAAAACAGAGTTTCAAAGAGATGATTAGTACCGTGGAAGGGTTAGGTAAAAATAAAAAAAAATGGAAATAATAATGATAATAATAAAAAATAAAAAAGGAAGTAGCTAGGGGTGGTAAGATCAAACGCAATCGCCTCCCCGGCAACGCGCCAAAAACTTGATCGCTCCGGGACGTAACCCTAAAGAACGGTTGTAGTTTTACCGCAAGTGCACGGTGTAGCAGCGAGCGGGATATCGAACACAGGGAGGACGAATGACCGTGCTTGTTCCAATCACCCTGGCTATTCAAGAAGAAAGATTTGCCTTTGGCGATCCTGTCACAATCGTCAGACAAAGTGCGGAAATATCGAATCAAATAAAGAACGTCTAGGGAATGGGGAATCCCCGCTACTCACCGTATCTCATAAATGTGGTTCGTCGGTTTCAAAATTGCTAGATTGAGATTTTGGATGGACTAGTTGCAACTGAATGTAGAACCAAGCTCACGCTCTCGCGCTGTTGCCGGTCTATAGCTATCCTAGGTTTGGGTCCAATCTCTTGCAAACCCTAGCCTAGGAAAACTAGCATTAGGGTCAACATCATCGTCCAATCGCGCACCGAGCCCAATCTCTTGCAAACTCGGCTTGCGATCTAGATTGGGATAGTTCCTACCCGTCCAATCTCTTGCAAACGGGTATTGGCACGGAATTGCAACCGGAAACCCTAGTATCGGTCCAATCTCTTGCAAACAGATACTATGGAAATTCGATTCCAACCCAATTCGGATTTCTAGGGTTTCCTATCGAATCGGGATCCAGTCTCTTGCAAATCCCGATCGGTATGAACTCCTAGCTAACCGTAGTAAATTGATCCCAATCTAATCCCTAGATATCGATTCTAGCAAAATTTCTACTAATTCATCACAAATATGAAGTTGGGTTTGTAGGGTTCATCCCCACGCCCCAAGACGTGGCGACTACTCATAATTCATAGCAAGATCACAAAAATAATCAATGAAATAAGCAATAGAATTCATCACAATATTGAGATATGCAATAAAAAATAGAATTTTTGGGGAAGAGCAAGACAAACCAATGGAGTTCTTCAATTAATCCAACAAAAATCAAACTTTGCCTCCTCTCCAATCTCAAGAATAAAACTAAAAAGCTAATCTAAAAAGCTGCAAAAAATCTAAGGAGAAGCTCCCAAAACTAGGGTAAAAACAGGGGTTAAATAGCCCCCAAAATCGTCTAAAAACTGTGACCAAAATACCCCTGCGCAGCCTGTTTTCCGCAATTTTCGCTACAGGCAGCGCGTCGCACTCGGCCGAGTGCCGAAAGTCGCTCAGCCGAGTGAGAAACCCTGTAATTTTCCAGTAAGTCGGGGCCTTCAGGGGTCTCTACTTCGGGGGCGGCTCGGCCGAGTGAGTTGTCGTCACTCGGCCGATGGCTTCATTGTACTCGGGCGGACGGGATTCTCCACTCGGCCGAGTGGGTCTTCTGAAGCTCAGGCAGCCGAAAAACAGAAACTTGGAGATTTTTGAAGGGCTTCGTCTGGGCGCCACTCGGGCGGACGTGGTCTATTCACTCGGCCGATGTGGTCTCCGTCGCTCGGCCGAGTGCACATAGGAATCGTGTCTGATCTGGTCGGTCGAGCGGTGTCTCGCTGGTCGGCCGAGTGGGTCCTCCACTCGGCCGAGTGGGACACTAAACATGCCCAATCTGCTTATTTTGGCCTCCTCGTCGCTCCTGCGACGTCCGTTCTTCTTCCGCTCCTCTCCAACAGTAAAATACCCCTCGGGGAGGTCGTCGGTGACCCTCTGGAGTAAGCGCATCTCGAGATCACTCCAAATCGCGCCAAATCACCTGAAATGCGACAAAAACAACAAATCGTGAAAAGCATCGCAATATCGTCGATATATCGTGAAAAACATGATTTGGGCGATCTAAATGGCATGCAAAATGCGGGAAAAAAAGGTGTAAAATAAGGAGTGATCAAGTATAAGGCATAGTTATTTGATGAACTATGCCTTTTTCATCACAGAGTTCCTTAAAACTCGTTGATTGATATTCTCCACCCCGATCGGTTCGCAAGACCTTTATCTTGCGATCTAGTTGATTTTCCACTAAACTCATATAGTTTTTGAAGCATGATCAAGCTTCATGTTTGTGGGAAATCAAATAAATATGACCGAAACGGGTGAAGTCATCAATGAATGTGATGAAATAGGACTTCCCGCGTCTTGTCTTAACATTCATTGGACCGCAAATGTCCGAATGGATAAGCTGTAATGGAACTTCGGCCCTTGTGCCAGTTCCAAATGGCTTGCGACAATTTTTCCCTACAAGACAATGTTCGCAAGTTGACATTTCAACTTTTGAAACATTAGATAGCAAGCCACTTTTGACAAGTCTATCCATTCTAGTTGGTCCAATATGACCAAGTCTTGCATGCCAACAAATGATCTCAGATTCAGAGTTAGAAGCATTTGTCAAATGGAAACTTTCATTAATGGAAGAAGAATCATCATACATTGTGTTTAAAACAATTAATCCATTACAAACATTACCAGACCCAATTAAAGAACTATTACAAACAAGGTCAACCTTTTGTTTATAGAACCTCCATTCATAATCTAAAGACATTAACATGACCACGGATACGATATTCCTTCTAATATCTGGAGCAAAGAGGACGTCGTGCAATAATAAAGTCCGGCCGTTGTCGAGAACTAGCTTGCATGTTCCGACGCCTTTGACTTCAACACGAGTGTTGTTGCCGACGTATATCCACTTTTTTCCTTGAATTATCTTTCGATACTCTACGAAGAACCTTCTGTCCTTCGCTACGTGGTCTGTGGCCCCTGAATCAATCAACCAAAAATAGTTAGATTCAGCAAGAAACACGGAACTAGAAACACATATGTAACTAGCCCTACAAGTTACCTTATCACTTCCATCCGTACATGTACGGGCGAAGTGACCGTACTTGTTGCACTTAAAGCACTTGATCTTCTTCAAGTTTTTCTTCTTTGAGTGCACATTCTTTTGCCACTTTTTGTTCTTAGTCTTCTTTGAGGTTTCCGGTTCTTGCTTTCGTTCGTTCACAAACCTTAAGCGTTTATTCTTCCGCTTATTTCCTCCATGTGAGGAACTAGCGGCCATGTGCACTTCTGCACTTGGTTTTGCGGCTATAATCCGCTCTTCCTCGAGTTTGAGGTGTTTCGATACATCGCTTAAAGTTTTAATGCACTCATTATGAATGAGGTGCATTTTCATGTTATCCCAGCTATCTGGGAGTGAACGAATGACTGCTTGGATCTGCTGTTGGTCAGACAGCGTAACACCCGCATCCTTTAATTCAGATATGAGATTCGCCATGTGGCGGAGATGCTTCTTCATAGAATGATCTCGCCGCATTTTGTACGAATCAAATTGAATATTTAAGGAGCGGAGTTTGGTAACCGAAGTTCCACCAAACTTTATTTCTAGCTCAGACCATATGTCTTTGGCTAGATCGAATTCCCGAAATAGACGCATTATGTCATTGTCCATTGCGGACAATAACGTAATATGTGCTATTTTGTTCTTTCGAGTCCAAGTCTC
Source organism: Scilla litardierei (assembly GCA_030789695.1). Lineage (NCBI taxonomy): Eukaryota > Viridiplantae > Streptophyta > Magnoliopsida > Asparagales > Asparagaceae > Scilla > Scilla litardierei. The sequence continues at coordinate 205,715,559 of CM061133.1, forward strand.
ATAAGCTTCCCGGTCCCTCTTGTGTTGGGCCGTATTACCCAACTCAGGTTCTTCCATTATGTTTTGGAGTGTTTCAAGCACATCTTGCTCCTCCAAAACATATTGGATTTTAATTGACCAAAGTTTATAATTGTCGCCGTTGAGCTTTTCACCTTTGTTAAGCTCTGCGACAATGTTCTTAGAAGCGGTAGACATATTCGAATCAAAAAACTGCAAAGAAAATGAAAAACACGATCAAAATTCTATGCATAAAGTTTCGATTCTTTAAACACTTGATAAGTTCCTTGGATGCGTTGAAATGTTACTCTAGAATCGAGAAGTTCACTACGTTCCCAACTACCATCTAGAAGTAACTTTCAAAGTATCCCTCTTACTTATCTCAAGTAAAAATAAATCATAAATGATACCCGTATGGTATCAGCAGCGGAAAAAATACTTTTGAAAAACATATCTTTCAAAATAGAATAGGTGAGAGTTTGCGCAAAGAATTTTAGCGCAACAATTGCCAAGCCACGAGACCTGTTCTACACACCCATGGGTTAGATAACCATGGCCGGATCGTGGTAGGACTTGGAATTCTAAATTGCGTTATCCCGATTAAGGACGGGACATAACCTATTTGAAAATACCTTTTTCAAAAAATTTGAAAACACATTGGCTAATCTCTGTAGAGTAGAGCACAACTTTATAAGTTCATTGGCTAATCTCCGTAGAGTAGAGCACAATGACATGGCTAATCTCGCATGAAGTAGAGCATTACGGGTAATCTTCAAGGAGTAGAGCACTACGGCTAATCTCGCATGAAGTAGAGCACTATGGCTAATATTCAAGGAGTAGAGCACTATGGACACCCCGTATAGGCTAGTCGGCACGTTCAAATTCGACCAAGGCCTTCTGTCGGATTGGTCGACCAATAATTTGGTCTTCAACTTCTCTCGGCCAGGGCCTCTGCCATGGCCGAGGCTTGGCCAATGGCCAGCCAGGGCCTCTGCCCTGGCCGGCCGGGGGGGCCCTGGCCACTCGGCCAGGGCCTCTGCCCTGGCCGAGGCCGGCCAGGGCCGGCCAGGCCCTGGCCGAGGCCAGGGCGCCGGCCAGGGCCAGCCAGGGCCGGTCAGGCCGGCCAGGGCCGGCCCTGGCCTTTGCCAGGGCCAGCCAAGCCGGCAGGCCGAGGCCGAGGCCGGCCATTGCCGGCCTGGCCTTGGCCGGCCACTGCCGGCTTGGCCATGGCCGGCCATGGCTTGGTCATGGCCGGTCATGGCCAAGGCCATTTTGGGCATTGGCCGGCCATGGCCCCTTTGGCCATGGCCGGCCACCCCCTTTGAATGGGGTTGCCGCACACACTCCTCCCCCTTGATGGGGTGGTCGCCGGTGGTTATTGGCCGTAGCCAACCCCCTCCGCTTGGGGAGGGGGTGCATGGCCTTCATAGCCCATTTGGCCATGGTGCACATGCACCAAATTTCATCTTCCCCGATGGAAATAACTACCACCTTCTTCCTCGATGAAGCACCCGTTCGTCGATGAAGCACCCGTTCGTCGAGAAATTAGTTATTTCCTAATGGCCGTGTGCCAAAAATGAATAACATACTACGTGAACGATCGGTTCTTTCCGTCACGGAGAGTTCCTACCATATCCGTAATGATAGGAGACCCTAACATGAAAAGAACAACCGCTGCGTTCTCTCCGTCACGAAGCGTTCCTACCATATCCGTAATGGTAGGAGACCCATTCGTGAAAAAGACAACGACTCGTTCATAGTTTCGACGGGGCGGCGGTTTGACCGGGGCGAACCCGTATGGCTCTGATACCAATGTTGGATCCTGCCAAAACAGAGTTAGGATCGATAAATAAAGTTGAGACTTACGCTTGCGTATGCGGCACGGTAGTCTCGGAACTTTGCCTTCGGATTCGCCACGACGGATCGAGTCTTCTCGCGAACGGAGTAAGGCTACTAAATCCACAATATAAATCTCTACTTTAGATTAAGAACTTGGATAGAGGGAGAGGAAGTATTTCGGCAGAGCTTCGCTAGAATGAAAATGCATGCAAGAATGCCATGCAAAAGTGTAAGAAATGGCTTACCCTTGGGTCTTATTTATAGCCCCCAAGGTAGTTATTTTAGGGTAAATTGTTCCTTTGGAACAATTTAACTAAGGTGTACCATGATACACGGTACATTATAAGCTTAAGTTGTACCATATGCATGGTACAACATAAGCTTAAGATATTCCCCCTTTATTAGCCATATGTCGCATGCACTTATGCATATATAATGCGACTTTCCTACTCATCCAGAGATCCTCTCCGCAAGGGAATAGATTCTCTTTGCACACGACTTCGTGTACGCGACGTTCGAGGTCCGTATTCCCTCGTACATCCCCCACAAGGGTGTACAAACGTCTTCCATATCCAACACAGTGGCCTCAGCGCCACGAGCAAGGGAGGTGACCAGCTCATCGATATCCTCATCATCCATCTCCTCATCCTCAGAAAGAGGAGGAGGAAGCTGGACGCCCATCAAACTAGCCATACGGCAAACTACCTCCTCGGTACGAGCCAAGCGAGACTCGTGACGACGAAGTAACCGGACGACATCATCAAGTGTGGTGGGAGATCGAGAAGCAGCAGCTGCAGAAGTAGTGCCCTGAGACGCAGAAGGAGTCGTCCACTGCACGTGACGGAGTGCCGCAAGAGATTTCTTTACGGCCGTCGCGTTCAGTGGAGGACTAAGAGGACGCTCATCGTCAGGAGGCAAAGGGACACGGAAATGACGGAAAACCAAGGTCAACAGACACGGGTACGGGATATGCGCAGATTTAGTGGTCTTGCGAATACACTCGAAAGAGTCCATCTTATCGAGTATAATGCGAGCCCAATTAATCTCGCAACCCAAGAATAGAGCGTAAATCAGCTTAAGGAACGGCTTGGATGGCAGAGAAGATGAGCCGTACTTGGGAAGCAAGCACGACTTCAGAATGAGATTGAGCACCCATGCATTTGGCTTAAACGACTTCGAAGGAACACCAATGAAGGCAGGAGGGATCACATGGAAGATATCAGATAGAACAGACTGATCCAAGGAGGAGATATCATCGACCGAAATGTCCGACTGGAGGAGACCAGACGACGAACAACCAAGTACCTCCCCCAAGATTTCTGCCGTGAGAACTATAGGAGTTCCCAAGACAGTAGTCTCGATGGAGTGACTCTTGTCGTAGTGGCCCCGGACACGATTAGCATAGAATAATTTGACCAGGCGAGGATAGGGTCTAGGGTTCGCCTTAGGGTCGAAGCGAAGGTAGTCAAGGAGCCCACTATAGGAGAGGAGATCAGCTAAGCCAAGGAAATCTGAAAACTGAACATAGTGCTCCAATAGCATTGGGCAGTGTTCAATACGGTTGTAGGCCGCTAGACACAAAGGGTCGTCGCGACACAACGATATGTCAACACCACCAGCTGGCATTGGGCCCTTTCCCTTAGGCTGGCGAGTCCTAGGACGAAGTGGAGTGGGTTCCCTATGGCCAGGCTCATCCTCAGGTATAAACTCAGTATCGGAATCAGGAGGAGTAGCGGGAGTGTGGAGAATAGGCTTTCTAGACTTAGACAGTTTACCAGGTTTGACGGTCGTCGTCCTCTGCTTCTTCAGAGGAGGCGAAGACGGAGAAGCTTGGGTAGATTTAGCACGGCATTTGGGCTTAGTAGGATTCCTAGGGTTAGGTGGCTCTATGGACATGGGGGACGCCTCAGATGAAGTGATAGGGATCCTCGTCTTTGCCATGAATGCGGCACAACGAGATCAATCAAGAGATTGGAAAAATAGCAAACACCCTAGGCTCAAACCCTAGAACCGAATACAACAAGCTCTAAGAAAAATTCGAAACCCTAGAGGAGAAATGAAGCCCTAGGAAAAGAAATGAAGCCCTAGAAGTTGAAAGCAACCTAGGAGGAGGAGATTTACCTAGGGGAGGGTGATCGGTGGCGGCGGATGGTCGGAGAAAACACCGGAGATCGACGGAAGACGAGGGGACACGAGCTGGGAGAGGGGTTTTTCGAGCTGGAGATATGAAGAAGACCGACTAAATTGGGAAACGATCGGATAAAAGTGAGTGTAAGTCGGTCGAGAATGCGAAAAGACCTGAATGCCCTAGAGCACTTAGTCGGTCACAGTTCAAGCACTGACCGACTAGATTACGATCTAGTCGGTCGATCAATGAGCTTAAACCGACTAAGTCGAAACAGAGGCAAACAGAAAATTCTAGGGCTAGAGTTAGTCGGTCACAGTATAATCACTGACCGACTAGTTTTCAATCTAGTCGGTCGGTAAGTGAACTGTGACTGACTAAAAGAAGTCAATGACAGGGAAAGTTCAAAGCTTGAACTAGTCGGTCTGAGTTCACTAGCTGACCGACTAGATGTGCATCTAGTTGGTTGGCTGATGAACTGAAACCGACTAGAAGAGTCCAAAAGTTGATAAATGAGATCTCTCCTCAAAACACTTGGACGAAACATCTTAACCCTCTCATAAGTCATCTAAACTACCCCATAAAACATTGAAATCTCAAATACGACATTCAAATAAGAATTCGAGCAAAAATTCAAACATATCACATAAAATCCCCAAAAGTTCAATAAGTCTAGCATGAACGAAATATTGCGAAATATAATAGCATGCAAGATAATTGAATGAAACATGAATCCTATATCTCGGATTCACCCATAATCCCCAATTCTCGACGCAACCGCACAAAGGAGTCCTCCTTTAGGGGTTTCGTGAAAATATCGGCGATTTGCTTTTGGGTTTCAACGTACACTAATATGATGTCCTTTTTAGCAACATGATCATCTAAAAAATGGTGTCGGACATCTATGTGTTTAGAACGGGAATGGTGCACCGGATTCTTTGAAAGACAAATAGCACTTTGGTTATCCACCATGATAGGGCTAGTATCACAATGAATACCAAAATCCTTCAGTGTGTGTCTCATCCAAAGAACCTGGGCACAAGCGGTACCGGCGGCAATGTATTCCGCCTCGGTGGTTGAAAGTGATACCGAATTTTGCTTCTTGGAAAACCAAGAGACAAGGGAATTTCCTAGAAAATGGCAAGTGCCACTAGTACTCTTCCTGTCGGATTTGCATCCCGCATAATCAGCGTCACTATATGAGACTAACTCATATGTGCTAGATTTCGGATAAAGTAATCCAAAATCTAAAGTGTAACTTAGATAGCGAAAAATACGTTTAACCGCTACTAAGTGAGAATCCTTAGGTTGAGACTGATAACGAGCACAAATACAAACGGCAAACATAATATCGGGCCTACTTGCGGTAAGATAAAGTAAACTACCTATCATACCTCGATATAGACGAATGTCTACATCTTTTTCGCCCGTATCTTTATCAAGATGCATTGTTGTGCTCATATGAGTCTTTTTCCCGGCGGCATTCTCCATTCCAAATCGCTTTAGCAACTCCACCGTGTATTTCGTTTGGTGGATGAAGATTGCATCGTTCAATTGGCGAATTTGGAGACCTAAGAAATATTTGAGTTCACACATGTGGCTCATCTCAAATTGTTCCTTCATAACATTAGAAAACTCTTCGCAAAGAGTGAAGTTAGTAGCACCGAAAATGATATCGTCAACATAAATTTGGACTAATAAAATATCATTATTCACATGCTTAACAAAAAGTGTAGAATCGGCTTCGCCCATTTTAAAATTCAAATCCAAAAGAAAATTCTTTAGGCGATCATACCAAGCTCGAGGAGCTTGTCTCAAACCATAAAGAGCTTTCTTTAGTTTAAAAACATGATTTGGAAATTTTTCATTTATGAAGCCCGGAGGTTGAGAAACGTAAACTTCCTCAACGACATCTCCGTTTAAAAATGCACTTTTAACATCCATTTGAAATAATTTAAAATTTTTATGGCATGCAAAAGACAACAGTAGTCTAATTGATTCTAATCTAGCTACCGGAGCGAAGGATTCTTCGAAATCGATACCTTCCTCTTGTCGATAGCCTTGAGCTACTAACCGAGCTTTGTTCCGGACGATGACTTGGTTTTCGTCGGTTTTGTTCTTGAAGATCCACTTTGTCCCTATGACGGTGTGGTTCTTCGATGGCAAAGGAACAAGCTCCCATACCTCATTCCTCTCGAATTGAATGAGTTCCTCCTCCATGGCAAGGATCCAAGCACTATCTTCGCACGCTTCAACTATATTCTTTGGCTCTATCGATGAGGCAAAGGCACAATTGGCGAAGTGGTGGACTTGCGATCTCGTCTTGACTCTATCTTGAATATTGCCAATGACTTGCTCATGGGGATGGTCGCGAACGGTATGAAGCCGCTTGGGAATACCTTGATCACTAGGTACATTCTCAACAACTTCATTAGTCGGGTTAGTATCAATAGAATCAATTGAATCAATAGACTTAGAATTTTCAAACGAATCACATAAAACATCCATAGAATCATCATCATTTGAAGTTCTAGAAGTAATAAAATTCTCATTAAAAGAGACATGTAGTGATTCCTCGATCGTAGAGGATCTTGTGTTGTATATCCGGTAGGCTTTGCTACGTGAGGAATACCCAACAAATATCCCCTCATCCGATCTAGGATCAAACTTGTCCAAATTATCATATGTGTTTTTAATATAACATTTTGCGCCGAAAACACGAAAATGTTTAGCTTGAGGCAATCTACCAAACAACAATTCATAGCAAGTTTGTTTGGTGCCGGGCCTCAAAAGTATTCTATTAAACACATAACAAGCGGTGTGTACCGCTTCCGCCCAAAATTGATAACCAAGTTGACTATCTTCGAGCATAGTGCGAGCACACTCCACAAGCGTTCTATTCTTCCTCTCAACAACACCATTTTGAGGAGGTGCGCGAGGGAAAGAAAACGTGTGAGTAATTCCAAGATCATCACAAAAATTTGAGAAAGACTCATTCTCAAATTCACCCCCATGATCACTACGAATAGTGACAATGGTGGTTCCGATGAGATTTTGTACTTTCTTCACAAATATTGTGAAGTTTTCAAAAGCTTCATTTTTATTACATAAGAAAAATACCCATGTAAATCTAGAATAATCATCGACGATGACAAGTCCATATCTTGCATTTCCTAAGGAAACAACTCTCGTTGGCCCAAATAAATCTAGATGTAATAGCTCTAGTGGCCGTTTAGTAGAAATGCTTTTCTTAGGTTTAAATGAAGATTTAGGAAGCTTGCCACGTTGACAAGAATCACAAAAACTTTTCTTTTCAAAAACGAGCTTCGGAAAACCTTTAATGGAATTTAATTTTGAAAGCTTATAAAGTGTTCCAAAGTTCACATGTCCAAAGCGTCGATGCCATAAGTGTTGTTCACTTGTGTTGGCAACGAGACATTGTTCATATGACTTAGGAAGATCCAAAATATAAATATCTTTATGACGTGTGCCGGAAAATAATAAATCATTATTATCATTTGAAATATGACACAATCCTTTCGCAAAGCTAACTTTGTAACCTTTGTCACAAAGTTGGCTTATTGAAATAAGATTATGATTTAAACCATTAACTAGATAAACATCACTAATTAAGGGTTTAGATGGGTTACCCACTTTACCAACACCGACGATGGTTCCGCTCTCGTTGCCTCCAAATACGACGCGTCTTCCATTTGCAATGGGAACTACTCTGGAGAGCAATTGAGCGTCACCCGTCATGTGTTTTGAACACCCGCTATCGAGTATCCAATTCCCTTTGGAGCTAAATTTAAATTTGTTGCTCCTTTTCTTTTTCTTTTCCTTGAGTACCTAAAGATAGAGAATTTCATATCATGGTACCCAAGGTCCTTGGGTCCTCAAAGGTTAGACCTTTGGAAGCCAAGTCCAATTGGACAGACTTTCCCACATAATTTCTACTATGCACAACATCCGAAAAATAAGCATTCATATACACTTGTTTTTCATCCATGCTTGTGTCCTTTGGGCTCCAAATAGTGAAAATCTTGGGAGCCCTCATCCTATTGGGTGCATGCATGCGACGTTGATTTCTACGTGATGCATGTTGTGGATAGGCATACGGAACATGATGGAATGGTGCACGACGAGAATTATTCATATGATGAGGTGGGTGAACATATGCATGTGTGGGAACACGTGCGTGAGGGTGTCTCACATGGTGTGCACGTGCCCGTGAACGTGTAGCATAAAAATCATCATATGTGTGAGATGGTGGAGTAGGACGTGTGTTCCTACGTGGCATGGTATTGGTGTACATATAAGCATGCCCCTTCTTTGGAGGTCCACCCAAAGTGGGTTTCTTTCCGAAAGAGTGTGTGGACGAGGTTGAAGCACCATTGGTAGAAGAACTACCAATAGAGTGTTTGCTACCACTCGTAGAGTCACCGGAAGTTGGCCTAACAAAAGTAGTGGCCGATTTGGATGGACATCCCATCGTATACCCCAAGCCAATGTGGTGATTGGCCGGAAGAAAGTCACTTAGGATTTTATCCAAATGGTCCTTACCCTTATTGAATTTATTAATTCGGCCTAATGTGTTCTCATATTTATCTTTGAGAGAACGCATAGAAGTATCCAAATTAGATACTTGCGATGTGAGCACAAAAACACGAGATTTAAGATTCTCATTCTCAATACTCAAAGTCGAGTTTTGAGAAGTCAAATCCGCTATCCTATGTTCTTCCGGATCTTCAATGCTAACATGTTCAAGTTTAGATTTGAGATTAACAATCTCATTTCTTAACTCTTCAACAACGGTGTCGTTGTTGGTGATGATAGTCTTAGGCGAGGTTTGAATTCTAGCTAGGTCATCTTTTACTTTAGTATATCTATTTACTAATTTAGTGTATTTGGACCATAGTTGAGAGTTAGCATTCCTAAGATCATCCATAGTTACCTCATCGCCTTCGTTGGCGCTATCATCGGAGGAGGAAGATCCTTGATCATGCTCCTCTCTTGCCATGAAGCACATGTGCGCTTGCTCCACTTTCTCATCGTCCGACTCTCCGCTTGAGGAATCCTCGGAGTCGGTGAATGTTGCTCCGACAAGTCCCTTTTTGTACCCCTTTTTGTACTTCTTGGACTTGTCGAACTTCGGCGCCTTCCACTTCTCCTTTTGCTTGTTTTGAGGACAATCCGCTTTGATGTGTCCTGGCTTATTGCATTTAAAGCACAAAGGTGGAGAGGCGTTAGTAGAAGTAAATTTAGATTTTTGTTTGAAGTTACCCTTTCGGAAGAAGCGATTGAACTTCTTTGCCATGAGTGGAATGGATTCCATGTCCATTTCTTCTTCCGAGTCCTCATCATCGGTAGAGGTGGATGAAGCCGCCTTGAATGCAATCGCCTTTTTCTTAGGCACGTCTTGGTTCAAATAGGACTTCATCTTTTCTTGTAACTTCACCTTGCTATCTTTGCGTACCTCGTATGACATCAAAGTACCCATCAATTGAACTACGGTATACTTATTCATGTCATTACCTTCCTCGATGGCGAAGGTACGTTTCTCCCAAGAAGAAGGAAGTCCTTCGATAAGCTTCGAACACTTCTCCTTTTGGGTGTAGGTTTTGCCGAGAGCTTCCAACTCGTTCATTATGTCGACGAAGCGAGCATAATACTCCTTCATCTTTTCTCCCTGTTCCATATGAAACAATTCGTAATCTCTATTGACTACCACGAGTTTAGAATCTCTTACCCGGCTCGTTCCTTCATGCAAAATGAGGAGCGAATTCCAAATTTGATATGCACTCTTACATGTGCATATCTTATTAAAATCTTCGAGTTCCAATGCACATTGTAAAGCATTCATTGCTTTGGCATTTGCAATCTCCGCGGCAACCTCCGCGGTAGTCCACTTGTCGAAATCTTCTTCGGTAGGCACATTGTACTCCGACATGGTAATTCTCCACAAGGAGGCGCTCCGAAGGAACGTTTCCATCCGGAATTTCCAATATCCATAATTGACGCCGTTAAAGAATGGAGGCCTAGTCGAGGAATGTCCTTCCATGACCGAAGACGCTCCTTCACGGTTCCTGAAGGATCCATAATCCGCAGGTGGACGAACGGTCTTGTTGTCGTTGGCAGACATTGCTAAGTATCTGGCTCTGATACCAAATGTAATGCCCTACAAGCTACTGCACAAGTACTAGAGGGGGGTGAATAGTACTTTAAAAATAACAAGGAGTATAATTCCCAATTATAGTGCAAACAACTACCAAATCAATTTGCGGAAGCTTAAATTGAATGACAACAACAAAATTAACAATGCTAACAAAAGATGTTACTGGGTTCGGATCCACCCAAGTCTCCCCGACTTGTTCCCGGTGATCCTACGTCCCAACCACCCGGATCCCCTCCGGATACTTAGGTTAGAAACCCTAACCCAAGATTTCCACTATGATATCTTGTGAAAAACCTTCACAAGATCAAATCATACATGCAATGGCAATAGTGAATCCCACAACCCAGGATCACAACCTTCTCTCACAACCGAGAGAATCAATAAGCAATATAAACAAGTTTATAATGAAATAAACAATCTTACCACAAAATCCTATACCTTGAGTATTCTTACCAAATAGGTGCAAGGAGGGATTTGAGGAAGATGGAGTCACCAAGACCTAGCACAACTGAAATGACCAGCAATGGGTGCCTAGGAGTGATTTGGAGACTTGAATCAAGCTAGAGCTTGAAGGGCTCACCAAGAACAAACTTCTCTCAAGATGGATTCTAGATCTAGAAAGTGAGAAAATGGATTTCTTGTGAGGAAGAGAGCTTTTGAAATGAGTGAGAATGTCTATCTCTTTCAATCTTAATGAATCTCTTAATGGCAGCTCTTTTTTTTAGAGAAATGACCAAGCTTCGTATTTATAGGGTCCCATAAAAACGAGTTAGGTCAAATCCCAACGGTTAGAAATCTGAAGCAGTTAGTCGGTCAAAGAACAACCACTGACCGACTAGTTCATCAACTAGTCGATCAGTCAAACAACATGGACCGACTAAGTGAAGAACAGTGAAGAGATAGAATTTCAGACCTAGAAATCTAGTCGGTCCAAGAAGACTTTCTGACCGACTAGTTTCACAACTAGTCGGTCGGTCAGTGAACTTAGACCGACTAGAGTCAAAAACAAATAGTCTGAATACAAATTGATTTAGTCGGTCCAAGAACAAATGTTGACCGACTAGATTATCAACTAGTCGGTCACCAAACGTTCTTAGACCGACTAACGATAAACAGTAGCTCAGGAGAAAATTAGCATGTACAGTAAAGCTAAACTAGTCGGTCAAAGAAGCATCACTGACCGACTAGTTCACAAACTAGTCGGTCGGTGAGTCAACGTAGACCGACTAACTGTAAACAGTAAAGTGCATGAAATTAAGGAAACAAACTAGTCGGTCCAAGAAGCTTTGCCGACCGACTAGATCACCATCTAGTCGGTCAGTTCCTCTTCTTGAACCAACTAACATGCACGAATAAGTCCGAATCGAAGCGCGATGCTTCGAGGAAGTTAGAATGGACTTCTACTAAGATCCTAGAGCTATGATATGAGCGTTATGAAGATAGAATTGTAAGATATACTCAAGGCTTAACATTCTATAGATCGAAGCTAAAAGACTATAAATAAAACCTTAAGGAACGGTCTTCGAGAGCTTCGATTAATTCTTCATGACTTCCAAAACGGTCCAAAAGCTTCAACGAAGCTTTAGGCAATGAATACGAGATTTGAGAAGTCTTGAGATGTCGCTTTGATTGTTCTCGTGAAATTGGCGACGATCTCCAATACTACGCTCACAAATTGTTAGTTCATGAATTATTTATGTTTGCTCATCATCCAAAACTAAATCCGGGGAGTCCAATATTCAACATTTACTACTTGTCAGATTGATCTGACCACGCGCCGATTGACAGAGACGACCACCGCCACACAAACTGAGCATTTCTGAACTTTGTTATTATATTATTTGTATAGTTGTAGCGATCTCTGTAGGGAAAACTTTACCTATATTTTGGGACTATTTTGGGACTTGTCTGGTTGGGGCTAGACAAGTGGGACCCAGCTAGTTTGGGACTAGCTGGTAGAAAGCGTTACTAGGATTGATAGTGAGAGAAAACACTGTGTGTGGGGGTACTGAGAGCCTGGCGAGTGTAGAGACGTAGAGGGTGCTCTGAGCGTGCTCTAACTTGTGGTTTTGTACCTATTGCGCTATTCAATACTAGTATCTACTTTGGGGGCTGGAGTAGGTCGAAGGGTCGACCGAACCAGGGTAAATCTGTTGTGTACTCTGTGTCTGCTTTTTATTTACCCTGTTGCTGCTTTAACTGCATGTGCTTATTCGTGGGTTGCACGAATTATTTTTATAAGCCTATTCACCCCCCTCCCTCTAGGCTAGGATCCAGATCCAACAAGCACAAATCCAAAATGTTCTTGGTCATAGGAATATCAAGATAGGCCATCAATATTTCAAATAGTCTAGTGTGCATATATCATTACAATAAAGATGGTAGTGGCTGGTCTCAAAGCCATTTGATGTTGAGACATCATAAGACAGTACACATGTCCTTATTGAAGAATAAATTCATAGAATCACTTGACGAGAAGCTTCTGTATAGTAGACATACTCTGATTGTCAATATAATCTCTCAAGTGGTGGTTGGTATAGATTAGTCCCTTAACCTGAGACACGCTAAAGAACCTTATGCATGTGACGGTTATGCTTTGGCTTTTATTAACCAATGACAAAACACGATCATTGCTAGTACTTGATGGGCATAGTCCAAAGCGTGTTAACTGAGTTGGTGGTCAAGAAGGAATTCGTCTCATTCGATATGAGAGATTAGTATCGCAAAGAGTAGTATGGATATATAATAACTCTTTGGCCAAGGCAAAATAAACAAACTTATTAATGTAATAAGTTTTATCCATCTATGACTATGTTATTACATACATGACTTACGACATTAACGTGTTATTGGGGGTTGACAAATTTCCATACCATAGACACCCTATTGACATATTTATAATAAAGAGACCGGACTGCATAGTAACTAGCACTGACAAGCCCAGATTTATTTCAAAGTAGTCTCATACCAATCAGATAATGACGATTTCAAAACATATAGTATTCATATATAGCTAGCATCATTATCGTACCTGTGATATGATCATAGAGTACGATCAAGTCATTACCGAAGTAGGAATATGGCTTTTAGAGTTTCACAACAATGATGTCTCATCATAATAAATGAAGAGAAATAACTTAACGTATATGAGATATACGTAATTGATTGCAAGGAGTTATGATCCACTTGATCAAGAGGGAGGAGCACGACGTAAGATCTTGCGAATGCGATCGGGGAAACATTCGTAAAGAAGTTACAAATTTTTGATGCTAAAAGAAAGGTGAAAGCTCTGTTGAAACCATGCCAAGGCATTGCTGGCAATGCGACATCGTCACCGGACAGATGGCCGGTCGACTTGAGGCCCACGACTAGCATCCAACTGGCTATGGCCATCCAAGCTGGTGGCCGTAGCCAGATTTCTGGATGGTTACGACCATTCAGCTGGATGGCCACTTCTCACAATATGCGACGATAACTTAGCTAGGCTAGGTTCAATGGGTTTTGGGTCAGTTTGGGTTTTGGGTTTGATCCAATTTTTAGGTCAAGATCCAACCCAATAAGAGTTTGACTAAAATAAGAAATCCTAAGAGTTGTATGATTTCTAGGGAATTTTCTCTTTAACCTTATATGTTATTAGATTAAGTTTGACTCTAACTAAAATTCATAATGATTAAAAGGGATATCATGATATCTTTCTTATAATTCTACATGTTTATGTATAGGGTTTAACTATGATAAGAAATTTTAAATATAATTTGATTTCAAGGGATCCTAATACTATATAAAGGGATACTTTCCTCCTCCCTAGTGCATCTAACAATTCAAGATTTTGGATCCAAGCATCTAAAGAGAGAAAAATATAATCTTGAAGCCTTGGCTTAAAGATAGATTTTTTTCTCTCATAAAATAAAAAGTTTTTATCATTCTCTTTCTCTCACGCGTTAGCAACGCTTGGGATCGAGTTCGAGCCCTTAGATGGATCATGGATCATGAGGACTTTCATCATCAAGGTGAAACTACCATCACAATTGATTGATGTGAAGAGCGGAGGTTTTCATTGAAAAAGTTCTAGAGTTACGGATACCTCATACGTGTATCCACACAAAGGTATGATCATTTTCTTAACATTTAAATTATGATATCTGTAGCTTCTTGGGGTTTGTGCTAGGATTAAATTTTTTTTTGAAATTTTCATGCTTCTGTCTCTTTTTTAATTTGATTTAAACTATAACACTATAACACTGTAGTCTTACGACTCTACTAGACTCTTTTGTAGCTGCAGTCTTGATTGAAAAACTGACCGAGTCTTGAAAAGAGTATAAGGACAACCTTAAACATAAAAGGAAACAAATTTTCCTAGACGATGTCATCATGCACATTAGGATTGAAAAGAATAAGAAGAAAGAAAACACATCATAATCTAGTAGAGAACAACTCTTTCATGCCCCATTCAAATCATAAGAAGTACTTAAAAAAAGTAAAGACCAAACCTTAAGATTAATTCAAAATTTCAAAAGAATCATAACACCACTTTCAAGAAGAAGAGAATATGCTTTGTTTGCAAAAACATGGATACCATGTTGCTCAATGTCGGTTCCAGAATGAGGCTCTAAAACCAAGGACACACTTGGTAGATGGAAATATTATTAATACGGTGATCTCGGAGGTTAACATGGTTGCACAAGGATTGAGTGATTGATTCCGAGATTGCCTAGCATATTTGCGCTAATAGAGGAGTTTTTACCACTTATGTTCCTATCAACGATGGCGAGGAGAATGTGTATATGGGGGATTCAAGATGCTCACCCATTGTTGGGAAAGAAAAAGTTCTCCTCAAATTGATTTCAAGAAAGATCCTGTCAATTCGTGAGGTGCTAAACATACGTTAGAATCTTTTATAGACTGACACTCTTCTTGTTGGAAATGTAAGCGTTAAGGTTATTTGAATCGAACAAAGTTTTAATGACAAAAAATGGGCAATTTGTAGGAAAGGGTTATTGTAACCAAATTCTCTTTGTTTTAAATGTAATTAAATTATGAATGGAAATGTTTTAAGAGTTATGGAAATATAGGCTTTGTGCCTCATGGGTGCATGCGAATTGGGCCTCATTTTGTGTCTCTTTACAATTTTTGTTTGAGGGTGATTATTTTTGTTTTGCTATACCATGTCACTGCTGATAGAATATATGCCACATTAGCTCATTAGCTTGATTATAGTTGTTGAAAGAAACTCTTGATTGATTTTCCTGTTTTCATTCTCAACAGACCTTTGGTCTTTCCAACAAGACATTTTTTATTTCCCAACATATCTGTGATCTTCCTAAGTTGCCCTTTTGACCTTCCCAAAAAAAATACACAATCATACATAATCTAAAAACTGTTGTAAACTTATTGGCTATGGAGTCCATAGCCCTGTATTTATAGTAGTAGGGTTACATAATGGGTGAATACCCACTAACGGGTAGGCCCACCAAAAGCCCGTTTATAACACTTCCCCTTATCCATCCATTGTTGTAAGCTGTGATGAGCGCTTCAGGGTTCATAGAGCTTATCTGATCATGGGTCTATGGATACTTCGGGATCCCTAAGTTTAAGAGTACTTGCCTCGTTAAAACCTTTGCCAAGGAAACCCCAGTGGGAAAAACCAGTGGCTAAGGGAAAAGAGTACAAGTCTCTGTAACTTCCCATCGATGGATAACATCAGGGGTGGATACTTCTGGATCCATAGTTGATGTGGCTGCCTCGTTAAAACCTTTGGCTATGGAAAACACAGTGGGAAAAACCAGTAGCCAAGGAAAAAGAGTACAGCACTACATTAACTCCCCCTGATAAGTACAAGCTTCAGGCTTGTAAATCTCTCAACTGTCTCATCCCAATTCCTAGTACAAGTTTTCTACAGGTACTGCGAGGCAAAGCTTTAGTGAATAGGTCTGCCAGGTTGTTGCAAGACTGGATCTGCTGGATGTCGATCTGGTTGTCCACTTGCTATTCATGCATCCAGAAGAGCTTGTGGGAAATGTGTTTCGTCCTGTCACCTTTGATGTAGCCACCTCGTAGTTGAGCGATGCAGGCAGCATTGTCTTCATACATGGTGGTAGGTCCAAGATCTCCCGTCTGCAGGCCGGTGGTCTTGAGGATATGGTTGATGACTAATCGAAGCCAAAAGCATTCTCTGCTAGCTTCGTGGATCGCACTGAGCTCGGAGTGGTTGGATGAGGTTGCTGTCGATGTCTGCTTCACGGATCTCTATGAGATGGCCGTCCCACCGTACGTGAACACGAAACCGGTCTGGGACTTTGCGGTATGTGGGTTGGACCTGTATCCTGCGTCTGCATAACCGACCAAGTCGGAGGATACACCTTTCTTGAAGTATAGTCTCATGTCCACAGACCCTTGGAGGTAGCGCAGAAGTTGCTTAACTCCGTTCCAGTGGTGCTTTGAGGGCGCAGAACTATATCTGGATAGTAAGTTAACTGCGAACGCTATATCGGGACGCGTGCGGTTTGCCAGGTATAGGAGTGCTCCAATTGCACTTAAGTAGGGTACTTCAGGACCCAGTGTTTCCTCCCCCTCTTCCAGCGGTCGGAAGGGGTCTGTGTCGACATCCAATGATCTAACGACCATTGGTGTGCTAAGCGGATGACATTTGTCTATAAGAAAGTTTTTCAGCACTTTCTTTGTGTATGTCGATTGGTGTAACAGGATTCCTCCGCTTAAGTGTTCAATTTGTAAGCCTAGGCAGAACTTCGTTTTGCCAAGGTCTTTCATCTCAAAAGTCTGTGTGAGACTTTTGGATATCTCACCTATCTCTTTAGGAGATCCGATGATGTTCATGTCGTCTACGTAGACGGCAATAATTACGAATCATGTTCCCTTTACTCTTATAAAGATGCAAGGGCAGACTTCATTTGTTGTGAATCCTTGTTGCACTAGGAATTCATTGAGTCTGTTGTACCACATTATACCTGACTGTTTTAGACCATACATTGATCTCTGGAGTTTGACAGAGTAGACGTCCCGAGGTCTTTCCGTCATTTTTGTCGGTAGTTTGTATCCATCTGGGATTTTCATATAGATGTCATTATCTATATTTCCATATAGGTATGCGGTCACAACGTCCATGAGTTGCATATCCAAGCCTTCCTTTGTGGATAGGCCAATAATGAAATGGAAAGTGATCGCATCCATGACCGGGGAATAGGTATCGTCGTAGTCTATTCCTGGTCATTGGGAAAAACCTTGTGCAACAAGGCGCGCTTTATAACGCACGATCTCGTCATTCTCGTTTCTTTTTCTCACAAATACCCATTTATATCTCACAGGTTTAACACCCTTTGGTGTTAGGACTACAGGTCCAAAAAATTTGCGCTTCGAGAGTGAGTCCAGCTCTACTCCTATTGCCTCGTTCCACTTTGGCCAATCCTCTCTGCGTTTACATTCTGCTAGAGAGCGTGGATCGGTCTCATCGTCGTATTCAGTGACGTGAGTGGAAATAATGAGCGCGAAGTTATCATCGATGATTGTGCTTTTTCTGTCCAGTACCTCCCCAGTACGTACATAATTTAATGATATTTCTCCTATATTTTCCTCTTCAGGGGTTGTTAGGATGGGAGAGGTAGCTGGGCTGAGCTCAGCATCCTGTGGTGGTATCGTTATTATTGTTCCAGGATTTTTCCTCTTTCGATGGTTCTTATCTTTGGAGCATGGGGGTCGTCCTCTTTTTTGTTGAGGTACGGCCGCTTCTGCTGCAGGTGGATTGCATCCATTTTTGGGTATGTCAATCCTAGCTGGCGTATTTGCAGCAGGGACGTGTGATCTGACAATCTTCTGGTTGTCAGTGAATTTGTCCGATAAAATGTGAACTGTGTTTTGAATTTGAAGGATCTTCAGGATCTCGTCTTCACATTGATTTGTACGCGGATCAAAATGGGATAAAGTCTTTGTGTCCCATGAAATGGTCTTTGAAGCTTCTGGCTTCTGTGTGTTAATGCCTAGTTTGGGAAAAGTGCTTTCATCAAACTCACAATCTGCTAGACGTGCTTTGAAGGTGTAACGACCGCTTTTCGTTGTACGTTGTTCGTGCACGTGCTTTTGACCGTGCACGTGTTTGTTTTGGACTTTGTTTGTTGGTGAACACTTTTGTGTGATATGCCGTTGTGAACGTCTCTGAGAGTATTAAATAGTGGCACTATCTTGGAACGACACTTCTCGAGTCGTTTTTCCACAATTTACACTTACTCGATGAGACGTGACGATTCTCACTCTTGACGGGAGACGTTTCTATTTTTAGTTTCGTCGTCCGACGTCGAATTTGAGATCCATCTTCTTAGTTAGCTCACATTC
Organism: Scilla litardierei; assembly: GCA_030789695.1. Lineage (NCBI taxonomy): Eukaryota > Viridiplantae > Streptophyta > Magnoliopsida > Asparagales > Asparagaceae > Scilla > Scilla litardierei. The sequence goes on from CM061133.1 coordinate 205,734,038, forward strand.
GTCGCCACGATCACCCCGATATTTATTTTATAATTTTTGTAGTTCATTTGACCACTTTTATAATTTTTACAAGTTTTATAATATTTTTAATAATTTATTTTAAATTAATTTCGGCCAAATAAAATTTATTTGAGTTTTAAACGTTTTAAAGAATTTTTGAGCCAATTTCCAGCTCATTTGGACCAAGTCAAATCCTTGGGTGAGAAGGAGTTGGTTAGATTTGAATTTTAAATCTTTTTGAACTTCTAATCCTATTAGATTTAGCCCTAGACCAAGTCAACCCACCTATACTATATAAGCAACCCCTAGGAAGACCTATTTTCCAAAGAAATTAGCCCTAGCCTCTTCCAAACTCATTTTGGACGTTGCGACGAATCGTCGCAACGTTGCGACGTTCAGCTCCCCGCACGACCGAGAAAACCCCCGCAATCTCCCGCTCCGACCGAGGGCAAGCCCCGCATCCATCGCTGTCCGCACCGCTGCAGCAACCCCCGCCCCGTTCCCCCGCTTGAGCGAGAGGAGCCCTCGGTCTGACCGAGGCCCCGCTCCGCACAAGCGCTCCGCATCCGTTGCCGCTTGTCGCCCCGCTCCGCAGCCCGCACGACCGACCCGCCGCTCCGCATTGACCGACGTTGCAAGCGTTGCAACGTTGCAACGCTGTCCCGCCCGCATCCAAGCACACGACCGAAGCTCCCCATCGACCTGACCGAAGGAAAACCCCGCACCCAAGCAACACCGCAGCTGCTGCACACCCCAACGTCGCATCCCCCGCATTCACAGCGCACGACCGACGGATCTCCCCGCATTGGCTGTGTACGACCGATGGCCAAATGTCGCAACCCCGCATCCGTCGCACCACTTGCCACCGTGGGCCCCCCAAGTTCTCCAGAGTTATTGTGGGTCCCCCAAAGGTCCCTAGGACTACTGTGGGCCCCACCAAGGTGCTTGCTCTTCGAGGATTCGTCGCGTACGACGTCGTCGCACGTCGTAGCCCGTCGTCGCACGTGCTAGCTTGGGAATCTGGAATCGTCGCCCCGGGTTGATTGCTCTGAATTTCCAGCGAGGAAACTAATTGGAATCTGGACTTGGAGCGCGATCTTATTATTCCAACCCCCGGCGTCGCTACCCGACGCCGGTGTAGCTTTCGTCGTGTTGAGGTAACACTTTGCACCCCTAGGACCCCAAACCCAATTGCATGCTAATCAAGACTAAAATCAGTATTTTTAAAGTATTTTAAATGTTTTATAATTCACTAATCAAGATTAATAAAACGGATGTAGGCCGGTGGACTTGTGCACGTAGGAATCGTGAGTTTGGACTCGTTGGACGGTGTTTTCTTGACGTGATAATTGCAGGCAAGTGAAACTTGCCAACTCTTGTGTAGGGCCATGTTTTTAGGCCACTTCCTTACTTTTAGCGTAAAAGAGACTAGTCAGTGAAATGATAGCTGGCTAGACGCCTACTTGATCTAGTTTGACAACGAAACTAGATCCGTCACCTAAATGATCTAGCTTGACAACGAAGCTAGATCCAACCATTAAACTTGTCATTCATGCATGCTAAACTGTCACGTTTACTTTTCTTACTTATACGCTTTACTACTTGCCATGCCATGTCATCCATGCATTGATTGTTGCATCGTAGCACACGCTACAATACTTGTCCTCGTACTACTTGTCCGGCTAGGTGCACCCCTACGCCATACTTGTTTACACACTTCCTGGCTCGTGGTCCAGAAGCGAGCATTCCAAGTTCGGGGGTAAGGCCCTGGCTCGACACACGTGGAGGGGTAGGGTTGAGCGACCACTCAGCGTAAAAGTGTGCCCGTACAGCCTCTTTAGCTGTAAGTCGTGAACTCTGTGCACGAGGTGCTTACTTTTCTTGTCTTGTACTTGTCTTGAGAATGTCATGCCATGCTCGTACTTTACTTCGCTTTACTTTACCTGTTGCACTCACTACTTTAACTGCCATGTCATTACATCATGCTAGAACTTTTAGGTTGCTTTTACTTGTACTTTCAGTTTCACTTGCACAAGTCTTCCAGACTTGCTGACATGTGCCCCTTGCTCTTTTGGGTGCCACATGTTAGACCCTGAGTCAGAGACAGTTGCTGAGGACGAGGTGTTTGCTGACGCTGAGCCCGAGCCTACGTTCGTTGAGGAGTTCGAGGATACCGGAGACCAGTCTTAGAGACTGATTTTACTTGCTTTTGCTTTAGGTTGCTGTTAGATGTCGGTGCTTGCACCTTTCCCTTGTTTTCGTACTTTGTACTTTGTTGGCCATGCTGGGCCTCCTTTAGACTCTTTTATTTTAGCCTGGTGGCTTTTTCTGCGATGTTGAGATTTATTATTATGGATATTCTGAGATGTTCTTTTTGTCTCTTTCGTTATTATTATCTTTGTTTCGTTTCGCGTTGCAAGGACCTGCAGTTTTAAAGTAATTGACGCTTATCGGACTTGCGGCTTTGTAGCTTCAAGTCTGAGCGGACCTTCTCACGCTTCGCCTCCACATTTTTGGGAAGCGGGGCGTGACAAGTTTTGTTGGTGGCCCATGCAGGTCCAGTCTTGCAATTGCGAATTAACGGAACAACGATAATAACGGAATGTCCATTAAATAAATTGCAACATCCGAGTTATGAAGCCCTGAGTCTAGTCGTTTTCTTAGGACACTAGGTGGTAAGAAGACTTAGTTAGACGTCTGTGCTTGATAGTTAGAGGCCCTGATTGTAGTTAGACTCCCTTCTAGCAATTGACTTAATCGTCGTAGGAGTTACCTTAGTGGTTATTGCCTAACCCTGACCATACTAGACCTCTAAAATTTCCTTTTGTCGTTCACCTGGGTTCAACGATTTCGGACCAAGCTGAACGTATTTCGTTTCCGTCTAGCCCCTTAGAAAGTCTTAGTGCTTAGTTTCGAATCTTTAGTTGGTCGACCGTAGGAGTTTCCGTAGACTTTTCTGGTTCATATCCTAGGCGTATGTATGTTTGGATCACCTGACCAATTTTCTTGCCTCGATTCACGAGATCGCCCCATGACGATTGTCGTCAATTTTCAAACCTTTCCGTTACAATCTTGAATCTTCCAAAAGTATCTTTCGATTTCCTCTTTCCCTAGGTTTAAACTTGTTCAAAATTTTAATATACTTATACTTCATACTTCTTCATTGATTTAAATTTTGAAAAATGTTTGTAGGAATTTTTGAATGCTAGTTTATAGTATTTTCCCAGTCTATGCTTTTCGTACTTGTGTAAGTGTGTTGTTCTTTCATATATTAATTTTATTCTGAACCGTACTTTTATTTTGCTCAATTCGATTTATAATTTCCCTTCTTATTTATGCCATTTGAATAATACATCGTGTTTACTTTTAATATACTTTTTAAGTCACATGGAATTTCAGATTTCAGCAAGTTGGTTCTTGCTCGTCGTTCTCACTATTTCAGATTTTTGCAAAATTACTATTTTCATAACCTCTTCCTGCTTTAGACCCTCCCTGATTTGATTTTAAAGAATTGCTATTCGATCCTGATAATTCTTATGCTAAGTTACTACTATTTTCCTTCCGCTCACCATACACGTTTGTAGAAAAATTTCTAAACCAAATTGAATTTCAACTATTTTTATAACCGTGCCAGACTTGTTGTGCTCATATATTAAGAACCTTGTGTAAATCGTTTTTTTTTTCATTTTCGGCAAACCCTGGTTCTCTAAAAGTAGTTTCAATTGAGTATTTTAAATTTTCCATAGCCTAAAAGTTTTGAAAGCATTTAATATGAGTTTAAATTCTTCCGTTACTTGATTTCATTCTCGACCTTCCAAAACTTTTGACAACATATTATATTAAATTACTGACTTATAGATTTTCTAAACCATGTCCTTAATATTCGTGTAAATGATTTTACTTCCTTTTAAAAAGGATTTTTTTTAGAACCAATAGGCCATTTTCTATTATTTTGAATATTCGACTCAAACTTATTTCAACTCGCTTTATCGATCTTCAAATATTTTATACAGATGAGGAATTCCAAATTTTTTGAAGAACAACAGTTTTCAATTTTGCGTATTTTAGCATGTGCTACCTACCCTATCTTCATTCCTATATCCTATGTATGTATCACTACACCTCCTTTTCCCTCAACCTAAACATCACCATTGGGCCAATGTTCGTCTAACCAAGCTGTCTCCTTGCATTCGTCCTATCTGAACTCGTGCTTAACGATCCTTCCCTCGTCACGCTCTCGACCTCTCTTTATTGCTTAGGCCTTAGGGTCCTTCAATGTCTGGTTAACTCTTAGTTGTTAGTAGACCCTTGGACCTTGTGAGGTAGTCGTAGTGCACGTACCTAAGTTGTGTACGTGTGCTTGAATGAGTGTACCCCCCATAGTATATTGATGCTTGCATATTGTGTGATATATATATATGTACTCGGAGTTATTCGTGATATTATGAAGTTGTTTGTGTGCTAGAATGTATAGACTTGTGAGTGGTTAGATATACTATACTAGGGATGCTTGTGTATATTTGAATTAGCGTTGGAATATCTAAGTTGTGTATGTAGTAAGAGATACTTATAATGGTTGAAATAAAATGATTGGTAAAGATATGTGTGTGCTAGGTGTGATAATAATAAGTGTACGTATGGTTAAGAGGGTAGGCCTATTATGTGACCTATATGTTAGCACGAGTGAGTATGTGCTCGTAGGTAGATATATATGGTGCTTATATGTAAGTAGTTATGTTTTGATGTCTGAGTATATAAGTGTTATGCATATGGTAGTAGGATTATAATTTTGATTGGTAATGCTTGCTTTTCGGGATGTTGCATGCGTGCATGCCGTGAGGTATACACGACTATTGCACATCCTAATTATGTGTGTGTGGATGTGTTAGTATACTAATTATAGGTAGTAGGCTATGGTGTGAATATATATGTTACATGTGTGTGATTATACGATGTATACGTATGCATGTAAGAAGGAGTGTATTATAAATATACGTGTGCTAATGTCTGTATTATTATTATGGTACATAGAATGATTGAACTACGTGAGTATTGCCTGACTAATATTAAGTGTGATTGACTATGGTATGTATATGGTTGTATTGGTAGACATATATATATTGGAGTGATATTGGTATAGGTATGAATGCCGTGTTACGTATATAGAATAGTCTGATATGTGTATTGAGTCTCACTCAAGCTTGAGTGGGTATACTCTAAGTATATTGAATGTATGTTTGTAGTTTGAATATAGCAATGCTTGATGTAGTTATAGTGATAGAACTGTTTGTGCCTGGTTGAGTTACGCACATGATTGTGGGTCGCTACACCAATATATAGTTATAAGTGTTGGTCTTGTGGTATAGCTAATTACTAAGGACTTGCTCGGGTGAACGTATGTGTACTAGCTAAAACTAAGTGTGTATGTGTGCTAGTTATATAATGGTATGATTGGCGTATGAAAATGAAATGTTAGCGTGTATGGGTGTGCACCATGCACGTGTAAGTATGTGCTTAGTTATAGGTATGGATGACTATGGTATATGTGGCGTGTCGTAAATATAGTTATAGGACCGTACGTGATGTGAATATATGGTGAATTATTGCATGCATTTGTATGACTATATAATGAGTGAAATATGGTAGTAGTGAATATATATTAGATATAGTGAACTTGATTTAATAATGGTATGGTGTGACTATATGTGTTGAGATGCTTGGTAATGGATGAATATTAGAGGGTAGTATACCCTTGACGTTTGTGCATAGGTAGCTACATATAGGTAGAGCGATGATTGTATTTGCATGTGTAAGACTATCCTTATATGAGTATCTGAAATATTGTCTTGTGATTAGGTAGGTATTAGTTATATAAGGGATGCATGCTTATATATATGATTGGAATACGTGTATGAGTTTGACTGGCTATAATAGGTATAAGTATATGACGTACGTGAATGTATATATATAAGTGTTGGTAGTAATAATGTTTGACTACCTAGTGCATATATGAGCACTTGTAATGACTATACTTGGTTTGAATTATAAAGTGACTTGATTGGGGTAGTTACTAGAGCGACTAGCTATATTAGAAAGTCCGAGGACGGACTTTATTCTAAGGTGGGGAGGATGTAACGACCGCTTTTCGTTGTACGTTGTTCGTGCACGTGCTTTTGACCGTGCACGTGTTTGTTTTGGACTTTGTTTGTTGGTGAACACTTTTGTGTGATATGCCGTTGTGAACGTCTCTGAGAGTATTAAATAGTGGCACTATCTTGGAACGACACTTCTCGAGTCGTTTTTCCACAATTTACACTTACTCGATGAGACGTGACGATTCTCACTCTTGACGGGAGACGTTTCTATTTTTAGTTTCGTCGTCCGACGTCGAATTTGAGATCCGTCTTCTTAGTTAGCTCACATTCGTCGCCACGATCACCCCGATATTTATTTTATAATTTTTGTAGTTCATTTGACCACTTTTATAATTTTTACAAGTTTTATAATATTTTTAATAATTTATTTTAAATTAATTTCGGCCAAATAAAATTTATTTGAGTTTTAAACGTTTTAAAGAATTTTTGAGCCAATTTCCAGCTCATTTGGACCAAGTCAAATCCTTGGGTGAGAAGGAGTTGGTTAGATTTGAATTTTAAATCTTTTTGAACTTCTAATCCTATTAGATTTAGCCCTAGACCAAGTCAACCCACCTATACTATATAAGCAACCCCTAGGAAGACCTATTTTCCAAAGAAATTAGCCCTAGCCTCTTCCAAACTCATTTTGGACGTTGCGACGAATCGTCGCAACGTTGCGACGTTCAGCTCCCCGCACGACCGAGAAAACCCCCGCAATCTCCCGCTCCGACCGAGGGCAAGCCCCGCATCCATCGCTGTCCGCACCGCTGCAGCAACCCCCGCCCCGTTCCCCCGCTTGAGCGAGAGGAGCCCTCGGTCTGACCGAGGCCCCGCTCCGCACAAGCGCTCCGCATCCGTTGCCGCTTGTCGCCCCGCTCCGCAGCCCGCACGACCGACCCGCCGCTCCGCATTGACCGACGTTGCAAGCGTTGCAACGTTGCAACGCTGTCCCGCCCGCATCCAAGCACACGACCGAAGCTCCCCATCGACCTGACCGAAGGAAAACCCCGCACCCAAGCAACACCGCAGCTGCTGCACACCCCAACGTTGCATCCCCCGCATTCACAGCGCACGACCGACGGATCTCCCCGCATTGGCTGTGTACGACCGATGGCCAAATGTCGCAACCCCGCATCCGTCGCACCACTTGCCACCGTGGGCCCCCCAAGTTCTCCAGAGTTATTGTGGGTCCCCCAAAGGTCCCTAGGACTACTGTGGGCCCCACCAAGGTGCTTGCTCTTCGAGGATTCGTCGCGTACGACGTCGTCGCACGTCGTAGCCCGTCGTCGCACGTGCTAGCTTGGGAATCTGGAATCGTCGCCCCGGGTTGATTGCTCTGAATTTCCAGCGAGGAAACTAATTGGAATCTGGACTTGGAGCGCGATCTTATTATTCCAACCCCCGGCGTCGCTACCCGACGCCGGTGTAGCTTTCGCGTCGTGTTGAGGTAACACTTTGCACCCCTAGGACCCCAAACCCAATTGCATGCTAATCAAGACTAAAATCAGTATTTTTAAAGTATTTTAAATGTTTTATAATTCACTAATCAAGATTAATAAAACGGATGTAGGCCGGTGGACTTGTGCACGTAGGAATCGTGAGTTTGGACTCGTTGGACGGTGTTTTCTTGACGTGATAATTGCAGGCAAGTGAAACTTGCCAACTCTTGTGTAGGGCCATGTTTTTAGGCCACTTCCTTACTTTTAGCGTAAAAGAGACTAGTCAGTGAAATGATAGCTGGCTAGACGCCTACTTGATCTAGTTTGACAACGAAACTAGATCCGTCACCTAAATGATCTAGCTTGACAACGAAGCTAGATCCAACCATTAAACTTGTCATTCATGCATGCTAAACTGTCACGTTTACTTTTCTTACTTGTACGCTTTACTACTTGCCATGCCATGTCATCCATGCATTGATTGTTGCATCGTAGCACACGCTACAATACTTGTCCTCGTACTACTTGTCCGGCTAGGTGCACCCCTACGCCATACTTGTTTACACACTTCCTGGCTCGTGGTCCAGAAGCGAGCATTCCAAGTTCGGGGGTAAGGCCCTGGCTCGACACACGTGGAGGGGTAGGGTTGAGCGACCACTCAGCGTAAAAGTGTGCCCGTACAGCCTCTTTAGCTGTAAGGCGTGAACTCTGTGCACGAGGTGCTTACTTTTCTTGTCTTGTACTTGTCTTGAGAATGTCATGCCATGCTCGTACTTTACTTCGCTTTACTTTACCTGTTGCACTCACTACTTTAACTGCCATGTCATTGCATCATGCTAGAACTTTTAGGTTGCTTTTACTTGTACTTTCAGTTTCACTTGCACAAGTCTTCCAGACTTGCTGACATGTGCCCCTTGCTCTTTTGGGTGCCACATGTTAGACCCTGAGTCAGAGACAGTTGCTGAGGACGAGGTGTTTGCTGACGCTGAGCCCGAGCCTACGTTCGTTGAGGAGTTCGAGGATACCGGAGACCAGTCTTAGAGACTGATTTTACTTGCTTTTGCTTTAGGTTGCTGTTAGATGTCGGTGCTTGCACCTTTCCCTTGTTTTCGTACTTTGTACTTTGTTGGCCATGCTGGGCCTCCTTTAGACTCTTTTATTTTAGCCTGGTGGCTTTTTCTGCGATGTTGAGATTTATTATTATGGATATTCTGAGATGTTCTTTTTGTCTCTTTCGTTATTATTATCTTTGTTTCGTTTCGCGTTGCAAGGACCTGCAGTTTTAAAGTAATTGACGCTTATCGGACTTGCGGCTTTGTAGCTTCAAGTCTGAGCGGACCTTCTCACGCTTCGCCTCCACATTTTTGGGAAGCGGGGCGTGACAGAAGGCGTCCCCCGTAAGGGGTTCTAGGAATCTAATGATCGATGGTGAATCGAAACCAATATAGATACCAAGACGTCGTTGAGGACCCATCTTGGTTCTCTGCGGTGGTGCTATGGGGACATAGACAGCACATCCGAATATCCTCAAGTGAGAGATATCGGGCGGGTTCCCATATGCAAGTTGCATCGGAGAATAAGATTGACTAACTGACGGTCGTAATCTTATTAGCGATGCAGCATGCAAGATGGCATGTCCCCATGCGCTCACCGGCAACTGGCATTGCATCAACAATGGTCGAGCGATCCATTGTAGTCTCTTTATAAGAGATTCGGCTAACCCATTCTGGGTGTGAACATGAGCTACATGATGTTCAACTTCTATGCCGGTTGCTTGGCAGTAGTCTAGGAAGACATGTGATGTGAATTCCCCAGCATTGTCCAGACGCAATTTCTTGATCTGGTTGTCTGGGAAATGTGCCCGCAACTTTATAATTTGTGCCAATAGCTTTGCAAAGGCTACGTTGCGGGTGGACAAGAGGCACACTTACGACCATTTCGAAGATGCGTCAATCAGTACCATGTAGTACCGAAAAGGTCCACTTGCGGGGTGAATAGGCCCGCAGATGTCTCCATGTATTCTCTCTAGGAAGCTTGGAGACTCAGAGTCCACCTTCAGGGTGGATGGTCTCGTAATCAATTTCCCTTTGTGACAAGGGGGACAAGGGGGTGCACCCTTCCGAAGTAGCTTCAGGCTTTTCGGGTTAATTCCACGGGATTGGGATATGATGCGACGCATCATATTCCTTCCAGGGTGTCCTAGTCTATCGTGCCAGAGTTTGAATTCTGGTTGATTATGGCACTTCTGGTGCTCGAGTGTGTTTGCTTCCATTGCTCTGATCCTTGTGTGGTAGAGACCCGACGGGAGTCCCTCAAAACGCTCGACGGTGTTTTTAACACCGTTTTTATGAGACGTTACATATAGGAATTCTCTGTTTTATTTGCTCACCTTCTCGAGGTGGTATCCGTTTAAGCGGATATCTTTAAAGCTTAACAGGTTTCTATGCGAGCTAGGGGAGAAAAGCGCATTTTCTATCAGTAGTTGTGTTTTGTTGGGGAGCATAAATTGTGCTTCACCTGATCCTTCAATGATGCCTGAGGGACCGGAAATTGTATTTACGGTTCCATCGTATTTATTAATGCTTTGAAAAAAGCAGATGTCTTGGAGGATCGTGTGCGTAGAGGCACTGTCCACTAGGCACTTAAAGTCCATCTCTAGATCCTACCCGCCGGATCTAGCGACGTTCGGTGAAGGAAACTCGTTCGCGTCGCGTTCGTCCGTCGGCAGAGGTTCGGCTCAGCCTTGAGCGTGCTGATAACGTGTTGTAAATTTATTGGCTATGGAGTCCATAGCCCTAAATTTATAGTAGTAGGGTTACATAATGGGTGAATACCCACTAACGGGTAGGCCCACCAAAACCCCGTTTATAACAAAAACAGCTATTTTCCATCTCACTAAAAGAGAAAAGTGTGACATAAAGTTAGTAAGCCTGGAAACCATCATCCATCTACGATCTATCCTGCTCTGTCCTTTGGTTCTCTGTTTTTAGAAGGAACCAACAGTCCTACGAGTGCACAACCATAAAACCAACATTCGTTATACCCGAAGATAGTCCATCGAGCCTGTCTTGCACCAAGATATGTCTGCGAGTGATGGAAATCTACGTTTAAGTATAATGCCTAGTACGTCTCGATCACAATAAGTCCGTTATCCTTGCATTAACCGTATATAAAATGCAATTCAGTCTCTCTCTCTCTTGGAAGCCAGTCACTGCTGCTGACTTTGCCTTTCCCCTTGCTGTCGTCATTTTCAGCCCTCTGAGAAATTCACCGGTACCTCCAAAACTCTCCTAATATTTTGAGCGGGAGACTACTGCAAATCCAGCTAAGCTTACCGTCAAAAACTCCAATTGCACCAGGAGTGGATAAAGACAAGGTACACAAGGCCACATGAAATGATAATCAAGCCACGTTGTTATCAGTCATCCACAGAGCCGGCCAGATTTGGAATCCACGGCCAACTCGAATCATCGGGGATATGTCAGTCAATGTCACTGAAGAAGAAGAAGACAAAGCCATCGTGCAAATACACTGGATGCTGCAGACGTGCCGTAGGCAAATAAGGCTCTCCTCTCAGCTGGATACACCAGTCACCTAAGAGAGCCTTTTGCACCTGCAACGGCATGCATAATGATGAATGGAACCAATAGCCTTGCACTAGATGTGAAACATTGGCGCCTCTTGAACCATGCCTCATTAGATTGAGCATGGCTTCATTGAATATTCCAACCAAAAATTTTACTAGTAAAATGTTCTCACATGATAGGAGACTAGACGATCCCAACTCTCAAATGCAAACAAACATCTTCAGGCTTTGCATATGTTCGCCTGTGGTAAACAACTCTCTTGCAAGACAGGGATCAGACCAGGGATTGTTCAAAGGCCAAGAAACACGCCCTTGACACAAGCAGATACTAATAAGCAGCAGGTAGTAATGAACTACAAATGTGATGAATCCACAACTCACTGCTCATGCACACAAGTACTTTATACAAACTTCTGCCCCTCTCATATGGGCTTCCTCCTAGATTAGTTTTTTTCCTTATTTCAATGTGTGAGCTCTTTGGTCCAACGCTGTGCCCATATTCATGTTACCTGAACTTCCATTTCAGATTTCCTACAGATCCTGCATTTCTCGTAACATGCTTCCAGCTGAACAATCGGTACACAGAATGCGCTGCTTGTATAGCTCTCCAAACCCTCTACATGTAGGTGTCAATATATTTTAACTCGAATAATGGTTATATGAAGATTATAGCTTGGCAGATTCCTCCTGAAACAAAATATCATTAAAGATAGCACCTCCTCATTAACTAGTGGTCTTGTACTATTAGCTTTAAGAACGCTCTATTCCAAGCTGTCTAAGAGAATCTGGACCCAGTAAAAATATCCGCCTGTGTGTTTGATGTCGAAAGACCACGACACCTTTATATGATGCTCGTGGAATGCCATCCTTAAAAAAAGAAGAGAAAAAACAGTGTTATAAAGGAAGAAAAAGAAACATATTTTCACTCAACACCAAAGCATTTTGACTGAATATACATAAAACATAAACCTAAAATAAACGAATATCTTGACATGTCTAATAACCTTATAAAATAGTAGTGGAGATTAACTTATTAACTACTAATTGGAGCATTTTGCATGAATTGAGAAGCATGCAAGTAATAGAACTTGAGAAGCCCGACTAAATAGCTCTTTTTATACATTATAATACCTTCTGATGTTATGGAATTTTTTTGTGACCATTTAATACACAATTCGATTAACTGGTTACAGCCCTAGTGGGGTCACTTGATTTCATGTCTAAAAACAGTTCCCATAATTCTGATGGTTGCTTATCAAACAGGACCCTTTTTACATTTCCAACCAGAATGAATGACTGAATTATGTAAATGTTATATGGAAATTTATGCCATTTGATTACGGTATCATACTAACAATTGTATAAATGTTATTTATGACAAATTTTTCCTATGTTGAACAAATACTTTGATCAAGGTGTTGTAACCATACTGGCTTGGTGCATGCTTGTCAATTGATTGTTTAAACATGTCCTAGACATTAATGATGTATCTGAAACTAGGAATCTAGATTGTAATGCATGGGTGATGGTTCATTAACTTATTTAACTTGATTTTCTATTTATATTATTGTCCTCCTTTTTGATATATATATATATATATATATATATGAGGAGGGATCAAATGACCCCCAAAAATAACCCCCAAAATGACCCCCTATCAAAAATCTTATGCCCCCTATTTTTTCGGAAGATCCGAACCGTTCAACTTGATCTCCACCCTCTAAATATCTGACCCACCAATTTTCAACCCGATCCCTTGTGTTTTGCCTGTTCATCCATCCAACCCAAATTTAACGGTTTCGCATGAACAGAACTTTTGCGAATGGTTGATGAACGGGCAAAACACATGGAATCGGGTTGAAAATTGGTGGGTAAGGTATTTATAGGGTGGAGATCAAGATGAACGGTTCGGATCTTCCGAAAAAATGGGGGGCATAGGATTTTTGATAGGGGGTCATTTTTGGGGGTTATTTTTGGGGGTCATTTGATCCCACCTCTATATATATATATATATATATATATATATATATATATATATATAGAGGTGGGATCAAATGACCCCCAAAAATAACCCCCAAAAATGACCCCCTATCAAAAATCCTATGCCCCCCATTTTTTCGGAAGATCCGAACCGTTCATCTTGATCTCCACCCTATAAATACCTTACCCACCAATTTTCAACCCGATCCCAGGTGTTTTGCCCCTTCATCCATCCGACCCAAATTTAACGGTTTCGCATGAATAGAACTTTTGCGAATGGTTGATGAACGGGCAAAACACATGGGATCGGGTTGAAAATTGGTGGGTAAGGTATTTAGAGGGTGGAGATCAAGATGAACGGTTCGGATCTTCCGAAAAAATGGGGGGCATAGGATTTTTGATAGGGGGTCATTTTAGGGGGTTATTTTTGGGGGTCATTTGATCCCTCCTATATATATATATATATATATATATATATATATATATATATATATATATATATGGAAAAAGGGGATCTAAGGTGCCTCCTTAGATGGAAATCTAAGGAGGCGCCCCCATTTCCCCCCATCTCCTACAAGTTTTTTTGAAATGTTTTTTCATGGGGTTGTTGTTCACATCATGGATGTTCAACATACCAAATTTCAAGAGATTCCAATACTTTTTGAGCCCCCATCTACCCATTACAACTTCAACGGTCTGAAAACGTGCTGAAAAACCCACGAAGTTGCAAGGAGTAGATGGAGGCTCAAAAAGTATTGGAATCCCGTGAAATTTGGTATGTTGATCATCCATGAGGTGAACAACAAACCCATGAAAAAACATTTCAAAAAAATGTGTGAGATGGGGGAAAATGGGGGCGCCTCCATAGATTGAATCTAAGGAGGCACCTTAGGATCCCTTTACCCTATATATATATATATATATATATATATATATATATATATATATGGGATTAATGGGTATCATACGCCATATGAGAGGGCGTCTCATATGCCCTCTCACATAAAGGGGGTCAAGTACAACAAGTACAAGCCCATGTGGGCTTGTACTTGTTGTACTTGACCCCCTTTATGTGAGAGGGCATATGAGACGCCCTCTCATATGGCGTATGATACCCATTAATCCCATATATATATATATATATATATATATATATATGATTATTTGTCTTGACTTGCATAACTTTAATCATATACATGCATGCATGCATACACATAAATGTGTGCAAAAGGGAGATCAGCTCCAATAAGAGGGAATTTACACAGTGAAGTAAAAATTCCACTCCGCACTTCATGGATGATTGGCACCATTCATGTCGATCTACACGTCCTAAAACATAGATGCATCAAAAATAAAACATCTTGTGGTATCTATATTTGCACATGCATCAAATCATTGGGGGTTTACAGTAATAATACAAGCAAAGAATGTGAGTTTCACTGTTTTCCTATATATTTGGGTTTTAGTATATGAAGATAACAATGAAAGTTGCCAATCATTCAAGAAAATGAGCATTGATCATTTTGGCTGCCACATGAGGAAAGTTCATCCTATGGAAGCTGATACCCATTTTGATCTTTTTCTTATATATATGCACTAGTCATAACATGTGGCCTTAGGGCACACGACATTTGGAATCTCCCGTCCCAAATTTCATCTTACTCTCTTAAAAATTTATAACCCCATTCAAAATCTGTCCATCCAAATATTTCAACCTTAACCAATTGTACATTAGGTTGTTTCCCTTAAAAAATTTCACATTCTTTCCCTCCAAGCCATTGATGATTCCAAATTAAATTCCAGATATCATTCTATCAACCTTTTGTGCTAGTCAGTATCCAATTCAAAAACATCTCTATTTTATAAAATAGATATATGCACTAACATAGTGAGTACATGCATGCATATCTTGATAAGATAATCAATCAACAACTTAATAACATTGATTTATTTGAAATATATAAAAATAAAATTATATTTTTTAATTAAAAAAAAGAGGCAATATTTGGATCAGAAGATTTAAATTTCAATAGATTTCTATTCTAATCTAAATGAGATATATTTAAGAAAGACATAAAAAAGATTAAAATACATGAAAAATAATCACTAACTGAATTATAATAACACTCAAATTGAAACAATTCATGTAAGACTTAAATATAATTCAAGTGAAAATTTTAGAATCAAACACAACGATGACGTCACTACTTCAGTCATATACATAATTGATGCATACGTGGCATCGACTATTGAAAAAGTTCAAGAGAAGAAACGAGACTATTGTTCATATTGATGAGTGTGACTTTTCTGTGTTGGAAAAGACTGAAGAATGATGAACAAAATATGGGGATAGATATTTATATATGTGAAAAATGAAATGTTAGGATCTAAAATTTTGAGATGGTTATTAATGATTTCTATATAATTTAATTGGGTGATGGATTTACATTCTAGATAAAATTATGGCCTATAATCTTTATCTACAATGGCAGTTATAACTCTAGTTAATCACATTGGCCATGTTTAGAATAATGTTTCATGTTATTAATGAATTAATCAAATATGTACTATAATAGTAATTCCATCTTCATGTAATGAATAATCATATCTAGGTGATCATATTTTGATTTAGTTGACAATCTTATTTGTGAGAGAAGAATCCAAAGTTGGAACTTTTTAAACAAAAAATTTATTTGAATATAATAAATTTAGTTATTCTTTAAATAGAACAAATTTAATATAATAAAATAATAATAATAAGATAACTTTAACGGAAATTTTAAACATATTAGAAGATATTCTTTTGTCAAATACACCTTTACTAGGACAGGGGGGCATTATTTGCTTTTGAGAGTATTTATTTATATTATGAGAAATTTGAGCATCAACTACCCAAGAAGTTCTCTTATGTGCTTGTTAAAAAGATTACTCTTCATTATTTTCAGATGATAGCCACCAGTTAATTTAATCTTCATATTCTAAAATTCGATACACCAAAAGATCTAATGAGCCCAAAATGTTTGCTCATTGATCTAGTTGTTGCGTAAGTTTTATTACTATGAAACCGTGGAACTTACAACCACTAGATTAACAAGCAAAACAATTTCAATTCACTTGGATCTTTGGGATATCATGGTTCAGAATATAAGAGTAAAATAAATAATGCCGATCATTTAAAAGATAATAGTGGTCTTGTAACGAGCACATTACAGGGAACTCCTTAGATAATCGACGCTTATGCTTCTCATAATTATTCATTAAGTAATCGTGTCATATACAATAATGTAACTTAATCTTATACATAAGAAAGAAGGATTACATAAGGTAAAAGGTACACTAATGTAACCCCTTTCTTCTATAAATGAGATTGCGACATATCATCACATATGAGCAAGCTTGCTTATATGACATATGATACCCATTTTCACACACACACACACACATACAGAATACATATGAATAGAGAGAGAATAATGAGTAGCATATTGCATATGAGCACTCATGTCATATATGAGGACTTGGCACAATCTTATCCATAAAAAATGGTGTCACATAGGGGCAAGAAGAACAAATGATGCGATCTTTTTTTATGGATAAGATTGCGCTATATCATTGCATGAGCAAATATGCTCGTGTCATATCATACTCATTTTTCTCACTTACACACAGACATAAATATATACATACATTTACATATACATATATACATATAGAATAAAATAGATCCATTAAAAATTCATTTTGCTCTTTTTAATGATTGAACCGGTTCCATATTGATCTACACATCTTAAGCCATAGATATGCTTATAATATTTTGGTTTCCATACTATCTGAATATGCATCTTAAAAATTCATTCTACTCTTTTTAATTATTTGACGATATTTCTCATAGCTAGATCTACAAGAAAAAGCTTTGGGTTCACCTGAGTTTTGGTATGTTTTGGTTTTAGTATGAAAATATCAACATAAATGATGTCCATCATAGACAAACATGTGGAATGTTGAGTTTTTAAGGGATGGTGTGGAAAATTTCCGTATCCACCATAATCTCATGTGTATGTGTATCTATGTTTGTATGCACGTGCATATATGCATACACGTGTGTTTATATATGAGGAAAATGGGTACCAATTGTCCTCCTATGCAATTAAAAAGTCTAATTTCTATCCCTTGGTTCTATCCCTTAGTTCGAAGATTGTCACCATTCACGTTAATTTCCATATTCTCAATCCAAATACACGAAAGATTTTGTGAACCCATGCTCTTTGCTTGTGATTTAAAGATGGAAACAATTTTATAGAGAAGGAAAATGAGTACTGACTGTCATCCTATTGCAGAAAAAAAGTCAAATTTTCATCCCTTAGAAGATTTGCATCATTCATATTAATCTTCACATTCTCAAACACAAAGACACAAGAATTTGTGAACCCCATGCTTTTTGGTTCTGATTTAGGGATAAAAAATGTTTTATTACGATAACCGTTAGATTTCCAATGAACTGCATATCAAAGGACATACAAGCCACACGACATTTTGTATATCTAAATATAGACATGAAGATCAATATAAATACTACAAATAGTCAAAACAAGAAGTGGATAGTGAATTTTTTAATTATCATAAAAGGATGGCAGCTGATATCCATCTCTATCATATGTATCCATCATAAATATATGTATGTATGTATATGTAAATATAACTCTACTATTTTTTTTCTAGTTTCACATGGATGGAGGACGTAAAGATTTCACGAGGACTTCCTGGACATAATTGCATGGACATGCATCCATTCAAAAAATGACATAAAATTAAAAGAGTGAAAACATGAAACATTGGTAGGCCAATGTAAGATTCAACTGCAAAACCAGAGGGATCAAAGCACCGCATTTTTGTGGGCCCAAAAAATGAGTTCGCTACAATTTACCATCTAACAATTCAAGGGTTGTTTTACACTGAGAGCTCTTTGGATTTTTAAGGCATAAATATGCCCGTTCGAACGATACTTTTTATGTTTAAACCTTTCAAATATAAAGTCTCAACAAAAATTACTTCAAAGTATGTGTGTAATATATCAATCAAAGTATAGGATAAAGCAAAATAGTAACAAAACAATTTTTTATTTTCATAATATATATTTATATTTTAATTTGCAACTATTTTCATTTGCTAATTTTTGCATACATGTAGCTAATAAAGCTAAATTTGCTCTATATACACATAGATGCAATTATTAAATAACAATGTCTATTCATTCAAAACTAATTTCTTATTCTTTGAAAATCGAAACTAATTCGAACAGCATGGGTTAGATATGCTCTATTAACTTGGTGGCATAGTTGTGCATGGTTGAACATCATATGTCACGGCAACAAGCAAACTGCCAAATTATGTGTGATATTAACAATACAGAGAATCTTTTCTTCTCTCGTCTTCAATTCATGTTCGTTGACACGTGGCAATAGAGGATTCACTTAAAGTTTATAAAGCAGAAAAACAAAAAAATTATTTATATACTCAAAATTAACATTGATTTTTTGACGGTTATCATATGTACACAAAAAACTGTAATTGTTGCCCATAAAAGAAAAATTAGGAAATAATAATTAACCACGTTGATCATAATGCTTCTTCTCCATACATATATACATACAAATTTAGATTTCACGCAAATTGCAAAATTAACCTTAAAAAGATGTGATTTGCCTGGGCATTTATTATGACAACCAAGAAAATAAATACTATAGAATATAGGCCAGATTTATAGCATAAGCATAAACTGAGGATAGATGTGTGACCGAATTGGCATTATTAGGAACATGGTCTGATGAGACCAAGGCCTGTTCTCGCCTTCATAAGAATCAAGAACCCCTCCATGACGATATAGAAAAGGTAGGTGAGAGTGAAAACTGTATCTTCTTTCGAGTCGCCTCTAACTCGGGTCTCTTTCAAGCGAGCCACTTCTCTCTTGTTTCATTCTCCTATCACAAAGTTCAATAAAAGATAGTTCTTGTCTCGGTTTACTTTGTGACATGATCATAGAGTATGACAAGTCGTTGCTGAAGTAAAAATCGGGTTATTACAGTCTCACAATGATAATGGACTCATCACAATAATCGAAGGAAAAAAATTTGATGTATATGAAATATACACAAGCGAACACTAAAAGGCCAATCATTCTCCTGCCATCTGAGGTAGAATATCTGGTTCCAAAAATCATCTCGAGTTTCCTAAATCATTAGTCTTTCCTCTCGGTAGTTCGCAACCACTCCACTCATGGTCATTTTGTCTTGTCTATGATGCCCTTTGGGAACAACCAAAACAGACTCAGCAGATCATCTTGTTCCAACTTCGTCAGAGCATCATACCCTGCACATGCAAAAGCACCTGACACGGGATTGCTTCATGCAAGATTTCTCAACAAAAAGAAAGTAAGTCTCCTTGGACTGGACCTCATCCCATTTGTGAAATTTTATGATTTATAAACTGTCCCCAATGTGCGATCGGATCCCTGCTAATCAAATAAGCTACACCAACATCACTATCCAGTAGGTATGATGCTAATACCTTAAAAGCAATTTGAAAGATCTGGCGAAAGTGCCAGCCAGGTTGATACTTGAGTCCCAAGCTGCTTGTATCAAAGACATAAATGCGGGCATAAAATGAGGATAGATGTCCATACTCTCATTCATTTAAAAGAAAAAATGATACATGAACATTGCCTTCGTTGTCTGACTTAGAATGAAAATATATTTTCAATATTTTGATGTATCCCATATATAAGATTTTTCTTTATGGTAGGCTCAATAAATTACTGGTCAAGAATTATATAATTATGCATTGCATAGCTATTGTTAAAGATAAATGTGTAGCGTGATATATTGTATATCGCGATATAATAATTATTTTTTAATAATATTACATCTCTTTCCATTCACACACACGTTTATGAATTCTAATTGTAAGTACATATATATATATATATACATATATATATATATGTAAATCTTCATGTGAGAACATTTCGCACGGTGCGAAAATGTTTTTATCTTTTTTTGAAAAAAAATTTCAAAAATTCTTTTTCAAAAATTCTTTTTTCCACCTTCATTATATATTGTCATACCCTCCTCAAAAAATAATGTTTGAGAAATAATGTCATTTGGCCTTCGATCAAGGCATTTCATCAAATTCGCACGTTTTGAGACCGTTAAATTTGTAACGGGTGGATGGGTGCTGTAATCCCCAACGGGTTCACCCATTATTTTCCCTGGGGTATTTAATTGTATGGATTAAACATCAAAAAAATTTGAAAAAAAATTTCAAAAAAATAAAAAAAATGTTTTCGCACGGCTTTCGCACGGGTTTTTTTTGCACCCGAAGATTGCCCTATATATATATATATATATATATATATATATATATATATATATATATATATATATATATATATATATATATATATATATAGTACTTAGCACTTAAGTACATATACATTTTAAGTACATATATATATATATATACATCTCTTCGCCCTTGTGATGGTCTTTGCACTTAGCAGAAGACTAGTGTATATATATATATATATATATATATATATATATATATATATATATATATATATATATATATATATATATATATGCTTGTGTGTAGGCATGAGTGTATACATATAGGAAGAGATCATTTGAGA
The DNA here is from genome assembly GCA_030789695.1 of Scilla litardierei. Taxonomy (NCBI): domain Eukaryota; kingdom Viridiplantae; phylum Streptophyta; class Magnoliopsida; order Asparagales; family Asparagaceae; genus Scilla; species Scilla litardierei. The sequence continues at coordinate 205,754,867 of CM061133.1, forward strand.
ATGGTTTTCAAACTGAGCTTTATAAGAAAACTAAGCTTTGTGAAAACTACACAGTGGACCATCACAAGGGCTAGTCGGGCCGTTCATATAATCTGCACACCTAAATAAAAATTCAAATGATTCTGAGCTCGTTTATTTATGCATCAAAAGATATGTTTTCACCATCTAAAATGCGTGAGATGACACACCGTGAAGTTCTCACAAAGCATAGTTTGAGAATCGTTCTTGAAGGATCGCTTCCCTACACATACACACACATAACATTATACTTATGCAAATTCATCTTTGCTATTATAATGCCAACTCTACCTTTCCAATTGAAATTGGATTTCAGTGTCATGGACTAATATTCTCTTGAGTCGTCTCCAAAACAAATAATAATAGTAATAGTAACAATAATAATAAGAGACACACTATTCGATTCAAATTTTAATAGTATATCATAATTAAATCAACACTTCAAAATTCACAACCCCCAATAAAACATGTCTCCATTAAAGTATAAATAAATTGTAAAAGCTCATTATCTTTTTTTCAACATACACTACTTTATTAATCGGATGCAATGAAGCCTAACATTTTATGTAAAATTTCAATTATTTTTCATGTGCATTTGCACGTGCCCAATAATCTAGCAATATACATAAGACATAACTCATAACTCAAAAACATAATTTTAGTATCGCTGTATCCTCGTAGATGTATCATGTGATACCCATATCTCCTTCACGAATTGGTGTGACGAAATAGTTTATCATATATACCAAAAGGTAGCACTTTAATCTAGAATTGGTTCCTTATGCAGAAGCATGTCAAGAAAGAACTTCACATTAACTTGTCGAACAACCCTCAGAATCATAGTCAAATGGCTACATTCTACTCAAGGGTATCAAAACACTACCAAACATAACAAGGGAGAGTGACACTATCGTTTATCCAAGTGTATTTCATCTCATCTTCCCCTTCCCCATCTAGTTTCTCCTAATGTACACACTGCATAACTAGGCACCAACATTTGACAGAATATATAAGCTAGTTGTAACATGATGCAATCTTGCACACTTGGCATTCCTATTTGCGATTTCTAAAACTTTGACTTCTCATAAATAAGAGGCCCTCATCTTCTAAAGTTTAGTGAATAATGTGAGTTGGTCAGTCAGACATAATATATAGACCATCTTCTAATGTCAGTGAAAAATGTCATGCTTATAGGGAGTTGGTAAGTCAGACATAATATATACAATGCTCAATGCCAAATGAGATCAAATTTCAGCATCTCAAGCCGAATTAAACTGAATGCCAAATGGATGTGCTATTCTTTCAAGTATCTAAGAGGAATAACGTATAAAGAAGAACTTGCCTTCCATTCTTCAAATATTCCAAATTGGCGCGCAATTCTTTCAAAGTCAACCTGATCACTGTACTGAATCCTGACATCACCATCTATGTTGAATGCTTTCAAAACAGCGTCAGTTCCATATGCAGGTTTGGCATCAGAAACAATTTTTCCAAAGTAACTCAAATATTTATCCTGCAATTACAGATAAATTTCAGAACAAGTGTATCAGATAGATGTAATCAGATATATTGTGTTGCCATATGAAAGATTGGGGCTTCGTATTACAAAGATTAGAGAATAGTATTACCTCCATCAGGTATGTGAGGTCCATTGACTTCCAATCAACCTTCAACAATAATTGGTCAAAAGAAAGTACCCCATTGTAAAAACAACAAACACTGTAAACAGGAATTGACATTTTAAGTACGATTACTTACCTGAACATCATTAAGTTTAATAGGTTCCAGGTATTGTTTAAAAAACTGCCCCATGCTAGAACCCTGTTCGAAATGACAGTGATATAATCTAACTGTCAGATAAATTAATTATCTCAAATGAGAAAAAAATAAAGATCTAAAGATTGCACCAACATTTTCAAGTAACCAGCATAAGAAATCCCCTTCCTATATCTATGGGATGATTGATGCCGGAATTTAGAGGATCTTGCAGATTATGGATACATGGAAACATTAACAATAAAAACATATCCATGGTAAACATCATATGTCTAAAGCATAGCTGGAAAAAAAGAGAAATAAGAAGAAGAAGAAATGAACCTTCATAAAAGAAATGATGACCAGTAAATGCAACCATGTGACCGTTACAACACACAGAATCTAATATAGTCAATAAAGAGCCCGATGCAGTATCTAATTTAGTTGAAGACTTGGAGTTCCATCAATGAAATGGAAGAGGATATCACATCATCCGACAACATTTATGCAAGGAACCGCAACTAAGTAATATTGTACAGTTAGTTCATTGATCGGTATAGAAAGTTCAAGAACACAAGATAATTGCAAGAGAAGAAAATGCTACAGATAAACCTAATTTCAAATATTTTTCCACAAAATTTCCCTCAAAATTTCAAAAAATTTCGTGTCCTACTTCAAATTTGGTATTAGAGTAAAAAGATCCCCTCTTCCTCTTTCCAATTTCAAATCAATAAAAAACAACAAACACACACAAAATCATCAAAACCCTACCCCTAACCCTAACAACTGTCGCTGTCAAAACCCATCGCCGCCGCCTCAAGCAGCCCCTACGACCGAAGTTGTCACCTTCACGACCTACCGCCAGTGTCGCCGACGCCATCTGCAGCTAAAAGCATCACTGCCGTCGACCGCAACGTCGATTCGCCATCGCGTTAATCTGTCGAAGCTCGCCGATGCCATCACCAGTGACGGCCAGGATCACCGACCCCTAGAAGAAAGACTCCCCAGCTCTCGAAGAGGCCACATCAAGAAGGAGACAGTGTACCACTGGCGTTTTTGTCAAAAAACGGGGTCAGCACGGATCGCGCCGACCTGCTACCGTGTCGGCTCCATCGAGCCGACCCCGATGGTGAGCCAAGCTGCCAAGCCGATCCAAGTCGAGCACTCTTCATAGGCTCTAACCAAGCCGAGTACTGTTCATCGGCTTTGTCCGAGCCGACTGAGCCAGCTCGAGCCGATTGAGCTGCGAGTCGAAGCGAAGCTGGCTCCAGCCAAGCTGCGTTGACCGGGTCAACAGCTCGACCCAAGCCACTACTCAAACAGTAAGCCGTGACATTTTTCAGCGATTTTCGGCCGATTTTCTGGAATTTTTGCGAACTCATGTTGTTTTGAAGATTCTGGATCCGTTTGAAGTCTAAATTCCATGACGTTTGTGCTAGTAGAGAGCTAGCTCAACCAAGTACGTGTAGCTAATCCTCCGTAGAACAATTTATCTTTCGTACATAAAGATCTACTCTAATTTATGTGGTACTACAATAATTACTACAAAAGATTATTCTCTTCCAACAAATTCTGAGCCTGAGATGTTCAGACATGGACCATTCTTTTATGACTTCAATGATAGGTATGGATGTGATGCTTGGGAGTACCTCTATAATATTTCTTCTTCCGTTTTGATTTTTCCAACGAAATAAAAGTGTACTAATTGATCTGCAATTTTTAGGCGTTTAGGGCCCATTAGGGGGCTTGGAAATTTTCGTATTTTAGAGAAAATATTGAGCCAAGGCTTATTTCTGACTCTATCCTTCGTGTCTTAGTCAAATCTAATTCAGATCTGATCGACCTTGATTAGATCTGATGCTTAGTTGTAAAAATATAAAAAGAAAAAAGCTATAAAATAATATAGTACATTAAAAGGGCGAAAATATCAAGAAAAGAAAAAAAATTAACAGGGGTTCGGGTTATGAAGGGGCATGTTTTTTAGTCTTTAAACGTGGGTTGTTGGAAGCTTGGATATGTTTGTTTGATTTTTGACTTTGAGTTTCAGGGAGTTTCATTTTGACTGGGGCTTTTGGAAGCTTAGTTTGGATTAAGAGTTTGATTAGCTATGTTTGGAAAGGAGATATCTTTGATTGATTGTCATTATGGCTGAGGAACCTAAAGGCGATGCGAAACTAGTTATCTAAGAGTGTGTCTAAAAAACTTACAATTCGAACACTTATTACATGGTTGTAATTTCTTACAAGGGAAGAAGATTGTTGACATGCATGTGAAGTGTAAAGAAAAGATGAAACTGTTAGGTATTGGTGTTTTAGACCAATATTGTTGTATTGGTGTTTTAGACCAATATTGTTTTGATGATGATCACAACATTATGTTGTTGCTAATGACTCTCATGTTTTAGTCTCATATTTAATCAATTGAAGAACATCATTTCTGGAGACAATTGCTTGGTGCAAGGATGAACATCAAGATGAGCATTGACAAAACTTGGATCTTGATGAAGGGAAGCTCATCAAGAGGTGCCAAAGCTTGGAAGATGATGTGGAGCATCAAGGCATCAATAGCTTGAAGCCTTAGATTCTAGGAGATGCAAAATGTAATACATGAAATTTCTATTACTTGAATTTCTCTTTTTGAGTCTAGAATTTTGTAATGCCTTGATAGATAGTCTACTCATACACGCATATGCATTAACCATCTTAGTGAATCTTAGGATTATCATAAAATCCAAACCAACAGGTTCCCCTATCCAAAGACTCAATTAGTCTCTGGTCTTCCAACAGGCGACTGCTGAAGGCAGGACATGCGACTGGTGATCACCAGACACCTAGCTAGCCTTCTACAGTCGACTGTAGTGCATGGCTCAAGTCAATACTTCTTGACTATTTTCTTGAGCTTTTGGTGCAGGCGACTGAAGTTCATTTTACAGGCGCCGATCTGCCATTAGGCGCCTGAACGTTGTTCTTCAGTCGTTTGCGTGCCAATGTGCGTATCTTGTCATTTTTGGGCATCACTCCATCTTGTGGGTTAGTCGACTGATGCAGAGGTTACAGTCGCCTGTCATTCTTCAGGCGCCTAGACTTTACTCTTCAGTCGTTTGAATGCACAAGTGAGAATGTTGTGTTTTTCCTGCTCCAATCCATCCCATGTGATAGTCACCTGACGAAGACTTTACAGGCGCCTGCACATAGTACTGGCGCATGTGTAGTCTTCTACAGTCTCCTGTTCTGACTCAGATTATAGCCGTTGGGATTAAATCTGACCGTTGATCAGTCGCCAGTCGTTCCTTCTACAGGCGTCTGTCTTTGTCGTAAATCCCAGAAACTAGTCGTTGCAAAATTCTTTCCTTGGCATCTAGCTTGGGTTTTATGGGGTTTTATGGGGTTTTTGGGGCTTCTTAATGGGCTTAGTTCATTTAGAACTCTTGGAAATTTGATCATTATTGAAGATCATTAAAAGCCACTCCTAATTCTCATTTTCCACTCATTAGAGCTCTAATCCTCTGCATGCATTGAAGCTAGCTCAAGAGAAATCCTCCAAGTGAAATCAAGCTCATCTCAACACTTGGAGATCCTTTTCCATGCCTTGACATAGTTCATTGAATAAGTTCATCTCTTCAAGGCATATGTAAGAGTCTTTTGTTTCATCTTTTTTGAAACTCTAATTCTCTTTGTGGGAATTAGTTACTCTCTTTGTGTGCGTTGGTTACTCTCTTTGTGAGAATTTAACCCTTGTGAAGGGGTGATTGTGTCCTAGTGTAGAACTAAGCCTAATTCTCTGTGTGGGAGTTTGACCCTTGTGTATGGTTGGTTGACTTCTTGTGTAGGACAAAATCCTTTGTGTATGGTATCTCTTTGTTAGATTGTATTTACTACCTTGTGTAAGACCATAGTGAATATTGGTGTGGCTGGATGTACCCAAGTTGGGAAACCATGGTAAAATCTTTGTGTTGGCGTATGCTTGATTGTGTTGTTTAAATTCCTCTTACACTTATAATTCCGCATTTGTAAGTTTAATTTTTAAATTACACGATTATTGACATTACTCTATTCACTCCCCACTACAGTGTTTGTTAGTATTGCAAGGCATAGACGGTCCTTACAATTGGTATCAGTGCGAGGTTGAAGCATACAACAACGATGGCATTCAACGCTTCATCCATGTCGCATGAAGAAGGTCTCTCAACCGTTCGACCTTGCTCTTTAACGGAACCAACTATCCAAGTTGGAAGATAAGATGATCTACTTGGAGGGTCAAGACATATGGGACATCACGGAGTCACCCTTTGAGAAGCCTACTACACATGTGGCCACAGGACAGGCGGGAAAGGATTTGATCAAATCCAATGTGAGGGCAATAAACGCATTCCATTGCGCCCTCACTCCAAATGAGTTCAACCGCATCTCCATATACAAAACGGCCAATGAAAATTTGGCATACTTTGGAGATTACTCATGAAGGGACGTCCAAGGTAAAGAAATCTAAACAAAGCGTATATAGATCTAAATATGAGTTGTTTAATATGCAGGAAGGAGAGAGCGTCTCGGAGATGTTCACAAGGCTCACAGATATCGTGAACGCTTTGGAAAGACTTAGGAAGGTGATTTCTCAATATGGTCGTGTGGAGAAGATCCTTGACTCTCTTACATCCAAATGGGAGTCAAAGGCCAAAGGTATTTTGAAGTCAAATGACATGTCCAACTACACCATTGAGGAGTGCATTGGGAATCTCATGGCTATGAAGTATAGCTTTAACACAAGAAGGAGATACAACCTTCCAAGCCCGAGAAGCCGGAGAAGCAAAAGGGGTTGCATTCCATGCCGAGAAGGAGCGAATAAAGTGGAGGAAGAAATTTCATCAAGAAGACTCAAGTGAAGAGATGAAAAGATGAAGCTAATGGTGATGAAATCATGGAGCTTGCCAAGCAATTAAGAACATTCCTAAAGGGCAAGTAAGGTAAGTCTTTGTCAAAGTTTACATTTAATTCTAACAAGATTCCTACTTGTTACACTTGCAGTGGTAAAGATCATCGATCTACTGAATGCCCTTTCAAACCCTCCAAAATACTTACAAATGGAAAAGGAAGAAACATTGGAAAGGGAAGTCCAAATTCAAGAACCAAAAGAATGGTCTTGTCGGCATATTTGATGACTCGGATGAAGACTCATCAAGTGACGAAGAAGAAGATGACAAGGAGGAAGCTCACATGTGCTTCACGGCATTGGAAGATCTCTCTACAAGATTAAGTAATGAAGAGGTGGAAGCTTGGCTCAATACCAATGAAGAAGTGTGCTTCATGGCAAAAGAGAAAGAGTCTTCGCCAAGCTCTCGCGAGGAGGAATCCGACGATGAAGATGAGGATGAGCCAAGGCTATCCTATGATGAGCTTGAATATCGCTAAAATGTGGTCTCCAACGGGGCAAATAAGTGCATCAACTCATACTTTGAATTAAAAGCAAATTTTAAAGATACTATGAGTAGGGTGCATGAATCAGAATCTTCTAGTGTAAATGTGAATGTTGTGCATGTTTGTGACACTAGTGAGAGACACTTCTCTCTCAAGTTAAGGATTTGAGCATTGCAAATGATAAATTAGTAGCTCAAAATCTTAGCTTAGAGTCTCGCATTAAACAACTTACGTTGAAATGCGAAAAGGAATCCGAAAAGCTCAAAAGCTTTGTTCATTTTAGTGATTCACTACACGATTTGTTAGAAAAACAACATCCGGCAAATCACAAAGAATGTTTGGGTTATATTCAAAATGTGGTACCAAAACCTATCTCTAATTCTTTTTTTGGTACAAATTCAAGAAATATTGCTAAAGCACCTAAAAAGAATCTACATGCTTTCTTGTATAACAATAATACTAACAAGAAGCATGTAAACCACAAGGTGATGAGGGAGAATGAAAATTATTCATTTTTTGCTAAGAAGCAAACACCTCATTCTTTGCATGCCAAGAAATATTTTTCTACACCTAAGCATGCACATCCACCCCTCTTGCAAAGGCAAAAACATTGCTTATGAAATCCTTAAGCATTTGGATTCCCACTAAGTGTAGTATGCAAGAGAGGAATAGTTACATCAACTCTTTAGTTAGGGATGTAATCACCTCATGTGATTACATTAGGAAATCAAACTCTTCTTGGGTTTGGTTCCCTAATGTTTATGTCTCTCACACATATACATATTGCATGTGTATTAAGCTTTAATGTTTGTTCTTAAGCATACACATTGATTGAGTGTGGTATTTCATGATTTTGAAAAGTGTTTCAAATTATTTTTCATGAAAATGGGACCTTGGGGATTTCATTGTCATACATGCACTTGTTAATCCATGTGTATGACAATAGGGAAGTTAATATGTTAAGTATGTTCAAAACTATTTTAAAATATATTTTAACTCTCATTTTGGGTTATGCTTGAGATCATTATTTACAATTGATTATTATGGTCTCGAACTTAACCCATTAATGTTGCCAACATATTTCATACTGTATTTTCTATTGGCAATGTCGTTTGTATCAATGGTACTTGATTTTTCAATATCCATGTATTGATACAATTTTTGGCGCATGGCTCCAAGTATTATTTACAATTGGTAAAGATTTCCTTTCTTTTACAATTGGTATTGATCCTAGAGTTAACTTTTTGACCCTTTCTATGATCTAGGGGGAGCATGAGATAGTGGTTGATACACATTTTAAATTTACAATTAGGTATCATACATCTCTTAATCTCTTGGTTATTGGTCACTTTTTAAAAAGGGATTCAAATGACAAAAGCTAATTCTTGTATGTTTGATGTCCACCTTTTTGACAATGACAAGGGGGAGAGTGATATGGATTATGTAAATCATACATATGCATCTATGGGGAGAGGGATACTCATACATATGGAGAGTGTTATTGATTTATTACAATTGGTTTATTTAATCCATGCCTTATATGTCACTATTGATCATACTTAGATTATTTACAATTGCTTATTTATGTTCAATTGGTGCATATAAGTAAGGGGAGCTCATTAACATTGTGCTTTATTTCGTTATATTTTACATAATGCGTGTCATCATCAAAAAGGGGAAGATTGTTAGGTATTAGTGTTTTAGACAATATTGTTTTGATGATGATCACAACATTATGTTGTTGCTAATGACTCTCATGTTTTAGTCTCATGTTTAATCAATTGAAGAACATCATTTCTAGAGACTAATAGCTTGGTGCAAGGATGAACTCATTAGCATTGTGCTTTATTTCTTTATATTTTACATAATGTGTGTGATGATCAAAATGAGAAGATTGTTAAGTATTGGTGTTTTAGACCAATATTGTTTTGATGATGATCACAACATTATGTTGTTGCTAATGACTCTCATGTTTTAAACTCATGTTTAATCAAATGAAGAACATCATTTTTGGAGACCAATAGCCTGGTGCAAGGATGGACATCAAGAAGAGCATTGCCAAAGCTTATATCTTGACGAATGAAAGCTCATCAAGAGGCGCCAAAGCTAGGAAGATGATGGGGAGCATCAAGGCATCAATAGCTTGAAGGCTTAGACTCTAGGAGATGCAAAATGTAATCCACGTAATTTCTATTACTTGCATTTCTCTTTTTGTGTCTAGGATTTTGTAATGCTTTGATAGATGGTCTACTCATATATGCATATGCATTAACCATCTTAGTGAACCTTAGGATTATCATAGAATCCAACCAAATAGGTTCCCCCTAACCGAAGACTTAATTGGAATCTTTGGTCTTCCAACAGGCGACTGGTGACCACCAGGCGCCTAGCCAGCCTTCTACAATCGACGGTAGTGCACAGCTCAAATCATTATTTCTTGACTCGTGACCTTTTGGTGCAGTCGACTGAAGTTTATTTTACAGGCGCATGTATACCATTAGGCGCATGAACGTTGTTCTTCTGTCGTCTGATTGCCAATGTGCGTATCTTGTCATTTCTGGACATGACTCTATCTTGTGGGTCAGACGACTGATGTAGAGGTTACAGTCGCCTGTCATTCTTCAGGCACCTGGACTTTGCTCTTCAGTCATCTGAATGCACAAGTGCGAATGTTCTGTTTTTCCTTCTCTAGTCCATCCCATGTGACAATCGCCTAACGAAGTCTTTACATGCGCCTGCACATAGTACATTCGCCTGTGTAATCTTCTACAGCCTCCTGTCCTGGCTCAGATTATAAGACAGTTGATCAGTCGCCTATCGTTCCTTCTACAGGCACCTGTCTTTACCGTAAAATCCCAGAATCTAGCCGTTGCGGAATCCTTTCCTTGGCTTCTAGCTTGGGTTTTATGGGGTTTTGGGTCTTCTTATAAATAGGAATGGGCTTAGTTCATTTAGAACTCTTGGAACATTTGATCATTATTGAAGATCATTAAAAGCCACTCCTAATTCTCATTTTCTACTTATTAGAGCTCTAATCCTCTTCATGCATTAAAGCTAGCTCAAGGGAAATCCTCCAAGTGAAATCGAGCTTATCTCAACACTTGGAGATCCTCTTCCATGCCTTGCATAATTCATTGAGTAAGTTCATCTCTTCAAGGCATAGATAAGAGTCTTTTGTTTCATCTTTTTTCTTAAAACCCTAATTCTCTTTGTGGGAATTAGTTACTCTATTTGTGAGAGTTTAACCCTTGTGAAGGGGTGATTGTGTCCTAGTGTATGACTAACCCTAATTTTCTGTGTGAGAGTTAGTAATTCTCTGTGTGGGAGTTTGACCCTTGTGTAGGGTTGGTTGGGTTCTTGTGTAGAATAAAATCCCTTGTGTAGGATATCTCTTTGTGAGATTGTATTCACTACCTTGTGTATTATCATAGTAATATTGGTGTGGCTGGATGTACCCAAGTTGAGGAAGAAGGTAAAATCTTTGTGTTAGCGTTTGCTTGATTGTGTTGTTTAAATTCCTCTTGCACTTAAAATTCCGCATTTTCAAGTTTAATTTTTAAATTACACGATTATTGTCATTACTCTATTCACCCCCCTCTAGAGTGTTTGTTAGTATTGCAATGCATAGACGGTCCTTACACAAACATCTCATTGATGATCTTCCCAATCAATTACAGATGAGTAAGATCAAAATAATGTTCTATATAATCAATTACAGGTGAAGGTTCAGGTCATGATACTGCACACCACAATAATAAAGGAGATATGAAGTTGTATGAATGAACTCTATTCTGGATCCAACAATCGTAATATGACTTATGATGAGCTTCCTAGATGTAAGGATGAGAGATCACTTTCATAGTTTTAAGGTGATTTCAAAATGTTGTATGAAGAATTGAAGGCAATGTTTTATGTCAGCAAAGCTATGCAGATGATGACCAAGCACTGGATGCATATCATTGTGTTGTTATTTCTTTTAGCATTACCTTTTGAGTAACGTTTAGCAAAACCACATGTGAATCGGAGTTTAGCAGTTAATTTCTTTCCAAAAACATTTCATCTTTCAACAAGATCTTCTCTGAAGACAATTCTGGTACTTGAGATATAAAGGTGCAAATCCAGTCCACATTAGACATCCAACAGAGATGATATGTGGCCCATGAGAAAAAACAATGTGATAATCCTATGAGAAAAGCAATGTGATAGATCCTTTGAAGATCGTTGAAGGGCCATAGACCTAAAGGAGGCCATGCAGTTCTTGCAAGATCAAATGTTGGACTAGGACATGGAGGTGTCAATGGTATCACTAGTACTGGTAGAGGGAGCTCTAACACTATATGTGATATGGGAGTTGTTTGCTGCCGCTGCAAGAAGCCATGCCACATGAAGCATTTATGCTCGGAACTACATGGTACAAATTTATCTTTCAGTGCATTTCTAACCACCAGGTCCCTCCATTTTATATCAATCCAAGAGACTTCTGATATATTTCACGTTTTCCATGACCAGAGAAGAGTATGATAGATATCTAATGCATTAATCGTCTCAGACTTTAGCGATATCATCATTTTCAGTTCCAACAACCATCCTTGCTTAAACAAAGTAATCCTACCATATGCTCTCCTCTTCAAAGCTCAGAGCATGTATGATTACTTTATGAGCCGTTGATCATATGAGTAAAAGATCAAGTACTCTCTCTAATTTAGAGCGTCATATATGTCATAGTAGTTGATGGATCAATATCTACTGTTAATAGCATATGACGTCAAATATTACTCCTAACTATCATTACCATATATTGTTTACTTAATTTCCTTTCAATCTGTCATCTACGAGTATACTTACCAAAGCATTGAATTGTCCAGTGACGTTTTCCCATCTATTGTGTTTTTCACAAGATTGGAATCCAAAAAACAATTGAAATTGGGCATGAGTTGGGTAGTTTGTACAATATAGATGTGAACTCAGATCCAATTGCTCTGTTTGCAAATTGATATCCATAGTTGATTGTGAAATCATTTTTAACAGAATTTTAAGTTATTAGTTTCTCAATTGAGTCACATTTTCAGTCTCCAATGTGAGTCTTATGAGCAGGATAAACTTCGTTGTGTGTCTTATCCATTTCATGTTAATAAGCGAGCTAGTAGCCCTTTTTCACTTATTCACTAGTCCATGTCCCATACAGTCAAATCTTGAGTTCAAATATTGTCAGTTTTGTTGATTTTCATGTGTAACATTGCTTTATCTAATAAAAGATAGATCCAAAATATTCTAAGTTTTTAAAAGCTTTTGTGTGAAATTAAAACAATTTGACGTCCCAGTTTGTATATTATGTACTGATAATGCAAAAGAAAATCTTAGTCAATAATTCACTAAGCATATAACATGTCAAGTATAATGCACCAAACATCTTGAACACACATCATAACAAAATATCATAGAACATAAGAATATGCATTTACTAAAGTTTGCCCATACACTATTACTACATAAAATGTTCTGAATGTCTTTTGGATTGATGTTGTTCTTAATGATTGTTATCTTATAAATATGATGACATCCTTAATTCTAGATAATCAAACTCCATACTCTATTATTTTCAAGTATCCCACTCTTCTCCCTTACACCATGAATTTTTGGATATGTATGATTTGTTCATGATTCTTGTCATATTGTATCCTTCATCTATTATCGTTAAAGCATGTTTTTAGGTTATTCTCGTACGTAGAAAAGCAATAAACAATATCGTCTAAAGATTAATCGATTTGTTTATATGCTAATGTTACATTCGTTGAGTCTCAATCATATTTCCCTCTGAATTCCTCCTATGTTACACATAATATGTTGACTTCATGTCCGAAGATGATTTTTCACTATTTCTTGTGCCATCCTGTAAGTCTATAGTAAATTATTATAATTCAAATACTATCCAAATCCAGCATCATCGGGATCTTGAAGATCTCATCCATGTATATACACACCATACCAAGGCTTCTGCTCCAATATAAATTGTTCCCTCAGCCACCACTCCTGCTGAGCATATACCATCTAAGCATTCTTTGGAATTTCTGACATGTGGTCTTGATATTGCAATTTGCAATTACATTGCGCAAAGGTACTCGTAATTGTACAGCTCAATACAAGTTTGTCTCTTTTGCTCATCTTTTCCCCAAATATCACACTATTCTTTCTTCGGTTACATCTCGTCATATTCTGAAGTCTTTATCAGAAGCTCGTGCACATCCAAGTTGGCTCTTTACGATGAAAGAAGAGACGGCAGTTCCAAGGTTTTAGGTCGCGGTTTCGGTCTTGGTTTCGGTCTTTCGAAAATTTGGTTTCGGAAGTAAGTTTCGTTTTGTTCGTAGCAATGGTTTCAGATACTTAAATACCGATCAAATACTATCAAATACTAAAGCATCAAACACTTTTTTAATGAATTACGCATTTTTGTAAACTTGTAAATAAATAAATGAATCATGTTTGTAAACATAATAAAACTATTATGTAAATAAATGTGTAATGTGAGTAAATGAACTATGTAAATAAATGTGCAAGGCACCACTTAGTGATGCTACTCACACTACACATTTTGCTAAACGTAGTTTATTTATTTACAAGGTTGTCAATGAAATGACAAACTTGTAAATAATGAACTATATTTAATGGAAAACTTGTAAATAAATGAACTATGTTTAGCAAAATGTGTAGTATGAGTGCAGCACTAGCACTAGTGGAGCCTCCCTTAGTGCTGCTACTCACACTACACATTTTGCTAAAATATTGCATTTATTTACAAGTTTGCCATTAAAATGGTAGAGAGAATGACAAACTTGTAAAAAATGAACTATGTTTAGCAAAATGTGTAATGTGAGTAGCAGTTATTTTATCTCTCAAGCTTCAACCAGTTCTTTCATCTCTCAGCAAAATGTGTAATGTGAGTAGCAGTACTTCTTTCATCTCTTAGCAACCCTAGAGACTTCAACTGGTTCACATCACAGCCGCCACAAGATTATAGGAAGGAGGCGGTGAGATCGGAGGAAGGAGGCGGTGAGATCGGAGGCAGTCGGAGGCACAAGCGGTGAGTTCGGAGGTAGGCAGCGGCGAGACAGGAGGCAGATGCAAAGGTGGCGAGATCGAGGTCAGTCCATGTATTTTCTCTCTTCTTCTTCCTCTTCTTTTTCTTTTTCTTCTTTTTTGCTTGTTTTGTAGATATTTCTTGCTCTTTTTCTTTTTTTTCTTCTTGTTTATGTCGGTTTCGACCGAAACTGGCCGGAACGACAACATTCCGAACAAAACCAAAACTTTCCCCTGGTTTCGGCTCGGTTAGCTCCGAAAGATGAAACCCTAGCCCTAGGGTTTCAGCCGAAACCTAAAACCCTAGGCAGTTCTCAAGCGACACATGTGAACTAGTATCACTTCATCTGGCAAGATAGTAGTACGGTGTAAGTGGGGTGTACATTATTAAACCAAATTCAAACAGATCTCTAGCTCAGCCAAAAGCATGTTAGGTGGCTAAGGAATATCTCTAAAGCTAATGGTATTAACCATCAAGATACTATGGGTGGGAAATAGTTCGGGTCGGGTCGGGTCCGACCGGACCCGTTTAGGGGTGAACCCGAACCCAACCCGGATTTAATCCGGGTCGGGAACATAAGACACGTACCCAACCCGGCGGGTTGGCGGGTCACCCGAACTTGACCCGCATTCCATTCCTTTTAAAAAATTGTTTAAAATTAATTACTGAAAGCAAGATTTGAACCATAGACCCCTTCGAAAAGGGAACACAAGACTACCAACTGAGCTAACAACCTCGTGTGAGAGTTGCACATCAACAATTTATTTATGTAAATTCCAAACTCATGTTTTAAAAATGAGAAAAATGCAACACCGACAGTGGGTTCGAAGCTGAAACCTTTGCTAGAGAGCAGCGCACTAACCAAACCGCTAGCCGAACTCCCAAATACCGGCTATCTGTGTGTTTGGCATAAATTATATATATATACACACACACACACACACACACTAAACCGGGTAGAATATGTGTTGACAGGTCAAACCCGGATCCGACTTGGATTTTATCCGGGTCGGCCGGGTCGACCCGGATTCCATCTGACCCGAATAGACCTATACCCATACCCGGTTAAGGAGGCCGGTTTCGGTTTGGGTCGGGTCAGATCGGGTTCATTTCTCCACCCCTACAAGATACCTTCTCTCCTGTAACAAACATGGCATTAGTCCGCCTTCTCATCTCTCTAGCTACCCCCTGTTATTGGCCCCTTACATTAGCTTGATATCAAGCATCCATTTCTACATGGTACTCTGGAAGAAGTTTACATGAATAAACCTCCAGGGTTTGTTGCTGAAGAGGAGTCTGGAAATGCATGTCAATTGAAGTGTCCCTTACATGAAACAGTTCTACGGGGCATGATTTGATCGCTTTGCTACAATGGTTCAGGAGTTTAACATGCAACATACACGAAAAGATTATTCAATGTTCTTTACTTTACTGATGCATAATGAAAGAGTATTTAGCCGGTAGTGTATGTAGACAATAGCATACTCAGTGGATATGACAAATAATGTATTGACAAGTAATGTATTTATGCATTGAAGACATAATTGCAATAGCATTTACAGACCAAGGATTTTGGATGACTTCACTTTTTTGGGCATAAAGGTTGCACAATCAAAGGGGATTGTCTATTTTCTATATAGCCTTTTTGAGATCAAACTATTCAGATGTTGGGCATCTACGTTACCTATAAACCCAATTATGAAGTTGTTACCGTTACCAGATCACGAAAAACCCTTACATGATCTAGGAAAGTAAATAAGACTTGTAAATAAATTAAACTATCTCACTGTGACTAGGCTTGATATTGTAAATCTGTTAGGGTTACTTTATCGGTTCCACAAACAAGTCATTGAAAAGCTATGCTTACGATACTTTGCTGTTTGAAAGGAGCATATGGAAAAAAGTATTATGTACTCTGATTGTGGGCACAGTTGAGTTGCCAGCTTCTCAAATGCTGACAAGATTAGAGCACCAATTGATAGGCTATTGTGTGTTTGTTGGAAAGAACTTGAGACATGAAATGGTAAGAATCAAAATGTAGTATCTCCTTCTAGTACAGAGCTTGAGTTTGAAGATATGGCTTACACCATGTGCGAGAGCTTGTGTGGATTAGATATCTCTTAATGGAATTAGAGTTTGTTGTACCATCACCGATGATGCTGTATTGTGATAACAAAGCTACTGTTTATATTGCAAAAAATCCAAATTTTCACGAACAGACAAAGCACATTGCCGTAGCCTAGGCAGACAGTTATTTATTTCGAGAGAAGGTAGTCAAAGAAAAGACTTTGGAACCTCGTCATGTATATTCAAAAAATTAATTAGTACAGCTGTTGACAGAACCATTTGATGGTTACTGTATTCAATCCATTTGTGACAAGCTGACCATGTATGATATATATACTCCAACTTGAGGGAAAGTGATAGAATATAATATCCGATAAGGATGTTTTATGTAAAGTGTACATCTCTTTAGTATTTAATAAGCTGAAGGAATGGAGGCTAGTTATGCTCTATAGTCTATAGTCCTTTTTTGTTATAAACGATATTATAAACAAACTGGAACCACTAGATGCTTACTGTGTTTAAAAGAAGAATAAGAATTATACTACTATCGAGAATAATTCAATTAGTCATAGGAAACAGTCAACATACATGCTCCCCAAAATTGTATGTTCTGCAAATTTCTGGGCGAATAAATTGACGATTTTTGTGAACCTCCTTCAATCTCACCCAATCATCCCAATAAGTATAATCATGTCAAGGAGAAAACTGAAATATTGCTGATACAAATGCTTAAGGTTGGTGAATAAGAAATTGAAACGTCTTATCATAGTCAAGGATATGCTTTAGGCCACTTTGGTGATAGCTCCTCCCATATGGATTTAGAAAGCATCCATCCAAGTCCAGGAAAGAAATCTGAACGGTAGACAGCTCCTGCAGCACATATTGACATAAAGCTAACATGCATACACTTTCTAGATACTGATCCAAAATGGGTCTTCATGGAATAAAGAACTGTAAGCAAAGTGATCATGCTCAAAATCTTACTGGGGTCGTGCACAAACTGCACCTGTCCGTTGTCATTCCAAGAAGAAACAGCCATTATTGACCTTCAATAGTTGCAGATTAAGTGAGATTCCAAATAAAAAGAGGCAAGGGAACAATAAAATTCAAGTTGGAAGCAATCAAACAAGTTATATCAATAGAAGAACATACTTATCTTTATCGAGTAAGGCAGCCGTAGCCACAAAATAGTCAAAAAAATCCGGGGCAATTTCCATGTCATCTGTTTAGCACTTACAGTTCTCAATTCAGAACAAAAGGTTAATTAACATAGACAAGCAATGAAGAAGGAAGAAAGGCTTTACAGAATCCTCCAAAGAATAGCACCTTCCAAAATGATCACCCGGCGAAAATTTTTCTTGATAAATAACTCATCCAAGGCCCACTTGTAATGTCCTGGAAAAAGAAAATATTATTGCAGATTCCACAGAAAAAAATATCAAATATCAAGAAATAACACCTACTTGCAATTTTGTAGTATGCAGTTATCTCCCCAGGCCTTTCTGTATGCACTGGTTCAAGATCCAGGTGCTGCAAGAGGAACAAGTCAAATCTTTGCAGCATCTAAAAAGGCCATTAACCTGAGTTACATTTTGTGAAATAGAGAAGATGAAAGATAGCATGACACAATATCAGAAAGAATATTAATAAAGTTAATTATAACATTTTGTTAGACCATGTACATGGAGCATGCCTACTATAGTCATTCTAATAGTTCAATTTTCAATCTAACAGAAGTCAATAAATGTACCAATGACGTAAAAAGTTAGTATCTGAATCGTAACAAACATTTGAATATTAATACTAAGTTTTGTTCTGATTAAAGGACTAGTTCAAATCCTGACTCCTGCTAAATAAACAAAAAATAAAGATACATGTAGCGCCATTGAGTACTCTAAGTGTTGGAAACTGTTGAGAGATGTAATATTTAGTAGTTAGGGGGGTTTTATGTAAATGAAACAATACTATGGTAATATATAACAATACAATAGTACTATAAATAATAGATTAAGAGAACAAATCTCTCCAAACCCCTACCTTTTAGAATAATCATCTCTGACAATTTACATGGTCAGAGCCACTAATTCTCCAAACCCTAATCAGCCCCAGATCCAAAAAAAAATAAGAAAAAAATAAAATAGAAATTAATTTTTTTCTGTTTCTTTCATTGTTTATTTTCATCTGTTTTCTTATGTATTGGATGTTGAGTATTGATTCCCCGGATTTGGTTTTGATGATGAACAAACATAAATATCGTGAACTAACTCTTTGTAAGCGCAGTTATGGAGATCGTCGCCAAAATTCTACGTACATCAAAAGCGACGTCTCAAGACTTCTCAAAGCGCGTGATCGTGTGCCTGAAGCTTCGTTGAAGCTCAAGGAGCATTATTGAAGTCAAGAGATTCGGATTGAAGCTTTGAAGACGGTTCATCTGGTTTATTTTATAGTCTTCTAGCTTCTTTTCGTTGAATGTTAAGCCTTGAGTAGGACTTACATTATAATCTTCATAACGCTCATATCTTAGAGCTAGGATTATCTTAGAAGCCCATAGAAACTTTCCCGAAGCTTTACGCTTCATTTCGCGGCTTCTTGTGCATCTTAGTTGGTTCAAGAAGAAGAACCAACCGACTAGATTGTCATCTAGTCGGTTAAGAATCCTTCTTGAACCGACTAGATTTCCTTGCTCAATTCAGCCTAGGCACTGTTGACCAATTAGTCGGTCCAAGAAGGTTCACCGACCGACTAGTTGTCAAACTAGTCGGTTGAGAATCCTTCTTAGACCGACTAGTTATACTTTCATATCTCAGCCTAGCTAATGTTGACTTATTAGTCGGTCAAAGAACATTCATCGATCGACTAGTTGTGAAACTAGTCGGTTGGAATTTGTTCTTAGACCGACTAGTTCTCCTTGTGATCAGCCTATTGAATATCAACTACTTAGTCGGTCAAAAAACACTCACCGACCGACTAGTTGTCAAACTAGTCGGTTGGCAAGTCTTCTTAGACCGACTAGTTCTATCTCCTGAATTCTCTAACTTGGCTGTCAACCATCTAGTCGGTCCAGGAAGAATCACCGACCGACTAGTTGCAAAACTAATCGGTCAGTGATCCTTCTTAGACCGATTAGACTGCTTCAGAAATAGATCTGTTGGGCATTTAATGCCACGATTTTGCTCTTCTCTTCTCACACTCCTATATTTACTTGAAGTACTTCTAACCTTGCATTCAAGGCTGCCATTATTGAGTTTAAGAGAATCAAAGAGAAAGCATTCAATTCTCATTTCCAAGCCCTCTCTTCTGACAAAGAATCTCTCCCTACTCCTTGAGCCCTAATTTCCTCAAGAGAGATTCTTTTCATTGTGAGCCACTCAAGCCAAGAGCTTGAATCAAAGTCACCAACTCCATCCTAGCCTTCGATCGATGTTCATCTTGGTGGAGCTAGGGTTTGGTGACATTCTCTCCTTCAAAATCTTCCTTGCCCTAAAATCAGTAAGTTTACTCAAGGCATGGGATTTTGTTGGTAAGTGTTTTATTGTTTCATTTACTTTGCTATTAAGTTTATTCTCTCGGTTGTGATAGAAGATCGTGATCCCGGGTTGTGCGAGTCACGTTTTCATTTGTGTATGATTTGATCTTGTAGATGTTTTCTACAAGAATTTCATAGTGCAAATTTGAGTTAGAGGATTCTAACTCAAGTAGCCGGAGGGGATCCGGGTGTTTGGGACGTAGGATCACCGGGAACAAGTCGGGGAGACTTGGGTGGATCCGAACCCGTTAAATCGCTTGTTTGCGTTGGTCGTTTTATTGTTGTCTATTTTCATTTCGCATTGTTGGTTGTGTTTGCACAATAATTAGGAATTATACTCTTGATTATTTTAAAGTACTATTCACCCCCCCCTCTAGTACTTGTGCAGTAGCTATCAGGGCATTACATTGGAGAATATAAGTTTGGTAATATTTGGAAATTGTTCTTGTGGCGTATTGGATTCATCGTCTGGGGTTTGAAACTTGGCATTGGTGGTAGGTTTGGCTATATGCGATTGGTTGACTGTTTGGAATTTGGCATTGTATTGGTTGTTGTTTGATAGTAGTTGATATTTGTCATTTGGGAGGCATAGAAAGGTGATCAAAATGACAGATTTGAAATCATCAATGGTAACAGAGTCGGTTTACACGAAGATCACAGATCAAAAGCATAAATAGACCAATTACTAGCATAAATAGACCAATTACAAGCATGAAAGATATTTCTTGAGATTCATCTTACAGGTAAAGACAAATAGAAGAATATGAGTGATGATGCTCCTTCATGTGCAGCTGAGTAGGCACGTGATGATTCAATATATGGTCAACTTGGAAATGCCATGGAGCATGATATTTCATACCTTATGTTGGAGCAGAAGACTGCGAAAGAGCTTTGGGATTTTTTGGAAGTTCTGTACTGTAAAAAGGAACCTTTCCAGAGCATATGGTGTCTTTTCATATTTTTGGAAGAGACAGCATGGGGACAAGCACTGTCACAACACTATGTAGATTTCTACGAACTATATGAAGAAGAGCTGAACACTTGGTGTTTTCATATCCCAGAATTTGAAGATGAAGGAGCAACAAGACGCAACTAGCATGTCAGGCATTTTTAAGGAGTCGCAGTCTTGAGTATGCAGCAGTGTGCCCCTAAATCATTGGTGACAATTCCATGATATACTTGCCTGAGAATTCACACTATATAGTGTGATCTGCATAAGCCACACATCATGGTGGATGAAGATGCTCCGATAAAGAAGATAGAGATGATGGACATGTTGGTACTCATGATAAAGGCGTAGGCTTAGCAGATTCAGGAGGCATGAGTATGCCTGAGGGAGTGACATCTACAACGCGTCTTATATATTATTACTGCAAGGTATAAGGATACATGAATTACGCATGCCTCAAGCTTCAAGTGATACATAGGAGAGGTTTCGGGGGTAGCAATATGCATATGGCTTCCCAAGATAATTTTTCCTAATATAGAAGTATTCAGGTGTTTGGGCATGAGTGGAGATAGTATCATATGTTTCAAAGATTTCGTAATCTTCCCAACACAAGGGTATTCAGATGGCTGAGGATGAGTGGAGGCAATACCAAACATTTTCGAGATTTCATAAGGCTCAGCTGCAGTTAATTTCTTGTACATCAACCTTGGCCAAATCAGGTAATCCAAATGCATGTATTTTCACATACATCCCCGAGATTTGGGCGATAAACTCAGAGGCATTTGATCATGTGACCGGAGAGCATGTATTTTAACTTCTTTTTGTTCATCCACTTTTAGGCTAGTACTAAAACTAGCAGACAACTTAACATCCTTGGTTGAGATTGTGAGCATTGTTAATGTCACCCTTTCTTTGGCCTTGCCCTTTGTTCTATTTTATCAAATTTTCCGTTTAACGTGCTTTCTCTTAACTAGTTAACACGGTCCCTAAATTACTATATAACCTTCTTTTTTGAATTGTGTGTTTCAAGTGATTAAAATGAAAAGGATGATTGGCACATGCATGAGTCTAGGGCGACTCTATCATTTGGATGCAAAGATTGGATCTGTTACTTGTTCTGGTACTACTTATACCTACACTATAGATTGCAAATGGGGTCATCCAAGTCTTTAGTATTAAAACTTTTCCATCCCGACTTTTGTTGTTTATCTAGTATAAAGTGCAAGTCTTATCAATTGGAAAACACCATCATGTATCGTACCATGTATTTAATAAATATGAATAGAAGCTTTGTGAGCCGGTCCATTCTGATGTATGAAGTACTTATCATGTTGAGTCTATATCTAGGTTCAGGTACTTTGTCACATTTGTGGATCAATTGACTTAAGTTTATTTGTTGAAAAACAGCTTTGAAGTTTTGCTACTTTCAAAAGTTTTTATGCTGAAATAAAGAACCGATTTGGTATTTCAGTTCAGATTTTACGAAGTGAGCGAAAATGCGGAGTAATACTTTAGTAACTAGTTTACATTTTTATACCTGGTTTATTATTATTAATCTTCATGTGCATACACACCCCCAACAAAATGGTAAAGTTGTGCCCAACACCAAATATTTGTTAGAAGTTGCATATGCATGTTACTAAAAAAATTTAAGCAACTGCTCTGTCTAGTGCTTGCTATCTTATTAATCATATGCCCTCCATTTTGCTTGATATTTGTTAGGAACTAACAAAGATGGAATTTTTATTAGAAAATAACAAGCGAAATAAAAAGATAATTGGACACAAAAGAGGTGTGCCCTCCTCCCAAGACGCCTAGAGGCCGTCCGCACTCGTCTACTCCTAATGGATGCTCAATAGAAATATTCCAATATTAAGCATGAGAAAATAAGAGAAGGCTACCCCCTATTTATAATAGAAACCATGACAATCCTAAACCAAGTAGGACTAGTCCGGCTAATCCTACTCCAAGGAGGACTCGGGGCGGGAGGGGGAATCCTACTCCAAGGAGGACTCGGGGCGGGAGGGGGAATCCTACTCCAAGGAGGACTCGGAAAGGGCAAGTACAAAAAAGAGGGTGTGGCAAGGGGTCGGCTAGAGGGGGTGTGTGGCGGCTGGCCTGGGCCGGCGGGTGTAAACCCGCATGGGTTTGGGCCCAGGCCCATCAATACTCCCCCCCAAGAGCCACCTTGTCCTCAAAGTGGAAATCTGGGAATCGCAACACCATATCAGCCATGTCCTCCCAAGTGCTGTCGTGCTCTGGTAGATCCTTCCACTGCAACAAGACCTGTCGCGCGCCTGTGTCGGTCCGGCGTACCCCCTTCAGTAGCTCTGGCTCCAGTCCAACCTCCATATCCGCAGTAAGTGACTCGGGCAATGTCGGAGAAGAAGTGTGGGTGCCAATAGCCTGGCGTAACTGTGAAACATGGAATACCGGGTGAATGGTCGATCCTGGCGGCAAGCGCAACCTATAAGCTACCGATCCAACCCGTGCCTCGACCTCAAAAGGCCCAAAATATCGTGGTGACAGCTTTTCATTCTTCCTATGAGCCACCGACATCTGCCGGTAGGGCCTTAGCTTCAGATATACCATGTCGCCCACCTCAAAGTGTACATCTCGGCGGTGGAGGTCTGCCCGAGCCTTCATCACCTGCTGAGCTCTCGCCAAATGGAGCTTCAGCTCCTCTAGAACCCGGTCCCGCTCAGCTAAGTACTGCTCCACATCAGAAACCGGGGTCGTCTCCTGCCCATAATGAAGTAAGTGTGGAGGGTCTCTGCCATATAAAATCCTAAAGGGTGTCGTCTGGGCTACCGTGTGGTATGAAGTGTTGTACCAATATTCTGCCCATGGTAACCAGCGAACCCACTCCTTCGGATTCTCCGAGATGAAGCATCGCAGATACGTCTCTACACTGCGGTTGACCACCTCTGTCTGGCCATCTGTCTGGGGGTGATAAGCAGTGCTCTTTTTTAATGATGTCCCATGTAGGCGAAAAAGCTCTTGCCAAAACTTACTCTGGAACACATTGTCTCTATCCGAAACAATGGACTTTGGGGGACCATGTAGACAGATAACCTCGCGCACAAAAGTGTCGGCCACTGACACAGCGCTGTAAGGATGCTTAAGTGGGATAAAAAGTGCATATTTGCTGAGGCGGTCTACCACAACAAAAATGACGTTGAACCCTCCCGACTTAGACAACCCTTCAATAAAATCCATAGAAAGGTCCTCCCACTCTCTGTCTGGTAGGGATAGTGGCTGTAATAATCCTCCTGGAGACATAGCCTGATATTTGTGACGCTGGCACACGTCACACTCCGCCACCATCCTAGCCACATCCTTCTTTTGCCCCTTCCAGTAAATTTCCCGTGATAACCGCTGGTAGGTCTTGAGGACCCCAGAATGTCCTCCAATAGCACTGCCGTGGAACTCTCTGAGTATGGTCGGTAAGAAAGGAGAAATCCTTGGTATCACTAGTCTGCCCCCGTACAGTAATCGCCCCTCCTGCAATGAATACCCCGGGTACTCAGTCGACCCCTGCAAAAGAGCTTCTCGTATAGCCGCCAAATCCGGGTCTGTCTCAACCTCCCGCTGCAGTGGGCCCCAATCGTCCAGGATGGATACGGTAAGTGCCGCTATCTCTGTCTCCTCCTCCCGCCGGGATAAAGCATCAGCTGCCTTGTTCTCTAGTCCCGGACGGTACTCTATTTCGAATCTGTAACCCATCAGCTTGCGCAACCACTTCTGATGTTTTTCTGCTACCATCCGCTGCTCAAGTAGGTACTTCAGGCTCCGCTGATCAGTGCGAACGATGAAGCTCCGTCCCAACAAATAAGGTCTCCACTTCTGAATGGACAAGACTATCGCCATCAGCTCCCGCTCATAGGCTGACCGCAATCGGGCCCTGGTGGTCAACACCTGGCTGTAGTATGCAATAGGACGATGGTCCTGCATCAGTACCGCGCCCAGCCCATGTCCTGACGCGTCTGCCTCGACCACGAAAGGTCGGGTGAAATCGGGCAATGCTAAGACCGGGACCGTGGTCATTGCCCTTTTCAGGGCCTCAAAAGCTGTCGTCGCCTCGTCACCCCAATGGAACTGATCCTTCTTTAGTAATTCTGTCAATGGCCAGGCGATCGTCCCATATCCCTCTACGAAACGGCGGTAGTAACCTGTAAGCCCCAAGAAGCCCCGCAGCCCTCTGAGAGTAGTAGGTCGTGGCCAATCCAGCACGGCCGCTATCTTAGCTTTATCGGCGGCTACTCCTCCCGCTGACACCACATGTCCCAGGTACTCCACCTGTGGCTGCCCGAACAGGCACTTCTTCCTGTTCAAATAAAGCTGGTGGTACTGCAGCTCCTGAAAAACTACCTGCAGGTGGTCCAAGTGCTCCTCCAGCGAACGACTGTACACCAAGATATCGTCGAAAAAGACCAAAACGAACCGCCTGAGAAAGGGACGGAATACCTTATTCATTAGAGCCTGAAAGGTGGCCGGGGCATTGGTCAGCCCAAAGGGCATGACCAGGAACTCGTAGTGGCCCTCATGCGTCCTGAACGCCGTTTTGGGCACATCCTCCCGCCGCATCCGAATCTGGTGATAGCCCGACTTTAGATCTAGCTTGCTGAACCAAGTCGCTCCATGTAGCTCGTCTAGGAGCTCATCAATCACTGGTATAGGGAACTTATCCGGGACCGTCTCCTTGTTCAGTGCCCTGTAGTCCACGCAAAACCGCCAACTACCATCCTTCTTCTTGACCAATAGAACAAGGCTGGAAAACGGGCTAATGCTTGGCTGGATTACCCCGGCCTGCACCATCTCTGAAACCATCCTCTTGATCTCATCTTTCTGGTGATGAGGGTATCGTTAGGGCCGCACGCTAATGGGGGAAACCCCCTCTCGTAGAACAATGGCGTGCTCGTGGTCCCGTGGCGGTGGAAGTCCCCGAGGCTCCTGGAATATCTCCTCAAACTGCCCCATCAACTGCTGAACCTCCCTCGGAATGGGCTGCTCGGAACTGGCCTCGGCTCCTCCCTCCTTGGTCAGCGAGTACATCTCAACTAAATATCCGCCATCCTCCGTCTGAATGGTCCTAACCATGGTCTTCAGAGAGACTAATGCCCTGCAGAGGCTGGGGTCTCCCTGTAGTATCACTGATCGCCCGGCCTCCTGAAACTTCATCCGCAGTAGTTTCCAGTTAATGGTCATCTCCCCCAGAGTCTGGAGCCAAGTCATGCCGAGGATAACGTCGGTGCTCCCAAGGTCTAGAGGTAAAAAATCTGCAATAATCTGTATCCCATGCATGGTCAGAACCAAACCCCGGCAAACTCCACGGCTGCTCTCCTTCTTCCCTGTCCCCATCATCACGCTAAAGCTGCCGCAATCTGTCAGCTGAAGGCCCAGCTGTGTCACCACCCTCCTGGAAATAAAATTGTGGGTGGCCCCACTGTCGATCAGCACCGTCACCTCCTGGTCTCCGACCACTCCCCTCAGCTTCATGGAATGATTTGGTGTGAACCCGACCACGGAATTGAGGGACACCTCCGCTACGTCCAACTGCTGGCCCTCAAGCTCATCCTCTGCCGCAGCGGTCTCTTCCTCGATATCAGACTCGTCCTCGTCGTCCTCCAGTAGGATCACCTGGAGTTTGCGCCCTGCGCATCTATGGCCTGGTGAGAATCTTTCATCGCACCGGAAGCATAAGCCCTTCTGTCTCTTGTCCCTCATCTCTGCGTCCGTCATGCGTCTGAACTGCCCCCCAGGTAGTGGTGTGCTACTCTTCTCCCCCGCCTTCTCCCGGTTCGCCTGCCCCACCCCTGCCGAGGTGCCAGCTCCTCCCATCCCAGACGGACCGCCTCTCGCTGTCTGACTCCTGAAACTGCTCCAGACACGCATGTCCTCGGTCTGCGCATCCTCAACCATCTGTGACATCTCTATGACCTCCGAAAGCCCCTTAGGCTTGTAGGGTCTCACTGCTGCGCGCAGGCTGGGGCGCAACCCTTTCAGAAAGGTTCCCTCCAGTGACTCGTCTGAGACGCCATGCACTCGCCCGGCCAGTGTCTCGAACCTCTCGATGTAATCCCGTACCGACCCCTCCTGCCTGAGGGCGTAAAGCTGCTCGTGCAAGTTTCCCAGCCGGGGGTCTCTAAACTTCTCCAGCACCATATCCTTCAGCTCCTCCCAGCTCCTCACCGGCTGTCGCCTCTCCCTCCACTGGAATCATCACAAAGCACGCCCCTCCATGCAGATCGCTGCCGCCTCCAGCTTCTGGGCCTCAGTCATGTGGTGGGCCGTGAAGTATCTCTCAGCGGTAAATAACCAGGCGTGTGGGTCCTCTCCGGAAAATAGCGGCATCTTCAGCTTCCGGATGCGACAATCTCCTCCAAAACGCCCATGCTCGGGTCTCCCCTCCTGTCTGGGCGACGGACGGTAGTGCTGACGCCTCTCCTCCAGTGTCTCGTAGTGCCGGGGTGGCCCGCCTCCGTGACTCCCGTAGTCTCCCTGGTGACCTCCGCGACGCCCCTCAAAGTCGTCCCATCCGGCGTCATCGCCAAACTCTGCCTCATATCCACTCCTTCCGTCGGAGTAATAGCCTCTCCCGCGTCCATGGCCGTAGAAAGGATCATCAAGTGCTGGTCGGTGCCCTGGAGGGTCACAAAAGTCTCCCGAAATCTGTCTGCGGCCTCCTGTCGTCGTGGTCCGCTGCTCGGGGGGGCTCAAAACCCCCCTATCCTGATGTCCGAAGCCCCCGCCCCCCTCCTGCGGCTGCCAGGAGGGGTTTCTGCCCTGTCGCGGACCCACAGGGGCTTGCCGGCCTTCGGCCAGGCTCGGCGGGCCCCTGGGCCCTCCCTGGAAGGTCAGCGGACCCTGCCGGCCTTGCGGCAGGGTCGCCGGAGCCTGGCGGGCCCAGGCAGGATCCCGCCGCCCCTGCCTGAGCCCGCAGGTAGCGGCGGGGTGACCCGGGTCCCCTTCCGCAGCTGGTCGACCCCCCCACGTGCCGTGGGGGGCTGATCTTCCTTCTCCCATGCCGTGAGTCCCCCTTGTCGCGCGGCTAGGTCCTCCGGCCTCTCTTTGGCTTTGTACCGCCCTCCGCCGCACCTCCTCGCGGTAGTCGTCCCTCCATGGCTCCTCGGCGTCGTCCTCGTCCAACTCCTCCACGAAGTAGGGTTGATTTTGGAAAAAAAATCTCTTCTTTCTCCTTCTCCTTCTTCAAAGGTGCCGCCTTTGGTGATGGGTTAGGGTTTCCTTCGCCTTTAAGGTTTGTTGCTAATTGATTCAAGGCACCCATCAATTGCGCGAATTGGTCGTCGTGTTTTGCTTGATTTGACGCCAATTGGGAGATGGAAGTAGTCAACTTGGCCATGGATTCGTCGTTCCCCGCCAACGACTTTTTGATCGCCTCGATCTCGCCCGTGAATTTTGCCTCCAACGCCTCAAATTTGTCTTGCGATCTTGTGGAAGCCGCCATGAATCGTCACGTGCTCTGATACCAAATTGTTTGGAACTAACAAAGATGGAATTTTTATTAGAAAATAACAAGCGAAATAAAAAGATAATTGGACACAAAAGAGGTGTGCCCTCCTCCCAAGACGCCTAGAGGACGTCCGCACTCGTCTACTCCTAATGGATGCTCAATAGAAATATTCCAATATTAAGCATGAGAAAATAAGAGAAGGCTACCCCCTATTTATAATAGAAACCATGACAATCCTAAACCAAGTAGGACTAGTCCGGCTAATCCTACTCCAAGGAGGACTCGGGGCGGGAGGGGGAATCTGATACGAACTAGGGTTTCGTATCACTTAATTTCAGAATTTAAAGAGGAAAAAATATAAAAAGGTGGAATTTTTTGGATCTTAAATTGCGAAGAACGATGAAAATAGTTGATAAATGAGCCTCTTTCGAGAGGAGACTCGCTCTCCTAGCTTTGAATGCACGGAACAAAGCCTAAACACCCTCACAAATGACGCCTACAATTGTTCTTCACAAAATAAGCATGAAAATAAAATAAGACGGCTAGCCCTAATTTATAGAAAAGTGGGGAATTACTAATCTAGTCTAAAATGACTAGAATACCCCTAACTAACCCTCCTACGTGCTACCGCGCCTCCTACGGCGCACGTAAGTGACTAAAGGGGGGTGGGTCCCCCCTAAGTGGCCGCCGGCCTGTAGAGGATGCGGACCCAAGTCCGCATCAATACCCCCCCTAAAAGAGCCACCTTGTCCTCAAGGTGGAAGTGGGGAAACTGCTCCTGGATCACTCGATAGGCCTCCCATGTCGCATCGCAGTCTGGTAGCCCCGCCCAGTGTATCAGCACCTCCCTCTGCCCACGCGGTCCCTGTCGAACAGCTCGAACCTCCAGTGGCTCCAGCATCACCTCCATCTCCTCAGTAAGTGTAGGCGGTAGGGTAGAGGACACCGTATGCTCCCCGATGGCTCGCCGAAGCTGCGATACATGAAAAACCGGGTGTATCGTCGCCGTCGATGGCAACCTCAACCTGTAGGCCACCTGGCCAATCTTGGCCGCAATCTCAAAAGGCCCATAGAATCTCGCCGATAGCTTCTCGTTCCGCCTCCTCGCTAGCGATCTCTGTCGGTAAGGCCTCAGCTTCAAATAGACCATATCACCCTCCTGGAAGTGCACATCCCGCCGATGCCCATCCGCCCTAGCCTTCATCACCTGCTGAGCTCGCAGCAAATGCTTCTTCAGCTCCTCCATAATGCTCTCCCGCTCCCTCATATAGTCCTCTACCTGGGAGACTGGAGTCTGTCTTTCCCCGAATCGCAGTAGCTCTGGTGGATCCCTGCCATATAATACCCGAAAGGGGGTCGTACCTGCTGCTGAATGGTACGAAGTATTGTACCAATACTCCGCGCAGGCTAACCACCGATACCACTGTCGAGGTGTCTCCGACGCGAAGCACCGCAAATATGTCTCTATGCTGCGGTTCACTACCTCCGTCTGCCCGTCGGTCTGAGGGTGATATGCGGTACTCCTCTTCAGCACGGTACCCTGGACACGGAATATCTCCCGCCAAAACCCACTCAGGAAAACCTGATCTCTGTCTGTGACGATGGAGGCTGGAATCCCATGTAACCGTATGACCTCTCTGGTGAAGGCTGCGGCCACTGAAACAGCCGTGTACGGATGTTTCAGCGGTATAAAATGGGCGTACTTGCTCAGCCTATCCACCACAACAAAAATCACGGAGTACCCCTCCGACCTGGGTAGCCCGTCTATGAAATCCATCGTCACCTCCTCCCAGACCCGCTCAGGGAGGGCTAAGGGCTGCAAAAGTCCGGCTGGTGCCATGGCCATGTACTTGTGACGCTGGCACACGTCACAAGCAGCAACCAAATGTGCTATCGCTCTCCTCATACCAGGCCAGTAAACCTCCCGGGACATTCTCATATATGTCTGCTGCACCCCAGAATGTCCCCCTACCACTGAACTGTGAAACTCCTGAAATAAGGCGGGTATGAAGGTGGACGTCCGCGGCAATACTAACCGCCCCTGGTATAATAGTCTCCGCCCCTCTAGTGAGTAACCCTGCGGCGCCTCCCTGCCTCCCTGCAGCTGCTCACGAATCAGTCTCAACTCTGGATCGGCCTCGGCCTCCTGCAACATGGGCTCGCCATCTATCCATACCGGCAACGAGAGTGCTCTCAAGTGCACCCCCTCCTCTCTGCGTGATAAGGCGTCTGCCGCCTTATTTTCCAGCCCCGGCCTGTACTCAATGACGAACCTGTACCCTACCAGCTTGGATAGCCAGCGCTGGTGCTCCTCTGTCACCAACCTCTGCTCCAATAGATACTTCAAACTGCGCTGGTCGGTCCTGACCACGAACTCCCTGCCCATCAGATACGGCCGCCACTTCTGGATCGCGAGCACAATAGCCATCAGCTCCCTCTCGTAGACAGACTTCAGCCGTGCTCTAGCGGAGAGCACCTGGCTGAAGTAGGCTATCGGCCTCCCTAGCTGCATAAGGACCGCCCCCAATCCTACTCCTGACGCGTCAGTCTCCACCACGAATGTGATGCTGAAGTCGGGCAACGCCAAGACTGGTGTTGTGGTCATCGCCTCCTTCAAGGCCTCAAAGGCCTTGGCTGCTGCCTCTCCCCACTGGAACCCATCCTTCTTCAGCTGATCTGTCAGTGGCCCTGCAATGGTGCTGTACCCCCTCACGAATTTCCGGTAGTAACCTGTCAGCCCGAGAAATCCCCGTAGTGCCCTCAAAGTGGTGGGTACCGGCCAGTCTAACATCGCCTCTATCTTCGCCCGATCTGCTGCTACCCCGGCGGCGGACACCACATGTCCCAAGTACTCTATCTGCCTCTGACCGAAACTGCACTTCTTTCGGTTGGCATACAGCTGATGCCTCAGTAACTCTCGGAACACCACCTCCAAATGGCCCACGTGCTCTCCCATCGTCCGGCTGTAGACCAGGATGTCGTCGAAGAAGACGAGTATGAATCTCCTCAGGAATGGCCGGAAGACGTCGTTCATCAATGCCTGGAATGTAGAAGGAGCATTCGTCAAGCCAAACGGCATGACGAGAAACTCATAGTGGCCCTCGTGGGTACGAAATGCTGTCTTCGGCACATCCTCTGGCCTCATCAGGATCTGGTGATACCCCGCCTTCAGATCAATCTTGGAGAACACCACTGCTCCATGCAACTCATCTAGCAGCTCGTCTATGACAGGGATAGGAAACCTGTCAGCCACTGTCTCCTTATTCAGAGCCCGGTAATCTACACAGAAACGCCAACTCCCGTCCTTCTTTTTCACCAGAAGGACCGGGCTCGAAAATGGGCTAACGCTGGGCTGTATCACCCCCGCCTGTAACATCTCCCCGACCATCCGCTCTATCTCATCCTTCTGCACGTGGGGATAGCGGTAAGGGCGCACACTCACTGGTGCTGCGCCATCCCTCAGGACTATCGCATGCTCGTGCCCCCTCTCTGGTGGTAGCCCCTGTGGGTCCTGGAAGACCTCCTGGTACTGCCCCAACACCTGCTCCACCTCCTCTGGAACCCCTGCCTGCGGCTCCTGTTCTGCCCCTGCTAAACGGCACTCCACCAAGTACCCCTCCCCCTCTCTCCGTAAGGCTCGAGTGATGGCCTTGAAGGCCACCATCGACAAGCATAGGGTCGGGTCCCCAGTGAGCACCACTGTCCGCTCTCCCTCCTCGAACTCCATCCTGAGTCGCTTCCAGTTCACCCGCATATCTCCCAGCTTCTTCAGCCACTGTACGCCCAGGATGATGTCAACATTGCCCAACTCAAGGGGTAGGAAATCCTCCATGATCTGTACTCCCTGCAAGGTCAGGCACAGACCCTTGCAGAGCCCCTTGCTCTCCTCCATCTTCCCTGTCCCCAGCAGCACGGTAAACTTCTCCTGCGTGCTCAACTGTAGCCCATGTCTCTCCACTACCCGGCTGGAGATGAAATTGTGGGTGGCCCCACTGTCAATCAACACCGTCACCGCCGTGTCCCCTAGCTGCCCCGTCAACTTCATGGTGTGGTTCGGAGTGAACCCCACCACAGAGTTTAGGGACACCTCAGCGAAGTCTAGGTGAGACTTCTCCTCCACTGGTGTCTCCTGCTCCACCTCGAACTCCTCCTCATCACCTCCGTACCCCTCCTCGTCCGGTACCATAGTGATCTGAAGCAGGCGACTAGCACATCGGTGTCCAGGGGTGAACTTCTCGTCGCAACGGAAGCACAACCCCTTGGCACGCTTCTCCCTCACCTCCGCCTCTGTCATCCGTCGCCCCAGAGTCGCAGGTCGACTCTCTGCCCTAGCCTCTGGCGCGGCTGTGGGTGCTCTCGGTGCTGCCGCTGCGGGGGTGGGACGGGTCCCCTGGGTCCCCCAAGCTCCCCGTATCCTCCTCTCTTCCGCATGCTTCTCCTCCGCCTTGTGGGCCAGGCGAAGGACATCCTCCAATGTCCCCGGACTCTGCATCCTCAGCTCTGCTCGGATAGAGGGCTTCAACCCCCTCATGAAATTCCCGATCATCACCTCGTCAGTCACCCCCTTCACCCTACTGTTCAACATCTCGAATCTCTCCACATAATCCCTGACCGTCCCCTCCTGCCTCAAAGCAGATAACTGCTCGTAGAAATCTCCCCCCGGGGTATCCTGGAACCGGTCTAGTATCAGTGCGGAGAGCTCCTCCCAAGTGCGAAAGGGTGTCCGTGCCGCCTTCCACCTATACCATGCCAACGCCTTCCCCTCGAAGTAGATCCCTATGGCTCTCAGGACCTCCTCCTCTGTCAGTCTCATCACCTGGAAGTACCGCTCCGCCCGGTAGATCCATCCGTCAGGGTCTGCGCCGTCAAAAATCGGCATCTTTAGCTTCATGAGGCGGCGGTCTGCATTAATGTCTCCATGTGGACCCCCATCTCTACCGCGGTCTCCCCCACGGCCGAATCCCCCGCCGACTGCCTCAACGGGCCCTCCTCCGTCAGCCCCGTACAGCTCCTCGGGCCACCCGGGTCGCTCCCACGCCTCGGGCTGGTAATGGTACCCCGGAAACTCCTGCTGTCGCGCCCACACGGGCCCTCCTGCCCCTCTGTGTGGCTGTACCGGTGCTGTCCGTCCTCCAAAATAGCCTCCCGGGCCTTGTCCCCGCCCCGGAAAGCCATCAAAAACCTGCCTGGGATCAACCTGCGGCCTCGGTACCTGTGGGTGAGCATCTGGTCCCCAAAATTGGGCTACTGGAGCCCCAATCGTCGCGTCTCGGGCCCATCCGCCTTCGTTTTGCCCCCACGGGGCTGTTTGTGCTGCTGCGGGCCCCCAGGGGGCTGTCGGCGTCGTCGCGGGCCCCCAGGGGGCTGTCTGAACTGCGGCGGCCCCATGGGCCTCCAGCGGGCCTGTTTGGGCCTGCCGTGACTGTGGCAGGTCCGAACGGGCCCGCAAAGGCTGCGACAGGCTCGGCCGGGCCTGCAGTAGCTGTGGCAGGCCCGCTGGGCCCTGCCGCAGCTGCGGCAGGCCCAGATGGGCCTGTCGCAGGCCCTGCAGGGCCTGGCGGCTGTGCCGCAGGCCCTGAAGGGCCTGCAGGTACAGCCGCAGGCCCTGAGGGTCCTGCCGGCCCATCCGCATGCCTAGGAGGGCCTGCCGGCCCAATTTCCTGCTGGCCGGCCCTCCTAGGGTTTTGGGGGGTTGTGCCCTCCTCCCAAGACGCCTAGAGGACGTCCGCACTCGTCTACTCCTAATGGATGCTCAATAGAAATATTCCAATATTAAGCATGAGAAAATAAGAGAAGGCTACCCCCTATTTATAATAGAAACCATGACAATCCTAAACCAAGTAGGACTAGTCCGGCTAATCCTACTCCAAGGAGGACTCGGGGCGGGAGGGGGAATCTGATACGAACTAGGGTTTCGTATCACTTAATTTCAGAATTTAAAGAGGAAAAAATATAAAAAGGTGGAATTTTTTGGATCTTAAATTGCGAAGAACGATGAAAATAGTTGATAAATGAGCCTCTTTCGAGAGGAGACTCGCTCTCCTAGCTTTGAATGCACGGAACAAAGCCTAAACACCCTCACAAATGACGCCTACAATTGTTCTTCACAAAATAAGCATGAAAATAAAATAAGACGGCTAGCCCTAATTTATAGAAAAGTGGGGAATTACTAATCTAGTCTAAAATGACTAGAATACCCCTAACTAACCCTCCTACGTGCTACCGCGCCTCCTACGGCGCACGTAAGTGACTAAAGGGGGTGGGTCCCCCCTAAGTGGCCGCCGGCCTGTAGAGGATGCGGACCCAAGTCCGCATCAGAATCCTACTCCAAGGAGGACTCGGAAAGGGCAAGTACAAAAAAGAGGGTGTGGCAAGGGGTCGGCTAGAGGGGGTGTGTGGCGGCTGGCCTGGGCCAGCGGGTGTAAACCCGCATGGGTTTGGGCCCAGGCCCATCAATATTTAATATGGTTTATAGCAAGGTTGTTTTCTTTATCCCCCAAGGTTTTTGAATGTATTTGCTGTATGCATAATTATACTATGGATGATTTAAAACTTGACCCATGTTCACCAAAATGTGTGGTTTTATGTATTCTCGCATTCAAAAAGGTTATAAATGCAATTGTCCTACGACCAAATAGTCTTCCGGGTCGGCTTGTGTTAAATTCTATGAGCCACAACCATATTTTTACTGCACAAGAAGATTACTCATTCTTTAGACTGACATTTATGATGATTATTTGTTTTACCTTTTGTCACCTAGAAAATCTAAGATTACACATGTATATCATCGATGTGGATCCATTGTAACCCAACTTCTGGATCATATCTCAGTTCATACTTAATCAATGCCCCTTACAGATCATGCGACATCTTCCTCCTTGGTTCCCCCTCTTACAATTCATCAAGTGAAAGTCAGTCGGTTCCTAATGTGGATATTCCCATTGCTTATAAAAACAACTTGTTCTTGCACAGCATATTCTCTTTACAAATATGTTTCTTATGCACATCTGTCTCCAACATACACATATTTTCTCTCTTTCATTAATTCTCACCAAACTCCTAAAACTATTTCAAAAGATCAATCACATCCAAGTTGGCATGCCACAAAATTGGAAGAAATAAGTGCCATTGAGCTTTATAGAACTTGAGATCTCGTACCTTCTTCATCTGACATGAAGGTGGTTGTGTAAGTTGGTTTATACTGTGAAGTTCAGATGGCTCTCTTGCTTATTTAAAGGCCATGCTAGTAACTAAATGCTACTCATGGACTTATCGAGTTGATTATCAAAGGATGTTTTCTCCTGTTGCATAAATCATAACAATATGCAATTATTCTATCTGACTGCTACTCATCATGGGTGGATATGAAAAATATATTCCTTAATGGGGTTCTTAATGTGATCTATATAGAGCAACAGTCAAACTTTGTGCTTAGGGGCGGGCAAAGTCTATAGGTTAAAGAAGTGGTTATATAGTCTTAAGCAGGAATCGAAAGCCTGGTTTGTGTGATTCACAAAGTCTATGAGCTGTTTTGGCCTGAAGCAGTGCTAGAATGATCAATCGGTCTTTCATCGGACCCATTAGGATATGATGATTCTTTTGATGGCATATGTTAACAAAATTATGATTACTAAGGATGATGCCTCTAGTATTTAAAGGCTGTAACAGTTCATTTAGAAGTTTCAAATTAAAGATATGTGCCTCTCAGATATTTTCTTAGGATGTCGCACACTTAAGGAAATGCATTTATTTATGTCAACAAAAATCTGTCTTGGATATGCTATCAGAAACATGGATGTAAGGATGTAGGCGTGTCAATTCCCCCAAGGACCACAAACCCAAACTAGTACTAGGTCAGGGAGCCGTTGCATGATTTGAAAATATATCGAAGATTGGCGGCTAAGTTGAACTAACTTAATAGGACACATCCTGATATTGCCTGACATATTAGCATACTGAGTAGCTGATGATTACGCATTGGGATGCTATGACATGGACTTTGATATCATAAAGAGCGCATCAGGTATGGAACATCCGCTGCACCACCAAGGACGAGGATAGCAGAACCAATGCAAGCGCTGGGTCCATCACCACCTGAGGCGGGGCAGGACCCCCAATCTGGTGGGGACCGACTATCTGCCAACCCGTCAACGAATCGGGACACATCACCGATACGTAATCCCGAGGCGACTGCCCGGTTCCTTGGGATCGAGGCACCGGAGTACATCTTGATCTTGATGGGGGCCAAGGAGGCAGCTGTTGGCCATCCCAAGCTGAGGATCAACGGGTTCTCCAGGGTTCTCAAGCATGTAGGAATGGTGAGTTCTCATGTGGGCTTTGGCTTTATTGCTTTGGATTCGGCTTGACTCCCTTGCTTTCATGTGCAGGACCTGACGGAGTTATGCTGCTTTTACGTCAGATATCGCCGATGCAGGATGAGAAATCTGCACGAGGAAAATGGTGTCCTCCATGGCCTGGTCGATAGGCTAAAGGAGGAGAGGGACGAGCTGCGGCGGACCATAAAAGAGCTGAAGGAGGCTGCTGGAGGGTCTATCGGAGGTACAAGCAGATGAACTGTGCCCGAGAACGACGAGCCCGACTCGGGGCCGATCGTGTAACCCACTCTCTGTTGTTGTTTTGAGAGAAGTATGCCATTGGGCTGGCAAGTTTTGTAATCCCCAACAAATGAATGAAGAGTATTTTCTTGTCTTTGAATCCATTGCTTGTCATTTGCAATGTTTTGGCTTCTGTGTTAACTCATCTCAGGCACTCACTCGAAGTGGACTTAAAGATAATGCCAGCTGGGGGGCTCGAGGAACGAAGGTAGCAAGACCTCGCTCTGCCTGTGGACAGTGGCTTTCGGCAATGCATGAGCAATGCATGCCGAACAAATACTTTCCTGAAAGAGACAGTCAAATGTCAAAACCCCAAAAGGAATGATGGAGCTGAGACGTGGGGGTCAGACCGGCGGGGCCTCAGCCAGAGCTGGGTGCTAGACTTAGCATGAGCAGAGTCAATGCTACTAGGCAGCGCTTGACAACGTTTGGACAATGAGTCTCGACAGCGCTTTTTTGGACGTGGTACGATCTGAGTCGAGTGCCAAAGGTCGTCGGTCCCATCATAGACTAGGGGTTAAGTTCAGACATGGCACGGCCTGGTCCGAGTGCCAAAGGTCGCGATGGGACCTTGAGGTCTCGCCGGCAGATGAAACATCCTGGGACCCAGAGGCCTCGCCAACAGAAGAATTCTGAAGGTGTTAACCGATGTTCTTGTGTGTATACCACTGAGGTCATCCTAGAGCGGCTGCTAAGAGATTGTCCTCGGGTAGTCCCCAAGACCCATGTAACTGCCTGCGTTGATTAACGTATCGGTCTTGTTTTTCACATAGCTTTGAATTTATTGCGGGTTTTGAATTTATCGCGGGTTTTGACTGGACATTCTCATTTTCTGCAGGGGTGCCGCCGTGGTGGACCCCGGTTGGTCGTGGCATGTTCATGCGGATTGTGCTTCCCTCGAACGGCTAAGATCGGCCTTCCCCAGCTGGCTCCCACTCAGGGAGGTCTATAGAAGGGGAAGATCATGGCTCTTGAACATCCATGCTTGTGTCTGGGAAGGCAGCGTCTTCAATAGCTTCATGACTACAGTCGCTTTGGCGACAAAGTTTGCCTCCCAAAGTGGTGGCAATTGGTTAAGCTGGTACGTGAAAACATGGGGCCGGAAGGCATATCTGACACGGTGTTACTTCAATGAGAAATGGTTTCATTATACAGGACGTGGTAGCGTGTAGCCGAAGAAGTGGTCTCATCATACGGGACGCAATCACACGCTGCCAGAAAAGAAGTGGTTTTATCACATAGGACGTGGTAATGTGTAGGCTAACTTGCCCTTGAATGCCATCGTTGCCGCTCAAACACCATATGTTCTACCTTTCCAAGTAGTGCGGACGAGCAGTGAACCTACCTTCAAGCAGAACAGTGATCTTGTGCTCTGCGAGAATCTGCTGGAGGCTCTTGTAAAAATCCGAGACTTTTGTAAAGAAAACCCTTCCATGAATAAAACTTTCCTCTTTCACCAAAAAGCTTATGAACTGCTTCATATTTGCACATCTGTATCTTTCAATGCGTTTCTCACACGCTGGTCTCAAATTCGAACTCAAAAGACTAACGGTTGGAATGTCAGCGTGTCCGCTTGAGTGTATGTTGTTGTGCACTGGCCCATTGGACTTTTGAGTGAGTGAGAGGCCGGAGCTCTGCGGGACTCACCCGGGAACTTACGGTCAAATTCGTTGGGGATGGCCAACCAGCTAGATCTCGGATCTACAACGACAGGGCCCCAGCTTGGCATGGGGGTTCATTGAAGCCAGCATGACTTAAGTTGGGAACAACTCGCTCCGTGGAGATTTTCAGATCCGCCCAACAGGGGCCCCTGCCTGAAATGTGTGCTTGGGCAAAACGTGTCGAATGCCAGAGATCAGGGGCCTCAAGCTGGTTGAATGCTTAGTTTGGATGTAGCATAGCCGCGCGAGGTCAAATGCCAGAGGTCGAGGGCCTCAAGCTGGCTGAGCTTACTTTGGACGTAGCATAATCGCGCGAAACATAAGGTCGAATGCCAGAGGTCAGGGTGACATAGCGCAACCATGGGTTGGCCAGAGGTCAAAGCTATAGCCACAGGCTGCGTCAGCTCGGGCCCCAACGTAAATGGTGGTCTGGAGTTTGGACATGACATGACCCCATCGGGTCAGATGTCAGAGGTCGGTTCAGACGTGGCAAACCCCCGTCGGGTCGATCGCCAAAGGTTTGCCCTGGGACCCTGGGTCTCGACAACGTATTGGCGCCAACCTGGGCTGAGGTTAAAGCAAAGAAGTTGCACAAGCAATTGTTGATTTTGAAGAAAGGAAAAATTCATTGAATTAAAGGAAATGTATACACTTCTAACCACAACACATCATGGAAGTCGATGTGGATGTTGGTGCGTGATCAGTAGTGACGCTTGTTAGAGGTCTGTACAGATAGAGAGATAACGATCTTGTGGGCCAAGAGCACGCAGTCCCTGGAGTCTGACTGAACTCCATTGAGCACTCCGACTCCGTGCACATTGGGAAACTTAGCTAACAGATGATAGGTAGATGGCACGGCCCGCATCGCATTTAGAGTTGGCCTCCTTATAATAGCATTAAAGGCGCCCAGACAGTAGACCGCGAGAAAGTTAACGTGGTACACTTGGATGCAGGGCTTCATGTCGAACTTTTACTTGAAAGGTAACCATCCTTTCCAAGATCAGGGACGTGTTGTAAAAGATCGCCAAGTGAACCAAACTTCTGGAACGTGTCTAGGTAGATGATGTCACTATGTCAGTTGAGTTATCGTTGTCGATTAAAACGCATCGGACCATGTAGTTAGCGATCAAGGGGGTCGACCACAATGACGTCGTTGTAGGGGTGATGAACCCTTCTTGCTTCTTCCTCAATGAAAATCATGGGCTCATCGGTCAGCTTGAGCTGCTTTGCAGTCCTCTCGACGATGGCAGAATCGAGGTCCGTCAGGGACGAGCGTGCTTGCCAAGTAAGATTCGTCTGAGCTCGGTTGGACATATTGGCCACAGTGCACCCAACCATAGAGATAGGACCAAATATAAAGTCGATCGTGCCAGTCGGGATGAGGACGTCCTTGCCTTTGTCTTCACTTTGGGATCCCTC
Source organism: Scilla litardierei (assembly GCA_030789695.1). Taxonomy (NCBI): domain Eukaryota; kingdom Viridiplantae; phylum Streptophyta; class Magnoliopsida; order Asparagales; family Asparagaceae; genus Scilla; species Scilla litardierei. The sequence continues at coordinate 205,794,837 of CM061133.1, forward strand.
AGCTCTGACGTGCTCGATTTGGTCTTTGCGAAGTTTGCAATCATCGATGTCGTGACAGTGAAAGTCGTAGTACTTGGATATGTCTGTATTAGGGTGCTCAAGCAAAGGGCGCGGGTTGTCGAACTACTTTGCTCTGGCCAAACATTCTGATGGCGCGGTCGTCAGAGCGGTGTAGACTTGCACTTCGAGAGACCTGTGCCTCCTAACATCCGCTTGGGAGCGCTCAGCTCAGTCGAAGCGCATCTCAGATTTGAGGCGCTTACTAGGAGGACCACGATCGGAATCCGTCCTCTTGCAAGGGGACCCGTGGTCATCTGATGGTTCCTGCAAAACTCTTCTGTAGCTATATATTCATTGATGCGGCCGACCAGACGGGCAAAGGACGTGGACCTTTGTTTACAGACCTCAAACTTTAAGTCTGACCCGTCTAGGAGGCATGCTTGAAGGGTCATCCTGACGAGGCTATCGGGACAAGGCGCAACAGCTATGTGGGCTCGGGTGAACCGAGTCATGAAGGCGTAGTTAGATTCCTCAGACCTCTGCTTGATGAAAGACATGGATTCATGATACTTTTTCGTCACCTTTTGTCAGCGAAGTGATAGATGAACTTACTTCGGAGGTTGGCAAAGGAGCTTACCAACCCACTTGCAAGGTTCTTGAACCATTATCTGGCCACTCCAGTTGGTCAGCTCAGGAAGGCCATGCACATAAGAGTCGTGGAATGACCCATCATCCCCACATACTCAGTGAAGGTTTCCAGATGTTCGACTGGGTCGTCGAAGCTAGTGTACCTACATACAGCGTCTGTGGATGGCGGGAAACCCTTCTATGGTCAAGATGTACTGAGGATAACAAAGATGACGGGTGAATAGGAGAGGAAACTCATCCTCGAATGGACCAGTATCTCCCTGTTGGAGGTGTTCAATCTACCGCCACAGGTCGGCGACCGGTCCATCGCTGAGAATTATTGGGGGGTCTGCTTTGTCACGACAGGCTTGGAGAGGTAACCATGTCATCCTTCTTTGATGGTGAGTGATCGTTGGGGTCGACGTCTTCCGAGGACGATAGGCTTCTGTCGCCTCGGTCGGCAACGCCCTTCCACTTGTCATCATGGGGCGCTCAACCATCACTTCTTAACTCCCGAGCGCTGCTGGTGACCTGAGTCTCTCTGACATCCTCTTGAATGTGCTCCCTGTAGGAAGGGGGCACATCATGGCTGTGATTTGCCGGAGCATTGGGTCCTTGTTCGAAGCACGTCGAGAAACATCTCTTAAAAGAGGACTTGAGCCTCTTGCATCTCGCGAAGCTGTTCCGTGAGAGCCTGATATTCAAATGCCGTAAAAGCAGGAGTAGTTGCCGTAGGGTTGGCAGAAATCTGGAGAGGGAACATTAACAGAATGGATGTCCTTTGTAGCAGGAGTTTCAACCGTTATACTGGGTTCACATATCTTTGCCTGTTCTGCCTGGGGAGGAAGGGAGAAAAGGGCGGTAGCGAAAGTGTCGACAATGAAATGACGACGGGGAAGCCAGAGAGATTGTGGGTCGAGAGCCGTTGTGACGGGAGTTGTCACAAGGCAGTTCCTCTGATGCCAACTATTAATGCACTGAATCTCACTGGGGCAAGATCCGACCATAGAGACGAGTATTCTCTCAACAGGAGAGCCCGTGCAAGTTGGTTTTGCCGTACTGAGGATGGAGATCCTTCACAATCACCTGAAACAGCTAGAAACATCGTTAACAAAACCAGAGGAGAGTGGCCTTCCGATTCACCACTGATACTTAAGTTAGTACCATGCGGAGGAGGGAGGGAGCACCGGCAAGAAGGTATTCGCCACGAGGATTTTTTAGAGAGATGAAGATGATAGGGTTTTAGTTAGAGGAATTTGCCTACCTGAGAAAGGGAGGTTTTCCACTATTTATAGAGTTGGGGGGAACGGCTTCGCCATGTCAAATGGTCCCCCATTCTTTTAACTGATTTTTCAGCCGTCGGCAAAGTTTGAGGCGTATTTACAGGGATTTGGATTGTGTCCGCCGTAATCGCTCCCTTGATAAAGACGGCCACACGCCTCCATGGCAAAGAGGAGCGCTCGCCCCCTCTGACGGCACTGCCAGTCACGTATGCTTTGGGCAGACAGGGTGGCAAAGACCCAGAGCAGGTGCAGGTCAATCACTTGAGGGCACCACATCATGTGGGCCGAGCTGGCCGAGGGAGCAGGTGATCGGGTCCGAAGTTGATGGGACTGACCTCCGGGAATGAGGACGTCCCTGCAGAAACGTACAGAGCTGAGTTGTGGTTAGGTCGTGCTGACTTCTCGGGCTGGGTCAGGAGGTCCCTAGTAAAAGGTCCCATCTGACATACTGTGTTAGGCCCCAGTGCTGGCTGGGCCCTTGCTGACAGACTGGACTGGGCCCCATTGCTGGTGGGCCCAAGTCACACAGTATCCACAAGTGAACTCAAAGATAAGTTGACCCTCAATCCACTCGTTATAAAAAGTTATATTGTTCTAGAATCATTGATCATGCAACAATCAGATCGATGATCAGCATTGGATTCATTTGATTTTTGGTATGTTGATCATCCATGATGGGTAAACATAACTAAAAAATTAAATAAATAAATACAAATGGTACACACAAGTATCATCGCTGGAAACTTTCCCATGCTGATAGCACATATACATTATTATTCTATAAATTTATTTACTTTTCATAAAAATATGGCCTTGGCACAGAATAGCATAACATATGTACTTCTATTTCAAAACAAATATAGGTTTATTATAGTTTTCATACATGTCCCCATGTTGATGTTCTCTTTGTTAACTAAAAATTTGTCTTAACATCTAATTGGATAAATAAATACTTCATTATGGTCTGAAAATGAAATAAGCATTGGAGAGGCATAGATCAAGTGAAATAGGAATTCGTGTCCAAAATTAAAGACCTGCATTTGTAATTTGATGACACATTTGAGAAGTGCTAATATTTGACACAATCAATTTCATGATTCAAGTATTTGTTTCTAGGTGGGTGTAATCTAAAAAGATCAAATATATATAAGATTATGTATATGTGCTGACAATGCACGAAATTTTCATGCTACATCAACTCAGCTTTGTTAGAAAAAATTTAAATTTTTTTGAGTTGTTGTACACATTCTAAAACATCAAACCCCCAAATATTGGTGAACCATAGGGATATCTGACACTCGATCCGTCCGTTATAAAAAGTTTTATTCTTTCGAAACTGTTGAATTTGCAACGAGTGGATCAAGGGTCAAATGGCGTTGGATTCACATGATTTTTGATGAGATGATCATCTATGACATGTAAAACAAATCCCAAAAAAACTCCAATATATATCTATGAATGAATGAATGTGTACCAACAGCACACAAAAATTTCTTGCGCTGTCAACACACATTATTCACGCACACACATATGTAGGAAAATATACACATGCAAAAAGTGGTGCAAAAACATAGGAAGTGATTTTTTTTTAAAGATATGAACCATTAGATATGATCTACACATACTAATACCCAATACGCTAAAAAATGAAATGAAACCAAGCTAATTTAACCCTCGATTAGATTGTTGCAAAAAGTTCTATTGTTCTAAAACCGTTGAATTTGTAATTGATTGATTGAGGATCAAATCTCTTGGGGTTCACACCAAATTTGATCTTTTGTTTTTTTAGAATGTCTAGATCATTCCTGAAAAAATTAAAAAATTAAAAAACAAGATGTGGCGACATTCACACCAACGCTTGGGGGGGAGAGAGTGTGTGTAATTTGAAGATATTTACTCATACAAATATATCCAAAAATTCCAATTCAATCTCAAGGGCATGATTTGAGAAACTATGGTTTTCTCTTCTTTCATACCCAAAAAATCAAACCGTTTATATTCAGACGAAGCTAGGAATGTATGACATGGTGTACATGATGTGTACACAAAACATGAATGCCCGACCAGGTCACAGAAGCCCTAAATAAGTGCCCATTCTACATAGATTATTTATATCTTATTTGTAAACAAAATGGATAGCAAAAGATGCATTATGTTAAAAACTAAAGAACAGTAATCTCTACAGAGATTTCACATGCAATTTGCATGTTACATGAATCAGCATCGAGAGATTTAGCTGCCGTTCTTTTGAAGATTTATTTACTGTAAATATTTAATCAGTGAATTAATAGGAGAATCAACATAAAGGAGGAGTTCCCTTTCCAAGGTTTGCATGCAACAAACCACCTCAAGAAGAAATAAAATGGCTTTGTACTTTATGTAAATAGATATTTAACTTGACAATACACACCCCTATCGTTTTAATATTTCAGTGTCCTAAAGTTAAACATCCTAAGGCTGTAAGAAAAGTTGAGTTTATCCGCATAAAAAATTTCCCATTGTTATTGATGTTTAGATGATCTGTCATCCTAAGAAACGTCAAATATAGCTGCTATGCGGAGAACATTGTGATGCACATATTAATTCAACATTCATTTAAGTCTCCAAGAGTCCAGTCCCCCCAAAACTGCAGTCATCTAGTTTAATTAAGCTTTTCTAAAGTCTTCTGTTGAATATGTATATTTTGTCTTTAATCCTCTTAATTTAGTTAGTCAGTGACTTCTAGTTAGATTTTTCCTCAAGTTTTGTAAATCTATTTAAGTTTCATGTTTTCTTAACGAGGAAAAGTTAAAAGAGTAGTTTGGGTTCTCCACAGTTTTACATAAGATAATTAGCAGTATTCTCCACTTCACAGGCGTAGATGATTGATTAGCCAAAGAAAAGACATTCATGTTTTCCTTTAAATGAAATGATCCTTTCGAGATTATTTCTTTATCAGACCTTTTATTTTTTTCCAATACTAAATAGTTGTATTCTCTTGAGTAACTAACCTATACAACTCAACTTATGCAATGCCTTCCCCATTAAGCAGGCTTTCTAATTAACATGGGGAAGAAAGAAACTGCATCCTTTATGTGTATCGTATGATCATAATGTTTCATATATAAGCTGCAGGCATCACAATATTCTTCTAACAATTTTAACCTCGTATTCTACTCAGAAAATTCGCATACCCCTTTGCTGTTAGATGCAGCATTAGCATGACACTCCATTTTTACAAAATTTTGGACACTTGGACACGACTCATATTAAATGTACAAGAAACATATGGTATCATTGTAAAATATCAGAAAGAATTAGAAAGAACATTTGAAAAGAATCCAACAGAAATATGGAAGACCTAGGAACATGCAGTATTTTTTTTTACTTCCACGGTCGATCAACCCCCACCAAGTTCTTTTATTAACCATGTCAATGTCACTCTTCTTTTAATTATGTCAAAATCATGGTAGGTAATAAGCAGCAAGATTTGAGAACTCGATTTCGGTCCCTTCAAAAACCTTACTTTTGACAAGTTTCATTGGTCGTTGGTTTCATTTTACGTTTTGGTTTTAGATTTATATATATTTGTTATGAATATATTTCTATAATAATGCATTTGGATGTAAGCCTTCGGGATTGTGATATTATGTAAGAAACCGGGATTAATGAATTACGAGTAATGGATATATAATTTTTGTTTGGGCCACAATCTCAGAAATATATTTTCCTTACAATAACACAAAAAATACAAAAAATTTGTTTGGGTCATAATCCACGAAGGTCCAACAATGGGATATAAAAATATCCCACCACTCTCATTATCTCTCTTTCAATCCATTCTCACTTCCTAAGCGGCAGCGAGATCAAACCCTAAGGTTTCTTGTCCTCGAATCTTGTCTTCTATTTATATCGATGGTGAGATCGGACGGAAGCCGCCATGGTTGAGGTAAGCACTTTTTTACAATTTTTACAATTTCTTATTTCAGATCTTGTCTTCTCTCTTGCTCTTTTACTTTTTACCAATTTTCTGTGAACTGTGAAGGCTTTGAAAGGAACATTTAAAGGAATCCCAATGATTTTTTCATGTCTATCCTTCGATTGAAAAGGGAGCAACATCCATAACGGTCGGCAATGATATACCATAACCGAAGCCGCATCAAAGCAGACAGCTGAGGTAAATGCTTTGTTACAATCTTACAATGTCTTGTTGCCGGTTCTTGTCTTCTCTCTCGCTTGGTTTTCACATTATTTGTGAACTATGAAGGCTTCAATTTTTTGTTGTTATTTAGTTTTCCTAATGAACTTCTTAAGCAGTTTTATTTAGATCATCATTTTGTTGTTTTACAATTTTCTATGAAGCTAAGGTTTGTTTCCTTCTTCTCCCTATTCAACCTTCTTCACCCTCGGTTTCGGCCGAAAATGGTTGAAAATAGCCAAAACTTTTCAAAACTGACCGAAACCGACCGATACCGAGAAAAAGATGAAGTCGTGTATTGCCCGAAACCAAATTGAAACGGCCAAAACCAATAGTATATCACTCCTTTAAAGTACATGATTACACACACGTGCAATACTCGTATCCTTGTATTCTACTTTTTGGAGAGCTGCCAAACACTTCAAACCACTTACACACTTCGCAGTTGACACATGTCATGTGTCCAGGTAACACGAGCTAGATGTCATGAATAAACACCTAAAGCCAGTTTAGCCACCAAACATATATATTCTTCTTCTTATTAATTTCAATTCTCACTTTACTACCTATAAAACATGAATCTCCTCATAGGCCTCATCCGGCTGCAATCTGCATGATTTTCTTTTCTTTGAACCTTCGGAATTTTCTGTGTCGCTTGCAAATACTACTTCATGTTCATCAGATCTAATAGGTTCGTGATAGGCAGGCAGGTTAACCAAGGATGGATTGAGCATGATTTCAAAATGAGTGACAATAATTTGCTTTAAAATTCATCTACCAGACATCAACACTAATTTTGATGTAATGCAGGTTTGGCGTAATTATGGACAAGCAATTGCAGAGACACGATCATCTTCATGCATTAACTTCTTATGTTAAGAGTTTGTTACAAGAACTGCATGAGAAAAATAAACAAGGAAACAAGGTTATTCGAACACAGTCTACTTGAGTCAGGATGGACATAAAAAGATCATCATCAATTTCTTCACAAGATTGAATAAATTTTACATTAATATATAGCAACAAACAAAATGATTAAGATTCCATACTGTATTTATATAGAATATAGGAAGTAAGTCAGATTTATACCTGCATATATGTTATCTGACTGTAAGTCAAAGCTTTGGCTTTAACATCAGGATTTGTCCCATCCTGCAAAATCAGCAAGAACATGGAGAAATTGTTCATCCCAGCAAGCAAATCATCAAGAAAATAACAAGCACAAAACACAGACATGCCTGGGATACGAAAAGTGGAAACTTTGATGCAACTGTACTCTGATGCCTGAATATTTTGGGTTGACAAACAGTGCCATTTTGTTAGTCATGTTGTCGTTTATAAAATACAAAAGCATGCTAAGCTGTATAATATTAATTACATTTGAACAAACAACATAAAAATATGCAAGCATGAACATACTTCAATATGGATTCAATGGTTCTCTCCAAATAGTCTGGACGATTGCAAGCCATTATTACTACGGCTGCAACAGGCATCTGAAGAGAAAATAAAGGAAAATCAAATGGTGGCATAATCATTGAGATGCATCAACCAAGATATGGTCAATAATGATCCAACCCTCAAATGCTAAAATTAAAAGATTATCTTCTAGAATATCTTACCTCTGGTCTAGTAATCAAGCTTTGCATACCTTTTCCTGTCCCCAAAACACACTAATTCAAATTAAAGATAACAGCAATGTGAAGTAAAACTATTCAAACTACAAAACAGTTGGAATTCTTCAACCAATATACAACAACATAGAAATATGATATTTACATTGTAAATTGTTGGCAGAGTATCATAAATGCCACAGATGAAGCTTGTCTTTTTTACCTGGCTTTTTTATCTCAGCAAAGATCATTAACTGTGACAGACCAGTCCTTAAACCACATATTTAACATATGTCTTCAGTGAACTGACTGACGTAATGGATAATTTCTAAGCTCTTCGACAAGATGCCCATAAATAGAACTAGCACCTGCTGCAAATTGTAATTCACTAAAAAGAAAAGGGAAACTACGGTTATTTAATTTGAGAATAATGGGCATCATATGACATATGTGGTTAAGCCTCATATACGGCCTCCAAAAATCCACCCTTGGCTATTTTTCTGGAGGATCGGAACCGTTCATTTTGATCGTCATATTATAAAAATCCAAAACATCAAATATCATGTGAACCCAAGCGGTTTTGCCCATTCATCCACTCGTTGCAAAAATTCTATTCGTGCAAAACCATTAAATTTGCGATGGATGGATGAACTGGTCAAACCCATTGGGTTCACCCAATATTTGACGTTTTGGGGTTTTAGAATATGTAGATCAAAATAAACGGTTCCGATCCTCCAAAAAATAGCGGATGGTGGAGTTTTCGATGCGTATATATGTCATATGATACCCATTAATCTCATTTATTTGTTACATTTGTTCTACCTTCACCATTTCAAAGTTTTGTATTAGATATTTGATAGTTGCAACCTTTGCCATTCAACAGATTATTGAATAAATAAACAACATACAAAAACCGTTACAATTTAAAGTGGTTACAATACAAAAGAATTAGCCAAAACAAACTGTACTGGCATCAATAAAGCAGATCTCAACGAAAGGAATGTTAACAAAAGACCATACTTTCAAGATCATGAACTAGACTCCTCAACTGAGCGCGTTCCTCATCTTGAAGTCTCTTTGCTTCTGAAACATCAAATAGTATCAGATTACAAAATTTGCATAGGAATCTTATTCACTTGCTGCTAGGAAATCAATACTTTTCATAAGCTTAAACAAAATTCTGTAATACAAATTCATTCACAACAACAGGGTTTATATAGGACATATTTACTTCTATAAATAAATTGTTCATATGCATGCAAGCTCACTAGGTCCATGATCAATATGGAGTAATCTGCTTTGGTAATGACTTTAGAATATATTGCTGTTATCCAGGGTTTTAAATATCAGATATCGGTCGTGAATCGGTCTAGAAAATTTGATATCGGATTGCAGATATCGGAGATATATTGAGGATATTGACTTAAATATCGAAGTGTCATATCGGAGGCTTAAAAATGATGACATATGCAAGCATTGATGTATCTAAGAAAATATAAATTATACTAACTCAAATAAAAGTATGTTTTGGTTATACTTCTCTCGTTAAACATGAATTTCGGGGGGGGTATTGACTAAATATCGAAGCTCACTCAACTAAAAACCCCAAAATTGGAAGGGAAAAAATCAAAAACTGAAAAAAAACTGAAAAAAAGGGAACAAATAATTACCTTGATCGGAAAACCCTCCCTTGCAATGATTGAACACTGGACGGCGAACCGCGATCGACTTTTGCCAGAAAATTTCGACTGACTGGAATGAGCGAAGCGGCGTGAGGAGCCGAGCGACGTGAGGAGCTGAGCGGTGATTAGGGCAAACTCATGATTTTCTCCCGAAAAAACACGCTGGCCTCATGTTTTAACTGATAGATTTGGATCGGGTCGGGTCGGATCCACTTTTCAGTGGACCGACCCGCTAACCGAACTTTAAAAAAATAATGAATATCTGCCGATATTTCAAAAGGAAATATGGCTGCAATATCGGCCCAAACCCAATATATCGGCGATATTTCCGTAAATATCGGAACCCGCAATAAAACAGCCTATATCGTATCGGCCGAGTGATAATTCCGATATTGCGGCCGATATATCGAATATCGAACCGATATTTAGAACACAGATGTTATCTACTTTTTACGGAACAATTCATACATTGACTAGAATCCTTTCAATATGTACAAAAATTAAGGAGAAGTGCAGACCAACGTGTAAAGCAAAGGATTAATAATATGATGCACAGACTAGACAGATAATAAATACAAGAGCAGACCCATGCAAGGAGGGGGGTCAACCAATGTCAAATAAGGAAAGAAGACATGAACTGAATTGTAGGAAAACAATGTAAAATAATTGAGACTGTCTGTCTTTTTAGTGAGCTGAGCTAATAATAACGAAAGATCAGCAGCCTAACAGGGCAAGGCTGCAACCGTGTGGCACACATGATTTCCAAGGGTTATCCTACATGCACACATACGTGTAGTGACACAATAAGATTTTGAAGCAGCATATCATGTTTGTTGGCTATTATAAACTACACCTGATAAAAACGCCATGCAAATGTAGTAACTTATGCTTGAATCGTGTACATCTTATGCTTGAATCGTTAACTTCTATACTGAGCTGACATCCAATATATAATAAACTCATTACAGTACCTATAATGACGAAAATCAAATGTCATAGCTCAAACTTATGCATGCAACAAGCTCTCTAACTGTTTGCTTCCAGTTTAAACTTGAAAACATGACTCTTGAAAGCCATAATTATGCCTAATAAAAGCATCATAAAACACAATTAAGAACAAGACTCATTGTAATGGGCAGTTTCTTTTTCTATGCAACCCCGAGCCCAAAGCCCACACGGGCTCTTTTATTTTTCTCTCTCCCTCATCTCACGCAATCAAGCCCACTCTAGGGCTTCGACGAGGCGAGCGATCGCCCTCTTCGTCTGCCTCTTCGTTCGACGAAAGCCCCTAGGCCTCTCGCTTCGATCGATGAAGTGACACCTCTTGTACCCGCTCGTACGACGCAAACGCCCCTCGTCCTCTCGTGCGACATGATCGTCGCTCCTCTCCTCTCATACGACCATTTCGAAGCAGCCATCACCGCCTTGCTTCGACCATGCAGCTCGCACGTCGTGTTTCTCTGCGGGTTTCTCTGAACTCTTGAAATCCCCTCCATCTTATCCTTCTTGAGGTGGCTACGAAAAACTGTAAGTTTCTTTCAAATTTTGTGGGGCTTTTCGATCTGATTTCATCGGCTTTTGGAGTTGATTCTTGCGGTGATTTCTTGGATCTGTACGGATGATGTTGGTTCTTTGGTTTCTTTGGTTCATCGGCAATATTACGGTAGATTTTTATCTTTCTCATGCCACGGTTAATTTCAATAATCGTTGGTATATTGCGCAAAAAATTTCAGTTTCAATCAGGTGTAGATTATAATTACCTTTGATTTATTTTGTAGGGTCGGTTCCCTCGCTTGCTTTCTGTGGGGTCTCGAGGTCTCTGCGTTGGGCTAGGTTGGGGTTTCGATTTGGCTGTTTTGGGTTCTCGGGTGGTTGTATTGGGGTTTGACTGTCTTCCTTGCTTGTTGTTAGGGTTCGGTTGGTTTCTTCGCTTGTTCTTTAGGGTTTCGACGGAGATTACTTGGGATCTGTGCCCCATTACCCCCTGCTGTCTAGGTCATTAGCTCCTGGTTCCTTGCTACAGACCCCGTGGATTTTACCACAGGCTCGGGTTTCCCCCACAATATGATGAAATAACCAAATCTGATCACTCTGTCTGAAATTTTCATAAGTACAAGATTTCAGATTTCAGTTTCCTTTTCAAAATAAATATTGTTACATGTATTGTCTAGTTGTGCATCAATTTTTAGTTACCAGATGTTAGCTTAAAACTGGAAGTTAATAGAAAAATATTCCTTTTAGCAAGTTGTTCTTATGCATGCAGAAAGTTTAATGTTACGTTAAATTACGTAGTCCATGGGATGTTACTCATGATGTCACTAATAATGAATGGCTGGTGAATGGAAATTGAGAATTGGCTCATGACATGTCTGTTTACTACTACATGTATGTAGATTCGAGTTATAGACAGTGGACCCCCCTTGACTACGTGGTTTAAATGATATTAAATTTAGGCTATATCGACATGAATATTACACAACACTAAAATGTTAACTAATCAATTTAACATGACTCGCTGGGGTTTGAAAAACTTATGATTTGAGGAGTGCGGGAGCGATTGAAGTCTGCTTTCGGCCCATATCAGAGAAGATTTCTGTCTATGGATCCTGAGTTCTTAATACTCGGCCAGGCATAGCACCCCGCGGTCCAAGATGGTCACCGAGTTATACATTGTGCTCTCCGTTATAAGTCACGAACTAGGATTGGTTCATATTAGCAAATACAACCTTGTAGTAGTTTGGTGACATTGTAGTAGTTTGGTGACATTAAATGATCGTAATATGTTATATCTTTGCACCATACCATTTATATCTATTGCTCATATCTCCTTATTATGCACTGCCATTATTACTGTTGCTTAGTTAGATATCGTCTACTCTATTGAGCAGTGATACCACTCTTGTTGTTGCCACTAGGTAACGAACAGGGATACCCGGAGGCATCTAGGTGTGAGGAGCAGGAGTTTCTGATTCAGGACGCTGGGTATTGAGGACTGGCTGAGTGTTAGTGTACTTGGCGTTTTCTCTCCATGTATTTTTGTTTTAGCCTTGGAGTGAGATAGTGAGTTGTACTTTTGTTTCCTTGTGCTGAAATTCTGTAAATATGAGCTTGAAGGAATGAAATGAGTTTCTTTATTTTCTGTTTTGCTCTCCTTTGTTTTCACTGGCATTTGCAGGACCTGCATGTAATTGTATAAAAATGACAGCACCCAGGTCCAGGGCGTTACACTCATGGTCAAAAGCCCACCCCTTTAACTTGTCTAACTGAAGTTAAGCAGCTATGTTTAGTAAATTTATTGTATTGACACTTCAATAAAGACTAAAACCAAAGGTAGTAACTCTCACTTATTGTTTAATAAAGATGATTATGCATGCATCAACCTCTCTATTTGTTCGATTCCAATTTAAACTGAAATCAGTAATCCAATATCACAAGAGCTACGATTAGGATAGGTAAATTCTTGAATTGACTAAAGAACATACATAATGTCAATGTGAACAAAGCCTGATACTAATGTGCCGCCTACTTGGGCACAGTGTTGATTATAAATTGCGCAGATTGAGAATAGATATATGTGCACCTTCCAAGGAAACAATTTTTTCTTGTTGCATGCTTATTTGATCGATCAATAACCGCATTTGACTCGTACATCGCCTTTCAGATTCAACCTGTTTTCAAATTCATTTCACAATGAGATTATGAATATGATGCAAAAGTTTAAACAAAGGCAAGAAGATAGTTACAAGAAAGTAATTATTGTCAACTAATAACAACTGGGAAGTAAGACATAGCCAAACAATAAATATATATAACCTTAGTATGTTCCCTGTAAAATTTGGATCTTCCTCATGCAAGCAGGTTTTGGTTCCATAGTGTTAACATACCATCTACAGTTACCACATCTTTTCATCAAAGACCTAAAAGACTTCCATCCAAAAAATGAAAAATAAACAAATAAACGAAAACAACAAAAAATGGTATCCTTATGAACAGTGTTACCTGGACACTCCATTTACATAATTTTCAAATGGTATCCTTATGAACGGTATGACCAGGACACTCCGTTTACAAAATTTTCCTTTACTGGGCACTCGGACACTTGGACACCCGTGTCCCATAACTAGGACATAGCTCATGTAAAAGAAGAACCCAAGAACTAGGATATCATTATATTAAAAAAGGGAAGAATTGGAAAGATTATCCAAAAAGAATCCACATGGGAACAAAAAGGAATAGGAACAAGCTAATTAGTGCTATGTTTTTATCAATAAATGATGTGTGCCTTTACTATCATAGTCATCCAATTCATGCTATGATCTTCACTTTTAATATGTCATATTCATGATAGGTAAACAAGTAGAATTAAAAGAAATCGTGTCACTCGTATAAATACAACGGCAGCACACATATAATCAACGTCCAATATCCTACTACTTCAATTTGGCCTTGTGGGATACTGTAGGACACTTGGACACCAGGACACCATGTCCAAGTAACACTGCTTATGATCTAGACACAGCAAAATTTGAAATCATGAAACTTTTGTAACCGGCAGATTATTGCCACTCCCTAATCAAACATTGTGATGCGGACCATGCCGCATCTTCGGCCGGCACACGCTCCGAGGAGACCGCACCACGTGTGGTGGATGGGGAGGGACCGCCCATGATTACTTACGTGCGCAGGAGGAGACGTGGAGGCGTTAATTAGTTATTATTAGCCTTAGGGGTATTTTGGTCGTTCTAGGCCAAATTAGTAAATCCCCTCATTCTCTTTATTAGGGCTAGCCGTCATTGTATTTGCTTATGCTTAGATTGTTGAGAAACTCTTGAGCATCCTTAGTGAAGGATATTTAGGCTTTTGTTCTGTTCAATCAAAAGCTCGGAGAGCAAGTCTCCTCTCGAATCCATTGGTTTCCATTGTTCTCTCAATCTAAAAACCCTAAAAATATTCCTCTCTTTTTAATTTTTCCACCTTTAAATTGATTTGCGTGATCGATCCAAGCGGATCGTATCAATTGGTATCAGAGCCCATAAGATCTAATGGCGCAAGGCACGAGAGCCACCATTGAGGAGAAGCTTCAAGCCCTACATGAAGAAATCACCAAGGAGATCGGAACCACGATGGAGACGATGAGCAATCGACTTGAGAAGAGGATGAAGGAAAACAACCGAGCCCAAGAAGAGAAGCATGCAAAAAGTGAAGCAAATCAACAAAAAATCATGGAGATTTTGCAAACCCTAGTTAAGGGAAAGGGGAAGAAATCATGGACGGATGAGGAAGATGACTCGGATTCCGAAGTTCAGGAGTTAAGGGCGCGAGATGCAAGGGTGGCGGCGCAGTTTACAACAGCCGAGACCTCGGAAGTCGTCGTATCGACGAAACCGGGCGATTGCGACAAAAGGGGAAGCGATGAAAGCGCGCGCGGGGGGCAACGTGGCCTGGGAACCCTCCCGGAGGGTCGCCCAGACCCGGCGACCCCCCAGGGGGTTGGCCAGGCCTGGCGAACCCCCCAGGGGGGCCGCGAGCCCAGCACGGGGGTGACGGGTCCCTGCCGCAATGGCAGAGACCCCGTGCGGCCCCCAAAGGGGCGCTGGGGGGCCGCACCCAGGCGGGCGGGGGCAGGCGGGACCCCAGGGCCCCTGCTTGGCCTCTGGGGGTCCCGGCGCTGGTGGATGAAGCCCTAGGGGCTGTCGAGAGGGGGCGGCCAGCAGGAGGAGGTCTTCGGGAGGGCGCTGGGGTTTTTCCGAGGCGATGACGGGGACCGGAGGGCCATTTCGGTGGTCGAGGAGGGCAGCGACCAGCTGCTGCAGCTTTTGGAGGACCCCATGGACCAGATGGTAGGCCTTTTTGGCCTGAGGACGAGTATGCAGATGAGGACTACGATCCCTTTCGGAACCACAGAGATAGGCGATGGGACCAGGAGAGGCGAGGGGAAGCAGAGTTTCATGCTGATAGGCGGCTGAAGAAGCTGAAGATGCCCGTGTTTGAGGGAAGAGATCCAGATGGGTGGATCTAAGAGCGGAGAGGTACTTCCAGACGATGGGTTTTACCGAGGAGGAGGTCCTGAAGGCGGTGGGCATCTATTTTGAGGGAGAGGCCTTGGCGTGGTACCGGTGGAAGGTCGCACGCAGTCCCTTTTTTTCGTGGGTGGATCTGACAGCCTACTTGATGAACCGATTCCAGGAGACACCGGGGGAGACTTTTACGAGCAGCTCAGTGTACTCAGGCAGGAAGGGACGGTGCGGGGCTTTGTCAGGAGGTTCGAGCTACTGTCTGGCCGAGTGCCTGGGGTCACGGAGGAGGCGCTCATGGGTAACTTCATGGGGGGCTCAAGCCCTCCATTCGAGCTGAGCTGAGGATGCAAAGCCCAGGGGGGCTTGGAGGACCTGGTTCGCCTCGTGTAGAAGGCGGAGGAGAAACATACGGAGGAGAGGAGGATACGTGGGACCTGGGGGACCCAAAATCCACAGCCCATTCCAGCGGCGGCAGCGCCAAGGGCACCTGCCGGTGCACCAGAGGCTAGGGGAGAAACTCGCCCCGCTACTCTTGGGCGACAGATGACGGAGGCAGAGGTGAGGGAGAGGCGTGTCAAGGGGTTGTGTTTCCGTTGCGATGAGAAGTTCACCACTGGCCACAGATGTGTGAGCCGCCTGCTACAGATTACCATGGTGCCGAATGAGGAAGACTGTCGGGTGCCGAGGAGGAGCCCAGGGTGGAGCCATTCGAGGAGGAGGAGAAGTCTCACCTAGACTTCGCGGAGGTCTCCCTGAACTCCGTGGTGGGGTTCACACCGAACCACACTATGAAGTTGTCAGGGCGGTTGGGCGATATGGCGGTGACAGTGCTGATAGACAGTGGAGACACCCACAATTTCATCTCTAGCCGAGTGGTGGAGCGTCATGGACTGCAGTTGAGCACCATGGAGAAATTTATTGTTTTGCTTGGGACTGGGAAGATGGAGAGCAAGGGGCTCTACAAGGGGTTGTGTCTGACCTTGCAGAGAGTGCAGATTATGAAAGATTTCTTACCCCTGGAGTTGGTGAATGTCGATACATTCTGGGCGTGCAGTGGCTGAAGAAGCTGGGGATGTGCGGGAGAACTGGAAACGTCTCAGGATGGAATTTGAGGAGGGTGACCGCACGGTGGTACTTACAGGGGGACCCCACCCTATGCTTTTCGTTGGTGGCCTTTAAGGCCATTACTCGGGCTTTACAGGTGGATGGAGAGGGGTACTTAGTGGAGTGTCGTGCCGTTGGAGTTGAGCAGGAGCAGCCGGCAGAGGTTCCCGAGTTGGTTGAGCAGATGGTGGAGCGGTTTCAGGAGGTCTTTCAGGACCCACAGGGGCTACCACCGGTGAGGGGACATGAGCATGCGATCGTCTTGAGAGAGGGCGCAGCACCAGTGAGTGTGCAGCCGTACCGATATCCTCATGTGCAGAAGGATGAGATTGAGAGGATGGTCGGAGAGATATTGCAGGCGTGAGTGATCCAGCCTAGTGTGAGTCCTTTCTCTTCACCAATGTTGTTGGTGAAGAAGAAGGACAGGAGTTGGCGGTTCTGCGTAGACTACAGAGCGCTGAACAAGGAGACGGTGGCCGACAGATTTCCCATTCCCGTGATCGACGAGCTACTAGATGAGCTGCATGGGACAGTTGCGTTCTCGAAGATCGACTTGAAAGCGGGTTATCACCAGATCCTGATGAGGCCCGAAGACGGCGTTCCGCACACATGAGGGGCACTACGAGTTTCTCGTCATGCCTTTTGGCTTGACCAATGCTCCCTCCACCTTCCAGGCCTTGATGAATGAGGTATTTCGGTCGTACTTGAGGAGGTTCGTCTTGGTTTTCTTCGACGACATCTTGGTTTACAGCATGACCATGGAGAATCATGTGGGGCATTTGGAGGCTGTCTTCTAGGAGTTGTGGACGCAACAGCTGTATGCGAACCGGAAGAAGTGTAGCTTCGGCCAGCTGCAGATAGAGTACCTTGGGCACGTGGTGTCGGCGGAGGGAGTAGTGGCTGACAGGGCGAAGATAGAGGCCATGTTGGACTGGCCAGTGCCTACTTCTTTGAGAGCATTGCGGGGTTTCCTTGGGCTGACGGGCTACTACCGGAAGTTTGTGAGGGGGTACAATACGATGCTCGGCCGCTTACTGACCTTTTGAAGAAGGATGGGTTCGTTTGGGGGGAGGAAGCGACCAAGGCCTTTGAGGCCTTGAAGGTGGCCATGACTACGGCCCCGGTGCTGGCGCTGCCGGACTTCAGCATCGCGTTTGTAGTGGAGACGGATGTATCAGGAGTAGGTTTGGGGGCGGTGTTGATGCAGTTGGGACGGCCGATAGCCTACTACAGCCACGTGCTCTCTGCCAGAGCCCGGCTGAAGTCGATGTACAAGAGAGAGTTGATGGCGATAGTGTTGGCGGTGCAGAAGTGGCGGCTGTACCTACTTGGGAGAGAGTTCGTGGTCAGGACAGACCAGAGGAGCCTCAAGTACCTACTTGAGCAGAGGTTGGTGACGGAGGAGTACCAGCGTTGGCTTTCGAAGCTGGTGGAGTACCGGTTTGTCATTGAGTACAGGCCCGGGTTAGAGAATAAGGCGGCTGACGCCTTCTCTCGACGAGAGGAGGGAGTGCACTTGAGGGCGCTCTCGTTGCCGATATGGCTAGACGGGGAGCCCATGTTACAGGAGGCAGAGACTGACCCAGAGCTGAGACAGATCAGGGAGCGACTACAGGGCGGCGGGGAGGCGCCAAAGGGGTACTCTTTGGAGGGGGCGCAGGCTGTTGTACCAGGGACAGTTGGTCTTACCGCGAGGGTCGGCCTTCATACCAGTGATGTTTCGGGAGTTCGACAGTTCAGTGATTGGGGGACATGCCGGGGTGCAGCAGACTTACATGCGGATGGCCCGAGAGGTTTACTGGCTAGGGATGAAGAAGACGATCGCCCTCTTAGTGACGGCTTGTGATGTCTGCCAGCGTCACAAGTACATGGCCATAGCACCTGCAGGGTTGCTGCAGCCTTTGGCTCTGCCTGAGCGGGTGTAGGAGGAGGTGACGATGGACTTCATCGATGGATTACCCAGATCGGAGAGGTACTCGGTGATTTTCGTAGTGGTGGACAGGCTGAGTAAGTACGCACATTTCATACCGCTGAAACACCCGTGCACGGCAGTTTCGGTGGCCACAGCGTTTACTCGAGAGGTGATACGGTTGCATGGAATCCCTGGGTCCATAGTGTCTGACCGGGACCAGGTATTTTTGAGAGGGTTTTGGCGGGAGTTGTTTCGGGTACAGGGAACGGTGTTGAAGAGGAGTACCGCCTATCACCCCCAGACCGACGGGCAGACAGAGGTGGTTAATCGCAGTATAGAGACGTATCTGCGATGTTTTGCATCAGAGACGCCGCGACAGTGGTACCGCTAGTTGGCCTGGGCGGAGTATTGGTACAATACTTCGTACCATTCAGCAGCAGGGACGACCCCTTTTCGGGTGTTGTATGGAAGAGACCCACCAGAGCTGATTCGATTCGGGAGCAGACAGACACCAGTCTCGTTGGTGGAGGATTACATGGAGGAGAGGGATGGGATGTGAGAGGAGTTGAAGAAGCACCTGCTACGGGCTCAGTAGGTGATGAAGGCGAAGGCAGATGGACATCGACGAGATGTGAGCTTTCAGGGGGGAGATATGGTATATCTCAAGCTGCGGCCATACAGACAGAGATCAGTGTCGAGGAGGAGGAATGAGAAGCTATCTGCCAGATTCTTTGGTCCCTTTGAGATTGAGGCCAAGATTGGCCAAGTGGCATACAGGCTGAGGTTACCCACAACGGCTTTGATCCATCCAGTTTTTCATGTTTCGCAGCTTCGCCGCGCTATTGGAGAGCAGACGGTGTCATCCACACTTCCACCGACACTGACAGAGGACATGGAGGTGATGATGGAGCCGTTGGACGTCAGGACGGTGCGTCGGGTCCGGGGCATCGATAGAAGGTATTGATACACTGGGTGGGATTGTCGAACTGCGGTGCCATGTGGGAGGTGCTCGACGTTGTTCGGGAGCAGTTTTCGGACTTCCACCTTAAGGATAAGGTGGCTCTTCTACGGGGGTATTGATGCGGACCATGCCACATCTTCGGTCGGCACACGCTCTGAGGAGACCGCACCACGTGCGGTGGATGGGGAGGGACCGCCCATGATTACTTACGTGCGCAGGAGGAGACGTGGAGGCGTTAATTAGTTATTATTAGCCTTAGGGGTATTTTGGTCGTTCTAGGCCAAATTAGTAAATCCCATCATTCTCTTTATTAGGGCTAGCCGCCATTGTATTTGCTTATGCTTAGATTGTTGAGAAACTCTTGAGCATCCTTAGTGAAGGCTATGTAGGCTTTTGTTCCGTTCAATCAAAAGCTCGGAGAGCAAGTCTCCTCTCGAAAGAGGCTTTTATCCATTGGTTTCCATTGTTCTCTCAATCTAAAAACCCTAAAAATATTCCTCTCTTTTTAATTTTTCCACCATTAAATTGATTTGCGTGATCGATCCAAGCGGATCGTATCACATTGGTTTCCCCTTTGGACGCCATACTTTTATAGGGTTTCTCCTTGGTATCTCTAACCAGAAATTCCGGGCAACAGCTTATATAAGAGTGGATTTAGATTCCGGGCGGTGCATTAACGTTCAGATAACCCATCAATGAAGCCTCTGGATTTGGATTGGACTGCAAACACTTTTCCACGCAGAAATGCTGATTGATGATGTACTGATGAACACCGAACTTATATATCCCAAACTTCTATCTGATAGTGTGTTTTTCCACCATGTGCCACATGCAAAGGACCACGGTTGTTGCAATGTTGTAGATATGTGCAAGTTATGACCTACAGTTGGACCTATGGATGGAGAGGCTTCAAGTTACTGGTGATTGTAATCATCTCTCCATGGTCCAACCATGGTTTTGATTTTTGTTTGATGCAAAGAAAGGGCTGAAACTAAACAAACTCATCACTGCATTGAGCATGGAAACTTGATTGATATCAGTAGTTAAACCCCTTTAAACTCCTGATTAGATTAGTTGAAAATAAATGTGAAAACCAACAATATACAACATATATGATGGTACATACAAGTATTGTGCCAACGGAGCCATCATCCTCACAATTGAATAAAGTTGTGATTTTTATATATTTGAGAGAAAGGACATACAAGATAAGTGTTTCTTTCAACAGGAAACCAACTCTCCAAGCTTTAGATCTAAGAGACAAAACTTAATCTCATTTAGGCTAGTGTTCTACTCTCTACTCTAGGATTTTCTTCTCAAAACAAGCATGAAGGAGATGACTTTCTTTCCCAAAACATAAATAGGACAAATCTGTCCCAAATTACAAATAACACCCGGAACCCAAAACTTTGCAAAAACACAAGAATCTTCACAAAAATGCCCTTGGCCTACTTAGTCGATCCACGATCTGTCATACCCAGCCTCCTCTGATAGGTGATGATCTCATCATTACTCCCCAAAAAACCACCTCATCCTCAAGGTGAAAATCCAGAAACCGATGCGGAATAACTCTGTAAGGTTCCCATGATGTCTCATGATCTGAAAGGCCCGTCGACCTAATCAGCACCTCTCGTGCTCCTGAACTCCCCTGACGAATCCCATTACACTCGGTCGGCTCTAAAAGTACATCTATGTCATCTGTTAGTGTCGGTGGTGGTGAAGAGGAAGAAAAATGGTCTCTGATGGCCCGACGGAGCTGCGACACATAAAAGACTGGGTGGATGGCTGACTCTGGTGACAATCGCAGCCTATACGCTACATGGTCAATCCTCGGCTCAACCTCATAAGGAACGAAGTAACGGGGTGACAAATTCTTGTTCTGCTTGTGTGCCAAGGAGTGTTGTCGATAGGGTCGCAACTTCAAATACACCATGTCACTCACCTCAAACTGAACATCTCGCATGCGATCATCCGCCAATTCTTTATAAGCAGCTGGACTCTCGTCAAGTAGCGCCTCAACTCCAACATTCGGTCCCCCTCCTCCAGATACCGGTCCACCTGAGAAACTGGCGTGGTGCAGTGACCATTGTGAAGCAAATGCGGAGGATCCCGCTCATACAAAACTCGAAAAGGAGTGCTCTGAGTAGACATGTGGAAAGACGTGTTGTACCAATACTCCTCCCAAACCCGCCACTTCGCACATTGCTTCGAAGTCTATGAGACAAAGCCGCGCAGGTATGTATCAAGGGTCCAGACGGACGACCTCTGTCTGGTCGTCCGTCTGGGGCTGGTAAGCGGTGTTTCTCTTCAGTAGTCTGTGTCCTAAACAACTCCATCCAGAAGTGGCTACGGAAGACCTTATCCTGATCAGTCACAATAGAGCCCGAAATCCCATGCAATCTCACCATCTTCCTGATAAATGTCGTCGACACTGTTACAACGATATAAGGTTGTTGGAGCGTCACGAAATATACATACTTGCTGAGCCTATCAACCATCATCATGATGACTGAATATCCCGTTAACTTCGGTAAGCCGTCGATAAAGACTATAGTCACCTCCTTCCAAACCCGATCGGGCAAGGAGATGGACTATAGCAATCCCCAAGAGCTGTCGACATGTACTTGTAATACTGGTAAACGTCACATTGTTCCACCATTTCTGCTACATCATTCCTCATGTCCTCCCAGTAGAGTCTAGATAGGCGTTGGTAGGTCTTGAGGACCTCCAAATGGCCCTCCACCGTTCTCCCATGAAACTCCTGTAATAAGCTCAGGATATGTGTTGAACTCCTCGATAAGACCAAACACCGCGTGTACAAGACACGCTGACCCTCTAACAAATACCCAGGATGTGCTGTTGGTCCTGCAATACTGCGGGTCCATCTTCGACAGGCCCACATCTTCCCTAATCTCCTACAACAAGGGCTCCCAATCTAGTCTGATCAGTACCAATAAGAATGCTGGCTGTGCATCTACCTTTCATCGTGATAACGCATCCGCTACCTTGTTCTACAATCCTGGCATGTACTGGATCTCGAAGCTATATCCCAACTTGGTCAGCACCTCGAATGATCATCCATCACCATCCGTTGCTCCAGAAGGTATTTGAGGCTCCTATGATCCGTCCGCACTATGAAACGTCGGCTAAGCAGATAGGGTCGTCACTTCTGCACTGCCAGGCCATCAGCTCACGCTAGTAAACAAACTTAAGCCAAACTCTCGTCGTCAACACCTGACTGAAGTAAGCAATTGGCATCTGATCTTTCATCAGAACTGCCCCCAACATGTAGCCCGACGTGTCTGTCTCTACCACAAAAGGCCGGCTAAGTTTGAAAGTGCTAGCACCGACACGCTCGTTAAGGCCCTTTTCAAGGCTTCAAAAGCTCGGATGGACTCATTGCCCTACAGGAAGCTGTCTTTCTTTTGCTAAAGCGTTAACGGCCAGGCAATAGTACTGTACCCCTTAACGAACTTCATATAGTAGCACGTCAATCACAAGAATCCGCACAATGCCTGCAAGGTGGTAGGGAGTGGCCAATCAACCTCCCTACTATCTTTGACCTGTCTGCTGGCACGCCCTCTGCAGAAACAACATGACCAATATACTCCGCATTTCGCTGGCCAAACAGACACTTCTTTCTACTGGCATAAAGCTGATGCTTCTGCAGCACCCGTAGCACGGTCATCAAAGCTCCGCATACCCCTCCATGGACCAGCTATACACTAAGATGTCATCAAAGAACACCAGCATGAACTTCCTCAGATTCGGACAGAACACCTTGTTCATAAGCGCATGAAAGGTGGCAAGAACATTAGTCAAGCCAAAAGGCGTGACCATAAACTTATAATAGCACTCCTTCCCTAATGTAGTTTTCGCCATGTCATCCTCTCATCCAGACCTGGTAATGCCTGGATTTTAAGTCGATCTTTGAGAAAACCGATGCCATATGCAGCTCATCCAACAGCTCGTCGATTATATGAATGTGGAATTTGTCTGGCACTGTCTCCTTATTTAAGGTCCTAAATTCGACACAAAATCTCTCACTCCCGTCCTTCACCAACACTGGTCTTGAAAAAGGCCTCAGACTCGGATGTATTACCCTTGCCTTCATCATTTTTGATAACATCGTAATCCTAAGAGTAGCGGTACGGCCACACACTGATCGGTGAGACTCCTCGTATCATGATGGCATGCTTGTGGTCCCCCAAGAGGGAGCCTGCGAGATGCTTGAAACACACTCTCAAACTGAACTAAAACCCGATGCACCACTGGTGGAATGCCCGGCTCATGTTCTGCCTCCTCTACTGCTAGCCCATGTAGCTCTATCAAGAAGCCTCCACCTCGGCCTGGAATGCCCTCGCCATGGTCTTTAAGGAAACCTTAGATCGACATAAACTAGGTTCCCCTGACCCTTTCCCTATGCTGGAACTCTATTCTGAGTAGCTTCCAATTGGTCTGTCTCCCCAAGGGACTGCAGTCACCTCATGCCCAAAATCACATCTGTGCTACCAACATCAATCGACAAAACATCCTCCACAATCTGTATCTCCTAGAGAGTCAAAATCACACCTCGGCATACTCCCATGTTTCGCTTTACCTGCTACATCCCCATCATCACCCCAAAGTTCCCGGTGTCTAGCAACTACAACCCATGTTGCTACACCACGTGGTAGATATAAAATTACGGGTGGTCTCACTATCAAGCAACACCACCACCTCCTGCTTTGAGATCCTCTCGGTCAATTTCATAGTGTGGTTCGGAGTGAACACCACTACGGAGTTGAGTGACACATCCGCTATGTCTAGATGGAAGTGCTCCTGCTCACCTCCACCTTCTTTCACCTCCACCAACTCCTCATCATCCTCCACAAGTAACACCTGGAGAGTGTGGTCTCAGCAACAATGCCCCGGAGTATACTTCTCATCGCATCGAAAACACAATCCCATCGCCATCTTGTTTTGTATCTCCGCCTGGATCATATGTCAAAACTATCCATTGTGATGTACACAGACGATCCTCTCATTGCTTGCCTGGGCACCCCCTGTTTGGACCCTCTGCAAGAGCCCACTGCCCTCCCGGAGGTGCCTGGCTGCAGAAAGTGGACCCGCACCCCAAGTTCCCTTGACACATTGCTCCACCAAGACCAACTCGTGGGGTCCTCTCCTTCGAAAACTGACATCTTCAGCTTTCGAACTCTGTTTTCGGACCCAAACATCTCATGTATTGCTCTTCCCCTCGGTTGTCCAAAATGTAATTGTTGAAATGCATTTTGTGGGGCTCCTCTACCTTTCTACGGACCTCCACCTGCTTCGCCATGTTTGCCCCAGCCACCGGTCGTCCCACCTAGGTCTCCGCCATCTTCCGCCAAGACCCAAGGGTCATCATCACGAACATCGTACCCCTGGAAGTGGTGCCATTCTCCCGAGCTGGCCGTCGAGCTTCGAAAGCTCCTCCATGTATGCCGCCGAGCTCTTGGACCCCAAAGAATGGGCCACTGCCCCTTGTATTGCCGCCAGGGCCAGAACAGGACCCCCGGGGGCCCTGCTGTTGTGGATGGGGCTTGTGGGGTCCTTGCAACAACGTAAAGGGACAGTGTGACCCCAGCGACTGTTGTGTTGTCGCCCCTGCGGTTGCGTGAGAAGCCCGTGTTGGATCGTAATATAAGCATATATTGGAGGTGAATATGCTTATAAACAATTTTCGCAAAAATAAAAACTTTTGCCTACTCAATCAAACAGTCACAAAGCAAATATGGTGCAGAGATAATAAAGCAGAAGCAAACACAGAGTGCACACGATATTTACCCTGGTTTAGTCGCCCCAACGACTTACTCCTGCCCCAAAGTAATCACTAGAATAATAATGTCAAGATACAAGCACCCGAAACTTCGTGCCCCAACACTCAGCTCACCAAGTTTATATCTCACTCCTCAAAGTGTCGAACACTACTATCCTAGCAAAAACTTTCTCTTGACTAGACTCAACCAATCAAGAGCCCAAAAGAATCCAAAAACAAAAAGTAAAACCTAATACAAGGATCTACTAACACTATCACAAATAATAATAAGATAAAGAGTTTAGAGTGCTCAGTTTGTGATGTTTGGATAGTTCATGTCGATAAGCACGTCATCAGCTTCGCACTGGCATAAACAGTATCTCAATCTGATGTCTGTAAATCAAGATATGGCTCTTCGAAGTTGGTTGTGCAATTCTGTCTCAAACTGGTCTGTGCGCAAAGTAGCTCTTCGTTGGCACTAGGAATCAATGTGTCAACAACCCCTTGGCTCGGTGGAAGCATGGGTCGGCAAGGAGGTTTGGCTCTGCTGGCCTGTCTACTGGCTGTGTGCAAAGCAATGGTGCCAACAATGGAAATTGCACTTGGGATTCACAGTCCAGCGGCTTGTTGGCATTATGATGCACTAGTGCTGTGACTTGTGGCTGGCTCCACGGGTCAGCAAACAAAATGGCATGGGGGACTCACGGGTCTGGCACATAGATCCCTAATGTCGTGACTTGGGTGCACACCCCACAGGTTAGCAACGAAATTTGCACGATGTCCCAATAAGTCTGGCACGTTGATTTGCTTGATTCCGCCCGTGCCAACAATGCACCCCGTTAACCTTCAACACGGTGAGCTTCCAATCGATTCCTTTGCAATTTTTTCATGGATTGCAGTGCATTCTTCGGCTAGATGACTGACTTGAATTGTACTACGGCCTTGCAGTAGGATTGTAGACTTGGATGCTCGAAGAATCAAGTTGGGTGAGAGTTGCAGAGGCTAGCAATGACCTAAGCCGAGAGCTTCTTGGATGCTTGGAGATTGAAGACTTGATGGAACCAGATGCTTGGGCTTGGACTTGTCTCTGGATGCTTGGGCTTGGACTTGGTCTCTGGATGCTTGGAGACTTGTTGCAATGCTTTGCCCTTGGCTTTGTCTTGGGTGCTTGAAGAGCTCTCCTTAGTCGTGAGCTAGAGCTTGAAGACTTGATGCTTGGAGTAAGATGGCGTGCGGCACTGCTTGATAGAGTTGGCCGTGACTTTGCTTGAAGACTTATGTTGCTCCTTTGAACTTGCTCATTGGCTTAGGAATGAAGCTTGGGTGCTTGTGCCTAGGGTTTGCGTGAGTTGCTTGGAGATGGACATCCTTGGCCGAGAGCTATATGATCCTTTGATGCTTGGATGATTGCTTGAAGCTTGGAGATGATAGCATTGGACGTGAGTTACTTGGAGAGAGCTTACGGCTATGGAGATGGCTTGATGCCTGAGGATGCCTCCTTTGCTTGATGATGAAGGAGCTTGATCTTGAGGATGGAGGCTTTGTTTCTGCAAGATGATGGTTGGCTTGGAGATGATTGCTTGCGGCAAGAGAGAGGCTTTGCTTGGAGATGGCTTGTGGCAATGGGAACTGGGGTTTTTGCTAGATGTGGTCGGCCAAAATTTTGATCTCTCTGTCTTAGGGAATTCCTATGAGGGGTAGGAGATACAAATATATGTAGGACCCAAGAGTTTAAATCCAACCACAACTCCTTTGTCCTCATCTTAAGGACAGACTTCAACTTAAATTGATTGATTTTGACCTCTCCTAGAGCCACTAGGATTCGTTCAAAGATTGATGAACCAATCAATTAATCTTCTTGATTCAATGAACATGGCCAATCCTAGGATAAGTAGAACTCCTTAAAATTAGTTTGTTATCTACAAATGAACCCATCTTATCTCCTTATCCCTCCATGGAATATGTAGACTATGTTGACCAAGTCAAATCCCATTTAATCACAAATTTGCAATTTCTCCTTCTCTTGCACATAAATTACAAGCTTGCTATTATCTCCTTCTCTTGATATTATCTCTTGATATTGGGCATATTCACAAGTTTGCCATTGGGCATATTCACAAGTTTGCCATTATGCTCTTCTTGTTCATTTGGTCTTGAAAACACTTAACAAACACATCAAAAACATTCATGAAAATTTATTATCATCAAACAAGAAATCAAAAACCATTATATCCAACTACGTTGTATCCAACAGCATGCAGTCTCCCTGCTGCAAAACTGGGGGCTCGCAAGGCCCCCAGTAGCCCGTTGGCGCTCGCAAGGCCCCTAGGCATTTGTCGGAGCCGCGCAACCCCCCTAATGGTTCGTCGGGCTCTCACCGAGGTTCGACAATTGCGTCGTGGCTGGCGAGGCCCCGCGTGGGCCGCTGGAGGCCCGCCACCCCCAGCTAGGGTTTTGGGGGTTCCACTTGCGGCTACCACCGGTTGTCGATCCCCCCTCCCATGCCAGTGGAGGGGGATTTTGCTCCCACGCTCGACATTCCTCTTTCTTTTCCAGCAGATCTCCAAAAACCAACATTCTTCCTTTACCATTGTCCACAATTGGCCCCCATATATCTGAGGGATTCTCCACAAAGTCATCGTTTTTAGGCCTTTCCTCCTCACTGTATGGGTAGCGTTGGCTCTCCATGAACTCCCTAAACATGAAACTCCAAGGAGGACATCTTCACATTGATGGATTCCATCTCACTTCCCAATTCTGTTGTTGGTCCTTTCGGGTTTCGATCTCCCTAACCCTTTCCTCCAAAGCTTCAATCTTCTCCTTAGATCTTATTGTCGTCATGATGAATCTTCGCTATGATACCAGTTTGATGAGAAATCTAGGGTTTGAGAGAATAAAGTTGTGATTTTTATATATTTAAGAGAAGAAATACAAGCTAAGTGTTTCTTTCGAAAGGAAACCAATTCTCCAAGCTTTTATCTAAGAGACAAAGCTTAATCTCACTTAGGCTAATGTTTTACTCTCTACTCTAGGATTTTCTTCTCAAAACAAGCATGAAGGAGATGACTTTCTCTCCAAAAACATAAACAGGACAAATTTGTCCCAAATTACAACTAACATCTGGAAACCTAAAAAGTTGCAAAAGCACCCACAATCCCACAATCTTCACAAAAATGCCCCTGGCCTACTTAGTCGATCCAGGATCGATCCTGCACCGCCTCCTCTGATAGGTAATGATCTCATCACAATCCAGTTCGAAATCTTGGATTCACATGGATTCCTATGTTCAACGTAGGCTACATTCCCAAGATTGAGAATCCGGTTTTGGTTTTGGTTTTGGTTTTGGTTTTGGTTTTGGTTTTGGTTTTGGTTTCGGTTTCGGTCGCTTCATAAAAATCGTTCTCAAAGATATCATTGGTTTCATTAATTTCGTTTTAAGTTTTGGCTTCAAATTTACTGATAGATTAATATATATTTTTTATGTACATATTTATATGTATATGGTAACGAGCCAACGAGCCTTATATTTATATTTATATAGTAACAAGCCCACAAGTCCAACAAGTATATAATTATTTATTGTTTGTTGGACCATAAGCCCACAAGTCCAAGCAAATCTCCCCCCCCCCCTCAAATTCTTCTACATTTTTGACGATCTCGATCTCTCTACTTTCTCAGCGAGATAGAAACAACAACGGAAGGGTTCGAAGTGTCAACAAGATCACAACGGCACAAGATCCCAGCGATAACGGTAATGAGATATTAATGGTAGATCAACGCATCTCTCCTCCAGATCAAAGCGGCGATGACATCCTTTAGCCCACGTAAGATCTTTTTCTCTCTCATATACGTTTTGAAGAGCTGCACAAAAAATTTGTCTTCTGTTACTTTTCCCTCAAATTCCTTGAAGTTTCATGCTCAGACCATTTATATTAGGTAGATTATTGGTCAATTTTAGATTATGATTTTTGGTCAAACCAAGTTCTAAGGCCAATTTTGTACTTATCTCCAATGAGGCTGGTACAAAACAACCAAAGGTTTCAGCCGAAACCTTAAACCTTGTTAAATCTACATTACTAGAAATAGTGAAGTCTTGTTTGCATCATATTTTCTCATTTCATGTAAAACATGTACAGACAGACAGAAACTCTTTGGTTTGGGCCAGAACCTTAAATCTTGCTAATTCTGCATTACTAGATATAGTCGAGGTATGTTGGCATCCTATTTTCTTGTTTCATGAATATATGATTCCCATGGTAGGAGGTAGGTATCATGTAATGAGAATTCATAAAATTTTATTCCCTTAAAACTTTTTTGTTCTCATCCTTAACGTTGTTTTCTTTGTTTGTCATTCCTCTGATAATCAGTGTTACCACCATCGTCATCGCCACCTAACCGTGGTTGACCATCACAAACAATGGTTGTTGCGATCACCTTCAAACTACTGTAGATGTTGACCATTGAATGCCATTGACGTCACCAACTCATCACTAACACTGACACTGACAATCGGACCATTGCCAATATACCGTCATCGCCAATGCCACCAGGTGATAATCACCATTATTATCAGCCCAACACTGCCACCATCACTAGATCATATCACCATCATGGCCTAACCATCAGCCAGCCACTCATCCCTATTGTTGTCAGACTACCACAACCATACGCCACTAACGTGTTGCGGACACTAACGTACCATTATGACCACTAATGGCCCACTATCAAATCCTACCACTGTTGCATATCCCATTACCATACCGTCAGTACTAACTTCTCGTCAGTACTAACTTGTCGGTAGTACTGGCTTGCCATCAGAATTCCTCGAATGATCAATGTGACTACCACCACTGATTTGCCACCGCCACCATCATCACCTATTTGCCATAGTCATCACACCAGCATGCCCCTTATCATCCATATCCCCAAAGCTCTGACGTTACCACCATCATCAATCACAACCACCATTGGTACCACCTCTACTTTTCCTACCAACTCCAACTGGCTGCCACCACAAGCTTGTTGCAATTAACACTAGACGTCATTGCCACCGCCACCTATCCAACAACTTTATCAAAGTGTTAGTTTGGGAATAGTATGCTCATGAATATTACATTTCTGGAAACTTTTTATCATGGAAAACATAACAATACTTCATAAGTTGGAATAGTCAAACGCAGTAATGCAACATTCTCAGAAATTTGCTGCTTGGAACCCAGCTTTCTAAGAAATGGGAACATTGCAATTTGCAAAACAATGGCAATCTCAAAGGCAAGTAGAAAACAATCAGTCAATCCAAGATCTACGACATAATCCAGTAACATGAAGGGATACAAGTTCTAG
Source organism: Scilla litardierei (assembly GCA_030789695.1). Lineage (NCBI taxonomy): Eukaryota > Viridiplantae > Streptophyta > Magnoliopsida > Asparagales > Asparagaceae > Scilla > Scilla litardierei. Next base: position 205,825,335 of record CM061133.1, read on the forward strand.
TGTTTATTGATAAAAAAAAGGAGTGGCAAGAAAGGGTGGAAGGAATGCATCGTGTGTGCAGATCACAGTTACATAAACTTATATATGTTCAGGTACTTGAACTTATATATATTCAAATGTCTGAAGAGACTACGTTTGAACAACATAAGTAGTATAACTTTGACACACAAATGTGGTGTATGGTACAAACAGCTTAAATTAAATAGCTACATATAAACGTGGTGACATGAGAATACATCTTTCTTAGGCAGTTAGACAGCTCCATCCAACAAAACGCATGTAGATACTAAAGCCAAAGGATGGGCATAAGCATGATTAACCACAGTTATCCATTATTCCATATTAAGATCACCACCAATCCTTGCATGTGACATCAGCCTCACCCGTTACTCTAATAACTAATAATGTTCCCTGATCCATCAGCATAAAAAAATTTCGAGTATTTCTCACAGATGTATCCATATCTTTTCTGTTCTTACCACTTATTTCCCTTTATTCACAAAAAAAAGGAAAAACTCACAAGCTTTTCGTAAGTGAGACCTAAGCCACCCATTGCAGATGCTGACAATACTGTGTCCAATCATTCTGCTCCGAAACAGTACATCTATTCTATTTTATGATTTTATTTATTTTTATTTTCCTTTAACTCCGTCATTTTTTATCTTTGTTTGAATGGGGGGTTTAGCATGTGCAACTCTTGTACCAAAGGTTTTAATCTACACAACATTACTATGATTATTAATGTCGTAAGCAATTCCCATTAAATTCTAGGGATGGAAATAATATTCAAAAACATCTACAAACTCAATTTATAACGCAAAAATCTTAAAATGCAGGAATAAAGCAAGGAATAAGTGCCATTTCATTTTGGTTATTCGGTATAATCTCGGTGTCGTTGTCTACCAATTAGAAATTGACATGTAGTTTTGGTTTCACAAAGTAATGGTTGATGCATACATAACATAGGCCAATTTCGGTAAATTTTAGATGAAACATGATAAACCTAAGAAATTATTAATATGATTTTCCCCCGACTTTTGTAGACGTAACAAATCCTTAAGTTCTACTCTATCATAATTTTATAACAATAATATAACTATGATTTTTTTTCTAAATTTAACTTTATTAATGACTTTCATAATTGTTCATATTAATTTTTGGTTTAATAATATAACTTTCGATTTAACCTCCGTGAATCCTACATGTTTATATTAAAGATCCTTAAGCATTAAATACACAAACAGCAAGAAATGGGGACATGTTGATACGATCCGGTGGATCGAATCAATCAAATCAGTTTTTTTAAAGAGGAAAAAATTAAAAAGATGGAATTTTTATTGAAAATTGACGAAGAACACAGATAACTTGGGTTCCTTCGAAACGAACCCTATCTCCTAGCATTTATCTGAACGGATTAAAAGCCTAATTTTCCCTCACAAGATGCCTAAGAGTGTTCTTCAACAAAATAAGCATAAACCAAAATAATGGCGGTAGCCCTAATAATAAAGAAAGAGGGATTTACTAATCCGGTTTGAAAAGACCGGAATACCCCCGAGATAACTAAATCTGAACCACACGTTTCCTCCTGCAGAAATAAGTGATCGGGGGGCCTCTTTCCTCATCCGCGATCTCTACTCCTCCCCAGGGACCCGTGCCCAACTCGTGGCCAGCGGCATCATCCGCGGATGATGCGGATGATACGGTAGCAGCCGCATCATTACCCCCCGTAGAAGAGCCACCTTGTCCTCAAGGTGGAAGTCCGGAAACTGCTCACGAACACCATCGAACGCCTCCCACGTGGCATCGCAGTCCGACAATCCCGCCCAATGTATCAAGACCTCCTGCCGATGCCCCGGTCCTTGACGCACCGCCCTGACGTCCAACGGCTCCAGCATCACCTCCATGTCCTCCGTCAATGTTGGTGGTAGTGTGGATGACACCGTCTGCTCTCCAATAGCACGGCGAAGCTGCGATACATGAAAAACCGAATGGATCGTAGCCGTCGGAGGTAACCTCAACCTGTAGGACACTTGGCCAATCTTGGCCTCAATCTCAAAGGGGCCAAAGAATCTAGCAGACAGCTTCTCATTCCTCCTCCTCGCCACTGATCTCTGTCTGTATGGCCGCAGCTTGAGATATACCATATCCCCCTTTTGAAAGCTCACATCCCGGCGATGTCCATCTGCCCTCGCTTTCATCACCTGGTGTGCCCGTAACAAGTGCTTCTTCAGCTCCTCCAGCATTCCATCCCTCACTTCCATGTAACCCTCCACCAACGAGACTGGTGTCTGTCTGCTCCGAAATCGAATCAACTCTGGTGGGTCCCTCCCATACAACACCCGAACTGGGGTCGTCCCTGCTGCTGAATGGTACGAAGTATTGTACCAATACTCCGCCTAAGCCAACCAACGGTGCCACTGTCGAGGTGTCTCTGAAGCAAAACACCGCAGATATGTCTCGATACTGCGATTAACCACCTCTGTCTGCCCGTCTGTCTGAGGGTGATAGGCGGTACTCCTCTTTAACACCGTTCCCTGGACCCAGAACAACTCCCGCCAAAACCCGCTCATGAACACCTTGTCCCGGTCAGACACTATAGAACAAGGGACCCCATGCAGCCGTATCACCTCCCGAGTAAACGTTGTAGCCACCGAAACTGCTGTGTAAGGGTGTTTCAGCGGTACGAAATCAGCGTACTTACTCAACCTGTCCTCCACCATAAAGATCACCGTGTACCCCTCCGACCTGGGTAACCCATCGATGAAGTCCATCGTCACCTCCTCCCACACCTGCTTAGGCAACGCCAAAGGCTGCAGCAACCCTGCGGGTGCCATGGCCATGTACTTGTGACGCTGGCAGACATCACAAGCCGCCACTAAGAGGGCTATCACCTTCCTCATCCCCTGCCAGTAAACCCTTGGGCCATCCGCATGTAAGTCTGCTGCACCCCGAAGTGTCCCCCAACCCCCGAACTGTGGAACTCCTGAAACAGCACTGGTATGAATGCCGACGTCCGAGGTAAGACCAACCGCCCCTTGTACAACAGCATGCGCCCCTCCAAAGAGTACCCCTTCGGCTCCTCCCTGCCGCCCTGTAGTCGCTCTCTGATCTGTCTCAACTCTGGATCGGCATCTACCTCCTGTAACATGGGCTCCCAGTCTAACCACATTGGTAACGAGAGCGTCCTCAAGTGCACTCCCTCCTCTCGACGAGATAAGGCGTCAGCCGCCTTAATCTCCAACCCCGGTATGTACTCAATGTCAAACCGGTATCATACCAACTTTGACAGCCAACGCTGGTGCTCCTCAGTCACCAACCTCTGCTCCAGTAAATACTACAGGCTACGCTGATCCGTCCTGACCACAAACTCCCTCCCCAACAGGTAGGGCCGCCACTTCTGCACCGCTAACACGATAGCCATCAGTTCCCTCTCGTACACAGATTTCAGCCGTGCTCTAGCAGAAAGCACCTGACTGAAATAGGCTATAGATCGTCTCAGTTGCATCATACTGCCCCAAAACCAACGCCTGAAGCATCAGTCTCTACCACGAACGCGATGCTGAAGTCAGGGAGCGCCAACACCGGAGCGGTCGTCATCGCCACCTTCAAGGCCTCGAATGCCTTGGTCGGCTCCTCTCCCCACTGGAACCCATCCTTCTTCAACTGATCCGTGAGTGGCCGTGCGATGGTGCTATACCCACGTACGAACTTCTGGTAGTATCCCGTCAGTCCGAGAAATCCCAGCAACGCCCTCAGAGTGGTAGGTACCCGGCCAGTCTAGCATCGCCTCTATCTTTGCCATGTCTGTCTCGACCCCTGCTGCCGACACCACGTGCCCCAAGTACTCTATCTGTGTCGGTCCAAAGCTGCACTTCTTCCGATTTGCATATAACTGATGCACCAACTCCCAAAATACCTCCTCTAAATGGCCCACATGCTCCTCCATGGTCCTGTTGTAGACAAGGATGTCGTCAAAGAACACGAGGATAAACCTCCTCAAGAACGGCCGAAAGACCTTGTTCATCAAGGCCTAAAATGTGGACGGAGCATTCGTCAAGCCAAAAGGCATGACGAGAAACTCGTAGTGCCCCTCGTGGGTACGAAAAGCGGTCTTCGGCACGTCCTCTGGCCTCATCAGGATCTGGTGGTACCCCGCCTTCAGGTTGATCTTCGAGAACACAACTGCACCGTGCAACTCATCCAACAGCTCGTCGATCACTGGGATAGGAAACTTGTCGGCCACCGTTTCCTTATTCCGTACTCTGTAGTCTACGCAGAAACACCAGCTCCCGTCTTTCTTCTTCACCAACAGAACCGGGCTAGAAAAAGGGCTAATACTGGGCTGGATCACCCCAGCCTGTAACATCTCTCCGACCATCCTCTCTATCTCATCCTTCTGCACATGGGGGTATCGGTACGACCGCACACTCACTGGTGCTGCTCCCTCTCTCAAGACTATCGCATGCTCATGCCGCCTCACCGGTGGTAGCCCCTGCGTGTCCTGAAAGACCTCCTGAAACTGCTCAAGCATCTGCTCAACCACCCCCAGAATCTCTGCCGGCTGCTCCTGCTCAACTCCAGCTACACGGCACTCCACTAAGTACCCATCTCCCTCTCTCTGTAAGGCCCTATTAATGGCCTTAAAGGCCACCAACGAAAAGCATAGGGTGGCGTCCCATGTGAGCACCACCGTGCGGTCACCCTTCTCAAACTCCATCCTGAGACATTTCCCGTTCACCCGCACGTCCCCCAACTTTTTCAGCCACTGTGCGCCCAGAATGATATCGACATTCCCCAACTCCAGGGGTAAGAAATACTCCATAATCTGTACTCCCTGCAAGGTCAGACACAAACCCTTGCAGAGCCCCTTGCGCTCCTCCATCTTCCTTGTCCCCAGCAAAATAGTAAACTTCTCCATAGTGCTCAACTGCAGCCTATGACGCTCCACTACACAGCTAGAGATGAAATTGTGGGTGGCCCCACTGTCTATCAGTACTGTCACTGCCGTATCACCCAACTGCCCTAACAACCTCATGGTGTGGTTGGGGGTGAACCCCACCACGGAGTTCAGGGAAACCTCCGCGAAGTCTAGGTGAGACTTCTCCACCTCTACTCCACCCTGGGCTCCTCCTCATCATCCCGACATTCCTCCTCGTCCGGCACCATGGTAATCTGTAGCAGACGGCTCGAACATCTGTGGCCAGTGGTAAACTTCTCGTCGCAACGGAAACACAACCCCTTGGCACGCCTCTCCCTCACCTCCGCCTCCGTCATCCGCCGCCCAAGAGTAGCAGGGCGAGCCTCTCCTCTAGTCTCCGATGCACCGGCAGGTGCCCTCGGCGCTGCTGCTGCTGGTGTGGGTCGGGGATTTTGGGTCCCCCACGTCCCACGTATCCTCCTCTCCTCCGTATGTTTCTCCCCCGCCTTCTGTGCGAGGCGAATCAAGTCATCCAAGCCCCCCGGGCTCTGCATCCTCAACTCAGCTCGAATGGAGTGCTTAAGCCCCCCATGAAGTTCCCCATGAGCGTCTCCTCAGTGACCCCAGGCACTCGGTCCGACAGTAGCTCAAACTTCCTGACAAAGTCCCGCACTGTTCCCTCCTGCCTGAGTACTCTGAGCTGCTCGTAAAAATCTCCTCCTGGTGTCCCATGGAATCGATCCATCAAGTAGGCTCTCAACTCCACCCACGAACCAAAAGGATGCAAGGCGATCCGCCACCGATACCATGCCAGCGCCTCCCCCTCAAAGTAAATGCCGACGGCATGGAGAACCTCCTCCTCCGTGAATCCCATCACCTGAAAGTAGCGCTCAGCCCGGTAAATCCACCCATCCGGATCTGCACCCTCAAATACGAGCATCTTCAGCTTCTTCAACCGTCGGTCCGCATTGGCATCTCCCTGCGCCACCCCCTCCAGTCTCCTCACCGGACGAACATAACTCCAAGAAAGAAGGGTCGTTTTCCTCCCAAGCATACTCCTCCTCTGGCCACTGTGGTATACCATCAGGTCCCAACCCATTCAGGCCTCCAAAACGTCTGCATGTGTCATCCCCACGTCCCGGAAAGCCCAAAAATGCATCTCGAGGATTCGTCGCCGCTGGTCGTCCCTGAAATAAACCCTCACGACCTCCCTCCATCTCGGCGGAACCCCCCAAGGGCAGAAAAGGAGCCCCCAGGGCTCGGTGTGGCTGGGCGAGGGCGGTGCGACCCCCGCCCGCCTGTAGAGGGGTCGTGCGGCCCTCGGCGGCCACCCGCCGGGCCGCGCGGCCCTCTGCGACCCACGGCGGGGTCGCGCCAACCCGTAGGGGGGTCGCGCGGCCCCCGCGGCCCAGCGGACTGCCGGCGCGCCCTCACCGGCCGCCGGCAGGTCCGCTCGCCGTGTTTGGAGGGGGGTTGGCCCCCCTCCCTCCACTCCGGATTCCCCCGTCGCCGTCGCTGCTTGAGTGGTTGAAGATCCGGAAAACATCTTCGCTATTTTCGCATCATGGATCTTTTGTCGTTGAATTTCCAGATCCGAATCATCCAAAATTTCCTCAAAAATTTCTTTTTGAACCTTCTTCCTCTTCGTCGTCCATAGATCCGCCATTAGGGTTTGAAGCATTTGGCTGAGGTGACCCATCTCCGCCTTCATCTCCTCTCTCATTGCTCGCAAACCCCCTTGTGTCTCCGCTTGCTTGTGGACGACGTCCGTGATCCTCTCGTTCGTGGCCGCTAGTTCTTTTTGGAACTCGTCGCGCAATCCTTGAATCTTCTCGTCAATGCCATCCGCCTTCGATCTTGTGCTTGCCGCCATCGGATCTCACCGCTCTGATACCAATTTGATACGATCCGGTGGATCGAATCAATCAAATCAGTTTTTTTAAAGAGGAAAAAATTAAAAAGATGGAATTTTTATTGAAAATTGACGAAGAACACAGATAACTTGGGTTCCTTCGAGACGAACCATATCTCCTAGCTTTTATCTGAATGGATTAAAAGCCTAATTTTCCCTCACAAGATGCCTAAGAGTGTTCTTCAACAAAATAAGCATAAACCAAAATAATGACGGCTAGCCCTAATAATAAAGAAAGAGGGATTTACTAATCCGGTCTGAAAAGACCGAAATACCCCCGAGATAACTAAATCTGAACCCCGTGTTTTCTCCTGCGGAAATAAGTGACCGGGGGGCCTCTTTCCTCCCCCGCGATCTACACTCCTCCCCCAGGACCCGCGCCCAACTCGTGGCATGCGGCATCATCTGCGGATGATGCGGATGATGCGGTAGCAGCCGCATCACATGTCTAGTGATCATATTATCTATTATACAATTAAGGGATGTTTTTGAATAGGTTTGCTGACTAGGATAAAAGAGTCGGCAGAAAGACGGTTGGAATTTTATCTTAACGAATCAATGGTTCGGATGAGAGTTTGTGAAAATTTAAGTGGTGAACTTAAAATTTGGAAGAACAAAATCTGGATGAAACTAAAGTTTAGGGTGAACTAAAATTAAAATTTTGGGGCAAACTAAATTTGGAGGAAACATCTATTATATAATTAAGGGCTGTTTTTGAATAGGATCAGTGACTAGAACAAAAGACTGTAAAAAACGACTGAGACTAAATCTAGAGGATTCAATTGTTAAGATGAGAGTTTGTAAAAATTTAGATGGAAAAACCTAAAATTTTGTGGAAACTAAATCTACAGTGTAACGACCCACTTCCTAGGGACCATTGTGATTTGTAAGATATGCAGGTCCTGCTAGTTACCGGTGAAACCAATATAGCAAATAGTAGGCATGTACCAACATACTCATATCAATTATCATTCAAGTACAAATCTAAATAAAATGCAAAGGAAAATACAATGTCTCGAGGTACAAGGTAAAATACATAAAAGAACCCACTCTTGTCCTATTCCTCTGCAACTCAGGCCACGTATAGCTAACCTAGCATCTGTACATGTTGGAGTCTCCTCGTATTCCTGTATGGCACCAAACGGTACCACGAGACGCAGAACCGCTAGCATTCAGATGTAAATTCACAATAATTCTAGAATTTGGTTGTTCAACAGAGTTAACAAGCATGACAGAAAATAAAGCAGGAATAAATAATTAAGTAGCAGTATGGAAAGATAGGCATGCAGTGTAAGGATAACTTGTTATCAAGAATGTCGGAATACAAGTAACAATAACAGAAATGAAACTAGAAGCATGCAAATTAGATCTCAGTCTGATCTATGTTATCATTGCTTTAGCAGTTATGCAAATCATAGACTGTGAATCATATTAGATAGTACAGTAATCAACCAGGAATCCACCTGAAGCAACAGGGATGCTCATTCAGGCCTAGCCCTTATATAGAATCAAGCAGAGCGTTGAGTCCATAGGAGCAAGAGGGACTCAATATTCTGTCAGACAATACTCAGAAAATCACATCACATGCATGATGTGACCTGGTCAAAGCCTGATGCGGTCACAAATGCAGAAGTATGGCTCTAGTTGCTCCTACACCCTCTTTAATATGATTAACCTAAAACCCAGTGAGTCTGTAATGCCAGGTGTATGATCTCTCAGTGTCTGTGGTGAAGTCCAAGTGTTGTTCTAATATTCTAATGCTTGTTCGTAAACATGTATCATGATGTAAGGTTTCGGGTTAAGTCCAGAAGTCACATCAAATCTAGCTAGTATGGTTAGTGTGCTAGGAAATTCAAGTCCAGTCATGTTTCATGATTCTAGCCATTCTCATGAGTATTTATGCCAACAGGCACAGTATCAAGAATACGCCACTTGTAAGGTGACATAGCATATTGTATACATGAATGATAACAATGTGTTCAAGATCATGTTTCTCATTATAGCATATCCAAGCATATTTCTAGGTTTTAATGCCAATGGATTCTAGCATAATCAATAAGAGGCATCAAGTGGCATAACATGATTGCTAGCATGCATCGACTATTATAGCAGTCTGAAACATGTATAGCATGTAACAAGTAGTGTAACAGTCTGCTCGTAGAGATCATGCATCAAGTGACAACCATCTAAGGCATGGTTAGAATGCAATAAGAGAGGTAAAATCTAGAACATGAAGATCATGCAGTTAAATGATAACACAATCTGAAACATGGATAGCATGCAGTTAAGTGGTATGATAAACTAGAACATGGATAACATGCTGCAAGTAATATAGTAGGTCTAAAACAGGGGGTAACAGTTGGGGGAACAACTTCAATAAAGCTAAGCATGAATAATATAAGCATGAGTAAAGGTAAACATGAATGAAGTAAAGCTAAGCATGGCTCTTATGTCCAACCAGCAAAAAGCCCACTGGTCCTAGCAAATCAAAAGGCTAAGTCCAAACTCCAACACTAGAGGGCAAGGCCCAATTCTAAAACAAGTAAGGCAAGGTATAGGTTCTACACCAAACACCAACATCAAAGTCCAAGTCCATTTACAGCATCCAACACCAGGTCCAACTGAATTGATGTCAGAAAATCATATCATGTGCATGCATAGAGTTGATTTCATGATACCTTAAATTGGGAGATGGTCATCGGAATGATCTCAGAGAAGATCTCATCACCGATCATGCAAAAGGGGCAAATCCATTTTATACATGCCATTATTTCTACCAGCAAACAATATCATCAAGGAACACTTTCAGACACATCTAGCATGTGTGGGGCTGAAAACATTCTAAGCAATGAACCAAAACCAACTTAAGGGCAAGACCCAATTCTAACATCAGGGGGGCAAGTTCCAACCCAACTCCAATGGACATAGTCATGGTCAATCAACATAAAGGATAATCACATAGCCAATACAAAAAGACAAAACCCAAGCCATCGATTTAGGGCAAAACCCAGATCTAACCGATCTCCAAGTCAATACTAAAAGGAACCATATAGTCACATTCAACATCATCAGAGCCAGGCAACAATATCCAACTCCACAAGCCAACCACCAAGCCATCACCAACACCCAACACCAACTCCAATCAACCAATACCACATCCAACATCAAAAGAAGAGTAAGGTAGGCAGAGCCTAAGGGCAAGTCTCGACAAGGGCACGAAGACCAAAGGAGGTCACGGCAGGGGCTAGGCCCCAAGGAAAAGCCATAGTTAAGACGAGGCGACAGTGAGGGTTATTGTCAAGCCCTAAATGCTCAGTTTCCATCATAGCAAGGGAAGAAGACAATATTTAAAAACAAGAACTAGAATATATAGTGAATTTACCGAACATCGAATGGTCCGTGGATTTCAAGCCCTGCCGCCGTGCGGCTGCGAAACCTGTCGTGCCACTGGTCAGATGTGTCTTGCTCGCCAAAGGGAGGAAATGAACTAAAGAAGAACCGAAGCAAAACTCAAACAGAACTCAACTCAAGAAAAACATAAGAGCTTTGAAAGAAAAACATTTCCTTTTGATGTGAAAACCTTTAAAGACAGAGGGGAATATATAGGGGGAGAGCGAGGCTGAAGGTGGCCATAAATTGGACGGGAAAGCGGTGGATGTGGTAGGAAACGGCGAACTAAGGATAAGGTTTGTCCTCGTGAGCTGTCAGGTGACGTGAAGAGAGGCAATTAGGGTTTGTCAACTGAGGTAGTGAGAGAGGTCGGGCTATCAGGCCTTGAGGACTTCCTTCTTATCGAAGGAAAACATCGAGAGATAGAGAGAAGAGGATCGGGGGCTCTGGTCGATCGAACGAAGGAAAGGGTCGGTGTCGAGAGGAATCGAGACAAGGAGATTGATCGGAAGGCTCAGGGGATTGTAAGCGGGCGTGGGCTCAGGCTGAGGTTTCGCCGATGGAAGCCTCGGAAGAAAGGAGAGGGGGCACGTGCAAGCACATTGGGCTATGGGTTAAAGGGGGAGGGGAAATGGGCCGGATGGTGGGCCGAGAGTGTTGGGCCGAGGGACAGAATAAGAAAAGAGTGAAAAAAAGAGCCGACTATGGGCTGGGCCAGGAAAATGAAATGAAATGAAAGAGAAAGAGAGAAGGAAAAATATAAAAATTGAAATATAAAAATAATGGAGAATTGCAAATAAATTTAGGGTTATTAGGTAGAAAATACGGGGTATTACAGGAAGGGTACTAAATTTTAGGATGAACTAAAAATTTTATTTTTTGGAAGGAACGAAATCTCAAGGGAACACGTACAAAAGGTAATGTTACCGATTATTGATTGTGGAAAAAGGTTCTCCACAACTCCTACATTGATTTCCCATCTTATTGTTTTTGGACAACTGCAAAGTCAACCAGCTAGGATTTGGTATTGTAAACGGAGGCTTCCAACAAACGATAAGTAATGTCAATTCAATTAAGTCATTAGGTAGGTATCAAGTCCTTCAGCAAAAGTATAAATCTTCCCTTTCGTTTGATTTCTTACCGCAGCAACCAACCATGGTAGAAGAAATAGATGCTCTTTGACAAAGCACATAACCTAGGACCTTATACAAAAGAAATCCGGGTCAAAGTAGATAGTCCCTGAACAGCTTTGCCACGCTGAACCCCCCAAATGATTGAAGCAAAGGGGTCCTAAGAAATTGCGAACAAAGGTGTGTCAAAGTGATAGGATTTGCAATGGATTTGGGGCAAAAAGTTTTTTTATTGATTAATCATGAAACTTTTAAAGATACGGCCGCCAATATTAGAGGAATGCCAACTCTCCCAACTAAACTAGGATTTTACACTAATCTCTATTAATTCGCTCCAAAATCAACCTAAGGAACTAATTACCATAGCCCCATAGATATAATAAATTGATTTCATCATAATTACGAAATTACCCATGTTGCCCAAATTGCAATTCTGCCACTGGTTTGGCCATCCATTGCCCTTGCTGATGTGACACCCCTTGTCCTAGCTTTTGTCGTTGTCTCCTATAGGTTAAGATACCATCATTACTTTCCCCAAAGAGCCACCTTGTCTTTAAGGTGGAATTTTGAAATCCATGGGGGTGCTACTCCAAATGAGGGGTGCTACTCCAAATGAGGTTAACTGTCACCTCCTGCCTCTTCTGCTTCTACTGCTACGTCGTCGCCTTCATCATCTCCAACAATCAATACTGGAGAGCATGATCCCGAGAATGATGTCCCGGTCTAAACTTCTCGTTACACCAAAAGCATATTCCCTTGACGCGCTTATTCTAGATGTCTCCTAAAACGCTTGAACTTGTTATCGGGTCAAGGCTCATTGCTCTTGTCTTGTGTTGTCTGTACCCCTTTTGGCTGAGACTTATGTACCTCCACCATAGCATTAATATGGGAGGCAACCCCGTTCAATGCTCTCGTGATGGGCCACTCCGTAGTGTTCCTATCCTCGACCATCTGGACCAGCTCCATCATCTCATCTAGCCCCCTCGGCCTCAGTAGATGTAGCTCAGCTCGGATACATGCCTTAAGTCCCTTAATAAAATTTCCTTCTATAACTGCTTCAAACATACCTCTTTCCAGGCCCGAAAACAACTCAAACCTTTCCATGTATTCCTAGACGGTTCCCTCTTATTTAAGTGTAAGGAGCTGCTCATGTAGATCACCGTCCTGAGTATCACAAAAAAGGTCCAATATGCAATCCTTGAATTCATCCGACGAGCACACGAGTTGCCTCTGCTTCCTCCACCAGAACCAAGCCAACACCTTTACTTCCCAGCAAAGAGCTCATTCCATCAGCTTCTCCATTGTCAGATTGTTCACAGCGAAGTACATCTCTACGCGGTATCTATATATTAAAACACAACCTTTTTGAATTGTAGGGCTGACTAGGACAAACTGATGTTATGCTGATGTATAAAGAGGTTGATAGAAGAATGACTAGGATTTAATCTTGGTAAAAGAAGGGTTGAGATGAGTGTTTTTTTGTTTTTTCTTTGGTTTTAAAAACCCACCACAATCACTACTACATTTGCGCAGAATACCGCCACTTCCCCATTTTTGCTTAAAAACCCTCCCATTTCACTTTTTACCCCCCACACCCTACACACACAGCGACACGTATGCACTTCCCTCGTTCATTTTCGTGCCCCCACAATCACTACATTTGCGCAGAATACTGCCACTTTCCCCTTTTTGCTAAAAACCCCTCCCATTTCAATTTTACCCACACACCCACACCCACACCCACACTTATGCACTTCCTCTTTACATTTTCTTGTGTTTCTCTTTTGACCCGGGTTAATTTTTTTCCCCACACCTGAAGGCGCCCGCGTCGAAGCTAGATTTTTGTTCGTTTAATTTTGGAGGGGAAATAATTTTTGGGGAGAACAAAGATTTGAAGGGGATATCTTAAATGAACTGTGCCCGAGGGCATGGAGGGCATGCCAAAGGCGCCTGCGCCGAAGCTAGATTTTTGTTCGTTTAGAATTTAGAGGGGGAAATAATTTTTGGGGAGAACAAAGATTTTGATGGAATATCTTAAATGAACCGTGCCCGAGGACACGGGTTATGACTAGTCTATATACATTTGACAACCTTTTTTGAATTCTAGTGCTGAATAGAACAAGATAAAGAGTGGCTGAGATTTGATCTTCGTAAATCAATGGTTGAGATTGGATTTTGTGAAAACTTTAGTAGGAAAACTTAAATTTTGGTCGGAAAGTGTCTTGGAAACCAAAACTTTGAAATTAAAAGTGTATTGGAAAAGATGGTGGAGATTAAATTTTAGGGGGAAAAGTGTCTTGGGAACCAAAACTTTGAAATTAAAAATGTCTTTAGAAAGATTGTGGAGAAACATGATTCATTAAATTAAACAAAGTAAAAAAATTAGCGTAAAAAATTCAACGGAACAACAAACTAGCGTTAAAAAATTTAAGTTAATACAGTCACCGAAAAATACTCTGAGGTTTGTTGCTTCGCGCCGAAGGCATAAAAAATTAAGTTAATACCGTTATCGAAAAATACCATGAGGTTTGTTGTTTCGCGCCGAAGGCGCCTGCTAAAGTTTTTTAAGCTAATTTGTTTTTCCGCGCCAAAAGCGTTCGCGCCGAGTTTGTTGTTCTGCACCGAATGCGCTCGCGCGTTGTTCCGTGCCAACAAACGGCGCCCGCATTTTACGCTAATTTGTTGTTCCGCGCCAAAGGAGCTAGCGTCGAATTTGTTGTTCTATTAAATTTTGTTACGCTAATTTACTGTTCCGCGTCGAAGGCGCCTGCGTCGAATTTGTTGTTCCGCACCGAAGGCGCTCGCGCTCGCACGTTGTTCCGCAACGAAGGTGCCCGCGCCGAATTTGTTGTTCCGCGCCAAAGGCGACCGCGCCAAATTGGTTGTTCCACACCGAAGGCACACGCGCCGAATTTGTTGTTCCGCGCCAAAGGCACCACGCCGAAGGTGCCCGTGCCGCTAAATATTTTTACACTAATTTGTTATTTTTTTTAAATTTTGGCTGTGGAAATAATTTTTTGGGGAAACAACGATTTCACGGGGAAAAATCTTAAATGAACCGTGCCCGCATGCACGGGTTATGACTAGTTCTCATACATAAGGGTCCTCTCCCTCAAAAATCGACATCTTCAGCTTTGAAATCATGTTGTCAATGCCAAAATGCACATATCCTGCTATCCAACTGGGTTGAACATAGTGAAACTATTGAAATGTGTTCAGTTGTGTATTTGTGGATCCTCCAAATCCACAAATAGGACTCACAACGCACCGTCGTCCTCACATCCATCGTCAACCCAATCTAGGTCTCCGCCGCCTTCATCGAAGCCCCAGAAGAACCCTCTGTCTTCGCCGAAGCTTCCCAAGGAGCGGCCGCCCCCACGTAGCTGTCGTCGAGCCACTGTGGGCTTCCCACCTGAACTCCAAGGGCCACGAGGCCTCTGTCGGCGTGCCCAAGGGTCGCCAGGCCGTGGGCGACCTGCCCAAGGGCCACATGGCACGTGTTTACTGTCCCCGGGTCGAGCCTTGGCGCCTTCTCTTCCACCTCGGTCGCTCCCCCACAAGTTTGGATGGGGTTCACGCCACATGCTTATGGATCGCGTGCACTGCTGTCTGGGTGGATCCCATCCTCAAAAGTGATGACTTTTCCCTTACTCTCATCCAAAGACCTCACTTATCGCCTCTGATCTTCACGGTTGTCTTCGTCTTTGTACAAATCTGTCTTCGTAGCCATCACCTCATGTTGAGGGCGACTATTCGTCCCCAAAAAATTCATTCAACATGTATTCCATCTTTGAAAATCTTTCCTTAAGGATCTTCACTGTGCTTCCTAACATTGGATGTTGTTCCTTGAGGATATTCACTTCACTTCCTAATTTCTCTTCCAAAGCGTCAATTTTTCTCGTCACCATCAGGATCGAACCCTTAGATACCAATTTGATAAAATTTGCAATAGACTTGGGGCAAAAAGTTAGTGTTTTTATTGATAAATCGTGGAACTATCAAAGATAATGCCTCCAATTTGAGAGGAATGATAACTCTCTCAACTGAACTAAGGTTCTACACTAATCTCTACTAATTCTCTCCAAAATCAACTTAAGGAACTAATTACCATATTCTCACATATATATTAATAAAATGATTTCACCATAATCATAAACTTACCCAAGTTGCCCAAAATTACGGATATGTTACTGGTTTGGCCGCCACTTGCCCTTGTTGTTGTGGCGCCCCTTGCACTAGCTTTTGCCACCGCCTCATATAGGTTATGATCCCATCACAAAGTGAAAGAGTCCCAAGGGTTCTTGACAGTTAAAGCGGCTCTGTCTTTCATTAGAGAACGTGCTGCATCTAGAGAAAATAGATGATTGAAACACCATATTAAATCAGATTTTAACTAATGTTGGATTTCTTCACTTCGCTTATACCACATTACTTGTTTCTACAAAATTACGTTCTAAATAATATCTTCTTCACGATAAATAAACCATGGTTTAAGGTATCGCCCGATACCTTTTGGTATCGGGCGTATCGGACCGGTACCGCCCAGTACCGGTCCGAAACTGACGCATGAAATCGGTATCGGCCGAAACCGTAGGGTTTCGGCCGGTTTCGCCCAGTATCGGGCGAAACTGGCCGAAACCCAAGGGTTTCGGCCAAGAAATGTGAAAGAAACAGACCAAAATCAAAAAATAAGAGGAAGAAGAAGAGAAACAAGGAAGAAACTGAAAAAAAAACAGAAAATCGAACTTACCTCACCGGGCCGCCGCGCCGTGCCACCGCCTGCCGTTGCGCGCCGCCGCCGCCGCCTGCCGCCTCGCCTCGCCGCCGCCTGCTGTCGCACCGCCTGCTGCCGCTCCCGTCCGCTCCTGCCGCACCCGTGAGATAGAGAGAGAAGACCACGTGTGAAGAGGGGGAGAATGACGTGCGAGAGAGAGAATTGGGAAATTTGAATGGTAAACTTGTAAATAAGTTATATGTATGTGTAGAGAAAGATATTTTATAGCAAACTTGTAAATAGGTGATATGTGCACAAAGCAAAATGGTAGGTGCGCAAAGCAACTCCAAGGCAAACTTGCAAATAAGTGGTACGTGCGCAAAGTAAAACGGTGGGTGTGCAAGGCAAACTTATAACTACTTTAGTTTTTTTACGTATCTGATAGATTTTATGTATTTAAAACTACCGATACTGACCAACCGAAACCCACGTCCGATACCGCCGAAACGGACGATACCGATACCGAAACTTAAATTTTCGAGAGAGCGATACCGATACCGATACCGAGACCTCAAACCTTGAAATAAACTATTGCAAGCACCGACTAGATTCCAACACTACATAACATTAAACTAGAAATAAGCATATTTTGTCATACACCAACGAATCATCATATGTTAGTCTCTGAACTCTCCTACATATATACCAGAATTTTATACGATGATGCTATATTAACTTTCTTGCATTTAATGATCTTCTATTTAAAGTGGTAAAACTCTTGTTTCTGTTAACAGATATATCAGCCAATATATCCCTAAGATATGAGAAAAAAATCGGTTGTACCATTTTGATCCCATATTTATCAAAATTTTAGATATCGACCAATATATCAAGCAATCCTTGTTGGATGTCAGCCTATATGGATCATATTTGATTTACTGGTATAAACTAATTTGGATTTCAAGATAAAACTGAAATATTAATCACTTAATAAAAGCTAAACTAATTGTCCATTATGTTTGAACCCATAACCATTGTATGTATCTCCTAAATTCTTTCTTAAATGCTTTGCTTTCGTTTGAAAACCGATAGTCAATAAGACCCAAACTGATCAAGAAAAGATAGGGAAACCCTAATTGAAATAAAAATCAGCAAGCATCCTAATCAATTTTCACCTACTTATTTTCGTAAAAGATGCCCTAATCAAAACCGAGAGTTAGCCTAATCACCCGAATTTATTTATTTTTTATACTTAAAGCACATAAATTTACTTTTTTATTTGCAGTGATAACCAATTGATTTGTAATGCATAAGTTCCAATCCTAAACCAATAACTTGCTTATAAATATTCTTTGTTTTTAAATTATAAAACTAAATTACCTAAATTTAGAGTGAGAATTTCATTTCATTATTATATCATATTGCATTCATCCAATTCAAAGTAAGCAGTAGGTACAATTATCATGTTGTATAAGTTAATTGAAATTCAATTTGGCTACTTTTAATTTCATGATTTATTTTATCGTATTGTGATAAGTGCATTGATTTAAATATCGGCATTATCAGTCGATGAATTGGTATCGCCCCAGACCGAGACGATATCGCGGTATTTTGTGAAATTAAGACAAAAATCCCGATATCTGGTTTTATCTGCGATATCAGTCGATATATCGGGCCAATATTGACCGACATGGTCGGGTACTGTTCCAGTTGGGTTTTAAAAAATTTCTAAACGGGTTTGAATCGTCCGATCCAAACCCGTTAGCTTAAATCAAAGAAAACAACTGCTCCCGTTGCCATTTCTCACTCTTGTTGCTCTTGCACTAGTCGCTCTCTTGCTCGTTCCCCGGTGTTATGGTTTTGAGTTCCGTCGAAACCAAAGGAAAATTGGAGGTAAATCAAAGGAAAAAAGTAAGTTTTTTGATATATTTTTTAATTCGACATTTTTTACAGCTTTTTAAAGATATTTTTTTCGATTTAAAGGGAAATTTCAATCTTTAATTTTCTTACATTTTTCTTCTTTCTTCTTTTTGCGACTGATGCTCTTCTTTCTTCTTTTTGCGATTGATGCTCTTCTTTCTTCTTATTATTGTTATTATTATCATTCTTCTTCTATCGGTTACTGTGCTATGTCACCCTATCGGTTCACGTGATGTCTGTCACTCTGTCGGCTCCTCTGTCTGTCGGCTCATGTGCTCTGTCACTCTGTCGGCTCCTCTGTCTGTCGGCTCATGTGCTCTGTCACTCTGTCAGCTCCTTTGTCTATCGGCTCATGTGATCTGTCACTGGCTCAACGCTCTATATTTTAAATAGTTAGCAATTCAGTGAATTCACAGAGTAGTGAGCACTAGAGCAATTTTCAAACGGGTTTTTAAAAATTTTAATTATGGGAATAATAATTTCGATGACGATATTGTAGTGCCCTGGGAAGCTACTGCACATGTACTAGAGGGGGGGTGAATAGTACTTTTAAATAATAGGGAGAGTTATTCCTAATTATCGTGCAATTAACAAACAACAATGCGGAATAACAACGATCAACAAGAATAAATGCAAACGCAAACAAATGGTTTAATGGGTTCGGATCCACCCAAGTCTCCCCGACTTGTTCCCGGTGATCCTACGTCCCAACCACCCGGATCCCTTCCGGATACTTGAGTTAGAAACCCTAACTCAAGATTTCCAATATGAACACTTGCGAAAACCTCACAAGTGCAATCGACCTACAATCGATGACCGTGACTCCCACAACCCGGGATCACGCAAAACCTCTCATAACCGAGAGTATACAATTCAAATATAACTGAAATGAAATGCTTACCAACAAAATACCTATGCCTTGAGATTTCTTACCAAATTAGGGCAAAGAGGATTTTGATGGAGGAAGAGTCACCAAACCCTAGCTTCAAGAAGATGACCAGCAATGGAAGCCTAGGGATGAGATGGATGACCTAGAATCAAGCCCTTGGCTTGGAAGGCTCACAATCAATGAATCTCTCTTGAGGAATAAGAGTGAGGGAGAGATTCTTGAGAATGGGAGAGCATGAAGATGAGAGTTGAAAGCTTCTCTTTGAATCAATAGAACTCTGAAATAGCAGCCTTGGATCCTATGAAATAACCCCTTCAGGTATTTAAAGGATCAAGAGAAAAGAGAGAGAGAAACGTCGCTTTCAAAACTCCAACGGATCTAAATCTGAAGCAGACTAGTCGGTCTAAGAAGGATCACTGACCGACTAGTTCATCAACTAGTCGGTCGGTGATTCAACATGGACCGACTAACAGCTCGACAGCCAAAAGAGTGATTTCCAGGCAACATGAACTAGTCGGTCTAAGAAGACTTGCCAACCGACTAGTTTGCCAACTAGTCGGTCGGTGAGTGGTCTTTGACCGACTAAGAGTGAAATGTACGAAGCTGAATACAAGTTACACTAGTCGGTCTAAGAACAAATGCTGACCGACTAGTTTCACAACTAGTCGGTCGATGAATGTTCTTGGACCGACTAACTGCAAACAGTAACTCAGGCTGTACAGAGGCAAGCTCAACTAGTCGGTCTGAGAAGGATTCCTAACCGACTAGATCGTCATCTAGTCGGTCGGTGAACCTTCTTTGACCGACTAATTGATCGACATGGCTGAGCTGAAATGAGATAGTACATCTAGTCGGTTCATGAAGAGTTGCCGACCGACTAGATCGTCATCTAGTCGGTTGGTGACTCTACTTGAACCAACTAAGATGCACTAGAAGCCGAGGGAAGAAGTGATAGGGTTCGGGAAAGTTTCTAATGGCTTCTATGATAATCCTAGCTCTAAGATATGAGCGAAATGAAGGTTATAAGGTAAGTCCTACTCAAGGCTTAACATTCTAATCTATGAAGCTAGAAGACTACAAAATAAACCTTACGAGCCATCTTCAAAGCTTCAATCTTCATTCCTCTTGACTTCAATATTGCTCCTTGAGCTTCAACGAAGCTCCAGGCACACGATCACGCATATTGAGAAGTCTTGAGACGTCGTTTTTGTTGTACGTGGTATTTTGGCGACGATCTCCATTACTGCGCTCACAAATTGTTAGTTCACGAATTATTTATGTTTGCTCATCATCCAAAACCAAATCCGGGGATTCCAATACTCAACATTCTCCCCCTTTTTGGTGATGACAAACCAACATAAATAATAATCAATAATAATGTACTAAATGGAATATACTTACTCCCACTGCATTGATGACACATTAGTTCCATATGAAATAATAAGCACATACATCAAGCAGACGAGGAAAGTAAAAAATTCAAATCCAATATTTGAAATTTAGGATTTGAAATCCATTTTTATATCTTAACTCCCCCTGAATCTAACATATCAAATTAGATTCATGGTAAATTTCCATTTAGCACATGCCATTATTATATCTCTCCCCCTTTGGCATAATCCAAAAAGAACGGGAGGAAGCCAATGACAATAAATCATGGCCAAATAATTCATAAAGCATGGGAGTCTAAGAATACGACCACGTTTCATATGACACCAAAATAAAATTCGAATAAAATCAAAGCGTGTCAATGAGACCATAGTCGAAAATTGAAAACTTAAATCATCAAAATATCAAATGTAAATTCACTTATTGAAGAAATGAATTTACTCTCCAATATCAACATTTATAGCTATTTTAGTGCATGGAAAACAATTCTATGTTTTCATACAACTAAAGCTATTGAATCAAAATAAATCGTCGAGCGACGAAATCAATATCAGAGACATACATAAAATGTGCACAAAGGAATGATCCATCAGAAGAGCGTTGCACATCATAGAATATCAAATGTCACAATATCGATCGAAAATGAACATAAAGTAAAAGCACATCAAAACTAAGTGAAGTGTGCGATGAGAAGTGACAAGGTGATAAAAGTAATACGAAAATCATCATAATAACTTTTAAAACATGTCATGCCAAAAATAGATAAGAATTTCAAAGCATTTATGGCATTCACAATTCTATCATGCTAGGAGAAACAAAATGATACCAATGTAAAGAAATAGATTTTAACCAAGCATGCATTCAACCCTCATGGATACCAAATGTAATATCATACTTACAACATTAAGCTCCCCGTACATTGGTGCATTACCTAAGCACCATCAACTCCGTTTGAATGAAAGTCTTCGCAAATCAAGGAGTTGTTAGGGTTGGTATCCCACGGTGGATTGAACCTAGAAAACTTCATTTTGGTATCCAAAACCCCTTTTGGATCCAATGGGTTAGACAACAAATTTGAAATACGACATTAAAATAATTGTAACCCATGAGTTAATGTGATCAAAATCAATTTTATAAACAAATGCCTTGGTACCCATAACATGATCATAAGCTCATGGTACCAAGCATTGAAGAGTTAAAAGAACTAACCCTTCGGAAACCAAGTCCAAGAGGAACTTGACTTTCCAACATAATTATCATTCAAAATAACATCATTAATATAGGATTGCACATAAACATTCATAGCATGATTGCTAGTGTTCTTGGGACCCCAAATAGTGTAAATTTTGGGAATCCTCTTCCTAGTGGTTGCATGCACAAAAGGTTGATTTCTATGTGGTGCATGTGGCCTAGGAGCATGAGATCTAGCAATAGCATTATGATGAGCATGAGATCCATGATGTGGTGTAGCATACATACGTGGATAAGCATGAGGTGTGTATGCATGAGGATGATTATGAGAGAAGGCATGCACATGTGGATGAGATGTTTGAACATAAGCATTAGGATGTGAATGAGCATCATTACGTGCATGTGGGTGTCTCATATGAGTGTTTGCACGTGCTCGTGGGTGCGGAGCATAAAAATCATCATTAATATGAACCGGTGGAGTTGGATGTGTGTTCCTACGTGGCATAGCATGTGAGTACAAAAATGCATGACCCCTCTTTGGAGGTCTACCCAAAGTGGGTTTCTTTCCAATCGGGGGTGTGTACGAAGTGGAAGCACTATTGGTAGGATAACTACCAATGGGGTGTTTGCTCCCACTCGTCGAGGCATCGGATGTCGGCCTAACAAAGGTGGTAGGCGATTTGGATGAGTCTCACATCTTATATCCCAAGCCAATGTGGTGTTTGGCCGGAAGTAAGTCATTTAGGATATTATCCAAATGGCCCTTACCTTTATTGAAATCATTGATACGGCCTAACGTGCACTCATACTTCTCTTTGAGAGAATGCAAAGAAGCATCCAAAGTAGATACTTGCGATGTGAGTGCATAAACACGTGATTTGAGATTCTTATTCTCAATACTCAAAGTTGAGTTTTGAGACGTCAAATCCGCTATCACATGTTCATCCGAATCCTCAACAAGAACATGCTCAAGTTGAGATTTGAGGGACTTCACCTCATTTCTCAACAAGCCATTATGAGTGAGCAAACTTGCTTTCTCATTGACGAGAGTCTCAACAATGGTGTCATTGTTGGTGATGGTAGACTTAGGAGAGGTTTGGAGGTTGACAAGTTCATCTTTGGTCTTGTTATATCGATCTACTAATTTAGTAAATTTAGACCAAATTTCTTGGTTTGCTAACCTCATTTCATCAATAGTAGGTTCTCCGCTTTCCTCCTCGCTACCATCCTCGCTTTCATCCTCGCTATCATCGAAGGATGACTTTCGATCTTTTGCCTCATTAGCCATGAAGCAGAGTTTTGCTTTCTCCACTCTTCCATCATCCGACTCTCCACTTGAGGAATCCTCTTCGGAGTCGGTGAATGTGCCAACAAGTCCTTTCTTGTACTTTCTCGACTTGTCGTACTTTGATGCTTTCCCCTTCTCCTTGTGTTTGTAGAGAGGACAATCCGGTTTGATGTGTCCTGGCTTGTTGCATTTATAACACACGGGAGTAGAAGCATTAGTCGAACTAACTTTAGATTTATTCAAAGATATACCTTCTCGGAGAAATCGATCGAACTTCCTTGCCATACGGGCAATGGATTCCATATCCAATTCGTCTTCCGATTCTTCATCATCGGTAGATGGAGCGGCCTTGAAGGCAATCGTCTTTTTCTTTGGCTCATCTTGCTTCAAGTATGCTTTCATCTTTTCCTTCATTCGGATCTTACTATCCTTGCGTACCTCGTAAGACAACAAGGTACCCATTAGTTGTACGACGGTATATTTATTCATGTCATTACCTTCCTCGATGGCGAAGGTACGCTTCTCCCAACATGATGGAAGACCGTCGATAATCTTCGCGACTTTCTCCTTTTGGGTATAGACCTTCCCAAGAGCTTCCAAGTCGTTTGATATATCCACGAAGTGAGCGTAATATTCCTTCATGGTTTCGCCCTGCTCCATATGAAACAACTCAAATTCTTTATTAGCAACGACGAGTTTAGAATCTTTTACCGTACTCGATCCTTCGTGCAATATGAGGAGTTGGTTCCATATTTGATATGCACTCTTACATGTGCATATCTTGTTGAAGTCCTCGGGCTCCAACGCACAATTCAAGGCATTCATTGCCTTGGCATTGGCTACTTCCGCGGCGACCTCCGCGGGAGTCCACTTCGCGAAATCTTCTTCGGAAGGCTCGACATACTCCGTCATGGTGGCTCTCCATAGTGAAGCGCTCCGGAGGAAGATTTGCATCCGGCATTTCCAGTACCCATAGTTGGTACCGTTGAAGTGTGGAGGCCTGACTGAGGATAGTCCTTCCATAACTGAAGAAGCTCCATTGCGGTTCTTGAAGACGTTGTAGTCGTTGTTCGTCATAGCTTTGAACTTTGGCTATGTGTAGCTTTGAACTTGGCTCTGATACCAATTGTAGTGCCCTGGGAAGCTACTGCACATGTACTAGAGGGGGGGTGAATAGTACTTTTAAATAATAGGGAGAGTTATTCCTAATTATCGTGCAATTAACAAACAACAATGCGGAATAACAACGATCAACAAGAATAAATGCAAACGCAAACAAATGGTTTAATGGGTTCGGATCCACCCAAGTCTCCCCGACTTGTTCCCGGTGATCCTACGTCCCAACCACCCGGATCCCTTCCGGATACTTGAGTTAGAAACCCTAACTCAAGATTTCCAATATGAACACTTGCGAAAACCTCACAAGTGCAATCGACCTACAATCGATGACCGTGACTCCCACAACCCGGGATCACGCAAAACCTCTCACAACCGAGAGTATACAATTCAAATATAACTGAAATGAAATGCTTACCAACAAAATACCTATGCCTTGAGATTTCTTACCAAATTAGGGCAAAGAGGATTTTGATGGAGGAAGAGTCACCAAACCCTAGCTTCAAGAAGATGACCAGCAATGGAAGCCTAGGGATGAGATGGATGACCTAGAATCAAGCCCTTGGCTTGGAAGGCTCACAATCAATGAATCTCTCTTGAGGAATAAGAGTGAGGGAGAGATTCTTGAGAATGGGAGAGCTTGAAGATGAGAGTTGAAAGCTTCTCTTTGAATCAATAGAACTCTGAAATAGCAGCCTTGGATCCTATGAAATAACCCCTTCAGGTATTTAAAGGATCAAGAGAAAAGAGAGAGAGAAACGTCGCTTTCAAAACTCCAACGGATCTAAATCTGAAGCAGACTAGTCGGTCTAAGAAGGATCACTGACCGACTAGTTCATCAACTAGTCGGTCGGTGATTCAACATGGACCGACTAACAGCTCGACAGCCAAAAGAGTGATTTCCAGGCAACATGAACTAGTCGGTCTAAGAAGACTTGCCAACCGACTAGTTTGCCAACTAGTCGGTCGGTGAGTGTTCTTTGACCGACTAAGAGTGAAATGTACGAAGCTGAATACAAGTTACACTAGTCGGTCTAAGAACAAATGCTGACCGACTAGTTTCACAACTAGTCGGTCGATGAATGTTCTTGGACCGACTAACTGCAAACAGTAACTCAGGCTGTACAGAGGCAAGCTCAACTAGTCGGTCTGAGAAGGATTCCTAACCGACTAGATCGTCATCTAGTCGGTCGGTGAACCTTCTTTGACCGACTAATTGATCGACATGGCTGAGCTGAAATGAGATAGTACATCTAGTCGGTTCATGAAGAGTTGCCGACCGACTAGATCGTCATCTAGTCGGTTGGTGACTCTACTTGAACCAACTAAGATGCACTAGAAGCCGAGGGAAGAAGTGATAGGGTTCGGGAAAGTTTCTAATGGCTTCTATGATAATCCTAGCTCTAAGATATGAGCGAAATGAAGGTTATAAGGTAAGTCCTACTCAAGGCTTAACATTCTAATCTATGAAGCTAGAAGACTACAAAATAAACCTTACGAGCCGTCTTCAAAGCTTCAATCTTCATTCCTCTTGACTTCAATATTGCTCCTTGAGCTTCAACGAAGCTCCAGGCACACGATCACGCATATTGAGAAGTCTTGAGACGTCGTTTTTGTTGTACGTGGTATTTTGGCGACGATCTCCATTACTGCGCTCACAAATTGTTAGTTCACGAATTATTTATGTTTGCTCATCATCCAAAACCAAATCCGGGGATTCCAATACTCAACAGATATTGTTCTGAGAAAACAATGTGGAATGTACATAAATGATTATAAAATGAAACTGATTTCAATTAATCTCTGTAGACAAGTATTGGGTCATGTTTGGCAGTTTATTGCCTTATTGGATATATAAAAATTGGATTGGTTGGGGGATCATGCAAGCACTTGTAAAGTTGTATACTTGGATAATTTGGCTTAAATCCAATAACGGATACGGTCCCTTACAGGCAACCAGCTAGGCCCAATTCTTAACTATATAGATTGACATGATGATATTGTCTTTGGGCTACAAATAAAGACATTGTCTCCTGATTCCTGAATATATGATATATGCATATAAATCCAATAATTATTTCCAATCATGTGTCATGATATATTTTAATTTTTATGATATGTTTTAATTTTTTAAACTTTTGTATCTTAAATTTTGATTTAATATTTTTCTAATGTTTGTCTTCTTTGATAGTAAAATTTGAAAATGTCTTTTAAAGCATCTAGGAAGGCATCATCCGTCGCGGAAACAAATTTTTGGGATCGTGGAAAAAATTACATCTAATAAAGTGAGATGCAAGTTTTGTGAGTATGTCATGAGATGCGGTATTAGTCGTTTCAAGACCTAACTTGCAGGAAAGAGAGGAAATTTCACTACTTGCATAAAAATTCCTGAAGAGGTTAGGCATGAGATTATTGCTGCATTACAAGCCACACAGTTATCGAAAGAGGTGAAAGAGATGAGGATGTTGAAGTGGGGTCCTCCTATGAAGCCAGTCAATGTCCTATAAGGTTCAGAGAAAAGGTCTTATAAGGTTCAGAGAACCGATGTGAAGGCATATATAGTCAGGTTCAAGAAACGAGGAAGATGAAGCATCTGGGAAAGAAAGGTAAAGGACTACAATCCACCCTTAATGAGCATTGAAAGAAGGAAAGAGAAGATGTGTGCAAGTGGATTACACGATGTAATTTTAAGTCAGGAATACCATTCTCTTTGTTGGATCGCCTATTTTTGGGCAATTGATGCATGATGTATGCAAATATGGACCTAACTTGAAATGTCCTACTTCGTATGAGATAGCTGAGAAGTATCTTCCTAAGAAAGTTGCTTCTAAGGAGAAGTTGAAAGCTTTTCTAAAGACATGTAGACTGCATGGTTGTAGTCTTCTGACAGATTTTTGGACTGACATGATGGTTAAGAACATAATGAACATTGTCCTTCATTTTTATGCTAGAACGATGTTCTATGATTCTAAGAATACATCTAATGATATGCATTATGGCAAATATATTTATGATCTGGTAAATGCAGTAATTGAGAAGTTGAAAAAACAATGTCGTTCAAATTGTGACTGACAATGCATCGAACACTAAGGCTGCAGCGAAGTTAGCTGTAAGACATTCCTTTATTTTCTGGACTTTCTATGCTGCACACACATTGAATCTCTTATTACATGATATTGAAAAGCAAAAGCACATCTGTAATGCAATTTTAGATGCGAGTGTCATCACAGTCTACATGTATGCCTGCATTATAGTGCTTGATATGATGAGAGAGAAGATTAGGGATGATCTTGTTAGGCCCGGTGTTACCCGCTTTGCTATATGTTTTGTCAATGCAAAGCTTGCAGGTAAAGAAGTCCAAATTAAAGGCTTTTGTCAACTCCACTGAATGGGAGGAATTGAAGTTCTCTATGACAGCTCAAGCAAGAATGGTATAAATCTAATATCGTATATCTAATTTCATTTTGTTATTTGGTTCGCATATTATCGCAATTAAGAGCTAAATAACTAATTGATGATTTTTTATTAAATTTGTCATATATCATCATCAATATATGTTCATTTTGAAAAAAGTAACACTGGCATTCAAAAATTTTGATCATATCGTTAACGTTCTTCAAAAGACAGATAGCGACACTCTACCAATGGGATGGTTGTATAGAGACATGGACATGCAAGAAGAATATCACAATTATTTTGAAGCATGACGAGAAAAATTTTAGACCGATTTCCATTCTAATTGACAAAAGATTGAATGACAAGCTGAAGACTCATTTGCACATGACGGGCTATTTATTAACTCGTATTTTTATTATCAAAGAGTGAAGGCTATTGATGGAGATGGTGCCTTTGCTGATGGTATCACAGAATGCATGTTCAGGATGTATGCCAATCATCATAAGATGCAAGATAAAATTAGCTTTCAGCTATTGGTGTATCAAAATCGAAGTGGATCTTTTGGTAGGAAAATAGTAAAAGACAAGCAAAAAATCTTGAACTTGATACAGGTATAGCTAAGAAACTAATATCAATTTTATATTCCTATTATAGCATCTTTTTATATTTTGAAGTTTAAATTAAAAGGATTTTGATTTTGATTTTTATTTTTTATTTTTAGTTAATTGGTGGCTTATACATGACGGCACGGCGCCTAATTTGAAGAAGATAGCCATGAGAATTTTGGAATTGACCACTAGCTCAAGTGGTTGTGAAAGAAATTGGAGTGTTTTTGATATGGTAAAATTTTAAATAAATTTTCTTTTATATCATCCATTAATCATTTGCATATTTCTTATGATGGCTAATTGGTTATTGTATTTTCAGTAACAGATTCACACGAAGAAAAAGAATAGACTAAGATTCACACGAAGAAAAGGAATAGACTAAGATTCACACGAAGAAAAGGAATAGACTAAGTATCGATAAATTAAAACTTTGAAAGACTTAGTTTATATCAAATTCAATTCCTAGCTAAAAAAGATTTGAGAGCAGAAACATCGATATCATATTTGCTCGTTCTATTACGGAGGGCAAGGTGGTCGAATGGATGTCTCAAAAAAACAGCCGATATTTCAATTGATTCAGATAATGAGGATGAAGAAGTCTTCTTTAGAGAAATGCTGACATGGAGGCAAGTTGAAGAAGCAATGTGAGCTGATCCAACACCAAAGGCTAGTAAAAGATTAAAGACTACAAAGAAAGGAAAAGTCATCGCATCATCATGGAAGGAGAATGAAAAGGGGAAGTGGAAGAAGCAAATGCTTGAGTAGGAAGCTTTAGGTTCTGATTCATAGATCTCCTCAAAGTCATCTTTTTCGTATAGTTCTGATTCTGATACGAAAGCATCTGTATATGCTGAAATATTCATGCCAGAGACGTGTGTAAAATGATCTTGTTATATAATATGGATGTAAGTCACTCTTTCGGGTAATCTTTTAATTTATTTTCTATTCAAGATATATTTTAAGTTTTAATATTTTGTTAATTTGTAGACTTATAGTATTAGTTCATTACATACTCGTATGTTAATGCTAGCGGTTACTTAATACATTTATCGTAACTTTATATAATCATATTGATTATATTTTGGTAATATGAAAAATCATATATGTTTATGATATTATAATTGTATATTTATCATGTCCGATATGACTAACCCGATATTTACACGTAACCCTGATATATCCCCCGATATCGATATCTGATATCCGATATGGCCAATCCGATGCGATACCAATATCCGATATTTACAATTTTGGATAAGTGATAACATATATGATCTGTGTGTCAGCATGGTGTAATTTCATTAGGTAGATGACATACATGAGATTTGATTTACTCTTGAGTTAACAATATTTGTCTATAAATTTTTATAGATTGCCAAATGTGAATCTAATATAATCTCATATTCCCAATTTATCATCCAATTTCCATTATCTGAGAAGGAAAACCCTTGATGTATCATGATATCCAATATTTAAAACTTTGGTGCAGTGTGTACTTACAATTTTTTCTTGTACAAAAAAGAGTAATGTTCTTGAAATCTTGCTACCTGTATGTATGTGGTTTGTGCAGATGCGGTTTTCTCTGACAACATTCTGTAATTCTATTTTCATTCTAGTGCCAATACATCTCATATTTCAAATGCTTTGAATGTTCCTCTTCATATACCAATTTTCTAGGATGCTCCAGGAAGCCACTACTTAAGGTTTATCAACCAAGTGATATACCCCTTTCTTGGTCTACTTAGTCAACTTCTTAAGTTGAGGATTTTGATCTTTCGATATCCCTTTGGAAAGGTACTTATTCTTGCACTCATCATATTTTTTATCAAGTTATTTCTCCTTAATTTCACTTCCATACTACAGTTTTAATTTTGCCTTATATGTAGTATCTATTCCTAAACCTTCCCGTAATGATCTCATTAATCACGATAAGTAAAGTGCTACAGAGAAAGGATGGATACATGTAAAAAAATGAAACATGAGTTAACTACATTGCCTCTAGAAAGCAAAACGTAGGCCATCAATAGGGAGAAAATAGGATAAATACCATCGGTCAACCCTACGTTTTAATATCTACCACACATTTTAAAAAGTTTGCTGAAATACCATCCCGCTTAAAAAGAGACTAAAATACCCACATTCGTTCCCAAACATTAAAACTCAACAAAATTGCAGCGGACGACGGAAACAATTGCAGCGGACGACGTTCTCCCTCCGGCGAGCGAAGCCCAGCACCTCGCACCGCCTCGAACTCCGCTTGACAGCCTCGACACCGCTCATCACCGCCAACCCACAACCCAACGCCGAAAGCACCCCAATCTACGTCGACGCCGAACACCGACCACCACGCTTCGCCGTACTCCGACCACCCCACAACTACGGCAACGCCTCGCCGTACTCCGACAAAGCCCTATGAACCAATTTGCGCCAATTTGCGCCAATATACGCCAATATACGCCAATATACATGACGTATATTGGCGTATATTGGCGCATATTGGCGCATATTGGCTTATATTGGCTCATAGGGCTTTGTCGGAGTACGGAGAGGCGTTGCCGTAGTTGTGGGGTGGTCGAAGTACGGCGAAACGGGGTGGTCGAACCCAACGCCGAAAGCACCTCGCATCTACTTCGACGCCGAACTCCGACCACCCGCTTCGTCGTACTCCGACCACCCCACAACTACGGCAACGCCTCTCCGTACTCCGACAAAGCCCTATGAGCCAATATAAGCCAATTTGCACCAATTTGCGCCAATATGCGCCAATATACGCCAATATACGTCATGTATATTGGCGTATATTGGCGTATATTGGCGCAAATTGGCTCATAGGGCTTTGTCGGAGTACGGAGAGGCGTTGCCGTAGTTGTGGGGTGATCGGAGTTCGGCGAAGCGGGTGGTCGGAGTTCGGCGTCGAAGTAGATGCGAGGTGCTTTCGGCGTTGGGTTCGACCACCCCGTTTCGCCGTACTCCGACCACCCCACAACTACGGCAACGCCTCTTCGTACTCCGACAAAGCCCTATGAGCCAATATAAGCCAATTTGTGCCAATTTGCGCCAATTTGCGCCAATATACGTCATGTATATTGACGTATATTGGCGTATATTGGCGCAAATTGGCGCAAATTGGCTCATAGGGCTTTGTCGGAGTACGGCGAGGCGTTGCCGTAGTTGTGGGGTGGTCGGAGTACGGCGAAGCGTGGTGGTCGGTGTTCGGCGTCGACGTAGATGGGGGTGCTTTCGGCGTTGGGTTGTGGGTTGACGGTGATGAGCGGTGTCGAGGCTGTCAAGCGGAGTTCGAGGCGGTGCGAGGTGCTGGGCTTCGCTCGCCGGAGGGAGAACGTCGTCCGCTGCAATTGTTTCCGTTGTCCGCTGCAATTTTGTTGAGTTTTAATGTTTGGGAACGAATGAGGGTATTTTAGTCTCTTTTTTAAGCGGGATTGTATTTCAGCAAACTTTTTAAAATGTGTGGTAGATATTAAAACGTAGGGTTGATCGATGGTATTTAGCCTATTTTCTCCATCAATAGGTGTACACAGTGAAGTTATCTTACAAAGGGCCAAGTGGAGTAAAGACACAACTAATTCCTAAAGAATATTCAAAGAATTCTGGTTTTAACTAGTTTTAAACTATCTCCCCGATTTCTTGTTTACATTTGGGAATTCTTTTAGGTTGGCGTTATCAAGCACTGATTATATACCAGAAAGGTATCAAAAGTCTTTGCATGGTGATCTTCACAAATGTACAGATCATAAATAATTAAATATAATCATTTGATTGTAAGATTTAGATGAAGTATAAGATATGCGGGCTCAAGAAGGCTACGTGAAACATTCCGCAAGAAGTTGATTTGATGAGTTCAGTACCATTATCATACATTATGGACATAGCAGATGTTATATTCAATATTCATTACTTGGTTTTTGTCGTACTTTTGCTGGCACAATTGTCCTTCAATTTCACATTGACGATATTATAGCTACTGGTAATGATCAACAAGGTATTCCAACTTCAATACCTTTGTTGCAAAGTATAGGCTTCGATGATATTATTTTGATCACTCTCCATTTATCCTCCATACTTCAGTTTGAGTCTGTAACATCGCTCTGCCAGTTTATGTTGATGATATTATAGTTATTAATGATGATTATCAAGGTATCCTAATCACAAACATTTATTCATGCTCTCACTTCCATATAAAAGATAGTGAGTCTTTGAGGTATCTTCTGGGGATAAAGGCGGGTAGGTCAAGCAAAGCCCTTTTTTACTCTAAAAGGAATTATTATATTTGCTTGATGAAAATTATGCTAGGAACTAAACCTATGGAACCATGCTCCAATATTTGTGTTCGATTAAAATTTGGAACCGTCTCCCATTCATGGTCACTATTGAAAACTTGTTGACTGAGACTTGTCCAGAGGATACTTATTTCATGAGATTGTTGAGCAGTTTAATGAAGAATCTGTGTAAGCTTCTTCAGACTTCGTTTGTCGAATTTGTAATTTTGGAGATAAAAGGCCCTCCAGTTAAGGCTAGTATTTTTGATCTTTTTTTTTCCAAATTTTATTGTTGTCGGTTACGAAGATGATGATTTGACCAGTGATCCACTGACCCCCAATTTATTTAGTTTTATTATATTTTTGTTGCATATATTCTAGTAACATGGAGTAAGAATGTCAGTACCAGATCGAGTGCCAAAACCGACTTTAAAACCATGGCTCATACTACAGGTAAAAGGATGTGGGTTCAGTCACTTCTACAAGACATAAGCACTCTCTGCAACATGCTTATGAAGATGCATTATCACATCAAGCTGGCATTTACATCACCAACAGTGCAATCCTTTACAAGAGAACCAAACATACACTTATCCGAAATATAGTCACTTCATATTTTACTTATAATAATCAGACCGGTGATAATTTCATTAAGGCTCCATCACACAATGATTTTTTTCAGCTTCGTAACAAGATGGTATGATTGCCATCGTGCACCAACTTGAGGGCAAGTTTTAAGGAATAAAGGCATTTCTATGATTGTATTATTATCTTTCATCTCTATAAACTTTGCAACAAGCCAATTTAGGTTAATGCCTCTTTTCCCTATAACAATATCGACCATTATTGATGCCCTCTGAATAATGGACTTGTTTAGTATCCGTCTATGCTCCCTAAAACACATGTTGATATCTTTGTATGTATTGTTACACCTTACAACATGTCCTAGAAATTTTGTTGCACGTTATGCTGCTAGTATTTTGCTTTTCCCATATTTTTGGGTGGGGATGACATATTACTGCAAAAGCTAGGTAAGCAAATTAACCTAGTGCCACTAGTTTTATTTTGTCATACTCTTCGATTCATTTCAAAGTTATGGCCATTGTGGATATCCAAAGAGATATAAAGCAAATACTTGAAAAACGGGTTGCACGTGTATCAGAAACGTATCGGATACATACAAGTACTTTGATGCTTACTGAAGGTTTGTGAACTATACTTTTGAAGTATTCAAAATAATTTAAAAAATAATTCATGTGTTTGAGACGCTTCGGATACTTTCAGCACTAGTAGTTTTATGCATCATCATCATCATCACCACTACTTAAAAAGACCTTCGGTAAAACCATAAGTTTGTTGAGTGATTTTTAATTCGTATAACCGAAAAACTTTTAGCAAATGATTAATGTACAATTTAAAACTTCATATATGATCGTTGCTCTGGTACCATGTTGAGAAAGAAAAATAGCCACCCTAACCCGGGACATGTGTGTTGTTTATATTGCTAAGAAAATACCATACAATTACAATTCTTCTTCCAATTCATGAACATTATGTTCATAATTCAATGTTTTGGACAATAGAAATAAACAATATAAGCACACATATATAGATAGACCTACAATTGATTTGCTGCCATATTGCATATTTGATTTAGGATTAGTTTCATCACAACTCTATAACCTATTGCAACTTATCATCACATCCATATATGTTCCTCCTATAAGCTTCTGTAAAAACTTCTCAAGCATGACCACTATGGTCAATTATGTTATAATTTTTTATTTTTATGTGTACTCATATTCAAAACAATAAAAAATGTAATACATATTATTTTCTATGATATACGAAATATTGGTCAGTGGGACATTACAAGTGTCCATCCATGTCCAACACTTAAAAACTGCAAACCATTAGTTCCCTTAAAAACGTGTATGAGGGGAAGTATGTTATGGTCATTTTTGACAAAAGCTAACTTTCCGAAGAGATTTTACTAAAATAAGGTTTCTTTCTTGCTTTATGGACCGAATAAACATATATTCTAAAGAAACAAAATTTTATGGACATGGCATGTTGCCTCAATTTTGGACATCAGCCATGTCCAACACATTATCCTTATTAGAGCACAACACTCTATGTAAGATGGGTATTTCTATCATGAAGCCGTACGATGTATCGAACATGCCGACACCCGTACCCGACATCGACACTTCTTGGAGATTTTTATGACACATGTTCAACACTTCGTATCACTTGTCAGACACATGTACTCCTAGAGTTGTATTATGGGGGTATCATGTAATTTTCTGTGTTATAATTGTGATTTTGTGTATGCTTGAGATAAGTAGAAAATGTAACTGCAAGATGGAGTTATGAACATACATAAGTTGTGTTTAAATGTAATATGATTTGATATTATCTTTTATGTTTTGTTTGTTTTGTGTGTGTAAGATAATATATATTATAATATTTTATATAGTCATGTTCACATACCCTATCTTTTCCTAATTTGACATGTCTTGTACCAGTGCCCATACCCATCTGTACCCATGTTGCTTAGACAACAATCATGTCCGTGTCTACTAATCTTAGATTGTTTGTATGCTCAAGGCATACTGATACTTAATTTGTTTCTTAAAAATGCCATATATCTGGAAGTAGCTCACTGTAGGATATTATCCATCAAACTAAATCAAAGAATGGTGGATTAATGTATCCAAAATCACTGAAACTCTAAGTCAACTCATTTATAGACGTTCATAATATAACTAGCTTAAAACGTACACTTGCACGCTACATTTCTGCAAATAATTTTTATTGTCTCTGCCCTTCATGCATATGTTCTAGCGGATTTGTAGTTCCTACTTAACATATAAAACAGATAAGTAGACAATGGGATCATATTTAAATTAATATATGTTCAATATTAAAAGCCTACACTGGAAGACATACAAAGCAAACAGAGAACCAAATGTATTTACCGCTTGTAAATTAAAATTGTTCTCAATAATTGGATGGGTTGGTTGTAATGGTGGCATTGATTGATGAAATTGCATGACTCTACCAGGAGCATAATGAATGTAAACCATACCAAATAAGGTGGCAACAACTAATTTATACACATTCAATACAAGAAGCGACTTCATATCACTTACAGCAGCTGCCAGATGATCAGCATGCTCAGACTGTGTCGAGAAAAGACGTATCTAGATATAAAAATGACAGCAAATGTCAGAACAAGCTAAATGACTATAAAAACATAAAAGCATGTGCATTGGCATATAACACTGTACTGAAGTTAGGAGCTTTCCATGTGAAAATGTAATCATCATGAAAGACAAGAAACACAAATATACAATAGTAGCATATTCTAATGCAAAGGAGTCAGGCCAAGGGATTATTGACCCTTTTCAATCATAGGCATGCAAACCACAAATAAGATAACCATACTGGTGCAGCTTTAGGGAATAACATGGGTGTTCTTCAATGTGGAATTAAGTTCAAGGTCAAAATAAGATTACGATAAAATGACATTCTAAAACTGTTAACTGTCAGAGGACAGTTGTAGATTTGATGATAAAAATGTCATTCTAACATTTTAATTCTTAGAAGCGAATTAGAAAACCAAGAGTTTGATATAAGTATAGCTCTGATTCTTTTGGAAGTTCTTGTACACTAAGACTTTTTTTTTGCACAAAAAATAGGCAATATGAAACAAATCCAATGAATCCAATGCATTTGTTAAAGAGTCAAAAGACTGGTCACAGACTATATTTCCAATACAAGCTAACATCACCAATCATATTCAACTTACTGGCTTATTTGAGAAGGAATTTGGTTCTGAATTAGGGGGTTTTGTAGAAACACTCTTACATATTGTGGGGATCTATGGGATATTAAAATTATAAATTCTACTAAAATTAGGATACTAAAATTAGGATTTTTAATAAACATTGGTCTCTATATTAAAAAGAAGGGCTACTAGTAATTATTGATTATGTGATCTATCAAAAAACTTTTCAAGACCAAAGGAGAGACCTTCAGTGTTGAAAAAAGAGCAGATGAATGATGCAAAAGGAAGGAAAAACTTCGACACCTCGTAACCATTGGGAAAGTTC
This sequence comes from Scilla litardierei, assembly GCA_030789695.1. NCBI lineage: Eukaryota > Viridiplantae > Streptophyta > Magnoliopsida > Asparagales > Asparagaceae > Scilla > Scilla litardierei. Next base: position 205,861,591 of record CM061133.1, read on the forward strand.
TTCATGACTTGATTTAAGGCCAGATATGTCATAGTGGTTATAAGAATCAACGAGCACCTAAATAGGTTGTATCAGAATTCACCAGTGGGTTCCTAAGTGTCTATAAAGATTTCTTGACAAATGCATTCGTAACTGGAAGCCCATTATGAAGCATGTTGGTAAATTACATGAGGCTATTTCTAAGGACTTGAAGTCACTATCCATTGGAATCTTAAATAAAGCTAGCAGAAATGATAACCATGGATGAGAATGATGACAGTTGGTGAAAAAAGAAATATGTATAAAGATGGGGGAACAATGTGATACAATCCGATGGATCGAATCAATCAAATCAGTTTTTTTAAAGAGGAAAAAATTAAAAAGATGGAATTTTTATTGAAAATTGACGAAGAGCACAGATAACTTGGGTTCCTTCGAGACGAACCCTATCTCCTAGCTTTTATCTGAACGGATTAAAAGCCTAATTTTCCCTCACAAGATGCCTAAGAGTGTTCTTCAACAAAATAAGCATAAACCAAAATAATGGTGGCAAGCCCTAATAATAAAGAAAGAGAGATTTACTAATCCAGTCTGAAAAGATCGGAATACCCCCGAGATAACTAAATCTGAACCCCAACGTTTCATCCTGCAGAAATAAGTGATCGGGGGCCTCTTTCCTCATCCGCGATCTCCACTCCTCCCCAGGGACCCGTGCCCAACTCGTGGCCCGCGGCATCATCCGCGGATGATGCGGATGATGCGGTAGCAGCCGCATCATTACCCCCGTAGAAGAGCCACCTTGTCCTCAAAGTGGAAGTCCGGAAACTGCTCACGAACAACATCCAACGCCTCCCACGTGGCATCGCAGTCCGACAATCCCGCCCAATGTATCAAGACCTCATGCCGATGCCCCGGTCCTTGACGCACCGCCCTGACGTCCAACGGCTCCAACATCACCTCCATGTCCTCCGTCAATGTCGGTGGTAGTGTGGATGACACCGTCTGCTCTCCAATAGCGCGGCGAAGCTGCGATACATGAAAAACCAGATGGATCGTAGCCGTCGGAGGTAACCTCAACCTGTAGGCCACTTGGCCAATCTTGGCCTCAATCTCAAAGGGGCCAAAGAATCTAGCAGACAGCTTCTCATTCCTCCTCCTCGCCACTGATCTCTGTCTGTTGGCCGCAGCTTGAGATATACCATATCCCCCTCCTGAAAGCTCACATCCCGGCGATGTCCATCTGCCCTCGCTTTCATCACCTGCTGAGCCCGTAACAAGTGCTTCTTCAGCTCCTCCAGCATTCCATCTCTCTTTTCCATGTAACCCTCCACCAACGAGACTGGTGTATGTCTGCTCCGAAATCGAATCAACTCTGGTGGGTCCCTCCCATACAACACCCGAAATGGGGTCGTCCATGCTGCTGAATGGTACGATGTATTGTACCAATACTCCGTCCAAGCCAACCAACGGTGCCACTGTCGAGGTGTCTCTAAAGCACAACACCACAGATATGTCTCAATACTGCGATTAACCACCTCTGTCTGCCCGTCTGTCTGAGGGTGATAGGCGGTACTCCTCTTTAACACCGTTCCCTGGACCCAGAACAACTCCCGCCAAAACCCGCTCATGAACACCTTGTCCCGGTCAAACACTATAGAACAAGGGACCCCATGCAGCCGTATCACCTCCCGAGTAAACGCTGTAGCCACCGAAACTGCCGTGTAAGGGTGTTTCAGCAGTACGAAGTGAGCGTACTTACTCAACCTGTCCACCACCACGAAGATCACCGTGTACCCCTCCGACCTGGGTAACCCATCGATGAAGTCCATCGTCACCTCCTCCCACACCCGCTCAGGCAACGCCAAAGGCTGCAGCAACCCTGCGGGTGCCATGGCCATGTACTTGTGACGCTGGCAGACATCACAAGCCGCTACTAAGAGGGCTATCGCCTTCCTCATCTCCTGCCAGTAAACCTCTCGGGCCATCCGCATGTAAGTCTGCTGCACCCCGGAGTGTCCCCCAACCGCCGAACTGTGGAACTCCTGAAACAGCACTGGTATGAATGCCGACGTCCGAGGTAAGACCAACCGCCCCTGGTACAACAGCCTGCGCCCCTCCAAAGAGTACCCCTTCGGCTCCTCCCCGTCGCCCTGCAGTCGCTCTCTGATATGTCTCAACTCTGGATCGGCATCTGCCTCCTATAACATGGGATCCTAATCTAACCACATCGGTAACGAGAGCGCCCTCAAGTGCACTCCCTCCTCTCGACGAGATAAGGCGTCAACCGCCTTAATCTCCAACCCCGGCATGTACTCAATGTCAAACCGGTACCTACCAACTTTGACAGCCAACGCTGGTGCTCCTCAGTCACCAACCTCTGCTCCAGTAAATACTTCAGGCTGCGCTGATCCGTCCTGACCACAAACTCCCTCCCCAACAGGTAGGGCCGCCACTTCTGCACCGCTAACACGATAGCCATCAGTTCCCTCTCGTACACAGATTTCAACCGTGCTCTAGCAGAAAGCACCTGACTGAAATAGGCTATCGATCGCCCCAGCTGCATCAATACTGCCCACAAACCAACGCCTGAAGTATCAGTCTCTACCACGAACGCGATGCTGAAGTCAGGGAGCGCCAACACCGGAGCGGTCGTCATCGCCACCTTCAAGGCCTCGAATGCATTGGTCGACTCCTTTCCCCACTGGAACTCATCCTTCTTCAACTGATCCATGAGTGGTCGTGTGATGGTGCTATACCCCCGTACGAACTTCCGGTAGTATCCCGTCAGTCCGAGAAATCCCCGCAACGCCCTCAGAGTGGTAGGTACCGGCCAGTCTAGCATCGCCTCTATCTTTGCCCTGTCTGCCTCGACCCCTGCTGCCGACACCACGTGCCCCAAGTACTCTATCTGTGTCTGTCCAAAGCTGCACTTCTTCCGATTTGCATATAACTGATACACCAACAGCTCCTGGAATACCTCCTCTAAATGGACCACATGATCCTCCATGGTCCTGCTGTAGACAAGGATGTCGTCAAAGAACACGAGGATAAACCTCCTCAAGAACGGCCGAAAGACCTTGTTCATCAAGGCCTGAAATGTGGACGGAGCATTCGTCAAGCCAAAAGGCATGACGAGAAACTCGTAGTGCCCCTCGTGGGTGCGAAAAGCGGTCTTCGGCACGTCTGGCCTCATCAGGATCTGGTGGTACCCCGCCTTCAGGTCTATCTTCGAGAACACAACTGCAACGTGCAACTCATCCAACAGCTCGTCGATCACTGGGATAGGAAACTTGTCGGCCACCGTTTCCTTATTCCGCGCTCTGTAGTCTACGCAGAAACGCCAGCTCCCGTCCTTCTTCTTCACCAACAGAACCGGGCTAAAAAGGGCTAACACTGGGCTGGATCACCCCAGCCTGTAACATCTCCCCGACCATCCTCTCTATCTCATCCTTCTGCACATGGGGGTATCGGTACGGCCGCACACTCACTGGTGCTGCTCCCTCTCTCAAGACTATCGCATGCTCATGCCGCCTCACCAGTGGTAGCCCCTGCGGGTCCTGAAAGACCTCCTGAAACTGCTCCAGCATCTGCTCAACCACCCCTGGAATCTCTGCCGGCTGCTCCTGCTCAACTCCAGCTACACGGCACTCCACTAAGTACCCCTCTCCCTCTCTCTATAAGGCCCTATTAATGGCCTTAAAGGCCACCAACGAAAAGCATAGGGTGGGGTCCCCTGTGAGCACCACCGTGCGGTCACACTCCTCAAACTCCATCCTGAGACGTTTCCAGTTCACCCGCACGTCCCCCAACTTTTTCAGCCACTGTACTCCCAGAATGATATCGACATTCCCCAACTCCAGGGGTAAGAAATCCTCCATAATCTGTACTCCCTGCAAGGTCAGACATAAACCCTTGCAGAGCCCCTTGCTCTCATCCATCTTCCATGTCCCCAGCAAAACAGTAAACTTCTCCATAGTGCTCAACTGCAGCCCATGACACTCCACTACTCGGCTAGAGATGAAATTGTGGGTGGTCCCACGGTCTATCAGTACTGTCACCGCCGTATCACCCAACTGCCCTGACATCTTCATGGTGTGGTTCGGGGTGAACCCCACCACGGAGTTCAGGAAAACATCCGTGAAGTCTAGGTGAGACTTCTCCTCCTCCTCGGGTGACTCCACCCTAGGCTTCTCCTCTTCATCCCGACACTCCACCTCGTCCGGCAGCATGGTAATCTGTAGCAGGCGGCTCGAACATTTGTGGCCAGTGGTGAACTTCTCGTCGCAACGGAAACACAACCCCTTGGCACGCCTCTCCCTCACCTCCGCCTCTGTCATCCGCTGTCCAAGAGTAGCAGGGCGAGCCACTCCTCTAGTCTTCGGTGCACCGGCAGGTGCCCTCGGCGCTGCTGCTGCTGGTGTGGGTCGGGGATTTTGGGTCCCCCACGTCCCACGTATCCTCCTCTCCTCCGTATGTTTCTCCTCTGTCTTCTGCGCGAGGCGAATCAAGTCCTCCAAGCCCCCCGGGCTCTGCATCCTCAACTCAGCTCGACTGGATGGCTTGAGCCCCCCATGAAGTTCCCCATGAGCGTCTCATCAGTGACCCCAGGCACTCGGCCCGACAGTAGCTCAAACTTCCTGACAAAGTTCCGCACCGTTCCCTCCTGCCTGAGTACTCTGAGCTGCTCGTAAAAATCTCCTCCTGGTGTCCCATGGAATCGATCCATCAAGTAGGCTCTCAACTCCACCCACGAACCAAAAGGATGCAGGGCGATCCGCCACCGATACCATGCCAGCGCCTCCCCCTCAAAGTAAATGCCGACGGCATGGAGAACCTCCTCCTCCGTGAATCCTATCACCTGAAAGTAGCGCTCAGCCCGGTAAATCCACCCATCCGGATCTGCGCCCTCAAATACGGGCATCTTCAGCTTCTTCAACCGTCGGTCCGCATTGGCATCTCCCTGCGCCACCCCCTCCAGTCTCCTCCCCTGAGGAACATAACTCCAAGAAAGGAGGGTCGTTTTCCTCCCAAGCATACTCCTCCTCTGGCCACTGTGGTCTACCATCAGGTCCCAACCCATTCAGGCCTCCAAAACGTCTTCCTGTGTCATCCTCATGCCCGGAAAGCCCAAAAATGCATCTCGAGAATTCGTCGCCGCTGGTCGTCCCTGAAATAAACCCTCACGACTTCCCTCCATCTCGGCGGAACCCCCCAAAGGCAGAAAAGGAGCCCCAAGGGCTCGGTGTGGCTGGGCGAGGGCGGCGCGACCCCCGCCCGCCTGTAGCGGGGTCGCGCGGCCCTCGGCGGCCACCCGCCGGGCCGCGCGGCCCTCTGCGGCCCACGGCGGGGTCGCGCCAACCCGTAGGGGGGTCGCGCGGCCCCCGCGGCCCAGCGGACTGCCAGCGCGCCCTCACCGGGCGACGACAGGTCCACTCGCCGTGTTTGGAGGGGGGTTGGCCCCCTCCCTCCACTCCGGATCCCCCCGTCGCCATCGCCGCTTGAGTGGTTGAAGATTCGGTAAACATCTTCGCTATTTTCGCATCATGAATCTTTTGTCGTTGAATTTCCGGATCCGGATCATCCAAAATTTCCTCAAAAATTTCTCCTTGAACATTCTTCCCCTTCGTCGTCCCTAGATCCGCCATTAGGGTTTGAAGCATTTGGCTGAGGTGACTCATCTCCGCCTTCATCTCCCCTCTCATTGCTCGCAAATCCCCTTGTGTCTCCTCTTGCTTGTGGACGACGTCCGTGATCCTCTCGCTCATGGCCGCTAGTTCTTTTTGGAACTTGTCGCGCAATCCTTGAATCTTCTCGTCCATGCCATCCGCCTTCGATCTCGTGCTTGCCGACATCGGATCTCACCGCTCTGATACCAATTTGATACGATCCGGTGGATCGAATCAATCAAATCAGTTTTTTTAAGAGGAAAAAATTAAAAAGATAGAATTTTTATTGAAAATTGACGACGAACACAGATAACTTTGGTTCCTTCGAGACGAACCCTATCTCCTAGCTTTTATCTGAACGGATTAAAAGCCTAATTTTCCCTCACAAAATGCCTAAGAGTGTTCTTCAACAAAATAAGCATAAACCAAAATAGTGACGGCTAACCCTAATATAAAGAAAGAGGGATTTACTAATCCGGTCTAAAAAGACCGGAATACCCCCGAGATAACTAAATCTGAACCTCGTGTTTCCTCCTACGGAAATAAGTGATCGGGGTGCCTCTTTCCTCATCCGCGATCTCCACTCCTCCCCCGGGACCCGCGCCCAACTCTTGGCCCACGGCATCATCCGCAGATGATGCGGATGATGCGGTAGCAGCCGCATCACAATGCCAAAAGTAGCAACTTGAGTTTGGTTTAATCTGCCCGGCCCTAAAAATTATCTCAAGGTTGGATTAAGAATTTAAATTTGGATTAGGCTTGGGTCATGAAATACACGTTCAAACCAAGGTTTTAAATATTAGCCAATACCAATAGGTGGCCAGAACTAAACACAATTAGCCAACACAAACTGATAACCTGATAAGGAATCTGAACCATGTATATGAAGATCATGTTGACACTTGACAGTCCAATTAAATATTTCAATTGGTCACGTTTAATTTCTTGGCGCATGCTCGACTATTAATTAATTAACTGATGTTGGATAAAAACTAACTGAACAAATAAAATTACAGGTTCTACCATTAGTTGGTAAACCGTTTGTGTATTCTCCAGCATATGTGTAGTATTTTTATGAATAATTCCTAATTGATAATGACTTAACATATAATGAAGCTCTCATATGATATGATAAACCTACATCAACTGGTTGCACAGCTTAACTGGAGCATTCTTAGTTAATAGTTGATTTGGTATATCATCTTCAACCAGTATGTGCTCACAATAAATTTACCATAATGAATAGTCATGATCCCAAGTTTTTTAGAAGTATAGTCATTCTCACAATTTAATAACTAAATTTTGCCAAAGATGTTTTATAAGTACTAATGATTATCGATAATATTAGTAGAACTACCATAAATTTGCCTTAAAAGAGCAAAGGATTATTAAGTAAACATAAATTTCTATTAAATTAAATTAAACTTAATAATGTTGCTATATTTACTGAATTACAGAATGTTTAAAAATATCAACGTAGCATAAATAGTATACTCAATAAATATGTTATAAGTTAGTAGTAACTTTAAGCATTCAATTTACTTCAGTTCTACAAAGTTAATGTCAGTTTGGATGCTGTCTTGCTAAGCATATATATCTAAAGTTGTAATGGTCCTAAAAGTTCTCTGTATATGTGTAAAAGCTATGACACTGTTTTTATAATTCAAACTATTCTAAATAAATTTTTAGAATTTTCTAAGTGTTTTAATGCATTTTTAATTTTATTTTATTTTTTAAAACATGTTAACCCATTATTTAGAACCCAATAACCCATTACCTTAATCCTAATTAATCTCAAATCCGATTTCAAAATTTAAACATGCAAATCTAAATTTCAAAATTCAAAAATTATTTAAAACTAGGTTTAAAATAGAATCTGTTTTAAACATCAAATCAAATGCTAAATAATTATCTAATTAAAATCTAATTGAAACTAACAAACCTGAGTCGACATGTTTACACCTAGACCCGACCCATTGGTTATAACCTAAACCCTAACATTAACCATTATTATATGTGTAAGCTCGCACTTAGTATTTCCCCAAACGCTCCATTCTCTGTTTTGTTCCGAAAGGGCAACCATCGAACCTCCCCATTTTTCCTTCATCTTCCGTACAAAAAACCAACAAAAAAGAAACCTACATGATCCTCCATTGCCAAGCCGCCCAAACCATCCTCCTCTTCCTCCTTCGCCGTCGTCGTTAGAGCCCCAAGCAACTGCCAATCTTCGCCACGCCATAAAGGACCCCGATCTCCATTGAACTCGCAAGATCTAGGTTTTCCTAATTAGGAACTTATACAATCGAAATTGATTATTAATTTATAGTTCCAATGAATTGCTGTGAATGGTGATGGAAATCAACGAATCTATTGGATTGTAATTCTTTGTTATGGATTTAATTCGAACCAATGCTCTCAGTGTTTGAGTAAATTATGTTAAATTTGGATTAAGACTTGGTTGCAGTTGGTTTAAGAATTCTTATTATTTTAAGCAAAATTTTTGTTGCGCTGAACTAAATCCATGTGTTTACGGTTTGACCTAACATGCATGAGTCGATAATAATTTAGATTAATTTCATATTACACAAGAACTTGTAAATTCCCTATGCAAATTGAAATTCGGTTTTCAAACGATTTAATTAGATCTTGTATTATTCATGATTAACTAAAAAGTATACCTTGTTAATGATGTCTTAATCACCCTTTCATGTGACCATGACCCAGAGTTGAAACAGCATGTAGCTGAACCTTTTGCTAATTTGAAAACTTTTTTTGTATTCTACATTTAGTCCTTTCGGCTTTACATTGATTTAGCATTGAAAGTTGGCCATGTATGTTCCCTCTTAGTCCTATATATGTACGAATTATTTTAGCTTAAAAATTTGCCATTCTACGCTCCATTCTTCCTATATGTGTATGCTTAGCTTAACTTAAAATTGAACCTTTTATTCATGATCTATGATTAATTTGAAACTTGCTCTACCATGCCCATTTGACCTCGTAGATGTGTGATTGAAATTGACCATGGACGCCTATTCCTTTTATGCAAGTTTTTTATAAAGATAATTTAAATGGAAAATAACAGATTGTAAATGAATGATACTACACTTTATACCAAACTAAACTATAGGACAGTAATATGTTAACCTTAGAAATTGGGTTTTAAAAGACCTAACTAAAAAGGATATCGAAATATGACATGATTCACCGTGGGTGTACAATGTATTGGGCATGTACTTGTTTTACTGTTCATGAAATAGCACCATGCTTACTGTGTCACACTATGTTCAGCTAGTTAGCTATTTGACATGCGAGATTTGGAAAACTCATTGCTACAGATGACGCGGGTGGAACAAAGGTTCCATACGATCGTTACCCAATCATGGATGCGGGAAGATACTGATTTGAGATTAGTGATTATGATACATAGTTTGTCAACCCAAATGACACTGTTAGGGAATGTTAGGATCAATGATTTACGGTTCAGATCTAGAATCATGCGAGAATGTTATAACCTACAGATGTAGTCCGGAGCTACACCATGCGGGAGATTATTAACACTATTGATCGATGTTAAGAACTGACGGAACACCCAAATTGCACATAGTACCATCGACATGAGTTATTCATTATACTAACATTATATTGACATCGTAAATTAGAAATATTAGATTTTATTCATTGATCATCTTGCCTATTTATTACTGCCAGTTCATAATTATGTAGGCACTTGACATATCATCATGATTGATATTGGCATGCATATGCTTGCCATCTAATGTTAATATTGTGTTTAGAACCGCTAGATATTTAAATGATTTTAAAAAATAAATTGTTTATTTTTAGGAACCTATCGAGTAATCTTTGATGACAACATTTTCTTTTTGTTAAATATCTTTCAGATCCGGACGACGACGACATAAAAGCTGATCCTTTTATGTAGGGTACCAAAGAGGAGCAATTGTTTCCTGAAGATTAGGTTTAATTTATTATTTATTTTCTTAGTTAGATGGTACCAATAATGTATGGGCCATATCATGTACTAGTCATAAAGCCCGTTATTTTACTGGCCATAAAGCCCTCTATTTTCTTGTTGCTACTCTTCGATATGGTTGTAATAAGTAAACTCTATCTATGTTCCATTTCTTATTTCAGACTTAAATGAAATAATTTTAAGTTCAAATTTTTATGCGTTGTTTGTTAAAGAAATACTAGAAATAACTCGTGCACACAGTGCAAGGTGCAAAACATACCACACGAACAGGATGCGGTGCACGCCCGCAACCGAAAAGGTGTGAAAAGTGTGGGTGTGTCGGTATCGTTGGGGGTAAAGGGGGTAAAAATCCCAATGACAAATATGTAAATAAGGGGAATTCGATGAGGTGAAAAATTCCAATGGCAACCCAGTAAATAGAGGGAGATGAGGGGTAGAATTGGGAGTGGGTTGATGTGACATTGCCACATGGAACAAAGTCACATCACCCCCTCTCATTTCTATAACAGATATATGAACAACCTAGATAGTGATTAATCATTGCGCCTTAGGTGAATTTAAATCAAAAGGAGAAAAAAATTTGCATGCAATTGTAAGCATATCCTCCTTTTGAATTAAACATCACGAGCCTTCCATCTCCTTTACAAGTACAATGGGAAGCTGGCGTGACAAAAGTTCTTAGCAAAACTAATTTAGAATTTTGAACCATTAAAATCATTCTCATATAGCCACACCAAAATGTTTCCAGTCAATTGTTTTATTATTTATTGGGACACAACTTATTCTCTTCTCAAACAACTTCTTCTATCAAACCGCGTATTCTCGGCATCAACCTAGCAAGATCCGATCGGAAGAAAAGAATAACCATGAAAAGATTTTCTCACAGGCAGGGGACTGCTATCAAAATCCCAATTCTGTTGATCAGTGCTTATAGATTATTTTGCTCATCTCAGAATAGTGGTGGTAGGTCAATGATACACTCTTTATCTCGTAATTCTAAATTATGTCACTTGTTGTATTCTTTTATCTTCCAGTGTGATTCTCGGAAGCCGCTCTAATATGCCAGATGTTCTTCAATTGATAGAGAAGAATCCTCCTCCTTTTGATCTTTATTCCTACTCCTACCCTTTCTGTGTAGAGCGATAGGTGGTCGTATGTCCACTCTCGAAGTCGTATACAACGCTTAAAGATTGTTATTCAAAAATCTGATCTGTTCGATACTAAACAACCGGCATTGCCAATACTGCTTATTCTGACACCAAAAAGAGTTGTTTGATATTAGTATCGAGTTTTCAGACCTTGATCAAAAGCTCTCTGAATGACTGAGTTGCTCAATTTTTGGCACAAAAGCATGAGCTTTTCACTATAGGTTCAAGGAAAGAAAAACTTTATTATGGTGATGGTTGATACTTCTGCATTTTTACATCAACAATCTATCTACAAGCAAAGTAGAACCTTCCTATATTAAAGTCACCCTTGACAACTCTTTATGGGTCAAGGATAGCATGTAAGGTAGGTAAAAGTTATAGTATGACATATTAATGCCGGAGAGAAAAAAAGAATCCTAACACATCAGTAGCAAGCAAAAGGCAAAGAGAAACACATACGAACACTTGTGAAAAGTAACGATGCTCTTAAAGGCAGGACCAACAAAGCAGCACTACTGATTACTAATACAGTAAAGATGAGAAATTACGAGGCTAACCTTCCGTAGGCTAAATTTATCAAAGCTACCAAATACTTTGGTGTTTTCCTCTAAAACGTAGTAACCTTTGAAATTGAAAGTTTACTATCAAAAACTTTATCTGCATAGAACTGCCAAAAAACTGATTTAAAAAGATTACCATTAAGTTTTAAAAGTTTATAAATACTACGATATATTATTAAAACTATTTAATTTAACTGCACTATACACTTTTAAAACGTTCATAAAAGCAATCATAAATGACCCATAATGGGAAAGTTTTTGATAGTTAATTTTATTTTCAGAGGTTATGAGGTTTTAACGGGAAACACCAAAGTATTTGGTAGTTTTGAAAATTTTAGCCTACTTTTCGTATCCAAATTTAAGCAGCTTGTAGGGTTTAGTCTAACCTCTTTACGTTTTAAGATCACAGACCATCCAATATATTTTTCTCCTACCAAACGCAGGCTTTCAATTCTAAGAAATTGTGATGAGCTTATCTTGGATTTATTGTGGTAGTCGAATTCGGATGAGATAATTTTAGGTCATTCTACAAGTAGAGAAATGCATGATGAAAGTGAAAGTTAATGACAATTAAGCTTATGATCCAACATGTTCATTGCTAGGGCAAAGTCATGCCCTAGCATCAGTTAATCAGTTCCTACCTGATCCTAACAGAGACAGACATTAAGAGACGGAATCAAATCTTAACAAAAAAAACAGAGAGAACACAACAACGAAGAAGAAAAATGAACATTAAAATACCTGAACGAATATAAAGGCAGCAGCCGCCACAAAGAGAAGGAGGCGAGCGTCGCAGAAATTTGTCGACATTTGCGAACGATTCGAAGATCTGATCTCCTATAACGTACGATTGCTGCTGCTTCTGCTCTCGCTTGCTTCCAAGATTTTGGCAGACTCATCTTTCTCTCTGCCTTGGCGACGAGGACTGAATCCAGCATTTCGCGTTGGTCGGGTATGAAGTGTCGAAACTAACTACGGCCCGGCCCGGCCCGGCCCGACCCGGCCCGATTTGAACCCCAATCGGAAGCGGGATCCTACGGCAGGAACCGAATCCAGTCCGGATGTTTATATTTAAGAACGTGGTGGAACAGCAAAGAAGTAATAAAACTTTATATTTAAGAACTTGGTGGAACAGCAAAGAAGTAATAAAACTAACATGTTGTTAACAGTTATTTAACCGTGTTGGTTGAGATTCTGGGCTATTTCAGAGATAGGCTCATATCATTGTAGTCCATGTTTGTATTCTCCCCTATTGCTTATAAATATAGAGCTGGTGGCTCCTCCCTCAGTAGTTGATTCATAACACGTTATCAGCACGAGCCTCTAAAATTTTCTTTCCACAAATTTTTTTCGTTCGTTGCGAAGGCGAAGGCGAGAGGAGACGGGAGATCCACGAGCGCGGTGCAAGGCTTCCTCAATCGAGCATCGTCATCCGCGTTGGGCTTCGTGCAACCGTCGCTATATCCGGAGGACGGATATAGAGGTAAAAATCACCAAAACGATGTTTTTAATCATACGTATGGTTGTCATACCCCTAGATCTCGCAAGATCGATATGGAGTCTTTGTTAATCGTCCAAAACGACGAAATTCATCGCCCAAAAATCATATTTTTAATATGATCCGTATTATAGAGGGTTTTCCCCCTACTTTGGCATTGCCGGCGGTTTCACCGCCAGCCGCCGTTTCGCGCCCCCGCCCATAGGGCGGTTCTCGCGCCCTAGCCCCCCCCCCCCCCCCCCCCCCCCCCCCGAGGGGGGCTCCCTCGGTGTCACAGCGAGGGGCGGCGGCGGCTAACCCTAGCCGCCGCCCCTCAAATAACAATGGTCCTGAAGCCCATTTCAAAAAAAAACACTCAGACTGCGGGCCTGAAGCCCGCAGCAACTCTGCGGGCCTCAGGCCCGCAGAATACTTCTCAAAAAAACACCGATTGAGACTGCGGGTTTTCAGGCCCGCAAACCATATTTTCAAAAAAAAAAGGGAGAAGGGGCAAATTACAATTAAAGGGGCTAAAAATAAGCTTTTAAGGCTTATTATATTCAAAATTAATTTTAAAAGGGCGTGTTAAGGGCCTATAAATTCGTGAAAAATCACGGTACATTATGTAGCAATTATCGGGCATTTAAGGGCTTCTTGGAGACTTTTGGGGGATATTTGGGATGATTTAAAAAGGAAAACATTTTTCCTTTTTACAACGAAAATGTCAATTTTGGGCTCTTATTCAATTTAATTGATTAAACTCGCTAATTATACAACCCTTGCATCGTAATGATTTTTCTGTAAAAATCATCTTTACATGCTTTACATCACTGGCAAATTCTGTGGATATTATATGCGTGGTTGTGCATTATATTTAAAAATTAATAATTAGGAAGATCCTGCGACCGCTCGGCCGTTAGTCACCTAACCTAACGGTGTATGACGTTGCCCAGAGGTCCAATAATTATTAAGTGATTAAATATTTTATCCTCATGTGGATATAACTGCATGCGATGTCTGTGAATGAAAATGTTGATGAGCACAATATTTCTGCATGAATAGCTAAATGTGGTTTTTGGATCGGCTGTTTAAGTCCCACAGTTTATTTCTCGCACTTTTCTTTTATTTTTAAGAGAAAATGTAGTGAAGAATTTATGTAAATGTCAAAGAAAGAAGACCAACTTCCATGGAGACGGAGGCCACGTTTGAAGCTGGAGATATCATATGTGACCCACGGGGTTTCCAAAGTTGTATTTTTCTTTTAAAGCTGCAAATTAGTATAATTTGGACTATGGACTTTGGACTTTCTGGTGGGACTGGCCGATCCACACATTTAGCTTTTCATTAAATATTGCATCCGCATGAAAATGTTTTCTTTGATCAAATTATTAATTCATGCATATTTGTGCTCTGCTAGCTAAATGGCTAAAATTGCAAGCGTTGATTTCGAAATGTTGTATGCATCAGGCAGAACTATCTAAGCTGGCAGCTAGATGTAAAGTTTCACCTGTGAGCTAAGTCCCTCATTGCTGCTGTGACAGAAAAAGAAAATGTTAACGATATAGAGAAGGCACAAGTCATCATCTATATTCGCCGCCATGTGGACAAGACCTTAAAGGCTGAGTACCTTACGGTCGAAGATCCACTTGAGATATGGACCACCTTTGAGGATAGGTATAAACATCAGAAAGATGTTATACTCACAAGGGCGAGATATGAGTGGGAGAACATGAGACTGCAGGACTTCAAGTCCATTGCTGAGTACAACTCAGCACTCTTTAGCATCACCTCACGCCTGAAGTTGTGTGGTGAGAAAGTCTCAGAAGATCGCATGCTGGAAAAGACGTATACGTCTTTCCATGAAAAAGATGAGATACTCATGCAGCAATACCGTGAACGCAAGTTCACCAAGTATTCTGAGCTGCTGTCATGTTTACTCATGGTGAGCAAAACAGAGAGCTTCTTCTCGCCACTCACAATATGCGCCCTCCCGGCACTGCCCCTTTACCAGAAGCTCACCATTTCTCTTCCTTCAAAAAGAAGAGAGATAATAAAAGAAAAGAAAGACCACAGAAAGGGGGGGGGCCAACAGAAAAAAGCCAATGGCCACATACAGCAGCAGCGAAAAGAATGAAGGGAAGCGCAAGTTCACCTGGCGCAGGAATGACAACAAGAAAAATGATGCACCCCCACCCAGGAGGGATTGGGAAGACCAGTGCCACAGATGTGGCATGAAAGGCCACTGGTCCAGAGTGTGCAGGACCACAGTGCATCTCCAGGAGCTTTATAAACAAAGCAAGAAAAAGAATGCTGAATCAAACCTGGTGGCTGCGAACAATGCAGTCAAGTTCACAGCAAAAGACTTCGAGTCAGATGATATGCTTGATTAGCCAGCTTCATTTATCTTAGCATTTTAGCATTTTATTTTAAGAACAATCTATTTTATGAGAGCTTTTATGTAATTTGACTTCTGTTGAATAAAATTTAGTTTTTCTGAATGTAAATGTTTACTCATCTTTTTAGATGGGATGCTCTCATGACTGCTTGGTAGACAATGCTTCGACACATACAATCCTTCAGCACAAATGTTATTTCCATAGCATTATTCTGTATAAGAACCCTGTACATATTATTTCAGGGCCATCGGACATAATTGAAGGTTCTGGGAATGCAACCTTGTTGCTACCTAAAGGAACAGAAATAAAAATTAAAGATGCACTTTACTCTCCGAATTTCAAGCGAAACTTACTAAGTTTCAAAGATATCCGTCTTAACGGATTCCACTTGGAAACAGCAAATGTAAAAGAAAATGAATTACTGTATGTAACGTCTCAAGAAAATGGAGTTAAAACCATACTTGAACGTTTTGAGAGCCTTTCATCGGGCCTCTACCATACAAAAATTCGGAGAGAGGAAGCAAACCTGACGGAGCACCTGAAGTGCCCGACATCAACCAAATTCTTACTTTGGCACGATAGACTTGGCCACCGCGGATCTGTGATGATGCATCACATTTTATCACAATCCCACAGGCATAACCTGAAGAATCAGAAGATTCTTCAGAAGGAAGAATTCCCTTGTGTACCCTGCTTCAAGGGTAAATTAATAACAAGCCCATCACCACTTAAAGTGGATATCGAGTCTCCTAGCTTCCTCGAAAGAATACACGGAGACATATGTGGACCTATCCACCCCCCTAGTGGGCCTTTCCGGTACTTCATGATACTAATTGATGCATCTTCGATATACTCGTATGTATGTCTACTTTCAACCCGCAACTTAGCTTTTCCAAAGCTCTTGGCACACATAATAAAGTTGCTGGCGCATTTTCCAGACAACCAAATAAAGAAAATACGTCTGGATAATGCGGGAAAATTTACCTCTCAGTCATTTCAAGAATATTGCCAGGCAACGGGAATAGAAATTGAACAACCGGTGCCGCATGTTCACACCAAGAACGGGCTAGCTGAGTCGCTAATTAAAAAACTCCAATGGATTGCACGTCCATTGCTAATGAAATCCCAGTTGCCGGTGGATGCATGGGAACATGCAATTCTGCATGCTGCATCATTAATAAGAATAAGACCCTCGGGAGGTCAGAGTCTATCTCCAATGCAACTTGCATATGAAACGCCGCCGAACATTTCTCACTTGAGAATCTTCGGCTGCGCAGTTTATATCCCTATTGCACCACCCCAGAGGACCAAGATGGGCCCTCAACGTCGCCTAGGTATTTATATAGGGTTTGACTCACCCTCCATTATAAGATTCCTAGAACCCCAAAAGGGGGACGCTTTTAATGCACGTCTTGAAGACTGTGACTTTGATGAGACTTATTTCCCCAAAATGGGCCTAGACATTGAAAAGTCTAGTGCGAAGCAAATGTTAACGTGGGATACAAAGAGTCTGACCCACTACGATCCGGTAACAAAACAATGTGATGATGAGATCCTAAAGATCTTACACATCCAGAACACAGTTCACAGATTACCGGATTCGTTTACTGACAACCAGAAGATTGTCAGATCACACATCCCTGCTGCAAATACTCCAGCTAGGATTGACATCCTAAAAGATGGATGCAATCCACCAGCAGCAGAAGTGGCTGCACCTCAACAGAAAAGAGGCAGACCACCAGGCTCCAAGAATAAAAATCCAAGAAAAAGAAAAATATCCGGAGACCTTGGGACGATACCCCCACAGAGAAACGAGCTCGTGTCCATACCCTCTCCCCCTCGGAATCCACTGCAGAGGAACTGCCGGGAGAAACTGAAATATCATTAAATTATGTACGTACAGGGGAGGTATTGGACAGAAAGAGTACAGTCGTCGACGATGACTTCACGTTTCACATTGCTATTCACGTCGTCGGAAGCGACAATGATTATGATCCACATTCCATTGCTGAATGCAAACGTTGAAATGACTGGCCAAAGTGGAATCAGGCAATAGAGGCCGAGCTGGACTCGCTTGAGAAACGTAAAGTCTTTGTGCAAATAGTCCAGACACCTACCTGTGTCAAAACTGTGGGATACAAATGGGTATTCGTGAGAAAAAGAAACGAAAATAATGAGATCGCACGCTACAAAGCTAGGCTTGTAGTATAAGGATTTTCCCAGAGACCGGGTATTGACTATGACGAAACATACTCCCCGGTATGTTGTGACTGAATATCTATATGGCAATCTCGACAAGGAGATATACATGAAACTTCCTGATTGCTTTTCTATGCCTGCTGAACTAAAAGATTGACCTTGGGATGTCTATTCTGTTAAGCTACAAAGATCATTATATGGTCTCAAACAATCAGAAAGAATGTGGTATAACAGACTCAGTGAATTCCTTGTTCAACAAGGATTCACAAACAACGAAGTCTACCCTTGTATCTTCATAAGAACAAAGGGAAAAGGATTTGTAATAATTGCTGTCTACGTAGACGATCTGAATCTCTAAGGATCTCCTGAAGAGATCACTGAGATATCTGTAAGCCTAACAAACGAATTTGAAATGAAAGACCTAGGCAAAACGAAATTCTGTCTTGGCTTACAGATTGAACATCTAAAAGATGAAATCCTATTACATCAAACCACATACACGAAGAAAATGTTGCAAAGATTCTATATGGACCAATGTCATCCACTAAGTACACCTATGGTGGTACGATCTCTGGATGCACATAAAGTCCCCTTCCGGCCGCTGGAAGAGGGGGAGGATATACTTAGTCCAGAAGTTCCTTATCTGAGTGCCATCTGAGCACTACTATATCTGACAAACTGCAAGCGTCCCGACATAGCGTTCGCAGTAAATTTGCTAGCCAGATATAGTGCAACGCCCACACAGCGCCACTGGACCGGGGTTAAGCACATTCTGCGCTACCTCGAAGGGTCTACAGATTTGGGACTCTTCTACAAAAATGGAATATCTTCTACACTTACTGGTTATGCTGATGCAGGTTACTTGTCTGACCCCCACAAAGTGAAGTCTCAGACTGGGTACGTGTTTACCTACGGAGGGACAGCCATTTCCTGGAGATCCATCAAGCAAACCTTGACGACAACATCATCCAATCACTCAGAGATCATTGCCATCCATGAAGCAAGCAGAGAATGCGTATGGCTACGCTAAGTTGTCCACCACATCCTATCTACGACCGGACTGAAGACTGGAGATCTCGAGCCTACTGCAATGTTCGAGGACAATACTGCTTGCATAGCTCAGTTACGAGGTGGCTTCATCAAAGGCGACAGAAGAAAGCACATTTCACCAAAGTTCTTCTGGACGCACGAGCTACAGAGAGATGACAAGATCGACATCAGACAAGTGCAATCATGTGACAATTTGGCAGATTTGTTCACTAAAGCCCTTCCTACTGCCACTTTTAGGAAGCTTGTACATAGAATTGGAATGAGACGCCTAAAAGATTTGAAAGCTTGAGGGCTTGTACAGATCAGGGGGAGTTTGGCAGAGTTTGTACTCTTTTTCCTTAACTATGGTTTTTCCCACTGTGTTTTCCATAACTAAAGTTATTATTCCAAATCCCCTCTAAATCAAACTCCTACGCGAAGGAATCTAATTGTTGTTGAGGCAATCCGTTGCGGTTTTCGTTGCGGCGTTTCCTAGGCGTTTGGGAGCGGGAAATTCTATCTACGGATTTTATATTGCGATCTTCCCTAGATCTTTGATCTAGAGGTAAAAATTATCGATCCCGTAGATAATTACAAACAAATATTCTGATATGATTTTACAACAGCTTTTTCTTTGGGCTTGTTACAATCTGCAATATTTCTGATTAATACTCAATAAAAAGCAAAATAAAATAAAAACCCCTTCAGCTCCCCACGAAGGGGGGGCTCTGTGTCCCACCCGGTCGGGGGGGTGGCCTATGTCACCGTGACCCCCCCCGGACGGGGGGGCTCTATCCTCGACACAAACCCCCCCCCCCCCCGCGCCGAGGGAGGGTTCTGTGCGACGCCACCCCCCGGCCGGGGGGGGCTCTGTTCGGCGACACACACCCCCCACCCCCCTGACAGGGGGGCTCTCTGATCCCACTGGGGCTGTTTTATGTAGACAAGGGGAGGGGACACAATCTGTAAGATGAGGGGTTGGGGGGATTTTTGCACTCATTAACCCTAAAATTTGTTTTTTGGGATTGTGATAAATTAAAATATTGCCCATGGGCCTGCAGCCCAAATCTTAATAATAAATTTGTTTGGCTGTTTATTGGGCATGAAGCCCAGTTAATAACATTGCCTATTAAAATCAGTATTATTTTGCTTATGGGCCTGCAGCCCAAATCAGAGTAAAAAATTTAATTTTTCCTAGCTGGATTTTTTTTATCCATGTTAAAATTGCTAATATTATGTAAAACATTTCTATTGCATTGTTAATTATTTATGGATTATTAGGATTTTTCAAAATATAATTATCTTAAGGAACCAGCGACCGCTCTGCCGTTAGTCATCTAACCTAACGGTGTATGACGTCTCACCGTGTTCCGAGAGATTATTAAATATTATAGTTCCTTTTTCCATATTATATATGCCTGAGTTATATGCGTGGTTGTTTCTTTGTGCATGTAGTATATTTAAAACTGCGTGAATGTTTATATAAGTTAAAATGTGTTTATGGGATCGGCCAATTTGATACCTTTAATTTCCTTGCACTTTTATTTTCTTTAGAGAGAATTTGTAAGTGATGATTGTATGGATAAATGCCAAAGACCAGTGTACCAACATATGAAGACGGAGGTGAAATTTGCAAAAGATAGGGACCCCGTCTGGGTTTCCAACTTGTATTTTTCTTTTCTTTATGAACTGTAAATTGGACTTTGGACTTTGTACGTTTTTTGGTATCTGGCCGATCCCCACATTTTACTTATTTTATTCTTTATGCATGAATTTACATTTTAATTAATTCATGCTTATTTTAAATTGCACAGATAAATGACAAAATTGGACAGCGTCGATTTCAAGGTTCTTGATGCTGCAGGAAAGAATTACCTGAGTTGGCGAGTGGACCTGAAGTTCCACTTGCGTTCGATGGCCCTCCTTGGCTCAATTTTGGCTCCTTCATCGGCCCCAGCAGCGGCCGATGCTTCTGCTGGTAAGGCCCCAGAAGCGGCCCAATCATTTAGCAGCACTCCTACCATTGTCTCTGATGTGGATAAGGTTAAAGCCATTATCTATATCAGGAGACATATAGATCGGACCTTAAAGGCCGAATACCTAACGGTAGAGGACCCAATTGAGTTGTGGACAGCACTGGAGGCACATTATAAGCATCAGATTGATGTCATATTACCACGTGCTAGTTATGAGTGGGAAAATCTCCGACTTCAGGACTATAAGTCCGTGGCTGAGTACAACTCGGCACTTCATAATATCACCTCACGTCTGAAGTTGTGTGGTGAAGAAGTCTCGGAGACTCGCATGTTGGAGAAGACATTCACCTCGTTTCACGAGAAAGATGCAATCCTCATACAACAGCATCGTGAACGCAACTTCATGAAATTCTCTGACTTGCTCTCTTGCCTTCTACAGGCGGAGCAAACTAGAGATTTATTGGTGGCCACACATAATCTGTGCCCTGCAGGTGCTGCTCCTCTCCCTGAAGTCCACAATGTTACTCCCCAGAAGTGGAAAAACAAGAAAAAGGCTAGAAATAACAAAGGGAAAGCTGTAATGAAGCCATCACAAGGAGCAGAACCCCAGACCAACAACAACAACAAAGGCAAGAGAAACTTCACATGGAAGCGTAAGAACACTGATCAAGTATCAATTTCTAAGAAGAACTGGGAGGATAAATGCCATAAATGTGGCATGACTGGACATTGGTCCAGAAACTGCCGCACTCCTCGCCACCTCCAGGAAATGTATCAGGCGAGTCAGAAGTCTCTGCCTGAAACAAACTTGGTGGCTATTCATCTGCCAACCAAGTTCACTGCAAAAGACTTCGAGAATGACGACCTGCTCGATTGAGCCCTATCTTTATATCGATGCATTTAAAATTACATGTAGCTTCATCTTTAGTTTGCTTTTGTACGAACTTTTATTTGAATGTCATTTTACATTTACTTAAATAAAATTTCGTTTTGCTTATATAGATGAAGTATGAGTGCCTAGTGAACAATGCCTCGACGCACACAATCCTTCGCGAACATTGCTATTTTAATAGCATACATAAATATGACGGTCTTGTTAACACAATTTCAGTACTGTCCAAAATAATCGAAGGATCTGGTGAAGCAATAGTATTGCTCCCAAATAACACAAGACTTCAAATAAAGAATGCATTATTCTCTCCTAAATCAAATAGGAATCTCGTAAGTTTCAAGGACATTCGTTTAAACGGATACCACTTAGAAACTAGAGATGAAAATAAAGTTGAATATCTGTATGTAACTCGTCAAAAAGATGGCCAGAAGACCATCTGCGAACGATTCAAGGGACTCCCGTCGGGTCTCTACCATACATACATTTAACCAATAGAAGCCAATATGACTGAGCACCAAACGTGCCCATCATTGCCAGAGTTCCAACTCTGGCACAACAGACTTGGTCCCCCTGGATCAGCTATGATGCGACGCATCATCACTGAATCCCGTGGACATAATTTGAAGAACCTGAAGATTCTTCATAAGGGTGAAGTACCTTGTCTCCCTTGTTTCAAGGGAAAACTAATAACGAGACCCTCCCTCCTGAAAGTGGGATTAGAGTCTCTCGGATTCCTTGAGAGAATTCATGGTGACATTTGCGGGCCTATTCGCCACGCAAGTGGCCCATTTCGGTACTTCATTGTACTGATTGATGCATCCACAAAATGGTCTTATGTGTGCCTCTTGTCCACCTGCAACCTAGCTTTTCCAAAGCTATTGGCACAAATAATAAGGTTGCAGGCTCATTTCCCCGATAACCATATCAAGAAACTATGTCTTGATAATGCGGGCGAATTCACTTCACAAGTCTTCGAAGACTATTGCCGGGCAACGGGTATTGAAGTTGAACATCCAGTAGCACATGTTCACACCCAGAACGGATTAGCAGAGTCTCTTATAAAGAGTCTCCAATGGATTGCACGTCCATTGCTTATGCAATCCCAGTTGCCTGTGGATGCTTGGGGGCATGCTATTTTACATGCCGCATCACTTATTAGGATAAGGCCCTATGGAGGTCATACATTATCCCCGATGCAACTTGCATATGGCGCACCTCTGGATATCTCTCCTTTAAGAGTTTTTGGTTGTGCGGTATATGTCCCAATAGCACCACCTCAGAGGACCAAAATGGGTCCTCAGCATCGTCTAGGTATCTATATTGGGTTTGATTCACCCTCTATTATCAGATACCTAGAACCCCTCACATGGGACGCATTTAAGGCAGTCTTGCTGACTGTGAATTCTATGAGAAAAATTTTCCTAAACTAGGCACACAGTCTAAGAAGCCTGAAGCTACTGAGACCATTACTTAGGACCAGAAGTCTTTGTCCCTATATGATTCGTGTACTAATCTATGTGAAGATGAGATCTTGAAGATCCTTCACATTCAGAATACAGTACATCTTTTGCCGAATAAGTTCACGGACAACCAGAAGATCGTCAGTTCACACGTCCCTGCTGCTAACACGCCAGCTAGGATTGACATCCCTAAAGATGGATGCAATCCACCAGCAGCAGAATTGGCTGTATCTCAATTGAAAATAGGACGCCCACCAGGTTCAAAAGATAAAGTTCCTCGAAAGAGGAATATTCCTGGAGATAATAAGATCATCCCTCCACAGGATGCTGAGCTCAGACTAGCTACTTCTTCCCTCCTTATTTTCCCTGCAGAGGAAACAATAGGAGAAACATCATTAAATTTTGTATGTACTGGAGAGGTACTGGACAGATATAGCACAGTCGTCGACGACGATTTTGCGTTCGTTATTGCCGTTCACGTCGCTGAATACGACGATGACGTTGAACCACTATCTCTAGCGGAATGTAAACGCAGAGATGATTGGCCAAAGTGGGACGAGTCAATAAGAGTAGAGCTGGACTCACACTTAAAACGTAAAGTCTTTGGACCAGTAGTCCAAACACCAGTAGGTGTTAAACATGTGGGATATAAGTGGGGTTTCATAAGAAAAAGAAATGAAGAAAATATGATCGTTCGCTACAAGGCACGCCTTGTAGCCCAGGGTTTTTTCCAAAGATTGGGGATTGATTATGAAGATACATATTCCCCGGTCATGGATACGAACACATTCCGATTTTTAATAAGCCTAACTTCTCTGGAAAGCCTAGAAATGTAACTCATGGACGTTGTGACTGCATATCTATATGGCGATATAAATAAAAAGATCTATATGAGACTTCCTGATGGGTTTAATCTACCCCCAGAGATAAAAGAGATACCTCGGGACGTATTCTCTGTAAGGCTGCATAGATCAGTATATGGTCTAAAGCAATCGGGCAAAATGTGGTATAACAGACTTAGTGATTTTCTTGCACAGCAAGGATTCACAAATAATGAAGTCTGTCCGTGTATCTTTATCAAAAGAACGGAAATATGATTCGTCATCATAGCAGTATATGTTGATGACTTAAATCTCATAGGATCTCCTGCAGAGATCAATGAGATATCTGAAAGCCTAAAGCATACTTTTGAAATGAAAGACCTAGGCAAAACAAAGTATTGTCTTGGCTTACAGATTGAACACCTACGAGGTGGAATCCTATTACACCAATCAAATTATACAAAGAAACTTATAGGCAAGTTTCATATGGATAAATGTCATCCTTTAAGTACTCCTATGGTCGTAAGATCACTAAATGTACATAAGGACCCCTTCTGGCCACTAGAAGAGGGGGAGGAGATACTGGGTCCTGAAGTACCCTACCTCAGTGCCATTGGAGCACTTCTATATCTGGCTAACTGTACGCGTCCCGATATAGCGTTTGTAGTTAATCTCCTAGCCAGCCACAGTGTAGTGCCTACAAAGTGCCACTGTAACGGAGTAAAGCATCTTCTGCGATACCTCCAGGGTTCAATAGATCTGGGACTTTACTACCAGAGAGGTGCCTCCCCCCAATTACTTGGTTATGCCGATGCAGGTTATCTTTCAGATCCGCACACGGCAAAATCACAGACATGTTTTGGGTTTACCTACGGAGGTACTGCTATCTCCTAGAGATCGGTAAAGCAAAACACAACAGCTACGTCATCCAATCATTCAGAGCTCATTGCGATCCATGAAGCAAGCAGAGAGTGTTATTGGCTACGCTCCGTCGTACAACACATTCTTCACTCCACTCGCCTGAAGACTGGTGATTTAGAGCCCACTGTCCTATTTGAAGACAACGTCGCGTGCATTGCTCAACTTCAAAGGGGCTACATCAAGGGCGACATGACGAAGCACATATCTCCCAAGTTTTTCTGGACGTACGAGCTAAAAGAGGACAAGCAGATCGAAGTTCAGCAGATCCAGTCCTGCAACAACTTAGCTGACCTTTTTACTAAGTCTTTACCCAGATGTATTTTTGTAAAGCTTGTAAAAAATATTGGTATGCGACAGCTGAAAGATCTACAAGCATAGGGCTTGCATAGATCAGGGGGAGTCACCTGTGGGGTGTACTCTTTTTTCTTAAACTGACGGTTTTTCCCATTAGGTTTTCCGCTGCTAAGGTTTTAACGATGCAACCACAGTGGCTCAGGATCCAGAAGTATACACCCTACTAGCTTTATGAATCCTGAAGAATTCATAGGCCAAGTCCTAGAGTAATGGATGGATAAGGGGGAGTGTTATGAGTTGAGGTATGCCCTTTGGCTCCCTCCTCATTTATCACTCCATTACACCACCACCCCACTAAGCCTTTAGTGGGTGACTCTTAGGCTACTACAATAATGAGGATGTGAATAAAGGTAGAGCCATGGTGTTTGCCATGGTTACTCATTCCTATTGCAAGAAAACTTTGTCTCCTATGAGTTGATATCTCAACATATAAAAAATATTATCGATGTAGATAAAATTTTTAAGTTAACATGTTTACAATTGAGTTAGAGATCATATGTTTATACTATAGTCTCACATGTGAGCGTATACAAAAACTCTTCATCTCTTTGTAATATATCCATCAAATTCTGGTCTCTTCATCTTCTTGTAACGTTTCCAGTAAATAATGGTTTAATGACTATATTGTCTTTACAAATCTTTGTATCATCAAATGCATGACTATAACATAGCATGCAAGTCCATTCAGGTGTACTATATAAGTAGGAATGTCTTTACACATTCTTCTTCACATAACCAACATCAACTGGTATGCATGTCTATTATTTCATAACACTGCACCTTAGAAGAAACACCATGTAGCAGGTCAAATTTTGGACATTATACTACTGCCTCATTAAAACCTTAAGTTGGAAAAACTCAGTGGAAAAAACTCAAAACAAAAGGAAAAAAGAGTGCATGACACATAAGTACATAATCGGTCCCTCTGAAATAAATACAACTATCACTTACGGGGCATTCAAACATTTCTATTTCTGGGTGATGCAATTTTGCGTCTTACTGGCTCGCCGCATACAAATGACATAACTAGTTTCTTAAATGTTGATGTTGGCAAAGACTTGATAAATATATCTGCAAAATTGTTTGATGAGCAAATTTGTTTAACATCAACTTGTCGACTTACTTGGAGTTCATGAGTAAGGAAAAATTTCTGCAATATATATTTGGTCTTATCATTCTTAATAAATCATTCACTAACTTGTGTAATGCAAGTAACATTATTCTCATAAATTATAGTGGAAGAATCATCAACTAGTTTCAATCCACAAGAATTTTGGATATGTATTATAAACGATCTTAACCAAACACTCTCTTCCGGCCTTCTACAAAGAAATAATTTCCGAGTGGTTGGAAGATGTGGCTACTAGCCTTTGCTTAGTAGAACGTCAAGAAATGGTTGTGTCATTATATAAAAATAGATAACCAGTTTGAGAATGAGCTTTGTTCGGATCAGATTTATGTCCCGCATCAGCATATCTTACTAAGCCATTGTTAGTAGTTTGCTTGGAGTAGAATAACGCTAAATCCATGGTCCCTCATAGATGACGAAAGATAAGTTTAATTTCATTCCACTGTCTCCAAGTTGGCTCAGAGCTAAAACATGCCATTTCAAGTCATCTATATTATGCCAAGTACATCAGTCAACCGAGCATTGAGATATGGTATTTCAGGACCAAATATATCTTCGTCATGCTCCTTAAGATGAAATGGCTCCTTTTGGCGATCAAGTGACCTTACAACCATAAGAGTGCTCAAAGGATAAGCCTTGCCTATATTAAAATGTTTAAGCAGTCTTTCACAATATGTTGACTGATGGACAAGTATTCCATTTACTTTGTGATCAAGTTCTAGGCCAAGATATAATTTGGTGTTACCTAACTCTTTAACCTCAATGGATGAGCCTTGTCCATATTAAAACGTTTAAGCTGTCTTTCATAATATGCTGACTAATGGACAAGTATTCCATTTACTTTGTGCTCAAGTTCCATACCAAGAAATAATTTGGTTTTACCCAAAATTTCAAATATTCAGCAGTTTTAGACATCTCTTTAGGAGTTCTAATCAAATTCATATCGTCGACATAAACCGATATCAAAATGAATCCATTTTGAGATTTCGTAATAAACATGTTTATTCAGATATGATCGTTCATATAACATTCCTTAATAAGATAATCACGTAAGCGTTGATACGACATGCGGCCAGATTGCGTTAACCCACATAATAATCTTTGCAACTTTATTGAGTATAAGTTGCAGGGAGTGTATGCTTCAGGCTTTTTGAACCCCTTGGGAGTTTACACACACACATATATATATACTAGTCATAACCCGTGTCTGTGGGCACGGTTAATTTAAGATTTTCTCCCGCGAAATCTTTGTTACACAAAAAATTATTTTCACAGCCAAAATTTAAAAGAACAACAAATTAGCATAAAAATATTTAGCAGCACAGGCGCTTTCGGCATGGGCACATTCGGCGCGGAAAAACAAATACGACGTAGAACAACAAATTCGGCGCGGGCGCCGTCGGCTCAGAACAACAAATTAGCGTAAAAAAATTTCGCGGGCCCTTCGGCGCTGGAATACTTGTGTAGTTGGTACATGATCAAGCATCAGTACTATCCTTCTAGGTACTGTTAGAATTCTCATTCTATCAAATTGAAATTCTCTTCTATGGTTAATAGTATGATTATCAGAGTTCTGAGTATCAGAGTCCTGCTTTTACACAGTTAACGTGCCATCCTAAACTGCTTTTTTAACATGGTTAACTTTGTTGGGCAGAAGCTTCATAATAGGTCAAGACACAAAAATCTATAATTGCCATGTTAAACTTTAAACCCGTCATGGGGAGTTGTGCACAAACTTGATTCTTTTAAATGCCATTGGATAATGAGTGAGGTGCACAATTTCCATAAAACTTTCAAAATTTTGAGTTTTCCAACCAAATTGATTCCCCCCAAAACTTTCTCAAACTCATCTTAACCTTTCATTTTTCAAGAACAAATCTCAGCCACTCTTTATCTTGTCCTAGTCAGCCCTAAAATTCAAAAACAGTTGTGTTTTAATATATAGATACACACACACACACACATATATCAGAATCTAATGAACCATATAAGTATGTTGTCACAACATCTATAAGACGCATTTCTAAATTTTCTTGGGCCACCGAACTTACTAGAAAATGAAAGTTAACAGTATCCATCACAAGTGAATATGTATCATCATAATCAATCACAGGTCGTTGAGAGAAACCATGGGCTATGAGTCAGCCTTTATACCTCACGATCTCGTTTTTCCAATTTCATTTTCGGACAAAGACCCATTTGAAACCAACAAGTTTTACATTTTTATGGATTTTATTTATAGGTCTAAAAATTTCAAGCTTGGCAAGGGAAGTCAATTCAGCCTGGATTGCTTCCTCCCATTTGGGCCAATCTATCTTTGACGACATTCAGTTATAGACCAATGTTCATAATCATCATTTATAATCTCATAAGCTACTGAGAAAACAAATGCATAATCGATGAGCATCTCATTGCAATCACATATCACATTACAATAATTTATGGAATTTTCATAATTTCCAAAGGTAGTGATCATTTCATGGATTTGTGTCCCTTCAGGGGCAGTATGTTCTCCTTGGATAGGATTTGGTGCTACTTCAGGGGCAATTTGTTTTCCTCAAGAATGATCAATAAGCTCTTATATAGTAGATTTTTTATACATCCCCTTCTTTTTCGAGGAACAGAGTACTTAGTGTTAGCAAATGTATGCCCTCGAGACCAATTTTTCTGTTCAAAATAATAATATGTTAGTTGATATAATTTATCTGAGTATATTTATATATGTTTTGTCTACATTAAATACTTAGATAAAGTCATGAGACTTAGTGCAAAATTGAACATGTATCGAGATGAGGATCACGATCATGGAAAAGTGTGTCGACTGCTTGTAGCATAAGTCTAAAAATATTTGTAGTCGTAGATGCATCGAGTAAGATGTCGATGCATCAGATAGACTATTGTGTCATCTGTCTTCACCAAGTGTAGGTGGCGATGATCTCATGATTGTTCGATTCAGCCAAATCGGAGACAAGACACATTAGAGAATGAGTTCACTGAATGACACAACGTGATCTGCCACATGGATAGCAAAAACTGAACTATCAATGGTAGCTCTCAAGTGATAATAGGTAAGCTAGTCCTTTGACTTAAGGTCATTGTACGAACCTGTGCGTGAACAGTGTCACTTTAATCTCTAACCTAACTTTGAGGCATGGCCTGTTAAAATGTTTTATGTTATGCGGTACTTGAAGTGTACGAGGGCAGTAGTTGCCAATAGAGAATTTGTCTCTCCCGTTGTGGGGAGTTAGTGTCACAGAATCAGTATGGCTCTTAACAAAAATCATTGGCCGAGTTGTGTTGGATATAATCTGACAAAGACAAGCTAAAACCGAACGATATTGGTCGATCGCAAAGCTATTAGGGGTTGACAGCCAACTGATGATTGTTTATTATATATATATATATATATAAAATATGTTATTCATATGAATATCACGCCATTTCATTCCCCGTTGCACTTCATTACCCCGGTTTTGGTTTCTTTTTACTTTTGGGTCCATTGTGTATATTGCAGGTGCAAATGAACGATATCGGGACCCTAGAGCGGGGCAAAAGTGATAACGAGCAAAGAGAGAGACGAACTGAAGCTAAATTGCACAAAGGGGAAGAAGAAAACAATGACACACGCGATTGCATGGTTCATCCACGAGGCCGCGTCACCAGGACAGCCCTAAGAGCAGAAAAACCCATCGGTGCAGTTGCGTTAGAAGCCAACACGACCGTGTCATCATAGAGCCGAAGAGAAGAAAACAATCATTGATGCGGTTATTTGACTGACGACATGATCACGTCAATCTGAGATGCTGCTGAAGCCAAACGGTCGTCCAAACGTCCGTTTAGATGAAGGAATTGAAGAGCCAAAGTGCCAAACGATGCGGTCACGTAGATCATTATGCAGTCGCATTGATTGAAGACTGATTCTACCAACTTACGACACTTAGGCAGTGCAACCGCGTTGGATCCGACGCAACCGCGTCGGATTGGGATTTCAAGTGTTTTCTGGGCGCCGACATGTGCAGATTTGGGATTTTTAGGATTTTAGAGGGGTATATATACCGTTCTCCTTCAAAAGGAGAGGATGCCTTTTTACAGAGTTTTTCTGGGGTTTTGACAGAGAATTTCAGGTGTGATCTTTCTATTATTCCCGGCAACCTTTTGCAGTTCTTTTTGTTCTTTTGGATTTTTGTTCTAACTTTATAATAGAATTAGTTATCTCTATTATATATACCTTTCTCCTTCTAAAGGAGAGGACGCCTTTTTATAGAGTTTTTCTGGGCTTTGACAGAGAATTTCAGGTGTGATCTTTCTACTGCTCCATGCAACCTTTTGTAGTTCTTTTTGTTCTTTTGGATTTTTGTTCTAACTTAGTAATAGAATTAGTTATCTCTATTCCCTTGCAATATGGATTGCTTTGATTGATATTCTCACATCATTTACATTGCTATAATGTCCTAATTCATGATTTTGATTGCATATCTATCGATGGATGGTGAGTAGTCGCCCATCTAGGGCCATGGGTTGAACCCCATCGGATTTGGCCATGGATTGATAATAATTGATTAATTGTTGAATAATTGGAGATTAGGGGTATGTTAGGATGATTATAATCGATTCACATTGATCTCACCCATTGTGGATAATTAGATTAGTCAATGGCGATAGTTGGGGTTAATCTAGGATTTTCAATCCCTACTTTGAGTCATACTATTCATGCGGCTGACGAGAGTCAGGCATGGATTAGAGACCTCCTAGTATAGATCCGATTCCTAATCCACGTGTATGACATAGAGGAAGATTGCGGACATTTGTCGAATGCCATGCATCTATCACATATCGATGCATCAATGTTAGTTGGCTTCGATATGGGATAGGTAGTCCTATCATTGCATCACGAGAGTGGGGGTAGGGATAACATAAGGCAATTTCCTATCATTGCATCACGAGAGTTGGGGTAGGGATAACATAAGGCAATATCCTATCATTGCATCACGAGAGTGGGGGGGGGTATGAGAATGCCTTAGGTTAGACAACCTCTCCCTATCCCATGAATTCAACAACCAATCAATCCAATTCAATCCCAAATTTAATCCAGTGGCAGTGATACATAGGTCCTAAAGCTTTTCCATATTGATATTTTCCCTTATCTACACTACTTAGCCACATATCGATCTCATAGCTAATAAACTTTGAAAGAAACTAGTACTCAATAACTGCCTCCCAGTGGACGACCCGTATAGCTCTACAACTACGTCGTGCGCTTTGCAGCTATAAATTCTGAACACGACAAGTTTTCTGGCGATATTGCCGGGGAGGCACCTCTTGATATTGGTTTTGTTCTTCATTGTTAGACTACACATTTTATTTTTCTTTTTGCTTCTTTTTGCTATTACTTTTTTGTGCTACTAACGCCCTCTTTTAGTTTTGCCCTTTGTGCATGCATAGGAGATCACAAGGTGTTGAGGGTTTGCTTTCCCTAGATCGTGAGATTGAGGCTACGGCACGCAGACGCAACGCTGAAAGAAGAAGAAAGTTAGCACAAGAAGCCATGGCAGAAGAAGTTCCTCCCACCACTCTGCCACCTACCAAGTCCCTTCTGGACTTTTCCATGCCATTTAATGGATCAATGTCGAGTGTTACAAGGCCACCGGTGGAGGCCAATAATTTCGAGCTCTAGCCTTCGTTGATCAGTTTTATACAACAAGTCCAGTTTGGAGGATCTCCCATGGAGAATCCTAATAAGCATCTGAACATTTTCCTGGAGAAGCTTGACACGCTGAAAATGAATGGCATGACTAATGACATCATTAGGCTAAAACTCTTTCCTTTTGCTTTGAAAGACAATGTGAAGGAGTGGCGTAGGAGCCATGATCCTGACACCTTTACTACTTGGGATGATTTATAGCGTGCTTTTCTGACCAAATTCTTTCCTCCATGAAAAACAGTAAAGATCTGGAATGAAATCACCTCGTTCTCCCAACTCGATCAAGAGTCTTTATACGAAGCATGGGAGAGATTCAAGGATTTGTAAAGGCAATGCCCACATCATAGCGGTACCGGATTGGCTCCTAATCCAAACTTTCCACATTGGGCTTGCAAGAGAGGTGAAGATGTCCATTGACACCGTCACTAATGGGGTGATCATGAGCAAGACTCCAGCCGAGGCAAAGAAGCTGTTGGAGGCCATGGAAAACAACAACTATCTCTGGAGCAACGAGAGAGCAACCTCCAAAAGGGAGGTAAATTTGAATTAGACACTTTCATCATGTTATCTTCCAAGTTTGACGCTCTAGCTAAACAATTATCCATGCTTGGGTTCGGTGCTACTAACACGCACACGGTGGAGATGTGTGAGCTATGTGGTGTGCAGGGACATCCTAACATTCAGTGTCCATCTACTTCGGCAGCACCACCAGGAATGCCAATTGAGCAGGCGAATGCACTCTATGGAAATAACGATATGCCGCCACAAAACCCTTACTCCAACACCTTCAATCCAGGGTGGAAGAGTCTCCCAAATTTCTCTTATAGGAGTGTAGGGTTGCACCCTCAGCCACCATTCGTGCATCATCTCCAACAAACTTATGCTCCACCTCAAAATTTTAATCAAAGGCCACCCAATTAAATGCCACCACATCACCCTGTTAAGTCTAATTTAGAGACTCTAATAGAAAATTTTATTGTCACGCAGGGACAGAAAAAATGACTACTTCTAATCATCTATCCAACGGCTAGGGGTGTGCACATGTACAGGGTACCCAAGTACTTGATCGGAACCTACCCGAACGGGTAGGTTCCGGGTAGATACCCACCAGTTCTGGGTATGTGTTGAGAGATGGGTATGCCCTCGAGGCAATTTATCTCTGTGTACATGTACAAACGTCTTGTTCAAAATAACAGTAAGTTGTTTGGTAAGAATTTACCTAAGTTAATAATAATGTAGTCGACATTAGAACTTAGGTAAAGTCCTAAGACTTAATGCAAGGTTAAACAAGTATCGAAATAAGGATC
The DNA here is from genome assembly GCA_030789695.1 of Scilla litardierei. Classification (NCBI taxonomy): domain Eukaryota; kingdom Viridiplantae; phylum Streptophyta; class Magnoliopsida; order Asparagales; family Asparagaceae; genus Scilla; species Scilla litardierei. The sequence continues at coordinate 205,894,600 of CM061133.1, forward strand.
TCGATCATGAGAGTTATTTGATCGTTAGTACTATAAGTCTAAAATCGTTCGTGGCTGTAGATGTTTCGAGAAAAGGATATCGAAACATTGGATAGAACATTGTGTCTTTGTCTTCACCATGGAGTGGTGACGATGATCTCATGGTAGTTTGACTTGGCGAAGTCGGAGACGAGACACATATGCTCATTGGAGAATGAATTCACTGAACGACTCAACGAGAATTATCACATGGTTAACATAATTAATCTGTCAGTGATAACTCTTAGTGATGATAGGCTAGTTGGTCTTTAGACTTGAGGTCATTGTACGAACCTGTATATGAATGGTGCCACTTAGATCTCTGACCTAGCTTCGACGCAAGGCCTGTCAAAAGGTCTTTATTTGGGTGACACTTGAAGTGTGCGAGGAGAATAATGACCAGATAGGATTCATCTCTCCTGTTATGGGGAGTTAGTGTCACATGTATTGGTTCGGTCTTTAGTGAAAAACTTTGGCCAAAGTATGTTGGAAGAAGTCCAACATTATTTGACTAAAGACCGATGGAGACTGACCAAGGTCAAGCTATTGGGAATGACAGTTGGACCGTACCCTAGGCTTGACTAGGCGATGTAGTTTTGCCGAATGGACTAAAACTACGGAATTCATCACGAACACAGTCAGGGTGGTCCCAACAATACTCATGTCCATGAGTTAACCACATATGTATGATACTGAAACATGGACGACACCTGCTGCTCGTGGTCACTGCCGTCTGCTGCTCGTGGTCACTGCCGTCTGGGGTTTTGAGTTAGGGTCAGGCTGTAGGGTCTCACACAGAGTGAGACATTCGTCAAGTAATATGTAGAATTAAGGGCGATGATGCATTGGATGCAAGGGAATTAATACGTCACAAAATATTTGTGACAAAAGCTTTATAATATGTAGGATGTGGGATATTGCATATGATGCAAAAGGAATATAAAATATATTGTAAATCGTTTACAAATATATTTGACAATAAGTGCATAGAAATGAAGAGGATTTTTCTACGAAAATCGGGGAGAAAACCGCGCTCAAATCGGAGTCCAAATGTGCTCAGAAAGTCTATTTAAAAGAGTTTTAAATAGAACTCAAAAGGGTAGTCAGAAAAGCCCAATAGCTTTAAAGAGTTAAATAAATTTTAAAATTATTGGGACCAAATTTTGCCCAGCTCACAGCTGGGCAAATGCCCATCAGCAAGAGGCTGGGCAAGCCCAGGCCGTTAGGCTTGCCCATCAATTGATGCTGGCTGGGCCAGCGCCCAGTGGATCAGGCGCCCCTGCGCCCGACCCGGGAGCCTTACCAGCAGGCGCGCCCAGCGCCTGCCATCTGGGCACGCTTACACATGGGGTGGGCCCTGTGGGTGGGGCCCATATGGGATGTTTTGAAACCCTTATTCTTTTTATTTCAATTGATGGCTGGGTTGTTTCAAAATACGATTTTGGGCCAATTTTGAGCTAACATTTGAAAGGTTAAACGGAGTCAGAATTGACCCCCATTTGTTTCTATGCGATCACCGTTCAGTGCTCTTCGATTTGATATATTCATATTACTTGCGAAGCTCAATGGTGAGGGAGGAAAAATTCGCTAAAGAATAGCCTTTGTGAAAAGGCAAACTTTAACTAATTTTCTCCTCAAAAATCTTTAGTCCCACATCGGTAAATGAGAAAGGGGAGGGGTCAGTCGCCTATATAAATAGGGGCAACCCCCCTCCTTGACACTCGCACCAAGCTCCAGATCTAAGTAGCTCTATTAAACGTGAGCAAGCTCGGATCTAAGCTTAAATAAATTATTCATCTTCTCCCTAATTCTTCCTTACTCTTGATCGGGCTCTAGCAAAGCTACGAAGGAGTTCGGATCGGATCCGAAGTCTTGACGGAGGATCCACTTAAGGTAAAACTTTCTTCGGCACGTGGTTGGCTCAGCGACATGGTATTGCTCACCTCTGGACGCGGTTCGGTTCGGGACGCGGTTCGGCTCGGGATGCGGCTCGGCTCGGGAGAAGCAGCGCGGTGCATCGCTTCGGAGAAAAAGAAACGTTGCTGAAAACGACGCTTCATATTCTGCGGAAACGAAGTGAAAGGTATGTAGTTTAAGTAAACATGCGTTTATAATTGCAAATAGGTTGATAGATCTATCCTTAGGGGTTGGTCAGACCCAACCCCGGTATAGTAGAGATTCTGGCTAGGGTTAAATCTTTAGGGCCTGATTTAAAAATGTTTTAAATCTATTTTTTTCGCTACAATTTTGTTTTCGTCGTTCGACCGACTTAGGCTGGACGTCGAATTTATAGCCATAAGGACTTAGAAAATCCTACAATGGTATCAGAGTCATGTCTACTTGATTTATAGGTTTTGCAATAATAAAATGTATATGATACAACATGTTTCTCCATGAGATAGATGTTTTAATTAAACCATTAAATTGTCGTTTCATGTGAATTTTTATTTTCAAAAAAATTGTTTTTTAAAAATTAGATCTAATTTTAAAAATCATGTGATAATTTTGAAAATTTAGATCTTGAAAATTATATGATAATTATTGTTGTAACTTTATTATGGGATAATTTTAGTTGCAAGTGTTAAAGCCAAAATTTTATGTGATAAAATTTTTGTATCTTTAATGGTTATATAATATTTCTTGTTAATTATGTGATAATACAAGAAGAACTATTAGGTTAGCCACTAAAAGCTTTCTAAAAATTATAAGATAATTTTTTTAATGAACATGATATGATTTAAACTTGTTTACATGCCTAATACCTGATTAGGATAGTACCCTAAAATGCATTCCTTATAGTTGATAAGGACATTAATAAAAGTTATTAACCAATCCTAATAATTTCGAATTTTAGGATCCAACTAGTTAACAGGATTAACTAGTTCTAATGAAGCCATTTCAAGTCGATGTCACACATATAAATAATTAGTATCCTTCAATGGATCATGATCCGGTCTAGCATTTTTGACTAGTGTTGTGGATCACCCTAGCTCGATTGGGGATAGTGATCCTGGCCTAGACAAATCTCTGGCCGTGTTCCGCTGAACCACAAGGATGCAAGTTATGATTATGTGAAACCATCGATTACATCTAGTCAATTACGTTTAAAATCTTCTTCAAGATTAGCCGTAACCCTCCTTGTTTTATAGGTTGGCAACTATAGGTTCTATATTATAGTTGTTGATCACACTCAAGCTATGTCATAGCTACTTTATGGAAACCAACTTCTCGTTACATGAGATGTAGTCTAGACTTAACCAAAACCGTCGCGTCGTGCCCATACGCCGAGCGTCGGCGTAAGTTAGGCTAGACACGAAAACAAGGGTCCGACTAGACTAGTCATTGTGATTTGGATGAGCACACTCATTATTATAAGTGTCTAGGGGTAAAAACCAATAAAGGAATCATATATGATATGATTGATGATGATTCATCTACCAATCGCAGATTCAAGCAATTTGTTGAGCACACTCAAGGTTGTGAGGCTAAGGGTAGTTGGATCTCTTTCCCACTAAATTTAATTAATTTAAATCGTTCATTATTATGGCTAAAAATGATCGCCAAAATAGTGGGAGGATATAGTTAGATAAAAGCCATTCTATCTATATTTAATATTGAACATATGCTAAACTAGGGTATGTCTATGTTTACCGATGGAATCCAAATCATAATATCCTAAGAGAATAAGTTAACTGGTCAAAATGATTGGTTAAGGAATATCAACTCAAAATTCTATTTGATAGACTAAACTATATTCTCATTGACATTAAAGTGTCCTTCTTAACACTGTCTCAAGGACAATGAATTCCTTGTAGACCTAGACCCAACACAATTCAATCCACAATGTGTGGAACTTCGTGCAAACTGTTTGGCTCGAAGATGAATGCATGAGCGGTGCAAGACTATGTATCCCAACCAGATCTTGAGACGAGCAACTTGTTGAGCACACTCAAGGTTGTAAAGCTCAAGCGTTTGGATACATAAGATGCTTGCACAACTATTATTTGTGTTGGGACGCGTAATATCTAAATGAGATTTAGAAAGGAAGAAGGAATTCAGGAAGTCAATTGAGAAAGAAAGTTTTATCTATCATTAGTAAAGACAAAAGTAGGAGGAACTGAAAATGTGACTTATTTGATGTCACGGTTTCAGGATGATCGTTATACAAAAGGAATAGATTGTCATATGTGTTGAAAAAGGAGCAATTATTGTTTCTTGGACCATAAGGGACATCTGACACTTTTTTTGGGCGAATGTTGTCATCTTGCTTTCGAAGCAATGAGTAATATGTATAACGATATTGTATTATGTGTTAATACATGAATGTGCAAGTTATGGAAACCTTATCCATGGTAAAATAGACTAGGCTGTACTGAAGAGAACAGACTTGACAAGTCACATAAAGAGAGGGCTTTTGACCTCTCGTATTATGAGTCGAAAGACACTTGTAAGTCTTGTCTCAAAGGTATGATAGCCAAACTCCTTCTGTAAGACAATGTGAGTATGAGTTGGAGAACTATCGGTCTTGTACATATGGATGTATCCAAATCCAAGTCTAAATTAGCCTAGATATGTTATACTTATTTTATTACGAAACGAGTTTTTGATGAAACACAAGTCTGATAAAATAGAGTACACAGTAACATAAGTATTTGAGCTGCTTCGATCAGATCAAAGAGTCGAATACTTAGTTATATAATTCTAGCAAAATTAAAGGAAAATGTGATTTTCTCTCAGGTCAAGTCTCTTAAAACATCGGTGTGTTGGAGAGCATGAATCACACTTTGTTAGACATGGTGCGATGCATCGCAAGTGACTCCGAGTTACAATCCTCCCTCTGGGTTAAGTCATAGAAAGTAATGCCTAGGTTCTTGATAAGGCTCTGTGAGGACCTTATCAATATGATATTCCTCAAATTAATCGTTAGGAAGTTAAATGATTGCTCGAGTCTCGTGAGACAAAAGTCGAGTAAGATATCATAGTTGATGATGGCCTAGACAGCATCCAAGATGCCATTCAGAGTAGTGACTCTAAGAAATGGCTTGATTAGGGCTGGCAAACGGGTCGGGTGTGTTCATGTTCTGGTCGGGTCAGATTTGACCCGACCTAGGTATGGATAAACCCTAACCCGACATGGATTGAATCCGGGTCGGGTTCGGGTGACCCTAAAAATTTCCGGGTCGAGTTCGGGTTAACCCGTCGGGTTAAGATTTGACTTATACACAACGGCTCCTTTTTCGATATCCAGCTATTTATTAAGAGCCACCTGCAATTTATTAAGTGTTGCATAATTTCCAGCAGCTCGTCGCTTAAACCGCACTGATGATAGCAAGGAAGTATAATTAACGTTACCATTTTATTAACGAAAGTAATAAAATTAACTAAAAAGTTGTATGTAAAGGGAATTGCATCCAAGACCTCTTAAAGAAGGGGACAACAATTCAAATCGTATAAGCACAACTCCCTTTGCAACTGTGTACTGAAGTTATTATATAAATTTTTATATATATAAAGAAAGTAAATCGGGTCGAATTCAGGTCATCAGGGTTGACATGCCAAACCCATACCCGACCCAGATTTTATCCGGATTGGGTCGGGTCAAACCGGATCCTACTTGACCCGGATTGGCCCCTACCCATACCATCAGGGTCGGGTCGGGTCAACCCGGATCCTACTTGACCCAGATTGACCCCTACCCATACCCGGTTAAGGATGCCGGGTTCGGGTTCGGGTCGGGTCGGGCTCATTTTGCCACCCCTAGGCTTGATGCAATCCGAAAAAAGTCCGTGCACGTAAATAAAGTATGGACCTTAGTTTACGTGCCCAAGAAAAGTGGTTCATTTGGCTGGAAGTGAATCTTCGAGAACAGAAGATTAGTGCATATGGAAATTAGTGAAGTACAAGTTATGCTGGTTGAGAAAAGTCATCATCAGAACACTTATAAACGGATTGTGATGAAATTTTCTGGCCAACAGCTGTGTACAAATTTATTCGGATCAGATTATATGCTCATATTTTACACTTTATTTCTGTATTTTTCCATGCCATAACGATTGCTCATATCGTGAATTTAACGCTAAAACGATGATTTCACAATGAATTTCACTATTTCTATGTTTCGTTTGATTTTCAGGAAATATGGAGCAATCGGGAGCAATTTGAAACTATGAGCACATACACACGTGCCGAAGCATCAACGATGACGATATCGAAGAGCTCAAGGTGCTTGAAGATGAGAAGAAGCGAAAGGAAGAAGAGAGAAAGAGGAAGGAAGCGAGAAGAATGAGAAAACGATGAAATATTAGCCTACTCGAACGATTGACACAGCTCACTCGACCGAGTGGGGCTACACAACTCCAATCCAGTCAAAGAAGCACAACAATGTACTCAGCCGAGTAAGAAGTCCGCTCGACCAAGTGGAGGGAGAAAAAACAACTGGCAGAGTACAGTTTCTGGAGGAGTCTGCAGAAGACCCAACTCGACCGAGTGAGAAGCTCACTCGACCGAGTGAGCCGACCACTCGATCGAGTGGCCTAAAGATGACAAAAGGCTGATTTTTACGATTTCTCTACAGAATTTCCACTCGATCGAGTGCGCCGACAGCCCAGGTTCAGAAATTAGGGTTTGGCTCCTCTTAGGGGTATTTTTGTCAGCTTTTTCTGGACTTTTTGAGAGAGTATAAATAGCTAGTTTTGAGATCCGTCAAAGGGGAGAGACATGACGACTAGAGTTCTTAGGAGAAGATTTATTTCATCTTGTTTTTGCTTAAGGATTGGAGTGCAAGGATCTTAATTCTCTTGTTATTTGAAGCCTTGGAACATCATTGGTTTGTCTAAACTCTTGCTATTTCTAATTTTTATGATACATTTTTGTTTAGCTCTATCTTTTGTGATGAATTCTATTGCATATCACAATTCTATTGTTTCGATTATGAGGAATTGTGAGTAGTCTATTTGCTCTAGGGGAAAGGGATGAACCCTATGGATTCAAAGTTTGATATGTGAAATCTATTGAAAACCCATGTTGCTAAACTTGTTAAAGGGTTAGATTATGATTGATTTACTACGGATATCTAAGAATTTATATTGGATCTTGAGAGCTCGAGAGAGGATCTTGATCTATGGGAAGCTCTAGATATTCGATTTCTATCTATAATCGAGATTCCCTTGAGTTGGTACGAGAGAGCGACCAAAGCTAGCATCTTTATTAAATTTCTATTATTATATTCGTTTGTACGACGCTAAAACGAATACGAACCATCATGATCTAGATTCAAACTCACGTTGTGCGAGAGAGAACATGAGTTGGAGTTGAATTAGATTGTCGATCTTAATGCTAGTGGTTTGAACTAGGCTTGCGAGAGAGCGAGGCTCTAGTTTAGATTACTATAGACTTGCGTAGCGAGAGAGTGTGCACAGGTTCACAACATAGTTGCGACAATTTCACCCTAAACCAAAAGTAGTGATATGAAAGAATATAATTTCACATTGATGCTTGAGATCTATAGTGGGGATTCCCTAGACCTAGGCACTTTTATTAATTGAATTTACAAACGATATTTTATACGCTTGTAACACCAAACATTCCTCAATCATTATTTCATCTCCACTGAGTAATAAATATAATACCAACAGTTCCTCCCCGTGATTCGATACCCGCTCACCACTTAACCGTACGCTTACGGTAAAACTACATTATTTCCGGGTGTACATCCGGAGCCGGTCAAGTTTTTGGCGCCGTTGCCAGGAGGTGACGGCATTCTATTTTTTACTTAGTTATTCCTTTTCTATTCCTCTATTGTGCTGACGCTTTTTGCAGATTCTCTTTCTCTGTACATGAACACACGATTAAGGGTTACTAACGGAACAATATTATTCGATCCCGAGATCGAGCACACCGGAAGGAAGCTTAGAGTAGAGAAGAGACATATTCTAGAGGAAGATAAAATGGCGGCAGAAAATAATCAACCGAGGAACATCAGACTTATTTCTATCAGAGACAGACTTACTCCGAACAACTCTGCCACTTCATCCATACTTATGCCAGGGTTACCGCTGGATAAAATTTTTGAGCTAAAGACATGGTTAGTTGTGCTGATGCAACAAGATCCTTTCCATGGGAATGCGCATGAGAACCTGCATTATCACATCCAGATGTTCTTGGCGAAGTGCGCCACTTTTCAGGTCCATAGCTTATCAGAGGATGCCATCTGCATGCGGCTCTTTCCTTTCACACTTAAAGACAAAGAATTGTATTGGCTGAGGAAGCAAGCAAATGGTACGTTCACTACGTGGGATGATCTTGCAAGTGCATTCGTCAACAAATTTTATCCACCATCAAAGACCGTCAGGCTACAGAATTCTTTGATGTCATTCAGGCAAGGACCCCAAGAATCTTTATATGAGGCGTGGGAGAGCTTTAAGGATCTTCAACATCAATGCCCCCACCATAGCATCGACGATTGGAAGTTGATGTTGAAGACTATCAAAGACTATCAAAGACTCCTGAAGAGGCCATGGAACTACTTGAGGAGATGGCTTCTAATAATCATTAGTGGGCCGACGAGAGAGACCAATCATCGTCCTCCTTGAAGCCAACTAGCATATTTGAGGCGAAAGTAGTGGCAGACTTGACTGGGAGATTTGATCCTCTATCCAGAGTGGTAGAGATGATTGAGAAGAAGCTGAGTGAGCCATCAGCGCTCAAGGTACGTCACCATCTAATGTGAGCATGAATGATTGGCAAGACCAAGGCCAAGCATGTTTGTTGGGGCCGATACCAATGCGGAAACTAAGGAGCAGGTTCAATATGTTTCAGATTACAAGCCCGGTGGTGGTAATAATGGGACTTGGGCGAATCCAGCTTGGAAAACTCACCCCGGATTTTCATATGCGAACAACAATGGAGCCTTGACCCCTCCTCAACAACAACCACCACCACAACAATAAGCTTGCCCACCACCTCAGCAGCAACAATACGAGCCAAGGCCACCACAGCAGCAACATCATGTTGCTTGCTCATCCTTTAATTTCAATGCATGCTAATATGCAATTCCTAATGTTGTTTAAATACAATTTCAGTGCATGCTCACCTTGTTGCCTTTATGTCACCGTAATGTAGTTTAAATACAATTTCCTTAATGTTGTATGCTAGCTTACTTAACTTAAATGCTAATAAATTATAGGGATGTTTCGGTCTGTCACTTGGCGGGTGAGCACCCTAGAAAGTGGTTGGGGAAAAACTGAGTACTAGTAGAATATGAGGACTGGACTATATTGTGGTGGCGTTATGTACATTGCTCAGTTCGGGTACTTTGTGGTGATTATCGTACCTTACTCAGTTTCGGGTACGATATATTGTGATGTTGTGGAGTTTTCCTCACTCACACTCCTATGCGGGGGAATAGGTGGAGTGAGAGGCCACATTAAGGAAATAGTGCTCGTGTACCATTGGCAGGTGCTACTTACCGCCCCATCTTAGCGTAGAATCCAGTTCCTCATATTCAATGACATACCCAGATTTCCAGGGTAATTAACGTAATCAATAAAATGTCTCAAACTGCACTAGTTACATTTGCGACACAATAATTAAGAAGGTTATCATATACTCTTGTTGTTCTTCCTACAATGTAGTTGTAGTTATAGCTATTACTTGTTTACATTATCAGTGGTACTAACGTTTCCTTGCAACAGTCGCCACCGAAACGCATGTACGTTCCCTTACTTGACTATTTACATGTATGCCATGTTTTACAGTTTACATGCTTTATTCTTATGCCATGTCTTGTGGTAGATGATCTTAAAATAGTGTTCCAAATCCAAGTTATTTTCCTATTGAGGCCTGCATTGACGTGCTCCTCCCCATTTTTCAGGTACCAGCTAATTGCAGCCAGGAAGGTTGAGTTTTGGAGGTGGCCAGTGTATAGAGAGAGGATGTTGTAGTAGTTGGGCTTTAGTCATGTAATGGCTTGTCTCTTGTAGTGTTGTAACATTCTATATGTGAAAGTTGTACTTGATCATGATTGATATTGTTATGGTTTTCGTTAATCATTGTTTTGTGTTGTCACTGTGTTGAATTTTGGATCAATATAGGTATTATATCAGCATATGCGCAGTGACCTACCCAACTTTATTTCTCTTCTCACCCTCCCGTCTCCAGCCCACCTAGGAAGTTTTGATATTCCGAGTAGCTTGGGGAGCGAGGCGTGACAAAAGGGGCTAAAACCCTTTAGAAAGCCAGAACACGAGGTCGCGTCACTACAGTGCCCCCAAAACAGCTTTCTGTGTGTTTTCAGCCCCTGTACTGACGCAGTTGCATCAATTTCCATACTATCGAGTCGCTGGTTGCGTGCGCCAATTCTGCACTGCAGCCTCGTCTTCTAACAAATGTATAAAATTGCTCCGATCTCAGAAAAATGGAAATAAATATGTTTTGGAATCATCACGAGATGCCCTTTGACAAAAAATGAAAGGAAGTGAAGATAACCACAAAGTCGTGATCATATCTTTAGTCTTAGCAAGGTTGTGCACTTCTTGTGGCATTTTCTACATGCGATCGCATGGAGTGTCACATGCGACCACATGGCTCCTCTTCTCTTTGTCTTGGGTTGAGTCTTGTACACGACTACTTGTGTTATCACACGCGGTCGTGTAGGGGTTGTCTTCTCTTTGAATCAACTTCTTTTATTTCACCTTGCTTGCTCTCTTGATTCGTTGGCTCTAATTGGCTCCAAATATCATGATATTAACCTAAAACACATATAAACACCTAGAATATGAAAGTGAACGAAAATATTATGAAGTGATAATTTAAATGGGAAGTTGTAGGATATAATGCATGTGTAATCCCCACTAAAACATATAGAATATTCACTCATTAAAATATCCCAAGCTAAACTCTTCATTGTCCTCAAGGAAGACAAAAAGAGAGGAAAGGATGGGGGGCATGCAAGCATCCAACAAATGATATCAAGAATTTCATAACATTAAGAATATATACATAGGATGATGAAAATTTCGGATTTTGGAATTAATAAGCGTGTTAATCCCTCATTATCGATCAAGGCATAGCTTAGAGCATTGTTTCTAGCACAAATCAACATATAATATGCATAACCATGATCGCGTTCAAATCCTAGGATATTTCCTCTATCCTGTAATAGGTTATTGAAATGGGAATCGAAATTATGCAATGATCGATGGAAGTTTTTATATTAAACGATGGTATTGAATCCTTCAAGGAAATGGCTCTCACAGCATGACATTTTTCCTTGATTCGTGGAGTTGCTAGCCTAGTTCATGTTTTTCTTCTATATCTCTTTTTTTATTTTTTATTTTTGGATTTTAGTTAGTTCGTGTAAGAAGCATTGGATCGATGACTCCTGATCAGACGACATTAGGGCATTGGGCCAAGAAGAAACACTCGGACCTACTAGCTCAAACCAACAAAAATCTATATTCATATGCACTCCCCCAAGCTAATCCTTTCGGCACGAATCCTCAATGCTTCCCTAGGCACGAGGACCCAGCAACTCAACTTAGCTGGAGGAACGATGCATATTTATTCTTCTCCTTTTCCTATTTTTTTCATTTTCACTCCATTTTTCTTCTTTTTTTCTTCAAACATGAACAAGATAGGCAACATCACTACTCAGTATTAGATAGACATGTCGTCATCTAAGTCCTATAAGACCGCTAACCATCATACTCAACTAAAAGTCCCAAGATGCATGCATAAGATGGGTTCCCAATCATAAATATAACACAAGCCTGTTTCGAGTACTCTATTCTAGAGATTATGAGCATAAGCACAATAAGCATATAATGATGAGATCTGCACTAGAAACATCCTCTAAGCATATATCATGACTGACAATGATAAATTGAACAAAAAGAAATGTAAATTTGAAATATTTTCACCAAATGCCCATGTGTATAAAAGTCTTGATATTGTGGAATCTTTAATGTATATTTATGCACAAAAGATGCATGAAGTGCACCTCCCCCAAGCTTGAATCAAGCATTGTCCTCAATGCTAAAGAGTGGAAAATGGGGGAATGGAAATGATGCATGCATAGGAATGCACCCCCCAAGCTAGCATAAATACATACCCTAAATGTGATAGAGAAGAAGATATGGGTTCATGTGGAGGGGAGGGTCTCTAGGGTGGTGGTGTCATATATAAAAGTGAAGCTAAGTAATTGAAAGGGCAATATAGCACATGATGGGTTCGAGTTATGGTGAATATGTGTGTCGCATAAGAGGGGAGATTTATTCGTAATAAATCCAAAAAGAAATCTAATACACTCCCCTCGCTATCGAGAGGAGACGAGTTTATTTATGCAACTACCTAGAAAGCATATATAAAGTATCTACATTACTGGAGTAGGATGCACTTGGTCAAAAGGTGGATCAAGAATCTCCAACGGTACAGGTAGTTGTTCCTCCTGTGGCTTTCATGGCTCAGCTAACAGCTTCACTCCATGAACTCTATCAGGCTCCAGCAATGCTCCTCCTAGCATCTCTTGAGGACAACCACCTGAATCCTGCAAGAGACAAGAAACATCAGTCAGATGGGAAAAATTTCTCCCGCCAATATATGTGTTCCATATGTAATCTTCAAAAGAGTTCAAAAATTTAAAGAATGGTGATGACTACTCCCTGGAAGCTGTATGCTACTCCCTGAGGGTGATGCGATCAAATCCTTGTCATTTCCTTCGATATGCTACTCAGGCACTGACATGACCCATCATACCTTCGTGGAATGTGAACATGTGTCCTACGAAAAGTACGTCATGTCTGAAACATCTGAATCTCAAAATTTATGAAATGAAACTTGAGATTCAGAGGAGGAGTTTAGAAGATCTCCCTCAGTGGGAGAGTTAAGCTCAAGTGGATGTGATGCCTCTGGTGGAGTGGGGAGGGGTTACAGAGGTGAAGAATGAGAGGGAAGTTCCTCAGGCTCTACGAAATCGTTCGTCATGTCCAATCCCACATGCACTTCCTCATCGATGGTGTGCACATACTCCGTGGTCTCCTCGATGCTCTCACATGGCACGTAGTGGGGGATGCGATCAAGAGGGAAATGGTGAGGGCTTTTCAAATTCAGGAATCTTCTTCGTGCCCTCGCATGGCTCATACATGTAGTCACCCCGCCAAGAATTATTGTTTCCCTCCATTTTCCTACGCATGGTCCATCATCCATGGCATCATCAGAAGTGGCATAATCTGGGATATTGCCATCAGCAACCTGTATCTCGGAAATGGTACCTGTATGAGGATAGGAAATTATATCAGAGTAATCAAACATGAGTGTAGATAAATTAACTCCTGTAGTGTGAGTGGTCGAGGGTGCGTTGGACTCAGCAACTTCCTCCAAATATTTCCAAGCTGCATCGGGCGTCCTATCGAAAATCTGGCCTTCATTCAGCTGCACCAGGAATCTCTGCATGGCCACTGCCAATCATCCGAAGAAGAAACACATGAGGGTATGGGCATTAATCATATGTTGTGGCAATCCAAGCGCCAATGTATGGAACCTCACCCAGGCCTGTCAGAAAGTCTCTCCGTCAGTGTGGGTGAAGCTAAGAATTAGGTCCCCTGGTGTTGGTTGCCACTCCTCCTGGTCCCTAATTGTAGAATTATCTCCTCCTCCATCACGCTCTAGAGTACTAAGAGAGATGGGTGCTATGGTGGTTGGGTCCTCTAGATGCCCACCCCTAGCAGTGTAGGCTCAATGATCGAATCCCTAGCATGTGGTTGTGAATACCCTTGTAATAGGGAGATGTGGCTTAAGTTTTATGCAATTTCATTTAGGTGGGTCTCGATCATAGTGGTTGGAGAATGAGAAGTCATTTGGTCTTGGTTTGAAAGGTAATTTTTCAATAGAAATTCAATGCTACACTTTGGTGGAGGTGGGGGTATATAGGTCTCGGGATATGGATGGGAGGGCTCATGGTATAGGTTGTGGGCATATATGTGTGGGTTTTAAGGGTGGGCACTATATTGCAATAGGTGGCCATATGTCCCTGCATCCCACATATTTCGCAATTCATCGCAACATGTAGAAAATTATTGTTATCTCCCATATGAGCACCATATGGCATGGATGCATTGAAATTAGGGTTCCACATCATACTCTAAGTGCACCTGTTAAATAAAAGATAAAACATGTATCAGTGGTACAAGAGAGTAGTAAAAAGTGTGGTGGTGTGGAAAAATTTTGTTTATTTATTTATATGTATGTAAACTAACAAACCTAAGATTAAACTAATATCAATCAAGGGAACCTCTCCAGCAACAGCGCCAAAAACTTGTTGTGAGCTTTAATATTTATAACCGCACGCGTACGGTGTCATTGTATCACTTAACGGGTCGTCTACAAAGAGGTTGTGCAATCAAGGTTACGCACCGAAATCTAACAGCAACTACTAAAAAGCGACAACTAAGGGGAGAATCCAGGTGAGTCTATTACTGGTCACCGGTGTCCTCGAACTCGGTCTCTGCAGGTACCTTGAACTCAGCGTCTACAAACTACTCGTCCTCTGCAACTAGCTCGGACTCAGGACCTGACATGTGACACCCAAAGAGAAGAGGGCACATGTCAGCAAAAGTCTTCCCAAAGAAAATAGAGGACTTTTGTGCAAGGATTTAAATAAAAGTAAAGCGACTAGCAGTTCTTCATAATGATATGACATGATATTTAACAAGTGTAACAATTAAAATGACATGATGAAACAAACAAGCACGTCGTAGCGAGACTACGAACACTATTTCACGATTCACGATTCACGATTCACGATTCACTGATTTATCACTTTGTGCACAGAGTTTCCGTCTTTTGGCTGAAGTGGCTGTACGTGCTCACTTCTACGCTCAAACGACCGTTTAACCATACCCCTCCACGTGTATATGGATGGGCACCCATCTTCTGGATCACGAGCCAGGAAATGTTATTGGCATAGGGGTGTGCCCGCAAAGCAGGTGACAAGCCTCAATAGTTAACAATTTTACTGTAGCATGTGCTACACAATCATGATGATATTTCGATGCATGAATGGCATGGAAAAATGCAGATAAGAGTGCGTACAATTAATCGAAACTAAACGTGACATGGCAGCATGAATGAAAGCATGGTAAAGGTGTCAGATCTAGCTTCGTTGTCAAGCTAAATCTAGTAAGGACGCCTAGGTGACTATCATTTCATCGTCGAGTCTCTTTTATGCTAATACACAAAATTGGCCTAAACGTGGCCTAAATAAATACTGGCAAGCTTGCCTGTTTCCGGTGATGTCGGTTGTCGTGGGTTCGTCTGGGGAGCGCGGACGATATGGAACGACTGGTTCTCTGTTTTGATTAAATATATCTCTGAATTAGGTTCACTCCAACATATTCAAATAATAATTCATTTTATTAGGTTATCTACCCTAGGGTGATGTCCATACCATATTATTAAACCATCTATCATTTAACATGCTGCTAGTGATGATACTACTAACTTATTGAGAGTATTACATTCTGTTGGGGTAAAATATTAATGTACAAAATAATATTTACATTCTGTTTGGGTAGCAGGTTCGTCTTTGTTCTGGTTCTGATGGAAACATGATAATCCCCCTTTAAGTAATTCTTCTTTCACACGCATTTCATAAATGAAAACAATCTTTCTTAAAGGGAAGGATGCATCTCCTTCTCAGGCAGATGGACAAATGGATGTCTTTGAATGGAAGAAAGAAGCAATATTCAAATAAGTTATGCGGTTTTCATCAAAATACTGAAAATGGTGGTTCTACACTTGTTGCACAAAAGATACCGAACTACGGGAAGTAAGAGAAGAACCAAGAAGCACTAAAAACATGTAGATAACTCAATAATATTAACTGTTTGGCTGGCATGCCCCATATCTGTTGCACAAGGACATTAGATGTTTTCTTAACTAGCTCTTTTAAGTTGCTAGGGTGAATTCTGGAGCCTTCACAGTAAGAGACATTATGCTACAGAAGGTGAAATTCATGAAGAAGAAACGAGAATGTGAAAGCTTCTTGTGCATTGGGATGGAATATACACACAGCAAATGTGCTCGACCCGGCACCTACATTTTGGACACTCTGCCAAGGGAGAGGCTATAAAAGATTTGTATGAATGGACTTCAAATTCTTTGTAAGAAAGTCACCTCTACAGACCACATATGATTATAGCATAGGGATACCCTAATTCACTAACATTCCATTATGAACTAATTTATTTTATATTACCACTTAAATATACACTAGCTGATCCATTTAAATTTATACTTTTTAGTAATAACTCTCCATTTAGTTGTGTCAAGGATTTTGTTTCAATGACGGTTTGTATTGCCGTATGAAACGTTTCTGTGGGGATGTTGTTAGCTGTAAGAGTCCACAACTTGTAATAAACTCACACTTTTAATGGTAAACATATAAACTTATATATATATTAGCATATTAGTTATCATGCAGTATTCTAATGTAATGTAATTAATGGGTTTCTCACTCGTGTGCATGCAGGAGGGCGACGGACGGCTGAGGGTCGGCACTTCGGAGGGTCAGAGAGGGCGGTGTGGTGTGAGGCGGTGCTTGCCGTTGGAGAGGTTCGTGCGGGGAGAGGCACATGGCTTTAGTGGTGCAGCGAGAGGGGGTGCTGGATGAAGGTGGTGTGAGGCGGGGGTTCCTGCGGCAGGCAGGGCGCTAGTCGGGGTTGCACCGGCGGGAAGAGGCGGCTACGTTCGGAGACTTGGTCGCAGGAATAATGACCGATGGCGAGTGCTTCGATCGGGGCTGAGGGCTTTATGGTGAAGGAGGGACGACGGAAGGGTTTTGGCGAGGGGAGATGAGGTGGCTTGGCGGAGGTGAAGCTCGGTACGAGGACGGTGGAAGGGGCTATATGGGGTGGTTGCGAGGAAGGAGAAGAACTGGGCTCGGCGTCGAAGGCTAGGGCACAGTGCTGGGAGTCTTGTGGGTTATGCGTGGAGGGTGCAGGGTCGGAGCTGCCTCTTCGTGCGTACAGTTCGAAGAGGAGGAAGGCCTGGGTGAAATGTTTTTGGGCTCAAAAGTTATAGGCTAATGTTAATTTTTGTAGGGAGGAGAGAGAGACGTGGGGAGTGGGGACGAGAGACGTGGGTGACATGGAATCGTGATGTGAGGGGAGGGAGTTAAGATACCCAAGTTGTTAAAATATTTGATAACTGATCTGTTTCAGAATTTTTTAAAAAATTTGTTTTTTAAGAGATTCTCTCTCTTCCTTTAAACATTAGAGTATTATACGTTTTTCATTTGGATTAAAACGTACAGCCATTTAAAATTAAAATTTTAATAAATAAAATATTTTAACTTAGTAATGTATTAAGCAGATTGAACCCTTGACATCCAAAAATTTCAAGGAAAATACCGGAGCGATCGTGCCACCGAGTGGATCGTGAATACGGGGTTTGGTCGCGCGTCCGGGCTAAAGAAGAAGATAATAAAAATTCAAGTACAGAAAACACACACGAGACAAAGCATGTGCTAAGATATGTACGACCGGAAAGTGGCCGTTACATCCTACCCACCTTAAGAAATGATTCCGCCCTTGGAATCAACATCAACTAATGCTCAGGAAATAAATGTGGAAAGCGCTCTCTCATCTCATCCTCGCGCTCCTAGGTGGACTCCCCAAGGGAACCATGATGCCGCTGCACTCTAACCAAGTCGACGGTCTTGGTTCTCAACTGCTTCTGCCGTCGATCCAAAATCTCAACTGGCTGCTGATCATAAGTCAGATCCGGACGAACCGTGATCTCCGAGAAATCCACAGCATGAGACGGATCACTGACGTATCGACGTAACTGGGATACGTGAAGCACGTCGTGAACTCCCTCCAGTGATGGCGGCAATGCCAAGCGATAAGCCACCACTCCAACTTTCTCCAGGACGTCAAAAGGCCCAATATACCTCGGACTCAGCTTGCCTCTCTTTCCAAATCGAATAACTCCTTGATTTGGAGAGATGTTGAGAAAAACATGGTTTCCAGGCTGAAACTCCAAAGGACGACGTTTAGCATCTGCCCAATTCTTGAAACGGTCCTGAGCGATCCTCATCTTCTCCCTGATATCTCGAACAACGTCCACAGCCTTAACAATCATCTCTGGCCCTAACAGCTCCATGTCTCCAATGTCATCCCAGCTCAATGGTGATCGACATTTCTTCCCGTATAGCGCGGCGAATGGCGCCATGCCAATACTCGCCTGGTAGCTGTTATTGGAGGCGAACTCCACATGATGAAGATGATCCTCCCAAGATCCCTTAAAGTCCAACATACATGCTCTCAGCATGTCCTCCAGAATCTGAATCGTCCTCTCTGATTGACCATCCGTCTGCGGGTGGTACGCGGTACTGAAACTCAGACTCGTACCCAAACTCTTCTGCAGACTCTGCCAAAACTGAGATGTGAATCTCGTATCTTTGTCCGACACGGTACTCAGGGGGACCCCATGAAGTCGTATGATCTCCTGCACGATTCACGTTACATCATTATCTAAACTAGGGGTAGGAAATAAAAACGGAGGGTAAAAGAATTTACCACCATGTATCTCTTCGCTAGTGTCTCAGTGGACTGTGTAACGGCCTGTATTTTTAGACATGTTTTAGATCGTGCGTGCCAGTATTTTTCTGTCGTCCGTAAAATCTTTTCGTCCATACTTTCTTTGTTATGAGTTCACATCTCTGTATTTCGTTTTTACCGTAACCTGATTAATTAGCTGTCAAAGTTTAACAAATTACTTTAACTAAATTATCGTGCTAATTACCGATTGTTAATCACTTTAATTATTTTACTAATCACTTATGTTAGTTTAAACACTTAATTACGTAATCATTCACGTTTAAATTTTTGTGATAGGGAATGAACCCAATTTGTTAGCCAGATTCATTTCATTTGATTAAGTCAACACACCCATTAAATTTGTCCAAATCACAAACCTATACACATTTAAACTGTCCCCTACTCTTTCTTTGCATGATGAAAATGTTCCCTGCTCTTTCTTTGAAAGATGAAGGGATTGTAAAACGTTTAGCAGATACATCTTCCTTAAGTCAACAAACCCTATTAAAAATTGTCCTAATCACAAATCAATTCATAGCCAGATGCATGTGCTAGCATTAGTCAACAAACACCATTAAATACAGTCTTAATCAAAACCTAAAACTTTTGACTAAATATGCATCCTTGTCTCCTGCTAATCTCCTTAAGAACAGGGCGTCTTCTCCCTGCAAGTCAAATCTGCAAAATCAATTTCACCCAAATAACCAGAAATAATCCTCCAACAAATTTTCTCCAAATCAAGAACCCATCCTCATTCCTGCAAGTCTCCTCCCCTCTCCAACCAGAAATCCCAATCCCAATCAGCCCCAACAATTCTCAAATCAAACCCATATCTTCTCTTCAAAAATCAAATCTCCAAAACTCAAAACTAGAGAGGGGAGACAAGAAAACTCAGACATGAAAACTCTCAATTTCAGATTCAAAACACCAACTTCAGATCAAACCAATTTCTGGAATTAAACCACAACAAAACCCTTCCTTTTCCCCATCTCCCTTGAAGACCAGCCTTCACCTCCACCTCCACGCGCAACGCCGGAACAGCCCTACCGCCGCCGCCCTAAGGGAGTCGCCACTGCTCGAACACTGGAGGGCGCCGCTGTCGACGCACCAGACTGCAGGCCGCCGCCTAGAGCAACCGCGCACGTGCCTATCGCCGTTCGCCGCCCCCTGCATCGCCACAGACGCCGGAGGTGACTGTCGGAGCCGCCTGGGTTGCCAACAGCCCCGTCCCTCCTCCGCGCGTGCGTATGAGCTTTCCCCCTTGGTGCGTGTGTGATCCCGAGCTCCCCATTCGTGAGCTCTGCTGCAACCTTGAAACAATGAAAAAAATAATAATATAAAAGAGAGGACAGAGACAGCAAGGAGTAGAGAGAAGGGGGGTTTAAGGAGGAGTCAGCCTAGTTAAAGAAAGTAGGAGTCCTAATGTCAGATTATTAAAGAATAGTCATGAACCGTGCCCGCGGGCACGGTTCATTTATGATTTTCACCAGCGAAATCTTTGTTCCCAAACATTATTTACACAGTCAAATTTGTGCGAAACAACAAAATCGGTGTAGAACAATAAATTCGACGAGGGCGTCCTTGAGTCGGAACAACAAATTAGCGTAAAAAAATTTAGCGGGCGCCTCGGCGCGAAGGGTGGAAGTGCATAAGTGTGTGTGTATGGTGTGTGGGTAAAAAGTGAAATTAGAGTGGTTTTTTTAGCAAAAAGGGGAAATAGGTGGTATTCTGCGCAAATGTAGTGATTGTGGGGGTTTGAAAACAAAAGGAAAAAAGTGGTGGTTTCTCCAAACACTCATCTCAACCCTTCTTTTACCAAGATTAAATCGTAGCAATTCTTCTATCAACCTCTTTATACATCAGCATGACATCAGCTTGTCTCAGTCAGACCTAGGATTCAAAAACAGTTGTGTTTTAATATATAGATTAAAGAGAGAAGACAGAGGGACTGAGAGAGGAGACAAAGGGAGAATGGCTTTTTGAAATAATAAATAGGTCAGCCTTAATAATTATAAAGAAAAGAAAGGGGTGGGTGACAGTATAAAGAATTAAAGATTAGAATAAAGGGGTGACAGCCTTAGTCTTGTTAAAAAAAGAAATAAGAGAGAGAAAGGGGTTTGTTTTTATTATTGTGTATGAGGTATTATTGTGTGATAGTAGGTGTAGTGGGTGTACCTCCCTTTCATGTAATGTTAACATGCTAATAACCCTATCACTAACTAATATTAGATTCGTTAATTAATTGGTGGTTAAAATTAGTTAGTTTAAATGTTAATTTGATTCTACCGTTTTAGTATGATTAAATAATGTTAGGGTGATAATACTAGTATAAAATAAGGCGTATCATGTTAATTTAACACTGTATAAATATCACCCTAGCCAGAGAACCCGATAAAATTAGACAAACCCACTTTAAGTATTAACAGAATATTTTGACTTATCTCACAATATATCTAATTCGGTGATATGTTTAACCAAAACAGAGAACCGGATGTACCGTTACATAGTACCCATCGAGACGAACTCAACGGCACCAAAATCACCGAAATCAGGCAATTATACGATTTATATTAAATTTTCGAAGTTGGATGTTCAATTAGTCTCTTGTATGTAAAGTTGCACAACTTAGAATCTACACGTGAAATGACGTGTGATATTATCACCATGAGATCCGTGACCAAAAATGTAATCTAACGGCATATGATTTGCGATACTTTAGTTTAGAACAATAACAAGAAAAATCAACTTTCTGTTCGTTTTCGTTAAAATCGCATGTTCACACTTTTTGCTAATTATTTTGAATACTCTTGTAACGTGAAAATTGCTATATGTAAATAAATGATTATGTTATTTACTTGCTACATGCCTTGAAATAATTAACTAGCGTGAGACATCGTGAAATCATGCGCCTCGAAGGCGAAGTCGTGATTTTCGTGATGTCATGTGAATTGACAAATTTGTGCTTGTGATATGACTAGGCTGGCTCGTGTTCCAGCACAATCTTGGGTGGGGTTAGGGTTGAGCGGTTACTAGGCGTATAAACGGGTACTCTCTTCAAGGGCACCACCCGTATGTGGTGGGTTAGCGCCAATCACGCTAAGCCCCCGTGAGAAGAACGACCCACTAATCACGACCTAAAGGCGAGAACCCTATTATAGACATGAATGCTAACAATCGTGAATGCTAACAATCGTGAAATGCTAACAGTTGTCAAATGCTAACATGAAACTTGCAACTTGGATTTGTTATCTCAGTTATATTGACATGCTAATGAACCAAAGAGAAGATTTACTTTACTTGTTAAACTGCTTAGAACTGCATGATAGGATGTGTTTTATAATCAGCATGGTTAATCTTGTTTTCATTATCTCATTTAAATTATTAACGCCTCTTAAATCCAGTATAAATTTGTATATACCTTGCCTTGAGTTCTAATCTCTACTTGCAGACCCTTGCTGACATACATTCATGTTTTTGGATGTATGTCAGATTCCGAGCTTTAGCACCAGGAGGACTAGTTGAGATAGCTGAACCAGTGGACCAAGAACTGTCAAACTAGAGAACTTTCATCACACTTCTTTTCACTTATTGTACGGGTTATAAGACCCACTCTTCTTTTCTACATTGTTGTAATTCCGTTGAGACATTTGAGATTGTAATAATGTTTTTTTATCTGCGTTGTTTTTGAGTAATGCTAGCAAGAACCTGCAGTTTTTACACAGACGCTTATTGTGATAAGTCAAGGGGAAAGAAAAGCAAAAGTACCTCCTACTGACTTGCACAAGCGGGCCCGTTCGCGTCCTCGCTCTCAAGCCTAATGGGAAGCGAGTTGTGACAGGTTTTATTGGTGGCCCATGCAGGTTAATGCTCATGCAAAATACTTTAAAACAACATAGATAATATTATAATCTCGACTCTCAAACAACACTTTCCCTAGAAAATTCTACCCCGATCAACTTCATTAGAAGATTACAATCCTAAGCTTCCTGATCCTTAGTCAACCAAATCAGTATATCCTTGATTTTTAATCTCCCTTCACTTTACATTTCACTTTTGACCTTAGGGATCTATCGTAATCCTTTTCACAAGTCATTTCCTACCCGTACTCACATTTGCTCATCTTATTCCAATCCTTGCTTTCAACCTACGTGATCTTCCTGATAGCCATCTTTATCTTTTGAATCACACCCATTACTATACTGATTTTACTATCGATATCTCTTTTATAAAATTTCTCGCCCAATTTAACTTCTTTAAAAATCTTTTACATAGGCCTCACATTTTTCCACTGACTTAAAATTATTCTTTGATTTTGAGTTTTCTTCGCTGAAAATTTTTAGTCACTAAATTTCTAATGATTTCAAATCTATACCATCCTATTTTTCTTTCTACATATGGAGATATTTATTTTTAAACTCTTTTGTTAATGGCACGCTTATAAATGATAAACTTCCATCAATGGACCATGATCCGGTCAATGTGCTGGGCTAAGTTTGTTGGATCACCCTAGCTAGACTTGGGGTAAGTGATCCTGGCTTAGTCACTTCCCTGACCGTGTCCGCTGGACCGTAAGGACGTGATTCATGAATATGTATGGCATTTTCTTTCTTACTATACTACAACAGATTTCAAAACAACCGACCATATACTAATTTTGAATACTTTTTATGCTAAATAAAACTTCAACTATTTTAGTATATCAGCTCTCTATTCATCGTATTTATACTTTAAAATTTTTTTATATAAAAAAATCTATCTCCATTTACAAGCAAACACTACACCTATACACCCACGACTCTTTCGTCTATTGCTTATCTACTATTTTAACCCATACCACTTACTCACTATCCTTATATATGTTATTGGGATATTGTCACATTTTACACGTGCCTCCCATTCTCCCATCTAATTACTCATAACCATCTCTATGCCACCTGATCAAGCTGACTCTTGTCAAGACTACTGATTTGATACCACTGTCCAACATGTAATGCCCTGAAAGCTACTGCACAAGTAATACAGGGTGGGCGAATAGTTCTTTAAAAATAATAAGGAGTATAATTCCTAATTATCGTGCAAACTACTACCAACAAATACGGAAGCTAAAATATGACAACAACAAATATTCAATGCTAACAATTGATATGTTGGGTTCGGATCCACCCAAGTCTCCCCGAATTGTACCCGGTGATCCTACGTCCCAGAACACCCGGATCCCCTCCGGATACTAAGGTTAGAAACCCTAACCCTAGATTTCCACTATGAATACCTTGTGAAAAACCTTCACAAGATCAAATCATACAATCAATAGCAATAGTGAATCCCACAACTCGGGATCACAACCTTCTCTCACAACCGAGAGAAACAATAGCAATAAAAGAGTTTATATGAAATAAACAACAACTTACCACAAACCCTATACCTTGAGTATTCTTACCAAATAAGGGAAAGGAGGGATTTGAGGAAGGAGAAGTCACCAAGACCTAGCACCACCAATATGAGCAGCAATGGGTGCCTAGGAATTAATAGGAGACTTGAATCAAGCAATAGCTTGGATGGCTCAACAAGAACAAAGTTCTCTCAAGATGGATTCTAGATCTCAAATGAGGGAGAGAAAGATGTCTTGTGAGGAAGAGAGCTTTGGAAATGAGTTTTAATCTCTAACTCTTTCAATCTGAATAAGTCTCTCAATAGCAGCTCTAACCTTGAGAGAAATGACCAAGCTTCGTATTTATAGGGTCCCACAAAATCGACCTAGGTCATCTCCCAACGGTTGGAAATCTGGGGCAATTAGTCGGTCAAAGAACAACCACTGACCGACTAGTTCATCAACTAGTCGGTCGGTGAAACAACATGAACCGACTAAAGGATGAATAGTGAACAGATGAGATTTCAGACCTAGATAACTAGTCGGTCCAAGAAGACTTTCCGACCGACTAGTTTCTCAACTAGTCGGTCGGTCAGTTAACTTAGACCGACTAAGAGTCAAAAACTATTAGTCTGAATACAAATTGATTTAGTCGGTCCAAGAACAAATGTTGACCGACTAGATCATCAACTAGTCGGTCACCAAACGTTCTTAGACCAACTAACGATAAACAGTAACTAGGTGAAAAATTGGCATGTACAGTAAAGCTCAACTAGTCGGTCTAAGAAGCATCACTGACCGACTAGTTCACCAACTAGTCGGTCGGTGAGTCAACTAAGACCGACTAACTGTATACAGTAAAGAGCTTAGAATTTGGGAGACAAACTAGTTGGTCCAAGAAGCTTTTCCGACCGACTAGATCACCATCTAGTCGGTTGGTTCTTCTTCTTGAACCAACTAACATGCACAAGAAGTCCCGATTCGAAGCGCGAAGCTTCGGGAAAGTTTGTATGGACTTCTACTAAGATACTAGAGCTAAGATAGGAGCGTTATGAAGATATAAATCGTAAGACCTACTCAAAGGCTTAACATTCTACGATAGAAGCTTAAAGACTATAAATAAAACTTGACGATACCGTCTTCAATAGCTTCAATCGAATCTTCATGACTTCTAAAATGGTCCAAAAGCTTCAACGAAGCTTTAGGCATATGAATACGTGCTTTGAGAAGTCTTGAGACGTCGCTTTGGATGTTCACGTGAATTTGGCGACGATCTCCATAACTGCTCTCACAAAGTGTTAGTTCACGATTTATTTATGTTTGCTCATCATCCAAAACCAAATCCGGGGAGTCCAATACTCAACATTCTCCCCCTTTTTGGTGATGACAAACCAACATAAATAATAATCAAAAATAATGATTAAGATGTAAAATACTTACCCCCCCTGCATTGATGACATGTTAATTCCAAATTGAATAAATATAATACGCATCAAGCAGAAGTGAGAAATATAAAACATGATCCAAGTATTGAAATTTAGGATCGTAATCCATTTTTATATATCTTCACTCCCCCTGAATCTAACATAATAAATTAGATTCATGAACAATAGAGTTAAATTTTCATTTTGCCCTTGTCATTATTACTATCTCTCCCCCTTTGGCATTATCCAAAAAGAGTGGGGGGGCATACAACGACAACAACAAGGCTAAAGAAAAATCCAACATCGGGAGTCGAAGAATACGACGATGGTCCAAAAGACACCAAGAAACAAAAATACACGAAGAAAATCAAGGTGTGCCAAATTGACCATTATCCAAAAGCGAAAAACGAAATCATCACAATACCAAATAAAATTCACTTATTGAGTAAAGGAACATGCTCTCCAATCTCGACATGTTGGTTAAATTAGTGCATGGAAAACAATTCTATGTTTTCATAGAAATAAATTCTTTTTAACATAGTCATATCGTCGAGCGATGAAATCGAATATCATAGACATTAAAACGAATATAAAATGTGCACAACAAAGTAAAAGAGAACAACGATGTATATATATATATATATGAAGCAACATGAGTACAACCAAAAGATACATCGACTCCATAACATCAAAGGCACAAAGTACATCGACTACATCAAAATGTCACATAGTATATCAACATCAAAAACTCACAATCCATCATCGACATCAACAGAATCAACATACATCCAAAAATGATACAACATCGACATCAAACATAAAAAAAACACCACCAACCATGTCCTAACCCAAAACTCTCTCTAACAGATGAATCCACCTAGGAGCATCGGAGAGTCCTCCAAACAGACTCTCAAGAAGTAGTGGCAGGATCAGCAGTCTCTGGAGGTCCAGTCGAAGGAGTGGACTCAGGCTCTGCTGGGAGGAGTGGAGTGTCAACTGAAGGAATCGTCGGGGTAGGAGTGGAAACAGCAACAGCAGGCTCAACGGCAGAGGTATCAACATGAACGTCAACAGGAGCAGATGTCTCTGGAGTTGCAGTAGACTCGTCCACTGGAGCAAAAGACTCTGGAGGACCTGAAGAAGTGGCAGCTCCAGCAACAGATGTGGTAGCAGCAGTAGGAGTGGCCTCAGCGCCACGAGCAAGAGAATCAATGAGCTCATCGATATCCTCATCATCCATCTCCTCATCCTCAGAAACAGGAGGAGGGACCTCAACACCAATAACACGAGCAATACGACACAGAATCTCCTCGAAATGAGCATACCGAGACTCGAGACGACGAACTGAACGAGCGAGATCATCAAGTGTGGTGGGAGGTCTAGGAGTGGCAGCTGCAGAAGATGAGCCCTGAGAAGCTGAAGGAGTCATCCTCTGCACGTGACGGAGTGCCGCAAGAGATTTCTTTACGGCCGTCGCGTTCAGGGGAGGACCAAGTGGACGCTCATCGTCAGGAGGCAAAGGCACGTGGAAATGACGAAACACCAAAGTCAGCAGACAAGGATAAGGGATATGCGCAGATTTAGTGGACTTGCGAATACACTCGAAAGAGTCCATCTTATCGAGTATAATGCGAGCCCAATTAATCTCGCAACCCAAGAAAAGAGCGTAAATCAACTTGAGGAAGGGCTGGGATGGCAGAGATGATGAGCCGTACTTGGGAAGCAAGCACGACTTCAGGATTAGATTGAGCACCCAAGCATTCGGTTTGAATGACTTCGATGGGACACCAATGAAAGCAGGAGGGATCACATGGAAGAAATCGGCGAGAACGGACTGATCCAACGAAGAGATATCATCAACAGAAATATCAGACGGGAGGAGACCAGATGACGAACAACCAAGCAACTCCCCCAAGATTTCTGCCGTGAGGACTATAGGAGTCCCCAAGACAGTAGTCTCGATGGAGTGGGTCTCACCGTACTGTCCCCGGATACGGTTCGCATAGAAAAGTTTGACCAGGCGAGGAAAGGGTCAAGGGTTCGCCTTAGGGTCAAAGCGAAGGTAGTCTAAGAGTCCACTTTAGGAAAGAAGATCTGCTAAGCCAAGGAAATCGAAGAATTTAATGAAATGATCCAATAACAGCGGGCAATGTTCGATACGCGTGTATGCCGCTAGACACAAAGGGTCATCACGACACAACGATATATCGACACCACCTGCTGGCATCGGGGCCTTTCCCTTAGGCTGTCGAGTCCTAAGATGAGGTGGAGTAGTGGGTTCATGACGACTAGGCTCATCCTCGGGTCTAAACTCAATGTCAGAATCAGATGGAGTAGCGGGGGTATGGAGTGTAAGCTTCCTAGATAGAGAACGTCTACTGGGTTTGGCGGTCGCCGTCCTCTGCTTCTTCAGAGGAGGCGAAGATGATGAAGGTTGGGTTGGTTTAGGTCGGCTTTTGTGTTTCGAAGGATTCCTAGGGTGTGGCTCTATGGACATGGGAGATGCACCGGAGGGAGTGATCGGAATTCTCGTTCTTGCCATAAGTGTGACAAAACGAGATCAAGCAAACAATCACAAGAAGAGATTGAAGAACCCTAGTGATCGAAACCCTAGTGCTGAAAACGAAATTAGCTGAAACCGAAACCCTAGATAGCGAAATCGGCCTAGAACAGAACCCTAGATGCAAGATAGAAGAGGAGGGATACCTAGGAGGAAGATCGACGGCCGTTGATGGTGGGAAAACGACGATCGGACGGCGGAATCGACAGGAGGAGACGAAGGGTCGGGGGTATTAGCTGGAGAGGGGAGAGTATCGATCGATTAGAAATGAAAATAATCGAATGGAAACGAGTTTAAGTCGGTCGAAATGCGAAAAGACACGACTGTCCCTGAGCACTTAGTCGGTCACAGTTCAAGCACTGACCGACTAGATGACGATCTAGTCGGTCGGTCAATGAGCTTGAACCGACTAAGTCGAAACAGAGGCCAGTCAAAGTTTTTAGGGCTAGAGTTAGTCGGTCTAAGTTCAAGTACTGACCAACTAGTTTTCATTCTAGTCGGTCGGTAAGTGAACGTGGACCGAGTAAATGAAGTCAGTAGCAAAGAAAACTTATAAGCTTGAGCTAGTCGGTTTGAGTTCATTAGCAGACCGACTAGATATGCATCTAGTCGGGTTGTTGATGAACTGAGACCGACTAGATGAGTCCAAAAATAGATAAATGAGTTTTCTCTTAAATGCACTTGGACGAAACATCGTTCAACTCTAAAAAATCATCAAACTACCCCATTAATCATCGAAAAACTTAAACACGACGTTCAAGAGTAAATTCGAGCATAAATTCCAAAAATTCACAAAAATCCCGAAAGAATCCAATAAGTCTAGCATGAACAAATATAGCGAAATAGAATAGCATGCATGATTATTGAATAAAAATGAATCCTATATCTCGGATTCACCCATAATCCCCAATTCTCGACGCAACCACACAAAGGAGTCCTCCTTTAGGGGTTTCGTGAAAATATCGGCGATTTGCTTCTGGGTTTCAACGTACACTAATATGATGTCCTTTTTAGCAACTTGATCATCTAAGAAATGGTGTCGGACATCTATATGTTTAGAACGGGAATGATGCACCGGGTTCTTTGAAAGACAAATGGCACTTTGGTTGTCCACCATGATAGGGCTAGTATCACAATGCATACCAAAATCCTTAAGTGTGTGTCTCATCCAAAGAACCTGGGCACATGCAGCACCGGCGGCAATGTATTCCGCCTCGGTGGTTGAAAGTGATACGGAATTTTGCTTCTTGGAAAACCAAGAGACAAGAGAATTTCCTATAAAATGGCAAGTGCCACTAGTACTCTTCCTGTCGGATTTGCATCCAGCATAATCTGCGTCACTATATGAGACTAACTCATACGTGTTAGATTTTGGATAAAGTAATCCAAATTCTAAAGTGTAACTTAAATAGCGAAAAATACGTTTTACCGCTACTAAGTGAGAATCCTTAGGTTGATACTGATAACGAGCACAAATACATACGGAAAACATAATATCGGGCCTACTTGCGGTAAGATAGAGTAAACTACCTATCATACCTCGATATAGACGAATGTCTACATCTTTTCCGCCCGTATCTTTATCAAGATGCGTAGTAGTGCTCATTAGAGTCTTTTTCCCGGAGGCACTCTCCATTCCAAATCGCTTTAGCAACTCCACCGTGTACTTCGCTTGGTGGATGAAGATTCCATCGTTCATTTGGCGAATTTGGAGACCTAAGAAATATTTGAGCTCACCCATGTGGCTCATCTCAAATTGTTCCTTCATAACATTAGAAAACTCTTCGCAAAAAGCGAAGTTAGTAGCACCGAAAATGATATCATCAACATAAATTTGAACTAAAAGTATATCATTATTCGAATGCTTAACAAAAAGTGTAGAGTCGGCTTCTCCCATTTTAAAATTCAAATCCAAAAGAAAATTCTTTAGGCGATCATACCAAGCTCGAGGAGCTTGTCTCAAACCGTAAAGTGCTTTCTTTAGTTTAAAAACATGATTTGGAAATTTTTCATTAATAAAGCCCGGAGGTTGAGAAACATAAACTTCCTCAACGACATCTCCGTTTAAAAATGCACTTTTTGCATCCATTTGAAATAGTTTGAAATTTTTATGGCATGCAAAAGATAACAATAATCTAATAGATTCTAATCTAGCTACCGGAGCGAAGGATTCTTCGAAATCGATACCTTCCTCTTGTCGATAGCCTTGAGCTACTAACCGAGCCTTGTTCCGGACGACGATTTGGTTCTCGTCGGTTTTGTTCTTGAAGATCCACTTCGTTCCTATAACGGTGTGGTTCTTCGAAGGCAATGGAACAAGCTCACATACCTCATTCCTCTCGAATTGAATGAGTTCCTCCTCCATGGCAAGGATCCAAGCACTAACTTCGCACGCTTCATTTATATTCTTTGGCTCAATCGAGGAGACAAAGGCACAATTGGTGAAGTGGTGGACTTGCGATCTCGTCTTGACTCTATCATGAATATTACCAATGACTTGCTCATGGGGATGGTCACGAACGGTATGAAGCCGTTTGTGAATTCCTTGATCACTAGGAACATTCTCAACAACTTCATTAGTCGGGTTAGTATCAATAGAATCAATAGAATCACATAAAACTTCCATTGAATCATCATCATTTGAAATTCTAGAAGGAATAAAATTTTCATTAAAAGAGACATGTAGTGATTCCTCGATCGTCGAGGATCTTTTGTTGTATATCCGGTAGGCTTTGCTACATGAGGAATACCCAACAAATATCCCCTCATCCGATCTCGGATCAAACTTGTCCAAATTTTCATAAGTGTTTTTAATAAAACATTTTGCACCAAAATCACGAAAATGTTTAACTTGAGGCAATCTACCAAACAACAATTCATAACAAGTTTGTTTGGTGCCGGGCCTCAAAAGTATTCTATTAAACACATAGCAAGCGGTGTGTACCGCTTCCGCCCAAAATTGATGGCCAAGTTGGCTATCATCGAGCATTGTGCGAGCACACTCCACAAGTGTTCTATTCTTTCTCTCAACAACACCATTTTGAGGGGGTGCACGAGGGAAGGAAAACGTGTGTGTAATTCCAAGATCATCACAAAAATTTGAGAAAGACTCATTCTCAAATTCACCTCCATGATCACTACGAATAGTGACAATGGTGGTTCCGATGAGATTTTGTACTTTCTTCACAAATGTTGTGAAGTTTTCAAAAGCTTCATTTTTATTACATAAGAAAAATACCCATGTAAATCTCGAAAAATAATCTACGATGACAAGCCCATATCTAGCATTTCCTAAAGAAGCAACTCTAGTTGGCCCAAATAAATCTAGATGTAATAGCTCTAGAGGCCGTTTAGTAGAAATGCTTTTCTTAGGTTTAAATGAAGATTTAGGAAGCTTACCTCGTTGACATGAGTCACAAAAACTTTTCTTTTCAAAAACAAGCTTAGGAAAACCTTTAATGGAATTTAATTTTGAAAGCTTAAAAAGTGTTCCAAAGTTCACATGACCAAAGCGTCGATGCCACAAGTGTTGTTCACTTGTGTTGGTAACGTGACATTGTTCATATGACTTAGGAAAATCCAAAATATAAATATCTTTATGGCGTGTGCCGAAAAATAATAAATCATTATTAACATTATTAAAAATGTGACACAATCCTTTCGCAAATCTAACTTTGTAACCTTTGTCACAAAGTTGGCTTATTGAAATAAGATTGTGGTTTAAACCATTAACAAGATAGACATCACTAATTAAGGGTTTAGATGGGTTACCCACTTTACCAACACTGACGATGGTTCCGCTCTCGTTGCCTCCAAAGATTACCCGGTTCCCATTAGCAATGGGCACCACTCCGGAAAGCAATTGAGCATCGCCCGTCATGTGTTTTGAACACCCGCTATCGAGTATCCACCCATCCTTGGAGCCAAATTTGACTTTGTTGCTCCATTTGTTTTTCTTGAGTACCTAAAGATGATTATATCATTTCATGGTACCCAAGATCATTGGGTCCTCAAAGGTTAGACCTTTGGAAGCCAAGTCCAATTGGACTTAGACTTCCCAATATAATTAATATTATCCACTACATTCAAAAAATAATCATTCATGTAGATTTGTTTTTCATCCATACTTGTGTCCTTTGGGCTCCAAATTGACAATATTTTGGGAGCCTTAATCCTATTGGGAGCATGCATGCTTTGTTGATTTCTACGTGATGCATGGCGTGGATAGGTAAAAGGAACATGATGAAATGGTGCATGTGGATAATTATTCATATGACGATGTGGGTGAACATATGCATGTGAGGGAACACGTGCGTGAGGGTGTCTCACATGTTGTGCACGTGCCCGTGAATTGTAGCATAGAAATCATCATATGAGTGAGCCGGTGGAGTAGGACGTGTGTTCCTACGTGGCATAGTATTGGTGTACATGTAGGCATGGCCCTTCTTTGGAGGTCCACCCAAAGTGAGTTTCTTTCCGAAAGAGGGTGTGGACGAGGTGGAAGCACCATTGGTAGATGAACTACCAATAGAGTGTTTGCTACCACTCGTCGAAGCACTGGAAGTTGGCCTAACAAAAGTAGTGGCCGATTTGGATGGAGTTCCCATCATATACCCCAAACCAATGTGGTGATTAGCCGGAAGTAAGTCACTTAGGATTTTATCCAAATGGTCCTTACCTTTATTGAATTTATTAATTCGGCCTAATGTGTTCTCATATTTCTCGGTGAGAGAACGCATAGAAGCATCCAAAGTGGATACTTGCAATATGAGCACATAAACACGAGATTTAAGATTCTCATTCTCAATACTCAAAGTCGAGTTTTGAGAAGTCAAATCCGCTATCTTGTGTTCCTCCAGATCCTCAATGCTAACATGTTCAAGTTGAGTCTTGAGATTAACAATCTCATTCTTCAACCCTTCAACAACGGTGTCGTTATTGGTGATGATAGTTTTAGGTGAGGTTTGGATGCTAACTAGCTCATCTTTAGTCTTATTATATTGTTCAACTAATTTAGCATATCTATTCCATATTTGCTCATTAGCTAGTCTAAGGTCATCCATAGTTACCTCATCGCTTTCATCCTCGCTATTATTGGAGGCGGGTTCTTGAACATTTTCCTCGTTAGCCATGAAACATACATGTGCTTGATCCACTTTCACATCATCCGACTCCCCGCTTGAAGGGTCATCTTCGGAATCGGTGAAACCGACAAATCCTTTCTTGTAGCCTTTCTTATACTTCTTCGATTTGTCGTACTTCGGCGCCTTCCACTTTTCCTTTTGCTTGTTTTGTGGACAATCCGCTTTGATGTGTCCTGGCTTATTGCATTTAAAGCACAAAGGAGGAGAGGCGTTAGTAGAAGTAAATTTAGATTTACCTTTGAAGTTACCTTTTTGGAAGAAGCAATTGAACTTCTTTGCCATGAGGGCAATGGATTCCATGTCCATTTCGTCTTCCGAGTCCTCGTCATCGGTAGAGGTGGATGGAGCCACCTTGAACGCAATCGCCTTTTTCTTAGGCGCGTCTTGGTTCAAGTAAGACTTCATCTTCTCTTGTAACTTCACCTTGCTATCCTTGCGTACCTCGTATGACATTAAAGTACCCATTAATTGAACCACGGTATACTTGTTCATATCGTTACCTTCCTCGATGGCGAAGGTACGCTTTTCCCAACTAGAAGGAAGTCCTTCTATAAGCTTCGAACATTTCTCCTTTTGGGTGTAGGTTTTACTGAGAGCCTCTAACTTTTTTATGATGTCGACGAAGCGAGCATAATACTCCTTCATCTTCTCACCCTGTAGCATATGAAACATCTCGTAATCTTTATTAACTACTACGAGTTTAGAGTCCCTTACCCTACTCGTCCCTTCATGTAAGATGAGGAGGGAGTTCCAAATTTGATATGCACTCTTACATGTGCATATCTTATTGAAGTCCTCGGGCTCCAATGCGCATTGCAAGGCGTTCATTGCCTTGGCATTGCTTACCTCCGCGGCGACCTCCGCGGGAGTCCACTTCTCGAAATCTTCTTCGGTGGGCTCGACATACTCCTTCATTGTGGTCCTCCATAGTGAAGCACTCCGGAGGAAAGTTTTCATCCGGCATTTCCAGTACCCGTAGTTGGTACCGTTGAAGAATGGAGGCCTCGTTGAGGAATGTCCTTCCATTACCGAAGAAGCTCCTTCACGGTTCTTGAAGGTGCTATAATCTGGAGGTGGACGCACGGTCTTGTTGTCGTTGGCAGACATAGCTTAGTATCTGGCTCTAATACCAAATGTAATGCCCTGAAAGCTACTGCACAAATACTAGAGGGTGGGTGAATAGTACTTTAAAAATAACAAGGAGTATAATTCCTAATTATCATGCAAACTACTACCAACAAATGCGGAAGCTAAAATATGACAACAACAAATATTCAATGCTAACAATTGATATGATGGGTTAGGATCCACCCAAGTCTCCCCGACTTGTACCCGGTGATCCTACGTCCCAGAACACCTGGATCCCCTCCGGATACTAAGGTTAGAAACCCTAACCCTAGATTTCCACTATGAATACCTTGTGAAAAACCTTCACAAGATCAAATCATACAATCAATAGCAATAGTGAATCCCACAACCCGGGATCACAACCTTCTCTCACAACCGAGAGAAACAATAGCAATAAAAGAGTTTATATGAAATAAACAACAACTTACCACAAACCCTATACCTTAAGTATTCTTACCAAATAAGGGCAAGGAGGGATTTGAGGAAGGAGAAGTCACCAAGACCTAGCACCACCAATATGAGCAGCAATGGGTGCCTAGGAATGAATAGGAGACTTGAATCAAGCAATAGCTTGGATGGCTCAACAAGAACAAAGTTCTCTCAAGATGGATCCTAGATCTCAAATGAGGGAGAGAAAGATTTCTTGTGAGGAAGAGAGCTTTGGAAATGAGTTTTAATCTCTAACTCTTTCAATCTGAATAAGTCTCTCAATAGCAGCTCTAACCTTGAGAGAAATGACCAAGCTTCATATTTATAGGGTCCCACAAAATCGACCTAGGTCATCTCCCAACGGTTGGAAATCTGGGGCAATTAGTCGGTCAAAGAACAACCACTGATCGACTAGTTCATCAACTAGTCGGTCGGTGAAACAACATGAACCGACTAAAGGATGAACAGTGAACAGATGAGATTTCAGACCTAGATAACTAGTCGGTCCAAGAAGACTTTCTGACCGACTAGTTTCTCAACTAGTCAGTCGGTCAGTTAACTTAGACCGACTAAGAGTCAAAAACTATTAGTCTGAATACAAATTGATTTAGTCGGTCCATGAACAAATGTTGACCGACTAGATCATCAACTAGTCGGTCACCAAACGTTCTTAGACCGACTAACGATAAACAGTAACTAGGTGAAAAATTGGCATGTACAGTAAAGCTCAACTAGTCGGTCTAAGAAGCATCACTGACCGACTAGTTCACCAACTAGTCGATCGGTGAGTCAACTAAGACCGACTAACTGTATACAGTAAAGAGCTTAGAATTTGGGAGACAAACTAGTCGGTCCAAGAAGCTTTTCCGACCGACTAGATCACCATCTTGTCGGTTGGTTCTTCTTCTTGAACCAACTAACATGCACAAGAAGTCCCGATTCGAAGCGCGAAGCTTCGGGAAAGTTTGTATGGACTTCTACTAAGATCCTAGAGCTAAGATAGGAGCGTTATGAAGATATAAATCGTAAGACCTACTCAAGGCTTAACATTCTACGATAGAAGCTTAAAGACTATAAATAAAACTTGACGATACCGTCTTCAATAGCTTCAATCGAATCTTCATGACTTCTAAAATGGTCCAAAAGCTTCAACGAAGCTTTAGGCATATGAATACGTGCTTTGATAAGTCTTGAGATGTCGCTTTGGATGTTCACGTGAATTTGGCGACGATCGCCATAACTGCGCTCATAAAGTGTTAGTTCACGATTTATTTATGTTTGCTCATCATCCAAAACCAAATCCGGGGAGTCCAATACTCAACACTACAGACTAAGTCAAGACTACTCGAACGTGATAGAACTGTATAATAATAAGCGGTCTTGAAATACTACTGGATCAGTGTTTAGAAAGGAATGGAAAGGGGGTTGGTCAACCAAGGGACTTGTCCTGCGGTCATAGAAGTGACCTGTGCCTTCAAGCCCTGACTGCCTGGCTGGTTTGGGAGTTAAACTAGACTTCTTATTATTAGGTCAGCCTACACTGTTAGATAGTCAAGCAACGTCTGTTTTCCTCATGCTTGCTCATTGCTTGACCTTTTTACTGCGTCTACCTGGTTGTCTTACTATTGTCATCACATTGACTGTTGGTTAAAACATTGTTACTACCATATACCATGCCACCGTCGTTACCTTTGCACTTGCACAGTCACCCTTACTTTATACATTACACGCACTTTACTAATCACACTTGAGCAGCCACCAATACCTTAATTTTTACTCATATTTGTATGTCTGTTCTTACTCTACTTTTCTACCTATAAGATCGTCTTTCTGATCAAGCTAAATCCATATCCTTGCCTCACCTGAACCCATTTGTCGCAAACTTTATTTGTTACATCAAACGACTCTGTATCCTACACTATCTCTTGGTTGCCACATTAGTGCATCTATTTATTTATCACCACTTTAGCAAGATTAGTTTTAAATTTGTGCGTTATAACCTTTTCTTTTAAAATGTTTACTTCTACTTTTATTTCTATCATCAACAGTGTTAAATTTTGTTATCTGTTATATTGTTAGAATGATTAGATATAATTATTGTTATTATTAGGGGATTATAATGATGTAAGGTGTAGTTGTGTTGATTATTTACAATATGATGGATGGAATAATGTGTTCAAGAATTATATTTCACATTTAGTATATACCCATTCATAATGGCTTCAATAGGAATCCATACTATGAGTGGTGCACAGGATGACGAGTACATTGCGGATTTGGAATTCATATTAATAGCAACTGAGAGTAGCCTTGTAGATATTACATGATTTATGATGACGATAATAGAGTATTTAACGTAACAATACTTCATCGTACGGATAGTGATGGAGAAATCAGTAATAAAATGATATGTTGATACGTATATTGATCTAAGTTGCTTGGGATAAGATTCAATGAGAAATGATGAGATGTGATTTAAAAATTTGTTAATTATGTGTTTAAACTTATGAGTTGTCACGATGAAGAATGAGTTGGGAGCCTGATAAATGTTGATGATAGGTGGTGGGGTATACTAGGCGCATTAGTACTTATTGTCATTTAGTAAAGCACTGTTATACCAATTGCTTGAGATGAGAATCAGGTTGGAATTAGATGATGTCACAATTATAGTATTACAAGTTAGGCTATACAATGAACACGGGATGATACACTACGGATGGGTAACCTATGAGAATGTACAGCTTTTTGGAGAACTTAGGTATAGAGGATATCATACATTAAAGATTCCCCGAGATGATGTTACTGTTTTAATAGCAATAATGAGCGAAGGAGTAAGGAAATTTATAAGAAGTATTGGTTGAGGATAGTTGATATTTTCCCTTCCGAAGTTGCATTGTTAATTGTTTAAGACAAGAATTAAGAGATAAAAAAAGAAAGGGAAAGTAATGGATCTGGATTTAAATTCAGTGTATGCTGGCAATTGTATCATTATTCGACGACGAGACGAGAAGTGATGATTTATTTTAAGAACACTTGTTTAAGGTTATGGGTTTAACAACCAGTGTGTTAGAATATTGGGGTTGCAGTTGGGAGCACTTTCTTATGTTCTCACCAATGTTCCTACACATCGCTGATAGTCGTCGTTAGCTGTTTTGCTTGCCCACTAATGGTTAAGGCCATCGATGGTGCTTAGTCATCCGAATCTTTTTTTTGAAACTCAATCTTGGCCACATCACTTGCGTCTTTTCCTAACCAAATTCATTTTTTTGTCTCGAAGTATTTTCAGGCATAATTTACCTCATAGAAATACGAGAACATTTTCCATACTTGTTTCCTGCTCATTAGTTTGAGAATTACGAGGACGGAATTTTTCTTAAGGTGTGTAGAATGTAAGGGCCTGTATTTTTAGACATGTTTTAGATCGTGCGTGCCAGTATTTTTCAGTCGTCCGTATAATCTTTTCGTCCATATTTTCTTTGTTACACGTACACATCTCTGTATTTCGTTTTTACCGTAACCCGATTAATTAGCTGTCAAAGTTTAACAAATTACTTTAACTAAATTATCGTGATAA
This sequence comes from Scilla litardierei, assembly GCA_030789695.1. Taxonomy (NCBI): domain Eukaryota; kingdom Viridiplantae; phylum Streptophyta; class Magnoliopsida; order Asparagales; family Asparagaceae; genus Scilla; species Scilla litardierei. The sequence goes on from CM061133.1 coordinate 205,932,841, forward strand.
TTACCGATTGTTAATCGCTTTAATTATTTTACTAATCACTTATGTTAGTTTAAACACTTAATTACGTAATCATTCACGTTTAAATTTTTGTGATAGGGAATGAACCCAATTTGTTAGCCAGATTCATTTCATTTGCTTAAGTCAACACACCCATTAAATTTGTCCAAATCACAAACCTATACACATTTAAACGGTCCCCTACTCTTTCTTTGAATGATGAAAACGTTCCCTGCTCTTTCTTTGAAAGATGCATGGATTGTAACACGTTTAGCAGATACATCTTCCTTAAGTCAACAAACCCTATTAAAAATTGTCCTAATCACAAACCAATTCATAGCCAGCTGCATGCTCTAGCTTAAGTCAACAAACATCATTAAATACCGTCTTAATCAAAACCTAAAACTTTTGACTAAATATGCATCCTTGTCTCCTGCTAATCTCCTTAAGAACAAGGCGTCTTCTCCCTGCTAGTCAAATCTGCAAAATCAATTTCACCCAAATAACCAGAAATAATCCTCCAACAAATTTTCTCCAAATCAAGAACCCATCTTCATTCCTGCAAGTCTCTCCCCTCTCCAACCAGAAATCCCAATCCCAATCAGCCCCAACAATTCTCAAATCAAACCCATATCTTCTCTTCCCAAATCAAATCTCCAAAACTCAAAATTGGAGAGGGGAGACAAGAAAACTCAGATATGAAAACTCTCAATTTCAGATTCAAAACACCAACTTCAGATCAAACCAATTTCTGGAATTAAACCACAACAAAACCCTTCCTCTTCCCCATCTCCCTTGAAGACCAGCCTTCACCTCCACCTTCGCGCGCAACACCAAAACAGCCCTACCGCCGTCGCCCTAAGGGAGTTGCCGCCGCTCAAATACTGGAGGGCGCCACTGTCAGCGTACCAGACTGCAGGCCGCCGCCTGGAGCCACCGCGCACGTGCCTATCGTCGTCCGCCGCCCCCTTTACCGCCACAGACGCCGAAGGTGACTGCCGGAGTCGCCTGGGTCGCCAACAACCCCGTCCATCCTCCGCGCATGCGTATGAGCTTTCCCCCTTGGTGCGTGTGTGATCCCGAGCTCCCCCTTCGTGAGCTCTGTTGCAACCTTGAAACAATGAAAAAAATAATAATATAAAAGAGAGGACAGAAACAGCAAGGAGTAGAGAAAAGGGGGGTTTAATAAGAAGTCAGCCTAGTTAAAGAAAGTAGGAGTCATAGTGTCAGATTATTAAAGAATAGTCATGAACCGTGCCCACGGGCACGGTTCATTTATGATTTTCACCAGCGAAATATTTGTTCCCAAACATTATTTACACTGTCAAATTTGTGCGAAACAACAAATTCGGTGTAGAACAATAAATTCGGCGAGGGCTTCCTTGAGTCGGAACAACAAATTAGCGTAAAAAAATTTAGCGGGCGCCTCGGCACGAATGGTGTAAGTGCATAAGTGTGTGTGTATGGTGTGTGGGTAAAAAGTGAAATGAGAGTGGTTTTTAGCAAAAAGGGGAAATAGGTGGTATTCTGCGCAAATGTAGTGATTGTGGGGGTTTGAAAACAAAAGGAAAAAAGTGGTGGTTTCTCCAAACACTCATCTCAACCCTTCTTTTACCAAGATTAAATCGTAGCAATTCTTCTATCAACCTCTTTATACATCAGCATGACATCAGCTTGTCTAAGTCAGACCTAGGATTCAAAAACAGTTGTGTTTTAATATATAGATTAAAGAGAGAAGACAGAGGGACTGAGAGAGGAGACAAAGGGAGAATGGATTTTTGAAATAATAAATGGGTCAGCCTTGATAATTATAAAGAAAAGAAAGGGGTGGGTGACAGTATAAAGAATTAAAGATTAGAATAAAGGGGTGACAACTTTAGTCTTGTTAAAAAAAGAAGTAAGAGAGAGAAAGGGGTTTGTTTTTATTATTGTGTATGAGGGTATTATTGTGTGATAGTAGGTGTAGTGGGTGTACCCCCCCTTTCATGTAATGTTAACATGCTAATAACCCTATCACTAACTAATATTAGATTAGTTAATTAATTGGTGGTTAAAATTAGTTAGTTTAAATGTTAATTTGATTCTACTGTTTTAGTATGATTAAATAATGTTAGGGTGATAATACTAATATAAAAATGAGGCGTATCATGTTAATTTAACACTGTATAAACATCACCCTAGCCAGAGAACCCGATAAAATTTGACAAACCCACTTAAAGGATTAACTGAATATTTTGACTTATCTCACAATATATCAAATTCGGTGATATGTTTAACCAAAACAGAGAACCGGATGTATCGTTACGTAGTACCCATCGAGACGAACTCAACGGCACCAAAATCACCGAAATCAGGCAAGTATACGATTTATATTGAATTTTCGAAGTTGGATGTTCAATTAGTCTCTTGTATGTAAAGTTGCATAACTTAGAATCTACACGTGAAATGACGTGTGATATTATCACCAAAAATGTAATCCAACGGCATATGATTTGCTATACTTTAGTTTAGAACAATAACAAGAAAAATCAACTTTCTGTTCGTTTTCGTTAAAATCGCATGTTCACACTTTTTGCTAATTATTGTGAATACTCTTGTAACGTGGAAATTGCAATATGTAAATAAATGATTATGTTATTTACTTGCTACATGCCTTGAAATAATTAACTAGCGTGAGACATCGTGAAATCGTGCGCCTCGAAGGCGAAGTCGTGATTTTCGTGATGTCATGTGAATTGACAAATTCGTGCTTGTGATATGACTAGGCTGGCTCGTGTTCCAGCACAATCTTGGGTGGGGTTAGGGTTGAGCGGCTACTAGGCGTATCAACAGGTACTCTCTTCAAGGGCACCACCCGTATGCGGTGGGTTAGCGCCAATCACGCTAAGCCCCCGTGAGAAGAACGACCCACTCATCACGACCTAAAGGCGAGAACCCTATTATAGACATGAATGCTAACAATCGTGAATGCTAACAGTCGTGAAATGCTAACAGTCGTGAAATGCTAACATGAAACTTGCAACTTGGATTTGTTATCTCTGTTATATTGACATGCTAATGAACCAAAGAGAAGATTTACTTTACTTGTTAAACTTCTTAGAACTGCATGATAGGATGTGTTTTATAATCAGCATGTTTAATCTTGTTGTCATTATCTCATTTAAATTATTAACACCTCTTAAATCCAGTATAAATTTGTATATACCTTGCCTTGAGTTCTAATCTCTACTTGCAGACCCTTGCTGACATACATTCATGTTTTTGGATGTATGTCAGATTCCGAGCTTTAGCACCAGGAGGACTAGTTGAGATAGCTGAACCAGTGGACCAAGAACTGTCAAACTAGAGAACTTTCATCACACTTCTTTTCACTTATTGTACGGGTTATTAGACCCACTCTTCTTTTCTACATTGTTGTAATTCCGTTGAGACATTTGAGATTGTAATAATGTTTTTTTATCTGCGTTGTTTTTGAGTAATGCAAGCAAGAACCTGCAGTTTTTACACAGACGCTTATTGTGATAAGTCAAGGGGAAAGAAAAGCAAAAGTACCTCCTACTGACTTGCAGAAGTGGGCACGTTCGCGTCCTCGCTCTCAAGCCTAATGAGAAGCGGTGCATGACAGGTTTTAGTGGTGGCCCATGCAGGTTAATGCTCATGCAAAATACTTTAAAACACCATAGATAATATTATAATCTCGACTCTCAAACAACACTTTCCCTAGAAACTTCTACCCCGATCAACTTCATTAGAAGATTACAATCCTAAGCTTCCTGATCCTTAGTCAACCAAATCAGTATATCCTTGATTTTTAATCTCCCTTCATTTTACATTTCACTTTTGACCTTAGGGATCTATCGTAATCCTTTTCACAAGTCATTTCCTACCCGTACTCACATTTGCTCATCTTATTCCAATCCTTGCTTTCAACCTACGTGATCTTCCTGACAGCCATCTTTATCTTTTGAATCACACCCATTACTATACTGATTTTACTATCGATATCTCTTTTATAAAATTTCTCGCCCAATTTAACTTCTTTAAAAATCTTTTACATAGGCCTCACATTTTTCCACTGACTTAAAATTATTCTTTGATTTTGAGTTTCCTTCGCTGAAAATTTTTAGTCACTAAATTTCTAATGATTTCAAATCTATACCATCCTATTTTACTTTCTACATATGGAGATATTTATTTTTAAACTCTTTTGTTAATGGCACGCATATAAATGATAAACTTCCTTCAATGGACCATGATCCGGTCAATGTACTGGCTGGCTTAGTCACTTCCCTGACCGTGTCTGCTGGACCGTAAGGACGTGATTCATGATTATGTATGGCATTTTCTTTCTTACTATACTACAACAGATTTCAAAACAACCGACCATATACTAATTTTGAATACTTTTTATGCTAAATAAAACTTCAACTATTTTAGTATATCAGCTCTCTATTCATCGTATTTATTCTTTAAAATTTTTTTGTATAAAAAAAATCTATCTCCATTTACAAGCAAACACTACACCTATACACCCACGACTCTTTCTTCTATTGCTTATCTACTAGTTTAACACATACCACTTACTCACTATCCTTATATACGTTATTGGGATTTTGTCACATTTTACACGTGCCTCCCATTCTCCTCTCTAATTACTCATAACCATCTCTATGCCACCTGATCAAGCTAACTCTTGTCACGACTACTGATTTGATACCACTGTCCTACAGACTAAGTCAAGACTACTCGAACGTGATAGAACGATATAATAATAAGCGGTCTTGAAATACTACTGGATCAGTGTCTAGAAAGGAATGGGAAGGGGGTTGGTCAACCAAGGGACTTGTCCTGCGGTCATAGAAGTGACCTGTGCCTTCAAGCCCTGACTGCCTGGCTGGTTTGGGAGTTAAACTAGACTTCTTATTATTAGGTCAGCCTACACTGTTAGATAGTCAAGCAACGTCTGTTTTCCTCATGCTTGTTCATTGCTTGACCTTTTTACTGCGTCTACCTGGTTGTCTTACTATTGTCATCACATTGACTGTTGGTTAAAACATTGTTACTACCATATACCATGCCACCGTCGTTACCTTTGCACTTGCACAGTCACCCTTACTTTATACATTACACGCACTTTACTAATCACACTTGAGCAGCCACCAATACCTTACTTTTCACTCATATTTGTATGCATGTTCTTACTCTACTTTTCTACCTATAAGATCATCTTTCTGATCAAGCTAACTCCATATCCTTGCCTCACCTGAACCCATTTGTCGCAAACTTGATTTGTTACATCAAACGACTCTGTATCCAACACTATCTCTTGGTTACCACATTAGTGCATCTATTTATTTATCACCACTTTAGCAAGATTAGTTTTAAATTTGCGCGTTATAACCTTTTCTTTTAAAATGTTTACTTCTACTTTTATTTCTATCATCAACAGTGTTAAATTTTGTTATCTGTTATATTGTTAGAATGATTAGATATAATTATTGTTAGTATTAGGGGATTATAATGATGTAAGGTGTAGTTGTGTTGATTATTTACAATATGATGGATGGAATAATGTGTTCAAGAATTATATTTCATATTTAGTATATACCCATTCATAATGGCTTCAATAGGAATCCATACTATGAGTGGTGCACAGGATGATGAGTACATTGCGGATTTGGTTGGAATTCATATTAATAGCAACTGAGAGTAGCCTTGTAGATATTACATGATTTATGATGACGATAATAGAGTATTTAACGTAACAATACTTCATCATATGGATAGTGATGGAGAAATCAGTAATAAAATGATATGTTGATACGTATATTGATCTAAGTTGCTTGGGATAAGATTCAATGAGAAATGATGAGATGTGATTTAAAAATTTGTTAATTATGTGTTTAAATTTATGAGTTGTCACGATGAAGAATGAGTTGGGAGCCTGATAAATGTTGATGATAGGTGGTGGGGTATACTAGGCGCATTAGTACTTATTGTCATTTAGTAAAGCACTGTTATACCAATTGCTTGAGATGAGAATCAGGTTGGAATTAGATGATGTCACAATTATAGTATTACAAGTTAGGCTATACAATGAACAGGGGAAGATACTCTACGGATGGGTAACCTATGAGAATGTACAGCTTTTTGGAGAACTTAGGTATAGAGATATCATACATTAAAGATTCCCCGAGATGATGTTACTGTTTTAATAGCAATAATGAGCGAAGGAGCAAGGAAATTTATAAGAAGTATTGGTTGAGGATAGTTGATATTTTCCCATCCGAAGTTGCATTGTTAATTGTTTAAGACAAGAATTAAGAGATAAAAAAGAAAGGGAAAGTAATGGATCTGGATTTAAATTCAGTGTATGTGACCGGCGCCCCGCTTGCGGCGCGGCGGCGCGGTGTCGTTTACCGCAAGTTTCACGGTTAGTGTAGGGTGCGGGAATATCGAACTCAGGGAGGCGAGGTTGTGCTTGGGTCAGGTAGGACCAAAATCACCCCGAGGGGCGAGCTAGCCCGAATCGGTAGATGGTTGTCACGAAAGGAAATAAAAGGGTATGAACAAAAAGAAAGTAAACCCGGGACTTTGGTTTCCAACCCGACGAGAGACTCTCGCCGATACGGTCTACGGGTATGGATAGCGATCGGGATTAGGGTCTAATGGTGAGACGTTGCCTCTGAAAGTGGTACCGGCGTCCCATGGGCCCGATATTCCGGTCGGTGCCCAGGATGATACACCGGACTTCCCGGATTCGATCAGTGGGCACTCCCGTGTCCATTAACACTGATCGATCCCGGGAGCACTAAGCCCGCAACGATATCTCCCGACGTCTCATCCTGCCGCTCCCGCGTGCTAGGATTCGGCGTCTACGCTAAAGGCGTGAGCTATGGCTAGGGAGTCAACCGCCAAGTTTATTCCCCCTTGGCCCAACGGTCAAAGGCGGTCTTTTTCCCGCCGATGACAATGAAACACCCCGCGTAACCGTTAGATTCCTACTCCCTATCGATTTCCTAACCCTACGGACGCATCGGGAAGAGCCCCCGAAGGGGTTTCCACCAAAATCCCAGATTTGGGAACTACTCACAAAAATTCATGAAAAAGCAATCTAAATGAAATTTAACCGTTGAAATCATAATCGGACAATTGCAATGCGGAAGTAAAGGAGTAATAAAGACAATACAAAAATTTTAGAAAGATTTGAATACTTACAAAAGAGTAACAATTACAGCCGTCACAAGGAAATAAAACAGTAGAAAAACAGCAACTCCCGTTTCTGGAACCCTATGGGCTCTATATATAGGCCGTCGCATCAACCGATCGGTTGACAAGTCAACCGATCGGTTGATCCGTTACAAATAATATCAGAAAACGGCGAGTTTTCACCCGATCACATGAACCGATCGGGTGAGTTCTTGAGCGACCGGTTGGATCTTGGAGCGGTTGGGTGAATCGGCCGGTTGAATCGTCCGTGTCTTCAGCTCATCTTCTTCAGCTACAGATGAACCGATCGGGTGAGAGTCACCCGATCGGTTGGAATTCTGCTCGAGAAAACAGAGAACAGCCGCCCGTAGAACCGGTCTGTGAACCGGTCGGGTGACTTCTTTGTGAGCTGCGGTAGCGACCGGTTGGTGCACGCGTGCATCACCCGATCGGTTGGAGATGACCAACCGACCGGGTGAGGGGCTGAAAGATGAATACTTCGCCGTTTGACCCCCTGGATCACGCGTGACTTCTCCCGTTGCTCCGGGGACTTGGGATATCATCATTAAACGTCCCCTACATGGTCAATCCCCTGCAATCATGGACAAACAAAGAAAAGTGAAAGAAAACGGGAAATCATACGAAAACGAATAAGAGACGGCGGAAAAACACGGAGAAACACAAAAGAAAACGTGCGTGAATATATGAAATATAGACGCACTTCAAAATCCCCCAAGCTGAACTCTTCCTCGTCCTCGAGGAAGACGAGTGAGAGTAGGAGCTCGGAAGGGAAAAATAGAGAGGAAGAAAGAAAAAGAAAACTCTAAGCCCTAGATCGTCCATCAGAGCCATAAAAATCAAAAACGACACACCTAGCAAGCAAACGCCAAATCACACCACTAAACCTAGGAAAGCGAGTCCAAATAAGTGTCGTGGGTCCACGCAGTGAAGCGCGAGTGCGCGTGGCCGTGTGCTAGCAAATGGTGAAGCTTTCTACGATGTGCAATGAGGCTCGATATACACAAATCCAAGAAATGACCCAAAATATCGATCCGAATTGAATTGAGCGGCGAATATAAGTTCAATCATGCATGAGAAGAGTGGGAAAAGAAGCGTATCATGCATCGGGGACTCCACAACTAGGGTCTAGGAAATCACGCCACTATAGCCAAGATACAAGCTAAATAGCTCCTAAGCCAAGCGTTTTCGATAACGACGGGGGTTGAGATGATGTGGAGAAGAACACTCGGTGCAAATTCTCGCCTTCCCTTTATTCTTGGCAAGTATGAAAATATTCACACGGGAATTTTTTTGGGTTTTGGGTATTTGCATATTTTTTTTGGCTTTTTGGCTATACAATCTTTTTCTTTTCTTTCCTTTTTGGGTTTTTCTTTTCTTTTCTCCTTTTTTTGGATTTTTGGGATATTGGCTATACACATGTGTACTCTCCCAAGTGGGAGAACGGTACACGACGAGGGGATTTGCACCAAGTAAAACAAAAAAGAAGTGAAATCTAAACGCTCGGGCAAAGGAGACTATTGTTGCTAAATAGAGCTTAGGCTAAATGGGGTATCCTCGTCCTTAGTTGTGGAATCCCGACGCATGCGAAATGAAGTATACGATATATATTTAGCATGCATATAGAAGCAGACATTAGAAGCAAATACCGCATATTCAATATCGAAGCATGATAATCTAGGGGTCATTCCTGGACAGGTGTATAAAGTAAAATCACAAAGCAGAAGCACACCAAATGCTAGTCACGACACACGACTCACAAAAAGCTAAGTGGACCCACGATGCGTGAAATGCAAGAGGACTCGAAATCCTAGGGTTAGTTAGTGAGTGTGATTATCGATGCAATGCTAGGTGTGTATGACTTTGTGGCGATTCATCATAGGATTCATTTCTGGGAGAAAGAGCTAAAGAAAGAAGGAAAAAGAAAAAAGAAAAACACGATGGAAAACGACTCAAATAACGTAGAAAAACAACACAAATGACGCACGAAGTGCGACTCCCCCAAGCTGAAGTTTGCATTGCCCTCAATGCAATATGAGTGAGTACGGGAGGGCAATGAAAATGGGGGGGGGAATACGCACAGACACGAAAAGAAATGAAAACGAGGAAAACACACAGATGAAACTAAAAAAAGGAAAGAAAGATCAAAATCAAAATCAAACAATACGAAAATAAAAATAAAATAAAATCACGTGACACGACACTCAAAAAGTGAAAAGCAAGCACACACACAAAAAGGAGAAAAACAGACAAAACACGACAGCACACCAAAATAGACTTCCCCCAAGCTAGACCAGAAAGAGCTAGCGAAACGATATGATCAATGAAATCCAGATATGTGCAAGGGGGAGTCAAAAACAAAAGGGGGTGAATCTAGAAAACAACACGTAAATAGTCCCCTCCCTCCGACAGAGACAAAGCGGGGCCCCGAAAAGACAGATGGGCACAAAAATGGGGGGGGGGCAAAAGCGGGAGAGAAAAATCAAGCAGGGGCACCACCCTCTGGGGGTGGTGACGGGGGCCTGCGCTGGGGACCAGGGGTCATGGGGGGTGGAATGTGGAGCTCGGAGACGTCGGGTGGGTCTTCGCGGATGTGGCGAACGAAGCTTTGAAGGAAGGGGAGGTCACGGTCGACGGATTCCTGGGTTATCCGACCACCCTGACCAGCAAGGAGGACCATGGCCGTGAATCGGTCGGCATGGTCATCGGATTGGAATTGCATCCCATATTCGGGATCGTAACCGGGAGGCGGGGAAGTGGTGCGTGGTGTGGTGGATGGGTTAGAGGTGGTGGGCTGTGTGCGACGGGTACGACGGGTGGGCCTAGGGTTCGAAGAGCTAGCGTCGGTGGGTTTAATTTGGCGGGGAGGCATTGTGTAGGTGTTGTTTGTGCGCGTAGGTGTGTGAAAGTACAACGAATTCAACACAAACACAAAATACGACCAACAAGCAAACAGAATATTTGGGAAAAGATTAAAATTAAGTAAAGGTGCGAGTTTACCCAAAATGAGATGAAGATAGTTGCTCGTGGATGCCCCGATGCTGCTCGATTGGAGCACGATGTGGAGCCGCAGCGATCTCTTCAACAAGTTCCGAAGCGGGGGGGGGGGAATGGGGGAAATCTAGGGTCTGTGTGTAGGGAGATGACGGGGGAATGGAGAGAAATGATGGTGGATGGGCAGGGAAATGGTTGGAGAAGAAGATCGAGGCTGATCTTGGGGAAGAAAGCAGGAAGGCGCACGACGGGAGACGAAACGGCAGAGGTTCGGGCGATCGGGCGAGGGATAAAGCGAACGGGTGTCGGGGGTGGTTATATAGGGTTTTAAGTCGAACCGATCGGGTGACTTGTCACCCGATCGGTTGACGATTAGGTCGAAAATTTCGCCGAAGAAATGCTACAGGCGAACCGATCGGTTGACTTTTCAACCGACCGGTTGGCCGCTCCACACAATTTTCCCGAGAACTTAGGGCTGCTCACCCGGTCGTGTCAACCGATCGTGCTAGAACTCAACCGATCGGTTGATATTCCCCAAGATTTCCCGAGAGTTCTCCCCAGCTTACCCGGTCTGCCACCCGGTCTCTTAATTACTCAACCGATCGGTTCATTCAGGGACGGATCTCGGCATGTATCTGATACATCCCAACCGATCGGGTGATTTATCACCCGATCGGTTGGGGCTTGTTTCCTGCAAAAACCAAGAAATTTGATTAAGTCCCCGAACGGATGTTCTCGCGGCTGATTTTATTTATAGAAATAGATAAAATAAAGTAAAAAATAACGCTAAAAATTTGAGGAAAAAGTTCAGAACATGGGTTGCCTCCCATGAAGCGCACTTGTTTAACGTCGTTGGCTCGACGCCCGCAAGAGATGCTCATGGTGGCTGATACGGGTGATGCCCAAACTTCGGCATCTCTTCCTCGCTGGGGTTGAAGGCGCTTGGAGTAGTGGGCGGCTGGAAAAATACTTGCTCGACTACCCTCCCTTTGTTCTTGAGATCCGGGGGCTTTTCCTTGGTGTTGGCGCTTTCCGCCATCTTCTTCAGGATCCGGACCTCGTCTTTAGTGAGGTCCGTGAGCTCTTTCCCCGTTCTCCTCGCAGGAGGAGTCGTGGGGAACCCGGGAGGGGTCGTTCTCGCTGCACTCGGTCTTCCAGCAGCTTCTTTGTCTTCGGGGCCTTCTTCATCTTCAGAATTCCCCAAGTCATCGGGGGGGGGGGTTTCTCAGGAGAATCTCCCAGGAGCTCTCCTCCACAGCCTTTTCTTCTTCTATCTCAAGAAAATTACACCGGAGGTCATCAGGAGGGTCGGGGTGCTTCATGGATAGTCCCAGGTCAAACTCAACTTTCTCTCCGCTGACGTTCAAGGAGAGTTTTCCGTTCTTCACATCTATAAGAACGCCAGCAGTGGCCATGAAAGGCCGTCCCAGGATAATGGGGGTGTGTGCGTCTTCGGGCATGTCCATGACTACAAAGTCCACAGGCACATGCACCCCTCTCACATTCACGGGGAGATCATCAACAATTCCCACCGGATATTTGACCGACCGGTCAGCTAGTTGTAGGGTCATCCCGGTGGGCTCCAAATCACCCATTCCTATCCTTCTGTACATCGACAAGGGCATCAAGCTAACACTCGCTCCTAGATCGACGAGTGCACGATTAATCTTCACAGCCCCGATCGTGCAAGGGATAGAGAAGCTCCCCGGGTCCTTGAGCTTTGGCGGGTTATCCCTCTGGATAAGAGCGCTACATTCTGCCGTCAGCACCACTTTCTCTTTTCTTGACCCTTTGGTCACCAAATCTTTCAAGAATTTTGCATAGGAGGGGATTGTCTCGATTGCCTCCAAGAAGGGGATTTGCAAGCTTAGGTCCTTGACCATGGCGAAGAACTTCCCATATTTCTCATCAATTTTTGCCTGAGCCAACCGTTGTGGAAATGGCACAACGGGTTTATACACTCTTGGGCTCTCTTCCTCCTTCTTCTTCTCTTCTTCAGACACTCCCTCCGGAGTCATGGGATTTGATGACGAAGCACCGGTGTCGTTTAATTTTTCAGTCGGTCTCTCGACGACCAATGGTGCTTCCGGGTTGCTAGGGGGCACTCTAGTAGGAATTTGTGTCCCGCTTCTCAGAACGATAGCGGACACATTCGCGTGCTCGTGCATGAGTGCCGATGTTTGTGTTGCTCCCCTCGGGTTCACCTCCGGTTGTGGCGGCAATTGGTTTTGTGACCTTGCAAGGTTCGCCACCTGTAACCCCAGCTGGGTTATTTGGTCCGTGAGGGTCCGCTGGCCCATTTCCATCTTTTGGTTGAATCTCTCCTGGTTGGTAATATATTGAGTCAAGAGAGACTCAGCCGGAGAGACGGCCCTCTGTTGGCCATACTGCTACTGCTGGAACGGCTGCTGATTCCTGGGGGCATAAGTTTGTTGCTGAGGTTGCTGCTGAAACGGTTGCAGCTGACCTTGATTCTGCGGTGGTCTAGCCGGCTGATAAATTTGTTGCTGCGGTTGCTGAGGCGGCGAGGGCTGAAATGGTGGGCGGTAACTGAAATTCGGGTGGTTCCGGTTGTTGGGAGAGTAGGCCGGGTTGGAATTTGTCCTTGGCGGATATGGCGCATTCCCCGTGGGGTTGTAAAATAGTGCGCTCGCCTGATCCAACGGTGGTGAGATGTCACCACCGTCGAATTCTCCAAGGAATTCGGACTCTACCGCAGAAACTTGCTGTGTACCGGCCCCACCGGCTCCTACCATCAGTGCGGAGATCTGGGTCGAAAGCAAGTCGAACTTGCTTGAAAGTTTGTCGACGTCCTCGACTCTGTGTATACCCCCAGTTCTTGGTGTGGCTCTCTCGTCACACCACCGCTCATTGTTGGATGCCATGTTTTCCAAAATATTCCCGGCATCTTCCTCGCTTCGAGACATGAAGGAACCCCCAGCCGCGGCGTCCATAGAAGATTTAAGGTCATCCCTCAACCCATTGTAGAACAGATTGATAATCTGCCACTTCGGAAGCTCATGGTGAGGGCATCTTCTTTGCATCTCTTTATATCTCGTCCAAGCCTCATGCAAAGACTCGTGGCTGGCCTGGGAGAAGGAGGAGATCTCACTCCTCAACTTCATGGTCTTCCCCGGAGGAAAGAACTTCGTCAGAAAAGCGTTGGAGAGCTTCTCCCAGGTGTTGAAAGTGTTGGGGTCCTTCCCCCTTAACCATTGCTTGGCTTTGTCCCGCAAAGAGAAGGGGAACAGCTTCAGACGGATAGCCTCTGTAGTGACACCATTAATTCGGAAGGTGTCACACTTCTCCAAGAAGGAGTCCAGGTGCTCTATCGGGCTCTCCATGGGCGCACCCGCAAACTGGTCCTGCTGGATCCATGTCACTAGAGACGGCTTCAGCTCAAAGCTTTGGGCCGCAATAGCTGGAGATCGGATGGCGGAAGTTGACTCGATGGAGGGCATCGAGTACTCCAGCAGAGACTTGTGAGGTGGGGTGTTCTCCTCCATGGATTCGGGATCTTCCCTCCTTCGCTTCTCGGCGGCCAAACGCCTAAGGGTGGCGTTAATCTCTGGATCGAGGGGAATCAAGTCGTCAAGACTCCTTGAACTCCTGCGCATGAAAAACAACAGACACCCGTGAAGCGACAAGTGGGAAAGAAACAGATAAAATAAGAAATAAAAATAAGAAAAATAAATAAGAAAAAGAAAAAGGAGAATGCGAAAATTATCGCGGGGTAGGGATGTGAGCTAGACACGAGGGTTCAAGAGATCCCAAAATATCAAGCACGTTGCCTCCCCGGCAACGGCGCCATAAACTTGACCGGCACCCCGCTTGCGTCACGGCGGCGCGGTGTCGTTTACCGCAAGTTTCACGGTTAGTGTAGGGTGCGGGAATATCGAACTCAGGGAGGCGAGGTTGTGCTTGGGTCAGGTAGGACCAAAATCACCCCGAGGGGCGAGCTAGCCCGAATCGGTAGATGGTTGTCACGAAAGGAAATAAAAGGGTATGAACAAAAAGAAAGTAAACCCGGGACTTTGGTTTCCAACCCGACGAGAGACTCTCGCCGATACGGCCTACGGGTATGGATAGCGATCGGGATTAGGGTCTAATGGTGAGACGTTGCCTCTGAAAGTGGTACCGGCGTCCCATGGGCCCGATATTCCGGTCGGTGCCCAGGATGATACACCGGACTTCCCGGATTCGATCAGTGGGCACTCCCGTGTCCATTAACACTGATCGATCCCGGGAGCACTAAGCCCGCAACGATATCTCCCGACGTCTCATCCTGCCGCTCCCGCGTGCTAGGATTCGGCGTCTACGCTAAAGGCGTGAGCTATGGCTAGGGAGTCAACCGCCAAGTTTATTCCCCCTTGGCCCAACGGTCAAAGGCGGTCTTTTTCCCGCCGATGACAATGAAACACCCCACGTAACCGTTAGATTCCTACTCCCTATCGATTTCCTAACCCTACGGACGCATCGGGAAGAGCCCCCGAAGGGGTTTCCACCAAAATCCCAGATTTGGGAACTACTCACAAAAATTCATGAAAAAGCAATCTAAATGAAATTTAACCGTCGAAATCATAATCGGACAATTGCAATGCGGAAGTAAAGGAGTAATAAAGACAATACTAAAATTTTAGAAAGATCTGAATACTTACAAAAGAGTAACAATTACAGCCGTCACAAGGAAATAAAACAGTAGAAAAACAGCAACTCCCGTTTCTGGAACCCTAGGGGCTCTATATATAGGCCGTCGCATCAACCGATCGGTTGACAAGTCAACCGATCGGTTGATCCGTTACAAATAATATCAGAAAACGGCGAGTTTTCACCCGATCACATGAACCGATCGGGTGAGTTCTTGAGCGACCGGTTGGATCTTGGAGCGGTCGGGTGAATCGGCCGGTTGAATCGTCCGTGTCTTCAGCTCATCTTCTTCAGCTACAGATGAACCGATCGGGTGAGAGTCACCCGATCGGTTGGAATTCTGCTCGAGAAAACAGAGAACAGCCGCCCGTAGAACCGGTCTGTGAACCGGTCGGGTGACTTCTTTGTGAGCTGCGGTAGCGACCGGTTGGTGCACGCGTGCATCACCCGATCGGTTGGAGATGACCAACCGACCGGGTGAGGGGCTGAAAGATGAATACTTCGCCGTTTGACCCCCTGGATCACGCGTGACTTCTCCCGTTGCTCCGGGGACTTGGGATATCATCATTAAACGTCCCCTACATGGTCAATCCCCTGCAATCATGGACAAACAAAGAAAAGTGAAAGAAAACGGGAAATCATACGAAAACGAATAAGAGACGGCGGAAAAACACGGAGAAACACAAAAGAAAACGTGCGTGAATATATGAAATATAGACGCACGTCAGTATGCTGGCAATTGTATCATTATTCGACGACGAGACGAGAAGTGATGATTTATTTTAAGAACACTTGTTTGAGGTTATGGGTTTTACAACCAGTGTGTTAGAATATTGGGGTTGCAGTTGGGAGTACTTTCTTAATTTCTCACCAATGTTCCTACACATCGCTGGTAGTCGTCGTTACCTATTTTGCTTGCCCACTAATGGTTAAGGCCATCGATGGTGCTTAGTCATCCGAATCTTTTTTTTTGAAACTCAATCTTGACCACATCACTTGCGTCTTTTCCTAACCAAATTCATTTTTTTGTCTCGAAGTATTTTCAGGTCATAATTTACCTCATAGAAATACGAGAACATTTTCCATACTTGTTTCCTGCTCATTAGTTGATGAGAATTACGAGGACGGAATTTTTCTTAAGGTGGGTAGAATGTAATGGCCTGTATTTTTAGACATGTTTTAGATCGTGCGTGCCAGTATTTTTCAGTCGTCCGTATAATCTTTTTGTCCATATTTTCTTTGTTACACGTACACATCTCTGTATTTCGTTTTTACCGTAACCCGATTAATTAGCTGTCAAAGTTTAACAAATTACTTTAACTAAATTATCGTGCTAATTACCGATTGTTAATCACTTTAATTATTTTACTAATCACTTATGTTAGTTTAAACACTTAATTACGTAATCATTCACGTTTTAATTTTTGTGATAGGGAATGAACCCAATTTGTTAGCCAGATTCATTTCATTTTCTTAAGTCAACACACCCATTAAATTTGTCCAAATCACAAACCTATACACATTTAAACGGTCCCCTACTCTTTCTTTGAATGATGAAAACGTTCCCTGCTCTTTCTTGGAAAGATGCAGGGATTGTAACACGTTTAGCAGATACATCTTCCTTAAGTCAACAAACCCTATTAAAAATTGTCCTAATCACAAACCAATTCATAGCCAGATGCATGCTCTAGCTTAAGTCAACAAACATCATTAAATACCGTCTTAATCAAAAACTAAAACTTTTGACTAAATATGCATCCTTGTCTCCTGCTAATCTCCTTAAGAACAGGGCGTCTTCTCCCTGCAAATCAAATCTGCAAAATCAATTTCACCCAAATAACCAGAAATAATCCTCCAATAAATTTTCTCCAAATCAAGAACCCATCTTCATTCCTGCGAGTCTCCTCCCCTCTCCAACCAGAAATCCCAATCCCAATCAGCCCCAACAATTCTCAAATCAAACCCATATCTTCTCTTCCCAAATCAAATCTCCAAAACTCAAAACTGGAAAGGGGAGACAAGAAAACTCAGATATTAAAACTTTCAATTTCAGATTCAAAACACCAACTTCAGTTCAAACCAATTTCTGGAATTAAACCACAACAAAACCCTTCCTCTTCCACATCTCCCTTGAAGACCAGCCTTCTCCTCCACCTCCGCGTGCAACACCGGAACAGCCCTACCGCCGCCGCCCTAAGGGAGGCGCCACCGCTCGAACGTTGGAGGGCGCCGCCGACGCACCGGACTGCAGGCCGCCGCCTGGAGCCACCGTGCGCGTGCCTATCGCCGTCCGCCGCCCCCTGCACCACCACAGACGCCGGAGGTGATCGCCGGAGCCGCCTGGGTCGCCAACAGCCCCGTCCCTCCCCCGCGCGTGCGTATGAGCTTTCCCCCCTTGGTGTGTGTGTGATCCCGAGCTCCCCCTTCGTGAGATCTGTTGCAACCTTGAAACAATGAAAAAAATAATAATATAAAAGAGAGGACAGAGACAGCAATGAGTAGAGAGAAGGGGGGGTTTTATGAGGAGTCAGCCTAGTTAAAGAAAGTAGGAGTCATAGTGTCAGATTATTAAAGAATAGTCATGAACCGTGCCCACGGGCACGGTTCATTTATGATTTTTACCAGCGAAATCTTTGTTCCCAAACATTATTTACACTGTCAAATTTGTGCGAAACAACAAATTCGGTGTAGAACAATAAATTCGACGAGGGCTTCCTTGAGTCGGAACAACAAATTAGCATAAAAAAATTTAGCGGGCGCCTCGGCGCGATTGGTGGAAGTGCATAAGTGTGTGTGTATGGTGTGTGGATTAAAAGTGAAATGAGAGTGGGTTTTTAGCAAAAAGGGGAAATAGGTGGTATTCTGCGCAAATGTAGTGATTGTGGGGGTTTGAAAACAAAAGGAAAAAAGTGGTGGTTTCTTCAAACACTCATCTCAACCCTTCTTTTACCAAGATTAAATCATAGAAATTCTTCTATCAACCTCTTTATACATCAGCATGACATCAGCTTGTCTCAGTCAGACCTAGTATTCAAAAATAGTTGTGCTTTAATATATAGATTAAAGAGAGAAGACAGAGGGACTGAGAGAGGAGACAAAGGGAGAATGGCTTTTTGAAATAATAAATGGGTCAGCCTTGATAATTATAAAGAAAAGAAAGGGGTGGGTTGTTGAGTATTGGACTCCCCGGATTTGGTTTTGGATGATGAGCAAACATAAATAATTCATGAACTAACAATTTGTGAGCGCAGTTATGGAGATCGTCGCCAAATTCACGAGAACACACAAAGCGACATCTCAAGACTTCTCAAAGCTCGTATTCAATGCCTAAAGCTTTGTTGAAGCTTTTGGATCATTTTGGAAGTCATGAAGTTTTGATCGAAGCTCTCGAAGACCGTTCTTTAAGGTTTTATTTATAGTCTTTTGGTTTCGATCTATAGAATGTTAAGCCTTGAGTATATCTTACATTTCTATCTTCATAACGCTCATATCTTAGCTCTAGGATCTTAGTAGAAGTCCATTCTAACTTCCTCGAAGCATCGCGCTTCGATTCGGACTTTATTGTGCATGTTAGTTGGTTCAAGAAGAAGAACTGACCGACTAGTTGGTGACCTAGTCGGTCGGCAAAGCTTCTTGGACCGACTAGTTTCAGTTTGTATTTTCTTGCTCAGTACTGTTTACAGTTAGTCGGTCTACGTTGACTCACCGACCGACTAGTTTGTGAACTAGTCGGTCAGTGATGCTTCTTTGACCGACTAGTTGAGATTTACTGTACATGCCAATTTTCTCCTAAGCTACTGTTTATCGTTAGTCGGTCTAAGAACGTTTGACGACCGACTAGTTGATAATCTAGTTGGTCAACATTTGTTCTTGGACCGACTAAATCAATTTGTATTCAGACTATTTGTTTTTGACTCTTAGTCGGTCTAAGTTCACTGACCGACCGACTAGTTGTGAAACTAGTCGGTCAGACAGTCTTCTTGGACCGACTAGATTTCTAGGTCTGAAACTCAATCTCTTCACTGATCTTCACTTAGTCGGTCCATGGTGTTTGACCGACCGACTAGTTGATGAACTAGTCGGTCAGTGGTTGTTCTTTAACCGGCTAATTGCTTCAGATTTCCAACCGTTGGGATTTGACCTGGCTCGTTTTTATGGGCCCCTATAAATACGAACCTTGGTCATTTCTCTCTAGGTGAGAGCTGCTATTAAGAGATTCATTGAGATTGAAAGAGTTAGAGATTCTCACTCATTTCCAAAGCTCTCTTCCTCACAAGAAATCCATTCTCTCACATTCTAGATCTATAATCCATCTTGAGAGAAGTTTGTTCTTGGTGAGCCTTTCAAGCTCTAGCTTGATTCAAGTCTCCAAATCACTCCTAGGCACCCATTGCTGCTCATTTCAGTGGTGCTAGGTCTTGGTGACTTCCTCTTCCACAAATCACTCCTTGCACCTATTTGGTAAGAAAACTCAAGGTATAGGATTTTGTGGTAAGATTGTTTATTTCATTATAAACTCATTTATATTGCTTATTGATTCTCTCGGTTGTGAGAGAAGATTGTGATCCCGGGTTGTGGGATTCACTATTGCCATTGCATGTATGATTTGATCTTATGAAGGTTTTTCACAAGATATCATAGTGGAAATCTTGGGTTAGGGTTTCTAACCTAAGTATCCAGAGGGGATCCGGGTGGTTGGGACGTAGGATCACCGGAAACAAGTCGGGGAGACTTGGGTGGATCCGAACCCAGTAATATCTATTGTTAGCATTGTTAATTTTGTTGTTGTCATCAATTTAAGCTTCCGCAAATTGATTTTGTAGTTGTTTGCACGATAATTAGGAATTATACTCCTTGTTATTTTTAAAGTATTATTCACCCCCCTCTAGTACTTGTGCAGTAGCTTGTAGGGCATTACATTTGGTATCAGAGCCAGATACTTAGCTATGTCTGCCAACGACAACAAGACCGTGCGTCCACCTTCTGACTATGGCACCTTCAGGAACCGTGAAGGAGCATCTTCGGTGATGGAAAGACATTCCTCAACGAGGCCTCCATTCTTCAACGGTACCAACTACGGGTACTGGAAATATCGGATGGAAACCTTCCTCCGGAGTGCATCTCTATGGAGGACCACGATGAAGGAATACGTCGAGCCCGCCGAAGAAGAATTTGAGAAATGGACAACCGCGGAGGTCGCCGCGGAGGTAAGCAATGCCAAGGTAATGAACGCCTTGCAATGCGCATTGGAGCCCGAGGACTTCAATAAGATATGCACATGTAAGAGTGCATATCAAATTTGGAACTCCCTCCTCATACTACATGAAGGGACGAGTAGGGTAAGAGACTCTAAACTCGTTGTTGTTAACAAAGATTACGAAATATTTCATATGCAACAGGGTGAGAAGATGAAGGAGTATTATGCTCGCTTCGTCGACATCATAAACGAGTTGGAGGCTCTCGGCAAAACCTACACCCAAAAGGAGAAGTGTTCGAAACTTATCGAATGACTTCCCTCTAGTTGGGAAAAGCGTACCTTCGCCATCGAGGAAGGTAATGATATGAATAAGTACACCGTAGTTCAACTAATGGGTACTTTAATGTCATACGAGGTACGCAAGGATAGTAAGTTGAAGTTGCAAGAAAAGATGAAGTCCTACCTAAAGCAAGACGAGCCAAAGAAGAAGGCTATTGCTTTCAAGGCCGCTCCATCCACATCCACATCAACCGATAATGAAGACTCGGAAAACGAGTTGGACTTGGAGTCCATGGCTCTCATGGCCAAGAAGTTCAACCGTTTCTTCCGAAAAGGTAACTATAAGAACAAAGCTAAATTTGGTTCTTCTAACGCCTCCTCCTCTCCTTTGTGTTTCAAGTGCAATAAGCCAGGACACATGAAAGCGGAGTGTCCTCTTAATAAGCAAAAGGAGAAGTGGAAGGCGCCGAAATTCGATAAGTCCAAGAAGTACAAAAAGGGGTACAAAAAGGGACTTGTCGTAGCAACATTCACCGACTCCGAGGATTCCTCAAGCGGAGAGTCGGATGATGAGAAAGTGGAGCAAGCGCACATGTGCTTCATGGCAAGAGAGGAGCATGATCAAGGATCCTCCTCTTCCGATGATAGTGACGACGAAGGCGATGAGGTAACTATGGATGACCTTAGGAATGCTAATTCTCAATTATGGTCTAAATACACAAAATTAGTAAATAGATATATTAAGGTAAAAGATGACCTAGCTAACATTCAAACCTCGCCTAAGACTGTCATCACCAACAACGACACCGTTGTTGAAGAGTTAAGAAATGAGATTGTTAATCTCAAATCTAAACTTGAACATGTTAGTGTTGAGGATTCGGAAGAACATAGGATAGCGGATTTGACTTCTCAAAACTCAACTTTGAGTATTGAGAATGAAAATCTCAAGTCTCGTGTTTATGTGCTCACATCGCAAATATCCACTTTGGATGCTTCGATGCATTCTCTCACCGAGAAATATGAGTGCACAATAGGCCGAATTAATAAGTTCAATAAGGGTAAAGACCATTTGGATAACATCCTAAATGATTTACTTCCGGGCAATCACCACATTGGCTTGGGGTATAAGATAGGGAGTTCATCCAAATCGGCCACTACTTTTGTTAGGCCTACTTCCGATGCCTCACCGAGTGGGAGCAAACACTCTATTGGTAGTTCATCTACCAATGGTGCTTCCACTTCGCACACACCTTTTTTTGGAAAGAAACCCACTTTGGGTGGACCTCCGAAGAAGGGTCATGCCTACATGTACACAAATACCATGCCACGTAGGAACACACGTCCTACTCCACCGGCTCACACATATGATGATTTTTATGCAACACATTCACGGGCACGTGCACGTGCACGTGCACACCATGTGAGACACCCTCACGCACGTGTTTCCTCACATGCATATGTTCACCCACAACATCATATGAATAATTATCCGCATGCACCATTCCATCATGTTCCTTATGCCTATCCACGACATGCATCACGTAGAAACCAACAACGCATGCATGCACCCAATAGGATGAGGGCTCCCAAGATTTTCACTATTTGGAGCCCGAAGGACATAAGCATGGATGAAAAACAATTTTATATGAATGCTTATTTTTCGAATGTTGTGCATAGTAGTGATTATGTGGGGAAGTCTAAGTCCAATTAGACTTGGCTTCCAAAGGTCTAATCTTTTGGACCCAATGACCTTGGGTACCATGATACGACATTCCATATCTATAGGTACTCAAGAAAAAGGAACGGAGCAACAAATTTAAATTTAGCTCCAAGAGAAATTGGATACTCGATAGCTGGTGTTCAAAACACATGACGAGTGACGCTCAATTGCTCTCCGGAGTGGTTCCCATTGCAAATGAAAACTGCGTCGTATTTGGAGGCAACGAGAGCGGAACCATCATAGGTGTTGGTAAAGTGGGTAATCCTTCTAAACCCATTATATGTGATGTTTACCTTGTTAAAGGATTAAACCACAATCTTATTTCAATAAGTCAACTTTGTGACAAAGGTTACAAAGTTAACTTTGCGAAAGGAATGTGCCATATTTTAAGAAAAGATAATAATGAATTATTGTTTTCCGGCACACGCCATAAGGATATATATATCCTAGATCTTCCAAGATCACATGAACAATGTCTTATTGCCAACACAAGTGAACAACACTTATGGCATCGACGTTTTGGCCATGTGAACTTTGGAACACTTTTCAAGCTTTCCAAGTTAAATTCTATTAGAGGCTTCCCTAAGCTTGTCTTTCAAAAGAAAAGCTTTTGTGACTCGTGTCAACGAGGCAAGCTTCCAAAATCTTCATTTAAACCTAAGAAAAGCATTTCTTCTAAGCGGCCTCTAGAGCTATTACATCTAGATTTATTTGGGCCAACTAGAGTTGCTTCATTAGGTAATACTAGATATGGACTTGTCATCGTTGATGATTTTTCTAGGTTTACTTAGGTATTTTCATTGTGTAATAAAAATGAAGCTTTTGAAAACTTCACAATTTTTGTTAAGAAAGTACAAAATCTCATTGGAACCACCATTGTCACTATTCGTAGTGATCATGGAGGGGAATTTGAGAATGAGTCTTTTGAGACATTTTGTGATGAAGTTGGTATTACACACACCTTTTCATTCCCTTGCGCACCTCCTCAAAATGGTGTAGTTGAGAGAAAGAATATGACGCTAGTGGAGTGTGCTCGCACTATGCTTGATGATAGCCAACTTGGCCATCAATTTTGGGCGGAAGCGGTACATACCGCTTGCTATGTGTTTAATAGAATACTTTTGAGGCCCGGCACTAAACAAACTTGTTATGAATTGTTGTTTGGTAGGTTGCCTCAAGTTAAACATTTTCGTGTTTTTGGTTCGAAATGTTTTATTAAGAACACGTATGGTAGTTTGGACAAATTCGATCCAAGATCCGATGATGGGATTTTTATTGGATATTCTTCGCGTAGCAAAGCCTACCGGATATTCAACAAACGAACCTCAACGATCGAGGAGTCGCTTCATGTGTCATTTAATGAAGGATTTGTTCCAACTAGAATTACTAATGATGATGACTCTATGGATGTCTTATGTGATTCAATTGGTAATTCTAACTCTAATGATTCTATTGATTCTATTGAGACTAACCCGTCTAATGAAGTTATTGAGAATGTTCCTAGTGACCAAGGTATTCCCAAACGGCTTCATACCGTTCGTGACCATCCTCCTGAGCAAGTCATTGGCAATATCCATGATAGTGTCAAGACGAGATCGCAAGTGAACTACTTTGCTCATTGTGCCTTTGCCTCCTCGATATAGCCAAAGAATGTTAATGAAGCATGCGAAGATAGCGCTTGGATCTTAGCCATGGAGGAGGAACTCATTCAATTCGAGAGGAATGAAGTTTGGGAGCTTGTTCCATTGCCATCGAAGAACCACACCGTCATAGGTACAAAGTGGATCTTCAAGAACAAACCGACGAAAACCAAGTCGTCGTCCGGAACAAAGCTCGGTTAGTAGCTCAAGGCTATCGACAAGAGGAAGGTATTGATTTCGCAGAATCCTTCGCTCCGGTAGCTAGATTAGAATCAATTAGATTGTTATTGTCTTTTGCATGCCATAAAAATTTCAAATTATTTCAAATGGATGTTAAAGGTGTATTTTTAAACGGAGATGTTGTTGAGGAAGTTTACGTTTCTCAACCTCCGGGCTTCATAAATGAAAAATTTCCAAATCATGTTTTTAAACTTAAGAAAGCACTTTACGGTTTGAGACAAGCTCCTCGAGCTTGGTATGATCGCCTAAAGAATTTTCTTTTGGATTTGAATTTTAAAATGGGAGAAGCCGATTCTACACTTTTTGTTAAGCATTCGAATAATGATATAATTTTAGTTCAAATATATGTTGATGATATCATTTTCGGTGCTACTAACTTTGCTCTTTGCGAAGAGTTTTCTAATGTTATGAAGGAACAATTTGAGATGAGCCACATGGGTGAGCTCAAGTATTTCTTAGGTCTCCAAATTCGCCAAATGGACGATGCAATCTTCATCCACCAAACGAAGTATACGGTGGAGTTGCTAAAGCGGTTTGGAATGGAGAGTGCCTCTGGGAAAAAGACTCCTATGAGCACTACAACGCATCTTGATAAAGATACGGGCGGAAAAGATGTAGACATTCGTCTATATCGAGGTATGATAGGTAGTTTACTTTATCTTACCGCTAGTAGGCCCGATATCATGTTTGCCGTGTGTATTTGTGCTCGTTATCAGTCTCAACCTAAGGATTCTCGCTTAGTAGCGGTAAAACGTATTTTTCGCTATCTAAGTTACACTTTAGATTTTGGATTACTTTATCCGAAATCTAGCACATATGAGTTAATCTCATATAGTGACGCTGATTATGCGGGATGCAAATCCGACAGGAAGAGTACTAGTGGCACTTGCCATTTTATAAGAAATTCCCTTGTCTCTTGGTTTTCCAAGAAGCAAAATTCGGTATCACTTTCAACCACCGAGGCGGAATATATTGCCGCCGGTGCCGCGTGTGCTCAAGTTCTTTGGATGAGACACACACTTAAAGACTTTGGTATAAACTGTGATACTTGCCCTATCATGGTTGACAACCAAAGTGCAATATGTCTTTCCAAGAACCCGGTACACCATTCCCGTTCGAAACACATAGATGTCCGACATCATTTTTTAGATGATCATGTTGCTAAAAAGGACATCATTTTAGTGTACGTTTAAACCCAAAAGCAAATCGCCGATATTTTCACGAAACCCCTAAAGGAGGACTCCTTTGTGCGGTTACGTCGAGAATTGGGGATTATGGGTGAATCCGAGATATAGGATTCATGTTTCATTCAATAATCTTGTATGCTATTATATTTCGCAATATTTCGTTCATGCTAGACTTATTGGATTTTTCGGGATTTTATGTGATATTTTGAATTTTTGCTCAAATTCATGTTTGAATGTCGTATTTGAGATTTCGATGTTTAATGGGGTAGTTTAGATGATGTTTGAGAGACTTGCGATGTATCGTCCAAGTGTATTGAGGAGAGAACTTAATTATCAATTTTTGGACTCATCTAGTCGGTCTCAGTTCATCAACCAACCGACTAGATTCACATCTAGTCGGTCAGCTAATGAACTTAGACCGACTAGCTCTATCTCTAAACCTTTGGACTCACTTAGTCGGTGTCCATTCAATCACCAACCGACTAGAATCATATCTAGTCGGTTAGTAAAAGAACTTAAACCGACTAATTCAAGCTATTAGGATTTCCTCTCCAGCTTTTCTCCTTTAGTCGGTTCTAGTTTACTTACCGACCGACTAGATTTAGATCTAGTCGGTCAGTATTTGAGCGTAGACCGACTAATTCTCATTCAGGAAATCTTCGACTGGTCTCTGTTTCCACTTAGTCGGTTCAAGCTCGTTAACCGACCGACTAGATTGTCATCTAGTCGGTCAGCGTTTGAACTTAGACCGACTAAGTGATCAGGGGCAGTCACGTCCTTTTGTGATTTCGACCGACCATATCCTAATCTATTCGATTGTTTCTCATTCTAGTTGGTTATCTTCGTTTCTCCAACTCGAAAACCCCCGAACCCAGCTCGTGACTCTTCGACTTCCGATCAACTCTGGCCACTTTTCCGACCATCCGCCGCCGTCGATCTCCCTCCCCCAGGTATATCTCCTCCTCCTAGGTCGTTTTCGCTTTCTAGGGCTTCATTTCATCTCCTAGGGCTTGATTTAGTCGATTTAGAGTTTCGAACTTCCTCTAGGGTTTGATCTTGCCTTAAGCCTGTTTTGTTTTCACTCTTTAGGGTTTGTGAGCTTAGGTTCTTTTGATCTATTTCAAACGTCGTTTGCTTGTACTCGTTGTGCCGCGATCATGGCAAGAACGAGGATCCCGATAACTTCCTCCGGTGCCTCCCCCATGACCATAGAGGCTGCGACTGCTTCGACTCCACCTAAGCGTAGGGCCAAAACTACACGTCCCCCCTCGTCGTCTTCAACACCGTTGAAGAGGAAGAGGACATCCAAGCCCAAAGCCAAAGGCGAATCTTCCAAGCCCAAATCTCAACCCAAAAAGTTCCGTGCACCTACCCCTCCCGGTGAGCGTTCAGGTAGTGACTCTGAGGATGATTCCGAGGAAGTGTACACTCCTGAGTATCCCGAGAAGGCACCTACTCCACCCCCTCCTCCACCTCCTCCTAAGACCCGTAAGGCTACGGGTAAAGCCCAAATGCCAGTAGGCGGTGTAGATATATCGTTGTGTCGCGACGACCCTCAGTGTCTAGCGGCTTACAACCGTATAGAGCACTGCCCACTGCTATTGGAGCATTACGTTCAGTTCTCTGAATTTCTTGGCCTTGCGGATCTTTTATCCTATAGTGGCCTTTTGGACTATCTTAGATATGACCCAAAGGCGAACCCTCGACCCTATCCTCGCCTGGTCAAGCTCTTCTATGCCAATCGTGTCCGGGGCCACTACGATGAGAGCCACTCCATCGAGACTACTGTCTTGGGGACTCCTATAGTCCTCACGGCAAAAATCTTGGGGGAGTTGCTTGGTTGCTCATCATCTGGCCTCCTCCAGTCTTACATTTCTGTAGACGATATCTCCACTCTCGATCAGCCGACCCTCGCTGATATCTTCCAGGTTATCCCTCCTGCATTCATAGTCGTTCCTTCCAAATCATTCAAGCCGAATGCTTGGGTTATTAATCTTATCTTGAAATCATGCCTTTTTCCCAAGTATGGATCTTCCTCACTTCCGTCTCAGCCTTTTCTGAAGTTGATTTACGCTCTTTTCATGGGTAGCTCGATTAACTGGGCTCGCATCATACTCGACAAGATGGATTCTTTCGAGTGTGTTCGCAAGTCTAGTAAATCGACGCATATCCCATATCCTTGTCTTCTGACTTTGGTCTTCCGTCATTTTCGCGTGCCTTTGCCTCCTGACGATGAGCGTCCCCTTGGTCCTCCACTGAACGCGACGGCCGTAAAGAAATCTCTTGCGGCACTCCGTCAAGTCCAGCGGTCGACTCCTTCTGCGTCCCAGGCCACACCTTCAGCTGCTGCAGCCCCTCCTCCTACCACCACACTTGATGATGTCGTTCGGTTACTTCGTCGTCACGAGTCTCGTTTGGCTCGTACCGAGGAGGTTGTGTGCCGTATGGCTAGTATGATGGGTATTCAGCTTCCTCCTCCTGTTTCTGAGGATGAGGAGATGGATGATGAGGATATCGATGAGCTTGTCACCTCTTTAGCTCGTGGCGCTGAGGCCACTGCTACTGCTGCTACCACATCTGCTGCTGGTGCTACCACCTCTTCCGGCGCTCCAGAGACTTCTGCTCCTGTGGACCAGTCTGATACTGTTCCTGCTGATGTACCTGCTGATACTCCTGCCGTTGAGCCAGTCGTCGATGTCTCCACACCTGCCCCGACGATCCCTTCAGTTCACACGCCACTCCTCCCAGCAGAGCCTGAGTCCACTCCCTCGACTGGACCCACGGAGACTGCTGATCCTGCCACTTCATCGTGATCGTCAGTTTCAAGGACTCTCCGGTGATCATTGGATGATACATCTTTTTGAGAGTGTTTTGGGTTAGGATAGGATGGAGTTTGGGTGGTGTTTTGATGTATTTTGATTTTATGGATGTCTGTGTATTTGATGTATTTTGGATATTGATGATGATATGTCGATGATGTTGTTGTATCTTTTTGTTGGTGATATAGATGTTGCACTTTGTTTGTTGTAGTCGATGTATTTTTGCTTGTACTCATGATATTCTAATATATATACATCGATGTTCACTTTTCCTTCGTTGTGCACATTTAATATTCATTCAATGTCTATGATATTCGATTTCGTCGCTCGACGATTATAAACTTGGTTAAATAGATTATATTTCTATGATTGCATAGAATTGTTATCCATGCACAAATTAAACCAAGAATATTGAGTATTGAAGAGTACGTTTCTTTATTCAATAAGTGAATTTATATTTGGTATTTTGATGATTTTAATTTTCGTTTTTCGAAAATGGACAATTTGGCACACTTTGATTCGTTTTCGACTATTTTCCTTGGTGTCAATTTGGTCCATCGTCATATTCTACGACTCCCGATGTTGGATTTTCTTTTTCCTTGTTGTTGTCGTTGTATGCCCCCCATTTTTGGGATAATGCCAAAGGGGGAGAGATAATGATAATGATTAGGGCAAATGAAAATTTAACTCAATTTCCACGAATCTTATTTGATATGTTAGATTCAGGGGGAGTTAAGATATATATAAGGATTTCCAATTCCGATATTTCAAAATTCGATTCTCATTATATATCTTACACGTCTGATTGATGCAATTTATATATACTCAATTTAGAATTAACGTGTCATCAATGCAGGGGGAGTAAGTATTTTACATTTGAATCATTATTTTTTATTATTATTTATGTTGGTTTGTCATCACCAAAAAGGGGGAGAATGTTGAGTATTGGACTCCCCGGATTTGGTTTTGGATGATGAGCAAATATAAATAATTCATGAACTAACAATTTGTGAGCGCATTTATGGAGATCGTCGCCAAATTCACGAGAACACACAAAGCGACATCTCAAGACTTCTCAAAGCTCGTATTCAATGCCTAAAGCTTCGTTGAAG
This sequence comes from Scilla litardierei, assembly GCA_030789695.1. Taxonomy (NCBI): domain Eukaryota; kingdom Viridiplantae; phylum Streptophyta; class Magnoliopsida; order Asparagales; family Asparagaceae; genus Scilla; species Scilla litardierei. The sequence continues at coordinate 205,961,900 of CM061133.1, forward strand.
CTTTTGGATCATTTTGGAAGTCATGAAGATTTGATCGAAGCTCTCGAAGACCGTTCTTTAAGGTTTTATTTATAGTCTTTTGGTTTCGATCTATAGAATGTTAAGCCTTGAGTATATATTACATTTCTATCTTCATAACGCTCATATCTTAGCTCTAGGATCTTAGTAGAAGTCCATTCTAACTTCCTCGAAGCATCGCGCTTCGATTCGGACTTTATTGTGCATGTTAGTTGGTTCAAGAAGAAGAACTGATCGACTAGATGGTGATCTAGTCGGTCGGCAAAGCTTCTTGGACCGACTAGTTTCAGTTTGTATTTTCTTGCTCAGTACTGTTTACAGTTAATCGGTCTACGTTGACTCACCGACCGACTAGTTTGTGAACTAGTCGGTCAGTGATGCTTCTTTGACCGACTAGTTGAGATTTACTGTACATGCCAATTTTCTCCTAAGCTACTGTTTATCGTTAGTCGGTCTAAGAACGTTTGGCGACCGACTAGTTGATAATCTAGTCGGTCAACATTTGTTCTTGGACCGACTAAATCAATTTGTATTCAGACTATTTGTTTTTGACTCTTAGTCGGTCTAAGTTCACTGACCGACCGACTAGTTGTGAAACTAGTCGGTCAGACAGTCTTATTGGACCGACTAGGTTTATAGGTCTGAAACTCAATCTCTTCACTGATCTTCACTTAGTCGGTCCATGGTGTTTGACCGACCGACTAGTTGATGAACTAGTCGGTCAGTGGTTGTTCTTTGACCGACTAACTGCTTCAGATTTCCAACCGTTGGGATTTGACCTAGCTCGTTTTTATGGGCCCCTATAAATACGAACCTTGGTCATTTCTCTCTAGGTGAGAGCTGCTATTAAGAGATTCATTGAGAATGAAAGAGTTAGAGATTCTCACTCATTTCCAAAGCTCTCTTCCTCACAAGAAATCCATTCTCTCACATTCTAGATCTAGAATCCATCTTGAGAGAAGTTTGTTCTTGGTGAGCCTTTCAAGCTCTAGCTTGATTCAAGTCTCCAAATCACTCCTAGGCACCCATTGCTGCTCATTTCAGTGGTGCTAGGTCTTGGTGACTTCCTCTTCCACAAATCACTCCTTGCACTTATTTGGTAAGAAAACTCAAGGTATATGATTTTGTGGTAAGATTGTTTATTTCATTATAAACTCATTTATATTGCTTATTGATTCTCTCGGTTGTGAGAGAAGATTGTGATCCCGGGTTGTGGGATTCACTATTGCCATTGCATGTATGATTTGATCTTGTGAAGGTTTTTCACAAGATATCATAGTGGAAATCTTGGGTTAGGGTTTCTAACCTAAGTATCCGGAGGGGATCCGGGTGGTTGGGACGTAGGATCACCGGAAACAAGTCGGGGAGACTTGGGTGGATCCGAACCTAGTAATATCTATTGTTAGCATTGTTAATTTTGTTGTTGTCATCAATTTAAGCTTCCGCAAATTGATTTGGTAGTTGTTTGCACGATAATTAGGAATTATACTCCTTGTTATTTTTAAAGTACTATTCACCCCCCTCTAGTACTTGTGCAGTAGCTTGTAGGTCATTACATGGGTAACAGTATAAAGAATTAAATATTAGAATAAAGGGGTGACAGCCTTAGTATTGTTAAAAAAATAAATAAGAGAGAGAAAGGGGTTTGTTTTTATTATTGTGTATGAGGTATTATTGTGTGATAGTAGGTGTAGTGGGTGTACCTCCCTTTCATGTAATGTTAACATGCTAATAACCCTATCCTAACTAATATTAGATTCGTTAATTAATTGGTGGTTAAAATTAGTTAGTTTAAATGTTAATTTGATTCTACCGTTTTAGTATGATTAAATAATGTTAGGGTGATAATACTAGTATAAAAATGAGGCGTATCATGTTAATTTAACACTGTATAAACATCAGCCTAGCCAGAGAACCCGATAAAATTAGACAAACCCACTTTAAGTATTAACAGAATATTTTGACTTATCTCACAATATATCTAATTCGGTGATATGTTTAACCAAAACAGAGAACCGGATGTACCGTTACATAGTACCCATCGAGACGAACTCAACGGCACCAAAATCACCGAAATCAGGCAAGTATACGATTTATATTGAATTTTCGAAGTTGGATGTTCAATTAGTCTCTTGTATGTAAAGTTGCATAACTTAGAATCTACACGTGAAATGACGTGTGATATTATCACCATGAGATCCGTGACCAAAAATGTAATCTAACGGCATATGATTTGCGATACTTTAGTTTAGAACAATAACAAGAAAAATCAACTTTCTGTTCGTTTTCGTTAAAATCGCATGTTCACACTTTTTGCTAATTATTGTGAATACTCTTGTAACGTGAAAATTGCTATATGTAAATAAATGATTATGTTATTTACTTGCTACATGCCTTGAAATAATTAACTAGCGTGAGACATCGTGAAATCATGCAGCTCGAAGGCGAAGTCGTGATTTTCGTGATGTCATGTGAATTGACAAATTCGTGCTTGTGATATGACTAGGCTGGCTCGTGTTCCAGCACAATCTTGGGTGGGGTTAGGGTTGAGCGGATACTAGGCGTATAAACGGGTACTCTCTTCAAGGGCACCACCCATATGCGGTGGGTTAGCGCCAATCACGCTAAGCCCCCGTGAGAAGAACGACCCACTCATCACGACCTAAAGGCGAGAACCCTATTATAGACATGAATGCTAACAATTGTGAATGCTAACAATCGTGAAATGCTAACAGTCGTAAAATGCTAACATGAAACTTGCAACTTGGATTTGTTATCTCAGTTATATTGACATGCTAATGAACCAAAGAGAAGATTTACTTTACTTGTTAAACTGCTTAGAACTGCATGATAGGATGTGTTTTATAATCAGCATGTTTAATCTTGTTGTCATTATCTCATTTAAATTATTAACGCCTCTTTAATCCAGTATAAATTTGTATATACCTTGCCTTGGGTTCTAATCTCTACTTGCAGACCCTTGCTGACATACATTCATGTTTTTGGATGTATGTCAGATTCCGAGCTTTAGCACCAGGAGGACTAGTTGAGATAGCTGAACCAATGGACCAAGAACTGTCAAACTAGAGAACTTTCATTGCACTTCTTTTTACTTATTGTACGGGTTATAAGACCCACTCTTCTTTTCTACATTGTTGTAATTCCGTTGAGACATTTGAGATTGTAATAATGTTTTTTTATCTGCGTTGTTTTTGAGTAATGCAAGCAAGAACCTGCAGTTTTTACACAGACGCTTATTGTGATAAGTCAAGGGGTAAGAAAAGCAAAAGTACGTCCTCCTGACTTGCACAAGTGGGCCCGTTCGCATCCTCGCTCTCAAGCCTAATGGGACGCGGGGCGTGACAGACTGTCCTACTCGGAAAGGAATAAAGTGTGCGGATTTGGTCAATCGATCTACGATCACCCAAATCGTGTCATTCTGCTTCGGACTTCGAGGTAGTCCAGTCACGAAATCCATAGTGATGTGTTGCCACTTCCACTCCAGAATCGGACTCGGTAGTAGCAACCCTACCGTACGCTGATGCTCCGCTTTAACCTGCTGACAGACCAAACACTTGGCAACGCTCCGTGCCACACTCCGCTTTATGCCATGCCACCAATAGTTCAGGCGAAGGTCTTTGTACATCTTGGTGCCACCAGGATGCACAGTATACATCGAACTATGTGACTCAACGGGCAACTCCTCTCTAATATCTCCAGCTGGCACACAAACTTTGGCTCCATACCTCAGCGAGCCATCCTCATGAATCCGAAAGTCAGTTTGCAGACTGGATTCTACCTGCTCACGGATCCTCTTCAGCTTCGGATCTCCAGCCTGACCTGCCTTGATCCGATCCATGATCGTCGACTGTATCTGCATACACATCAACAACGAAGCCTCTCCAGAAAGTATGATCTCAATGCCAGACTCGCAGAAATCCTGCTGCAACCTCCACTGCGAAGTCAACATCATCACCATTGGAATTCTGCTCAGCGCATCAAGAACTACATTCACCTTGCCAGGATGGTATTGCAAGTTGATCTCATAATCCGCCATGAGCTCCAACCATCGACGCTGTCGCATGTTGAGCTCCTTCTGCGTAAAGATATATTTCAAGCTTTTGTGATCGGTGAAGATCTTCACCTTCTCACTCAGCAAGAAATACCTCCAAATCTTGAGCGCAAATAAGACTGCATCCAACTCCAAATCGTGTGTCAGGTAATTCTTCTCATGAGCCTTAAGCTGTCGAGAAGCATACGCAACCACATGCCCATGCTGATGTAAAACACATCTGAGACCCTTGCCAGAAGCATCGCAAAAGATCTCAAATCCTCCACTCCGATCAGGCACAGCTAGAACAGGTGCAGTCGTCAACCTCTCCTTCAGAATAGAAAAGGCCTCCTCACAAGCATCGGAACAAACAAACGGTATATCCTTCCTCGTCAGTTTGGTCATCGGCTCTGCAATACGGGAGAAGTCCTTAATGAAGCGTCGATAATATCCTGCTAGCCCAAGAAAACTCCTGATCTCAGACGCTGACTGTGGAATCGGCCACTCTCTGATAGCCTTGATCTTCTCCGGATCCACGGCTATACCATCTCCTGACACCACATGCCCAAGAAAAGCAACTCAATCCATCCAAAACTCACACTTGGAATACTTCGCATACAAGCAATGCTTCCTCAAAATCTCCAGAACAGTCCTCAAGTGCTCAGCGTGCTCCTCCTCCGACTTTGAATAGATCAAGATGTTGTCAATAAAGATAACGACAAATTTGTCTAAGAAGTCATAAAATATCAGGTTCATCAGATTCATGAAAACCGCAGGTACGTTGGTCACACCGAAAGGCATAACCACGAACTTGTAGTGTCCATACTTCGTTCTGAACGCTGTCTTCTGCACATCTTCCTTCTTCACCCTCAACTGGTGATATCCGCTCCTAAGATCCAATTTGGAGAATACCCTCGATCCTCCAAGCTGATCAAAACTGTCGTTATCTGTGGCAACAGATACTTGTTTTTGATGGTGACAACATTCAATTCTCTGTAGTCCACGCACATCTGATGCGAACCATCCTCCTTCTTCACCAGCAGAACAGGTTCTCCCCACGGAGACACACTCGGATGGATATACCCCTTCTGTAAAAGCTCGTCCAACTGTCTACGCAGCTCCTCCAACTCTGCCGGAGCCATTGGTATGGTGCTTTCGAAATGGGCTGCGTTCCCGGAATAAGATCGATCGAGAACTCAAGGGCTCGATCGGGCGGTAGTCCTGACAACTCCTCGTGGAATACGTCATCGAAATCTCTCACCAAAGCCGGTCTGCTCGTCTCCATCTGCATAGCTACCAGCTCCGCCATTGGCTTGGCCTGAAATCTGACTGGCCCAAGCGAACTGCTCCCGCTACTGAACTCGAAGGTCAGATAACCAGGAATCTCGAACACCACCTTCTTCCATCGGTAGTCAATCGTAGCAAAGAAGCAACTAAGCCAATCCATCCCGAGAACGCGTCATAATTGGTAATGTCGTGGATGATAAAATCGGCGTAAAGCTCGAATCCACAGACTACTAAGGGACAAGATTGACATCCAAGGGACACCGAGATCACACCATTCCCTGTAGAGATATCCCAACTCTTGGAAAGAGGGGAAGTCGTCAGAGAATGCTTGTCCACGAAACTCCGGGATAAGATGCAAATGGATGCACTGGAGTTGAAGAGAACTCGAGCGGGACAAGCACAAACAAGAATAACCCCTAATAGACAAACTAGCAATCAAAACCTATCCTAGCAGACTAGGTCTAATCTAACATGCATGATCAACTAATGAAAAGTAAAGACTAGTCTGAGGGTTACCTACAATAACTCCATCCTTAGCCTCCGCCTCTACCGCGGTCATTGTGAAAGCTTGCCTCCTAGGCTGAACGGCATGCTGAAATGCCTGCTTCTGGGGAATGAGAGGCACTCCACGTCCAGCGGCTATCGGAGCTCTCTGCTGCTGAACTCCGACTGGTGCCTTCCACGGCTACTTAGCACTTGGGCAATCCTTCAAAGTATGCGACGCATCGCCACAAATCAAGCACTGGCCCAGAAGCCTCCTGCACTGGTCCTTCACGTGACCAGTCTTGCCGCAATGATTGCACGTCCTCAGAATAGGCCCACCTGGCCTCTTAAACTGCACGGACTGATTAGGCCTCGGCACTGGCCTAACCACAGCTCTGGCCTTCTCCATAGGCCTCTTCCCATCACCTGAATACTGCCCTCTCCTCTGATTGGCAATCAGCTCATGCCTCTTGGCAGCTATCAGTAACTTCTGGTAAGAATCCAAGTCCGAAGAGGACATCAGACTCTGCAGCTCCAAAGATAAACCCTGCAAGAATCTCTGAGCTCGATCTTCAGCGGTCTGAACTAGATTTGGCGCAAAGCGGCTCGGTCTCATGAACTCTTGGTGGTACTGATCCACCGTCAGATTTCCATGCTTCAGATTAATGAACTGCTGCATCTGCTCCCTCCTGGCAGCTCGAGGGAAATACTCCTCATCAAATCTCGCCTTGAAAGTGGCCCAGGGGATAGGCCTCACCAGCATCTGCTCCTCAGACTCCCACCAGCTACGAGCATTATCCTTCCGTTGCTTCTTCACGAAGTCAACCCATCCAGCCAGGTTAACTTTCGAGAGAAGCAGATTATCCTCTGTATTCTTCATCCACTCGTCCGTGGCTAATGGTCCTTCCGACCCATTGAAATACGTCGGGCCCAGCTCCCGAAACTGCTTTGCTCCCGGCTCGAAGCGAGGGGCATTCTGAAGCATCCCCTGCTGAACCTGCATCATCTGATTCATCATCCTCATCATCTCAGCCGTGGTCGGTTCTCTATCAGCTCCAGCACCACCAGCTGATCCACCACCGCTCCAGATCCACTACGAGCTCGAGCGTTGCGTCTTCCTGCCATCTAAGACAAGAAAACATTCAGATTAGACTTAATTCTGACTCGGATGTTACAAATATTTAATTGGATGTTTATCATTATTATTGTTCCGATATTTCGCGGATGCAAAAAGGACCTGTATGGACCTCCACTAAAACCTGTCACGTCCCGCTTCCCCAAGTATGGAAGGCGAGACGTGAGAAGGTCCGCTCAGACTTGGAGCTGTGAATCTGCAGTCTGATAAGCGTCCATGTATGATAAAAATTGCAGGTCCTTACATTACAACGAAACAACAACAATGATAAATGGAAAGCAGACCAGAACCATCCACCAAACATCCAACAAATATTCTAAACATCACAGAAAAGTCACAAAGTACAAGTCTGAACAAAAGGCCTAAAGCATGGCCGTAACAAAAGCAAAGAGGGTCAGGTGCTACGCACCGAAATCTAACAGCAACTACTAAAAAGTGACAACTAAGGGGAGACTCCAGGTGAGTCTAGGATTGGTCACCAGTGTCCTCGAACTCGGTCTCTGCAGGTACCTCGAACTCAGCGTCCACAAACTGCTCGTCCTCTGTAACTAGCTCGGACTCAGAACCTGACATGTGACACCCAAAGAGAAGAGGGCACATGTCAGCAAAAGTCTCCCCAAAGAAAATGGAGGACTTTTGTGCAAGGATTTAAATAAAAGTAAAGCGACTAGCAGTTCTACATAATGATATGACATGATATATAACAAGTGTAACAATTAAAATGACATGATGAAACAAACATGCACGTCGTAGCGAGACTACGAACACTATTTCACGATTCACGATTCACTGATTTATCACTTTGTGCATAGAGTTTCCGTCTTTTGGCTGAAGTGGTTGTACGGGTTCACTTCTATGCTTAAGCGACCGTTTAACCCTACCCCTCCACGTGTATATGGACTGGCGCCCATCTTCTGGATCACAAGCCAGGAAGTGTTATTGGCATAGGGTTGTGCTCGCAAAGCAGGTGCCTAGCCTCAATAGTTAACAATTTTACCGTAGCGTGTGCTACACAATTATGATGACATTTCGATACATGAATGACATGGCAAAATGCAGATAAGAGTGTGTCACGACCCGCTTCCCTAAAATGGAGGTGAGACGTAAAAAGGTCCGCACGAGAGTGGAGCTGTGAAGCCACAAACCCGATAAGCGTCAATAAAACATAAGCAGGTCCATGTAACCACAACGGAACAACAATAATAACACAAGGAGAGACTGAAATAAAATCTCACATCTCATAAATTGTCCAACAAGAAAATAAGTCCAACATCCAGAAAAGCCACCAGGCTAAAAGGAAAGAGTCTAAGGCCCAGAACAAGGCCAACAAAACCAACGACATAACAAGGTATAGGTGCCACGCACCGATAACAAACAACTGTCTAAACAAAAGTAAAACACAACGAAGACACTAGGACTGGTCCCCAGTGTCCACGTACTCCCCGTCAAACACAAGCTCGGGCTCGGCGTCAGCAAACACCTCGTCCTCAACAAGGTACACGGGCTCGGGATCTAACATGTGTCACCCAAAAGAGTAAAGGGGCACATGTCAGCAAGTCTAAAAGACTTGGGCAAGGAAACTGAAAGTAAGGCAACTAGCAACCTAACAGTTTTAGTATGCATGACATGTCAGTTATAACATGAGTGCACAATTAAGACATGGTGAACAGTAAGTACAATAGAACAAGCATCGGGACAAGACAAGAGTAGCCAAGCTACTAACATTCTCAATCAATTCACATTGTTGTGTAGGTGTTTACGCCCTTCAGCTGAATGGTTCATCATTCACACCGATCGGCACTAAACACAATTCATGTTTCACTATTGTTTGTAGATGTTTACGCCCTTCAGCTGAATGGTTCATCATTCACACCGATCGGCACTAAACACCACCCCACCCCAGAGTTTACGCCTTTCAACTGCAGTTGTTGATCAAGCAGACCCCCAGTTGACTGGCCGCTTAACCCTTACCCCATCCCACACGTTAACAAGCCAGGGTCCCTGCACATGAGCCCAGCAAGTGAGCCAGGGTTGCCCCGCACGGGAGCTTGTTTTCCAAGTTCACAATTCAATATCGAGCGTTGGGGTTAGCAACTCATTATGCTCGCTTCTGGTCACGAGCCAGGAAACACAAGTATGGCGTAGGGGACACCTAGCCTCAATATCGAGCGTTGGGGTTAGCAACTCATTATGCTCTCTTCTGGTCACGAGCCAGGAACTATCAGTTTTGTAGCGTGAGCTACACATTCACGATGAACAATCGATGTATGCAATGTCATGAACAGATATTCGCGTACCGTTAATTGTATTTAAACGTGACAGGCAAAATGCAATGACATGAACAATATTCGCGTACCGTTAATTGTAATTAAACATGACATACAAGCATGATAAGGGTGACAGACCAAGCTTCGTTGTTAAGCTAGGTCAATGGCGTCTAGACGGCTATCCTTTCACCTTCTAGTCTCTTTTACGCCTACAACAAGCAAATGGCCTAAAACATGGCCTAAACCCTAAGTGGCAAGTTTCACTTGCCTAGCACCGGGGATGACGATCACGAAGGTTCGTCTCGCGGATGCTAATCTACGGGGAAAATCGCTGTTATGGGGAGACAAACATCAAACAACATGAAATTTCATTAGGGTTTCATAAAAATACAAATAGGTTATAAAAACACCAAGGAATCGATTTCTTACCGAGAGGAAACGGAAGAAACACTCCGGAGAACCCTAGGACCAGATCTGGAAACAAATGGAGAAGTTTGGAGAGTTAGGGTTTTTGGGGGATTTTGGGGATTTGGTGAGATTTTGGGGAAGATGAGAGGTAGATAAAGTGGATGGATGGATTGGATGATGGATTTAGGGCTTGGAATGAAGAAATAGGGCTTGGAGGAAGATGGGGGCTCAATGGGGGAGATTTTAGGGTTTAGGGTCGAGTGGAGGAAGATGAAATCGTTTGGGATGGGTTTAAATAGGATGGGCTGGCGGCTGCCCATAAATTAGGGTTTCAACACAGGTTAGTCGGTCAAAGAGCAACCACTGACCGACTAGTTTGGCAACTAGTCGGTCGGTCGACCAACGCAGACCGACTAAGAGTAAACAGTAACTTCTGGACGAAAATAGGATTTTAGAATTAGTCGGTCCATGAACAAATACTGACCGACTAGTTTAACATCTAGTCGGTCGATGAACGTTCTTAGACCGACTAAGAGTAAACAGTAACTGATACTAAAATTAGATGATGAGTTAGTCGGTTAAAGAAGCATTGCCGACCGACTAGTTTGCAACCTAGTCGGTCAACCAACGTTCTTAGACCGACTAACGATAAACAGTAACTCCTGAGAAATTTAGAAAGCCAACTAGTCGGTCCAAGAAGGATTGCCGACCGACTGGATCGTCATCTAGTCTGTCGGTGCCCCTTCTTATACCGGCTAATGAGCACAAAAAGTTCCGATACGGAGCGCGGGGCCCCGGGATCGATTCCTAAGACTCCTAGGCTTGATCTAACAGTAAGATACGACCGTTATGAAGTCCGTCACGAATGACATACTTCGAAATCGACAATCCTAAGGAAGAAACGAGAAAATACGACGAATCGATCGAAATGAAAGCTACGGAGACGAAAACCACACACGAGGAGAAAATTCACCAAAACATATATTATATTATAATAAATCCAGATACATGAAAAGCAGTCGTTACAGAGTGCGTACAGTTAATCGAAAGTAACCGTGACATGGCAGCATGAATGAAAGCATGGTAAAGGTGTCGGATCTAGCTTCGTTGTCAAGCTAGATCTAGTAAGGACGCCTAGGCGACTATCATTTCATCGCCTAGTCTCTTTTACGCTAATACACAAAATTGGCCCAAACGTGGCCTAAATAAATACTGGCAAGTATCACATGCCTGTTTCCGGTGATGTCGGTTGTCGTGGGTTCGTCTGGGAAGCGCGGACGGTATGGAACGACCGGTTCTCTGTTTTGATTAAATATATCTCTGAATTAGGTTCACTCCAACATATTCAAATAATAATTCATTTTATTAGGTTATCTACCCTAGGGTGATGTCCATACCATATTATTAAACCATCTATCATTTAACATGCTGCTAGTGATGATACTACTAACTTATTGAGAGTATTACATTCTGTTGGGGTAAAATATTAACGTACAAAATAATATTTACATTCTGTTTGGGTAGCAGGTTCGTCTTTGTTCTGATGGAAACATGATAATCCCCCTTTAAGTAATTCTTCTTTCACACGCATTTCATAAATGAAAACAATCTTTCTTAAAAGGAAGGATGCATCTCCTTCTCAGGAAGATGGACAAATGGATGTCTTTGAACGGAAGAAAGAAGCAATATTCAAATAAGTTAGGGGGTTTTCATCAAAATACTGAAAATGGTGGTTCTACACTTGTTGCAAAAAAGATACCGAACTACGGGAAGCAAGAGAAGAAATAAGAAGCACTAAAAACATGTAGATAACTCAACAATATTAACTGTTTGGCTGGCATGCCCCATATCTGTTGCACAAGGACATTAGATGTTTTCTTAACTAGCTCTTTTAAGTTGCTAGGGTGAATTCTGGAGCCTTCACAGTAAGAGACATTATGCTACAGAAGGTGAAATTCATGAAGAAGAAACGAGAATGTGAAAGCTTCTTGTGCATTGGGATGGAATATACACACAGCAAATGTGCTCGACCCGGCACCTACATTTTGGACACTCTGCCAAGGGAGAGGCTATAAAAGATTTGTATGAATGGACTTCAAATTCTTTGTAAGAAAGTCACCTCTACAGACCTCATATGATTATAGCATAGGGATACCCTAATTCACTAACATTCCATTATGAACTAATTTATTTTATATTACCACTTAAATATATACTAGCTGATCCATTTAAATTTATGCTTTTTAATAATAACTCTCCATTTGGTTGTGTCAAGGATTTTGTGTCAATGACAGTTTGTATTGCCGTATGAAACGTTTCTGTGGGGATGTTGTTAGCTGTAAGAGTCCACAACTTGTAATAAACTCACACTTTTAATGGTAAACATATACACTTATATATATATTAGCATATTAGTTATCCCGCAGTATTCTAATGTAATGTAATTAATGGGTTTCTCACTCAGTGTGCATGCAGGAGGGCGACGGACGGCTGAGGGTCGGCACTTCGGAGGGTCGGAGAGGGCGGTGTGGTGCGAGGCGGTGCTTGCCGTCGGAGAGGTTCGTGCGGGGAGAGGCACAGGGCTTTAGTGGTGCAGCGAGAGGGGGTGCTGGATGAAGGTGGTGTGAGGCGGGGGTTCCTGCGACAGGCGGGGCGCTGGTTGGGGTTGCACCGGCGGGAAGAGGCGGCTGCGTTCGGAGACTTGGTCGCAGGAATAATGACCGATTGCGAGTTCTTCGATTGGGGCTGAGGGCTTTATGGCGAAGGAGGAACGACGGAAGGGTTCTGGCGAGGGGAGATGAGGTGGCTTGGCGGAGGTGAAGCTCGGTACGAGGTCGGTGGAAGGGGCTATGTGGGGTGGTTGCGAGGAAGGAGAAGAACTGGGCTCGGCGTCGAAGGCTAGGGCACAGTGCTGGGAGTCTTGTGGGGTTATGCGTGGAGGGTGCAGGGTCGGAGCTGCCTCTACGTGCGTACAGTTCGAAGAGGAGGAAGGCCTGGGTGAAATGTTTTTGGGTTCAAAAGTTGTAGGCTACTTTTAATTTTTGTAGGGAGGAGAGAGAGACGTGGGGAGTGGGGACGAGAGACGTGGGTGACATGGAATCGTGATGTGAGGGGAGGGAGTTAAGATACCCAAGTTGTTAAAATATTTGATAACTGGTTCTGTTTCAGATTTTTTTAAAAAATTTGTTTTTAAGAGATTCTCTCTCTTCCTTTAAACATTAGAGTATTATACGTTTTTCATTTGGATTAAAACGTACAGCCATTTAAAATTAAAATTTTAATAAATAAAATATTTTAACTTAGTAATGTATTAAGCAGATTGAACCCTCGACATCCAAAAATTTCAAGGAAAATACCGGAGCGATCGCGCCACCGAGAGGATCGTGAATACGGGGTTTGGTCGCGGGTCCGGGCTAAAGAAGAAGATAATAAAAATTCAAGTACAGAAAACACACACGAGACAAAGCACGTGCTAAGACACGTACGACCAGAAAGTGGCCGTTACAAACTCTCACATCCCCTATAAATCAAGGCCTGGGGTCTCCCCTAGGGATACGTTCATAGCACATTATCAGCACGTTCTCCCTGAGTTTCGAAGGTCCGTTTGTTGCAAAAGCTAGGAAGGAGAAGCTCAATCCATCGCATGTGGACGTCATCCACACGCGGTTGTCTTCCTCGATCTTTAATGTATATTGAAAACGATGTAATTTCTTTTATCATGATCATGATACCTACGATATAGATCTCACAAGATCAAACTAGAAAAAACTGATTTTTTTCTCCCTAGATCTAAGACGAAGGCTTTTCGTCGTTGATCCTTGGGAAGAACGAAAAAACCCTAAACTAGGGTTCACAAAAAAAATTTGACCCACGATGCCGGTGACCCCTCGCCGCCGACAGCCATGATCTTACCCCCACCACCACCTTCCCTCGCCGTGCCGTCACCTCCCCTATGGGCGGTGGCATGCAGCCGCCTTGAGCGGCCGTGAAACCCTAATTATGGCCTTTTTTTCGAAAAATAACAACAAATTTTCAAACGCCTAGCGCTGGCGGCCCCTCACTACCGCCAGCCTTACTTGTCCCCTGCCACTGCCATTTTCCCAACGGCATAGGCATGCCGCCGCCGAGCTACGGCAACACTCCTCGGGGCTTTCACAAAACATACAAAAAAATTCTACCCCGCCGGCACCGTCGCTGCTCCACAACAGCGCGGCCCCCACGAGGCCAGTGGAGACAATCGCCGAGGGGAGCGGCGGCCACCAATCATGCTGCTCCCCCATTAAAACTCTAATGGGCTTTGGCCCAATTACAAAAAAAGAATCTTTTTTTCTTTCTCCCTATGTGATGAAGCCTGCAGCTTTACTGCGGGCTAGGCCCAACACGAAACAACAGAAAAAACGGGGAAAAACTGTGGGCCTGAAGCACATGGCGGTTTTTGGGCTTCGACCAACAGTCTGGAAAAAAAATGGTTTTTTTGCTGCGAGCCTGAATCCCGTAGGCCTCAGGCCCGCAGGCCGTAACAATTTGAAAAAAAGAAAATGTTTATTGATGCGGGCTTGAAGCCCGCAGCCCAGGCTGCGGGCCTCAAGCCCGCATGCCGACTACTTCTTTGAAAAAAACACAAACAAAACATAATAAATATGGGGTATTTGTATGGCTGTGGGCCTAAAGCCCATAGACCACAAAAATTTCAGAAAAATGGGGGTGAAAACAAAGAAAAGGAGGGCTTATGGTCAATAATAAAAGAAAAATATGTAAAAAATTGGGGAAAATATGGGGTTTTACAAGGGGCTAATGTGGACTTTTGGGAAATTATACGGGGCATAAAAGGAAATCTTTCCTTGTACAAAACAAATTATTTAAGGGTACCATTCAATTTTATTTGAATTGACACATATACACACAACTTATTTATAGCATATTATCATATATGATGCATGTGTTTGGATCATATTTATATGCCTTGCATCACATTTTTCTGCCACATATTCTGGGATAAATTCTATTCTTTGTTATGCGAGCATTAGCTTAATAATTCTGAAGATCCGACGACCACTCTGTCGTTAGTTAACTAACCTAACAGTGTATGACATCGTCTCATGGTCCAATTAATTATTAAGCACTAAATATGATGTTTTTATCCTGTTGAATCTGTGTTGCCTGTGATGCGTTATAAACATATTTTTTGAGCACAAATTTTGCATGAATGACTAATTGGATCGAATGTTTAGTCCCACATTTTACTTTTCCTCTACTTTTCATTTTCTTTTGAGAGAAATTGTAGTGAGGAAAAATATGTAATGCCCAAGACCGATGACCATTTCTATAGAGGCGAAGGCCACTCCTGAATATGAAGATTTTCATGGAACCCATGTGGTTTCCAAAGCTATAATTTTCTCTTTCATTTTGTAAAATAGACTGTAATATGGACTTTAGAACATTATTTTTTATGTGGTGACTGGCAGATCCATGTAATTAGTTTATTCATTTAAAATTACATCTGCATGAAATAATGTTTTCAATATTATTAATTCATGCAAAATTGTGCTTTTCTAGATAAAATGGCAAAATTGCAAGCGTCGATTTCGAAATACTGGATGCACCAGGAAAGAATTATTTAAGCTGGCAGCTGGATGTTAAATTCCACCTGCGAGCTCAATCCTTTCTAGACACAATAACAAAAGACAAGCAGGCGATGTGCATTGAAAAAGTGAAAGTTATCATATGCATTCGCTGCCACGTGGATAAAACCCTAAATGCTGAATACCTCACGGTCGAAGATCCACTAGAGCTGTGGATTACCCTTGAGGATAGATATAAACATTAGAAAGATGTTATACTCACATGGGCCCGTTATAAGTGGGAGAACCTGAGACTCGGGATTTTAAGTCTATAGTTGAGTACAACTCAGCTCTGTTTAGCATAACCTCACGCCTAAAGTTGGGTGGTGAAAAAGTCTTAGAGGATCGCATCCTGAAAAAGACTTACACGTCTTTCCATGAAAACGATGTTGAGTATTGGTGTTTCATACCAATATTATTTTGATGATGATCACAACATTATGTTGTTGCTAATGACTCTCTTGTTTTAGTCTCTTAGTTACATTTGAAGAATATCATTTTTGGAGACTAAACACTTGGTGCAAGGATGGACATCAAGTGGAGAAAGGCCAAAGCTTGGACTCAAGGGGTGCCAAAGCTTGGAGATGATGGGGAGCATCAAATCATCAAGATTGAAGCCATAGACTCTAATGAAAGCAATGTAATTCATGTAATATTTCATTTATTGTTTTCTCTCTGTTTTGAGTCTAAGTTTGATGTAATGCCTTGATAGATGGTCTACTCAATCATGCATATGAATTTAACCCTCTTAGTGAGCCGTAGGATTATCATAGAATCCAACCCAATAGACTCATCTTGCCTAAAGACTCATTTGGAGTCTCTAGCTCTCCAACAGTTGCCTGATGAAGGTTTTACAGTCGACTGGGTGATTTCCAGTCGCCTGTCGAGCCTTCTACAGTCGACTGTGGTGCACTGTTCAAGTCAACATTTTTATTGACTCCACTTGAGATTCTCGCATCAGTCGACTGATGTTCAATTTACAGTCGCCTGTGAAATGGTCAACAGTCGTCTGAAAGGCGTAAGTACGAAAATTGCATCTCTCTGTTTTTCTCCATCTTATGCAACAGTCGACTGATGAAGGATTAACAGTCACCTGTCTATTTTACAGTCGACTGTCATTTGTTCATCAGTCGCCTGTATGCATACTGGGAGTAAAGTGCAACTCTCTGTTTTATTCCATCCCCTGCAGCAATCGCCTGCTGAAGGTTTTACAGGCGCCTGTTCTGTTTTCAGTCGACTATATCGTCTTCATCAGTTGACTGTCGAGGCTCAGATTATAGACGTTGGGATTTATTTAGCCGTTGGACAGTCGATTATCATTTGTTCATCAGTCGACTGTCTGTGACGTTTCAGCCCAAAATCTAGCCGTTGCAGCTTTTCGTTTTTGGATGTTTTCTTGGCTTTTGAGAGTTCCTATAGGGTTCCTATATATATGAGAGGGCTGAGTTCATTGGAACTTCTTGATGCTATTGAAAATCCTTAGAGATTAAATAAGCCACTCTCAAACTCTCTCATTTTCCTCTTAGAGCTCTAAATCTCCTTCATGCATTGAAGTCAAGCTCAAGGGTAATCATCCAAGTGCTTTCAAGCAAATCTCATCACTTGGAGATCCTCTTCCATGCCTTGCATTCATTTATGAGTAAGTACATCTCAAGGCATAGGTAAGAGTATTTGTTTTACTTTGTTATTTCATTGAAGCCCTAGCTTTCTGTGTGAGAGCTAGTTACTCTCTGTGTGAGAGTATAACCTTCTGTGTGAGGGTTGGTTGAGATCTCTCTGTGTGAGAGTTTAAGTCTTTCTGTGTGAAAGCAAGGATATCTCTTTGTGGGAATCCTAAATCCTTTGTGTGAGGTCTCTCTGTGTGAGAACAAGGATTTCTCTGTGAGAGAATCCAAATCCTCTGTGAGGTATCTCTGTGGGAGATTGTATTCACTTCTCTGTGTGAGAATTATAGTGATATTGGTGTGGCTGGACGTACCCAATTTTGGGGAACCATGGTAATTTTTGTGTTTGCGTTTGGATTGATTCTGTTGATTAATTCCCCTTGGACTTATTATTCCGCATTTACAAGTTTAATTTTAATTGCACAATTTATTGCCATTACTATATTCATCTCCCTAGAGTGTTTGTTGTTAGTATTGCAAGGCTAAGGCGATCCTTACAAAATATGTGATATTAATGCAGCAATACCGTGAATGAAAGTTCATTAAGTATTCTGAGCTGTTTTCATTTTTACTTATGCCTGGACATGATAGAGAGCTTCTAATTGCCACTCATAACATGCGCCCTCCAGGCACGGCCCCCCTCCCAGAAGCTCACAATGCATCTTCTTCCAAAAAGAAGAAAGACGATAAAAGGAAAGAGAAATTCCAGAATGGGGACCAAACAAAAAAGCCAAAGGACAAGTCCACCAGCATAAAAATGAAGGGAGGTGGAAGTTCACATGGCGCAGAAATGACAATAACAGAAACCAAGCACCCCCTCCTAGAAAAAATTGGAAAGACCAGTGCGATAAATGTAGCATGAAAGGACACTGGTCCAGAATGTGCAGAACTCAGCGGCATCTCCAAGATTTGTTCAAAGAAAGCTTGAAGAAGAAAGCTGAAACAATTCTAGTGACCACCCATGCTCCAATCCAGTACACTGCTAATGATTTCGAAAAAGACGACTTGTTTGATTAGCTGTTTTTATTTTTGTTGAAAAGACATTGTGATTGCGAGCCATTTATGTTTTTCCATAACTATGCAGTATGCTTCTAAATAAATTAGTTATGTTTTTCTGAAATAAAATGTGCTTATATGCTTCATCTTTTAATAGATGGATTGCTCTCATGACTGCTTAGTAGACAGTGCATCAACACATACGATCCTTCAATATAAAAGCTATTTTCATAGCATTATACCATATGAAAGCCTAGTGAATACAATATCAAGGTCATCAAACATAATTGAATGTTCAGGGAACTTAACACTGTTTCTCCCAAATGGTACATAAATAAAAATAAAGGATGCATTACTCTATCTGAATTCAAAAATATATTTATTAAGTTTCAAGGACTTCCGTTTAAACGCATTTCACTTAGAAACTGCAAACATAAACAAAAAAATTTTATGTGACATCTCAAGAAAAACAGAGTTAAATCCATATCTGAGCGTTTTGAGAGCCTTTCATCAGGCCTATACCATACAAAGATTCGGAGAGAGGAATCAAATTTGATGGCGCACCTGAAGTGCCCGATATCATCCAAGTTCCTACTTTGGCATGATAAACTTGGCCACCCAGGATCGGTTATGATTCATCGCATCTTATCTCAATCCTATGTACATGAATTGAAGAAGCAGAAGATTCTTCAGAAGGGAGAATTCCATTGCATCCCTTGCTATAAGGGAAAACTAATCACAATGTCATCTCCACTAAAAGTGGACAAAGAATCTCCAAGCTTCCTCGAAAGAATATAAGGAGATATGTGGACCAATCCACCCCCTACTGGGCCTTTTCGGTACTTTATGGTACTGATTGATGCATCCTCAAAATACTCGTATGTGTATCTACTATCGACCCGCAATTTAGCTTTTCCAAAGCTATTGGCACAAATTATAAAATTGCGGGCTTATTTTCCAGATAATCAAATAAAGAAAATCCGTCTGGATAATGATGTGGAATTTACCTCCCGATCATTTCAAGAATATTGCCCAACAACTGGGATAGAAATTGAACAGCATGTGCCACATGTTCATACCCAAAATGGGTTGGCAGAATGATTAATAAAAAGACTACAATGGATTACACGTCCATTACTAATGAAATCCCATTTGCCGGTGACTGCATGGGGACGTGTAATATTGCATGTTGCTTCGTTAATAAAAATCAGACACTCTGGATGTCAGAGTCTTTCTCCAATCCAACTTGCATATGAAATACCAGCGAACATCTCTCACTTGAGAATTTTCAGTTGTGCAGTCTATATCCCCATAGCACCACCTCAGATGACAAAAATGGGTCCTCAATGTCGTCTAGGGATCTATGTAGGGGTTGACTCACCATCAATAATAAAATGCATAGAACCCCAAATGGGGAACACATTCAAGGCACGTCTTGAATACTATGAATTTACTGAGACAACTTTTCCCAAATTGGGCACAGATACTGCAAAATCTGGAGCTACACAAATAATATTGTGGGATACAAAATCGTTGACCAACTATGATCCTATAACCAAGCAATGTGAAGATGAGATCCTGAAGATCCTACACATTCAGAACACAGTTCACCAGTTACCAGATTCATTTACTGACAACCAGAGGACTGTCAAATCATACATCCATGCTGCAAATACTCCAGCTAGGATTGACATCCCCGAGAATAGATGCAATCCACCAGCAGCAGAAGTGGTTGGTCCTCAACTTAAAAGAGGCAGACCAGTAGCACAAGAATTTTCTCAAAGACTAAAAATAGACTATAAAAAAACACTCACCGGTAATGGATGCGATCACTTTCTGATTCTTAATAAGCTTAATAGCAAATGAAGGATTTTTGCAGCGAATGGATGTTATGATTGCATATCTATATGTTGTGACCGCACTTGCAATGACATTTAACAAATTTTTAAACCAAAAAAGCTTTCACTAATGCCAACCGAACACTTTCGAATCATTGTGCTCCAAAATGGATGGATAATACATTTTGCAATATGTACTTGATTTTCACTTTGGAGTCCTCTGAACATATTCAGGAATCAATTAAACCAGGCAATAAAATGAACTACACATAAAGTGGTTGGGACCAGTATTTTCTCGTGTCTCAAGCTGGCTTCGCATCGACCCCTCCAATATGAATACCCATTTGGTATGCCAGAGAGCAGCAACGACGGCACACGGTATCAAAGAGAATTCTGAATTCCATAGAAGTGCTTGAAGCAATCACAACCGCAAATTCCCCCCACTGTGTAACCTCCAGTGATTTGACACAAAATTTAGCCATCTTTGCATATTTAAAGAGTAGAAGGCCCAGCAAATATGCTCTTCTTTCGATTTCTCAATCACAATATCACCCTGCTTCCAAGTTGTGCATGATTTGTGTGCACAAGATATCGACCCATGTATCAGGCACGCCCGGGAGGCACCAGTGCATGCAGTCCTGGCCCCATACAGCCACCGCATCTTTCTTCCCTAACCAGATAGCAGGATGAGCATCTGCCCTGAACTCGCTCAGATGAGTCAGATTCAGCAAATGAATATTTGATCCTTGCAATGCTTTTTGGATTAGAAGGTTGACTGCTCTCGCCTCCTTGTTTACTCCCCTATTCCTGGGATCAAACCATGAATCAAGCTGTCCTGAAATCAGTTTGAGATTCTACTAGAGATGTAATAATTTAGTTGTAAAAGGGTGACGAAATCAAACGGGAGAAAATGGCATAATCGAGTGGGATACCTCTTGCTGCTTCAAAGGCTTGGTAAACAAACAGCTTCCATTATGATCCCATTCGCCGCCACTAAAATGTCTGGGAGACTGAGTACGCCAAAACTTTAGGGTCTTTTCAGGAACTTCATTTTCAATGAAAGAGATCATACTTTCAAGGACCACTTGAAGCCCTTCTGAGATTCCAAGAGGAGGAACTATAGGTTTTCCTTCTTTGTAAAAAACTAGAGGTTTCTCTTTTGGAAATTTATCAAGGCCCCACCTGCATAGAATAAAATTTTAAGTGACCTTGTCAGATATTTGGAGATTTGATTTGTGAGAAAAGATTTGCAGTGTTCATCATCATCGTCATCATGTAGCATTTGCAGAGTTCATAGTAGTAATAAGAACCGGACAAGTTTCCACCACATTTCTCATAATGACTTAAACCACCCAAAATGTTTTTTAATAATAGCTTGCCATGTCAACAACTTTCTTGCCAGTAATAGAAAACAAAAAAAATTTCATCCATTGATTTCTGTTATGAATCAGAATCACAAAACGTGTGTGTGCGCACGCGCGCCAAACATTAAACAAGCACAACTATGTGACACCTTTTTGGTTTCAAAACATGGGCTGAAGGGAGGTTAAGCTCATGTCCCAGCTCGAGGCTTGGCAAGAGGTTAAGCTCATGTTCTTTCCCTTCAAAACATGGGCTGAAGGGAGGTTAAGCTCATGTCCCAGCTCAATAACAAGATTCCGCTCTGCACCAACAGGGACATCATGATGTAAAGCAATAGGACCAGACGGCAACCAATTATCATACCAGAAGGACGTAGAAGCACCATCCTTAACAACACGCCTGATGAGTTTGTGAGAAATGGATCTAGAGCGAAGCATGAATTTCCAAGTACCAGAGTTTGTTACCAAAGGCTTAGCACCAAAAAACCCCATCTTACCTGATATGTATTGGCTTCTCATGTATTTAGCCCAAGGACCCTCTGAGGAGAGGAGTCGCCAAGACAGACGGACCCCTGAAGCTACATTAAGATCCGATAGTAGCCTCAGCCCCACACCCCCTTCCTCCTTAGGAGAGCATAAATCCCGCCAAGCCCAAGTGTGTTGATTGCCCCAAATAAATCTTCTACAGGCAGTAGTGATCGTACGTAGGACCGATGTAGGGATACGATAGGCAAACATCCAAAAACCCACCATGTCATATATAACAGTGCGTACCAGCTCAATTCTATCCGATATAGAGAGGAGAGACGAAGACCAACCCTGGAGCCTCTATTTGCATTTATCCACCAGCCGATTAAACATAGTAGCTTTGGGGTAATGGGCTGACAACGGTAATCCAAGATAAATTGAGAGGGAGGACACCCTTTTAATACCAAGGCCATTAGCAAGCCTCCAATGATCCTTAGTACCTTTACTAAAAATAACAGAACTCTTTTCCATATTAATCTGAAGCCCAGTAAAGTTATTAAAAGTATCCAACAATTGCCCAATGCCCTCAAAAGAGTGGATGTTTGCATGACAAAAAACCAATAAATCATCTGCAAATAGGAGGTGCGAAATGGCTCCCATTCTCCTCATAGGATGGATAGTCTGCATAGCCTCAGCTCGAGCCATAAGCAAGGAAAAATCCTCCATGACAATAACGAAAAGAAACAGGGATAATGGATCACCTTGCCTCAGACCTCTATTTGAGGTAAAAAATCCCGCAGGAGAACCATCCACTAATACTGAAAAAGAGGGCGTAGTAATGCATTCTGTGATCCATTTGATATAGTTGACTCCAAAACCCATCTGGTGCATCATAAATAAAATAAATTCTCTGTTAACACTATCAAAAGCTTTGCGCAGGTCCAACTTTAAACAAGCTCTAGTACCCATAGGATTACTAAAGTCTCGTATCTGCTCATGGGCAAGAAGAGTACAGTCAGAAAGTAGACGACCCTTTAAAAATGCAGCCTGGTTTGGAGAGATGAGCCCATCAATAACCTGCTTCAATCTGTTACATAGAATTTTGTTGATAATCTTATAAAGGACATTGCAACACGCAATAGGCCTGTAATCACCTAATCCTGTGGCCTTAGCATTTTTAGGGACCAAAGTGAGAAATGTATAATTAACCTGGCGTAACAACGAGCCTGATCTGAAAAAAGAAGCCACAGCCTGTATGACATCACTGCCTATAATGTCCCAGTCATACTGATAGAAATAAGCATTGAAACCGTCTGGTCCTGGGGCTTTATCCTTTCCAATTTGGAAGACTGCATCCTTAATTTCTTTTGCGGTTACTCCCCTATCCAACCATACATTAGCTTCAGCAGTGAGAATACGTTTGGGGATAAGATTTGGAAAAACATTCCAGTAGTTGTCCTGAAAGTAGAGCTTCTCATAATAAATAGGGGCCTCCTCCCTAAGAATGTCTGGATTTGAACTTCTTATCCCCTCCGCATTAATCAGATGTGAGAGGTTATTGTAACTTAACCTGGACTTCATGGCACTGTAAAAGAATTTGGAATTTCTGTCACCAAGCTTCAGCCAATTCTGCCTGCTCTTTTGTCTAAAGTCAGCCTCCTCCATGTCCAAGGCATTTGCAAGTCTGAAAGTCATTTCTTGCTCCCTCTTTTGGAGCTGAATGTCACTATGAATGCTTGCATGTGACTGAATTATGAGGAGCTCACCACGGCACAAGCTGACAGCCGAAGTTGAATTGTGCATAGCCGAAAAAAATTTCAGCTCATTTTTGAGAAAGAACAGTTTATTTACAATCCTTTTCATTGGGGAGACATGCAAATTATTACTCCGCCAATTTGCAGCGATAAAATCCTTGTACCCAGGCAAAATACACCAAGAATTGAAGAATTTAAAGGGTTTTGGGAACGAAGGTACCTTGGGAAGGAGGTACACGATCATAGGGGCGTGATCGCTAGATCCTGGCGATGCATACTCCATGTAAGAATGAGGCAGTCTAGTAATACAAGCCAAATTGCATATAATCCTGTCAAGCCTAGCTGAAATGCGTCCCCTCCAATACGCCTATTGTTCCAGCTGTAGCAGTTGCTTATGCTCTTCATATCAATCAACTGGCAGTTCCTTATACAATTATTGAAATCTTCAACCCCTCTAGTATCAAAAGGACGCCCACCAATTTTCTCATTTGAAAATCTAACACAATTGAAGTCGCCTCCCACTATCCAGGGCATATTAACAAAAAACATAGCATATATATTATTTTTATTAACAAAAAACATAGCATATATATATATATATGAATATCTATTCCTTCATTATTTTTATTCCCCCCATTTCCCTTGTATCTTTCTTTCTCTTTTTTTAACCCTATTTCTTCATTCCTTTTTCTTTTGTATTCTTTCTTTTTCTCCCTCAGTTCTTTTATTTTAAACTTTTTATCTAAAAATTCTTAGGTTTTTCATACTTAATTAAGAAACCCTTAAATTAGAATTCAATTATTAATTCTTTATTAATAAGGATTAGCTAAGTAATTTTTAGGTATTTCATAAGGAAGAACCACCCACTCTCACTATTGAACTCTAATTAAGCCGAAACAAAAGATTTATTTCTTTATTTCCTTTTCGATGTTTTCTTTTCTTTATTTCCTTATTTCATTATTGATATGGTTACGATAAAGTTTTTTATTTTTATTTTATTTTTAGTTATTTGGAGTCTTTTATTTATTTTAGTCTTTTGGGTGAGTTTATTACCACATCGGATGGAATAGAAAAAGAGTTGAGCTGTAAGCCTATATAAAGGCGTCTAGACCTATTTTAATCTATCAATGACGAAATCAAAGAGAAATTTTTTCATCACCTGTGAGAGGCTCCCCCTCCTTGGTGAGAAATCTCCGATCAACGCAACTGCAAGACCGACGTCCTCGTCCTCGTCACGCCTTGCACCGCCTCTAACAGGTGCCTCTGACTCCCACCGATACATCGACATCATTGCCCGATATGCTCATCGTCAAATTGATGTGATTCGCTCAAATTAAAATAATAAATTGTTATTTGTGGAAGAAAGAGAAGTCAAATTGAAGTGATTCGCTCAAATTAAAATAATAAATTGTTATTTGTGGAAGAAAGAGAAGAAATTTGATTGTGGAAATAGAACTAATGCTTGAATTGAAGATAAATTGACCTTTTTGGAGTGGATCTCTCCCTAACTTGTATTGATGGAACAAGTTTAATCCCCCAAGAACCCTAACAATAATTGTATTCAATTCTCAAATGTTCGATGATCCAAAACTAGGGCCGGCTCGTAGCCTTAAACCATCTCCTAATCAACTTAATAATAAAAGACTCATATGCCCTCCTAATTGCTAAACCCACCACAAAACTAAAGCAAATACTAATGCGGATACTAATAAAAACCATGGGCTAGAAGTCACCCAATAAGCCCCCTAGTCAGGACCCGCCGCTGCTTGACCCGTGCGCCTCCGCCTCTGGTACACGACCGCATCACAGATCTGCCGTCTTTCCCGTCAGAAAACAAGATGTTGCCCTCATCTCGAAGCAGTCACCCAAAGCGACACCCAAAGCAGACACCCAAAGCGACACCCAAAGCAGACACCCGCTTACAAAGCAGACACAACTCAACCTTACATCGCAGCCACCTACAAATTTCCACAGAGCTCTGTAACCGCCTCGAACTTTTGCCGCTTGCCGGTGAGATCATCAGCGCCGTTAGGGGGATCCGACCCCACCAATAGTTGTGAAAATCCCATGTGAGCTCACGTGAGGAAGGAGACGGCAAAACGCCGTCGTTTCGCTGGTGAAATCACTGTCGGCGACACCCTCACTGACCGCGCAATAGTAGTGGTTCATCCAAGCGGACCTAGATCACCGACCAAGCTGACTGAACCAAGCTCAGCCGAGCCGCTGGGTCAATCGGTACCGGTCATCGGCTTAGATGGATCCGACTCAGTCGATCGGGAGCCGACTCAAGCCAACTGAGTCGTGAGCCACCTCCCGAGCTGGCTCAGCCGAGCTATTTGACCTAATCAACGGCCTATTCAGAGCCGTGTTGACCCTTTAACCAAGCCGCGGCTCTATAGTGCGGCTTGGCAAAATTTTGAAGATTTTTCAGCTAAGCAGCTGGGAATTTTTGCACAGTCCTACTCTTTTTAAGATTCTAATTCCGTTTGAGTCCCAAATTTAGTACCGTTCACGCCAGTGGATAGCTAACTCAGCCAACTGCATAGGTACCCTTTATACAGAAAGATCAGAAAGATCAGCTATAAATTATGAGGTACTACAATGATTATTACAAGGGCTATTCTTTCCTATCGGATTATGGGCTTAAGAAATGGAGACATGTATCAATTTTTATGACTTAAAGGATAAATTTAGATATGATGATTGTGAATATTATATCGAAAATTTCTTTTCCCGTTTTGATGTTTCAAACGAAGTAAAATATAAATATGCATGGCCTCAGTCTAGGTGGAGAAACATTATCTTGGTGTTTAAACCTTCAAGTTTCTTAATATCAATGGCCAACATCGGATCTACGATGTCGATATTTCTCCCAGCGTTGGAAAATTAAACAGAAACATTAGCAATTTTCAAGCCCGACCATAAAGGAGGATCCAATTGAATTAATACGTGAGATTCACAACCTTTGCAAACAATTGGAGCGGAAACAATAGAGCAGACTCAAGTCAGAGCATGCGATAGAGATTAATACAACCCTGAGGCATTTTGTGAGCTTAAACATGAGCTAAATCCAGATCCTGATCATGAGATTGAGACATAACTTTAGCCTAAACCCGAGTGGAGCCTGAGCCCGAGTTGGAGGTTGTGCCTGACTTGGAGCCTGAGCCAATATTGAAGTCACAACAAAAACCCTAATCCAAGCCAATATTGATTGATATTCAGCTGTGCTACTTTTATCGTCCTTCATCAGGTGGTAAAGATCTCAAGTTGGAAAGAATAACATGGATACGATCAAGATTTTCATTTTTATTTTTATTTTTAGTTATTTGGAGCTGTTATTTATTTTAGTCTTTTTGGTTGAGTTTAGTATCACATCGGGTGGAATAAAAATGTGTCAAGTTGTAAGCATATATAAAGACTTCTAGACTTGTTTTAATTAATCAATGAAGAAATCACGGAGAAATTTTCTCAAAACATATGAAAGATTTCCCTTCCTTGGTGAGAAGCCTCGGAAACCCTTGGTGAGAAGCCAAGAACCCTAATTCATCAATTTCTTCACCAAATCCACCACAAAAAATCCCTAAATCTATCCCGTCCTACATTAATTATACTTAATAAAAGAAAAGTATCTAATTAGTCCTCAATAATAATTAAAATTTCTTATTTCATTATATTTACAAACTTTTATTTAATCAAATTGAATCAATTAATTTTAAATTGATTAGAAACCCATTACATATGAATCTATTTCTAGTTACAATATATGCTGAGAATTGAACAATTATTTAACAATCATTAATTGACTAGAGAACACTTAGTTTTGAATTCAAGAATAGTTAAATTCATTTTCACATTTGATAAAATGTTTTGAATTGATTGACCAATAATTCTTATTCGTTCAGATAGCACATCAAACCAAAAATTATTATTTAATTGTGATTTCCTGATTTTTTTTTAAAAAAAAACCATTCTTTAATTATGATTACTTAATCAATTAGCACTCTTTTAATTAGACTTAAGTTACTTAAACATTATCCACATGTTTGTCATTGACCTACTATCAAGTAAGTGATTGGTCTATGACACCTGTAAAGCTGAAGACAAGGCAATAACCAAAATCCAACATTATAGACACCATCTATGTCCAATATATATTGTTGTTGTTGTGTTATTCATATACACATGCATCGCACATGGCTTAGGGCCAATTTTAAAATTTTAAGCAGGTTAAAGAGATGATAAGTTTAAACATGTCATGATCAAAATGTGAGGTACACATCAGGACATACAAATTATATCTACAACATCTAGAAAATTGTTTCCCAGATCTTGGTCAGTGTGTCGCAGCTATCTCACAATATGATTGAAAATTCCCCATCATACAACAGAAAAGAATAGATCACACGCAATCACCCACATATGAAACCTAAAATTATTCATCGGCAGTAATTGTACGTGCAGTCAAGTGACCTTGTATCCATTATATCACTACTGCATTTTCCAACCATATAACCCCCCTTTAATTTATAACTACTCTCCATCTTCTAACAAAATTTATTTTAAAATGTATGAAGGAAACATTTCAGTAAGGATGGGTTGAAAATTATTAATTGATAGTTGCCTCCAACATTAGTCATGGAGACTCAGACTAGAAAACTTCAAACCAATGATGGGTTGGAATTTATTACTAGATGATAGCAACAGAGATGTGATGCGATTCGCTATGGATTTGATGATAAAAAGGGGATTTTTATTGGAATTTCAGATCTAGAACTAAAAAAGAAACCCTACTACAATTAAACTACTCGCTAATTAACGACTAGAAGACAATTCTTAACCTAGGGGGAAAAGCCAAATCCTAATACAATTAATCTAAGGGGATAAATAAAATACTCTCAACAATTTTCGCATCCCCTCTAGGGCCGGCTCAACCCCCTTTAAATAGACAAACACCCCCTCATTGTTATTTTACCCAATTGCCCTTACTCCAATTTCCGGCCCACTACTCCGCCCCGGAAAACCCACCTTGTCCTCAAGGTGGTGCGTGAAGGGTATGGTCAGCTACTCCAAGTGCAGGTGCTCCTGATCATCGTCCACGCCGGCTTCCAACATGATCACACTCTCTTCTCCCTCTTCTTCGTCATTCACTATCAGGATCTGAAGAGTACGATTCCCGCACCGGTGCCCAGGAGTAAATTTCTCGTCGCATTTGAAACACAGGCCCTTGGTCCGTTTGTCACGAATCTCTGCCTCGGTCATTCTTCGTGTGTGTCCCCCGGTCGTAGACCCATTCCCTTCTCCTTGGTAACCACTGTACCGTCAGTGGATGTTGCCCCTCCTGCGGCCCCCTTTTGTCCCCCTCCAGGATCCGGACCTCGAAAGGTAGAGCCTCCCCACGTCCCCCGGGCTCTTCTCTCTGTCTCCTGATGATCCTCAACCTTCCTGGCCAGTGTCATCATCCCACGCAAACCAACGGGCTCGAACTGTCTCAGCCCCGACCGCACCGTGGGCTTCAGCCCCTTCATGAAACAGCCCTCCAGAGACTCCTCAGAGACTCCCCGAACTCGGTGGCAGAGCGACTCGAACTTCTTGATGTAATCACCCACGCTCCCCTCCTGCTTCAGCGAGTACAGTCTCTCGAACACGCCGACAGCCTGTCCTCCTCCAAACCGCTCTGTCAAGAGCGTCGTAAACTCAGCCCAGGTCTGAAAAGGCTGCTGCTGATCTGTCCAACGGAACCAGCCCAAAGCCTCTCCCTCCAGGCAGACCCCTATTGCCCGTAGCCAATCCTCTCCTGGGACAGCGGACACCTCCAAGTACCTCTCCACCCGGTAAAGCCAGTCGTCTGGGTCTCCTCCCTCAAAAACAGGCACCTCCAGCTTCCTCAGACGCCTCTCGCCAGCGTATCCACCTCTCTCCTGCGGCTGGAAACCACCCATGTGCTGGTATCCATGTCGCCTGTCTGGAACATAAGCCTCAGCCCGCTCACGGTAGCCCCCCCTGCTCCATGCCCCTGCCAGTCTCCTGGAGGGTGCCCAAACTCCGCCTGGTGGCCTCCTGGGGGGTCCTGGTACGCCCTCCAGTCTCCCGTAACTCCCCCAAAGGGTGGGGGCTGAGTCGATGGCCCCCCTGTGATCTGGTGGTGGCCTCCGTTCTGCTGAAATCCTCCGCCCGGTCCTCCAAAGGGCTGAAAACCCCCAAACTGAGCTCCACGGACCTCGGGCGGGCCCCCCGGAGGTCGAAAAGTCGTCGAAATAGGCTGTCGGGCCTCATGGGGGGCCGGTGGGCCCCCCCAGGGGTCCGATGGGCCCCCCAGGGGTCTGGTGGGCCTCGGGTCCCCCCGGGGGTCGGCCGAGGCCCCCCAGGCCGCTGCCTGGGCCGACCGGCCCTGGAATTGGGCCGGCTGGCCCCAGGCGACGGCGGAAAGGCCCGCCGAGGCTGCTGGGGGCGGCAGGTGCGCCCGCCCCTCCCAGCCTCCTGGCGGCCCTCCGCCGCCCCCGCTGGGGTTCGCCGACCCCCCCATGTGCATTTGGGGGGCCGGCGGCCATGCCGGAGTGGCCGGGGGGTGCCGCTGAGTCGGAAAACCCCCCCCGGCCGCTTGGTCTTCACGGCGCGGCGGTGCGTGGTCTTGGTGGGTCCCCCACGCGTTGTCATCTTGGTCAAAGCCTCCTTCGTCGTCTAGACCCGGATTATCTTTAAAAAAATTGCCTTTTTACCTTTGTCCTTCGCCAAAGGTGACTCCTTTTTGCTTGGATCCGCTTTTGGGATAAGATGAGCGGTCAACGCCGCTATGGCCTCCGTCAATTCCGAAAGTTTTGCATCTGTTTTCTCTTGATTCTCTTTTATCTCCTTCCGGATCTCCGCGGCCATCTCCGCATCTTCCTTAGATCGATGAAACCTTTGCTGATTTGGGCTTCAATCCTCTCAACTTTTCCTTCCAAGACTTCAATCCGCTCCGTTGCTCGCGTGTTCGCCATGGATCAACCGCTCTGATACCAATTGATGCGATTCGCTAGGGATTTGATGATAAAAAGGGGATTTTTATTGGAATTTCAGATCTAGAACTAAAAAAGAAACCCTACTACAATTAAACTACTCGCTAATTAACGACTAGAAGACAATTCTTAACCTAGGGGGAAAAGCCAAATCCTAATACAATTAATCTAAGGGGATAAATAAAATACTCTCAACAATTTTCGCATCCCCTCTAGGGCCGGCTCAACCCCCTTTAAATAGACAAACACCCCCTCATTGTTATTTTACCCAATTGCCCTTACTCCAATTTCCGGCCGTAACAAGATGACAATAGGGAAACTAGTAGAAAGCATTCAGCCACTAAATATAATGAGTTAACTTCATGGTTTCAGTAGCTATCCTTGGCAATGGCCCGCTCCACATAAGTATGCATGCAACATAATTAATGGTTTTCTTATAAGATGAGCCAATATTAACATCCTTCCATTAATAAACAAAACCATTAATTTGTATCAGAATGCATTTAGTCATATATCAACATATTTAAACTCATGAATTTGATGAAATATTGCATCAACAAAATGTAGTTAAATAGCAAATAGTAAACATGTTTTAAAATATATGCAAAATGTATGCAATGAAGTAACTTATGGTAAGGAAATAGGGAATTACCAGTGTCCAGTATTAAATACTAAGACATCATAGAACTTTGTGATATTGGCCCAATCATCAGCTGGCTCATCGACATCAACTTTATGGAAACCCTCAAGTCCATCCTTGTCTAAGATAGTTAACTGTTCCACAGGCTGCCACCTTTTAATATTAGTTATGGATAAGTGAGTGTCTTATGCTAAATTGCAATAATGCAAAACTGATTAATGCATATGTAAAATAAATCAAGCTGAAAAGATCTCCATCAGTTGCCTTGTATAATATGATGCACAATAATGTTTGAGTAACAATCAATGATGAATCTTATTGTATGTTGTGTGAACATGTTTGTTCCATTGATTTGCCCATAGAAATAAGAAACACATTCACATTTTGTATGCAAAAAATATCCACAACTTGAGGGAATGTATATAGGAACATTTATTCTGGCCAAACAATTTGCTGCACTACCTTCGCAAAGTATGACCAAGATATTTTGTTGAAAGTTTGACTGTGAAGGATACACCTCATACACGCATCTTCAACATACAATCACCTTTATGATTTGGTTTATCACCCCCCCCCCCCCCGGGGCTCTCACACAAACATCATACGTATCAAACAATCAACAACTCAAATCAACTGTCAGAAAATTAAGTTGGATAGACAGATTACGAAAATTGTTTCGTTGGTAACTATATAACAGAGTCCAAACCCTAGCTTTCTTCAATCAATGTTAATATGTGAACCTGACATTACCTTATCCCATGTTGCCAACAAATGTGGGAATGTGACCATGGGAATCCAATGTTCCATGAATTTTTTGTTGCACTCATGCAACAATAAAGCAAATCTGTACAGAAATATCAGACAAATAGATTCGATATACTAAATGATATGTTAGACCATACCTTAAAATTGTGTTATATCTACCATCTATAGGGATTATATCATGTCGGTCCGTGTTTCAAAAATAGGTATTCAACACAACAATCTCCACGCATTGGCGCTATACAAGATCTAAATAGTACTAAATGCTATGTTAGACCATACCTTCAATTGTGTTATATCCACCATCTATAGGGATTATATCATGTCGGTCTGTGTTTCAAAAATAGGTATTCAACACAACAATCTCCACACGTTGGCGCTATACAAGATCTAAATAGATATGCATGCCAAGATCTAAATATGAACAGAAATCTTAGACGAACAGATTCCGTGTACCAAATACAACAATAGGTCATTACTTATTTTGTGTAATATCATCCACCTATTGGGATCATGTCATGTAGGCCTGCGTTTCAAAAGTACTTATTCAGCACAATATTTTCTGCATGTCAGCATTTATGCAGATTCAAAATGATATGCATTCCATGAGTCTCATGATTTTGGATGTGAGCATATGCTGACAAACACATGGTTCATGAACTCCAAAATAAATCATGATTTGACCGAGTGAAATCAATCGATAAGGTCTTGAAAGGAAGGCACCCCCAAAATAACAAAATTTGGTCTTCTCCATGTAGATTACATATCCACCAATACAAAGCATTGCCTACATATATGGTAAAAAATTTCCCACTGGATTGTTTTCGTATGCAACTGTAGACAAAAGTAACTTTTTTTCAGTTTGAGCACATCAAATGAAGGGCAAATTGACTGTGTTTCATCATTTCATTTCAAAGTAATTTCCCATCATTGCACCAAAACCTCTATACAAAGAATAGTAAACGCTCACATAACTGGATAAATGGTTCTAGAAAGTAAGTACAGATTATTTCATTTAAATTAACATGAGAAAGGTAGCCTTAAAATTTTTGGTCTTGGTTTTCCATCCTTTTGGAATTAGATATGCTTATGTTTTTGGCTTGTTCGTTCTATTTGCCTTTGGTCCCATTTTCGGGTTTTCCTACCTTAAGCAAATTAAATTATTGAGCACAGTATATTAGTTGGATACAATAGTTTGTTATCCAAAAACAAAAAAAAAGAACAAACAATAGCCAAGGCAACTTTTGCTCATGTGTTGCATAATTCTAGCATGTTTCTTAAAAAGGGAGGCAATAAGGTATGAACCTATCATTCTCCTTTCCCATTAGAAGTGGTTTGATCATTTCTATCCTAGGCTTGTTCATTTATATCACCATGAGATACTGAACAAAAGGGGGTATTCAAATCAATTAATTGGAAATTTTGGGTCAAGTCTTTCTCAAGTCTATCAAAGAGTACAGATTACTACGGTGCATCAAAACTTAAAGCAATGGAACAAATAAAAGGATAACAAACTATAAGAAAAAATAAGGTTAGATCAGGTTTGGATTTCTAAGGATTTTTATTTGACCAAAAAAAGAGATGGGGTTGGAAAGCAAATGAACAAATAAAAGGCCAGGTGCACGTAGTTTTGTTGCTTCCCAATTTTAAGCACTAAAGGTTTGTTTCTCAGATTTTGTATTAGCTGGCATCACACTTAGTTTTATAACACGTTAAAACCTTGACCTTAAAAGTCATATGCAATGCTGATGCGATCGTAACTTACCAAAGGCGGATGCTCAATAGTGAGCAAGGGGCTGAACCAAGGGCAATTTTGTCATTTTGAACTTTAGGAGCATTTTCGTAATTTCTATAATTCTGGACTAAAACAGTGTCTTTATTGGTGGCAGCTAGGGTTAGGGATTCTATATTGAATTTGGTGAAGAAAATCCTCTAGGAGTTGGATAGAACCCTAGATCTTGGAGAGTAAGGCTTTGCTCTTGAATCTAAAGTAGGAGAATGGCATCCTCTCGAATTGAGGCCAGCTTTCTTATTATCTTTATTCGAAATCCAATAAAAATCATATCTTTTCATCAAATCCACTTCAAAACCCTAGATTTGTCTTCAATTTACATCCGGTTCACATCAAATTGATACCAGAGCACCGATCTTGGCATCAATGACAACAACGATAACGAAAAAGATCGAAACTTTGGAGGAGAAACTTGATGTCAAAATGGAAGCTTTGAAAAAAATCAACGAACAGTTTTCGTCAATCGGAATCAACAATGAATGTGTCAGATGCAAGGACCAGCGCAGCATTGGAAGCCCTCGCAAAGGTGACATAACAACTTTCTTAACAACTCACAGAGATGCAAGAAGGGAAGAAGTCAGATCTGGGCAAAAGAAGAGACATCAACTCAGATATGACATAAAAGGCACGAACTTTGACGGAAGGGAAGAAAAAAGACGAGGAATTTGTTGAAGGACTTCTATCCGATGCAAAAGAAGTGTCCGAAGATGCAACAGAGGAACTCATGGGGGCGGCAACCCCCACGACGTCACCAGGGGCCATGTGGCCCCTGGGAAGCCATGCCCATGGCCAATAAGGCTGGACAGGGCCCTACGGCCCACTTGCGCCTCGCCAGGGGCTTGCCGGAGGAAAGAAAGAGAATGGTGGCCCTTTCGCTGAGGAGACATCGTTGCGAAGAACAATATCAGGTCTTCTATAATGCTTCGCATGTTCTTTCTTCCATTTTTAAATAAACCCTTGACATGGCCGCTGGGGCCTCACAGCCCCCTGGCGCACCCCGCCAGGGGCTCGTCGAGCTCTGACTGGGCAGCCAAGGGCCCCGTGGCATGCGGATGGCACTTTGAGGTCCCGACGAGTATTAGATAGACCCACATGGTCTGGTGCTGACATGGTGGACTTCCAGGTGTCCCACAGCCCCTAGATTGCTGGAGAGAAACATCGATGGCCACTTCTGGACTACGTGGAGTTTGACAGGTCTCATGGTCTCATGATGAGGTACCAGAGTATGCTAAAATAGAGAAGGTTCTGGTTGTGGGATGATGATTGGGAAGACGACGATGAAGCAGGGAGATACCGATTTGAAGACTTTGATGCACCGCAAGACCCGCACCGACAGCTATTTTTCGGTCAGTTTCAGGAGAGAGCATGGCAAGGGGTTTTCAACACCAATAGCTGAGTCAGAAAATTGAAGATACATATATTTGAATGAGATGACCCAATATAGATGGATTTATAGGACGAACGGTACTTTGAGGTGACCCGTCTCACGGAAGCGGAGAAGTTGGCAGCAGTTGGGATATGCCTGGAGGGTGAAACTCTATCTTAACATCAGTTGAGGAGCATAGGCAGCATGTGCGTTCATAAGAGAAATTTAAGGACTGCATGCTTCACAGATTTCACAACACCTAGGGAGAGACTTACATGAGCAACTTTTTCGCCCTTAGGCAGGATGGTACCGTCAGGGAATACATTAAAAACTTTGAGATGCTTGCGGGGATTGCCAGAAGAATCCTTGGAGGGGAGCTTCATGAAGGGTCTTAAGGCAAACATCCGGTCTGAGCTACACATACAGAGACCAAGAGGACTGCTAAACAAGACGAAGCTTGCCCAGATGGTAGAGGATCGGCTCATGCAGGAGCGACGGGCTAAAGAGCATGACGCAGATCTACTGTTCACAGTCAGGTGCCATCAGTAGGACAGAAAGCACCACCAGAAGGGACCCCCTCCATCAGAGAGAAGGGCAGTCGGGCACGGTCAGGGGGCAATTCAAGCGCATACTGAGGCTGAGATACGAGACAAACGGGCAAAAGGCTTGTATTTCAAATTTGCTGAAAAGTTTACACCAGTACATCGATATGACCACAGCACTCTCCAGTTGCCAAAAGTGAGTGATGAGGATGAGAACGGGGTGGTGGTAGAGGCAGAGGAGATAGCAGGCCAGGAGTATCTCCATCTTGACGACGTGAAGGTTTCATTAAACTCTGTAATGGGGTTCACTATGAACCACACCATGAAGTTGACAGGAAGGATATTAGATCAGGAATTGACGGTACTGAATGACAGTGGAGCTACTCATAATTTTATCTCCAACCGGATGGTGGATCATTAGTGCCTACAGCTCGTCGATACATGAAGTTTCAGAATGATGATGGGGACAAGACAAATGGAGCGCAGCAGATGGGTGAAAAAAGAAGGATGGCAGCTAAAGATTCTACGTCGATTACAATGCATTGAATAAGGAGACCGTGCCTGATAAATTCTGTATCCATGTGATAAATGAACTCTTGGATGAGCTACATGAAGCAGCGGTCTTCTCCAAGATTGACTTGAAGTAAGGATATCGCCGGATCAGGATGCGAGCTGCAGATATGCCTAAAACATCTATCAGGATATATGAGGGTCACTACGAGTTCTTAATCATGCATTTCGGCTTGATTAATACCACAGCCACCGTCCAAGCCCACGTGAACAAGGTCGTTCGTCCTTACTTAAGACTCGCCAAGGTGTTCTTTGACAATATTCTGGTGTATAGCCGAACCATGGAGCATGTGTGACACTTGGGAGATAGTATTGCAAGAGTTGTAGGACCACCAGCTTTATACCAATAAGAAGTGTCTCTTTGCGCAATTGAGTAGAGTATTTGGGGAATATGGTTTCTGTAGATAGGGTGGTAGCTAACAGAACAAAGATTGCAGAGATGGACTGGCCGTAACTGACCAACTTACGTGCTTTACGAGAATTCTTGGGGCTGACGGGGTATTACCAGAAGTTCGTGAGAGTATACGTCATCATTGACTGGTCGTTTACAGAGTAGCTCATGAACGATAATTTTCAGTGGGGAGAAGATGCCACCGAAACTTTTGAGGCCCTGAAGCAGGCCATGTCCACCATGCCAATACTCACTCATTTGAATTTCAGCAAACCATTTGTGGTGGAGACATATGCCTTTAGTTATGGACTAGATGTTGCGTTGATGCAGGACCATAGGCATGTGACTTACTTTAGCCAGGTTCTGACGATGCGATCATGACTTAAATCAGAACATGAATTGATGGTCATCGTGTTGGCGGTGCAAAATGGAGGCCATACTTGCTTGGCAGATAGTTCATTATGCACACAGATCAGCAGAGACTTAAATATTTATTAGAACAATGCATGGTTACAAAAGAACGTCAGCGGTAGTTATCCAAACTTTTGGGATATGATTTCGAGACCTAGTACAAGCCTAGGCTAGAGAACAAGATGATGTGGTTTGGATTTAGGGTGCGGCTTGGATTTAGGGCCTCGGGAGCATTTTAGTAAATTGACATATTATGTAATGTTTTCTATTTAAAGCCTATAGCCGGCCCTAGGAGAGGCATGCGAAAATTGTTGAAGAAATTCCTTCTAGTCTATTCCTTTAGTTCTTAGATAAATTGTATTAGGATTCTCCCTATTTCCCTTAGATCAATCACTAGTTAATTGTTCTTTCAATTTGTAATAGTTAGTTAGCGAGTAGTTGATTTGTGTAGGGTTTCTGTAATTTTCAGATCTGAAATATCAATAAAAATCCCATTTTCATCGTTCATCCACCTAAAAATTCCTCTTTTATTCCACGAAAAGCCCGGATCGCATCAATTTGGTATCAGAGCATTAGATCCCTAGCGAGCACTATATCCATGGAGTGGATCAACTTGTTGGAAGAGAAGGTTGAGAAGTTCGAGAGTAAAATTAGCAAGGAGATTCGCGAGGTGAGAAAGGAAGCAGCGGAGAGCGTCGCGCAATAGAAAGAGGCTATGACAGCAAATAGATCTCAAATGATGCAAGAATTAACGGCGATGATAGCAAATCTGAATCCAAAGCGAGATCCAAGCCCAAAGGAGCCACCTTTGTCGATGAGGAAATGGAAAAATGCGATTTTTTTCGAATGGGTTCCTGAAGATGTCGAAGACGAATGTCTATACCCAACCGAACAAGGAAACGCAGTATATCGGGAGGCTTTCCCGGCCACCTCCTCACCACGGGGAGGTGCGCCGACCACCGGGGGACGGCAACCCTTGGGGGCTCCGCCGAACCGGCACCCCGAGGGGGCAACAGGGGGACTATGGACACCCACACGGAGACGAGCAGAGAGATTGGCAGTGGTAAGGTACAAACGGAGGCGCACGGGATCCAGCCGGTGTGTATATTCTTGACAGACCACCTATGTTCCAGCCGAGACACCAGTAACAGCCAAGGAGAAAGGAAGATTTGCTGGGGAGAGTCGAATGAGGAAGCTGAAGATGCCCATTTTCGAGGAAGGAGACACGAATGACTGGATGTACCGAGTGGAGAG
Source organism: Scilla litardierei (assembly GCA_030789695.1). Lineage (NCBI taxonomy): Eukaryota > Viridiplantae > Streptophyta > Magnoliopsida > Asparagales > Asparagaceae > Scilla > Scilla litardierei. Next base: position 205,999,974 of record CM061133.1, read on the forward strand.
ATACTTTAAGTTGTCGGTGGTTCTGGGAGAGGACTGGCTACAGGCGGTAGGAGTCTGTTTGGAGGGAGAGGCTCTAGGATGGTTCAGGTGGACACAACAACAGCAACCTTTCCGAACGTGGAAAGAGTTCACCACCCTTCTGGTGGAGCGTTTTGACACAGTACAGTCTAGGGGAGTTTATGAGCGGCTAAATTCATTGAAACAGAAAGGGAGCGTTGGAGAGTACATTAAAAAATTTGAGTCGCTCTGCCACCGAGTTGGGGGAGTTTCAAGGGAATCCTTGGATGGATGCTTTATGAAGGGGTTGAAACTCACGATTAGATCGGGACTGAGACAGCTGAAGCCCGGTGATCTGCGAGAGATGACTTCAGCGAGGATGGTGGATGACCATCAGGATACGGAGAGAAGATCCCGCGGGTCATGGAGAGGCTCCCCTTTCTAAGGGCCGGATCCTGGAGGAGGACAGAAGGCGGTCACAGGGGACAACATCCACAGCCGGGGCAGCGGCTAGCAAGGAGAAGTGGGTGGAACCACGACCTGGGAGACATACACGGAGAATGACAGAAGCATAGATTCGTGTCAAGCGAACCAAGGGCATGTGTTTCAAATGCAATGAGAAGTTTACTCCAGGGCACCGGAGCGGGGACCATACTCTTCAGATCCTGATAGTGAATGACGATGAAGATGATGGAGATGGTGTGGTAATGCTGGAAGCCGACGAGGATGATGATCAGGAGCACCTGAACGTGGAATAGCCATCCACACACTTCACGCACCACCTTGAGTACACGTTGGTTTTTCAGAGGCGGAGTAATGATGCGGCTGGGATTTAGGGTGTGGCTTAGATTTAGGGCCCCTGGGGTATTTTAGTAAATTGACATATTATGTAATGTTTTCTATTTAAAGCCTATAAGCCGGCCCTAGGAGAGGCATGCGAAAATTGTTAAAGAAATTCCTTCTAGTCTATTCCTTTAGTTCTTAGATAAATTGTATTAGGATTCTCCCTATTTTTCTTAGATCAGTCCCTAGTTAATTGTTCTTTCAATTTGCAGTAGATAGTTAGCGAGTAATTGATTTGTAGTAGGGTATCCGTAATTTTCAGATCTGAAATATCAATAAAAATCTCATTTTCATCGTTCATCCACCCAAAAATCCCTCTTTTATTCCACGAAAAGCTCGAATCGCATCACAAGACATCAGATGCACTATCGCATCGAGGGGAGGCACAGTTGACAGCTCTGTCTGTGCCAGTAATGCTTGATTGGGAGCCTTTGTTGAGCGAGATTGAGTCAAATGACGGATTATTGACTATACGGGCTGCCTTGCTACATTGGTCGGTGGAGTACTCGTGATATATGTTGGAGGGACAAAGACTGTTGTAACAGAGGCAATTGGTGTTGCCTAGGACTTCCACTCACATTACTCGCTCTTTCAGGAGTTCCATAGCAGTGCTATTATGGGACACTTTGGGATGCAACAGGCTTACCGAGAGATGACCATGGAGTTATATTGGACAGAGAAGAAGAGGGATGTGGCCCAGATGGGGCTAACTATAACATGTGCCAGCGTCATAAATATTTGGAGATAGCGCATGCGCTTCTACAGCCACTGTCTTTGTCAAACCGGGTCTAGGATGAGATTACCATGAACTTCATCGAGGGGTTACCAAGATCTGAGGACTTCTCAGTTATACTTGTTGTGGTGGACTATCTCAGCAAGTATACTCATTTTGTGGCTCCTCGGTACCCATACACCATGGTGTCAGTTGCAGCAGCCTTCATAAAGGAGGTAGTGAGGTTGCATAAGATTCCGAAGTCTATTGTGTCCAACAAAGATCGAATGTTACTTAGCCGTTTCTAGAGAGAGATTTTCATGTTGCATGAGCAATTCTTAAAAGGAGCACAACTTACCACCCACAGACGGACGGCCATACTATGATCGTCAACATGAGCATAGAGACCTCCCTGCGATGTTTCATTTCAGAGACACCAAAGCGATGGCCGAGATGGTTGGCGTGGGCAGAATATTAGTACAACACGTCCTATCATACCTCTACACAGACCTCACCCTTCAAAATTTTATATAGGCATGATCCTCCATATGTGATCCACTACAGCTGCATTTCGACCTCACTGACACAACATTTTGACATCACTGGCACATGTCAACTAGTAACTAGAGAAGAGTGATAGAGTTCTCGATGAGTTAAAGCAGCACTTGACCAGATGGTCATCGATGATAGGTCCAGTTTACAGTGGGGGTAGAGTTTACCTAAAGTTGAGGCCATACCTCCATATGTGATCCACTACAGCTGCATTTCGACCTCACTGTCACATATCAAGCAGTAACTAGAGAAGAGTGAGAGTTCTCGATGAGTTGAAGCAGCACTTGACCAGATGGTCATTGATGATAGGTCCAGTTTACGGTGGGGGATAGAGTTTACCTACAGCTGAGGCCATACCGCCAGAAATCATTGTCCCACAAGCATATGAGAAGCTAACGGCCCAATACTTTGGGCTTCGTGAGGTATAGGCCAAGATTGGACAGGTTGCCTACAGGCTGAAGCTACCATCGACATCCACCATACACCCAGTTTTTTATGTATCACAACTACGTCATGCGATTGGAAATCATACGCATTCATCTATGCTACCACCTATACTTTGTCTGAGGACATGTAGGTGATCTTGGAACCGCTACAACTGAAGGAGGTCCGTCAAGGAACTATAAGAACCAACGAGGTGTTTATCCACTATAAAGGATTACCTGACTATGATACTACGTGTGAGCCTTTTGGAGTTATTCAACAGCAGTTTCCTGATTTTCAACTCTGATGACAAGGTGGCTCTTTTAGGAGAGTAATGATACGATCGTAACTTACCAAAGGAAAGGCATAGGCTCGCCAGTGGTGAGTCAAAGCAAGAGGCTGAATCATGTGCAATTTTGTAAATTGGCCTTTAGAGGCATTTTCATAATTTCTGTAATTCTGAATTAAAAGTGTTTTTATGTTGAATTCTGGATTGACAGCTAGGGTTAGGGGTTCTATGTTGAAGTTGGTGAAATAAATCATCTAGGAGTTGGATAGAACCCTAGGTTTTGGAGAGTTAGACTTTGCTCTCGAAACTAAAGCTAGGATATCGACTTCTTCTCGAATTGAGACCACCTATCTTGTTATCTTTATTCAAAATCCAATAAAATCAGATCTTTTCCTCAACTCCACTTCAAACCACTAGATTTGTCTTCAATTTACATCTGGTTTACATCATATGCACGTGACTCAATTTTATAGATATACTAGTCATTACCCGTGCCCATAGGGCACGGTTTATTTAATGGCCAAGTTTTCCCCCACAAATTTCAAGTTTTCCCACAAAATTTTAAGTTTCCCCCAAATTTAAGTTTTTTCCCAAAATTTAAGTCCCCCCAAAATTTTCATTGCCACCTAGGACAAAGCTTTGTCCTAGTAGGATAATATTCAAAATCTTCAAAGGACTGGAAAAAAAATGTTCGGAAAGGGGGGAGAATAAAAAGTGTGGGTGGGTGTGTAGGGAGGGTCCAGGGGCAAAAATGCAAAACCCGGGGTTGTATGTGCAAAATTCCCCACCTCATCTCTTATCCCTCAAAATCTCATCTCTTATAGTTTCTCTTATCCAATTTCTCATGTCCAAATTCTCTTATCCAATTTCTCTTGATAACATCCTTCTTTTATGTAATAGATATCCAAATTCTCTTATCCAATTTTTCATGTCCAAATTCTCTTATCCAATTTCTCTTGATAACATCCCTCTTTTATATAATAGATATACTCTTGTCCAAATTCTCTTATCCAATTTCACTTGTTCAATTTCTCTTATCCAATTTCTCTTAATAACGTCCCGATTTTATAGAATAGATATACTCTTATCCAAATTCTATTGTCCAATTTCTCTTATCCAATTTTTCTTGATAACATCCCTATTTTATAGAATAGATGTATATACTCTTGTCCAAATTATCTTATCCAATTTCTCTTATCCAATTTCTCTTATCCAATTTCTCTTGATAACATCCATATTTTATAGAATAGATGTATGTATATGTATGTATGTATATGTATATATGTATGTACATATATGTATGTATATACTCTTGTCCAAATTCTCTTATCCAATTTCTCTTGTCCAATTTCTTTTATCTAATTTCTTTTGATAACATCCCTATTTTATAGAATAGATGTATATGTATATATGTATATGTATACTCTTGTCCAATTTCTATTATCCAATTTCACTTATCCAATTTGTCTTGATACCATCCCTATTTTATAGAGTTGATATAATAGATATATGTATATATATACTCTTGTCCAAATTCTCTTGTCCAATTTCTCTAATCCAATTTCTCTTGATAACATCCCTATTTTATAGAATAGATTACACTTATCTTCTTTTTCTCTCTCTTCTTTATTTCTTGTTTTTCCCATCTTTTATTCTTTCTCATCCCCAACTCTCACATTCGTAATCTTTCTCCCCCTAAATTCCATATCTATGTTCCCTACTTCAGACATCACCACAACCGACTTCCATGCTTTAGCGATAACCCCTGCTCATTCTCTCTCCTCTCTAACCATCTTTCCTTATATCCATATCCCCTAAACTCTTACACGTCTCCTTACCATCACTGTCACTTCCGCCTCACTGGCCGCCATGCTCTCCAATCATGTTCTCAATCCCAATCCCAATTCCAATTATACCTAAAGCCCTAGCTCTACCCCCATGATAAAAAAATTGAGAAATAAGATGAAAACGTGTTGTGTTGTAGCAATAAACAATATTCACACGTGGCATCCATGGAATAACGCAATATTTTTCACATGAAAAGTACTGCGGCACTATGACACACACCTCTATAGAGTTTGCTATTTATTCTTTTTAATTTTTTTGTGGTGGTGGTAGGAGGTGATATGAGTTAGTTCACTTCTCTAAATGTCTTAATTTTCTAGACTTAAGTCAGTAAAGGAAGCCTTTTTCCAATCCTCTCTATCATTATATAAATTAATTTTTATAGATAACACAGCATACTTTTTTCTCTGTCACCATACAAATCATCATGCTTATGTAGATTCAACTCTTTGACCTAAAGTTCCAGGTCTGCCTCTAACTTGACATTACTGACATCACTTTCCTGTTTACTCATATTTATAGTGAGCAAACTGTTAGAGACCCATCACATACTAGGCCCCTAACCTAGTCCATTTGTTAGGGACACATCCCATAATAGGCCCCTAACAATAGACTAGCTAAGGACATATCCCATAATAGGCCCTTAACATTGAGCTCACACCCCAATTGTTAAGTATTAGCTAACATCCAACCCAAAATCAATTGGTGTTAGGTGGAGAGGCCCTCTAATACTTATACATTTCATTTTCTCTTGTTCTTTCCAATGTGGGACTAATTGGGATCCTAACATACCACCATGATTCCGACAACTGCCGTCCACAGCAGCCCATTCTGGGGTGCACACACTAAGTGATCCACTTCAGCCTTTACCAGGTCGTCCCCTCTTAGGTCGATCCTTTCCCAGCCCGCCCCTTCCGGTTCTGACAACCACCGTCCATGGTGGCCCACTCTGGGGTACCCACTCTAAGTGGCCCACTCTGGCCTTTACCAGGTCGTCCCCTCTTATAAGTCGCTCCTTCCCCAGATCACCCCTTCCGCAACGTGGGTCGGGCCCCTAACCTAGTCCATTTGTTAAAGACGCATCCCATACTAGGCCCCTAATAGTAGCCTAGCTAAGGACTCATCCCATATTAGGCCTTTAACATTGGGCTCACACCCCAATTGTTAAGTAGCTAGCATCCAACCCAAAACCGATTAATATTAAGTGGAGAGGCCCTCTAATACTTATACATTTCATTTTCTCTTGTTCTTTCCAATGTGGGACTAATTGGGATCCTAACACAAACCTTACATCACATGTAGAAGCACATCTCTTCAATCTTAACACATTAGAGCGGTCTGATATAGCCATATCTCAGCTGGAGAACAGCAAACTGATTGTGATAGAAGTGTAGGTGCAAATGTGATAGAACTGGAGAGCGATGTACATGAACCAAGCAGATGATCAACTTGATGGGCCATCACCTCCCTTTGAGCTGCTAGTTGAGGAGATTTCATTAACTTGATATATGACATTTATTTCTAGCATCGTCCTCAGCTCCCAGTTGTATACCGTCATCAGTAGTGCATTGCTTGCTTCTATTGGAAAAATCGGGAAGGAACACAAGGTACACAACATTTTCACTAGGCACACAAATTTCAAAATAAAAAATAAAAAATATAAAGTGAATCCCTTCTGAAGAAAATGTGCTTTCCGTCTATTTCTTCAAATTAATAGGTCTTTGAAGTAAAAAAGAATAGACATTCACATGTCAGAAGAAAAGTATAAGATGTACACTTAGAAACAAATGGTCATTTCCTTCCTTGTAAGTCAAACCGGCAAACATCGCACCTCCTCTGGAAGTGGATGATGATAATGATAAAAGATCAAAGATTTGGCCTTCGGTTGCAAAAGTCTTAATTTAGTTAAAGAGATAATTTAGTTTTTTTCCCAGTTAAAAATGGTTGGGTTTGACCCTAATTAGATTAGTTATTAGGAAAATGTGGGATATTTGGTCATTGGAAACAACAATAGTCCGAGTTATAAGGGAAAGGCTATATTTGATTAGATAAAAGTTTAAATAGGAATTGACTTGGTTCTCAACTTCTGTTGCTATCAAATATTAATTTCATGGGCTAATGGCTATTATTCATGTATCCTTTTTGTAGTCTCCACACTTTGATAGAGTTGTTCTTGTTCATGTTCACATGAGATGACCTACCTGAGTAATAAGATTTGTCTTGCGACCTGGCAAGAGATTGGCGTTGATAGGCTCAGTGACAAGCTCATATCTTCTATATAGTTTTTATCTCTCGCTAATTACTTGGAATTGGCTAAAGAGGGATCATATAAAGTTAACAACTATTAATAAATGTTTGGTTCTTCCTCGAGGCATCACGAACTACCTTTGGTTTTAATGTTTCACCCAGTTCCATGGAAAAGGAGACAAAAAATAATCAATCGGAAGAAGAGGTTGCACACTTCAATGTCGGTTCTTTTGGATTTATACTTGGCAAAGATATCCAGTTTCCCTTCTAGTGGCCTTTCATGAAAAGAATTTTGTTGTCCTTAAAGTCATTGCCACTGCATCAAAACTCTGAAATTTTGATGAGGGTTATGGTATTAGTTTAAAATCTTAGCATGTCCTCGCAAGTTGCAGCCAGAAGGTAGGCTTTTCACGCTGTTTTCATTTTCTTTTCTTTTCTTTTCTTTTTTTGAATAAATTATTTTGTTTGAAATCTTTTTCAAGACAAGTTTCCGACCGCTACTAAATTAAAGCAATAAAATAAGGCAAGCATGGGGATATGTCTTGAACCTTATACAAACACATAATAACCGGAATAGCTTATTTGATGCTCTCTCTTTTCTCAAATTTATATCATACTACAAGCACCTTTGTAATTAACTTTTTAAACAGCACTACTTTTTATTAGTTATGGACAATTTGGATGAACATGAATGCAGTAACTTTACATGGAGTACGGCTGAATATCAATATTAGATGGGTTACTTGCTTGCCATTAGTCACTGAGGCAGTAATAGATTGTAGTAATAACTGTCTAACTGTTGAAAACTGCACCCACAATTCTCATATGGCAACCTTCGTGTGTGCTGACTGGATTCAATTAAATTTTGGTGCAGCTAGGAATTCAAACGGTTGTCGGTGTTGGTATTATTGTTCGCAAAAACCAAGACCACGTATAGCTGGGAGAAAAACATGTCACAACTGATGTATCATACTCAGCAAGAAATTTAAGTACTATGGTGATACTTCACATGCAACCTTGCTGGAAATCGAATTTCATCATTGAAAGAGACTGACAAATAACACTAGCATGCCTGGCTTCAAGAAAAGGATGGGCATTGGAGTATAAAGCAATATCCCATTGCCATTCACACCATATGACAATCAATAACTAATTATATAGTTATAGACTATCCCACGCCGTCAGGGAAGGTAACACATGCAAATATTTGGGCCCAATCAGCTACAAATCAACCAACTAAACAAATATGGCTTGTGTTTTCTTTCATTTCGATATATTTGGGTGTCGGTCATTAAGAAAAGGATCCAGGTATGATTTGAACCTGTTTTAAGACCAGCTTAAAGTCCCTACCACCACAGCAAAAATCCTATGGTGGTGAGAGTTATGTGCAATAATTTTATACTTTAATAGGTTCAAATGGAAATTTGAAATACCCATATTCACTTAGCATCGACATAAAATATGGATGAAACAATCAGTACCTAATATCTTGTCTTTGTCCCATTTATAAATGTGCAAATATGAGCATTGCGATATTCTTGATCCTTTTGTTTATAATTAATATATTTTTATGCATTATCACTAACAACAACTGGTATATGATTAAAATAATATGTGCATCTTATTTGTATATTATGAACTATGCCCTTTTAAAGTTTTGTACTGTACATATCAATTTCAGTGAGTTAATATAGAACTTACCATTATTTGGATTTTTTAAGTACTATTCAGATATTCTTGCAATGTGAAATTATACAAATTAAAATTATGTTCGACAGACTCAAATATGGATAGCATTTCACATGTTCATATGATATATGAATGGTTTCTCAATATTTCAGGTTCGGATTTAGGGGTATCCACTGCTTTTTATGCCATTAAAGTTAAGAGTAATCATATGATGCTGATGGAGGAGGATACTGATGTAGAATGTATGTTGGTTACAAAACACACAACTTGAATTCTAATCTACCTAACAAAACCATGATCCAAAACAATATCATAGTCAACCCAAATCAAACAATGAATTTGGTAAATCTAACTATTCAAACCAGTCCAACCCAGTCTAAATCCAGTCTAACTATTCAACGAATTTGGCCTCAGAGGAACATTCATTGTTTTTTAAGGAGTTTAGATTTGTTTGGATGCAATTAGTGTGAACTCAGATATTTTATAAAAGTGTATCGTTAGGATTCGAGTGGAATTGAATTGTTTACTTATGAATCTCAACTATTAAGTATCTACCCTATTTCCAATGCGAGATCAACTCTATTAATTCCTAACAATTCCTCATTATTCTTTATTAATAACCTTATGGGCTTGTTTATAAACAGGATAAGACAACTTAATGACAGAATTGAAAAGATTTATTTGTTTAGGTGGCTTTTCCTTTTGCATTTTTAGTGTTTCGGTTGCATTTTTGATAGATATGTGGCTATGCCAATTCGATGGCTTTACCCGATGAAAAGATATTCGATGAATTGAATTGTTTACCTAATCCATGACTCCAGGTTATCTAATTATTCTGATATAAATATTTTGGCACCATATAGCAACGTCAAACCGTTCGAATCCCTAGTTTAAGATGTCCCTAATTGGTGCTGTAAAGATTGGTGGAACTGAAATCATAATTCCTACACGAATTGAACTGTTATAGGTATTGAGACAGATTCCTTCTGGAAGGTCTTCTATGATAAGAAGTTGAAAACCATTTGAGGTGATCAAAAGTAGTGTTCGCTCCCAAAAAAAGCAAGAGCAAATAGCAATAGTATTCATAAACTCAGGCCAGCAATTAAATAAAAATCAATAGTCTCTATGGTACTTATTACTTAAACCTTCCAAGAAAATAACTGTTCTTCTGAATGAATAAGGTAGAATCAAGACATCAACCAACACTGAGGAGCTTTGGGGGAGAAATCTAATGGATGCTAAAAAGAAGGGTCCACGTTATGCAGGTAGACAGATCACAGAAGCAATTTGCTTGCTAAAATGTTGATGCTAGTATATGGAGAAAAAATCATATCATATGGTCTCCATGGAGATGTCAATGCCTAATGTTTATCTGGATGTCATTAATGATGTGTAGAATGCATTAAACAATAATGCAAGAACAACTAGCAAGGAGAGATCCACTGCCTATCATCATAGGCTTACGCCAAGCATCACCGATGAAGACAGATACAGTATTGCTTATATTCGATTTGTTCCAAAACCGTCTTAAACTCAAATGGTAAATTTCACAAACCCAAATCAAACAACAATGAGAGTATATTACTACATTTGATAACTCTATCAAACAACAACAATCCCTACAGGCTACATCACGAAAAATAATAGCAAGAATAATGATCGAAGAAACCACACATACGTGTACTTGGCGAGAAGCACGGCGCGGTGGTATGCGACGGTGACGTCATACTTGGGGAAGTATCCGCCCCTCCACGCCTTCATCCGCTTCCACTTGCGGGCCCCGCCGTCGGCGGATCGAAGGATGCAGAGGAAGGAGACCAAGAAGTTCTCGTTCAGGGAATCCCCGACGAACCCGATCCTCTTCCCCCTCATGGAGCGGAGGAACCCCGCGGGGTCGACGCGGGGGAGGGCGGGGCAGCCGCGCGGGGCCCACGCCCAGGAGTTGATGCGGGGCATGCCGTCCCTGCCGTTCCTGAGGCAGTTCCAGGCGTTGCGGTGGAAAGGGCAGTCGGAGTCGTACAACGGGGGCGGGCGTCGAGGGTCGAAGACCCATTCGCCTGCCGTCAGATCGCAGCGGTGTTGGGATCGGATGTTGTTGGAGCTAGCGGATGGGATGGAGGAGTAGGGACGGAGGAGGGTGTTAGAGGTGGTGGTCGAGTAGTGGAGGAGGAGGGTTAGTGAAAGGAGTAGGAGAAGAAGAGAGAGGAGTTGGGGGCATCTCTTGGCGGAGATGTTGGAGGCGGAGAAAGTCAGCCATGGGCGGTGCATTTGGTAGGTTTGGGGATTTTTGGTGGGTTGTAGGTGGCTTTTCATTCGTTTATAATGGGCCACCTTTGGCCCAATTCCCCAGGGCTGCGAATCTATTATGCGAATGAAGATTTTATTGAATTTTTGTCTATTCGTGACATCAAATTATGACTAGGACAAAATGTTTGGAAGAATGTGTGGCCTATTGGAGTGTGGGTGAGTAGTTGGGTGTGTAGAGTAGAGTGTTTTGGTGGAACCCCAAACAAAAATCCACCACATTCTCCTTATTTGCAAGTTTGTCATTGTTCCCTAATAACACCCAAAGACCAATTATCTTCCCTATATTTACGGATTTGCAATCGATCTTTTTCCGCTTTGCTCCCGTGTTTTTTTGCGCTGTATTCCTTGCTTTTGTGCCCATTTGTGACGACTGACCAATGGTTTCCTTTCGCCGTCAGTATTGCGTCTGGGAGACGATTGTCCCCGTCGTTCTTGTGCTCGGGAGACGACTGCCCCGTCGCCATTTCGCCCGTGAACCGGCTGTCCCATCGGTTTCGCACCCGGGAGACGACATTCGCCGTGCCCTCCGCGCACGGACATTCGCTATTATTCTATAAAAGAGAAATTTATCAAAGAGTCGTGCTATTTACCCCGAAGATGCTTCGGTGTATGCACGGAATTTGTTGTTGAGAAGACTCATGCGAGCCAATGAAGCGAGAAAAGCAACAGCTTAGAGAGCGAAACTGAAGCGAAGATCAAAAGGTGTGCCCTCCATCAAATCCGCTTATTTCTTTATCTCTAATTAATCACACCCTCCTCCGTCTAAAAACACAGCTGACAGCTTACCATCTTCCCCCGAGGCACTGATTAAAGCGCGTGAAGGCCCTCCATCACCGTCTACCCTTTCCATACCGGCGAGCTCATCCACCATAAGACGCGACCAAGCACCCCCTCCACCAAGCGGCAAGCCGCCGCAAGTGAAGCCCCGGAGCCGAGCTTCCTCCGTCGACTCAAAGCTCCCTCCCCCTGGCTCCTCCCACACAGAAAGAAGAGAGAAAAAGAAAACAGTGGCGAAAAGAGAGGATGAAGGAAAGAGAGAGGACGAAGAAGATAAAAAATAGATTTGAAAAAAAATATACACAGAGATCTCTCTTCCTCACTCACCCTTGCTCTCTCCCTCCCGAGCTGCCAAATCCGTCAACCACTGAGATCCTTCACCCCGCCGCCATCGCCAATGCATGCATCTCAATCGTTCACACAAACATATGCTAAAATACATGCACGTGTATTAATCACTTGAAAAGGTTTAAATTGTCGAATATTGCAACCACTCAATTTCTTGATCAACAGGGAGCCATGCAATGGGAGAGGCCTCCATTCAAATTCTTGCCACCATGCTTCCGATCACCGTCTGAAAGGCTTCAAGCGATAGAGACATCCTTAAGAGGCATGGAGATGGCTCTCTCTTCAACAACTTCATCTCATCTCAAATCACTTGGTGATCATCTTCAGCTCAAAGATGACATCCTCAGCCTTCAAAATACAATGAGCCTCAAAATCAGGGGTGTTGCTAACTCCAAGTCCGAAAAAGATGACACCATGGACAAAATCCTTCAAACCTTTCATGATCTCACACAAACCCCCCAAAGACTCCCATCACTCTTCTTCCTCTTCTGCATGAAGCTCCTCTTCGACGGCACCCTAACCCTAGCCGCTACCCAGCCATTGCCTCAAGAGGATAGTACTAAGGTGATTCCGGTGACCTAGCACGAGGACAAATCATTCAAACAAGAGGAAGATCAAGAAAAGGAGAACTCAAACTCCATTGTAGTCAATAATAGAATTACAATGATACAAAGCATATGTGCTATGAACCGAAGCACCAAAAAGGTAGTCATTGCACTTAAATGCTCGCTCTCATTAGGCCTAGCCATCTTCTTGGGCCTCCTCTTCAGCAAAGGGAACGGGTACATGGCCGGGCTGGCTGTGGTCATCAAGTTCTCTCCGTCTGACAAGTCAACGTTTAGGCTGGCCAGTGTCAGGGCACATGGGACCGCCGTCGGATCGGTTTTCGGCCTACTAGGCTCGTTAGCCTCCCAGAAGCTCATGGGAGTGCGAATGCTTTGTCTGCGCTCTGCCGTTCAACGCCGACGCCCGGATCCCCTTGATTCTGTTAGATGACCACTCCACCACCATTGGATCCCTATTGAACCCCTTTAACTACTGCAAGTCCCCTTTGACTCCTCTGATCATTGTTTTTCTGCTGCGACGTGCGACAACGACCATTGCACGAATCTGTCCCCTTCGTCTTCTCACGGCCGCACACCGCTGTACGCTGATACCGTCGGCCACCCACCGGGCCGAGCAACCCCCACTGACCTCCTTCAATCACCGACAGCCCCCTTTGCCCTTCGGAGTTCACGCGCGTCGCCGAACTCGCGTGTTTTTCCCAGAAGTTGGCGCCGTCGTGAAGAATCGTTGCGCTACCCGCAACGGGAGAGAGATCGTCGCTTGCTCGCTATTCGTGACTCCACCTCGCTATCCAGAAATGTCTCGTTGTGCTACCCGTGGCTGAGACGTTGCAGAAGATGCGGATCCATTGCCGTTCAGACCCGACATCCTCTTTTCGATCAACGTCAAAAGGTTAGTCCTCTAACGAGTAGTAAGAACCCACACTGTAGCAAATCGAAAACCTAATCTAAAAATCGTCAACAATAACTAAATTTCATTTCTGCTCCTTTAAAACGTTGCAAAATATTAGACATCGACGAAGGACTGAATATCTATGCACATAGGATAGATCGTCGACTAGACTGAACCAAAACAAAAACGTGACTGTGACTGCTAGGGTAGCCCCGTTGAACCTAGAAATGAACTCTAATAGGAATGATGAAAAATGTGTCCTGACACCGCCGTTGACCCGTTTCAGACGGAACCTCACTGACGCACAACTTTGATGGGATACTACGGACAGACGACGCTCTCGCCACCGCAGGCAAGTGTTTACACTTATGTTCTTACGGCCATGTTTAGGCCTTACCCTTCTTAGGAAGTTAAAGAACATTTAAAGAGAACCGGACGTGAAATGTTAGCGTCTCGGACCCCCTTGACAGCTTAGACTTGACAACGAAGTCTAAGCACAACAACAACAACAACAACAACTGACACCTTAGGGTTTTCCTGTGTGTGCGTGCGTGTGGACCCCTAGAAGAACAACTCCTTATACTTGTCATGTCGTGTCCTGTTACAAAAGCCTTCCAGCGTTTCAGATGCTTCCCAAGCTAAAGGGAGTGATCTCTGTTACAGTTTCACCTACGGAACGTTCGTCACTCACCTAGCAGAGTGAGAGATACACTACAGACCGTGGAGATAGAGACACTCACCTAGCAAAGTGATTGGTCCTATACAGTGGTACAGATTCACCTACGGGACGTTCGTCGCTCGCCTAGCAGAGTGAGAGTTACACTACAGACCGTGGGGATAGAGGCACTCACCTAGCAGAGTGAGTGGTCCTATACTGTCTTGTCTTGAGCACTTGGGTTTGGGGTAGGGTTGAGCGGTCACACGGGGAGAGGGTCTGGCCGCCCTCAAATTGTAAGGCGTGAACCCTTCGTGACACACACGGTACTTCTTATCTTGTCCTGTCCCGTCTAGCTTAGTCCTGTAGCCGGTAGCACACGCTACGGCCTGTCGCGTTTTACTTTCCTGCTCCGCTTTACTTTATCTTGTCTTGTCCCGTCTAGCTTAGTATAACCGTCATGTCATAACAACAGCATGTTAATCAACCAATAAAATGTGGCTCTTAAATTACCTTACACTCGCAGTAGAGTCTCACCTCTTCCGTGTAGACTTTACCTGACGTACAGTTCCTTTTCTCTTGGGTGTTGTACGTCAGGTGTTGAGCCAGAGTACGTGGACGAGCCGGACATACCCGAGTACTTGGAGCCAGAGGACGTCGACCCGGAGTACGTACCTGACGAGGACCAGGCTTAGAGGTCTTTTCCGTCGCTGCCTTACAGAGGTTATTACTTTTTAGCTGAGTGTGTAGCACCACTTTACCTTCTGCCTAGGTTGGGTGCTTCGCACCATTAGTTTTCTTTTCTGCAGCTTGTTGCCATGCTTAGGCTTCTTTTATTAGACTTGTCATATGCTGGATATCGTCTCTTTTATATAATGAATGCATCCTTCTTTCTGTACTTTCTGTTGTTCCGAATTTTAAAAATGCAAGAACATGAAATTTTTAAATGGTATCCCTACAGACGCTTATTGGGTCCGAACCTCACAGCTCCGGCCCATGCGGACCTTCGTCACGTCTTGCTTCTGTCGTTTTGGGAAGCGGGGCGTGACAGGTTTTAGTGAGGTAGAAGGTTTCACTTGAGTAGACCTGCGTCTTAGACGTCTGGATCCAAATCCAAACCCCCTTCGTAGTCTTGCTAAGACTAGTCGGGAGAATAGGAAGAAGCGAGAGAAAGAATAGTTTAGTCGTAGATCAAGCTTGCTCTAAAATCCGGAGCTACTCAATCGAAGACTTAGTGTGTAGTTTAATTTTGTCGCAGTAGGATAGATCCATCTTGGGGTGGTCAGATCCACTCCAAGTTGGCATAGATCTGGCTAGGTTCTGGCTCCCTCAGGGCCTAGCTAAATTGTTTAGCTAGCAAGTTTTAATTTTCCGCTGCGCTTTATGCCTCTGTGGTCCGTCCGACTTAAGACGGGCACAGATCTGAGCTCTGAGGATCCGCCAAAACCCCTACAGTGCTCTGCGTCTTCACCAGCTTCTTGCAGCGTAGCTGCGTGTACGTGTAAGTCGGTGCGATCTGTGCGCTGCTCTCGGTTATGGTCATCCTAGGCCGGAAGGACTGTGGGCCCCATATAACGTTCACGATCAACAAGCTCACCAAGACCTACATTGGAATATGCTGTGTTGTCTTCGCCGAGATCTTGCTCCAGCCGAAGAGGGTGGCCTCGACTCTGGCGAGAAGCCAACTGTCGAAGAGCCTTCACGTGCTTCATCAGTGTGTCGGCTCGCTGATGGATTCGGTAGACTTGATGAAGGAGAGGGAGAAGACGTTGAGGAAGCTAGTGAAAGTGATGAAAGGTTATAGCTTATAGGCTGAACTTGAGCCAAACTTCTGGTTCTTGCCATTCCCCGTTGCTTGTTATAACAAGCTTCACGGCTCCCTTGCAAAGATTGGGGACATTTTGGTCTGTTTGGTACACAGCACGAATGTGTAACGACTGCTTTTCATGTATCTGGATTTTATATATTATAATATATGTTTTGGTGGATTTTCTCCTCTTGTGTGGTTTTCGTCTCCGTAGTTTTCATTTTCGATCGATTCGTCGTATTTTCTCGCTTCTTTATTAGGATTGTCGATTTCGAAGTTTGTCACTCGTGACGGGCTTCATAACGGTCGTATCTAACTATTAGATCAAGCCTAGGAGTCTTAGGAATCGATCCCGGGGCCCCGCGCTCCGTATCGGTACTTTCTGTGCTCATTAGCCGGTGTAAGAAGGGCCACCGACCGACTAGATGACGATCCAGTCGGTCGGCAATCCTTCTTGGACCGACTAGTTAGCTTTCTAAATTTCTCAGGAGTTACTGTTTATCGTTAGTCGGTCTAAGAACGTTGGTTGACCGACTAGGTTGCAAACTAGTCGGTCAGCAATGCTTCTTGAACCGACTAACTCATCAAATTATTTTTGTATCAGTTACTGTTTACTCTTAGTCGGTCTAAGAACGTTCATCGACCGACTAGTTTCCAAACTAGTCGGTCAGTACTTGTTCATGGACCGACTAACTCTAGAATCTTAATTTCACCTGTAGCTACTGTTTACACTTAGTCGGTCTGCGTTGGTCGACCGACCGACTAGTTGTCAAACTAGTCGGTCAGTGGTTGTTCTTTGACCGACTAACTAGTGCTGTAAACCCTAGTTTTGCCCTAGCCGCCAGCCTAGCCTATAAATACCCAACCCAAACGTTTTCTTCCCCTCCAACTCGACCCTAAACCCTAAAATCGCCCCCATTGATCCCCCACCTTCCTCCAAGCTCCATTGCTTCATTCCAAGCCCTAAATCCATCATCCAAACCATCCATCTACCCTATCTACCTCTCATCTTCCCCAAAATCTCACCAAAACCCATCAAATCCCCAAATCCCCCAAAACCCTAGTTTCCCCAATCTTCTCCAATCTTCTCCAGATTTGATCCTAGGGTTCCCCGGAGTGTTCCTTCCGTCTCCTCTCGGTAAGAGATCGATCTACCGTTGTTTTTATAACTTATTTATAATTTTGGTGAAACCCTAATTAATTTCATGTGTTTGGTGTTTGTTTCCCCCTAAACAGCGATTTCCTCGTAGATAGCATCCGTGTGACGAGATTGACCGTCATCCCCGGTGCTAGGCAAGTGAAACTTGCCACTTAGGGTTTAGGCCATGTTTTAGGCCATTTGCATGTTGTAGGCGTAAAAGAGGCTAGGCGACGAAATGAAACTCGCCTAGGCGCAAATTGGGGAATTAGCTTGACAACGAAGCTAATTCCGACTATTAGCATGTTGCATAATTACCATGTCATGTTTACTTTCAATTAACGGTACGCGAATATGTTCATGTCATTGCATTTTGCCTGTCACGTTTAATTTAAATTAACGGTACGCAAATATCTGTTCATGTCTTTGCATAGTGATTATTCATCGTGATTGCGTAGCGCACGCTACAATATTATATTCCTGGCTCGTGTTCCAGAAGCGAGCTTAGTGAGTTGGAAACCCCAACGCTCGACACATATGGGTGGGGTAAGAGATAAGCGGCCTGAGCCCCGAGTTGGCCTGATCCGCCACTCCGGCCAGCAGGTGGACTCTCTAGTGCACAAGTGATTAATAGTGATAGAGATAAGCGGCCTGAGCCACGAGCTGGCCAGCAGGTGGACTCTCTATGCACTAAGTGTTTACCATTGACAAGTGATTAATAGTGGTAGAGATAAGCGGCCTGAGCCACGAGCTGGCCAGCAGGTGGACTCTCTATGCACTAAGTGATAAGTGATAAGTGATAAGTGATAAGTGATAAGTGATAAGTGTTAAATGATAAGTGATTAGTGATTTGGTAGCTTTTGCTACATATTGCATGCTTGCTTCTCTTTTTAAACTGTTGCATCATGCTTAACTGCCATGTCATTACTTAATACTATAACTGCTAGGTTGCTAGATGCCTCACTTTCAGTTTCCTTGCCCAAGTCTTTTAGACTTGCTGACATGTGCCCCTTTACTCTTTTGGGTGACACATGTTAGATCCTGAGCCCGAGTACCTCGTTGAGGACGAGGTGTTTGCTGACGCCGAGCCCGAGCTTGTGTTTGACGGGGAGTACGTGGACACTGGGGACCAGTCCTAGTGTCTCCGTTGCGTTTTATTTTTGTTAGACAGTTGTTTGTTATTGGTGCGTGGCACCCATACCTTGTTATGTTGTTGCTTTTGTTGGCCTTGTTCTGGGCCTTTAGACTCTTTTCTTTTAGCCTGGTGGCTTTTCTGGATGTTGAACTTATTTGTGATGCTGGACAATATTGGTGAGATGTGAATTTTATTTCAGTCTCTCCTTGTGTTATTATTGCTATTCTGTTGTGGTTACAGGGACCTGTTTATGTATTGTGGACGCTTATCGGGTTTGGGGGCTTCACAGCTCCACTCTCGTGCGGACCTTTTCACGTCTCGCCTCCATTTTAGGGAAGCGGGTCGTGACAGGTTTTAGTGGTGGCCCATGCAGGTCCTCTTCTGTAACTGCGATTTTTGGAATAGCGATAATAACATTAGAATGTCCAATAAACTAAGTTCGACGTTCGAGTCATAAGCTATGAGTCTAATCTGATTTGTTTTCCGTGTCACTAGATGGCAGGAAGACGTTTCACCCGTGGTGGGGGCAGTGGTGCGCTCCCTCATGATGAGGAGCCTGAGCGGGAACCCACCAGCGGTGAGATGATGCGGATGATGATCCAGATGATGCAAGTGCAGCAGGGCGTGCTTTTGCAAGTCCAGAATGCTCCACCTGCTCGAGCTGCCCGGGTTCTTCCGGATGCCCCTCGCTCTGAGCCAGGAGCGAAGCAATTTCGGGAGCTGGGTCCCGCATATTTTGATGGTTCTGAGGGTCCTTTGGCGGCCGATGAGTGGATTCGGAACGTCGAGGACAATCTGAAGATGGCCAAGATCACCCCGGCTGGATGGGTTGATTTGGCGAAGAGGCAGCTGAAGGATAACGCCAGGAATTGGTGGGATGCTGAAGAGAAGTTGTTGGTGGAGCCGATAGCTTGGGCTACCTTCAAAGCCAGATTTGAGTGTGAGTTCTTCCCGAAGGCTGCCAAGGAGGAGATGCTGCAGCGTTTTATCGATCTGAAGCAGGGGAATTCGTCGGTGGACATGTACCACCAGGAGTTCATGAGGCTTAGTCGGTTTGCGCCGAAGATGGTGCAGGACGCTGAGGAGAGAGCTCAGAGGTTCCTGCAGGGGCTTGCTTCGGAGCTCCAGAGCTTTGTGACCTCCTCTGACCGGGAATCTTATCAGAAGGTTCTAGTAGCTGCCAAGAGGCAGGAGCTGCTCGTGAACCAGAGGAGAGGATCTGTGGTTGGTGCTGGGAAGAGGCCTGTGGAACAGGCGAGAGCTGTGGTTAGGCCTGGATTCAGGCCGAACCAGCCTGTTCAGTTTAAGAGGCTAGTAGGGCCTGCTCGGAGGACTTGCCATTTTTGTGGCAAGGAGGGCCATGTCAAGGAATCGTGTAGGAGGTTCTTGGGGCAATGTATCGCCTGCGGAGATCCTGCCCATGCTCTCAGGGAGTGCCCGAGGTTGAAGCAGCCTTGGAAGGCACCTATTGCTGCCCAGCCGTTGCAGCAGCGAGCGTCTGTTCCTGCTGGACGTGGAGCAGCTCTTGTTCCGCAGAGGCAGGCTTTTAAGCAGGCTGCTCCGCCGAGGAGGCAGGCTTTTCTGATGACCGCTGCGGAGAGCGAAGCTGTGGATGAGGTTATCGCAGGTAATCCTCATTCTAGCTATTACTTTCCTATTTGGTCTTGATTGCTAGATTATGTTGTTTGCTTGAACTTGCTTGTTTGCTAGACTAGGGTTTGATTGTTAATTGATTGATTAGGTGTGATTTTGGTGTGCACATTTCCTGCACGAGTCCTCTTTGACTCTGGTGCATCGATGTGCATTATTTCTCGGAGCTTCGTGGAGAGGCATTCCTTGTCGACGTCCCCTCTCCCCAAGAGTTGGAATATCGTTACAGGGAATGGTGTGGTCTCGGTGCATCGTGGTTGCAATTCTTGCTCGTTGGTGGCCTGTGGACATGAGCTTTTTGCTGATTTCATTGTCCACGACATCATCAACTATGATGCAGTTCTTGGGATGGACTGGCTTGCGAGCTTCTATGCTACGATCGACTGTCGGAGGAAGAAGGTGGTGTTCGAGATTCCCGGACATCCAGTATTCGAGTTCAGTCGTGGTAGCGGTTCGCTTGGTCCTGTCAGATTTCGGGCCAGGCCGGTGGAGGCTGTGGCTATGCAGATGGAGCTGGAGTGGCCAGCTGTGGTGCGAGATTTTGGCGACGTCTTCCCCGAGGAGATGTCTGGTTTGCCGCCTGATCGAGCTTTGGAATTTTCTATCGATCTTGTTCCAGGTGCGCAGCCGATTTCGAAGGCGCCGTATCGTATGGCACCTGCAGAGTTAGAAGAGTTGCGGAAGCAGTTGGATGAGCTTTTGCAGAAGGGTTATATTAATCCTAGTGTGTCTCCGTGGGGAGCACCGGTGTTGTTGGTTAAGAAGAAGGATGGTTCGCGTCGCATGTGCGTGGACTATCGGGAGTTGAATGCGGTGACCATTAAGAATAAATACCCGTTGCCTCGCATCGATGATATCTTTGATCAGCTTGGAGGTTCGAGGGTGTTTTCTAAGTTGGATTTGAGGAGTGGTTACCATCAGTTGAAGGTGAAGAAGGGAGATGTTCCGAAGACAGCGTTCAGGACGAAGTATGGACACTATGAGTTTGTGGTTATGCCTTTCGGCGTAACTAACGCGCCCGCAGTTTTCATGAATCTGATGAACCTGATTTTCTACGACTTTTTGGATAAGTTTGTCGTTATTTTTATTGACGACATCCTGATATATTCAGAGTCGGAGGAAGAGCATGCCTCGCACTTGAGGACGGTGTTGGAGATTTTGAGGAAGCATCGGTTGTATGCTAAGTTTTCGAAGTGCGAGTTTTGGCTGGATCGAGTTGCTTTTCTGGGGCATGTGGTGTCTGGAGGTGGTATTTCTGTGGATCCCGAGAAGATTAGGGCCATCAGGGAGTGGCCTGTTCCGTCGTCTGCGTCTGAGATTCGGAGTTTTCTCGGACTTGCTGGTTATTATCGGCGATTCATTAAGGACTTTTCCCGTATTGCTGAGCCGATGACCAGGTTGACGCGGAAGGAGGTTGCTTTTGTTTGGTCGGGTGATTGTGAGAGTGCTTTTGGTATTCTGAAGGAGAGGTTGACGACTGCCCCTATTCTTGTTGTGCCTGATCGCAGCGGTGGATTTGAGATCTTTTGCGATGCTTCCGGCAAGGGTCTCGGTTGTGTGTTGCATCAGCATGGGCATGTTGTGGCGTATGCGTCTCGTCAGCTTAAGGTTCATGAGAAGAATTACCCGACGCATGATTTGGAGTCGGCTGCCGTTGTGTTTGCTCTTAAGATTTGGAGGCACTTCTTGCTGAGTGAGAAAGTGAAGATTTTCACCGATCACAAAAGCTTGAAGTATATTTTCACTCAGAAGGAGCTCAACATGCGACAGCGTCGATGGTTGGAGCTTATGGCGGATTATGATATTGATTTGCAGTATCACCCTGGCAAGGTGAATGTGGTTCCAGATGCTTTGAGTAGGCTGCCAGCGGTGATGATTTTGACCTCGCAGTGGAGATTGCAGCAGGATTTTTGCGAGTCTGGAGTGGAAATTGTTCTTCCTGGGGAGGCTTCTACGTTGATGTACATGCAGGTACAGTCGACGATCGTGGATCGGATTAAGGCTGGCCAGGCTGAGGATCCGAAGCTGGTGAGGATTCGGGAGATGGTGGAAGCCGGTCTGCGGACTGACTTCTTGATTCATGAGGATGGCTCGCTGAGGTTTGGAGCCAGGTTGTGTGTGCCTGCTGGGGATATCAGAGAGGAGCTGATGGTGGAGGCACACAGTTCGCCGTATTCTGTGCATCCTGGTGGCACCAAGATGTACCAGGATCTTCGTCTGAATTATTGGTGGCATGGTATGAAGAGGAGCGTGGCTCGGAGTGTAGCCAAGTGCTTGGTTTGCCAGCAAGTAAAGGCGGAGCATCAGCGTTCGGCCGGGTTGCTACAACCGCTTCCGATTCCGGAGTGGAAGTGGCAACACATCACTATGGATTTCGTGACTGGACTACCTCGGAGTCCGAAGCAGAATGACGCGATTTGGGTGATCGTGGATCGATTGACCAAATCTGCGCACTTTATTCCGTTCCGAGTGGGACAATCCACTGAGGCGCTAGCAAGGAGATATATGGAGGTAAAATTCTTTTACTCTCCGTCTTTAATTCCTTTTCCTAGTTTAGATAGTGATGTAACGTGAATCGTGCAGGAAGTTGTGCGACTTCACGGAGTCCCCGTGAGTATCGTGTCTGACAGAGACACGAGGTTCACATCTCAGTTCTGGCAGAGTTTGCAGAAGAGCTTGGGTACGCGTCTGAGTTTCAGCACGGCGTACCATCCGCAGACGGATGGCCAGTCCGAGAGGACGATTCAGATTTTGGAAGACATGCTGAGGGCGTGCATGTTGGATTTCAAGGGTTCGTGGGAGGACCATCTACACTTGGTGGAGTTCTCTTACAACAACAGCTTCCAGGCGAGTATTGGCATGGCGCCTTTCGCCGCTCTTTATGGGAGGAAATGTCGATCGCCATTGAGTTGGGATGACGTTGGTGATCGGGAGTTGTTGGGACCTGAGATGATCGTGGAGGCCGTGGATATCGTCAGGAATATTCGGGAGAGGTTGAGAATTGCTCAGGACCGTTTTAAGCATTGGGCGGATGCTAAACGTCGTCCTTTGGAGTTTCAGCCGGGTGACCATGTGTTCTTGAAGATTTCCCCGAATCGTGGTGTGATTCGTTTTGGGAAGCGTGGAAAGTTGAGCCCGCGATACATTGGACCGTTTGACGTTTTGGAGAGGGTTGGCGAGGTAGCTTATCGCTTGGCCTTGCCGCCGTCTTTGGAAGGAGTTCACAATGTTTTCCATGTGTCGCAGCTTCGTCGATACATTAGCGATCCGTCTCATGCGGTGGATTTTTCGGAGATTACCGTTCGCCCCGATATGACGTATGACCAGCATCCAGTGCAGATTCTGGACAGGCGTCAGAAATCGCTTCGGAACAAGATTGTTAATCTTGTGAGGGTGATGTGGCGACACGGTTCACCTGGAGAGTCTACTTGGGAGAATGAGGATGAGATGCGAGAGCGTTTTCCACTTTTGTTTCCGGACTCGTGAGTTTTGGAAATTCCGAGGACGGAATTTTTCTTAAGTTGGGGAGGATGTAACGACTGCTTTTCATGTATCTGGATTTTATATATTATAATATATGTTTTGGTGGATTTTCTCCTCTTGTGTGGTTTTCGTCTCCGTAGTTTTCATTTTCGATCGATTCGTCGTATTTTCTCGCTTCTTTATTAGGATTGTCGATTTCGAAGTTTGTCACTCGTGACGGGCTTCATAACGGTCGTATCTAACTATTAGATCAAGCCTAGGAGTCTTAGGAATCGATCCCGGGGCCCCGCGCTCCGTATCGGTACTTTCTGTGCTCATTAGCCGGTGTAAGAAGGGCCACCGACCGACTAGATGACGATCCAGTCGGTCGGCAATCCTTCTTGGACCGACTAGTTAGCTTTCTAAATTTCTCAGGAGTTACTGTTTATCGTTAGTCGGTCTAAGAACGTTGGTTGACCGACTAGGTTGCAAACTAGTCGGTCAGCAATGCTTCTTGAACCGACTAACTCATCAAATTATTTTTGTATCAGTTACTGTTTACTCTTAGTCGGTCTAAGAACGTTCATCGACCGACTAGTTTCCAAACTAGTCGGTCAGTACTTGTTCATGGACCGACTAACTCTAGAATCTTAATTTCACCTGTAGCTACTGTTTACACTTAGTCGGTCTGCGTTGGTCGACCGACCGACTAGTTGTCAAACTAGTCGGTCAGTGGTTGTTCTTTGACCGACTAACTAGTGCTGTAAACCCTAGTTTTGCCCTAGCCGCCAGCCTAGCCTATAAATACCCAACCCAAACGTTTTCTTCCCCTCCAACTCGACCCTAAACCCTAAAATCGCCCCCATTGATCCCCCACCTTCCTCCAAGCTCCATTGCTTCATTCCAAGCCCTAAATCCATCATCCAAACCATCCATCTACCCTATCTACCTCCCATCTTCCCCAAAATCTCACCAAAACCCATCAAATCCCCAAATCCCCCAAAACCCTAGTTTCCCCAATCTTCTCCAATCTTCTCCAGATTTGATCCTAGGGTTCCCCGGAGTGTTCCTTCCGTCTCCTCTCGGTAAGAGATCGATCTACCGTTGTTTTTATAACTTATTTATAATTTTGGTGAAACCCTAATTAATTTCATGTGTTTGGTGTTTGTTTCCCCCTAAACAGCGATTTCCTCGTAGATAGCATCCGTGTGACGAGGTTGACCGTCATCCCCGGTGCTAGGCAAGTGAAACTTGCCACTTAGGGTTTAGGCCATGTTTTAGGCCATTTGCATGTTGTAGGCGTAAAAGAGGCTAGGCGACGAAATGAAACTCGCCTAGGCGCAAATTGGGGAATTAGCTTGACAACGAAGCTAATTCCGACTATTAGCATGTTGCACAATTACCATGTCATGTTTACTTTCAATTAACGGTACGCGAATATGTTCATGTCATTGCATTTTGCCTGTCACGTTTAATTTAAATTAACGGTACGCAAATATCTGTTCATGTCTTTGCATAGTGATTATTCATCGTGATTGTGTAGCGCACGCTACAATATTATATTCCTGGCTCGTGTTCCAGAAGCGAGCTTAGTGAGTTGGAAACCCCAACGCTCGACACATATGGGTGGGGTAAGAGATAAGCGGCCTGAGCCCCGAGTTGGCCTGATCCGCCACTCCGGCCAGCAGGTGGACTCTCTAGTGCACAAGTGATTAATAGTGATAGAGATAAGCGGCCTGAGCCACGAGCTGGCCAGCAGGTGGACTCTCTATGCACTAAGTGTTTACCATTGACAAGTGATTAATAGTGGTAGAGATAAGCGGCCTGAGCCACGAGCTGGCCAGCAGGTGGACTCTCTATGCACTAAGTGATAAGTGATAAGTGATAAGTGATAAGTGATAAGTGATAAGTGTTAAATGATAAGTGATTAGTGATTTGGTAGCTTTTGCTACATATTGCATGCTTGCTTCTCTTTTTAAACTGTTGCATCATGCTTAACTGCCATGTCATTACTTAATACTATAACTGCTAGGTTGCTAGATGCCTCACTTTCAGTTTCCTTGCCCAAGTCTTTTAGACTTGCTGACATGTGCCCCTTTACTCTTTTGGGTGACACATGTTAGATCCTGAGCCCGAGTACCTCGTTGAGGACGAGGTGTTTGCTGACGCCGAGCCCGAGCTTGTGTTTGACGGGGAGTACGTGGACACTGGGGACCAGTCCTAGTGTCTCCGTTGCGTTTTATTTTTGTTAGACAGTTGTTTGTTATTGGTGCGTGGCACCCATACCTTGTTATGTTGTTGCTTTTGTTGGCCTTGTTCTGGGCCTTTAGACTCTTTTCTTTTAGCCTGGTGGCTTTTCTGGATGTTGAACTTATTTGTGATGCTGGACAATATTGGTGAGATGTGAATTTTATTTCAGTCTCTCCTTGTGTTATTATTGCTATTCTGTTGTGGTTACAGGGACCTGTTTATGTATTGTGGACGCTTATCGGGTTTGGGGGCTTCACAGCTCCACTCTCGTGCGGACCTTTTCACGTCTCGCCTCCATTTTAGGGAAGCGGGTCGTGACAGAATGTCTTGGCACAATAGTGCTACGAGATTGAGGGGGAAATGAGAGAATTTATGAATAGTTGTGTGGGTTTACGAATGAGGGTGAGGGAGTGAGTTTGCTGTGTTTTTAGACGGAGGAGGGTGAGATTAATTAGAGATAAATAAATGAGCTGATTTGATGGAGGGCCCACCTTCTGACCTTTGCTTCAGTTTCTCTCTTCGAGCAGTCGCTTCTCTCACTTCACGGGCTCGCACGAGTCTTCTCAGCAACAAATTCTGTGCATACATCGAAGCATCTTCGGTGTATATAGCACGACTCTTGGACAAAGCCCATGCTTTGAGTGTCAAATCATGCTACGTCAACGAGCAATTGCTCAAATGGCATTCTCTTTTCCATCCTTTCTGGGAGGTGTAGTGTAACGACCCGCTTTCAGGAGGCCATTACTTATTTGATTACATTTGCAGGTCTGTAGATCACCAGTGAAAAAAATATAGCCACGATGCAGAGATATAGAAAAATACTCAAATTGTGTCCATTTATTACAATCCATACTGTACAATATGTTCCAACAAAGATACATGAAAGAAAGGAAGTACATATGTGAAAATAACTTTAAAAGCTGCGGTCTCAGGGTCGAACTCTGACTCTGCTAACTCAGGAGCGTCTACCTCAACATGCACGTCGTCTACGGGGCCACGAAAATGGAACCGTAGGTAAGTCACAATAATTCCAAAAGTAGAAATAAAAGCAGTGCACAAGTATAGAACATGTTAAGTAAAGGCAGGCTAAAGAAGTAGCCATAAACAAGTGCGACAAGAAAAGTAAATGCAGTCATGCATACAGGTGCGGTAAGTAAAGTAAAGTGCATGTAATGCATGCAAGAGCAATAAGTAAAGTACGAGTGGCTACACAAGTGTAATAAGTAACGTGCATGCAATACATAAAGTAAAGGTGACTGTGCAAGCAGTAACTACAATAAAACTACGTGACTCAAGCCGGAGAGTATGATATGCAACCATTGAGTTCATCTCTTGCATGGGTGCGCTTACCCAGACGAATGTCGGAACACAAGCAGCGGTACATGTATTTTACCGAAACACAGGCAGCGGTACAGGATGTCGAAACACAGGCAGCGGTACATGAAGATGAACTCCAGACACTCCTACACTCTCTCAAACTGTGAGTTACCCCAAACCCAATGAAGGGTGAAGTGTCCTATGTACATGTTTTATACGGGATGTTCCACAAGACATTCCACATGATGTTCCACATGATATTCCACAAGATATTCCACACATGAAATTCCATACAATAATTTATTAGCATTCACTGGGTCATATATGGCATGCAGCAGGTGGTGTAACTGTTTCAATGTGAGCAATCGTGCAACAAGTGTATCTGTTGAGTATTGATTCTCCTGATTTGGTTTTGATGATGAACAAACATAAATATTGGGTACTAATTCTCTTTGAGCGCAGTTATGGAGATCGCCGCCAAATTACTTTGTAGATCTCAAGCGACGTCCCAAGACTTTCTTAGAGCGCGTGATCGTTGTGCCTGAAGCTTCGTTGAAGCTCAAGGAGTTATTAATGAAGTCAAGGGATTCGGATTCTCCATGTTGAAGCTTTGAAGACGGTTTGTCGTGTTATTTATTTGGTCTTCTATCTTCATTTCATATAATTTTTAGTCTTGAGTAGTACTTGCCTAGTTATTCCTCTTTCTATTCTTGCTTATCTCTAGGATTATCTTAGAAGTCATTAGAAAGTTTTTCCTTAGCTTATCGCGTCTTTTCATGACTTTCTGTGCATCTTAGTTGGTTCAAGAAGAAGGACCAACTGACTAGATGACGATCTAATCGGTTGGAAATCCTTCTTGAACCGACTAGTCATCCTTGTGTATTTTGGCATACTTACTGTTGACCAATTAGTCGGTCCAAGAAGGCTCACTGACCGACTAGTTGGACAACTAGTCGGTTGGTGTTTCTTCTTAGACCGAATAGTTTTCCCTCCTTATTTCACTATATTCTCTGTCAACCTTCTAGTCGGTCCAAGAAGGCTCACCGACCGACTAGTTCTCAAACTAATCAGTCAGTGATCCTTCTTGGACCGATTAAGCTGCTTTAATTTTCCAACCGTTGAAGATTTTATTTCCACGACTTTTCTTGATCTGTTTTGATTCTTTCCATATGTGTTTGATTCGTTTCAAACAAAGAAATTTGTCTATTATCAGAGGGATTTCAGATCTAATTTTCAATCATTCGTTTTTGAAATTCTAAGGCTTTCTCTCTCGAAAATCTCTCCCTCTTCTCTTTGTGACCTAATTTCTCAAGGAGATTTTCAACGGTGTATGTTCATATTTCTGAAGGATCAAATCACGATCATCACCATCGTCCTAGCCATTCTCACGCTGCTGATCGTTGCTGGGGTTTCGTGCTCACTCTTTCTCATCTTCCTTCCTTGCCCTAATTCGTAAGTATCTCAAGGCATAGGAATTTGTGGTGAGCTCTATTTATTTCATTTAAACTATTTATTATAAGTTTACCACTCGGGTTGTGAGAGAAGTTTGTGATCCCGGTTTGTGGGAGTCACAATTCGTTCATTGTATTGTTTGATCTTGTAGTAGTTTCTACAAGAAGTTGTTTAGTGGAACCTTGAGTTAATGGATTCTAACTCAAGTAGCCGGAAGGGATCCGGGTGTCTGGGACGTAGGATCACCGGGAATAAGTCGG
Organism: Scilla litardierei; assembly: GCA_030789695.1. Taxonomy (NCBI): domain Eukaryota; kingdom Viridiplantae; phylum Streptophyta; class Magnoliopsida; order Asparagales; family Asparagaceae; genus Scilla; species Scilla litardierei. Next base: position 206,028,587 of record CM061133.1, read on the forward strand.
GGAGACTTGGGTGGATCCGAACCCATTACATCGCTTGTTTGCGTTGCTTCGTTCTTGTTGTTCTCGTTTATTCCGCATAGTTGTTTGTGTTTGCACGATAATTAGGAATTAGAATCTTGTTTATTTTTAAAGTACTATTCACCCACCTCTAGTACTTGTGCAGTAGCTTTCAGGGCATTACATTTGGTATCAGAGCCAAGTTCATAGCTATGACAAACAACAACAATAAGGCCGTTCGACCACCTTCCGACTACAGCACCTTCAAGAATCATGAAGTAACCTCTTCAGTGATCGAAGGACACTCCTCAACTAGGCCTCCTCATTTCAACGGTACCAACTACGGGTACTGGAAATGCCGGATGGAAACCTTCCTCCGGAGCGCATCACTTTGGAGAGCCACGTTAACGGAGTATGTTGAGCCCACTGAAGAAGACTTCACGAAGTGGACTGCCGCGGAGGTCGCCGCGGAGGTGAACAATGCCAAGGCAATGAATGCCTTACAATGTGCACTGGAGCCTGAAGATTTCAACAAGATATGCACCTGTAAGAGTGCATATTAGATTTGGAATCAACTCCTCATCCTACACGAAGGAATGAGCATGGTAAAACATTCTAAACTCACTGTTGCTAACAAAGAATTCGAGTTATTTCACATGGAACAGGGTGAAAGAATTAAGGAGTATTATGCTTGCGTCATGGATATAACCAACGAGTTGGAAGCCCTTGGGAAGACCTATACCCAAGAAGAGAAAGTCGCTAAGATCATTGACGGACTTCCTTCAAGTTGGGAAAAATGAACTTACGCTATCGAGGAAGGTAATGATATGTCCAAATATACTGTTGTTCAGCTAATGGGTACCTTGATGTCTTATGAGGTATGAAAGGACAGCAAGATCAAGATGCAGGACAAGATGAAGGCGTTCTTGAAGCAAGAAGAGCGGAAGAAAAAGGGGATTGCTTTCAAGGCCGCCCCAACCACACCTACCGATAGTGAAGAATCGGAAAATGAGTTGGACATGGAATCTTTGGCCCTCATGGCAAAGAAGTTCAACCGGTTCTTCCAAAAAGGTAAGTTCAAGAACAAATCTAAAGTTAGTTCTACTAATGCCTCTGCTCCTCTGTGTTTTAAGTGCAATAAGCCAGGACACATCAAGGTCGATTGTCCACTCAACAAACAAAAGGAGAAGTGGAAGGCACCCAAGTTCGACAAGTCACGAAAGTACAAGGAGTACAAGAAAGGACTTGTCGGTACATTCACCGACTCCGAAGAGGACTCCTCAAGTGGAGAGTCAGATGATGAACAAGTGGAGAAAGCACACATGTACTTCATGGCAAGAGAGCAACATGATCAAGAGACTGCTTCAGATGAAAGCGAGGATGAAGGTGAAGAGGTAATTATGGATGACCTAAGATTAGCCAATGAACAAATTTGTCTAAGTATTCTAAATTGGTAAATAGATATACTAAGATCAAAGATGAGTTAACTAGTCTTCAAACCACACCTAAGCCTATCATCACCAACAACGACACCGTTGTTGAAGCCTTGAGAACCGAGATTGTAAATCTCAAAACTCAACTTGAACATGTTAACATTGAGGATTCGGATGAACACGAGATAGCGGATTTGATTTCTCGAAACTCAACTTTGAGCATTGAGAATGAGAATCTCAAGTCTCGTGTTTGTGAACTCACAACACAAGTGTCCACTTTGGATACTACAATACTTTCTCTCACTGAGAAATATGAGTCCACAATATGCCGAATTGAGAAATTCAACAAAGGCAAGGATCAGTTGGATAATATTCTGAATGACTTACTTTCGGCCAATCATCGTATTGGTTTGGGGTATAAGAAGGAAAATTCATCCAAATCTTCCACCACCTTTGTAAGGCCATCCTCCGATGCCTCAACTAGTGGGAGTAAACACCCCATGGGTAGTTCATCTACCAATGGTACTTCCACTAAGCACATACCCCCTTTGGAAAGAAACCCACTTTGGGTGGACCTCCAAAGAAGGGTCATGCATTTATGTACACAAATACTATGCCATGTAGGAACACACCTCCTACTCCACAAGTTCACACTTATGATGATTTCTATGCTCCACATCCACGAGCACGTGCACACCAAGTGAGACACACTCACGCACGTGTTCCCCCACATGCATATGTTCACCCACATCATTATTATATGAATGATTATCATCATGCACCGTATCATATGTTACCACCACCATTTCATCATGTGTCGCATGCTTATCCACACCATGCTTATCCACATCATGCATACGCTAGGCCACTTCCTCGTAGAACTCATGCACCACGTAGAAATCAACCACATGTGCATGCTCCCAATAGGAATAGGGCTCACAAGACATTCACTATTTGGGGCCCGAAGGACACTAGCATGCATGAGAAACAAGCGTATATTAATTCCTATTTCATGAATGTTGTGCACAATGATGACTATGTTGGGAAGTCTAAGTCCAACTGGACTTGGCCTCCAAAGGTCTAATCTCTTAGGACCCAATGACCTTGGGTACCATGATACGATATTTTTATCTTCAGGTACTCAAGAAAAAGAAAAGGAGCAACAAATCAAAATTTGGCTCCAAGAATGGTTGGATACTTGATAGCGGGTGTTCAAAACACATGACGGGTAAAGCTCAGTTGCTATCCGAAGTGGTACCCATTGAAAATGGAAACCGAGTGGTCTTTGGAGGCAACGAGACCGGAACCATCATCGGCGTTGGAAAAGTTGGTAAACCCTCAAAACCCCTTATAAATGATGTTTACCTTGTTAAAGGTTTAAATCACAATCTTATCTCTATAAGTCAACTTTGTGACAAGGGTTACAAAGTTAGCTTTGAAAAAGGAATGTGCCATATTTTAAGATATGATAATAATAATGTGCTGTTCTCTGGCACACACCATAAGGACTTATATATATATTAGATATTCCAAATTCCCATGAACAATGTCTTATTACCAACACAAGTGAGCAACACTTATGGCATCGACGTTTTGGTCATGCGAATTTTAGAACACTTGTCAAACTATCCAAGCTAGATTCTATTAAAGGATTCCCTAAGCTTTCCTTCAATAAGAAAAGCTTTTGCGACTCATGTCAACGTGGCAAACTTCCAAAATCGTCATTTAAACCTAAGAAAAGCATATCCTCTAAACGGCTTCTATAGCTTTTACATCTAGATCTTTTTGGGCCAACTAGAGTTGTTTCATTAGGAAATGCCCGATATGGACTTGTCATCGTTGATGACTTTTCTAGATTTACTTGGGTATTTAATTTAATTAATAAAAATGATGCTTTTGAAAACTTCACAGTATTTGTTAAGAAAGTACAAAATCTCATTGGAACCACCATTGTCACTATTCGTAGTGATCATAGAGGGGAATTTGAGAACGAGTCTTTCTCAAACTTCTGTGATGAGGTTGGTATTACTCACACCTTCTCTTTCCCTCGCGCACCCCTCAAAATGGTGTTGTTGAGAGAAAGAATAGGACGCTAGTGGAATGCGCTCGCACTATGCTTGATGATAGCCACCTTGGCCATCAATTTTGGGCAGAAGCAGTATATACCGCTTGCTATGTGTTTAATAGGATTCTCTTGAGGCCCGGCACTAAACAAACTTGTTATGAATTGTTGTTTGGTAGGTTGCCTCAAGTTAAACATTTTAGAGTTTTTGCTGCTAAATGTTTTATCAAGAACACGTATGGTAGTTTGTACAAATTTGATCCAAGATCCGATGAGGGGATATTTGTTGGATATTCCTCCTGTAGCAAAGCCTACCGGATATACAACAAAAGAACCTCAACGATCGAGGAATCTCTTCACGTTTCATTTAATGAAGATTTTGTCCCTCCTAGAATTATCGATGACGATGATTCTATGGAAGCAGTTAGTGACTCTGTTGATATATCTAATGCTATTGATTCTGTTGAAACTAACCCTACTAATGATTCTCTTGAGAATGTTCCTAGTGACCATGGTGTTCCCAGAAAGCTTCCAACAGTTCGTGACCATCCCCATGAGCAAGTTATTGGCAACATGGAAGATGTCGTCAGAACAAGATCTCAAGTCAACTTCTTCGCTCAGTGTGCTTTTGTCTCTTCCGTGGAGCCAAAGAATATCAATGAGGCGTGCGAAGATAGTTCTTGGATCCTAGCTATGGAAGAGGAGCTCATTCAGTTTGAGAGGAATGAGGTCTGGGAGCTAGTTCTGTTGCCTTCGAAGAACCATAACGTTATAGGAACGAAGTGGATCTTCAAGAACAAGACAGACGAGAACCAAAATGTCATTCAGAACAAAGCTCGGTTAGTTGCTCAAGGCTACAGGAAAGAGGAAGGTATTGATTTCGAGGAATCCTTTGGACCTGTAGCTAGATTAGAATCTATTAGGCTATTATTGTCATTTGCATGCCATAAAGATTTCAAACTTTTTCAAATGGACGTAAAGTGCGTTTTTAAACGGAGATGTCATTGAGGAAGTTTATGTTTCTCAACCTCCGGGTTTTATTAATGAAAAATTTTCAAATCACGTTTTCAAACTTAAGAAAGCACTTTATGGTTTGAGACAAGCTCCTAGAGCTTGGTTTGACCGCCTAAAGAACTTTCTTTTGGATTTGGGTTTCAAAATGGGTGAGGTTGATTCAACACTTTTTGTTAAGTATGCTAATCATGAAATTATTTTAGTTCAAATTTACGTAGTTGATATAATTTTCGGTGCTACTAACTTCACTCTTTGCGAAGAGTTTTCTAATGTCATGAAGGATCAGTTCGAGATGAGCCACATGGGTGAGCTCAAATATTTTTTAGGACTCCAAATTCGTCAAATGAACGATGAAATCTTCATCCACCAAACCAAGTACACGGTGGAGCTGCTAAAGCGATTTGGAATGGAGAATGCCTCTAGCAAGAGACACCAATGAGCACTACTACACACCTTGATAAAGATACGGGCGGCAAAGATGTAGACATTCGTATATATCGACGTATGATAGGTAGTTTATTATATCTTATTGCTAGTAGGCCAGATATAATGTTTGCAGTGTGTGTCTGTGCTAGGTATCAATCACAACATAAGGAATCACACTTAATAGCGGTTAAATGTATTTTCCGTTATTTAAGTCACACACTCAACTTCGGATTATTCTATCCAAAGTCAAGCACATATGAGTTAATCTCATATAGTGATGCAGATTATGCTGGATGCAAATCTGACAGGAAAAGTACTAGTGGCACTTGCCATTTTATAGGAAATTCTCTTGTCTCTTGGTTTTCCAAGAAGCAGAATTCCGTATCACTTTCAATCACCAAAGCGGAATCTATCGCCACAGGTGCTGCATGTGCACAGGTTCTTTGGATGAGACACACACTTAAAGACTTTGGTATAAACTGTGATACTTGCCCTATCATGGTGGACAACCTAAGTGCAATATGTCTCTCTAAAAATCCGGTACACCACTCCCGTACCAAACACATAGATGTCCGTCACCAGTTCCTAGATGATCATGTAGCTAAAAGGACATCATTTTAGTGTACGTTGAAACCCAGAAGCAAATCACCGATATTTTCACGAAACCACTTAAGGAAGATACCTTTGTGCGATTACGTCGAGAATTGGGGATTATGGGTGAATCCGAGATTTAGGATTCATATTTTTTATATAATCTTGCATGATAATGATTTTCATAAGCTCTTATTGGATTGTTGTATGTTGTGCACTTTATACTGCTATCTGCTGATGTTCGATATTTTTTGTTGTCTAGATGTATCATTTTTGTTGTATATATATATATCTACATCGTGTTGTAGTTCGTATCTTTGTGCACATTGTACTTTTGTCCCTGATGTTTACTTCATCGCTCGATGATTTTGTTGATTATATAGCTTTGTTTGAATGGAAACATAAGTTGTTTTCCATGCCATCAATTCGCTAAAAATGTTGGTATTGGAGAGTATGTTCCTTTCATCAAGACGTGGTTTGCTTTTTTGTTTTTGATGATTTCTCTTTTCGACTATGATCTTGTTGGCACGCTTTGTTTTTGTTTTCAATGTTTTCCTTGGTACCATTTGGGCCGTTGCCGTTTTCTTCAACTCTCGTGTTTAAATTTTTGCTTAGCCTTAGTTGTTGTCGTTGTCTTCCTCCCGCTCTTTTTGGATAATGCCAAAGGGGGAGAGAATTAATAATGACTTAAGTGCTAAATGATAATTTAAACATTACCGTGAATCTAATTTCATATGTTAGATTCAGGGGGAGTGAAGATATAAAAATGGATTCCGATCCTATATTTCAACAATTGGATCATGTCTTATACTTTTTTCTTCTGCTTGATGCTTATGTTTAATATTTAATGTGGAGCTAATGAATCATCAATGTAGGGGGAGTAAGTAAATTTCATTTATCTCATTATTATTGATTTATATTTATGTTGGTTTGTCATCACCAAAAAGGGGAAGAATGTTGAGTATTGATTCCCCTAATTTGGTTTTGATGATGAACAAACATAAATATTGGGTACTAATTCTCTTTGAGCGCAGTTATGGAGATCGTCGCCAAATTACTTTGTAGATCTCAAGCGACGTCCCAAGACTTTCTTAGAGCGCGTGATCGTTGTGCCTGAAGCTTCGTTGAAGCTCAAGGAGTTATTAATGAAGTCAAGGGATTCAGATTCTCCATGTTGAAGCTTTGAAGACGATTTGTCGTGTTATTTATTTGGTCTTCTATCTTCATTTCATAGAATGTTAAGCCTTGAGTAGTATTTGCCTAGTTATTCCTCTTTCTATTCTAGCTTATCTCTAGGATAGTCTTAGAAGTCATTAGAAAGTCTTTCCTTAGCTTATCGCGTCTTTTCATGACTTTCTATGCATCTTAGTTGGTTCAAGAAGAAGGACCAACCGACTAGATGACGATCTAATCGGTTGGAAATCCTTCTTGAACCGACTAGTCATCCTTGTGTATTTTGGCATACTTACTGTTGACCAATTAGTCGGTCCAAGAAGGCTCACCGACCGACTAGTTGTCTAACTAGTCGGTTGGTGTTTTTTCTTAGACCGACTAGTTTTCCCCCCTTATTTCACTATATTCTCTGTCAACCTTCTAGTCGGTCCAAGAAGGCTCACCGACCGACTAGTTCTCAAACTAATCGGTCAGTAATCCTTCTTAGACCGATTAAGCTGCTTTAATTTTCCAGCCGTTGGAGATTTTATTTCCACGACTTTTCTTGATCTGTTTTGATTCTTTCCATATGTGTTTGATTCGTTTCAAACAAAGAAATTTGTCTATTATCAGAGGGATTTCAGATCTAATTTTCGATCATTCGTTTTTGAAATTCTAAGGCTTTCTCTCTCGAAAATCTCTCCCTCTTCTCTTTGTGACCTAATTTCTCAAGGAGATTTTCAACGGTGTGTGTTCATATTTCTAAAGGATCAAATCATGATCATCACCATCGTCCTAGCCATTCTCACGCTGCTGATCGTTGCTAGGGTTTCGTGCTCACTCTTTCTCATCTTCCTTCATTGCCCTAATTCGTAAGTATCTCAAGGCATAGGAATTTGTGGTGAGTTCTATTTATTTCATTTAAACTATTTATTATAAGTTTACCACTCGGGTTGTGAGAGAAGTTTGTGATCCCGGTTTGTGGGAGTCACAATTCGTTCATTGTATTGTTTGATCTTGTAGTAGTTTCTACAAGAAGTTGTTTAGTGGAACCTTGAGTTAGTGGATTCTAACTCAAGTAGCCGGAAGGGATCCGGGTGTCTGGGACGTAGGATCACCGGGAACAAGTCGGGGAGACTTGGGTGGATCCGAACCCATTACATCGCTTGTTTGCGTTGCTTCGTTCTTGTTGTTCTCGTTTATTCCGCATAGTTGCTTGTGTTTGCACGATAATTAGGAATTAGACTCTTGATTATTTTTAAAGTACTATTCACCCCTCTCTAGTACTTGTGCAGTAGCTTTCAGGGCATTACAGTATCGATGTTTCATGCAAAGATTTTCAAGTGAAAAGTAACAGAACATGATGGACAAGACTGAACAAAAGTTATCATAGTGAATATGAGTTTACATGCGATGAAAGGTTAACGAAACTTATTTGAAGGTATTTAGAATCAATGATTTCGAACAGATGATAATTGGAATTCTAACATCGATCCATGCATACACGGCCAGTCAGGTTTGGCCAAGCAGGTCATTATCCCCGCAAGCAGGGTGATCCAAACTTTGGTGGCACCAATGTTAAGAATGCCAATAATCATATATGTTCCATCTATTATATTAACAATAAGTAGAGTAGTTTCCTATTTACTATGATAGTTAAACCAGGACCACTGGTTGACTTTCTTATTGAAAACCAGAAAGTAAAGCAAAGCGGATGCTAAGAAATTTGAGGATAAGGACACGTCCAATAATTATGATGCTTATTCCATGCTTTGATCATGTGGTATTTCAATTAGTACACAATTTACCCAAGTAGATGGTCGTGTATTACAACCACCAAAGTTGAAAGTTGGCAATGTCGTTTGTTTAAGTCCATAGTCATTCTACGGTTAATTAGTTCCCTAATTAATTAGGTCTCTAATCATTGGTTCTGGTCAAATCTGAGGCTATATGTGATGTCCTAAGTTCATACGATTACACTTGCTTAATTTCTAAAGTTAGAATTAGAGTGACTTACAGTTTTTGAGGTCGTCATAGTAAGCCAATGCTAGAGCTAGAGCTTCCAAGGGTGCTTGTGCATGAGAAACAGTATCTGAAATCATAAGCAATCACTAGTTAGAAGTTACACGACTTTCTATCTATTTTTCTTAACGTGTTCGTATTTTTATTATAGCTTAAAACTCGTCAAACTACGTACTAAATATTTTTAGATAGGCTAGAAGAGAGGTAATTGATTTTATCTTGGAAGAAAATATTTTTCGGAAGCTCATTGGTATTTTTAATAATTTCTGAAAGCTTAGAATCGATTAAAAACTAATTTTCTAAATTAGAAAATAGATACGACAAATGTTTGAAGATTTATTTAGAAAAACATACATGTCAGAAATCTTCATATGATAGTCAAAACGTTCGTTTTGATTAGTACTACAACATATTTTTTTTCATATATCAGTTTACGTGTAGTATGAAAGATATGTATTTTAAAAACAAATGGGAATTAGTGACGTATACCTTTGCAAAATCATATTTAAAAATATAGGTCTCAGATTAGGATGATTCCAGCGTCTACGGGTTCGACGTGACGCGCTGGATTTTCTGGACCTTATCTGGTATTTTTCTGATCTCTATGTGATTTATTATGATTATTTTACTACAGATCTTATTATATAGTATATTATATATACTTTATTACATATATTTACGTATTAATACGTATTAATATACATATACTCGTTATAACTCTCTCCCTTTCTCTTCTTGTTGCTGCTGCATAGGGGGTTGGCATAGATACGGCAAATGTTTGAAGATTTATTTAGAAAAACATACATGTCAGAAATCTTCATATGATAGTCAAAACGTTCGTTTTGATTAGTACTACAACATATTTTTTTTCATATATCAGTTTACGTGTAGTATGAAGATATGTATTTTAAAAACAAATGGGAATTAATGACGTATACCTTTGCAAAATCATATTTAAAAATATAGGTCTCAGATTAGGGTGATTCCAGCGTATACGGGTTCGACGTGACGTGCTGGATTTTTTGGACCTTGTCTGGTATTTTTCTGATCTCTATGTGATTTATTATGATTATTTTACTGCAGATCTTATTATATAGTATATTATATATACTTTAATACATATATTTACGTATTAATACGTATTAATATACATATACTCGTTATAACTCTCTCCCTTTCTCTTCTCGCTGCTGTTGCATAGGGGGTTGGCGTCGGACGGCGGTGGGGTCGGGAGGGAAGCGCCGGCGATCGACGGTCGGACGAGCGGTGAGGTCGAAGCACGGCAGAGTTGGGCTTCGAAGCGGAGTGAGGAAGCGCTCGGGGGTGTCGATGGCCACTCAGGGGTCCTCATCGTGGCTGGGCGTCGGCGAGTCGCTGGGGAGTCAGGCGACGGTGAGGGGTCGTCGGAAGCATGAGGGTGGCGCGGAGAGGCCGCAGTGGTGTGTTGGAACTACAGAGCGTTGTGGGGCTGGGAGCTCGCGGTGTTTGCTTCGTCGGACGGAGGAGTGTTTGGTGGACGGAGGGGGATCTTGATCGGAGCTAGTGGCGTAGCTGCGCGGGGGGGGAGAGCTCGAAGGGTCTGGGGGTGATGGGGAGCTGCTGGTGGAGACTCGGGCGATGGAGGGAGGCGGTGGAGTCGGTAGTGGTGAGTGGTGATGTGGGGGAGAGGGGGTGATGGCCGTCGGGGCAAGGCGGATGTGGGGTCGAGTTGGAAGGGCAGCAGCGGTAGTTGAGGGAGCTGGGGAGCTCGGAGAGGGGCGTGGATGGGTTCGACGTAAGGAGCTTTGTTGTAAGCGTGGGTAATGGAGAGAGACTGTCGGAGGTCGACGGGAGAGAGAGGGCAAGGCAGTGGCGTGGGTTCGCTCGGTGGTTGTGTTTGAGGGTTGATCAGACAGAAGAAGGGTGAGTGTGCGAGAGGTTGAAGGAGGAGAGGGCGCAGGCATGAGGTTGCATGTAAACGAGAGATGGGGAGTTGGGTTGCTGATGTGAGTGAGCGTGGGAGCGAGGAGAGGGTAGAATTTATAAATAAGTAAGAATAATTTAATAATAACTCATTAAATACTTGGTCAACCAAATTAAATGGGTTAGGTGATTAGTGTGGAATGGGTGGATGAATCACGTGGCATCATGTTTCTCATGGGCTGGCTGGTTGGGTTAGGGGTTAAGGTAATTAGTAAAACCTAAGTAAGATTAATAGTAAAACAGTAATTAGTAGAACGTCATTAGTAAATAATAACTTGAAATTACAATTTTGCCCTTGAAGTTAAACGACTCCGAAAAATTACGAAAATAATGCCACGGGTCCGTATCGTCGCCAGGATCACGAATACGAAGTCCATTTTCAGATTTGAGCAACGAAAAACATAAAAAAAATTCATTTACTCAAGTTTGAAATCTGTAACGACCACTTTTCGTTGTACGTTGTTCGTGCACGTGCTTTTGACCGTGCACGTGTTTGTTTTAGACTTTGTTTGTTTATGAACACCTTCGTGTGATATGCCGTTGTGAACGTCTCTGAGAGTATTAAATAGTGGCACTATTTTGGAACGACGTTTCTCGAGTCGTTTTCCCACAATTTAAACTTACTCGATGAGACGTGACGATTCTCACTCTTGACGGGAGACGTTTCTATTTTTAGTTTCGTCGTCCGACGTCGAATCTGAGATCCGTCTTCTTAGTTAGCTCACATTCGTCGCCACGATCACCACGGTATTTATTTCATAATTTTTGGAGTTTATTTGACCACTTTTATAATTTTTACAAGTTTTATATTATTTTTAATAATTAATTTATAAATTATTTTCGACCAAATAAAATTTATTTGAGTTTTAAACGTTTTAAAGAATTTTTGAGCCAATTTCCAGCTCATTTGGACCAGGTCAAACCCTTGGATGAGTTGGAGTAATTGAATTTCAAATTTTAAATCTTTTTGAACTTCTAATCCTATTAGAATTAGCCCTAGACCAAGTCAACCCACCTATACTATATAAGCAACCCCTAGCAAGACCTATTTTCCAAAGAAATTAGCCCTAGCCTCTTCCAAACTTGAAATTGGACGTTGCGACGATTCGTCGCAACGTTGCGACGTTCAGCAGCCGCACGACCGAGAGAACGGGCTCCGTTCCACCGCTCCGACCGCTGGCCGCCCCCGCACCAAGCTTGGCCCACATCGCTGCACAGCCGCTCCGCTCAATTCTTCCGCACCGACCGAAGGGAGCTCTCGGTCAGACCGAGAGCTCAAGCGCCCGCTCCGCACCCTGTCGCCCGCCGCTCCTTTGCAATGCTCGCACCCCGCTCCGACCGAGAGGACCAATCGATCTGACCGGCCCGCTCCACCGCTCCACATCGCAACCCCCGCTCCGCTGCAGCCCAAGCGTCTGACCGAGGCGCCCGACCGGTCTGACCGATAGGAACCCTCGCACCAAGCCTCGCCCCGCAGCCGCTGCACACCAAATCGTCGCAGCCCCGCATTCTCAGCGCACGACCGAGAGATTCTCCCGCATTGGAGGGGTACGACCGAGAGTCACTTGTCGCAACCCCGCATCCGTCGCACCGCTTGCCACCGTGGGCCCCCCAAGTTCTCCAGAGTTATTGTGGGTCCCCCAAAGGCCCCTAGGACTACTGTGGGCCCCACCTAGGTGCTTGCTCTTCGAGGATCCGTCGCGTACGACGTCGTCGCACGTCGTAGTCCGTCGTCGCACGTGCTAGCTTTGGAATCTGGAACCGTCGCCCCGGTTGAAGCTCTGAATTTTCCAGCGAGGAATATATATTGGAATCAGGACTTGGAGCGCGATCTATTATTCCAACCCCCGGTGTCGCTACCCGACGCCGGTGTAGCTTTCGCGTCGTGTTGAGGTAACGTTTTGCACCCCTAGGACCCCCAACCCAATTGCATGCTAATCAAGACTAAAATCAGTATTTTTAAAGTATTTTAAATGTTTTAAATTCACTAAATCAAGATTAATAATATGGACTTTAGACCGGTGGACTTGTGCACGCAGGATAATTGTGATTTTTGGACTCATTGGACGGTGTGCTCAGACGTCGTGCTTGCAGGCAAGTGAAACTTACCAACTCTTGTGTAGGGCCATGTTTTTAGGCCACTTCCTTGTTCCTAGCGTAAAAGAGACTAGTCAGTGAAATGATAGCTGGCTAGACGCCTACTAGATCTAGTTTGACAACGAAACTAGATCCGTCACCTAATTGATCTCGCTTGACAACGAAGCTAGATCCAACCCTTAAACTTGTCATTCATGCATGCTAAACTGTCACGTTTACTTTTCTTACTTGTACGCTTTACTACTTGCCATGCCATGTCATCCATGCATTGAATGTTGCATTCGTAGCACACGCTACAATACTTGTCCTCGTACTACTTGTCCGGCTAGGTGCACCCCTACGCCATACTTGTTTAAACACTTCCTGGCTCGTGGTCCAGAAGCGAGCATTACCGTTCGGGGGTAAGGCACTGGCTCGACACACGTGGAGGGGTAGGGATAAACGTTCACTTGAGCTTAGGAGTGGCCTGATCCGCCCTCTAGCCAAAAGATGGAATCCCAGTGCACGAGGTGCTTACTTTCCTTGTCTTGTACTTGTCTTGTGAATGCCATGCCATGCTCGTACTGTACTTTACTTTACCTTACCTGTTGCACTCATACTTTAAACTGCCATGTCATCGCATTCATGCTAGAACTGCTAGGTTGTTCACTTTACTTTCAGTTTCCTTGCACAAGTCTCTTGTAGACTTGCTGACATGTGCCCCTTGCTCTTTTGGGTGTCACGTGTTAGACCTGAGCCAGAGATCGTTGCTGAGTACGTGATGTGTTGCTGACGCTGAGTCTGAGTCCATGATTGCCCAGGAGGATTTTGGTGGACACCGGTGACCATTCTTTGAGTCTTTATTGAGCTTTATTTTGCTTTAGGCTTTTTGTTAGTTGTTGGTGCGTAGCACCGTTGTTTTGTACTTTGTACTTTTGTTGGCCATGTTTGGGCCTTTAGACTCTCTTTTATTTCAGCCTGGTGGCTTTTCTGCGATGTTGGAATTTATATTTATGGATATTCTGAGATTATTCTTTTCTCTCATTTCATTATTATTATCTTGTTTCGTTCGCGTTGCAAGGACCTGCAGTTTTAAATTTGATTGACGCTTATCGGACTTGCAGCTTTGTAGCTTCAAGTCTGAGCGGACCTTCTCACGCTTCGCCTCCATATTTTTGGGAAGCGGGGCGTGACAGGTTTTGTTGGTGGCCCATGCAGGTCGAATCTTGCAATTGCGAATTAACGGAACAACGATAATAACGGAATGTCCATTAAATAAATCGCAACATCCGAGTAATAAGCCCTGAGTCTAGTTGTTTTCCTATGTCACTAGGTGGTAAGAGACTTAGTTAGACGCCTATGTTTGCTAGTTAGAGGCCTCTGATTGTTAGTTAGACCTCCTTCTAGCAATTGATTTAATTGTCGTAGGAGTTACCGTAGGGGTTATTGCCTAACCCTGACCATATTAGACCTCCTAGAATTTCCTTCCGTCGTTCGTTTGGGTTCATCGATATCGGACCAAGCTGAACGCACTTACTTTACCGTCTAACCTTTAGAAGTCTTAGCGCCTAGTTTTAATATTTAGTTGGTCGACCGTAGGAGTTTCCGTAGACTTTCCTGGTTCATATCCTAGGCGTATGTACGTTCTGATCATCCGACCAATTTCCTTCCCTCGATTCACGAGATCGCCTCTTGACGATCGTCATCAATTTTCGAACCTCTCCGTTACAAATCTTAAATCTCCTGAAGGTATTTTCTTTTTCAATCTTCTCTTCCACTAAGTTTAAATTTTGTTCAAAATACCTATATTTCATCCCCCTTCGTTGATTTAAAGTTTTAAAACGTTTGTCGGAATTTTGAACTCTAGCTTATAATATTTTTCCAGCCTATGTTTTTCGTACCTATGCAAATGTGTCGTTCCTTCATATATTAATTTTATTCTGAACCGTACTTTTATTTTGCTCAGTTTGATTTATAATTTTCCCTCTTATTTATGCCATTTGAATAATACATCGTGTTTACTTTAATAAACTCTTCAAGTCACATGGAATTTCAGCTTTCAGCAAGTTGGTCTTTGCTCGTCGTTTTCGCTACTTCAGATTTTTGTAAAATTACTATTTTCATAACCTCTTCCTGCTTTAGACCCTCCCTGATTTGAAAGATTTGCTATTCGATCTTGATAATTCTTATACTAAGTCATTATTATTTTTCCGTGCAACATACATACTTTCAATTATTTTTATATCCGTACCAGACTTGTTGTGCTCGTATATTAAGAGCCTTGTGTAAATCGGTTTTTCATTTTTGGCAAACCCTGGTTCTCTAAAAGAAGTTTCAGTATTGATTTTCCATAGCCTAAAAGTTTTGAAAACATTCCACATGAGTTTAAATTCTTCCGTTACTTAATTTCATTCTTTAACTATCAAAACTTTTGACAACATTATATTAAATTACTGACGTATAAAAATTTTCTAAACTACGTCCTTAATATTTGTGTAAATGATTTTACTTCCTTTTATAATGATTTTTAAAACACATAAAACATTTTCTCTCATTATGAATATTCGACTCAAACTTATTTCAACTCGCTTTATCGATCTTCAAATATTTTATACAGATAAGGATTCCAACTTTTGAGATACAATAGTTTTCAGATTTCGCGTGTTTTAGCTTGTGCCTTTTCCCCTATTTTCTTTTCTCCATCCTTTGTAAGCATCACTACACCCCCCTTTTCCCCAACCTAAACATCACCATTGAGTCAATGTTTCGTCTAACCAAGCTGTCTCCTTGTATTCGTCCTATCTGAACTCGTGCTTATCGATCCTTCCCTCATCATGCCCTCGACCTCGACCTCCCTCTATTGCTTAGGCTTTAGTGTCCGTCAATGTCTGTGTCAACCCTTAATTTTTAGTAGGCCCTTGGACCTTGTGAGGTAGTCGTAGTGCACGTACCTGAGTTGTGTACGTGGGCTTGAATGAGAATTCCCATAGTATATTGATGTTTGCCTATTGAGTGATATATATATATATACTCGGAGTTATTCGTGATAGTATGAAGTTGTTGTGTGTTAGTAGCTATAGATTTTGTGGATAGCTATACTATACTAGGGATGCTTGTGTATATTTGAATTAGCGTTGGAATATCTAAGTTGTGTATGTAGTAAGAGATACTTATAATGGTTGAAATAAAATGATTGGTAAAGCTATGTGTGTGCTAGGTGTGATAATAATAAGTGTATGTATAGTTAAGTAAGTAGGCCTATTGAGTGACCCATATATTATTACGTATGAGTATGTGCTCGTAAATCGATATATTTAGTGTTTAGACGTAAGTAGTTACGTTTCGTTGCATGAGTATATGGGTGATATACATATGGTAGTAGGAGTATAATTTTGATTGGTATTGCTTGCTTTCGGGATGTTGCATGCGTGCATACCGTGAGGTATACACGACTATTGCACATCTTAATATGTACGTGTGGATGTGTTAGAATACTAATTATAGGTAGTAGGCTATGGTGTGAATATATATGTTACATGTGTGAGACTATACGATGAATACGTATGCATGTATTAGGGAGTGTATTATAAATATACGTGTGCTGATGTCTGTATTATTATTATGGTATATAGGATGATTGAACTACGTGAGTATTGCCTGACTAAATATTAAGTGTGATTGATTTATGGAATGTATATGGTTGTATTGGTAGACATATATATAAATATTAGAGTGGTATTGGTATAGGTATGAATGCCGTGCTACGTATATAGAATATCCTGATGTGTGTACTGAGTCTCACTCAAGCTTGAGTGGGTATACTCTAAGTATATTGAATGTATGTTTGTAGTTTGACTATAGCAATGATTGATGAACGAATAGTGATAGGAGTGTTTGTGCCTGGTCGTGCTACGCACATGACTGTGGGTCGCTACGCCAGTATATAGTTATAGGTGCTGGTCTTGTGGTATAGTTATTTACTAAGGACTTGTTATGTGAACGTATGTGTACTAGCTAAAACTAGGTGTGTGGATGTACTAGTAATATAATGGTATGATTGGTGTATGTAAATGAAATGTTAGCGTGTATGGGTGTGCACCATGCACGGGTAAGTATGTGCTTAGTTATAGGTTTTGATGACTATGGTATATGTGGCGTGTCGTAAATACAGTTATAGGACCGTACGTGATGTGAATATATGGTGAACTATTTGCATGTATTTGAATGACTATATATATTATGAAATTATAGAAGTGGTGAGTGTATATTATATATGGTGAATTTGATTTAATAGTGGTATGGTGTGACTATATGTGTTGAGATGTTTTGTATTGGATGAACATTAGAGGGTAGTATACCCTTGATGTTTGTGCATAGGTAGCTACATATAGGTAGAGCAATTATTGTATTGGCTAAGTGTGAGACTATCCTTATATAAGTATCTGAACTGTTGTTTTGCGAGTAGTAGTTATATAAGGAATGTATGTTTATATATATGATTGAAATACATGTATGAATTTGACTGACTATAATAGGTATAAGTGTATACGTACGTGAATGCATATATATACGTGTTGGTAGTGTTAATGTTTGACTACTTAGTGCATATATAAGCACTTGTAATGACTATACCTGGTTGAATTAATATATGACTTGATTGGGGTAGTTACTAGAGCGCTTAGCTATATTAGAAAGTCCGAGGACGGACTTTATTCTAAGGTGGGGAGGATGTAACGACCACTTTTCGTTGTACGTTGTTCGTGCACGTGCTTTTGACCGTGCACGTGTTTGTTTTAGACTTTGTTTGTTTATGAACACCTTCGTGTGATATGCCGTTGTGAACGTCTCTGAGAGTATTAAATAGTGGCACTATTTTGGAACGACGTTTCTCGAGTCGTTTTCCCACAATTTAAACTTACTCGATGAGACGTGACGATTCTCACTCTTGACGGGAGACGTTTCTATTTTTAGTTTCGTCGTCCGACGTCGAATCTGAGATCCGTCTTCTTAGTTAGCTCACATTCGTCGCCACGATCACCACGGTATTTATTTCATAATTTTTGGAGTTTATTTGACCACTTTTATAATTTTTACAAGTTTTATATTATTTTTAATAATTAATTTATAAATTATTTTCGACCAAATAAAATTTATTTGAGTTTTAAACATTTTAAAGAATTTTTGAGCCAATTTCCAGCTCATTTGGACCAGGTCAAACCCTTGGATGAGTTGGAGTAATTGAATTTCAAATTTTAAATCTTTTTGAACTTCTAATCCTATTAGAATTAGCCCTAGACCAAGTCAACCCACCTATACTATATAAGCAACCCCTAGCAAGACCTATTTTCCAAAGAAATTAGCCCTAGCCTCTTCCAAACTTGAAATTGGACGTTGCGACGATTCGTCGCAACGTTGCGACGTTCAGCAGCCGCACGACCGAGAGAACAGGCTCCGTTCCCCCGCTCCGACCGCTGGCCGCCCCCGCACCAAGCTTGGCCCGCATCGCTGCACAGCCGCTCCGCTCAATTCTTCCGCACCGACCGAAGGGAGCTCTCGGTCAGACCGAGAGCTCAAGCGCCCGCTCCGCACCCTGTCGCCCGCCGCTCCTTTGCAATGCTCGCACCCCGCTCCGACCGAGAGGACCAATCGATCTGACCGGCCCGCTCCACCGCTCCGCATCGCAACCCCCGCTCCGCTGCAGCCCAAGCGTCTGACCGAGGCGCCCGACCGGTCTGACCGATAGGAACCCTTGCACCAAGCCTCGCCCCGCAGCCGTTGCACACCAAATCGTCGCAGCCCCGCATTCTCAGCGCACGACCGAGAGATTCTCCCGCATTGGAGGGGTACGACCGAGAGTCACTTGTCGCAACCCCGCATCCGTCGCACCGCTTGCCACCGTGGGCCCCCCAAGTTCTCCAGAGTTATTGTGGGTCCCCCAAAGGCCCCTAGGACTACTGTGGGCCCCACCTAGGTGCTTGCTCTTCGAGGATCCGTCGCGTACGACGTCGTCGCATGTCGTAGCCCGTCGTCGCACGTGCTAGCTTTGGAATCTGGAACCGTCGCCCCGGTTGAAGCTCTGAATTTTCCAGCGAGGAATATATATTGGAATCAGGACTTGGAGCGCGATCTATTATTCCAACCCCCGGTGTCGCTACCCGACGCCGGTGTAGCTTTCGCGTCGTGTTGAGGTAACGTTTTGCACCCCTAGGACCCCCAACCCAATTGCATGCTAATCAAGACTAAAATCAGTATTTTTAAAGTATTTTAAATGTTTTAAATTCACTAAATCAAGATTAATAATATGGACTTTAGACCGGTGGACTTGTGCACGCAGGATAATTGTGATTTTTGGACTCATTGGACGGTGTGCTCAGACGTCGTGCTTGCAGGCAAGTGAAACTTGCCAACTCTTGTGTAGGGCCATGTTTTTAGGCCACTTCCTTGTTCCTAGCGTAAAAGAGACTAGTCAGTGAAATGATAGCTGGCTAGACGCCTACTAGATCTAGTTTGACAACGAAACTAGATCCGTCACCTAATTGATCTCGCTTGACAACGAAGCTAGATCCAACCCTTAAACTTGTCATTCATGCATGCTAAACTGTCACGTTTACTTTTCTTACTTGTACG
Organism: Scilla litardierei; assembly: GCA_030789695.1. NCBI lineage: Eukaryota > Viridiplantae > Streptophyta > Magnoliopsida > Asparagales > Asparagaceae > Scilla > Scilla litardierei. The sequence goes on from CM061133.1 coordinate 206,047,949, forward strand.
CTTTACTACTTGCCATGCCATGTCATCCATGCATTGAATGTTGCATTCGTAGCACACGCTACAATACTTGTCCTCGTACTACTTGTCCGGCTAGGTGCACCCCTACGCTATACTTGTTTAAACACTTCCTGGCTCGTGGTCCAGAAGCGAGCATTACCGTTCGGGGGTAAGGCCCTGGCTCGACACACGTGGAGGGGTAGGGATAAACGTTCACTTGAGCTTAGGAGTGGCCTGATCCGCCCTCTAGCCAAAAGATGGAATCCCTGTGCACGAGGTGCTTACTTTCCTTGTCTTGTACTTGTCTTGTGAATGCCATGCCATGCTCGTACTGTACTTTACTTTACCTTACCTGTTGCACTCATACTTTAAACTGCCATGTCATCGCATTCATGCTAGAACTGCTAGATTGTTCACTTTACTTTCAGTTTCCTTGCACAAGTCTCTTGTAGACTTGCTGACATGTGCCCCTTGCTCTTTTGGGTGTCACGTGTTAGACCTGAGCCAGAGATCGTTGCTGAGTACGTGATGTGTTGCTGACGCTGAGTCTGAGTCCATGATTGCCCAGGAGGATTTTGGTGGACACCGGTGACCATTCTTTGAGTCTTTGTTGAGCTTTATTTTGCTTTAGGCTTTTTGTTAGTTGTTGGTGCGTAGCACCGTTTTTTTGTACTTTGTACTTTTGTTGGCCATGTTTGGGCCTTTAGACTCTCTTTTATTTCAGCCTGGTGGCTTTTCTGCGATGTTGGAATTTATATTTATGGATATTCTGAGATTATTCTTTTGTCTCATTTCATTATTATTATCTTGTTTCGTTCGCGTTGCAAGGACCTGCAGTTTTAAATTTGATTGACGTTTATCGGACTTGCAGCTTTGTAGCTTCAAGTCTGAGCGGACCTTCTCACGCTTCGCCTCCATATTTTTGGGAAGCGGGGCGTGACAAAATCGTTTGAAAACGTTTTGTTACGGAAATACGTGCATAACGAAAACATGCCGTTACATTCTACACTCCTTACAAAAATTCCATCCTCGGAATTCAGAAGACCGATCATTGCCTAAGCAATTAAACGATCAACGGTAAGGCCCGATGAATGACAACGATGTAGCAAAATAAATTGTTAATAGCATGAAATATAATGTGATATCATAGCATCAAGAAAACAAGATATGTTACTATTAACATCACCATAGCTTCCGTAACTAGTCCATAAACTTAGTATCCTCGCAATAGTCATCCCGACTTCTCAAGTAGCCAAAACTAATATGAGAAATGGCATCACATGAAAATGAGGGCTACTATGATGACAACATCTGTTCGAACTTGGAACTTAAGGTGATAAGCTAGTAGCAAGCTATATAAACCACATCAAAAGGAAGATCATAAAGTTTAAAGTTTCCAGTCGTGCTAATTGTGACTGTTGCGGGTCAAGTCTGCACATAATGAGATTTGTATTGATGTGGGGAACCAAGGGCACGATGGTTACAAGTTTGGGGGAGACGAGGCTAACTACGATCTGAGGACGATTGGGAGATGAGGATCTCAAGGTCGCCTGTCAGTCAGAGTAGGTCGCCCTCTGGTTGATGAAGATCGCTCGCCAGTTGACGAAGGTCGCCGCAGGTCGCTCGTCCATCGGCAGCTGGAGGGAACTTCCTGCAAGGCGAGCAACTCCTCAGAAAGGCTGGGCGGGCTGTCTGCCCATAGCCGCTCCGATGCTTAAGTCAGTATGTGACTTTTGTGGAGACATCAGACACGCAGGGCAATCTTAAAGGCAGATCGGCACTGACGTGGTGGACTAGTGTGGAAGGCGCAAATATGTGGAGGATATTCGGCCTTTAGTATGGAAATGAATGTGTTGGAGATTTAACTGACTAATCCACCAACCAGCCAGCCTCCTCCTCGTTTGAGGAGAGGGGGTATTTATAGGGCTGAGAGGCGGTTGCTTGCCATCCTATCAGCTGTCAAATCAACCCAGCTGGCACTCGAGTGGTGAAGCGACAAGGCGCCGAGCGGTGTCAGAGATATTTTTCGCATTGATAGTGTCAGATGGTGGCAGGTGGCGTCAGGTGCATCAGGCTGTTAGAGCCGTAAGTGTCAGGCACGCTTTCGACAGGATGTCTGACGGTGAAGCGGCCAAGTATGCTTTTGTTAGCGTTTGTCTGTAGTGAGACTGTCAGTGATATTTGTAGCATGTCGTCTTCCTCCTTGGGAAAACTACTTCGGGCCGAAGAGGTAGGTGAGCTGCCTCTGGGGCAAGCCACTCTGGGGCGAGCTACACTGTGGCGAGCTAGCGTAGGACGTGTGTGCTCAGTCGGAGGGCTCTCCTCTTCGGCTAGGATGACAAGCTTGTCGCTCTGCTTGGGTGAGCTTATCTAAGGCTCGGGCGATTTGGCGGGCCATGACTTGGGTTTGGTTGACAAGATTGGCAGTTCGCAAGGGCGCACTGCTCTGAGCCTCGACAAGCTCTTCTCAGCCTTGGTGAGCTGGTCCTCATTGATGAAGATTGTTGACGAGTTATTTGAGTGGGCCTTTATCAACTAGGCTGGCTTTTAGGGCGTAACAATTGCCCCCAACATTTAGTGTGGACAATCTTCGGCCAGAGGAGACACTGAATGTTGAGTAGACACGTCAGCAAAATTTTAAAGAATCTCTTCGTACCTTTTATTTGGTAGCAAGCATACAGTCCCAATTTAAGTTATATTGATTAGTGAATCTAAACAATTAAAAACACCAAATTTTATCTTGTTTAACAGACAAGGGTTGGGGATCCTAAGAGTGCAGAACGTTACCTCAACACGACGCGAAAGCTACACTGGCGTCGGGTAGTGACGCCAGGGGTTGGAATAAATAGAACGCGCTCCAAATCCAGATTCCAATTAAGATTCCACGCTCGCCAATTCTCAGGCAGTGACCAAATCAGCGAATCAAGATTCCAATCAGCGGGTAGGCGGTCGGTATACGTTTTCACGACTTTCGGGAAGCCGTAACAACGAACCGAGACGAACGGTTCGACGTACGCAAAGTCTACGACGTTAAGCATCGTAGGAGATATTCGTGACATCAGAAAACACCCCTAGGAGTAGTAGGGGGCTGTCAAAATTCCCCAACAGCGAGAGGGTACGGTGAGATCTCAGCGACGCGTCGATACGTCGCTAAAAACGCAAAACATCGGATGTTCTCGTTATTTCAGAGCAAGGGGGCCTGTGGTTGCTGTCAACAGTGTAGGGGATGTCCAGAGGGTTGATGGGGGAGGGGAGCGGCGGCCTGCGGCGGCGGCAGCGGCGGTGGTGGCTGCTGCTGCGAACTGCTGCGAACTGCAGCAAAGATTGCGGCGCTCGGGGCTTTTCCGGCGGTTTTGCGGCGCAGCAGCGGGGCCCCACAGCGGCCTGAGGGAGGAGGGATGGTCGGGGATGGGAGAGGAGGCCACCGGCGGCGGGCTAGGGGCTGAGAACGAAGGAGAAGCGGCTATTTTGGGTTCTTGCGTGAAAAATGAAGGAGGGCGGCGCGATGAAGTTTGTATGCTGTGAAAAAAAACTAGGACCTAGGTTATTATTTAAAGAGGAGGCTCACGTGACTAGGGTTGTCTAGGTTAGGGTTGTTTTCTCATTTAAAAGTATTTGTTATTATTAAACAAAGCTCCTTCTCTCACCCTCTCTCACCTGCGTGGGATTGTGTGCGGCCAAACTAGGCAAGGGGGTTGGCTAAGTCACATGGCAGATATAATTAATAATAAAAATTATTAAGGACTAATATCTATGTGGAACTTAGGGTTAATCCAATTGTAACGGTCGCTTTCCGATCGTATCTTCTTCGTGCACGTGCTGTTGAGCGTGCACGTGTTTGCTTTAGATCTTGCTTGCCTTTGAACACTATGGTGTGATATGTCGTTGTGACCCTCTCGGAGAGTATCAAATTGTGGAATTCATTTGGAACGACATTTCCGGGTCGTTCTCCAACGATTTGATCTTATTTGACGAGACGTCGCGATTTTCACTTCTGTCGTGAGGCCATTCTATTTTTAACTTCGTTTCTCGTAGTCGAAATTGTGATCCGTCTTCTTTGTTTTCTTTCTTTCGTCGCCTCGGTCGCCCCAGTATTTATCGTATAATTTTAGGGCTCCGTTTAACCCACTTTCACTTTTACTCAATCTATTATATTAATTTTCCCTCATTAGTGTTTCTAACACTCTTAATGTAAAACATATTAGTAATTTTCCCAATCACCTCCTTATTAACACCTAGCCCTACATGTTGAACCTCTCTATGGCCGAACCCAACATGTCTTCACTTGTAGCTTTATTTAAAGAATAATAATAGAATAAGAACCCTAAGCTATTGTAATAAGAAACCTAGACTACTTGTTCCCTAGCCCACGTGAGGCTGCTCTTCACATCCCCCCCACACAACAACCCATGTTATAATCCTAGGCCCACTTGCACTTTATATACTATCACTTATAATAACCAAGTTTTCTCAGCCTATTGAAAGCCCAATAGTCTAGCCCCATATCCAAGTTTAACCTAGGTTAGTCTCTTTTCACAGCAAACCAAAAAGGAGCAACCGCCGTCCTCTTTGTTCACGCGTTAGCCCCCGCGGCGCTGCTAGTCGCCATCGCACGCAAACACCAAGCCTCTCCCTCCGAGTTCTATCCCCTTTCCGTCGTTCCCCCTCCGACCGAGACCGGAGACCGCCGCCAGCCCAACACCTGTGCCCCGCCTCCCTCGCGACCTTCCTCCGACCCCCGCTCCCCCTGAGTTCCGATGACGGCATCGCACAAGCCCCGACCGCGGCCTCCTTGCGATCCTCAGCAGCAACCGCTGCTCGCTAACCTTTGGCCGCCGCCCCGGCCACCCTCCGATCGATGAGCCGCCATGGGCCCCGTGTCCGCCGTGGTTGCTCTGCCAGCAGCCCGCAAAAGCTCCTGTCCCGCAGTGAAGCAGCAGCTGCGGCCAAGGCAGCGTCGCCTGAAGCCTGACAGCGGCAACGAAGCTCTCCACACGTCGCAGCGACGCTCGGTCACCCCCTAGTCGCTGTCCGACGCGGCGCCCCTCGAAGCCATGGTCTCGCCGTAGTCGCTACTCTCGTCGCCCCGTCTGCAACCACGCGAGGATTAGCACAAGCGTATGTTTTTGCAAACTGCAAGTTAGTAATTACACTAGCCTTTTTAATAATAGGTATATCAGTTTATAAATGATAGTGATGGAATTAACACTTTGGCATGTTAGTATAAACCATTTGTTAACAGTAATGTATATGAAATTGTTGTTAGTCTACATTAAAGTGATAAGTTGGTAACATATTACTGCTAGAATTATACTAGTTTTATTAATAACATCAGTAGGTTATATAAGAGGCTGTGTTATATAAGCTATCATATTATTCAAGTTATTAACATATACTTGGACAGTAAATTATTAGATGTTAGTTAGCAGTGCAATATAGCGTAGGGTATATGTTGGGCTGATACGAATATCGGTTGGTATTATTGTCCGTTGATAGCTTAGTTTTGCATCCATGTCGCAGATATAATATGATTTCCTTCGCGACCCGTTACCTTCCTGAGTCGACGCCGTCGTACCAGGCACGATACCGGAATCCAACCCCTGACGTCGCTACCCGACGTCAGAGTAGCTCTCGCGTCGTGTTGAGGCTGATTGTTGGACCGAGCGTGGGAGCTCTGGAATTTGTGAATCTGTGATTGGACATTGAGTATTGTGATACCGGCACGTAAATTCAGGCAAGTGAAACTTGCTAACCTTGTTGTTTAGGCCGTGCTTAGGCCATTACCTTGTTTTAGCGTAAAAGAGACTAGACAGTGAAAGGATAGCTGTCTGGACGCTTTTGATCTAGCTTGACAACGAAGCTAGATCCGTCACTCTCATCATGCTTGTATGTCACGTTTAAATTCAATTAACGGTACGCAATTATCTGTTCATATCATCCCTGCATCTTTGCCTGTCATGTTTAATTCCTATTAACGGTACGCAATTATCTGTTCATGTCATTGCATTCTTTAAGTGTTGTTGTGATTGTGTAGCTTCGCTACAAAACTGATAGTTCCTGGCTCGTGACCAGAAGCGAGCATAATGAGTTGCTAACCCCAACGCTCGATATATTGAATTGTGAACTAAAAAACAAGCTCCCGTGCGGGGCAACCCTGGCTCACTTGCTGGGCTCATGTTCAGGGACCCTGGCTTGTTTAGTGCGGGATGGGGTAAGGGTTAAGCGGCCAGGCAACTGGGGGTCTGTTTGATCAACAACTGCAGTTGTAAAGCGTAAACTCTTTGGGGTGGGGTAGTGTTTAGTGCCGATCGGTCTGAATGTTGTACCATTCAGCGAAGGGCGTAAACATCTACAAAACAACCGTGAAATGTGAATTGTGTTTAGTGCCGATCGGTCTGAATGTTGTACCATTCAGCGAAGGGCATAAACACCTACAACGTGAATAGTGAATTGATTGAGATTGATAGTAGCGTGGCTACTCTCGTCTTGTCTTGTCTTGTCTTGTCCCGATGATCGTTCTCTTGTACAAATCGTCTTGCCATGTTTTAATTGTGCACTCATGTTATAACTGCCATGTCATGCATATTAAACTGCTAGGTTGCTAGTTGCCTTACTTTCAGTTTCCTTGCCCAAGTCTTTTAGACTTGCTGACATGTGCCCCTTTTCTCTTTTGGGTGTCACATGTTAGATTGTGAGCCAAAGTTGGTCATTGAGGACGAGCAGGTTGCAGGTGTTGAGTTCGAGGACATATGAGACCAGTCCTAGAGCTCCTTCTAGCTGTGGTTGTTTTCTGCTTAGTCGTTGTTAGGCTGTCGGTGCGTAGCACCTCTCTTTTCTTGTTGATGTTATGTTTTATGTTGGCCATGTCTTAGGCCTCTTTTTGGTCTCTTGTACTTCCTTTTTTATTCTTCTTTTAGCCTGGTGGCTTTTCTGTGATGTTGAAATTTATTGTGGACATTCTGAGATTGAATATTTTACCTCTTTCTTTCCTTGTCATTATTGTTGTTCCGTGTCGCGATTGCAAGGACCTGCAGTTTTAAATTTGATATCTTATACGCTTATCAGACTGCAGCTTCACAGCTCCACGTCTGAGCGGACCTCCTCACGTCTCGCCTTCCATTTTAGGGAAGCGGGGCGTGACAGGTTTTAGTGGTGGTCCATGCAGGTCCTCTTGCAATTGCAAATTAACGGAACAACGATAATAACGGAATGTCCATTAAATAAATTGCAACATCTGAGTCATAAGCCTTGAAGTCAAGTCGTTTCTTTTGTCACTTGGTGGTAAGAAGACTTAGTTAGACGTCTGTGCTTGCTAGTTAGAGGTCCCTGATTGTTAGTTAGACTCCCTGCTAGGAATTGATTTAGTCGTCGTAGGAGTTACCTTAGTGGTCCCTGTCTAATTTTGACTAAAATAGACTTCTAGAATTCTTTGGTCGTTCGCTTGGGTTCATCGATTTCGGACCAAGCTGAACGCATTTCTTTACCGTCTAGCCTTTAGAAGTCTTAGCGCTTAGTTCTTAATCTTTAGTTGGTTGACCGTAGGAGTTTCCCCATAGATTCCCCTGATTCATATCCTAGGCGTATGTATGTTTTGATCATCCGAACAATTTCTTGCCTCGATTCACGTGATCACCACATTACGATAATCGTTGACTTTCAAATGTCCTCTTTCGCAAAACTTGATTTTTCCAAAGTTATTATTTCGGTTTCCCCTTATTAAAAGTTTTTCGCTAAGTTTAAATTTTGTTTTAAACCCTCTACGTGTATACTTAAATTTCTCACTTTTCGATTGAGTCAAAATTCCTTGTAGATTTCGGAGTCTAATGGTTGTATCTCGTAACCATTCCCGAATCTATATTTTGCATTCCGGTTTAAAGACTCTATTACTATTTTTTTTTAAAAAAAAGGGGATTTTTGATATACCATTTTCTAACTATGAGTTCCATTTTAATCGCATAGCATACATACTTTAAAAATCTTTTCCAAGCTAAATGGAATTTCAATTATTATATGTATGCTTATACCTCATACTATCTCGTTTACTTAAATTTATTTTTTTAAATTCGAAGGTTTTGACGAGATTTTGATTATTGATTTATAATGTTTTTCCAGCCCTTACTTTTCATACCTATTTAAATATATTGTCCCTTTTCATAAATCAATTTAATTCTGAGCCGCAATTCTATTTTCCAAATTCGATTTATGAATTTTCCTTTCTTATTTATGTTATTCAAATGACTCGTCGCGCTTCCTTAATATACTTTTCAAGTCACAGATGATTTCAGCTTTCAACAAATCAAAGTTGTGTTCAAACATTTTCCCGACTACAGATTTTTGGAAAATTACGTTTTCGTAACCACTTCCCGATCTAGACTTTCCATAATTTGGTTTTAAAGTTTTATTACAAATTTTGATAATTTTATTGCCAAAATATTATTATCTTCCATTCTCCAAATGTGCCTTGGAGTAAATTCTAAACTAAATAAAATTTCAATTATTTTCATATCCATACCATGCTCGTTGTGCTCGTATGGTAAGAACCTTGTATAAATTAGTTTCTTTTTGGCAAATTCCGGTTCATCTGAAAAGTAGTTTTCAATATTGGTTATTTTAAAAATTTTCCTCTAGCTTAAAGACTTTGAAAGTATTTAATGTGAACTTAAAATTCTTCAGTTCATTCATTCTTGAATTTCAAAAAATTTTGCCAAATTAATATTGAAATGCTGCCATATGATATTTTTCTAAACTACGTCCTTAATGTTCGTATGAACGATTTGCTTCCTTTCATAATGATTTCCGTTAAGCCAATAAATCATTTCCTCTTATTATATATATTCGACTCAGACTTATTTCGAACAACTCATTTTATCGACCGGTTCGTACTCCTCATTTTAACTTATATCTTTTATACACTGTTTCCCATGTATCCTAATGGAGCATCATTACATCATTACACGACCGTCCTCATGCTTTTCGATCCTTCTATTTGTTACGCTTTTGATTTCAGTTTCTTTCCTTTTGTCTAGCCAATAGAGCTTGTCGTCGCCCGTCCCCATTAGCGTAATTTGATGTGTCGTCATAGTGTATTAAATTCCATGATGCATATGAAGTTGTTTGTGGTTGGTATTGGTATGTTGTGTGTAGGTAGTTATGTATTAGCTGCATGAGTATAAGTGTGATATACATGATAGTGGGATTATAATTATTGATTGGTATTACTTGTTTTTACGGGATGTTATATGCGTGTATAACATGAGGTATACACGACTATCGCATATCTTAACTATGTATGAAGTAGATGTATTGGTATACTAATTATAGGTGGATGAATATGGTGTGAATATATATGTTACATGTGTGTGACTAATCGATGAATGCATGTATTAGGGAGTGTATTATGATTATACATGTGATGATATCCGTAATATTATTACGGTATATGAAGTGATTGAACTATGTGGATGTTACCTGACTAAATATTAAGTGTGTTTGACATATGGTATGTATATGGTTATATTGGTAGATGTGTATACATTGGAGTGGTATTGGTATAGGTATAAATACCGTGTTACGTATATAGAGTATTCTGATCTGAGTATTGAGTCTCACTCAAGCTTGAGTGGGTATACTCTAAGTATATTGTTATGTATGTCTGTAGTTTGCATATAGCGATGTTGATGTATGTATAGTGATAGGAGTGTTTGTGCCTGGTTGTGTTACACACAAGCTTGTGGGTCGCTATACCAGTATATAGTTATAGGTGTTGGTCTTGTGGTATAGTTAATTACTAAGAACTTGCATGCGTGAATATATGTGTGCTAGCTAAAGCTAAGTGTGTATATGTGCTGAGTATATAGTGGTATATATGAATGTTGCATTAGCATGTGTGGATGTGCACCGTACACGGGTAATGTGTGTGATAGTTATAGGAATTGGTAACTATGGTAATGTGTGACGTGATTATAGCTATAGGACTATATATGAAGTGATAATATGGTGAAATGTGTGCATGCATTTGAATGACTATAAATTGTGAAATTATAATGATGGTGAATGTATATTAGATATAGTGAACTTGTTTTAACAATTGTATGGTGTGATTTCGCATGTTGATTGTTTGGCGTACACTAGGAGATATAGGGACTAGTGTATTCTTATTGTCTTGTCCATAGGTAGTTACCTATACGTGTAGATTCCGATGGTATTTTCTAGTGTGAAATTATTTTTCATATAAGTAAGAGAGACTTGGTTATTTTCATATAATGTGTAATAAGTGTTCCATAGTTATATAGAATATACTTGCCTGTATGAATGATTTGAACGCGTGGATGGAGTTGTTTGACTATAATAAGTATAAGTGTACTATGTGCGTGAATATATAATTATTTCCGTGGTGTTAATAATTGACTACCTAGAGTATATATATATATATATAAGCACTTGAGATGAATGTACTTGGTTGAAATTTTGATGTGATATTGATTGAGGGTAGTTACTAGGGTGACTGGATATGGTTATAGTTAGAAAGTCCGAGGACGGACTTTATTCTAAGGTGTGGAGGATGTAACGGTCGCTTTCCGATCGTATCTTCTTCGTGCACGTGCTGTTGAGCGTGCACGTGTTTGCTTTAGATCTTGCTTGCCTTTGAACACTATGGTGTGATATGTCGTTGTGACCCTCTCGGAGAGTATCAAATTGTGGAATTCATTTGGAACGACATTTCCGGGTCGTTCTCCAACGATTTGATCTTATTTGACGAGACGTCGCGATTTTCACTTCTGTCGTGAGGCCATTCTATTTTTAACTTCGTTTCTCGTAGTCGAAATTGTGATCCATCTTCTTTGTTTTCTTTCTTTCGTCGTCTCGGTCGTCCCAGTATTTATCGTATAATTTTAGGGCACCGTTTAACCCACTTTCACTTTTACTCAATCTATTATATTAATTTTCCCTCATTAGTGTTTCTAACACTCTTAATGTAAAACATATTAGTAATTTTCCCGATCACCTCCTTATTAACACCTAGCCCTACATGTTGAACCTCTCTATGGCCGAACCCAACATGTCTTCACTTGTAGCTTTATTTAAAGAATAATAATAGAATAAGAACCCTAAGCTATTGTAATAAGAAACCTAGACTACTTGTTCCCTAGCCCACGTGAGGCTGCTCTTCACATCCCCCCCACACAACAACCCATGTTATAATCCTAGGCCCACTTGCACTTTATATACTATCACTTATAATAACCAAGTTTTCTCAGCCTATTGAAAGCCCAATAGTCTAGCCCCATATCCAAGTTTAACCTAGGTTAGTCTCTTTTCACAGCAAACCAAAAAGGAGCAACCGCCGTCCTCTTTGTTCACGCGTTAGCCCCCGCGGCGCTGCTAGTCGCCATCGCACGCAAAAACCAAGCCTCTCCCTTCGAGTTCTATCCCCTTTCCGTCGTTCCCCCTCCGACCGAGACCGGAGACCGCCGCCAGCCCAACACCTGTGCCCCGCCTCCCTCGCGACCTTCCTCCGACCCCCGCTCCCCCTGAGTTCCGATGACGGCATCACACAAGCCCCGACCGCGGCCTCCTTGCGATCCTCAGCAGCAACCGCTGCTCGCTAACCTCTGGCCGCCGCCCCGGCCACCCTCCGATCGATGAGCCGCCATGGGCCCCGTGTCCGCCGTGGTTGCTCTGCCAGCAGCCCGCAAAAGCTCCTGTCCCGCAGTGAAGCAGCAACTGCGGCCAAGGCAGCGTCGCCTGAAGACTGACAGCGGCAACGAAGCTCTCCACACGTCGCAGCGACGCTCGGTCACCCCCTAGTCGCTGTCCGACGCGGCGCCCCTCGAAGCCATGGTCTCGCCGTAGTCGCTACTCTCGTCGCCCCGTCTGCAACCACGCGAGGATTAGCACAAGCGTATGTTTTTGCAAACTGCAAGTTAGTAATTACACTAGCCTTTTTAATAATAGGTATATCAGTTTATAAATGATAGTGATGGAATTAACACTTTGGCATGTTAGTATAAACCATTTGTTAACAGTAATGTATATGAAATTGTTGTTAGTCTACATTAAAGTGATAAGTTGGTAACGTATTACTGCTAAAATTATACTAGTTTTATTAATAACATCAGTAGGTTATATAAGAGGTTGTGTTATATAAGTTATCATATTATTCAAGTTATTAACATATACTTGGACAGTAAATTATTAGATGTTAGTTAGCAGTGCAATATAGCGTAGGGTATATGTTGGGCTGATACGAATATCGGTTGGTATTATTGTCCGTTGATAGCTTAGTTTTGCATCCATGTCGCAGATATAATATGATTTCCTTCGCGACCCGTTACCTTCCTGAGTCGACGCCGTCGTACCAGGCACGATACCGGAATCCAACCCCTGACGTCGCTACCCGACGTCAGAGTAGCTCTCGCGTCGTGTTGAGGCTGATTGTTGGACCGAGCGTGAGAGCTCTGGAATTTGTGAATCTGTGATTGGACATTGAGTATTGTGATACCGGCACGTAAATTCAGGCAAGTGAAACTTGTTACCCTTGTTGTTTAGGCCGTGCTTAGGCCATTACCTTGTTTTAGCGTAAAAGAGACTAGACAGTGAAAGGATAGCTGTCTGGACGCTTTTGATCTAGCTTGACAACGAAGCTAGATCCGTCACTCTCATCATGCTTGTATGTCACGTTTAAATTCAATTAACGGTACGCAATTATCTGTTCATATCATCCCTGCATCTTTGCCTGTCCCGTTTAATTCCTATTAACGGTACGCAATTATCTGTTCATGTCATTGCATTCTTTAAGTGTTGTTGTGATTGTGTAGCTTCGCTACAAAACTGATAGTTCCTGGCTCGTGACCAGAAGCGAGCATAATGAGTTGCTAACCCCAACGCTCGATATATTGAATTGTGAACTAAGAAACAAGCTCCCGTGCGGGGTAACCCTGGCTCACTTGCTGGGCTCATGTTCAGGGACCCTGGCTTGTTTAGTGCGGGATGGGGTAAGGGTTAAGCGGCCAGGCAACTGGGGGTCTGTTTGATCAACAACTGCAGTTGTAAGGCGTAAACTCTTTGGGGTGGGGTAGTGTTTAGTGCCGATCGGTCTGAATGTTGTACCATTCAGCGAAGGGCGTAAACATCTACAAAACAACCGTGAAATGTGAATTGTGTTTAGTGCCGATCGGTCTGAATGTTGTACCATTCAGCGAAGGGCGTAAACACCTACAACGTGAATAGTGAATTGATTGAGATTGATAGTAGCGTGGCTACTCTCGTCTTGTCTTGTCTTGTCTTGTCCCGATGATCGTTCTCTTGTACAAATCGTCTTGCCATGTTTTAATTGTGCACTCATGTTATAACTGCCATGTCATGCATACTAAACTGCTAGGTTGCTAGTTGCCTTACTTTCAGTTTCCTTGCCCAAGTCTTTTAGACTTGCTGACATGTGCCCCTTTTCTCTTTTGGGTGTCACATGTTAGATTGTGAGCCAGAGTTGGTCGTTGAGGACGAGCAGGTTGCAGGTGTTGAGTTCGAGGACATATGAGACCAGTCCTAGAGCTCCTTCTAGCTGTGGTTGTTTTCTGCTTAGTCGTTGTTAGGCTGTCGGTGCGTAGCACCTCTCTTTTCTTGTTGATGTTATGTTTTATGTTGGCCATGTCTTAGGCCTCTTTTTGGTCTCTTGTACTTCCTTTTTGATTCTTCTTTTAGCCTGGTGGCTTTTCTGTGATGTTGAAATTTATTGTGGACATTCTGAGATTGAATATTTTACCTCTTTCTTTCCTTGTCATTATTGTTGTTCCGTGTCGCGATTGCAAGGACCTGCAGTTTTAAATTTGATATCTTATACGCTTATCAGACTGCAGCTTCACAGCTCCACGTCTGAGCGGACCTCCTCACGTCTCGCCTTCCATTTTAGGGAAGCGGGGCGTGACACCAATAATTGGTTGGGCAAAAAGTGAAAGTAGGTCAAACGAAGCCCATAAATCGTAAGATAAATACTGGGGTGACCGGGACGACGAGGGAAAGAAGACAGAGAAGATGGATCACAATTTCAATGACGAGAAACGAAATTAAAAATAAAAAGGCCTCGCGAAAAAAGTGAAATTCGTGACGTCTCATCAAATAAGGTCAAATCGTGGGAGAACGACCCGTAAAATGACGTTCCAAATTAGTGCCACAATTTAATACTCTTAGAGAGGGTCACAACGACATATCACACCATAGGGTTCGGATACAGACAACGTCTAAAATAAATACGTGCACGAAAAAGACTACGTGCACGACAATGCGTACAAGCGAAAACAGACCGTTACAACATGAGTATCGTCTACGGATCGCTGAATGAGAAGATTTTGAAAGGCGAACATCATCTTCCTCACGCTAGTTATATTTCCAACAACTTGGAGGATCAAACAAAGTTGGATCTGAGAAGAGGATGTCATCAATTGAGAGTTAACGTCTCAAGACTACTTCCAAGACCAAGTATATTCGTTACAAATATTGGATGATGCCATTAATGTGGTCAACACACCGTTGGTATCCACATGTCTCGTAATCAATCTACGAGTGCTTGAATATATTCATGGTAGTCATCTTCAACGACGTTTTCAAAGGACGCTAAGAAGCTTGCCAAGAATTTGAGGATGGTGTTAGAGACTTGGAGACGATCCAATTCGCGATGTGTAAGCGTATGCAGCTTCTTCTTTGTCTTTCTTGAGCTCGTATTCTTCTTCTATCCACTACTTTCATTTGCACCGATTTCCTAGAGGTTGAATCTTTTTCCACCAACCGTCTTCCCCCTCTTTATTTTCTTTTATCCGCGTTCTCTCCTCGAGCCCCGGCCTATCCTACCCTACCCTACCGACGACTTCGGCTCCCCATTTAATCCACTCATCTCTCCCTCACCAACCCCATCATGTGGTTTCCCCTACGCCATATCAACACCCACCCCTTCACCCTGCCTCTCTCCCAGCGAGACCAACCCATCTTGCCTCAAGCTCCTCCGGCCTCACCTGAAGCTCTACCACCGCACCTCAAACCGGTGACACCTACCATGTCGAGCAGTCGTAGCTGTCGCACGACATGGATCGACAGCTACCTATGGGCCTCCAACGATATTCTTCAGGATTTTGGGGATTATTGGGCTTAGCGATGACCCTCACTGCCACCCTCGCTATTGCCGTGTGGTTGATATCTTGGGAAGTTGCGATTCTTGGACTTCTTTCAAGCTCCTTGTCCTCGGTCTTTCCCCTAAAGGTGCCCCGCTTCATTCCTTCTTGGGTCCACTCCTTCGTGTATTTTGGACTGTGAGTTATTGGTCGTTGATTTGCTTAGGGTTAATGATTATAACTGTGGATGTCAATCAATGATGTTGGCAAGGGGTATCGTTAGGGATGAGTATTGGCATGTTGTTGGCCTTAGGTGTTGAAGTTGGATGTCGGCCTTGTGCTTGGATTTGGAAGACGGTTTTGGTATTGGCTTGTTGTTGGTTATTATGGGTATTATTGGTAGGAGTGATAGTGATAAGTATGGACCTTAAAAGTTGGCCTTGTATTTGTGTTTTGGTGGTGTCCTGGATATTTGCTTGTTATTAGGTGTTATGGGAATTGGTGACATTGGTGCTTGGCTGGTGGTGTGTAACAGCACGAATGCATATGGATTAATCGATACCCCCTTTTGTATGTTATATTATGAATGACATCCTTGGCTAGGCCCAGTTAGTTACCATTAGCACGAGTAGATTCTTTAAACTTTATGATCCCTGTTTTGGATGTGATGTATCTAGCTTGCTACTAGCTTATCACCTCAAGTTCCAAGTTCGAACGGATGTTGTCATCATAATATACCTCAGTTTCATGTTATGCTGTTAACTCATCATAATTTTGGCTATTTGACAAGTCGGGGTAGCTATTGTGATGATACTGGTATCGGGACTAATTACGGAAGCTATGATGATGTCAATAGTATGTATTCATACATAACATCTCTTGTTTTCTTTATACTATAATATCACATTATATTTCATGCTATTAAGAACTTATTTTACCAGATTGTCATCATTCATCAAGCCTTCCCGTTGATCGTTTAAATTGCTTAGGCAATGATCGGTCTTTTAAATTCCGAGGACGGAATTTTTGTAAGGAGTGTAGAATGTAACGGCATGTTTTTGTTGTGCACGTATTTCCGTAACAAAACGTTTTCAAACAATTTCAAATTTGAGTAAATGAATTTTTTTTTCTATTTTTCGTCGCTTAAACCTTAAATTTGACTTCATATTCATGATCCACGTAACGATACGAACCCGTGGCTATATTTTCGTAATTTTTCGGAGATGTTTAGTCTCAGGGGCAAAATCGTAATTTCATATTCCTAATTATTTTTACTAATTACATTCGCTAATCATTTTTACTTTCCTCTAAATAACATATTAACTTACCCTAAACCATATTCCGTCGGCAGCTTCAAGAAAAACGTGTAGGCACGTTTTTGTTTTCTCTAAGCCAAATCCTATCTCCTAACCCATTTGTCAACCCACTTTAATTGGCTCTAATTAATACAAACCAATTATTATATAATTATTTTACATTATTTAAATACCATGTTATCTCCACTCTCCCTCACAAATGCATCAAACCCAAGCAACCCTTGCTCACGCCCCCCACTCCGACTCCCTCTCTCGCTCGCCCACTTCTTCTCCGAGAACCCATGCCAAGCTCAGCAGCATGCACCCTGTCACGCCCCGCTTCCCATTCTACCGGGAGCGAGGACGCGAGCGGGTCCGCGATGTGCTTAAAACAAGGATGAGTACTTTTTTATTTTTTTTAAAATCGTTTTCTTTTCTTTTCTTCCTCCTTGGTTTAAAAACACTAAGCATCTATGTAAACTGCTGGTCCTTGCATGCAAATTTAAGAAGCCGCTTAAACAACATTATTACATATCTAGCTTATAGAATTTAAGATTCATTTTGGGGCTAGCATGGCCAATACAAACAAAGTACACAATTACATTATTTCAAATATAAAAGTGCAGTCGTGAAGGTGATCATCTAATCTTCAGTGGTAAGTTACTCCACGTATTCTTCGAGCACTGGCTCAACTTCTATGGTAGTGTCTTCAGAGAACCCACAATTGATACCTAACGGACATTTCGTAAAACAACAAAGTGAAATGTTCGTCAGCGAGATTTACTCGGCAAGATAATCTCCAAAACCAAAAACATTAGGTATTTTAATTAAACCAAGCTGAACTGAAAGGCAAGCAATAAGTTCAATTTAAAAGAGATTATAGCAGTTAAACATTCGCAGCAATTTGCAACCTATAGCAATTTAATCATTTGATAGCAATTTGCAATACTATTAGCAACATGTAACAATTTAACATTTAATAACGAAACTGTAACGTTGTCAGCAACCTGTAGAAAAAGAGGTTAGAGCAATAATTAATAACTAGTCTATTCTAGTGATAAGTCCATGTCCAAGAGTACGAGAGATGACCATCATGCGCCCTGTGACGGGAGCCAATCCGTGACACTGCTCACCGACCCTATATGGTGACGGTCAAGCTCTAACCTCTGTAATGTGTTGGAGGTATTCGGTTGGGTGCATCTAGTCACTCCGTAACACTTGTGATCATAGACTACCCCAATCCCACGGGTCAAGTCAAGTGATGGGTCAAAAGTATGTGTACTATATATTTATATTGAAGTTCCATCTTCCATTCATTTATATTGAAGTTCCATCTTCCATTCATTTATATTAAAGTTCCATCTTCCATTCAGTTTATTCAGTTCATTTGCATCGTAATAGATGCGTAAGATGTCTCATCAGTCCATTCAATAATCTCAACTAATTTAACAGTTTTATGATTTAGTTACACAATTAGATGAAGTATAGAAATGCATAATAATTTAAATAAACGAGCATAGGAAACAGTTTTGACTAAGTAACTGAGAATAAATAAGTTTAAATATTTTCTAAGGCTAGTAAACATCTTTCTAGATCTTAAAATAATTAATGGGGATTGTTTCTTAATTTATATGACCCAAAAACTAATTAAAAACGAAAAATGATTTTTCATTATATTTTTCAAAGATTTCTCTAAGGTAAACCATGCGTCAGAATTCTTCCAACAAGGGGTCAAAACGACTGCATTAACTAGTACTACAACATATATTTTCTCGTATGTCAGTGTACGTGAAACTCTCATGATATGAATTTTAAAGCAAATTTAGCTTTATTAAGTTTTGCCTTTAAAAAATCATTGTGTGAGATATACTCGATGAAACCAGTGCCAATGAGTCTGTTTCATCGTTTTTGATTTTTTTGGGCATTCCCGTGTAGTTTTCTGGGACCTATACAATTTACTATGAATTTAATACTACCCGACCCTTTTTAAAATATTATTAATATACGTGTATATATGTATATATATATATATATTTGTATATGTATTCGTATATGTTTTAATGTACTCACCCTCTCTCTGATCTTTCGCATGCAGAGGGGGTTCTTCTCGACGTCGCCAGTGGAGCGAAGAGCGGAGGACGGCGGCGGCGCGATGCGACGGCGACAGAGGCGGTGTCCACGGCGGGTAGCGACACGAGCGACGACGGGAGGGTGGCGAGCGGTGGAGGGTGAAGATGTTGTTGCAGCTGGGGTCTCGGTGGCTTTGGCTGTCGTTTCACGACGGCGGAGGGCGACGTTGGACTCGTCAGAGTGGCGGAAGGGTGGCAGGGTCTGTGAGAGGTCGTCGGGGAGAAGGCACGGCGACGTGAGGTGGTGGCATCGCTCCGAGGCAGGGTTGTGGTTCGGTGTTAGAGACAGGGGAGAGGGGAGCTCGAAAGTCGATCGGAGAAGAAGGAGGGTGGCGTAGTTGTCAGTGTTGGACGCGGGGTGGGCTGCTCTCAGAGCGGGTGGACGGTGGCACTGGCGTGGGGAGGCGGTGGGGCATTACAGGCTGAGGCTAGGGAGGTGCGCTCACTGTGGGAGGCGAGCTCGACGGGAAGAGGTGGCACTTGGAGGTATGCTCGTTAGAGGCTCTAGGTGGCGGTGGTGGAGCAGTGGAGGTGTCGAAAGAGGCGCGAGTTCGTCAGAGCGTCGGTTGATGCCAGAGCTTGGGACTGCCGGCGGTGGCATGGTTAACGGAGGACGGAGGAGGGGGTGTCGACGAGGGTCTCGTAGCATGAAGAAGTGAGGGAGAGTGAGCATGGGAGTGTGAGTGTCGCTGGGTGCAATGGAGGAGCTACGGTGACGCCCTAGGGGAGGAGGAGGACGTGGGTCGGGGCGCAATGGAGGCAGAGCTTGGAGCAGGGTGGCTCACACGGCGAGGCTGAGTGCGGGTGGAAGAGGAAGGAGAGAGGGCATGGGCGAAGGGGCTTGCTCTGTTTTGAACAGGGAAGAGAGAGAGGGTCGAGCACTCTTGGAGTGGGAGAGGGGAGAAGCGTAGGTAAGGGGAGGGGTCTGCTGATGGGTTTTGGGTTTTCAATGTGGGTTTGGGTTCAGTGCTGAGGGATGAAGATGAACTGAGTGGGGAACATATATCGGGTTTAGAAATATTTAACAATATGTATAATAATAAATTAAATGTATATATTAGTAATGGAATGGGTTGGGATGTTGGATCTGACCAACCCATTTGGTGGGTTAATGGGGGTAGGTTAGGGGCGTGATTAGGGGGTAATAGTAACTAGTTAAATGTAATTAGTAATAGTAAAAACGTCATTAGTGATTGTAATTAGTAAAAACGACGTAATACTACCCCGTTTTCGCATACAACTCCGAAAAATTACGAAACCATAGCTATGGGTTCGTATCGTTGTGAGGATCACGAATACGAGATCCATTTCAAGGATTGAGCTACGAAAGTACGAGTTTCGAGCCAAAATGTTTGGGTCGCGGGTTTGCGGGTTCCAGATCGATGTGACTCCAGAAAATTACGAAATTAATACAGGGAGCACTAAACGATCATAGAATCACATGGCAGATGTTTGAAATCTTTTTGATAATGTTTATATATATAATTTATTGATACCACTATATTAGTAACAATTAAGTAGAAAATATTATATAAACTATTTAAACTTTTTTACGACACTTGAACTTACTAATACATGTTATAACTAGAATGATGATACGAAAATATTTTTATATAAGTGATTTGAAATCATTTTTGGTATAAAAATCCTGACAAACCATTTCAAAATATCTTCAAAGTGTAAAAATACGTAGAATACGAATATACGTGTACTGATGGATACGGGTCGTCACATCCTACACTCCTTAAAATAATTCTGTCCTCGGAGGCCCTTCGCTCCGAGCCGGGAGCGAAGCAATTTCGGGAGCTGGGTCCCGCATATTTTGATGGGTCTGAGGATCCTCTGGCTGCCGATGAGTGGATTCGGAACATTGAGGATAACTTGAAGATGGCCAAGATCACCCCGGCTGGATGGGTTGATTTGGCGAAGAGGCAACTCAAGGATAACGCTCAGAACTGGTGGGATGCGGAAGAGAAGATGTTGGTGGAGCCGATAGCTTGGGCCACCTTTAATTCCAGGTTTGATGAGGAGTTCTTTCCGAAGGCTGCTAAGAAGGAGATACTGCAGCGTTTCATTGATCTGAAGCAAGGGAGATTGACGGTGGACCAGTACTACCAAGAGTTCACTAGGCTGAGTCGGTTCGCACCGAAGATGGTGCAGGATGCTGATGAGAGGGCTCAGAGGTTCCTGTAGGGACTTGCTTTGGAGCTCCAGAGTTTTGTGTCTTCCTCTGATCTGGACTCTTATCAGAAGGTTCTGGTCGCTGCAAGGAGGCAGGAGCTGAACCTGAGTCAGAGGAGGGGACATGTTTCTGGTGCTGGGAAGAGGCATATGGAGCAGGCCAGAGCGGTGGTTAGGCCTGGTTTCAAGCCTAATCAGCCAGCTCAGTTCAAGAGGCCAGGAGGGCCTATCCTGAAGACTTGCCATTTCTGCGGCAGGACCGGGCACGTCAAGGATCAGTGTAGGAGATTCCTGGGCCAGTGTGTTGTCTGTGGGGGTGCAGTTTCAGAGCCCGCCCTGGGTCCCTGAGAGGGATGGATTGAGTTACGCAGCCTGACCCAAGCCATTGGCGACCTTTCAGGGGTGCAGCTCGGAAGCCTGCCCCGGATTTTTTCTGCGAGGTAGCTCGCTCTCTTCTCCGGTTTGGGTAGCGAGGTCTGACCTGTTATGGGTAGCGAGGCCGCGACCTGCCCTAGAGGGCTTCGAGAGGGTGTGTGGGGGTCGTGGACCTTATAGCACCCCTGGGGGGTCCTATGCCCCTAATTCGTAAGTTTACTCAAGGCATAGGTATTTTGTGGTAAGCATTTCATTTCAATTTACTTTGATATTGTAAGTGATTCGCTCTCGGTTGTGAGAGTGTGTTTGTGATCCTGGGTTGTGGGAGTCACAAGTTTCATTTGTGTATGATTTAACTTGTGAAGGTTTTTCACAAGTATTTCATAGTGGAAATCTTGAGTTAGGGTTTCTAACTCAAGTATCCGGAAGTGATCCGGGTGGTTGGGATGTAGGATCACCGGGAACAAGTCGGGGAGACTTGGGTGGATCCGAACCCAGTAATATCGTTTGTTTGCGCTTGTTTATTTGTTGTCGATTATTTACTATTCCGCATTTCCGCATTAATTGGTAGAGTTTGCAAGGTAATTAGGAATTAGCCTCTTAATTATTTTCAAGTACTATTCACCCCCCCTCTAGTACTTGTGCAGTAGCTTAGCATGGCATTACAGTCGAGACGCTCTCGGTAAGGATAGCTGAAGCAGGTGACGAAGGAACATGGGAGCCTAAGGAAATGGGCAATGAGGCTATAAGGTCCCGAAGAGGTGGAAGAGTGGGTGCTGGGTCGTGCTCAGGAAAGTCCAAATCTGTAAGATCGGGAGCAGACAAAATATATGTGCCCTCCGACACGGGTATAGAAGAAATAGAGGAAGGGGCAATGGGGCAGGAGGTGGTGACAGTCCCCGATGGCCAAACAGAGGTGGAGGTGGAAGAGGCAGATGTAGAAGAAGTAGTGCCTCCTGAGCGAGGTTGATATAAAGGCGGAGCGGGAAGGGCTGCAACAAGGGCTGCTATGTCGTGCTCCTCGTACTCGAGGGGATCGGGGCACCCGGTCATCGGCGTCAGCCTCGACGGAGGCTCCCAGTGGTTCGAGTACGTGGAGCGAAGGAAGAGGCTGTACCATGTCGATCATCCAGCTGAGCTGGACTGGTTCTATGTGGGTAAGGTGAGGGGCGGGAAGTACCACGTGAGGCGTGTGGTGGGTGCCGACAAGATATGTCCAGTGACGGGCTCCATAGTGCCTGATGATATGCATGTGCTCGAGCACACCAAAAGTCAAGCGTGTGGGGCCTGGAGGCGTCACTAGATCATTGCGAAGATCAATACCAAGCATGCGTGCAAAAATCGTGAAAAATCCACCACAGTAGATATCGATCGCATGGTATGCACGGGTGGTCTGAATCAGGCGATGACACGGCCAGTGGGCTGCATCAGAAAGTACGAAGGGGCAGAGGGAGCCGTCTGGGTGGAAGCGCATCGGTCGAGTCATGCCCATCAGATGGGCAAGCTCGCGTAGGGACATGGTCCTGACCTCTGGCCTACAAAAAATGGTTATGGCGAGGTGACGCTGCGCGTAACGAAGGCAGGGATGCACGATGCATGATGCCTTCTCCCGGCTCGTGGGTCGAGAATGCAGGAAAATGGAAGTGTGCACGGATTGATCATCTCGTATATGATCGTGAAATCATGATCCATGAGACAGAAGGTGATGCCATCGCCCGCAGGGGTGTGGGTGATGGAGCTCAAGGCCTCCAAGGTGAGGTGTGTGTATGTGGGGGCGTGGACACCTAGGAGACGATCGAAGCCGATCGTGCGGTACAACCAATGGACTCCCTACAGGAGTCCAAGGGAGCGGAGGGTAGGGACATTTATGAAAAGAGTGGAGATGAGACGACGCTGCGAGAGCCTAACGAAGCGCTCGCGGTGCGCGTCGTCACAGAAAGTGATCAAGTAAGTCTGCACACGTGGCGGCATAGTCTCGGTGGTGGCGGCGGGGTGCGAGGGGACAGTGGGTGCAGTGGTGGGGATAGGCGCAGTAGTGGTGGGGATGGTAGTGGTGGGGATAGGTGCGGTAGTGGTGGGGATGGTAGTGGTAGTGGTGAGGCGAGTGCGACGTGTGGTTTGGGAAGAGGGGGTGCCAGGAGTCGGCCTATTCCCACGAATGGGAGGGGTGGTGGCTCCTCTAGTGAGGACCATCGTGGAGATGGCAATATGATGCGTCGGTAGAAAAAATAAAGAGAGGAAAGAGTGTACCGACTGAACGAACGATGCGAATGCGAAGATCTCCCCCAAGCTAATCCTGGTAGTGGCTGCTAACGTAGGCAAATAGTACCTGAAATAAAAACAATAAAAACGTCAGTAGTAGAAAGTTAAAATAGGGAAATTCTGAATTGGGGTTGCTCGACTGAGCAGATCTACTGCTCGGTCCGATCTGTGATGCTCGGTTGGAAACTCTGACCGAGCACATTTGTTGCTCAATCAGCCGTGGGTTTTGTCGAGAAGAGGCTGGCTGCTCGCTCGAGCACTGTGAGTGCTCGATCGAGCAGCGGGAGCCGTCTTAGGGCACAGGCGGCCGGGCGATTAAGGGGGTCTGTGTGCTACGATGAGAGAGGGGGAGGCGGAGGAGGATGGGGGGAAACGACGGGGGAGTTTGAGGTGGGCGGCGCCGTCGACGTCGGTGGCACCAACGGTGTCCCTCGTCGATCAGGAAGGGGGAAAGAGAGAGAGGCGGAGAGATAGAGAGAGCATGTGGAACTGACCGGAGATGGAGGCACGGTCGGTGGCGCAGGCGAAGGAACAGGAGGCGGCGACGGCGACGGCGACGGCGACAGGGTAGTCAAGCAGGTGTGAGAGGGGTTTGCTCGGGCGATAGGTTCAGAGAGCTTAAAGTAATTTTGGGTGCTTAAGGTAAAAAGATGAAACGAGTTGGGTTAAAAACCCAACTTGTTTGGAAGCGGGGCCCACGAAAATAGGGTAAACTGACTCGGTCGAGCAGCGAAGCTGCACGATCGAGTCGGACACGAAAAAAGTATAAGTAGTTGAAGAGTACTCCCTCGCATGCTCGACCGAGCAGTATGCTGCTCGGGTGAACAGATCATCACTTGGACCGAGCAGGGTATGCATGGGCCGTACAGACAGAACGTCGTTTTCTCCAAATCTTCAAGAGCCTGTTCTACTCGACCGAGCAGACGGCTGCTTGGTCGAGTCGCTGTCTGCTCGGATTGAGCAGATGACACTTGGGCCGTGTAGACATAGTGATAATTTTGCTCTGTCTTCTCGTGCCTGTGCTGCTCAACCGAGCAGCGTAGCTGCTCGGTCAAGTCACCTGTGTCTTCTTTTTGCTCCTTTTTCTTTCGTTTTCTCTTCAAATTTGTTGCTCTCCTCCAGCTTCCATCCGTTTAAAATGTCGATTTGCATGCCCCCTCATGTTCAACTTGTAAAGAGGAAGAACTCATCAAATTTTTATGGTTTTGTAGTTTTACGGGAAATAAACAACGTTTTTGTTTGGTTTTCTCAAATAGGTAGACTAAAAACAAGAAATTGAAAAAGATAGTCTAAGATACAGGAGATTGGGTTGCCTCCCAATAAGCGCTCATTTTTAGTCATGAGCTTGACTCCCTTTAATTCATCAATAGTCGTTTGGTGCGCATGGAATTCGCGTGTCGTTCTTTCTGATAACGTAATCCGGCGGTATTTGGTATCCGTCTACTTCAAGCTTCTCCCTTGCGTAGCCCATGGCCTCCAGTTCTTCACAATGCGGAGAACGATTCAAAAGCTCCTCATCCAACACTCGGATGTAGGCGGCGACCGCTTTGTGGTAGGTTGGGTCGCCGTCATTGTCAACTCCTATTCTTATTGGGTCCTTTATGACCCCCTCAGAAGAAAAATCTCATACAGCTTCATCTTCCATGAGCTCCAAGTAGCTAGCTCCTTCCTCACGAACGTGTTCCCTCATTGGCTTCTGCAGCCTGAATTTAGCTTCGATGTTTCCCACGTTCAATGAGAGAGTCCCTTCTCGGACATCAATCAAGACTCCGGCCGTCGCTATGAAGGGGCGGCCAAGTATAAGCTGGGAGCTCCCTCCCTCGGGCATGTTCATAATGACGAAGTCAACGGAAACACACAACCCAGGGGGTATCTGGAGTATAATATCCCTGGCTATGCCCACCGAATAAGTGATCGAATGGTCCGCAAGCTGTATGGACATATTTGTCGGCTCTAATTCGCTTCCGGTCTGCAATCTCTCAAATATAGAAAGGGGCATCAAACCGATGCTCGCCCCTAGATTGATCAAAGCTCGGCTGATAGGCATCCCTTCGATGGAGCATGGAACGGTGAAGCTTCCCGGATCCGGTAGCTTCCAGGGGAGATGATTCTTTATAACGGAGGTAGAGTCCTCCAAGAGTTTTATCTCTTTGTGCTTCCTCTTCCCCCGTGATCAGGTCCTTCAAGAACTTGGCATAAATGTGGATCTCCATGATTGCACCCATGAATGGAATATTTAACTGGATTCCCTTTAGAAACTCTGTAAATTTGGAGTATTTCTTCTCCATCTGGGCCAAGGCCAACCTCTGAGGATATGGCGGGGGAGGTCGACTTACTTTGTTCTTTGCAGCATCATCAGGAGACGGCGTTGTTGTAGGTGTGATGGATGATGGATCTGCCTTCTCCTCATTCATTGTAGGCTCTTCAGTAGCCTCTTCTTTATCACCATCAATAACGGCCTCTTCAGCAATAACTCTCTCCTTGTTCACAACCAGGATCATAACGGGGTCATTCGCCCGTCATCCACGTATGGTGACAGAAACCACAGCATTCGCTTGTGCCCTTGGATTTGTCTTTGGTTACGAAGGCAACCTCCTTTGATTCTTCAAAAGCTGGGATACCTGGCCCCTCAGTTCGTCGAGCGAAGTATTTATACTCTTGAATTGGGTGGAAGAGTCCTGGTTAAACCGGGCTTGACTACTCATAAAAGTTTCCGACGTGGCCTCCAGATTGGATCGAGGTGGATTTGGCACATAGCCCTGTTGAGATGGGCGATTGAACTGATAACCTGGTGGTTGGCAAGGCCCAGCTGGCCTAAATCCACTCTGCTGCTGATTCTGTGGATGCACTTGTTGTTGCTGAGGAGGGGGTGACGGTCTCTTAAATTGCGGAGGTTACAGTCCTCCACTTGGGTTTCCGTAAGAAAACCCCGGATGATTCCTAGCAGCTGGGTGTTGCCATTGATTCCGTCCCTCTCCTTGGATGTACTGTAAAGACTCAGATAATTCAGCACCATCATAATGTGCTTCACCAGGAATGTAACCCTGCTCTGCATAGTCCTCTCCAGGATGATAAGTAGAGGTGCGGGTGGTCGCCGGGATGGAATCCAAGCGCTGTTCAATTCTGGCCACATGTTTGCACAAGTTCTCGATATGAGAATCCAGATGGCTGGCAGCTTTGACCTCGAGGGTCCAGGTCACAATGGTTCGTTCTTCACTCCATTGCTGATTATTGGCTGCCATATGCTCTAGCAGGTCTATAGCTTCTTCAGGAGACTTGTCAAGCATGGCACCTTATGCAGCAGCATTAATTATCATTTTGGTGCTGGACTGCAGCCTATTATAAAAACTCTGCACCAAGTCCCAAGGCTGGATCCCGTGATGAGGGCATTGATGTTGGAGGTCCTTGAACCTCTCCCATGCTTCATAAAGCGACTCTTGCGGGAGCTGTTTGAAATTCGAGATTACCCCCGGATCTGCACCGTCTTCGAGGGTGGATAGAACTTATCCACGAAGGCGAGTGCCAGCTTCTCCCATGTGGTAAAATGGTTGGACGGGTGGGCCTGTAGCCAGTACGATACTTTATCCCTCAGGGTGAATGGAAAAAGCCGCAGCTTGACAGCATCATCACTCACATCCTTAGCCTTGAAAGTGTCACACTTTGCCAGGAAGGTATCGATGTGATGATTGGGGTTCTCGTGAGGATGCCTATGGAAGGGATCCTACTGCATTAAATTTATGAGCCTCGTCTTCAGCTCAAAGCTCGCCGCCGCCGGTTGTGGTCTAAGGATAGAAGAATTGTTTCCAAATGGAGGCTTCATATGGTCCCTGATGGACCCGGTACAAAGAGGAGGAGTAGTATTGTCTGTCATCTAGGCAGATGGAGATTGATTTCTGCTTGAGGCCCTCAGAGCCCTTGCTGTTTTCTCGATCTCGGGATCGACCAATAACTCCTGATTAAATGCCCCGAAGCAAGTATTCATGCACCAAAACAACTCAGACAAATACCATTAGTAGCACGGTAATAAATAAAAGAATAAAAATGAGGGAGAGATAAGGAATGATTAGAGTTGCTAGCAAACTTCTCAAAGTAAAAATAAACTGAGATAACATTATTGCCGTCCCCGGCAACGGTGCCAAAAACTTGACGCACCCGAAACCTACACCTAGATTCCACCCGGCGGTGTCACGATCACCAGGCGTGATATGGCCCCTAGGTGTTAATTCCAGGCTCAATCCGCAAGCGGACGATGTCAAATTATAGTATAAAGGATGTCGGATCCCACAGGGACGGTGACAGTGTATTTGGGTTTTCAGCTTATTTCTATATCTCGAAGTGAGATAGCTGTCGGGTTGAGAGAATTGGTTCTGGTGTTGTTGTTGATTTCGATAATAAAAGGGACTAGCGTATTAGGGGTCACCGCTAAAACCGTCGGGGATCGATGTTGGAATAGGATTCTTACATTGCATTAGGGTTAAGGGATTAATCTTCCGATTCGTACCACTCTCGTGGGTTAGAATCACGAGATATTTCAGTGGCTCTCGTTGACGCATTGGCGGTAGCCGTCAACGTAGCGATATAGTTCGTCGGTGGATCCCCTCAAGGCACGAGCCGGGCATGGTCACGAGCCTTGGTTGGATCCATCGATTTTCCTATTCGAATCCTAAGGATACTCCTTAAGCACATCAATTCCACAGACCGTGGTCATGATCTCAGTACGGGTATCCTAGGGATTCGGTAGAATCAATTGAAATACTCCCCTAAATTCCTAATTCAATCTAGAGATCCAGATCTACATCTCCCCCTAGGATTTTAGGGCTAATCTATCAACCCTAGAAGAGACTACTTACTCATGGTGATATTGACGACTAAAAATACCATTTTAGGGAAGAAAACATCATAGCAAATTGATAGAATGAAGATTGAGAAACTTACAGCGAGCAATAGATCTCAAGAAAAAACAAAGATTCTAAAACGCAATAGTAGCAATCGAACTTCCAAAAGTTATCCAACAATCTTCGAGAATTCAATCTAGATCTAACAAGTCCTTTTGTCCCTAATCTCTCCTCTCAAAATAATTCAAGAACTAACAAAAATGAATTGCCCCCTCCAAACGTTGTCGCGGCCTACACTTCACTCTACCAAGCATGCAACAGACGGTCGAAAAATATTTCCAAAAATGGCCTTCAGCATCGTCGACCGAGTCAGCGACTTGGTCGAGCAGTGTTGCTCGGTCGGCCGCTCAGTCCGAGCAGATGTACTGCTCGATCGAGCATGACAGTAAATCGTGCTCCTCCGAAATCATCACTCTGTCTGCTCGGCCCGGGTCAGCTTTGCTCGGTCGAGCAGATAGCTGACTCGGTCGCTGAAGAAGCTGCTCGGGCCGTGCAAGAGATTAGTTGGGCATAGGAATTAAGGGCTGCTCGACCGAGCACCATGAGTGCTCGGTCCGAGCAGGCTGCGTATCTGCTCTCTTCTTCATTTTGCATCTGCTCGACCGAGCAGCTGCTCTGCTCGGTCGAGTCACCTGGGAAACTCTTTCCTGGAGCATCTGAAGCTCCTCCTCTCCACTTGCTCTCTCATCCACTCCTCCCATGCTTCTAAAACTCGGCGAACTCCTGTAAAGCTTCGCCAATGAGCTCACGGGCGTGTCAGATGTGTCCATACCCAGATCGGGTCCCAAATCGCTCCAAAATCCCTGTAAATTCATAAAACACTACGAAACTCGATATAACGTTAGAAATGAGATATTGTAGGAAAATACGGGATTTGAATGCGAAAATGGCATGGAATGCGATGTCATGGTGCTATGAAAAAGGTGTAAAATATGGGCACATCAAGTAGCTTGTTAGATCTTCGTAGGGGAAACTCTTTTACCATACTTGTGCATTTTTGGGGACTTGTTTAGTTTGGGACTAGACAAGAGGGTCTTGACAAGTGGGACTTGTCAAGATAGAGCATTTACTAGGTTGATAGTGTTCTGCACTCGGGGAGTATGGTGCATTCTAGGTGGGGGCAGGGTGCTCAAGACCCATTGTAGTTGTACAAAAGGAACATATTAATGCTAGTATTTGTTTGGGGGCTGAAGTAGGTCGTGGGACGACCGAACCAGGGTATATCTGTGTGTACTCTGTGATTGCATACTTTTTGCACTGCCTGTGATTATAAACTGCGTGTGATTTCTCGTGGGTTGCATGAGAATTTTTATAAGCATATTCACCCCCTCTAGGCTTAGATCCAGATCTAACAGGACCGCTTCGACCTGCTTCACCTTAATCTCGGCCCTCCCTGACGCCACCAGTGCTTCCAGATCTGCCACTCGCACCTTCTCATGCTCGAGAGCAGCCTCTACCTCGACCCTGCGGGCCTCTTCAGCCTGAGCCTTCTTCGAACTCCTCCAAACACGTCTTTTGTTTTTGGATCATCGCTCGTTGTGCAGCGTACGACTCCTGCAGCTTTGTTAGCCGGGCCCTATGCCTTACCGCCCTCTCCTCAGCTGCTTTCTTCACGGCTTCAAGTTCGGCCGCTTTCCTCCCAAGTGCGGCCCCGACCTTGTTTATCCCGGTCGTGAGGTCCCAAAGGGAGACCATCATTGCATTCGCCTGCACAAAAAAGCAAAGAAGAAGAATGAAGCACGCACCCGAACAAAGAGTGCCATATCTAAGAAGGAGAAGGCCGACCTACCTTCATACTGTGCCAGATGGCCGAGGCCCATAATCTCTCTGCGTCCACATTTGTCAGATACTCCCGTTCTCTTGGTAGCATACTATTCTCGGCTAGCCGCATCGCTACTCCCGCCTCGTCGAAAACCAATTCAGCAGAGCCGATCGGATACGCCGCTGCCAAAGAATCCTCCGTCGACAGAGCTAGGAGTTCGTCCCTCTTTGACTTGAAAGTCGCAAGGGCCGATTCGCAGCTCGGATGGACGGGCTTTCCAAGCCCAGACGGCGGGCAACCATAGGGCCAGTGATCTGCGGTCGTCATTCAACCACTGGAATCCGACCAAACTGGAGACCCATGGGGCAGGACCGTCCGTAGCGGGACTGCGGGGATCGGAGGTCTTCGCTCTATCTGAGACCCTTGGGCCTCCGGATTGGTCTGCGCCTCTTCCTCGACGTCGAGGTCGATGGGAATGGGGATAACCGTCGCGACAACGTTCTCAGTGGGACGGCCCATGTCTGTTGCAAGGCCAGAGGACCGTGGCTCCCACCACCTTCTGTTTCATTGTCTGCACGAGCTTCTCCACCTTCACGATGGACGTCCCCTTCCGAGCTCTCTTCGGGCCAGCCTTCGCCGCTCGCTTGGCCGAATGCTCTGTGGCCAATCTCACAAGCTCCTCCATCGGCAGACTCATCGTTTCACCTGCAAGAAGGAAATAGATCAGGGTGAGCAAATCAGGAGCGACAATTACAAAGCTCGGATTACCTTCGGGCCAAATGTGCCGGACGATCATTTCTTCCTTGGCCAGATCCTCATATCTCCTGTCCGCAGCAGGGATTCCCTGCAGGATCTTGGCCCGCTCTACGTTGTCCGCATCAAGGAGGACCTCCCTGTTCACCTCAGGATTCAGCACGCCCCAGTTCGATCTCAGTGCTAGATCCTTGGGCGTCGAGACGAACACGTATCTCTCCTTCCAGCCTTTGATCTTCCCCGACAGGCCCAGGACTAGAGGCCGACGTCGCCTCGTCGAAAGATAGAAGTGCGGCCCCAGCCTCTTAGTTTCGAAGATGTAGCAGAACAGGGGCAGGGTCGGACTAATCCCGCTTCCCATGCAAAGAACGAGAAAACCCACGATACAACTGATGGAGTTCGGCATCAGTTGGAACAGAGGGAGTTCAAGAAAGTTTAGGATGTGGAGAAGTAATGGAGGAAGAGGGAAGCGGAGTCCTTGGTTGAAGCAAGCGACGTATACTCCAACCTCATAGTCTTTGGGGAAGCACACCCGCTTGGTGGAGGTTGGAAAACGGACTGTGTAGGGCGGCCTTATGTATTTCATACGGGCCAAGGGAATGAAGGAGGTCGGCGCAATAGATTCTACACTAGAGATCTCAGCAGGGATATCCCCGGCCTCGGCCATGGTCACGACGGCCTGAGTAGACAATCTGGGCTTCACTATGGCCGGCCCTTTCCCTTTCCTTGGGTCCCTAGGGTCTATTGACGACAAACCCGTAGCAAGATCGGTCGCCAGCCTACCCTTGGGACGGTCCTGCCTGACCGGTGAAGTCTCCTCTACCCGCTCCTCCGTGTCTGTGGCAGAGCTGTCCGGTGCTCTACCACCCCTAAACCAACCTTCTATCCCTAGATGCTGTGGAGCGGGAAGAAGTGGGAGAAACCATTTAAAAGACAAGAAGGATACCTAAGAAGAACTCCGGCGACAGTCGAAACAGTGAACAAGAACTCTGGCGACGACGGCGGCGGTAGTCGAAAAATTGGAGAAGAAAACTCGAAGAAGCCTGCGATGAAGCGAAAGCTTTCTCGATGGAGCACCCCCTCCCCTACTTAAAGCAAGCGTCGGTTCATCTCCGTCGTCGAAGCATAGCCACATGGCACGGATTCGAGTCCCTCTGACGACTCGACCGCCACCCACCGTCATGTCAGCCACGCGTCACGTTCGAGATGGCTGGGCCGCCTTGATCTTTTCCTGCCTTTCAAATCGAAATGATGGCTGCGAAGCGGTGGGCGGGTTTTTCAAATAAATTACCGCCATATCCACATATTTAGAGGGGAGGTCGCCTCCTCCCCTTTCGAACAGTTGGAGAGATTATACGTCATCCGAACTAGGCCGGGCTTCTGTCTCAAGCTTGAAGGACGGGGGAAATTGTTACGACCAAAGATCGAAACACCTCAACTTCCCTTCCAAGTTCACTAGATGTGCGAAAAGCTCGCTCGTCATCCGTGAAGTCTGCCTCATCGAACAGGAAGGTCGCACTTCACCCCTAGCCTCGTCTATTGGTCGCACGCTCCCCTCCAAGCTCGCCAGTGGAGCAACCAGCTTGCTAATCTCCCTCCAAGTTCACCCCTCGACTGAGGCACGAGGGGCAGCCATCGAGACCTTGCGACATCGAGCTTAGGCATCAAACTCGGCGCCCACAGGGAGCGACCAAGCGACCCATGTGCGGCCCCGCCCCTCAGACGCACCTTGATGGCCCTTCAGCTTATCGAACACGAGAAACATCCTTGTACGTGAACATCACTAGCACTTTCGTCGCTCGACAGCCTGACAAAGGAGCCCCTGGCCGTTACGCCGTCTGACCGCCTGACGCTTTCGGCTCTGACACTCTAACAAAGGAGCCCGTGGCCGTTGTGCCGTTTGCTAAAAGCACCCTTGACACGCACAGATCTAACATCCTCGACCGAACCTTCCGCAGTCTGACAGGCCAGCGCAGCACGCCAGCGCAGCCGAACCCAACCGCCTTACTCAGCTATAAATACCCATCCGCTTCCATCGAGAAAAAGGTTGGTTAATCAAATTATAAACTTTCACTCACACACAAGAGCAAATATCATCCACATATTTGTTCTTCCACCCAAGCTTGCCACGCAAGGTCGACCTATCTCTAGTTCGGCCTACGCGTCCGACCCATATTTCTAAGTCCTTATTCTGACTTAAGCATCGGAGAGGCTGAGGGTTGGAACCCAACCCCGCTTTTCTGACGAGCTGCTCTTTGCACAGGAAAGCTCCTCCAAGCAGCGAGCGACCGATGACCAACTCCTGGAGGGTGGCGAACAAAGGGCGACCTTGCAGGATTTGTCCCGAGATCATCCTCCGAAGAGCGCTGGGCCTCTACACCCCTCACCACTTGTAAACAACATTTATAATCATCCCCTCACTTGTAACCATCGTGCCCTTAGTTCCCCATTAATACAAATTCATTGAGAGCGGATCCTACCCCGCAACAACAAGGAAAACTTTGGCGAATGACATGCTGACTGAGTCCGGTACCCCTTCGCATACGATCGACATATCAATGGTGAGAATCTCCGGTCCACCTAAGAGTCGACATCTCGAGGTTTGCTGGAAGCTCGGATAGGGCTCAATAAGGTGAGATCGAGCTGGGGCAGCTTGGATGGAGCTCGAATGGGGGGAGATTCGAGCCCGGACAAGGACAAGACGATCGCTTCATTAACTTTCTCGAGCACATGCTGGGCTGCTCGACATGCTACAGTTTTTCCATTGAAAAAGCGAAACAAATGAGGCCAGGGGCCATTGGGAATATAAGCTCTTGATGATGGTATCAGATGTTGATAAGTGGGGTGTCGACATAATTGACAAAGAGAGTTGAAATAGTCCATACACGAGGCACAGTTGTACTCTTGTGGCCCATCGCCTCGCTCCAGGTAGGCTTGATAAGAAGCCCCACCATTTTGGATGCGGGTGCGAAATAACCGGTATCGCCTAGGAGTCGAATTACATCCGTCCCTTTGCTAGCGACAGGCCTATCAGGCCCTGGATTGGTGGGGTGAGTCGGCATCGTTAGTGCTAGACAATGACGAGGATGCTGACTCGTTTTCCTACAGGCGGTGCCAACTGTTGACGGTGAGGTTCCTATCAAAAATAGAGGGGCTGACTTGGACGCCTCAGGTCAACGTGTATCCATGTTAACTGGGGTGATCAGGCTCACTTGTTGGATAGCTCATGTTTGGAGGGTGGCGGCCGAGCTATTTGGAGGAAGTCCGATCTAGCTCAGAGAGCTCCGAGCTACTTGAGGATCATCTGTCGAGTAACCTGCACCACAGGAAATCGTAAGGGTGGCCGGGTTTGGATTCCGACCCAAACCCCCTCTGACGCTCACGTTAGTTTCTCATGGAGGAAACATAAAGAGCTAAAATAAAAGAGCTGTTAACGGTGAGGTTCCAGTCAATAATAAGGGGGCTGACTTGGACGCTTGGAGTCAACGCGTGTCCTCATCAGCTAGGGGGATCGTGCTCGCTTGCTTGGTAGCTCGGATCTGGAAGGTGGCGGACGAGCTACTTGGAAGAAGTCTGACCTAATTCAGAGGAGCTCTGAACTGCTGGATAATCACATGCCGAGCTATCTGCACCACAGGAAACCGTCAGGGCGCCGAATTTGGGTTCCGACACAAATCACATCCGATGTTTAAGTTAGAAGGGAGCTTAAGAAGGACTCAGGGCAGCAAGATCAATCTAGAGCTAGATCGTCTGTGTGGCTGGCGGACCGAGTCGAGGAGGGAGAAATACGTGGTGGAAATTAAAGGGCAAATGTTGTCATAGTACCTATCACTTTGTAACCCTGTTGACCTCTTCCGTTCCTCCGAGGTTTGGTCCTTTTATAGGCGCAACGTCCTGCCGATAGATAACCGACGTACCGAATGTAGCACATGTGTTCCTGCATCTCGGGCGTAGTGGACGAGTGACCACTATCCCATTATTGGGCACATTTTCCCACTTCCTCTAGAGACGTGGGGGTTTAATGGGCGTGATGCTAATTGCCTTTGACCAAGTAAGCGGTCGAATATTCATGTGGGCTCGTCGAGCTTAATAGGCTGGTTCGTCTTCTTTGGCGGGCTTAGCCTATGTAGGCATTAATACCTAATATATATTTGGGAACCGGCCCAATAACATTAATGGAAGCCTGGCCCAATGACGTTAACTGGAGCGGGCCTAATGATATAACATCTATAATTGATGATTGTTAGAAGGTAATTGGACTCAAGAGAGAGAGAGAGAGAGAGAGAGAGAGAATTTCATTGCTAAGAATAAGTACCATAGCTAAGAGCCATGGTGCTCTATTTATATATCTCAAAGTGGGGAGGCCAAAAGCCTCTAGGAGACCAAGGGTCCCCATTACTCTAAGTAATGGGGGCCTAATGAATGGGTAATGAAGGAGGGGAGGCCAAAGGCCTCCCTCATTCATAACACTCCCCCTTACACATTCATCACTTCGGTCTCAGCTACTGAGGCAATGGGTGGATACTTCTGGATCCAGAGTAAGTGTGTTTGCCTCGTTAAAACCTTAGCTGTGGAAAACCCAGTGGGAAAACCCAACAGCTTAAGGAAAAAGAGTGCAACCCATATGTTACTCCCCCTGATCCGTACAAGCTTCAGGCTTGCAGGTCTTTCAACTGTCGCATACCAATGTTCTTTACAAGCTTTACAAAAGTACATTTAGGCAATGCCTTAGTAAAAAGATCAGCTAAGTTGTTGCATGACTGGATCTGTCGAACTTCAATCTGCTTGTCGTTCTTCTGCTCGTGCGTCCAGAAAAACTTGGGAGAAATGTGTTTTGTCCTGTCGCCTTTGATGTAGCCCTTCTGAAGCTGAGCAATGCATGCGGCGTTGTCTTCGAATAGGGCAGTAGGCTCCAGATCACTGGTCTTCAGGCCAGTGGATTGGAGGATGTGTTGGACGACGGAGCGTAGCCAAAAACATTCTCTGCTCGCCTCATGGATCGCGATGAGCTCTGCATGGTTGGAAGATGTAGCAGTAGTGGTTTGTTTTACCGATCTCCAAGAGATAGCAGTACCTCCGTAGGTAAATACAAAACCTGTTTGAGATTTTGCCGTGTGCGGATCAGAGAGATAACCTGCATCAGCATAACCAAACAATTTGGGGGAGGCACCTCTCTGGTAGTAAAGTCCAAGATCAATGGAACCCTGAAGGTATCACAGAAGATGCTTTACTCCGTTCCAGTGGCGCTTTGTGGGCGCAGCACTGTGTCTGGCTAGTAGATTAACTGTAAACGCTATATCGGGACGCGTACAGTTAGCCAGATATAGAAATGCTCCAATGGCACTGAGGTAGGGTACTTCAGGACCCAGTATCTCCTCCCCCTCTTCCAGTGGCCGGAAGGGGTCCTTATGTACATCTAGTGATCTTACGACCATAGGAGTACCTAAAGGATGACATTTATCCATATGAAACTATGAAACTTGCGTAGAAGTTTCTTTGTATAATTAGATTGGTGTAATAGGATTCCACCTCTTAGGTGCTCTATCTGTAAGCCAAGACAATACTTTGTTTTGCCTAGGTCTTTCATTTCAAAAGTATGTTTAAGGCTTTCAGATATCTCTTTGATCTCTGTAGGAGATCCTATGAGATTTAAGTCATCTACATATACAGCTATGATGACAAATCCTGTTCCCGTTCTTTTGATAAAGATACACGGGCAGACTTCGTTATTCGTGAATCCTTGCTGTGCAAGAAAATCACTTAGTCTGTTATACCACATCTTGCCCGATTGTTTTAGACCATATAATGATCTATGTAGCCTTACAGAGAATACGTCCCGAGGTATCTCTTTCATCTCTGGGGGTAGATTAAAACCATCAGGAAGTCTCATATAGATATTTTTATCTATATCGCCATATAGATATGCAGTCACAACGTCCATGAGCTGCATTTCTAGGCTTTCCAGAGAAGTTAGGCTGATTAAAAATCGGAAGGTGATCGAATCCATGACCGGGGAATACGTATCTTCGTAATCAATCCCCGGTATTTGGGAAAATCCCTGGGCTACAAGGCGTGCCTTATAGCGAACGATCACATTATTTTCATCTCTTTTTCTTATGAAAACCCACTTATATCCCACAGGTTTTACACCTACTGGTGTTTGGACTACTGGTCCAAAGACTTTGCGTTTCAAGAGTGAGTCCAGCTCTACTCTTATTGCCTCGTCCCACTTTGGCCAATCATCTCTGCGTTTACATTCCGCTAGAGATCGTGGTTCGACGTCATCGTCATATTCAGTGACGTGAACGGCAATATCGAACGCAAAATCGTCGACGACGACTATGCTATTTCTGTCCAGTACTTCTCCAGTACGTACAAAATTTAATGATGTTTCTCCTATTGTTTCCTCTGCTGGGGAAATCAGGAGGGGAGAAGTAGCTGGTCTGAGCTCAGCATCCTGTGGAGGGATAATCTTAATATCGCCAGGAGTCTTCCTCTTTCGAGGAACTTTATCTTTTGAACCTGGTGGGCGTCCTCTTTTCATTTGAGGTACAACCAATTCTGCTGTCGGTGGGCTGCATCCATCTATGGGGATGTCAATCCTAGCTGGCGTGTTGGCAGCAGGGACGTGTGAACGGACAATCTTCTGGTTGTCCGTGAATTTATCCGGTAAAAGATGTACTGTATTCTGGATGTGAAGGATCTTCAGGATCTCATCTTCACACAGATTAGTACGCGGATCATATAGGGACAAAGACTTCTGGTCCCAACTAATGGTCTCAGAAGCTTCTGGCTTCTTAGACTGTGTGCCCAGTTTTGGAAAAAATTTCTCATTAAATTCACAGTCTGCAAAACGTGCCTTGAATGCGTCACCCGTCAGGGGTTCAAGGTATCTGATAATAGAGGGCGAATCAAACCCAATATATATACCTAGACGACGCTGAGGACCCATTTTGGTCCTCTGCGGTGATGCTATTGGGACATATACCGCACAACCAAACACTCTCAAATGAGAGATATCCGGAGGTGCGCCGTATGCTAGTTGCATCGGGGATAAAGTGTGACCTCCAGAGGGTCTTATCCTAATAAGTGATGCGGCATGTAAAATAGCATGCCCCCAAGCATCCACAGGCAACTGGGATTGCATAAGCAATGGACGTGCAATCCATTGGAGTCTCTTTATAAGGGACTCAGCTAATCCGTTTTGGGTGTGAACATGTGCTACAGGATGTTCAACTTCAATACCTGTTGCCCGGCAATAGTCTTCGAAGACTTGTGAAGTAAATTCTCCCGCATTATCAAGACGTAGTTTCTTGATTTGGTTATCGGGGAAATGAGCACGCAACCTTATTATTTGTGCCAATAGCTTTGGAAAAGCTAGGTTGCGGGTGGACAAGAGGCACACATAAGACCATTTGGTTGATGCATCAATCAGTACCATGAAGTACCGAAATGGGCCACTTGCGGGGTGAATAGGCCCGCAAATGTCACCATGAATTCTCTCAAGGAAGCCAGGAGACTCTAATCCCACTTTCAGGAGGGATGGTCTCGTTATTAGTTTTCCCTTAAAACAAGGGAGACATGGAAATTCACCCTTTTGAAGAATCTTCAGGTTCTTCAATTTGTGTCCACGGGATTCAGTGATGATGCGGCGCATCATTGCTGTTCCAGGGTGACCAAGTCTATTGTGCCAGAGTTCGAACTCTGGCAGTGATTGGCACGTCTGGTGCTCAGTCATATTGGCTTCTATTGGTTGAATGTATGTTTGGTAGAGACCCGACGGGAGTCCCTTGAATCGTTCGCAGATGATCTTCCGGTCATCTTTCTGACGAGTTACATACAGATATTCAACCGTATTTTCATCTCTGGTTTCTAAGTGATATCCGTTTAAACGGAAATCCTTGAAACTTACGAGATTCCTATTTGATTTAGGAGAGAATAATGCATTTTTTATTTGAAGTCTTGTGTTATTTGGGAGCAATATAATTGCTTCACCAGATCCTTCGATTATTTGGGACAGTCCTGAAATTGTGATAACAGGACCGTCATATTTATTTACGCTATTAAAATAGCAATGATCGCGAAGGATTGTGTGCGTTGAGGCACTGTCCACTAGGCACTCAGACATCATCTATATAAGCAAAAACGAAATTTTATTTGAGCGAAAATGTAAACATTCATTCGAAAATAAAAGTTCGTAATTAAGCAAATAAAGATCAAGATACATGGAATTTCTAAAAAGCATAGATAAATGATGGTGCTTAATCGAGAAGGTCGTCGTTCTCGAAGTCTTTTGCAGTAAACATTGTTGGTGGCTGAACAACCGCCAAGTTTGTTTCAGGTAGAGACTTCTGGCTCGCCTGGTATAGATCCTGGAGGTGACGAGGAGTGCGGCAGTTTCTGGACCAATGGCCAGTCATGCCGCATCTATGGCATTTATCCTCCCAGTTCTTCTTTGGAAGTGACACTTGCTCGGTGTTCTTTCGCTTCCAAGTGAAGTTTCTTTTTCCCTTGTTGTTTTTGTTTGTCTGTGGAGCTGCACCTCTTGGTTGCTTCATTATAGCTTTCCCTTTAGTGTTTTTAGCCTTCCTCTTGTTTTTCCACTTCTGGGGAGAAACGTGGTGGGCTTCAGGGATAGGGGCAGTGCCAGCTGGACGCAAGTTATGAGTTGCAAGCAGTAAGTCTCGATTCTGCTCTGCCCTAAGTAGGCATGAGATCAGATCGGAGAATTTCGTGAAATTGCGTTCACGATACTGCTGCATGAGGATTGCATCTTTCTCGTGAAACGAGGTAAATGTCTTTTCCAACATGCGCTG
Organism: Scilla litardierei; assembly: GCA_030789695.1. Taxonomy (NCBI): domain Eukaryota; kingdom Viridiplantae; phylum Streptophyta; class Magnoliopsida; order Asparagales; family Asparagaceae; genus Scilla; species Scilla litardierei. The sequence continues at coordinate 206,087,515 of CM061133.1, forward strand.
TTCTGTCACTTCTTCACCGCACAACTTCAGGCGTGAGGTGATGTTATGAAGTGCAGAATTGTACTCAGCGACGGACTTATAGTCCTGAAGTCTGAGGTTTTCCCACTCATAACTGGCACGGGGTAATATAACATCAATTTGATGTTTATACCGTGCTTCCAGCGCTGTCCATAGGTCCTTTGGGTCCTCAACCGTTAAGTATTCGGCCTTCAAGGTCCGATCTATATGTTTCCTAATGTAGATTATGGCTTTCGCCTTATCTACATCGGATACAGTGGTTGTAGGGCTGCTGCTAGATGTAGCAGAAGCTTCGGCCGCTGCTGGGGCCGAGGAAGGAGCCAAAATGGACCCAAGGAGGGCCATCGAACGCAAGTGGAACTTCAGGTCCACTCGCCAACTCAGGTAATTTGTCCCTGCAGAATCAAGGACTTCGAAATCGACGCTTGCCAATTTTGCCATTTATCTACGCAATTTAAAATGAGCATGAATTAATTAAAATTCAAAATTCATGCATAAAGAAATAAACAAGTAATAATGCGGGGATCGGCCAGATACCCAAAATAATAAACAGTCCAAAGTTCGTTTACAGTCCATAAAAAGGAAAGAAAAATAATACAACTTTGGAAACCCAAACAGAATTGGGTCCCTATATCTCCGTCTTCATATGCTGTTGCATCGAGCTTGGCTTACACAGTCATGAATCGACTCCTTGCGGTCCAGCGGACGCGGCCAGGGAATTGACTAAGCCAGGACCACTTGTTACCTAGTCAAGCTAGGTTGGTCCAGCAAACTTAGCCAAGCACATTGACCGACATCATGATCCATTGAAGGAGTTTTCATCAATTCTATGTGCTGTTGCATCGAGCTTTGGCTTTAAAATACAAATTTCCTCACTTACAAATTCTCTCAAAAGAAAATAAAAGTGCAAGGAAAGGAAATAGGTATACAATGGCCGATCCCGAAAAACACATTTTTACTGATTTAAACATCCACGCAGTTCTAAATATGCTACAGGCATAAAAATAAACAACCACGCATATATCTCAAGTAAAACATATGGTAAAGGAAACTAGAAAATATAATTATCTCATAGACCACGTGGAAACGTCATACACCGTTAGGTTAGGTGACTAACGGCAGAGCGGTCTCAGGATCTTTAAGATATTTATATTTTGAAAAATCCTAATAATCCATAAATAATTAACAATTCAAGAGAGATGTTTTACATAATATCAGCAATTTGATTTACTGGGCTTCTGGCCCAAATAAACAGACGAATTAAATTATTATTCTAATTTGGGCTTCAGGCCCATAAGCAAAATTAAACACATATTAATTGTAATTGTTATGTACTGGGCTTCAGGCCCAAAAAACAGCCCAACAAAAAGAATTTATAAATTTTTTATTTAAGATTTGGGCTGCAGGCCCATGGAATGTATTTTTTTTAGAGTAAATTTAAAACGATGTTGAGATAGATTGAAAGAAGTGTAAACCATCTCCTATTCGGAGTAGCCATGGCATAAGCCATGGCTCTCAATATATTGACTTCATAATGGGATTTGGAGTCCAAGGGACTCCCCACTAAGTTAGTGGGGAGTAATTGTGAGATGATGAGGGGAGGGAGACCAAAAGCCTCCCTCAACTCACAACATAATCTTCAAAAAACTACCTTTATGTTTTACTGTTTTCACAAAATATAATACTAAAATTTGAAAATAACAGAAAATTATCTCGAATTTTAATTTTTCCAAGTTAAGTCTTCTAACGTCGTTAACAAGAAAATAAACAAAAAATTTCTGAACATACTCAAATCACTTACATCTATGTTTTTTATAAGTCTTAAAAAAATCACATTAATTTTTGAATAATTCAGAAAACTATCTCTATCACGTTATGATTTGCATGACAACAAACACTCAGTGTCAGGGCAGAACTATCCCTTGGGGTGTGGGGGCACGGCCCCATCAAAATTTCTTTATACATTTGTTTTTTTTGTTTTATATTGATTATTAAATTGCCATAGATTTATACATGCCTATAGAATAAGCTTTGTAAAATCATAGTTATCAATATATTGTAATTTTCTACGGTTCAAAAGAGATTACCTCTAGATCAAAGATCTAGGGACGATTGTAAAAAGAGAAGATCCGTAGAAAGAAAAATCCACGCTCCTAATACGCCAAAAGGATCGCCGCAATGGATCGCTGCAACGGTTCGCCGCAACAATAGATTCCTTCGCGCGTAGGGGTTTAATTTGGTGGGGATTTTAGGATTGGTTTCTTGCTCAAGGAAGAACACGTGCTGATAACGTGTTAGAAGGTAATTGGACTCAAGAGAGAGAGAGAGAGAATTTCATTGCTAAGAATAAGTACCATAGCTAAGAGCCATGGTGCTCTATTTATATATCTCAAAGTGGGGAGGCCAAAAGCCTCTAGGAGACCAAGGGTCCCCATTACTCTAAGTAATGGGGGCCTAATGAATGGGTAATGAAGGAGGGGAGGCCAAAGGCCTCCCTCATTCATAACAAGATGTTGTTTGCTATTCTTGTAATATTATCATTGCCATATTATTTGTTAAGATGCACTTGTGCATGGCATGTGCCAACTGCTTATGGAATAAATTTTGATCCATCTTACGTACTTACCTCCAAATAAATTCATTTTAGAACTTTGCATCAAATTGGTATAAAACAGTAAACCATGTACTAATCTTTAATCTTACATTTTTGCGACGCGTGCAGATGTTTTGCATGCATGCATATGAAGGCTAGTATTAAAAAGGCCAGTTGTTTGCTGGCTCGTAGTTGGAAAGCCGTGTGGGCTGCTTGATAATTTTTTGGTTTTTTGAATAGAATCTTTACAAAAGAAAAGACTTGAAAAACTCTATTGGGCTGTGAACATTAATAAATTTGGTGTACCCCGTGGTGACTAGGCCCGCTTTGGGCCGGTGCTATTTGCTCAGTCAGTCAGGCCCAGTAATTTTTCTCCAGCCAGCTCATCGATCCGTGACAATCAAGGAAACAGATCTAAACCGTCCATTCGTAATCCAACAGTTACTTTCAGTCAGCCGCGGATGATGCCGCCTCCCCAAAATTCCCGAGCGCCAAACCGGCCAAAATTTTCCATACCCAAAATTACAAGAGGAGAGATCCATCTATAAAATCCTCGTCCGTTCTCTCAGTTTCTATATCGCAATCAAATCAACAACCCAAACCCTAACACTGATCAATCATCTTCGAGAAGGAGCAGCCATGTCTGGTCGTGGGAAGGGAGGCAAGGGGCTGGGCAAAGGCGGAGCGAAGCGCCACCGGAAAGTCCTTCGGGACAACATCCAGGGAATCACGAAGCCTGCCATCCGCCGCCTCGCCCGCCGCGGCGGAGTCAAGCGCATCAGCGGACTGATCTACGAGGAGACGCGCGGCGTCCTCAAGATCTTCTTGGAGAACGTCATCCGCGACGCCGTCACCTACACGGAGCACGCACGCCGGAAGACGGTGACGGCGATGGACGTCGTCTATGCCCTCAAGCGACAGGGAAGGACCCTCTATGGGTTCGGGGGCTAGGGCTTAGACTTCAATGGTGGTTTTCTTTTCGGTGGTTGCTTAATGTAAATCTATTTGGAAGACTGTTTGAGGTTTTTTTGGTCTGATATGAAAGATGATTTGCGTGGTAGGCTCCTTGTTGACTGGAACGATTTTATCTAGTAGTTCTATGGTTCGGTCCATTTTTAATTGGTGTAGCTTGGGCGGAGCCATGTACTGTGCTAGTTCGGTTCTTTTAGGGTCTGTTCTTTTGTGCGGAATAGTGGTGGGAATGGAAATAGAAACACTGTTCATGCACTATTCACCCTATTCCAATGTTGTATTCCAAACGGTTGTTTTTTTGGGTGTGGAATAGAATCCTACGTGGCTATTCCAATTTGGTAATGATGAGCACTTTTCTATTCCAAGCTTTTTGCTTGGAATACAATGGAATTCTTAGGAATGGTGGGTCACACTCTCTCATCTATCTCTATCTCTCTCCTCCAACTCATCACCTTTCCACTTTTTCATTCTAACTTCACAATCTCAAAAGAACACAAGAATAGAATGTGGACCGCACTTTCTATTCTAAACCCCACTTTCCATACCCTATTCCACCCAAAAGAACACAAAACTCCATTTTCTCTTTCTTTGAAATACAAACTTTCCCCTATTCCATTTTTCCTATTCCAGCAAAAGAACATGCCTTTAAGCTACACCATTGCTCATGCTCTGACTATTGTTTCGGCTTTGTACCTGTTTTGCAGTTCATATTAATGTTTTTTTATTGATACGTCAGAAAAGCAGCTTGTACAAGTTAGTTCTTGTTCTTGCGTCTCAAAGGAAGGAGAGAATGAATTTGAACAATTGCTCAATGATGTTCTAGATTAATCTTTGATACTTACAGCATTTTTAATTCTATCCTTCATTTTTGGGGGGTTGAGTTGGAATATTTTTTATATGGAGGGTGGTAAATGGAAAGAGCTCCAATTCAACATTTTTAATTACTAAACACATACTATTAACAATTTTTAGCACTTAAAAATATCTGTTCAAATTCTAAGATGTAGTGTATTAGGTCATTAATTCGTATACGTTTAGTGTTTGCACTCACCAAAAAGAAATGCAGGTCGCTATATTGACATTACAAATTTGTCGTATGGTTGGAGGGTCATTGTAGCAAATCTGCAAAAAATCACTAAATTAGTTGTATGGTTGGAGTTAGGGTGTTAAAACGGCCCATCCGGCCCGGCCTGATTTGCTTGGGCTTGGCCGAGCCAAAGGTTGGGCGGGGGAAGCCTCTGCTCAGCTCGGTCTGTCGGCCTGGGTTGACCCGGTTTTTTAGGTGTTAAAAAAATAAATAAAAAGTAAAATTTTTTTTAAAAAAATCTTATTGCTCAAACGGGCAATTTTTTTGCCAATGGGCAAAATTTTGCCCGTTGGCACTCGGGCCGGGCCGGCCCGGGTTTGGGTGGACCTGGGCTAAAGCTAACGTTTTTCGTGCCATTGGAGATGCTCTTAGGGTTGGGTTAGTGCATGTTCTTTTGGTTGAAAGTGGAATTTGAGAAAGTGGGAGCGTTGTGGAATCTGAGGAGAGAGAAAATGAAGTTTTGTGTTCTTTTGGATGGAAAGTTGTATGGAAAGTGGAATTGAGAAATTAAAGTGGGGTCCACACCAATTTCTTGTGTTCTTTTGGTTGAAGAAAGTTGGATTGTGAAAGTGAGATTGTGGAATGCGGTGTTATTATGTGAGTATAAGGTTAAGGTTACCCCAAAAAATTTACTTTGTAAAATGTGAAATAAAACATAAGGCATGCATCAAAAAAAATCCTCGGGAAGGTGATAACAAGCCAGTGGGACCCCTGAGCTTCAAGGAATCCAGCGTAGTCCACGGGTTTCATGGAGAATACGAAAGGCAGATGGAATCCCAAATTCGCGAGCCATGTCTGCTTTCTATCCAATTTTCCCAATCTCACAAAAGAATAGAAATTTGAGAAAGTAGGAGAGAAACCGATGCTACAGGGTGTGAACAGTGGAATTTGCCCCACTTTCCACCCACATTCCACGCAAAAGAACAAGCCTTTAGCTTCAAATTTCTTAATCTGTTGTAACTTAACTATCAACAAAATTGCTTGAATTTGATGGAGGCCTAGGATGTTATGGACTATGTTGCGGGTCAAGTCGTCCAACAATATAATTTGTTTTATTAGGGAATCACGGGTACAATGATTATAAGTATGGGGTTGTCCATGAGGCTAGAGCGACTAGGAATGCACTTCGTAGGCGAAAGATCCAAGATTGCATGTTGGTCGCTGAAGGTCGCTGACTTCTAGTAGCTGAGGCGAGATTCCTGCGAGAAGAACAACTCGTCAGAAAGGCTGGGTTGGCTGTCAACCCGTAGCCTATTCGATGCTTAAGTCAGTGGATGAATTTTAAAGAGTATGTCGGAACGCTTGACGATCTTAAAGTAGATCGGCTTTGCGTGGAGAGCTTATGAGGAAGGCACATATATATGAAGGATATCCGACCTTGAAATTTGGATAAGAGTTATAGATTTCAACTAACCAATCCCCTCCTAGGTGGCTGGAGGTGGTATTTATAGGGTTGAGAGTCGGTTGTTCGCCGTCCAATCACCTGTCGAGTCTGCTTAGCTAAAGCACAAGCGGTGATGCGATAGGTCAGCGAGGGTGTCAGAAATATTTACGCATTAATGGGTGTCGGGTGGTGTCAGAGACATTAATGCATTAATGGGAGATGCGATGGGCGGCCATCAGTTCTCGTTCTTAACCTCTGGCATTAATGGGGGTGTATGTGGCCATACGTCACCCTGGTAGAGATATTTATGCTAGGCCTCCCTTGGGAAGAGCCAAGCTCGGCGTCAGAGCTTGGTGTCTTCGAACTCTCTGGACATGCTTCTTGTTGGGAGAGTAGGCGAGCTTCTTCCCTGCTAGGCCGGTGAGCTTCCTGCTTGATCAGCCGACGAACTATTCTCTTGATTCTGTTGGCAAGCTTTCCGCTAAGCAAGGCGCGCTTATTGCTTAGGAAGGCGAGCTTCCATGTGTAGGGGCGAGCTTCCCGTTTGGGTCCGTCTCATTCGGGATGGTGGGAGGACTGTTTTCTTGGGTCTCGATTATATGGGCCTTTATTTTCTAGGACTGGCTTAAGGCCGTAACAATTGCCACCGTCATTTGAGTTTGAAACGGCAAGCCCGGCTCAGCTCGGATGACGTGTCGCACTACCGTTGGACAAGAGCTGGTCAGTTGCATTTAATTCGAATTGACCGCCAAATCTCTCAGGTCATGATGACGATTCGACAACGGGGGAGGATCGATGCGTCCGACCATTCGGAGCATGATGCGTGGCTGATGCAATCGTGGGGGGAAGTCGAGGCGCCAGTCTCGCCCAAATCTTGCCACGTATCTCGCCTCTGACGGCCGAGATCAGCCAGCCCTCCCTATAAATAGAGACATGGGGCAGCGAGTGGGAGTTTCCACACTCATTTTCGAAAATTTCCGCTTCCCTCCATCGTTGATGAGAGCTCTCGCCGTCGATCATCACACAGTCATCTGTCTGATGTCGTCGGAGCTCCGATCATCTTCTTGCTTTCTAGGTATTCTCTCGATCCATCCATGGCTTCATCTGGGTCATCTGCTTCAAATTCGTATATCGGGGGGGGGGGGGGGGGGGGGTTCGGTGAACTTGAGGAGGGCGGCACCGTAGAATTGGAGGAGCCGGTGGTGTCTTGGCCGGAGGAGTGGGAGGTAGACCTAGCCGTCGAGCCTACTGTCGCCTCGTCGTCGACGATCAAAAGGGACCCCAAGAAAGGAAAGGGGCATAGGTCGGCCGTCAGGGTTTCGGGCGGTGGCGAAGTCACGACTGTGGTCCCCGCAGAGATACTGGCCCAAATGTCCCAAATGCCGACCTTTTATATCCCCGTTATCTGCTCCAACTAAATCAGACCGCCCTCCACTGTTTGCCTCCCCAAATTCAACGAGCGGGTTTGCTCCCCAATGGGCAACGAGGTCGGCGTCTACTACCCGACCTTCGCCCTGGGGCTCCGCTTCCCGCTCAATCCCTTCCTCCCCATCGTCCTTCATTTCCTCGAACTTCCTCTCTTCCAATTGATGTCGAACTTTATCAGCTCCATGGTCGGCTTCCTTGTCCTTTACCCTGCCAGCGACATAAGTCCATCTTCACTTGGTGGAGTTTTCATATAACAACAGCTACCAGGTGAGCATTGGCATGACGCCGTTTGCTGCCTTATATGGAAGGAAATGTCGATCACCACTGAGCTGGGATGACATTGGAGATCGGGAGCTGTTGGGTCCAGAGATGATAGTGGAAGCTGTGGATGTCTGAGAGACATCAGGGAGAAGCTTAGAGTTGCACAGGATCACTTCAAGCATTAGGCAGATGCCAAGAGGAGACCGTTGGAGTTCCAGCCAGGAGATCACGTCTTCCTGAAGATTTCTCCGAACCGCGGAGTCATTCGTTTCGGGAAGAAGGGAAAGCTGAGCCCGAGGTATATTGGACCGTTTGAAGTGCTGGAGCGCGTGAAAGCAGTGGCCTACCGCCTTGCTCTGCCACCATCTTTGGAGGGAGTTCACGACGTATTCCACGTATCCCAGCTACGTCGATACGTCAGTGATCCGTCGCACACGGTTGATTTCTCAGAGATTACAGTTCACCCGGACCTGACGTATGACCAGCAGCCTGTGCAGATTTTGGACCGTCGACAGAAGCAATTGAGGAATAAAGTAGTCGACCTGGTGAGAGTGATGTGGCGTCATGGATCACCTGTGGAGTCCACTTGGGAGCATGAAGAGGAGATGAGAGAGCGTTATCCTTTTCTGTTTACTGATTAGAGTTGTTGATTCCGAGGACGGAATCTTTATTTTAGTGGGGTAGAATGTAACGGTCGCTTTCCGACCTTATGAATTTTCTACGTGCACGTGCTTTATCGTGCACGTATTTTATTTGGTGGCCCATGCAGGTCCCACCCTTTCTGCAAATTCGGAACAATCGAAGTATTGAACTTCATTTTATTATCATCCAGTAATTGTACGAGTCTAATCTATGTCTTCTGTCAATAGGATGGCAGGACGACGTACTACCCGATCGGGGAGCTCAGGAGATGGAGTTCCGGAAGATCAGGGCGAAGAGTTCCGTCCGTTTCTGGGTGTGATGAGAGAGATGCTGGAGGTGCAGCATCAGTTGGTTCAGCAGTCCCAACGTGCTGCCCAGGCTCCCCCAGTTGCACCACCACCTCCACCTGCCCCTCGAGCTGCTCCAGGAGTGAAGCAGTTCAATGAGCTTCAGCCGAGGACATTTTCAGGGAAGGAAGGACCCCTAGCTACCGAAGAGTGGATCCAGACACCGGAGAGGTTGGTTTTCCCGAAACTCATAGCGCAACCCACCCGTAGCGAAAACTGAACACCTAACTAAAACTGGACAACTACAATTAAATTTACTTTTCCGCACCAGTAAAACGGTGCTCACTGTAGAAATCGACCATCGGACAATTTTCTGTGTATATAGGGTAGTGGTCGATCTATGCTGACAAGAACACCAAAACGTGACTCTGACGATTTGGGTAGCCCCGATAACCTAGAAACAAACCTAAATAGGATTTATTGAAAACGAGGCCTGACACCGTCGACGTGACACTATTTCAGACGGACTTCCGCTGACGAGACGCTTGGACGAGACGCTCCGGGAGGACGACACACTCGCCACCACAGGCAAGTGTATCCACTTGCATTTTTGGCCGTGCTTAGGCCTTAGTTTTGTTAGAACTGTTAACTGTGAACAAAGAGAACCGGATGTGAAATGATAGCGTCCGGGACGTCCCTTGACGACTCAGACTTGACGACGAAGTTTGAGCCCAACAACAACTTTTGACATCGTAGGACTATCTTGTGTGTGTGTGTGTGTGTGCGTGTGGACACCGTAGAATAACCTTTCCTGTCTTGTCACGTCCCGTCCCGTCTTGCACAGCCCAGAGGGCAAAAGGGCACTCTCCGAGTGATCCCTTATCTTGATACACAGCCCAGAGGGCAATATGGCACTCTCCGAGTGATCCCTTGTCTTGATACACAGCCCAGAGGGTAATAGGGCACTCTCCAAGCTAGAGCGAGTGATCCCTTGTCTTGTCATGTCTTGAATTCTTGGGGTTGGGGTAGGGTTGAGCATGCGCACGGGAAGAGGGTCTGATCCCCCTCGACCCGTAAGGCGTGAACCCTTTCGTGTCACACTTGTCTTATCTTGTCCCGCCATGTCCCGATTTGTCTTGACACCTGTTAGGCTAGTCCCGTAGTTGGTAGCACACGCTACGACTACGACTTGTCACGTTTTACTTTCCTGCTGCGTTTATTTTCTTTTGTTCCTCTGTTATAACCTCAACATGCTAATCAACCAGTAAACCATTGTTAAATAGTCGGTGCACTTGCAGTTTGGTCTGACCCTTTTTGTAGACCTTACCTGACGTACAGTTCCTTCTTTTGGTGCTGTACGTCAGGTGTTGAGCTAGAGTACGTCGACGAGGAGGACTTGCCAGTAGACGTGGAGTCGGAGGATACTGATCCAGAGTACAATCTAGAGGAGGACTAGAGTTAGAGGCCCTCTCGTTGCTGTTCCTGAGTCTCTGTTCCAGTTTAGATTGGGTGCGTAACACCTTTTGTTTTCTTGTCTAGGTTGGGTGCTTGCACCAGTAGATTTCTTTTCTGCAGTTGTAGCCCTTCGGGCGTTTAGACTCTCAGTACTTTGGATGATTATCTTTGGAATAAAATGATATGCTTTTTCTTTTAGTACTTTTATTGTTCCGTACTAACTTGCAGGGACCTGTTCCTTCGTTTTGGAATACCACAGACGCTTATTGGGTCTGAGCTCTCAGCTCCGGCCTAAGCGGGCCTTAGTCACGCTTCGCCTCTGTACTTTTGGGAAGCGGGGCGTGACAACATAAGTCCAACCCTGCTGATGTTCCAAACTTCTATGAGGCAAAGAGGAAAGGGGCATACTACTACGTATGTACAAGGAGGGATCGGCCTCTCGTGCTCAATCTGCCGGGCAAAGTAAGAGACTGGAAAGAGAAGTTCGTCTTCATCGTGACGCTGACAGACTTGGCTTTGAGGTCGAACTGAGGGACATTGAATCCCTCAGTGAACACTGAAGTGGACCTCGAGGAGGACGACCTGGAGAATGCCAAGATCCTAGAGGAGATCCCCAGGGAAAGCAGTGACCTAAAGGACTTGGTCGCAGATGAGCAGATTTTCTAGCACATCTAGCTCGAAGGTACTCCGAGCTTAGCGATCATCTTTTGATATGATCACTCTGATCTGTTTTCTTTTTTCAGGTGCATCCATGAGTCTCTCAAGAGAAGAGATAATAAAGATGGCAAGGGAGGTGTAGACCAAGGAGCCATCGACCAAGGGCAAAGGCAAGGAGCATGCGCCCAAGGACTCAACAAAGGTCGGGCAAAAGCGAAGCCAGTAGGGGGCGACCACCGCTCGGGCTGAGAGGGAGGAGCGGAGTAAGAAAGCGAGGAAGGAGCCCACGTCAGCTGCTCACTCTTCCTGCACGAGCGAGGCGATGTTGGGTGGCACTATCGACCTCGACCCAGTCGTAGAGCCGGCGACCGACCTGACGGTCGTCACCCCCGGGCCCACCGGCCCACGCGATCTCTGCGGTGCCCCTCCATTCGGCCGCCCCTCAGAAACCTTCGACTGGTCGGCCCAAACCGGTTGGGCTATGACTGTCGAGCATTGGTCCTTTGGGTGTTCGCCATGCGGGCTGGGGAAGCCGGGACATCAAAACTGCGAGGTAGCGCTCGCCAGCTTTAAGTCGAAGAAAGCCGGGGTCCTCGTCCTTCCAGCGGGGGAGATCATTGTGCCACTCTACCTGGTGGGCACCAAGGAGTCAGTTTTTGATGAGGCCGGGGTAGCGGCTCGCATGGTGGAGAACAACGTGCTGCTGAGAGATCGAGAGTCCTTGGCGAATGGTGATACCGAGCATCTCTACGATACGGCTGTCTGGCATAGCATGCAGGTTCGTCGCTCTCTTTATTCAAAATGCCGGTCTTCTTTCTTTTAAATGCACTTATGCCTTTGGTTCCTTCTGTAGACGGTTGCAGCCCTGGTGTCTCTTCAGTGTCACACGTCAGTGGTAAATAGGGCTGAGGCAGCTCTGGGGAAGAAGGCAACTGCGCTCAAGGAAGCCGAGGGCACCAATGAGGGTCTGGAGGCCGGCCTCGAGAGGGTTAAGGCGAGGTTGGGGAAGCTCTATCCTAACCTAGAGATTGACTTCTCCCGTTTGTCGGCGACCTCCAACGACGAAGGGGAGGCTTCCCTCGTTGCTGACACTAAAGGGGCGGAGGCTCTGGGCCACGACGACCAGGCAGGCGACCAGGTAAACTCTCAGGCCCCAGAAGGTGGCGACCCAAAAGGTGGCGACCCAAAAGGTGGCGACCCAGAAGGTGGCGAGCGAGTGGTGGCCTTGTAGTTTGGGGGTGTCACTGTATGGCCGACCTTGAGGCCGGGTTGGACTCTTTTTGTAAAGTGTAGTGTATATTTAATGAAATGAATTTGAAAGTTCTTGGCTTACTGTTATTGTTTGTATTCCTTGTGTCTTTGTATGTGTATGCCCCCGACATTCTACATGGACGAGCTTAGGGTCGAGGGGAGTCGGAATGTTATAGAGTCTGAATTTTTGCAAAGGAATTCCTTGTGCAGTCAGGTTGGCAAAGTTTCTTGGTAGCTCACCATTGGAGTCTTTGTGGGGGTGGGTAGGGGTTGTAGCTCGTCCTGTGCCCTTGGAGTATTTCGGGGGTCGGAGCCCCAGATCATACCCAGTTTGGGTAGCAAGGTCTGACCTGCTATGGGTAGCTAGGCCGTGATCTGCCTCAAAGGTCTTAGAGGGGCAAGTCGGAGCCGTATCCCCTTCTGTGACCCTGGAGCCTTTCGAAGGTCGGAGCCCCGAATCTTCCCTGGTTTCAGGAGCGAGGTCTGACCTGCTATGGGTAGCTAGGCCGCGATCTGCCCCAGAGGTCTTGGAGACGGCAAGACAGAGCCGTAGCACCTTCTGCGACCCTGGAGCCTTTTAGGGGCTGGAGCCCCAGATCTTCCCCGGTTTGGGTAGCGAGGTCCGACCTGCTATGGCTAGTTAGGCCGTGATCTGCCTCGGAGGACTTGTAGAGGGTGAGTCGCAGCAGTAGCCCCTTCTGTGACCTTGGAGCCTTTCGGGGGACGGAGCTTCGGATCTTTCCCGGTTTGGGTAGGGAGGTCCGACCTGCTATTGGTAGATAGGTCGCGATATGCCCCATAGGTCTTAGAGAGGGCGAGTTGAAGCCGTAGCCACTTCTGCAACCCTAGAGCCTTTCGGGGTCCAGAGCCCCGGATCTTCCCCGGTTTGGGTAGCGAGGTCCGACCTGCTATGTGTAGCTAGGCCGCGATTTGTCCCGGAGGTCTTGGAGAGTGCGAGTCGGAGCAGTAGCCCCTTCTGCGACCCTGGAGCCTGTCGGGAGCTGGAGCCCCGAATCTTCCCCGGTTTTGGTAGCGAGGTCCAACCTATTATGGGTAGGAAGGTTGCGATCTGTTGATGGATGTATGCCCTTAGTTCATTTGTATTTAATGCAAATGGATTTTAATATTAAAGATGTGAATTATTTCATATGATGCAATAGAAAATAATATTTAAATACGTCGTAAATTGTTTGCGAGCATTTTTTAAAGGCATAGAAATGAAGAGGATTTTCCTGTGAAAGTCACAGAGAAAACCGCGCTCAAATCGGAGTTCAAACGAGTTCAGTAAATCTATTTAAAATGAGTTTTAAATAGCATAGCCAAAGGCCCAATAAGATTGGGCCCAAAAGTTTTTTTAAGAAATTAAAATAAATCAGAAAAAAGCAGGGCTGCTGGGCGAGCCCAGGCAAGCCCAGGTGGCCAGCGCCTGGGCACAAGCCCAGGTGGGCCCCATGTTGGGTAGCACGTGCGTCAGGCGCATGGGGCCCACTCTGTGGGTCCCACGAATAGGGTTCTGAACCATAAAGCGGTTTTTCTGACGGCTAGAATTTTCAGCAAAAATTGATTTTTTGCTAATCTTTGGACAAATGTTTCCAGGGACAAACAGGGCCGGTTCAAGCATAAATGAGGCCTAAAGCGAAACAAAATATGAGGCCTAAGTATTAATGCAAAATTTTTAGGAGTCTTCGTATAACTAAATTTAACGCAGGAACATAACGGAAGAAAGCAGCAATTTGTTGTGGTGTGAAAACATAACAACAATGCAATCAAACGAGCAAGCAATTCACTAATTCAATAATCAGGGCTCCTTTGAAATTTCGAATCAATTCAATAAACTTTCTCAGTTTTCTTGCAGATGACCTAAAAAATAAATTACCAAAGATATCATCATATTAAACCTTAATCTGTCGAAGAGTCGAAGAAACTGTCACGAGACGAGGCCAGAGAGAGACTAGGAGAGCCGAAGAAATATGATTTGCTAATTTTGAAAAACATGCTAGTAACTTGCTCATTAGAACAACAGGCGAAATAAATTCACAAGAGATAAAAAATAGCGGCTATACCCCAAATCAATAACCAGATATTGAAAACCCATCAATTACATAATTAAAATAAAAAATAAAGATAAAAATTTACTGTATTGGTGTCTCTGCGCCCTCCTTTGCTGGGTCAAGGCAGAGGAATAGTCTTTCCTAACAGCTTGATTACAGGGTCCATGTCCAAGTCTCTGAGACTCTGAGGCCGAGGCCGAGGCCAAGGCCAATTGGAGCCGATTGTAGCTGGAGAGAGACGGAGTATCTGAGAGAGTGAGAGAGAAGGAAGGTCCGAGGCCGGAGGGCGAGAGACAGAGGCGCGAATCGACCAATGGTGTCGATTGAAGTCGAAGGGAGACTATGATAGGCGTGGGGAGAGAGAGAGAGAGTAGTGAGAACAACGACGCGTTGGCGTTGGAGGGATAGGGTTTGAGACTTGACTCTTGATAACCTCTCTTTCATTTTTATCTGTTGGACCTAAGGCGGACCGCACAGCATAACAATCCCAAAGCATTGCAGCGGGCCCTGCGGGAGAAATAAGATCGCAGGACAGCAAAAATGGTCTGGGAAATTTTAATTAAGCAGGCTGAAATATTGTTGGGCTTAGGAATAAAATGAAATATGAGGCCTCTCAAAATTGGAGGCCTAAAGCGGCCGCCTAAGTGGCCTTGCCATAGAACCGGCCCTGGGGACAAACAGAGTCAAAGTTGAGCCCCGTTTGTTTCTATGCGTTCACTATTCAGTGCTCTTTGATTTGATAGGTTGTATCATTTACGAAGCTTAACGGTGAGGGAGGAACAATTCGCTAAAGATTGCCTTTGCGAAAGACAAACTTTAGTTAATATTTCCCACTCCATGTCTTTAGTCCCACATCAGATATGATGAGAAGGGTATGGGTCGGCTGCCGATATAAATAGGGGCCAACACTCTCCTTAAAAACTTGTACCAAGTCTCCAAATCCGAGAAGCTCCCAAAAGTTTGGAGCATGCTCGGATTAAGACTTAAAATTAAGTATTCCCTCTCTCCCAAAATTCTTCCTTGCTCTTGATCAGGCTTTAGCAAAGCTACAAAGGAGCTCGGATCGGATCCGAAATCTTGACGGAGGATCCACTCAAGGTGAAATCTTCTTCGGCGCGTGGTTGGCTCGACGACAAGTGGCGTTGCTCGCCTCGGGATGCAACGCGGCTCGGGAAGCGGTTCAGCTCGGGACGAGGAGTGGCTCGGGATGCGGTTCGGCTCGGGAGAAGCGACGCGGTGGGCCAAAGAAACGTTGCTGAAAATGACGCTTCGCATTCTACAGAAACGAAGTGAAAGATATGTAGTTTAAATTATTAGCATGCGTTTATAATTGCAAATAGGTTGATAGATCTTTCCTTATGGGTTGGTCGGACCCAACCCCGGGATAGTAGAGATTTTGGCTAGGGTTGTTCCTTTATGTCTATATTTAAAATAGTTTTAAATCTGATTTTCCGCTGCTTATTTGATAACTTCGTCCGACCGACTTAGGCCGTATGTCGTATTTATGGCCCTAAGGACCAGTAAAACCCAACATTAGTCTCGAAGCCAGTCTACCTGATCTATGATTTGCATTTATAAATTGTATATGATGCAGCATGCTTCTCCATCAGATGGTGGTTTTA
This sequence comes from Scilla litardierei, assembly GCA_030789695.1. Lineage (NCBI taxonomy): Eukaryota > Viridiplantae > Streptophyta > Magnoliopsida > Asparagales > Asparagaceae > Scilla > Scilla litardierei. The sequence continues at coordinate 206,103,223 of CM061133.1, forward strand.
ATTTAAACTTTAAAAATGTCGTTTTTAAATCAACGTTTTATTTTTGAAAATTGTTTTTGAAAATTGGATTTGATTTTATTTAGAATTAAATCTTTAAAAATTATGTGATAGTTTTTGATGTAACTTAAAAATTATGAGATAATATTTTAGGTTGCATGTTTAGCAAGAAATTTTATGAGATAAATTTTATTGCGGTGTTTTTATACTAAATTGTTTAGTTAATGTTTTTAATGGTTATATTAGTTAATTTGATTATGTGATAATTCAAGAGAGACTATTAGGATAACCATTAAAAACTTCCAGAAAAATTATGAGATAATTTTTGGACATGCTATGATTTATAAATTGTTGCAACAAATTAAATTCCTGTTTAGGGTAGTCCTCTCTAATTTATTATTTTAATTGTTTTAATAATAATTTCGAACAAAAGGCTATGATTTAAAATTGTTGCAACTTGAATTTTAAAATGCCTAATACATGATTAGGATAGCACATTAAAAAATCCTTATAGTTGATAAAGACATTAATAAAAGTTATTAACCAGTCCTAATAATTTCGAATTTTAGTATTCAACTAGTTGATATGATTAACTAGTTTTAATGAAGCCATTTCTAATCGTACGTGACACATATGAATAATAAGGTCCCTATACTGGACCATGATCCGGTCTAGTGTGTTTTGACTAGTGTTGAAGATCACCCTTGCTTGACTTGGGATAGTGATCATGGTTTAGTCAAATCCCTGGCCGTGTTCCGCTGGACCGCAAGGCTGTGAATTATGATTATGATGACATCGTCGATTATATCTAGTCAATTACGTGAAAAATCTTCTTCAAGGTTAGCCGTAACCCTCTTTATTTTAGAGGTTGGTAACTATAAATTCTATGTTATAGTTGTTGAGCACACTCAAGTTATGTCATAGCTACTTTATGGAAACCAACTTCTCAATGCATGAGATGTAGTCTAGACTTAACCCAAACTATCGCGTCGTGCCCATACACCGAGCACCGGCGTAAGTTAGGCTAGACACGAAAACAAAGGTCTGACTAGACTAGTCATTGTGAATTGGATGAGCACACTCATGATCACAAGTGGCTAGGGGTAAAAACCAATAAGGGAATCATATATGACATGATTGATGAAGAGTCATCTACCAATCACAGGGTCAAGCAATTTGTTGAGCACACTCAAGGTTGTGAGACTCAAGGTGTTTGGATCTCTTTCCCATTAAATTTAATTTAACTAAATCGTTCATTATTATAGCTAAAATGATCGCATAATAGTGGGAGGATATAGTTAGAAAACAGCCATTCTATATATATTTAAAATTGAACATATGCTAAACTAGGCTAGTTCTATGTGTACCAATGGAATCAAAAACATAATATCCTAAGAAAATAAGTTAACTGGTCTAAATGGTTGGTTAATTGAATATTAACTCAAATTCTATTGATAGACTAAACTATGTTCTCATTGACATTAAAATAACCTTCTTAGAACAGGTTTAAGGACAATGATTTCCTTAAGCTCTAAGTCCAACAAAATAAATGCACGCTACCTGTCACTCGCCTCTATGAGGGGAAGCTTGAACATACTGATGTTCAAAGCATGTTTCTCCATACGATTTGTTGAGCACACTCAAGATTGTATGGAAAACGGTTTCGATCTGCAAAGTTCGAAACTTCGATTAAATTGTTTGAATCGAAGATGAGTGCACGAACGGTGTAAGACTATGTATCCAAACTGGATCATAAGACAAGCAACTTGTTGAGCACACTCAAGGGTGCAAAGCTCAAGCGTTTGGATACATGAGATGTTTGGATGGCTATTATTTTCGTTGAGACGCGTATTATCTAAATGAGATTTAGAAAAGGAAGAAGGTATTAAGGAAAGTCATTTGAGAAAGAAAGTTTTATCTATCATTAGTAAAAGCAAAAGTAGGAGGAACTGAAAATGTGACATATTTGATGTCACGGCTTCAGGATAACCGTTATACAATATAGAATAGATTGTCATACGTATTGGAAAAGGTAGCAATGGTTGTTTCTTGGACCAAAGAAGACGTTTAACATTTTTTTGGTGAATGTCGTCACATTGCTTCTGAAGCAATGAATAATTTGTATAACGATATTGTATTAAATGTTAATACACAAATACGCAAGTTATAGAAAATTTATTTATGGCAAAATAGACTAGGTCGTATCGATGAGAACAGACTTAACAAGTCACATAAAGAGAGCTTTAATCTCTAGTATTATGAGTCGAAAGACACTTGTAAGTCTCGTCTCAAAGGTATAATTGCCCAACACCTTCTGTGAGACAGTGGGAGAATGAGTTGGAGATCTCACGGTCGTGTACATACGGATGTATTCAGACCCAAGTCTAAATTAGCCTAAATGAATACTTATTTTATTATGACAGTGTTCTTGATGAAACATAAGTCTGATAAAATAGAAGTACACAGTAACAGAAGTATTTTGAACTGCTTCGATCAGATTGAAGAGTCGAATACTTACATGTATAAATCTTGCGTAATTTAAAGAAATGTGATTTTCTCTCAGGTCAAGCCTCTTAACATATCGGTGTGTTGGAGAGCATGAATCGCACTTTGTTAGACATGGTGTGATGCATGGCAAGTGGCACTGAGTTATAATCCTCCATCTGGGTTAAGTCCCAGATAGTAATGCTTAGGTTCTTGATAAGGTTTAATGAGGAGCTTATCAATAAAATATTCATTAAATCAATCGTAAGGAAAATAAAGGAATACTCGAGACTCGTGAGACGAAAAGTCGAGTAAGACATTGACGTGCGTTTATATTTCATATATTCACGCACGTCTTCTTTTGTGTTTTTCCTTTATTCTCCGCCGTCTCGTATCCGTTTTCTCGTATTTTCTTGTTTTCTTTCACTTCTCCGTGTTTTTACATGTTTGGAGGAGTTTGCCAGCGTAGGGGACATATAACGATGATATCATAAGTCCCCGGAGCAACAGGAGGAGTCACGCGTGATCCAGGGGTCAAATGACAAAGATCTCCATCTTTCAGCCCCCCACCTGATTGGTTGGATACGCCAATCGATCGGGTGATGCACGTGTGCACGACCCGGACAGCCGCTGAAGCAACGAGAGTGTCAACCGACCGGGTCGGAGACTGGTTCAGCCCGACTGTTCTCTTTGGAAAATTGGAGCTGAAATCCAACCGATCGGGTGATCTTCACCCGATCGGTTCATTTGTAGCCGTTTCCTCGAAGAGATGACCTGGAGAGCTCACCCGACCGCCAGCAGACCGTGCCAAAACTTCCGAAGTTACTGTCTTTTGGGCGACAATTCCAACCGATCGGTTGATTTATCAACCGATCGGTTCACCCGACGACGCCAAGATCCAAACGGCTAGGGGCTTCCGCCAACCGACCGTGTCACCTGACCGGGTGAAGTCCTGAAGATCGCTACCGAATTTCGCAGCAGTTCACCCGATCGGGTGATTCTTTACCCGATCGGGTGATGTCGTTTTCTATATATAGCAGCCCTGGGTTTCTAGAAACGAGAGTTGTATTTTTTTACTGTTTTTCTCTCTTGTGACGGCTGTAATTTCTTTGTTATTTGTAAGTGTTCTGATCTTAACCAAACTTTGATATTATCTTAATTGCATTACTACTACCGCATTTCTATTGCTCGATTATGTTTTTAACGGTCGATTTTCATTTAGATTGCTTTTTAGCAAATATGTGTGAGTAGTTCCCAAATCTGGGATTTTGGTGGAAAACCCTTCGTGGGTTCTCCCTAATGCGTCCATAGGACTAGGAAATCGATAGGGATTAGGAATCTATCGGTTACGCGTGGTGTTTCATTGTCATCGGCGGGAAAAAGACCACCTTTGACCGTTGGGCCAAGGGGGAATAAACTTGGCGGTTGACTCCCTAGCCATAGCTCACGCCCTTAGCGTTGACATCGAGTCCTAGCACGCGGGAGCGGCATGATGAGCTGTTGGGAGTTATCGTTGCGAGCTTAGTGCTCCCGGAGTCGGTCAGTGTTAATGGACATGGAAATGCCCACTGACCAAACCCGGGTAGTCCGGCGTATCATCCTGAGCACCGACCGGAATATCGGGTCCATGGGACGCTGGTATCACTCTTAGAGGCAACTCTCACCATTAGACCCTAATTCCGATCGTTATCCCATCCGTCGGCTGTGTTAGCGAGAATCACATGATAGGGTAGAAACTGAAGTCCCAGGTTTCCCTTATTATTGTTTATCCCCCGCATTCTATTTCCATGACAAACCATCCTTCGATTCGGGCTAGCTCACCCCTAGGGTGTGAAGGATCCTGTCCAAAACAGAGTTAGGATCGATAATATGAAGTGTAAACTTACGCTTGCGTACGCTGCACGGTAGTCTACGAACTTCGCCTTCGGATTCGCCACGACGGATCGAGTCTACTCACGAACGGAGTAAGGCTACTAAATCCACAATCTAAATCTCTATTTTAGATTAAGAACTTGGATGGAGGGAGAGGAAATATTTCTGCAGAGCTTCGCTATGAAGAAGATGCATGCATGAATTTCATGCAAAAAGTGTAAGGAAAATGGCTACCCTTGGGTCTTATTTATAGCCCCCAAGGTAGTTATTTTAGGGTAAGTTGTTCCTTTGGAACAACTTAATTAAGGTGTACCATGATACATGGCACATTATAAGCTTAAGTTGTACCATATGCATGGTACAACATAAGCTTAAGATATTCCCCCTTTATTAGCCATATGTCGCATGCACTTATGCATATATAATGCGACTTTCCCGCTCATACAGAGATCCTCTCCGCAAGGGAACAGATTCCCTTTGCACATGACTTCGTGTGCGCGACGTTCGAGGTCCATATTCCCTCGTACATCCCCCACAAGGGTGTACAAACGTCTTCCATATCCAACATCTCCCACTCACACTTGAGGGGATTGTAAGAGAACGTCTTTCCCTTAGTTCTTTCATCTATCATACCGAGAAATAGACCGTGCGACCGTCATGCGCGTAGAGTCTGTTGTTGTGCACTTGTTAGAGATACACAACGACCTCGAAGGTGCAAAGTTGAGTAGTTCAACGCATGCTTTACCCTAGATTATTTCTTCACATTTTCTTGTACTTTATATTCAACAATTGAATCCCATCTGGATTACAATTGGCTGGCCAGCTTTGAATCATTAAAGTCCAAATGCGAATATGAAATCAATCTTCCTCTTCTTGCGAACCTTCTGATCTTGACTTGATTCGCTTTTCTAACATGCCCCGCCGAGCCGAATTACCATAGCCCATTAGTAACACGCTAAGATAGTGATCATCTCGTCAAATCTAAAGGAACCAATTGGAGTCCTTGAGGGTAAGAGTTAAGACCCGTATGGCCTTTGAGTCTCACATAATAGCAAACACTATTGCTACTAACTCAGTGGTCGAAATGCATACGTGGTATGAACACGTATTACAACATCACTCCTTTCCCAGGGAGAGTATGTCTTAATGATGTTGTACGGATGAAAGATCAGACACCACAGTGCCTATCTTTTTGAGTCCCCTTACTACTCAGGAAATATTCCCGGACTCTCATCCTGCATAAGACAGATAGGATTAAAAAATCCAATGAGATCTTTATATCCTTGTGATACAGATCTCAGATCTTTTGTAAGCATCCATATGATGCAGATCTTTCATTCGACTATCTTGTTAAAGTCATGACTCTAAATCATTCGTCTAATGATTTTGACTTTAAACTAGTCTCATCTCTATCTTATCCATCTGATAAGATAAGGCGGTTGCTCATGTGAGAGAGCCAACCTTAATCTGTCCGACATACACACAATTCAGCTGAGATTTCAAAAATGTACACAAACATTTCTTAAGAAATTCATATGCAATGTTGGAAAAAGAACTTATTCTTTTATTAATTTTGATCATTTCTTAGACATGGGAATATATATTTGGTACAACTCAGCCCATACGCAATCCTTGAGATGATAAGTGTTTATAAAACACATTTCTGGGGATCGCTTTCGTAAGCTGATCCTCTATCGTCTCATGCGTAGATATGTACCTTATGTCTACCTTCTTGGTTTTATCATAGTCTTTTGCAAATCTGCAGTTCCTTTAAGATACTGCATTATCCTCTTAACCGCTTTCCAGTGTTCTTGCCCTGGGTTGGATTGGTAACAGCTTACCATTTCCAACGGCAAAACAGATGTCCGGTCTCGTACACACCATAGTGTACATAAGACTATCAACTGCACTGGAATATGGAACTTTTTCCATAATTTCCTTTTCCTTTTGGTTCTTTGGACACGATTCCAGATATAAGTTATCGCATATGCTTATATGAATATCAATGGACTTGCAGTCCTGCATATTAAATCGTTCTAGAACCTTCTTTATATAAGTCTCCTGTGAAAGAGAAAGAAGTTTCTTCGAACGATTCCTTGAAATCTTAATTCCAAGGATATATGCGGCTTTTCCTATGCCTTTCATCTCAAATACTGATGAAAGCCAAGCCTTGATACTCATTACAAAGCCCTTGTCATTTCTGGCTATTAAAATGTTATCTACATATAGATACATGATAATATACTTGCTTTTAATCCTCTTGATATATACTCAGTTATCTTCATCAAGCATGGAAAAAATCCATTTGATAAGACAACTTCTTGAAATCGTATATACCATTGCCTCGAGGATTATTTAAGACTATATATGGACTTACGAAGTTTACAAACCTTATGTTCGTTTCCTTCTTTTACAAACCCTGTTGGTTGTTCCATATAGATCTCCTCGTCCAATTCTCCATTGAGAAAGGCAGTCTTTACATCCATCTGATGTAATTCGAGGTATAAGCAAGCTACCATTGCCAGAATCAGGCGAATCGAGGTAAAACGCACAACAGGTGAGAAGGTCTCTTCGTAGTCTATCCCTTCCTGTTGCGTAAAACCTTTCGCGACAAGGCGAGCTTTATATCTATCTATAGAGCAATCAGCCTTATGCTTGATCTTGAGAACCCATTTGTTCCCAATTGCTCTATGTCCTCTGGGTGAGTTAACTAAGTCCCAGACTTGGTTAACTTTCATGGATTTCAATTCCTCCTTCATCGCTTCCATCCATTTGTCTTTTGCAGGGCATGATGTGGCATATTTGAGATTCTTTAAGTCCTTGTTGACTCGAATTTAGATCAATTCTAATATCACTCCCACTTGAAATGTTGTTAGAATTTCTCCCACTTGGATCATCATTCCCGTATGGAATAGGATAATCGTCATTTGTATAATCCATTGGTGAAGGTTGAAAAGTATTTTCGTTTTCACCAAGAATTCTCCCACTCGAATGAGGTAATCCTTCTTGATCACAAATCTCAAATAGAGATAAGTCCTGACTTATCTCGCCCTGTCTTGGAAACTCGTTTTCCAAGAAAGTGACATCCCTCGACTCAAACTCAATTAGCACACCATTGTCTTCCTGACTAACAAAAACATAACCTTTGGAGTTTAATGCGTATCGTTTAAAGATACATTTCCTTCCCCATGGCCCAAGTTTGCCATACTTATGGGAGGAAATATGTGCGTTGAATGCACAAACTCAAGGTAAAATGTTTAAGTCAGGAGACCTTTGGTTCCACAACTCATAAGGAGTGGAGCTAACTGATTTCGAGGGTACGCGGTTTAAAATGAAAACGGTTGTCAATAATGCATCACCCCAGAAGGTGATTGGCAAGTTAGCTTGCGCCATCATTGAACGGACCATTTTTCATTAAAGTCCTATACCTCCTTTCTGCAACACCAATTTGTTGAGGAGTATAAGGCATAGTTACCCGATGTACTATGCCTTTTTCATCACAAAGTTCCTTTAAACTTGTTGATTGATATTCACCGCCCCTATCGGTTCGCATGACCTTAATCTTGCGATCTAATTGATTCTCCACTAAACTCATATAGTTTTCAAAGCAGGTTTAGTGCTTTCACTTTTGTGGGATATCAAATAGATATGACCGAATCGGGTGAAATCAAAAAGTGATGAAATAGGACTTCCCGCGTCTTGTCTTGACATTCATCGGACCACATATGTCCGAATGGATAAGCGGTAATGGAACCTTGGCCCTTGTGCCGGTTCCAAACGGCTTGCGACAAGATTTCCTTTCAAGGCAATGTTCGCAGGTCGACATTTCAACCTTTGAAACATTGGATAGAAGGCCACGTTTGGCAAGTCTATCCATACGCGTTGGTCCAATATGACCAAGCCTTGAGTCCCAACAAATTATATTAGACTCATTAGTCAAAGAATTTGTCATAAGGAAATGAGAAATCATACATTGTACTTATTACAATGAATCCTTTAAATACATAACCCAGAACCAATAAAGGAATTATTACAAAAATAGGTCCATATTACAAACATGAAGGAACCAACCATTAACCAAGACCCAATAAATTGACCACAATTTTAATATTCCTTTGAATATATGGAATGAAGAGAACATCATGAAGTAGGATAGTGCAGCCGTTGTCCAAGACAAGCTTGCGAGTCCCAACGCCTTTCACTTCAACATGTGTGTTGTTTCCTACATTGATCCAATTCATTCCTTGAGTATCCGGTGATACTCCACGAAGGACCGTCTGTCCTTTGCTATGTGGTCGGTGGCACCTGAATCAATTATCCCAAAATGGATTAGATTCCACAAGAAATAGTGAACTAGAAACACATATGTAACTAGTATTACAAGTTACCTCGTCACTTCCACTCGTACACGAACGAGCATAGTGACCGAGCTTGTTGCACTTGAAGCACTTGATCCTTTTCAAGTCTTTCTTCTTGTGCCATTTCTTGTGTCCACCCTTATGTTTGGGTTCCTTGGTAGACTCAGGTTGCTTATTACGTTCATTAGAAGACTTCGAACGATTTTTACGTTTCTTTCCCCCGTGTGAGGAACTAGCAACCATGTGCACTTCTGCACCTGGCTTGGCAGCCGCAAGCCGCTCTTCCTCTAATTCGAGGTGCTTGGAAACATCGTTGAAGGTCTTGATGCTCTCATTATGAGTGAGATGCATCTTCATCTGATCCCACCCATTTGGTAGGGAACGTATGACTGCTTGGATTTGTTGCTCATCTGTGAGCACATGACCTGCGTCCTTTAACTCCGAGATAAGGTTCGCCATATGTCGCAGATGTTTCCCTATGGAATGATCTGGACGTTTCTTATATGTATCGAACTTTATAGTTAAGGCGCGAAGTTTGGACACCGATGTGCCACCGAACTTCTCCTCTAGCTTGGACCATATATCCATGGCTAGGTCATGTTCTTGGAAGATGCACATTATGTCATCAGCCATACCGCTTAATAACGTAATGCGCGCTATCTTATTCTTCCGAGACCAAGCATCAAAAGCTTCCTTGTCTCTTCGGTGTTGGGCCGTAGTGCCCAACTCGGGTTCAATCATTACGTTCTTTAGAGTTTCGAGCACTTCTTGCTCCTCTAAAACGTATTGTATCTTAATGGACCAAAGTTTGTAATTATCGCCGTTGAGTTTTTCACCTTTGTTTAACTCAGCGACGATATTCTTTGAAGCGGAAGACATTTTACTTTTAAAATGCTGAAAAAAGACACAAAACCGAAGGTTCGATCAAAAACATTGCATAAAAAATTCTTAAAATATAACTCCCACTTGAAATGATAATAGAATATCCCATTTGGATAGTTCTAAAATTCAAATCCCACTTGGAATTATATTATATTTGATAAGTTACTTTCGAAAAATATTGAAGGTGTTGTTCTAGAATCGAAAAGGTCTCTATGATTCCAATCACCATCTAGAACAACTTTCAATATTCCCCCATCACTTATCAAACAATAGTACTCTTATAGTACTAGCAGCGGAAAATAAGTATTTGATAAGTTACTTTCGAAAAATATTGAAGATGTTACTCTAGAATCGGAAAGGTCACTATGTTTCCAATCACCATCTAGAGTAACTTTCAATATTTCTCCCTCACTTTATCAAATGTTAGTACTCTTATAGTACTTAGCAGCGGAAAAGCGTTTTTGAAAACGTATTTTTCAAAAAAAATACATTGGCTAATCTCCGTAGAGTAGAGCACAACGTCATAAATTCATTGGCTAATCTCCGTAGAGTAGAGCACAATGACATGGCTAATCTCGCATGAAGTAGAGCATTACGGCTAATCTTCAAGGAGTAGAGCACAATTTCATAAGTACATTGGCTAATCTCCGAAGAGTAGAGCACAATGACTTGGCTAATCTCGCATGAAGTAGAGCACTATGGCTAATCTTCAAGGAGTAGAGCCCAATGAAAAACTTCATTAAAACGTTAGTCCCGTATGAACTAGTCGGCACTGTGGTTAGCCCCGTATGGGCTAATCGACACATTCGAGTTTGACCAATGCCTTTTGTCACCCCGTATGGGTCATTTGGCAAGTTTGCAATCGACCCAGACCATCTGTCGGATTGGTCGACCAAAAACACAAAATTGGTCGACCAATATTCGAACTGCAACTTCTCCCGGCCAGGGCCTCTGCCCTGGCCGGGGCTTGGCCAATGGCCGGCCAGGGCCTCTGCCTTGGCCGGCCAGGGGGCCTGCCCCCCTCGGCCAGGGCCGGCCAGGCCCTGGCCTCTGCCAGGGCCGGCCGGCCAGGCCACTGGCCGGGGCCAGGGCTCCTGCCCTGGCCTCGGCCAGGCCCTGGCCTGAGGCCAGGGCGCTGCCCTGGCCTCTTGCCAGGGCGGCCTGGCCGCTGGCCGGGGCCAGGGCTCCTGCCCTGGCCTCGGCCAGGCCCTGGCCTGAGGCAAGGGCACCGGCCCTGGCCTCTGCCAGGGCCGGCCTGGCCCTGGCCGGCAGGCCCTTGGCCAAGGCCGGCCACTGCCGGCCCGGCCTTGGCCGGCCACTGCCGGCCTGGCCATGGCCGGTCATGGCTTGGCCATGGCCGGCCATGGTCAAGGCCTTTCGGCGTTGGCCGGCCATGGCCCCTTTGGCCATGGCCGGCCACCCCCTTTGAATGGGGTTGCCGCACTTTCTCCTCCCCCTTGATGGGGTGGTCGCCGGTGGTTATTGGCCGTAGCCAACCCCCTCCGCATGAGGAGAGGGGGTGCATGGCCTTCATGGCCCATTTGGCCATGGTGCACATGCACCAAATTTTCCTCTTACCCGATGGAAATAACTTCCATCATCTTCCTCGATGAAGCACCCGTTCGTCGATGAAGCACCCGTTCGTCGAGAATTTAGTTATTTTCTAATGGCCGTGTGCCAAAAATGAATAACTTACTACGTGAACGGTCGGTTCTTCCCGTCACAGAGAGTTCCTACCATATCCATAATGATAGGAGACCCTAACGTGAAAAGAACAACCGCTGCGTTCTCTCCGTCACGAAGCGTTCCTACTATATCCGTAATAGTAGGAGACCCATTCGTGAAAAAGACAACGACTCGTTCGTAGTTTCGACGGGGCGGTGGTTTGACCGGGGCGAACCCATATGGCTTTGATACCAATGAAGGATCCTGTCCAAAACAGAGTTAGGATCGATAATATGAAGTGTAAACTTACGCTTGCGTACGCTGCACGGTAGTCTACGAACTTCGCCTTCGGATTCGCCACGACGGATCGAGTCTACTCACGAACGGAGTAAGGCTACTAAATCCACAATCTAAATCTCTATTTTAGATTAAGAACTTGGATGGAGGGAGAGGAAATATTTCTGCAGAGCTTCGCTATGAAGAAGATGCATGCATGAATTTCATGCAAAAAGTGTAAGGAAAATGGCTACCCTTGGGTCTTATTTATAGCCCCCAAGGTAGTTATTTTAGGGTAAGTTGTTCCTTTGGAACAACTTAATTAAGGTGTACCATGATACATGGCACATTATAAGCTTAAGTTGTACCATATGCATGGTACAACATAAGCTTAAGATATTCCCCCTTTATTAGCCATATGTCGCATGCACTTATGCATATATAATGCGACTTTCCCGCTCATACAGAGATCCTCTCCGCAAGGGAACAGATTCCCTTTGCACATGACTTCGTGTGCGCGACGTTCGAGGTCCATATTCCCTCGTACATCCCCCACAAGGGTGTACAAACGTCTTCCATATCCAACAGGGTGATCCTTTCTGACACAAGCACAACCACGCCTCCCTATGTTCGACCCCCGAGCCACACTACAGTTGGATATGGACGACATGTATACACCCATGAGGTGATGTATGCAGGTCTATGGACCTCAGATGTCGCGTGCATGAAAGCATGTGTGAAGGGAACCTTTCATGTGTGAAAAGGACCACTCAATAAGTGGAAAAAGTCACTTTGTAAGTGCATAAAGGCACTTGATAAGTGCATAAGGAAGAGGATAAGGAATGGTGCTAATACAGGCTAATAAGCTTATATGTAGGTATTTCCTACAATAACTACCCCCTTGGCCTATAAATAGGACCCAAGGGTATGGCTTTTAAGGCTAATTATTCATGCCATAAGTTTGCATAATGCAACTTATTTTTCCTCTTCTCCCTTCCATTAAGTTCTTCCAAATAGAGATTTAGACGGCGAAACACTGCTTTGATCCTCTGTGACAAAGTACTGACTGTTGTGGCGAATCCAAGGGCAAAGTTTAGAGACTATAGCGAAGCGTACGCTAACGTAAGTCTCTTCTCTCTTTCGATCCTCCATCATCTAATGATGGGATCCCACATTGGTATCAGAGCCACACGGGTTCGCCCCGGTCTCACCGATGGATGACACGTTGTCTCTTTCACGAATGAGTTTCCTTCCATTATGGATATGGTAGGAGCGCATCGTGACGGAGAGAACGCAAAAGTTGTTCTTTTCACGTTAGGGTCTTTTGCCATTACGGATATGGCAGGAACTCTCCGTGACAGGAAGAACTGACTGTTCATCTCGCCAAACTCGCACTCCTCATGGATGCTGAGTCTCCATTCAATAGGGAATGTGCACTCTCTTCATGTAGAGCGTGAAGTTTGCGGCCTTGAAAGTGTGTTATTTTTTTTGGCACATGGCCATTAAAGCATAACCACTTTCTCGATGAACGGGTGTCTCATCGGAGAAGATGGTGGTAACAAAACTTCTCATCGGAGAAGAAGATTGCCATGGAAGGGCATGGTGAATTGTCACCATGTAGTATGGCAATAGCATATCTCTTTGGTGCATGATCACCACGGCCATGCGGGTCATGGTGGCTATGCACCCCCTCCCCATTGGGGAAAGGGGTTGGCTTCGGCCAATGACAACCAAGACCACCCCCCCATAGGGGGGGGGGGGGGGGGGTGTGCGGCCGGACTCCAAGGAGGCCAGGGCCGGCCTTGGCCCTGGCAGAGGCCAGGGCCAGGCCAGGCCAGCCCTGGCAGAGGCCAGGGCCAGGGCCAGGGGAGCCCTGGCCGAGGCCAGGGCACGGCCGGGGGCCTCGGCCAGGGCCAGGGCCAGGCCGGCCCTGGCCGAGGCCAGGGCACGGCCGGGGAGCCCTGGCCTCGGTCAGGGCTAGGCCGGCCCTGTCCGAGGACAGGGCCAGGCCGAGGAGCCCTACGGTACCGGCGGCCTCGGCCCCGGCCACCTGCATGGCCGGCCATTACAGTGCCAGCGGCAGTTGCCTGAGGCAAAGCCTCCTGCAGGGGGAGGGCCTGGATCCCTAGGGGGGAATCCGGCCTTGGCACGGCCACGGCTCGACCCCGGCAATGGCCGGGGCAGGCCACTACCTCCCGCTGCAAAATACGTTTGCAAAATACGTTTTCAAAAATATGTTTTCAAAATCGCTTTTTCCGCTGCAAGTACTATAAGAGTACTATTGTTTGATAAGTGATGGGGAAATATTGAAATTTGTTCTAGATGGTGATTGGGATCGAATGACCTTTCTGATTCTAGAGCAACATCTTCAATATTTTTCGAAAGTAACTTATCAAATGTAAAATTTATGCAATGTTTTGATCGAACTCCTTTTTATGTATTTTGCAGCATTTTAAAGCTAAAATGTCTTCCGCTACTAAGAACATCGTTGCTGAGTTGAACAAAGGTGAAAAACTCAACGACGATAATTACAAACTATGGTCCATGAAGATACAATATGTTCTAGAGGAGCAAGATGTGCTCGAAACTCTGACAAACATAATGATTGAACCTGATTTAGGCACTACGGCCCAACTCAGAAGAGACAAGGAAGCTTTCGATGCTTGGTCTCGGAAGAACAAAATTGCTCGCATTACGTTGTTGTCAAGTATGGCCGACGACATAATGCGAATCTTCTGAGAATATGACCTAGCTATGGACATATGAAGCTAGAGGAGAAGTTTGGTGGCACCTCGGTGACCAAACTTCGCTCTTTAACTATAAAATTCGATTCGTACAAAAAACGTCCAGATCATTCCATGGGAATGCATCTACGACACATGGCGAATCTTATTTCAGAGTTAAAGGATGCAGGTCATATAATCCCTGATGAGAAACAAATCCAAGCGGTCATACGTTCCCTACCAATCGAATGGGACAACATGAAAATACATCTCACTCATAATGAGAGCATCAAAAACTTCAACGATGTTTCTAAGCACCTCGAGTTAGAGGAAGAGCGGCTTACGGCCGCCAAGCCAAGTACAGAAGTGCACATGGTTGCTAGTTCCTCACACGGGGGAAAGAAACGTAAACATCACTCGAAGTTTGCTCATGACCATAAAAAGCAACCAGTGTCTACCAAGAAACCCAAATAAAAGGGTGGGAACAAGAAATGGCACAAGAAGAAGGACTTGAAGAAGATCAAGTGCTTCAAGTGCAACAAGTTAGGTCACTTTGCCCGTGCATATGCGGATGGAGGTGACAAGGTAACTTGTAATAATACTAGTTACATATGTGTTTCTAGTTCAATATTTCTTGTAGAATCTAATCCCTTTTGGATAATTGATTCAGGTGCCACCGACCACATAGCAAGGGACAGACGGTCCTTCGTGGAGTATCACCGGATACCCCAAGGAACGAAGTGGATATATGTAGGAAACAACACACGTGTTGAAGTGAAAGGTGTTAGGACGTGCAAGCTCGTCTTGGACAACGGTCGCACTATCTTACTTCATGATGTTCTCTTCGCTCCGATATTCGAAGGAATATCATATCTGTGGTCGTCTTAATGGGTCTTGGTTATAGTTGGTTCTTTCATAATTGTAATGTGGATCTGTCTTGTAATAATTCTTTAATTGGTTCTGGGTATGTTTTTAAAGGATTCATTGTATTGAATACGATGTACGATTCCTCAAATTTTAATGAAAATTTCATTGTTACAAATTCTTCGATTTATGAGTCAGATGTAATTTGTTGGCACGCAAGGCTTGGTCACATTGGACCAACACGTATGGATAGACTTGCCAAACGTGGCCTTCTATCCAATGTTTCAAAGGTCGAAATGTCGACTTGCGAACATTGCCTTGTAGGGAAATCTTGTCGCAAGCCATTTGGAACCGGCACAAGGGCCGAGGTTCCATTACAACTCATCCATTCAGACATATGTGGTCCGATGAATGTCAAGACAAGACGCGGGAAGTCCTACTTCATCACTTTTATTGATGACTTCACTCGATTCGGACATATCTATTTGATATCCCACAAAAATGAAGCATTAACCTGCTTTAAAAACTATATGAGTTTAGTGTAAAATCAGTTAGATCGCAAGATTAAGGTCTTGCGAACCGATAGAGGCTGTGAATATCAATCAGCAAGTTTTAAGGAACTTTGTGATGAAAAGGGCATCGTCCATCAAGTAACTATGCCTTATACTCCGCAACAAAACAGTGTTGCTGAAATGAGGAATAGGACTTTAATGGAAACAGTCCGTTCAATGATGGCGCAAGCTAACTTGCCAATCACCTTTTGGGGTGATGCATTATTGACGGCTGCTTTCATCTTGAACCGCGTACCCTCGAAATCAGTTAGCTCCACTCTTTATGAGTTATGGAACCAAAGTCTCCTGACTTAAGCATTTTAAAACCTTGGGGGTGTGCATCCTATGCACATATTTCCTCCCATAAGTATGGCAAACTTGGGCCAAGGGGGAGGAAATGTATCTTTATACGATACACAAAAAACTCCAAAGGTTATGTTTTTATTGGTCAGAAAGACAATGGAGGACTGATTGAATTTGAGTCGAGGGATGTTACTTTCTTGGAAAATGAGTTTCCAAGACAGGGCGAGATAAGTCAGGACTTATCTCTATTTGAGATTTATGATCAAGAAGGATTACCTCATTCGAGTGGGAGAATTCTTGGTGAAAACGAAAATACATTTCAACCTTCACCAATGGATGATACGAATGATGCGAATCCTATTCCATATAGGAATAATGATCCAAGTGGGAGCATTTCTAATCACATTCCAAGTGGGAGTAATATTAGAATTGATCTAACTTCGAGTCAACAAGGACTTGAAGAATCTCAAATGCGACGTAGTAGTCGTACAAGGTTAGATCCTCTAAGATTTGAGGATGAATTCCCACAAACCTTTGTGACTTTACTACAAGAAGATGACGAGCCTGCTACTTTCAAACAGGCCGTATCATGCCTTGCAAAAGACAAATGGATGGAAGAGATGAAGGAGGAATTAGAATCCATGAAAATTAACCGAGTCTGGGACTTGGTTGACTTACCCAGAGGACGTAGAGCTATTGGGAACAAATGGGTTCTTAAGATCAAGCATAAGGCTGATGGTTCTATAGACAGATATAAAGCTCGTCTTGTCGCGAAAGGTTTTACGCAACAGGAAGGGATAGACTACGAAGAGACCTTCTCACCTGTTGTTCGTTTTACCTCGATTCGCTTGATTCTGGCTTTGGTAGCTTGCTTAGACCTCGAATTACACAAATGGATGTAAAGACTGCCTTTCTCAATGGAGAATTAGACGAGGAGATCTATATGGGACAACCAACAGGGTTTGTAAAAGAAGGAAACGAACATAAGGTTTGTAAACTTCGTAAGTCCATATATGGTCTTAAACAATCCTCGAGGCAATGGTATATACGATTTCAAGAAGTTGTCTTATCAAATGGTTTTACCATGCTTGATGAAGATAACTGTGTATATATCAAGAGGATCAAAATCAAGTATTATCACGCCCCGCTTCCCAAAAATACGGAGGCGAAGCATGACTAAGGCCCGCTTAGGCCAGAGCTGAGAAGCTCGGACCCAATAAGCGTCTGTGTGGTACTCCAAGTCGAAGGTACAGGTCTCTGCATGTTAGAACAGAACAATAAAAGTACGAAAAAGAAAGACAAACATTTTATTCCAATTTAAATATCCAAGGTACTGAGAGTCTAAAACGCCCGAAGGGCTACAACTGCAGAAAAGGAAACTACCGGTGCAAGCACCCAACCTAGACAGGAAAACAAAAGGTGCTACGCATCCAACAACTAAGATGGAACCTACGGATCAGCAGTGGGGATCTCTAACTCTGGTCGTCCTCGGGCACATACTCAGGATCGACGTCCTCTGGCTCTACGTCCTCGGGTAGCTCGGTCTGGTCGTCGTACTCCGGCTCGACACCTGACGTACATCACCAAAGAAAGGAACTGTACGTCAGGTAAAGTCTACAACAGAAGGTCAGACTCTACTACAATTGTACTGAACTATTAAATATCGTTTTACTGGTTGATTAGCATGCTGGGGTTACAACAAAGCAACAAGAGAAGTAACATAGCAGGAAAGTAAAGCGTAGCAGGCAGTAGTCGTAGCGTGTGCTACCGACTACGGGACTAACCTAAAGGTGTCAGGACAAGACGAAGACAGACAAGACAAGACAGACACGCCACGACACGTGAGACACGAAGGGTTCACGCCTTACAGGTTGAGGGGGATCAGTCCCTCTCCCTGTGCGCACGCTCAACCCTACCCCAAACCCCAGAACTCAGGACAAGAAGTACAGAGATCACTTCCGCTAGGGAAGCACCTGAAACGCCCGCAGGCTTTTTGTATCACGGAGATCACTCCCACAAGGAGAGCATCTGAAACGCCCGAAGGCTTTTTGTATCACGGAGATCACTTCCGCTCAGAAAGCATCTGAAACGCCCGAAGGCTTTTTTGTATCACGGAGATCACTTCCGCTCGGGAAGCATCTGAAACGCCCGAAGGCTTTTTGTGTAACAGTGACATGACATGACTAGTGTACGTGAGATGTTATTCTAGGGTGTCCACACGCACGCACGCACAAGATAATCCTACGGTGTCAAAGTTGTTATTCGTCGGCCTTAGACTTCGTCGTCAAGTCTAAGTCGTCAGGGTGACCCGGACGCTATCATTTCACGTCCGGATCTAAACACTCACAGTCTAACAGTTCTAACAATTAAGACCAAGACGCGGTCAAAAGCACAAGTGGGTACACTTGCCTGTGGTGGCGAGTGTGTCGTCCGTCCGAGGCGTCTCGTCCAGTCGTCGCATCCGTGGTAGTCCGTCTGAAACAGGTCACGGCGACGGTGTCAGGTCGCGATTTTAGAAATTCCTATTTAGGTTCATTTCTAGGTTGAACGTGGCTACCCTAACAGTCACGAGTCAAGTTCTTTGGTCAGCCTATCCGACGATTCTATCCTATGTGCACAGTCAAAAGTCCGATCGTCGGTCGACGGTTCCACATCGTTTTAAGAGAGCAGAAATTAAATTTACTGTGTTAAGTTGCCGATTTTAGTTAGGGTTCAGTTCTCGCTACGGGTGGGTTGCGCTACGAGTTTCGTGAACCAACCTCTCCGGTGTCTGGGGTAGTGCGGACATAGCGTCTGGACATTAGAAGATCCGCGTCGTCTACGGCGTCTCAGCTACGGGTAGCGTAGCGCGACTCGTCCGGGCAGCGGACGAAGAGCGTGAGCAGTGAGTAGGGGTGAAACAGCGAGCAACGGCGCAATCAACGTCGAAACAGTGAGCAACGGCACGAAAACGTCGGTACAACGTCATCGGATCACATCCGAGGGCTGTCCGGTCTGAGAGGATGCCGTGGGGGTGCATCCGGCCTAGGGGGAGGTCGACGACAGTTCGGGGAGGCTTTGGCGTCGACTTCACGGTGGCCGGTGTCGGAAAATTCGCAGCAACGGTGAAATCCACCGCTGTCGCTGCTGATTTGCACGAGAAGATCGCCGCCGGCAGCGGTCTGACGTCGGTGGCGGGTCGCAGTCGCCGGGGGACGTCGGGGCGGCGGCTCTGGCGGTCGAGCGGCGCGGTTGTCGCTGCAGCTGCGGCGGTGCGGGCGATTCACAGCCCGTACGGCTGTGTCGGGCGTCGGGGCGGTGAAGTCCGGTCGCGGTTGACCGGAGGAGGGTCGCCGGGCGCGGCAGATGACGACCGGGGGTCGGGGCGGCAGTCGCGGGGGTGCCAGCGTGCATGCGGCGGTCGGATCGTGAGGGAGGGAGAACGTGAGGGAGAGAGAGGGGGAGAATAAGTATCGGGCTTGGGAAGTTTAAGATGGCGGCTGAGAAAATTTTCTAACCTAGGTTTAGAACGTGAATGAAAAATATAGGGTTAGGGTTTAATTATTATAATAATTTGAAATTGCTAAATGGACAAAACCCTAGTGTTAATCATGTTGGGGGTATAGAGATGAGGGGTGTGCAGATTGGGGTAAGGCTAGAGGGGAAATAGAGAAACAGTTTAGTAAAGATATAAAACAGATTAATGGGAGATTTAGCCAGATTTGGCTAACAAATTTGAATTTGAATTGATTGGGAAACCGACGGTCGAGATTTATTCGCGCGAAATCTCTCAAACCGGACGTCAGAAAAATAATCCGAAAATACCGAGGCGATCGTGGAGACGAGACGCATAGATCTACGGAGCCTGATCGTGCGTAACGCCTACCAAAAATTTACGTAAAATTGGAAGCGGCGTTTTGAGCCAATTGACTAAAGCGCCCCCATCGTTCAAAGTCGTTTTCGAGAAAACGGGCCGTGAAATGACGTTCCCAAAATTACTATAAAATTTACACTCTCAAACGGTCACAACGGCATGCCACAATGCACAATTTGGAAACCCGTAATTGCCAAATAAAATACGTGCACGATAAAGCACGTGCACGAAGAAAATCTCATAAGGTCGGAAAGCGACCGTTACATTCTACCCCACTAAAATAAATATTCCGACCTCGGAATCGACAACACTAATCAGTAAACAGGAAGGGATAACGCTCTCTCATCTCCTCCTCGCGCTCCCAAGTGGACTCTCCAGGTGATCCGTGACGCCACATCACTCTCACCAGGTCGACTACCTTATTTTTCAATTGCTTCTGTCGACGGTCCAAAATCTGCACATGCTGCTGGTCATATGTCAGGTCCGGACAGACTGTGATCTCTGAGAAATCCATAGTGTGCGATGGATCACTGACGTATCGACGTAACTGAGATACGTGGAATACATCGTGAACACCCTCCAAAGATGGTGGCAGAGCAAGGCGGTAGGCCACTGCTCCCACACGCTCCAGCACATCAAACGGTCCAATATACCTCGGGCTCAGCTTTCCCTTCTTCCCAAAACGAATAACTCTGCGGTTCGGAGAAATATTCAGGAAGACGTGATCTCCAGGCTGGAACTCCAACGGTCTCCTCTTGGCATCAACCCAATGTTTGAATCGATCCTGTGCAACTCTGAGCTTCTTCCTGATGTCTCTCACGACATCCACAGCTTCCACTATCATCTCTGGACCCAACAGCTCCCGATCTCCAATGTCATCACGCCCCGCTTCCCAAAACAACGGAAGCGAAGCGTGACTAAGTCCCGCTTAGGCCGGGGCGAGAAGCTCGGACCCAATAAGCGTCTGTGTGGTACTCCAAGTCGAAGGTACATGTCCCTGCATGTTAGTACAGAACAATAAAAGTACGAAAAAGAAAGACAAACATTTTATTCCAATTTAAATATCCAAGGTACTGAGAGTCTAAAACGCCCGAAGGGCTACAACTGCAGAAAAGGAAACTACCGGTGCAAGCACCCAACCTAGACATGAAAACAAAAGGTGCTACGCACCCAACAACTAAGATGGAACCTCCGGATCAGTAGTGGGGATCTCTAACTCTGGTCGTCCTCGGGCACGTACTCAGGATCGACGTCCTCTGGCTCTACGTCCTCGGGTAGCTCGGTCTGGTCGTCGTACTCCGGCTCGACACCTGACGTACAACACCAAAGGAAGGAACTGTACGTCAGGTAAAGTCTACAACAGAAGGTCAGACTCTACTGCAAGTGTACTGAACTATTAAACATCGTTTTACTGGTTGATTAGCATGCTGGGGTTACAACAAAGCAACAAGAGAAGTAACGTAGCAGGAAAGTAAAGCGTAGCAGGCAGTAGTCGTAGCGTGTGCTACCGACTACGGGACTAACCTAAAGGTGTCAGGACAAGACGAAGACAGACAAGACAAGACAGACAAGACACGACACGTGAGACACGAAGGGTTCACGCCTTACGGGTTGAGGGTGATCAGACCCTCTCCCCGTGCGCATGCTCAACCCTACCCCAAACCCCAGAACTCAGGACAAGAAGTACAGAGATCACTTCCGCTAGGGAAGCACCTGAAACGCCCGCAGGCTTTTTGTATCACTGAGATCACTCCCGCAAGGAGAGCATCTGAAACGCCCGAAGGCTTTTTGTATCACGGAGATCACTTCCGCTCGGGAAGCATCTGAAACGCCCGAAGGCTTTTTTGTATCACGGAGATCACTTCCGCTCGGGAAGCATCTGAAACGCCCGAAGGCTTTTTGTGTAATAGTGACATGACACGACCAGTGTACGGGAGATGTTATTCTAGGGTGTCCACACGCACACACGCACAAGATAATCCTACGGTGTCAAAGTTGTTATTCGTCGGGTTAGGATGTGAATGAAAAATATAGGGTTAGGGTTTAATTATTATAATAATTTGAAATTGCTAAATGGACAAAACCCTAGTGTTAATCATGTTGGGGGTATAAAGATGAGGGGTGTGCAGATTGGGGTAAGGCTAGAGGGGAAATAGAGAAACAGTTTGTTGGGGGTATAAAGATGAGGGGTGTGCAGATTGGGGTAAGGCTAGAGGGGAAATAGAGAAACAGTTTAGTAAAGATATAAAACAGATTAATGGGAGATTTAGCCAGATTTGGCTAACAAATTCGAATTTGAATTGATTGGGAAACCGACGGTTGAGATTTATTTGCGCGATATCTCTCAAACCGGACGTCAGAAAAATAATCCAAAAATATCGGGGCGATTGTGGAGACGAGACGCACAGATCTATGGAGCCTGATCGTGCGTAACGCCTACCAAAAATTTACGTAAAATTGGAAGCGGCGTTTTGAGCCAATTGACTAAAACGCCCCCATCGTTTAAAGTCGTTTTCGAGAAAAAGGGCCGTGAAATGACGTTCCCAAAATTACTATAAAATTTACACTCTCAAACAGTCACAACGGCATGCCACAACGCACAATTTGGAAACCAGTAATTGCCAAATAAAATACGTGCACGATAAAGCACGTGCACACAAAAAATCTCATAAGGTCGGAAAGCGACCGTTACAAGTATGTTATTATGTCTCTATATGTAGATGACATTTTAATAGCCAGAAATGACAAGGGCTTTGTGAAGGATATCAAGGCTTGGCTTTCATCATTTTTTGAGATGAAAGACATGGGAGAAGCTGCATATATCCTTGGAGTTAAGATTTCAAGGAATCATTCGAAGAAACTTCTTTCTCTTTCACAAGAGACTTATATAAAGAAGGTTCTAGAACGTTTTAATATGCAGGACTGTAAGTCCATTGATACTCCTATAAGCAAATGCGATAATTTATGTCTGAAGATGTGTCCAAAGAACCAAAAAGAAAAGGAAATTATGGAAAAAATTCCATATTGCAGTGCAGTTGGTAGTCTTATGTACGCTATGATGTGTACAAGACTGGACATCTGTTTTGCCGTTGGAATGGTAAGTCGTTACCAATCCAATCCAAGGCAAGCACACTGGAAAGTGGTTAAGAGGATAATGCGGTATCTTAAAGGGACTGCAGACAATGCTTTATGCTATCAAGGAGATGCCTTGAGTCTCGAAGGCTACACTGATGCTGATTGGGCGGGTGATCTCGATGAGCGATGATCGACCTCAGGATATGTTTTTCTACTCGGATCTGGTGCAATATCCTGGAGTAGCAAGAAGCAATCCTGCATCGCACTTTCAACTATGGAAGCCGAATTTGTGGCATTTAGTATGGCGGTCCAAGAAGCTGTTTGGCTTAGGAGGGTTTTAGACGTGCTAATTGATGCAAGTGACTCAGGTGGTGTACCAATATACAGTGACAGTCAAGCATCTATAGCCTATGTCAAAGATCCAAAATTCCATTGTAAGACCAAACATATTGATATCCGCTACAAATTTGCAAAAGACTATGATAAGAACAAGAAGGTAGACATTAGGTACATATCTACGCATTAGATGATAACAGATCCGCTTACGAAGGCGATCCCCAGAGATGTGTTTTACAAACACTTATCATCTCAAGGATTGCGTAAGAGCTGAGTTGTATCAATGTATATTCCCATGTCTATGAAAGATCAAATTTAATAAAAGAATAAGTTCTTTTCGACATTGCATATGAGTTACTTGAAAATGTTTGTGTACATTTCTTTTAATCTCAGCTATATATTCTAGTATGTCGGACAGATTGAGGTTGGCTCTCTCACATGAGCAACCGCCTTTATTCTATCAGACGGATAAGATAAAGATGAGACCTGTTTAAAGTCAAAATCGTCAGACGTATGATTTAGAGTCATGACTTAAACAAAAATGGTCGTATGAAAGATCTGTATCATATGGATGCTTACAAAAGATCTAAGAGTATTTTTTGAAATCTTATCTGTCTTATGCAGGATGTGGGTCCAGGAAATTAATGAGTAGTAAAAGGGACTCAAAGTCAGACATTGTGGTGTCTGATCATCATCCTTACAACATCATTAAGACATACGCTCCCTGGGAAAAGAGTGATGTTGTAATACGTATTCATACTACGTATGCATTTGGCCATTGGGTTAGAATAATAATTTTGTTTACTATTATGTGAGACCCAAAGACCATATGGGTCTTAAACTTCTTACCCTTATGGACTCTAATTGATTCCTTTAGATTTGACTGGGTGATCGCTGTCTTAGCATGTTGCTTATGGACTATGGTCAATTCGGTCCGGCGGGGCATGTTAGAAAAGCGAGTCAAGTCAAGATCGAAAGGATCGCAAGAAGAGGAAGATTAATCTCATATTCACATTTGAACTTTAGAGATTCAAAGCTGGCCAGCCAATTGTAATCCAGATGGGATTCAATTTTTGAATATAAAGTATAAGAAATGTGAAGAAATAATCTAGGGTAAAGCATGCGTTGATCTACTCAACCTTGCACCCCAAGGAGTGTTGTGTATCTCTAACAAGTGCATAACAGCGGACTATATGCGCATGACGGTCACACGGTCTATTTCTCAGTATGATAAACAGAAGAACTAAAGGAAAAGATGTTTCCTTACAATCCCCTCAAGTGTGAGTGGGAGATGTTAGATATGGACGACATGTATACACCCATGAGGGGATGTATGAGGGTCTATGGAACTCAGATGTCGCGTGCATGAAAGCATGTGCAAAGGGAACCTTTCATGTGTGAAAAGGACCACTCGATAAGTGGAAAAAGTCACTTTATAAGTGCATAAAGGCACTTGATAGTGCATAAGGAAGAGGATAAGGAATGGTGCTAATATAGGCTAATAAGCTTATATGTAGTTATTTCCTACAATAACTACCCCCTTGGCCTATAAATAGGACCCAAGGGTATGGCTTTTAAGGCTAATCCTTCATGCCATAAGTTTGCATAAGGCAACTTATTTTTCCTCTTCTCCCTTCCATTAAGTTCTTCTTCCAAATAGAGATTTAGACGGTGAAACGCTGCTTTGATCCTCTGTGACAAAGTACCGACTGTTGTGGCGAATCCAAGGGCAAAGTTCAGAGACTATAGCGAAGCGTACGCTAACGTAAGTCTCTTCTCTCTTTCGATCCTCTATCATCTAATGATGGGATCCCACAACTACAACACCGTGCGCTTGCGGTTATAAATATTTAAATCTCACACCCCCAATCACATATTATTGCACACTTGCATGCCACAAACGCGGGGGACGTCAAGCTTTATGGCGCCGTTGCCGGGAGGCAACATGCTTGTTATTTTAGGATCTCATGAACCCTTTAGTCTAGCTCACATCCCTATCTCGCGATAATTTTCGCATTCTACACTTTTTGATTCTACTTGGACATATTGTAAGTATTAGTTGTAAATAATTGGCTGATTGAGTTGCTATACTGCCGTTGCTACTACTCACCTCCCATTCATGCAACTGGTGCTTTTGACGTGTTTTTTATCTGTGAAGCTCCCTCTCCCTCCATTTCTCACAGGTTTTCTACCCCTAGACAAGGATGTTGTGTGCCGTTTCGGGCGATATATGGGATCATTCGCACCACATCCGCTGCCTGGCACAGAGTCTGACAGAATACCTAAGTGCCTCGAACATTCTGTCCCTTCTGTTTGCTGCTATGGAAAATCAGAGGAGGTATCATGATACGCAGCAGCATCCAACAACAACTCTCCTTCCTCCGTGTGAGGTGGCGTATTTTGACGTGCCCAGTTCCGAATTCAGTGGGGGGAATTATTCACCTACGAGGGGTTTTGTCAGGAGGACTACCAGGCAGAGTCTGTTGAGTACGTTGAACATGAATCGATCTATTCCTTGCAGACTTCTATAGAGCATCCCGGATCTTGGTGGAATGAGGAAGCTGGAAGCAGTGGTGGGGGACCATCGACCGTCGAAACCAGTTTTCGGGTTGAAGCCTTCTTCCCGGATAACCATTATGAGCTTGAGAAAGACCCAGAGCCTTCCCCCGTTGCCCCCTCGATACCTTGTAAGGCTTTACCAAGCGAAACCAAGGCGGAAAGTGAAATTCCGGATGCTAGCTTTCGAGAGATTCACGAGGAAATACTTTCACTGGAGGATGCTCAGCTTGAAAAATATGCGTCGGGACCCCATGAAGTTGAGATGAAAGAGTTGCCTCCGGGACTGAAATATGAATATCTGGTGAAGGATTCGACACTGCCGATCATAGTGAACTCCTCGCTGCCTGAGGACCAGATGACCAGACTTCTTGGTGTTTTAAAAAGGTTTAAGAGTGTTTTCGGGTATGCAATTGAAGACTTGAAAGGAGTAAGCTTGGGGCTTTGCTCACACCGAATTCTGCTTGAAGACGAGCAAGCCTCCTCTATTGAGCCACAACGGAGACTAAATCCCATCATGATGGATGTGGTCAAAAAGGAAATTGTTAGGCTTCTACATGTCGGTATCATATACCCTATCTCCGACAGTCGCTGGGTTAGCCCGGTGCACGTTGTGCCCAAGAAAGGTGGAATGACGGTGATTCGTAACGAGAAAGAGGAGCTCATACCTACGAGAACCGTCACGGGGTACCGGATGTGCATTGACTACAGGAAGCTGAACAAGGCCACAAGGAAGGATCACTACCCCCTCCCTTTCATTGATCAGATGCTCGAGAGGCTGGCAAAGCACAACTACTTCTGCTTCATGGACGGGTACTCCGGTTTTCTTCAAATCCCCATCCATAATGATGACCAAGAGAAGACGACTTTAACCAGTCCATTTGGGACATATGCTTATAGAAGAATGCCGTTTAGGCTTTGTAACGCCTCGGCTACATTCCAAAGACTAATGTCCGCAATCTTCTCCGACTACTCCCAGGATATCATGGAGGTTTTCATGGACGATTTTTCTGTCTATGGAACTGAGTTTGACTCATGCCTCAACAATCTAACTAAAGTCCTGGAGAGGTGTCAAGACAAGGGTCTGGTCCTGAACTGGGAGAAATGCCATTTCATGGTCCAAGAAGGAGTTGTGCTGGGACACGTCATTTCTTCGAGAGGAATCGAGGTAAAAAGGCGAAAGTAGAGGTGATTGAAAAGCTTCCGCCATCGCTCAATCTTCGAGGGGTTCGTGGGTTTCTAGGGCATGCGGGATTATACCGCCGCTTCATAAGAGACTTCTCCAAAAATTTCCCGGCCGTTGGCTCAACTCCTTGTGAAGGTGCACCTTTCGTCTTCAACGACGAGTGCATGGAAGCCTTCCGCCTTCTGAAGCAAGCCTTGATTTCTGCACCCGTGATTCAGCTGTCGGACTGGAACCTGCCCTTTGAATTAATGTGCGATGCTAGCGATTACGCCGTTGGAGCCGTCTTGGGACAGAGGAAGGATAAGAATCTGCATGTTATTTATTATACGAGCAAGACCCTTGACGTTGCCCAAAGAAATTATACGACCACGGAAAAAGAATTGCTAGCAGTCATATATGCCATGGACAAGTTCCGGCAATATCTCGTTGGTGCGAAGGTGATCGTGCACACAGACCACGCGGCTCTCAAATACCTATTAAACAAGAAGGAGGCTAAGCCGCGGCTCATTAGGTGGATTCTCCTCCTCTAGGAATTCGACCTGGAGATTAAAGACAAGAAGGGGGCGGAGAATGTCGTTGCCGATCACTTGTCTAAAATGCCTACTCTTGATTTAAACGCCACTCCGGTTGACGACTCGCTCCCTGACAAGTATCTCTTCTCCATCTCTTCCGCTTGGACTCCTTGATACACCGACATCGCAAATTATCTGACTTGTGCCATTGTCCCCCACAACGTGAGCTATCAACAGAAGAAGAAATTCTTTCATGAGGTCCGTAAATTCTATTGGGACGACCCCCATTTGTACAAGACCTGTAATGATGGGGTAATACGAAGATGCATTCCTAAAACTGAGGCGACTTCCATAATCTCCCATTGCCATGATCAGCAGTGTGGAGGACATGCGAGCGCCTATAAGACCACAGCGAAAATCCTCCAGAGTGGATTCTACTGGCCGACCCTCTTTAAGGACACCCACGCTTATGTCCAGGCTTGCGATAAATGCCAAAGGACGGGGAACATCTCCAAGAGGAATGAGATGCCTCAGCACTACATCTTAGATGTAGAAATCTTCGATGTATGGGGAGTCGACTTCATGCGGCCGTTCCCAGGGGCAGAGCCAAAGGGGGGCCTGAGGGGGCAATTGCCCCCTCAGGCCGGCCCGCTCAGGCCAACTTTGACTCCCCCCAAATGGAGTTTTAACTCTTAGTTTACAATATAATCTTCATATATAAATTCAATCATAGTTATAACAAGTAGGCAGCAAATTGGCTCTGTTGGTTAGTGTGCCGTACGAGTGATGCAAAGGGCACATGTTCGATTCCTCCATTGGATAATAAGTTTTCACAATAAAAATATATTTTAACTAATTTAATTTTTATTTTGTACTTGCTTATTTTATGCATCCATCCACCCTAGTTTTTATTAATTTTAGTTTTGCACATCTACTTCCACATTAATTTGTCACATTTTAAATCGAAACTAAATTTTACTCCTGTTGCAGATACGACCTATTACAAGTCAAATTTTGTAGAAACGGCTATATTATCAAGTAATGTTACTGTAATTGTACCTAATTAATTTGCATATCTTTTGTTGATTAGCATGTTGCAATGTCCTATAATTTTGATTGTTACCTCCAAGCATTCATATTAATAATTTTTTTTCGTTTTATTGGGATCATCTACGACATTACATGTAAGCACCCAACACTTTCATATTTGCATTAAAAAACTTGGTGGGACTACCATGTCCTTCTCATGCATCTATATTCTAATATAAATTTTGATGTTTATGATATGTGTATAATTATATTGCTTTTTCTAACACATACACACAATCATCTATAGAATATGGTACTCTTGTCACTGTGTTGAGACTTTGAATGTAAATTAAGTTTCTTTTTAAAGAAATTTATATTGTATTAAAGTTATTAGGTCAGTGGTTTTTATTAAAGTTCCATAGAATATGGTATTTTTGCTTATTTGTTTTTATTGTACGCAAAAATTATTTTGTATTAGCTTATAATTTGCCCCCTAAATGAAAATTTTCTGGCTCCGCCACTGGCCGTTCCCCTCGCCCTCAGGGAACCAGTATATCTTAGTAGCCGTGGACTACGTATCGAAGTGGGTTGAAGCAATAGCTAGTCCTACTAATGATTCCCGAGTGGTCGCCAAGTTCTTTAAAAACAACATCTTCCCGCGGTTCGGTGTGCCTCGAGTTTTGATCAGTGACGGAGGGAGCCATTTCATAGAGAAGAAATTCGAAGCTCTCTTGAAGAAGTACGGGGTGCAACACTGAATCAGGCGTGCTTACCACCTGCAGACTAGTGGCCAAGTGGAAGTTTCTAATCGGGAGATCAAGAGCATACTGGAGAAGACGGTGGCCAACTCTAGGAAGGATTGGTCGTCGAAACTCTCTGACACGCTCTGGGCTTACAGGACGGCATTTAAAACTCTGATCGGCACGACCCCCTACCGGATTGTCTACGGGAAGGCATGCCATTTACCCGTGGAATTGGAACACAAGGCGTTTTGGGCGATCAAGAACCTAAACTTTGACGCCAAGGAAGTTGGAGGCCACCGACAGCTACAGCTTAATGAGCTCGACGAGATCTGGCTCAATGCCTATGAAAATGCCCGGATCTACAAGGAGAAGGTGAAGTGGTGGCACGATAAGCGCATCCTGAAGAGGGAGTTCAAGGAAGGAGACTTAGTTCTCCTATTCAATTCAAGGCTGAAGCTTTTTCCTGGAAAGCTCAAGTCAAGGTGGTCAGGGCCTTTCCGCGTCACCAAGGTTTTCCCGCATGGGGCTATCGAGATAATGGAAAGAGATGAGCCATTCAAAGTCAACGGGCAGCGCCTTAAACACTATGCGGTAGGAGAACCAGCATTCTCTCTGGTTGGATTCTCAACGATCGACGACTCTTCCTCAAACCCTCCGGATCCTAATTGACCACCAAAAGAGGCGTCGAGCAAACGACGTTAAACAAAAGCGCTTCATGGGAGGCAACCCATGTTCTAAAATCTCACCCTTGTTTTTAGGCTTATTTTAGCTTAATTTTTCCTCTTTTTATAAATAAATCCAGTCACGGGGACTTTCGTCGAGAGACTTAGGCCATTTGTGAATTTCTTCAGGAAACAAGCCCTCACCCGATCGGGTGACCATTCAACTGATCGGGTGAGACATATCAGACAATGGCTAGTATCTGTTCTCCAGCGAACCGGTCGGGTGAAGCAAGTTGAGACCGGGTGGATGACCGTGTGAGAAGGGCCGAATTCTCGGGAAATTTGGGGGTTATATCAACCGATCGGTTGAGTGAAGCTGCGGTCGTGTTATTGACCGGGTGAAAAGTCGCAGAATCTCGGGAAGATTTGGGAAGCGGTCAACCGATCGGGTGAAAACTCACCCGACCGGTTCACCTGTAGCTGTTGACCGAAGGAAAATTTACGAACTTACCCAACCGATCGGGTGAAAACTCACCCGATCGGTTCGCTTTCGCCCCTATATATATCTCCCCTACGCACGACTTCTACCACCCGACCCCCAAACCCCCAAACGTGCGTCTCTCCTCCTCCATCTGTCGAATCAATCTCCTCCATCTACCCCACTACCCCTAAATCCTTATCCTCACTCATTCCCATACTCCCCCACCATCGCCACCCTTCCCATCAACAACATTCACTCATCAAACGTCCAAACCCTAACCCTAACTGTAGTGACCCTGTGCTATGAGGAACAAACACTAGAGGGGGTGAATAATTTTTTATAGAATTATAAGGAATATACGCCAAATAAAACCCTAATTAACCAACAAATGCGGAATGAAAGAAATGATCAACAACTCAAGGAGTAATGCAATGCTAACAAGCAATCTACCCTGGTTCGGTGCCACCCAAGTCTCCCCGACTTGTTCCCGGTGCCCTAATCCAGCAACACCCGGATCCCCTCCGGATACTCTAGCAAACCGCTAGAGATTTCCTTTAGCCCACTTGTGGAAACCCCACAAGTGCAATCGACCTACAATCGATGTCCGTGTATCCCACAACCCGGGAACACGCAAAGACCTTAGTCCCACAACCTGGGACTAAGCACACTCTCACAAACCGAGAGTAAAACAAAAAACTTGACTCCCACAACTTGGGATCAAGCCAACCCTCTCAACACCCGAGAGTATACAACAATTTATATGTATAGAAATTGAAATGTAAAGCTCTTACCACAAAATCCTATGCCTTGAGAAATACTTACCAATATAAGAATGGATTTTGAGGAAGAGAGATCATGAAACCCTAGCACCACCAAGATGATAGCAAGAGATGGCTATGGTGAAGATGCTGGTCGTGATTCAAACTCTCAGCTGGAGGAGTTCACAAAGATTGGAAAATCTCTCTTGAGAAGTTTGGGCTCAAAGAGAAAGGGAGAGATTTTCCTAAGAGAGAGAGAGCTTAAAAATGGAGTTGAATGGCTCTTCTCTTGGATGTGAAAATGTCTCTAATATCAGCCTTGGATTATAGGTTTGAAACAACTCAAACTTATATAGGAAGAGACAAAATGGTCACAAAAATCATGGCAATAAATGCCCCAACGGCTCTATTTCTGAAGCGTTTAATCGGTCTAAGAAGGATCACTAACCGATTAGTTTTGCAACTAGTCGGTCGGTGAACCTTCTTGAACCGACTAGAATGAAGACAGCAAAGATAGTGAAATGCTGGAGAACAAGAACTAGTCGGTCTAAGAAGAAACATCAACCGACTAGTTTGACAACTAGTCGGTCAGTGAACCTTCTTGGACCGACTAGAATGAAGACATCAAAGATAGTGAAATCCAGAAGATGAAGAACTAGTCGGTCTAAGAAGAAACATCAACCGACTAGTTTGACAACTAGTCGGTCG
Organism: Scilla litardierei; assembly: GCA_030789695.1. Classification (NCBI taxonomy): domain Eukaryota; kingdom Viridiplantae; phylum Streptophyta; class Magnoliopsida; order Asparagales; family Asparagaceae; genus Scilla; species Scilla litardierei. The sequence continues at coordinate 206,135,097 of CM061133.1, forward strand.
GTGAACCTTCTTGGACCGACTAAGAAGTTGACAGCAAAGAAGTCGAATTTCACTAGGAGAACTAGTCGGTCTGAGAAGGATTCCCAACCGACTAGTTGGACAACTAGTCGGTCAGAGAACCTTCTTGGACAGACTAATTGGTCAATAAATAGGCTTGAATTGATTAGGATAACTAGTCGGTCTGAGAAGGGTTTCCAACCGACTAGATCGTCATCTAGTCGTGTTACGAGGTGGAACTCGCGTACAATGAATTTGTATTATGGGGAACCAAGGGCACGATGGTTATATGGAAATGAGGGTTCAGGTAGGCTGTTTTACAGGTGATTAGTGGGGTGAAGAAGTCGGACCCGCTGCCGGTGATGCTCACGGGGTCGAATCTCACCGGATGCAGCTGAGGGAGGTCGGACGGCAGGGGGCTGAAGCTGACTCTGGTCAAGGGGCGAGCTTTCCTGCAGCACGAACAACTCATCAGAAGGGCTGGGTTGGGGTTCAACCCTTAGCCCCTCCGATGCCTAAGTCAGTAATAGGGCTTAAAATGGGGGGCTGGACACGCCAGTCGGACTATCTGTGTGTCCGCCGCGCGTGGCGAGCTATAGGTGGGAGAGCAAAGATATGGAAGACCTTCGCTCTCGTGTGTGAATAATAGAAAATGAGAGAGAATTCTCCAACCCCCTCTCTGTAAGAGGAGAGGGGGTATTTATACCTGACGGGTGATGACTAGGCGTGCTGTGCTGGCTCGGGTGCCAGCGGAAGCTTCGGACGAGGACATCGGGAACAGGAGTTTATGACCTGCTTCTATCAGGCGGCGCAACGGCCAAGGGGTGCTTTTGTCGGGATGTCAGGGTCGAAAGCACTAACCGTCGGACGGGTCAGCCGCCTGGGGGGTGCTTTGTCAGGCGGTCGGGTGACGTATGTGTCAGTCGTGTCCTTATCCTAGGCTGTTTGTCGTTAGCGACGAACTAAAGGTCCGGCTGTCACTCTAGGCGCCGCGGTTCGCGGGAATCGGTCGGGCCGTTCCGATCGGGGGTTGTCCGGCCTGGCCGCGCCCCCCGATCGATCAGGGGGCATGGCCCGCCGATACGGAAGGATACGTCCGCGCCCGTCAATAGGCCTGGCCTAGCTACCCAAGCGTCCCCCAGCGCGCTACCCCAGCGGGTCGGGCGGCGGCGGTTGTTCGCCTCGGCCGGTTGCGATTGTTCACCTCGGCCGGTTCGGGGAACGCTGCAAGGCGCGCCTGTCTCCATGATGCCCCGGATTTTCGGGGCGGCGGCCCTTTTGTGAAATGGTGAGTTAATGGGGTATGTTAGCGGATCCGGGCGGGAGTCGGGCTCCTACGATCTTCAGGTCGTAACAATTGCCCCCGGCATTCGAGTGCGAGGCGGAAGCCCGGTTCGTCTCGGATGGCGTAACGCTACCGCGACACTATCTTTTAACGTTACCCGTGCTTGGATTCAAGCTTAGGGGGGATGCTGGTCCTGCGGGGTGTGTCCCGCTATAGCGGGATCGCTAGGTCTCTTCCGGAGTGCGAGCCAAGCAGGGCGGTGTCCCATAACGAGGTGCCGTTGTTGGTGGTTATTGGGTCGGATTTAGGGGGAGCTCGACTTTTTGAGAACGCTAGGGTTCTTGTTGAGAGGCGTCCATCGGACGCGCTTGTAGTTTTCGCGGAACTTCAGCCGGGCCGTGCCTGGTGAATCCGTCCGCTGATGTGCGCTTGGGCTTGGGGGGAGGAGTCCGAAAGGGGGAATATTATACACCAATCTTTATCGGAGGTCTAAGTGATATTACAATACTATTAGAAGATGTGGGTCAACCGGTGGTTGGGACGGAGGGTTATCCTCATTGGTTGTTCGCTCCGTCGGGAGGAGCAGATTCCTGCGTCGGGGCGGTCTTCCCTTATGTCGTGAGGGTTTAGCCTTCGGGGGGGGGGGGGGGGGGGGGGGGGGGGGGCGACCCTCGGTCGAAGGAGGGGACCCTCTACCTTTCCCTTTCATCGCTTCCTCGCGCTCTGCCTCGCTGTTGTCGTGCTGGAGGGTAGTTCGGCCTCGCCGGGGACCCCGCGCACCGAGGGGGAACCCCAGGGAGGCCGAGGACGAGGTGGCGGTGGCGACGCCGCTAGGAGAGCAGTCGGGGGTTTCCCCTCCGACACCCTGTGGGGATCGCCGAAGGTGACGTCGTTAATTGGGGTGTTGCGGCACGCGGACGGTCGTCTGGACCCACCTTTTGATACAGTAACAAGCAGGAGGCAAGCTGGCGGGCGGGGCTTTCCGCTTGTAAGGGGAATATCCTGTCGGAGGTGGCGGGGCTGTGACGCCCATCGTCGGGGGAAGTGAGGTCCGTCGGTGGCTGTCGGCTTTTTTCGTAGATCGGTGGGGTGTTTAGGGCCGTTTTATGCCCGGAGTGAGGGGAGGGGAATCCCCTACGTCTCTCTTCCCCCTTTACCCTGACCTCTGGGGGGGTATTTATAGCGAGATTCTGTGGAAGGGTTTTTCTTGGGTAATGCAGGGGATTAGTGCCGTTAATGGGCTTCGCAGAATCCCGGGCTTTGGGAATCGCTTTTCCCTGGCGGTATCTGGCACTCTGGCCTCTCGGGGGGCGTGTTGTTGCTGATGGCATGTAGTCCAAGCGTCCTTTCATTGCGTTGAGTCGCATCGTGGCGCTGCTACTCTGTCTGCGGTATCTGGCACTCTGGCCTCTCGGGGGGCATGTTGTTGTTGATGGCGTGTAGTCCAATCGTCCTTTCGCCGCATCGTGGCGCTGCTTTGACGGGACAGGGCTGCTGCTCAGTCTGGACTGGGTGCCTATTTCGCGGCCTCTGCCTTGTGACCGGTCCGTTCCGGGTCACGTGACTAGGCTTCTTGATGGAGTTACACAATTCCTAATTATGCCCCCAACATTCCCGTGTCCGAGATCGCTAGGTCTCGGGGAAGGGGATGTTGTCGGCTTGTGTTGCCTTTGGGCGGGGCGGGGAGTCGGTGAAGGGGTGCGGGGTGAGACCCGCCGTCCTACCGTTAATTGATCTCGGGCCGAACCTGTTACGTAGGGCGGGCCCCCGGGTACCTCTCTCCCTGTTTCGGTGACTTTCAGGGAGCAGGGGGGGGGGGGGGGGGGGGGGGGCTGGTTTCCAATCGTAGTATCGCGGGGTTCGAGCTGTGGACGTAGGCTTCCTAGAAGGCCTACGCCAGTTAGGCGGGGTAGCGAGTTGCTCGCCCGGCACGTGGCCGGGAGATAGCTACCCGCTATGGTTTTCTCCGAAAAAATCTGAGCGTATGAAGAAGAATGTTTTTATTTAAATTTGTAAGAGCTGAGCTACAGCTTGTACATGAGTTCTTAGTTCATCGCCCATTGTGGGGTCAGATCCGGCTCGGGGAGGGGCTTTAGAGCTGTCCTCGTACGGCCGTATTGGCTTAATGACCTCCGGATCTAGGAGTCATCGAGGGCCGTGCGGGCCTGTTTTGACTGGAGTCGATCTTGGCGCGGAGGCGATTGGTCGCCTTCTGTTCTGAAGTGTTGCGAGGTCTCTTTGGCGATCGGGCCGCCTTCCCTTCGTTGCTTCGTCATCTCCTGCCGTGGACAGGGTTTTCCTCGGTCCGGAAGAGGCGCTGAGAAGCGAAGCCGTCTTGATGAGGCTTGCTCCTTGGGGAGGTTCTTGAGCATATGGCCGTCCCCCGCCGCCCTGTGTCTCGCTGCTTCGGTTTGAGAGTGGGGTTCGGCGCCCGATGGTGCATGGGCGAGCTGACACGCCAGGACTCGCCGTTTGGGCTTGTCGGGGATGCAGCCTTTCCGAGGTCCTCGGCCGGAGGTCGAGGGCGGGGAGGTACTGGCCGGCCAGTGCTGGGGGCTCTCGCCTGCCCAGTCGGCTTTGAACGGATGCCATTCTTTCTCTGACTCGTCCTCGTTTAGGGGATGGAGGCGTGAAAGGTGGATTTCGCTTGTGTAAGCGGAATATCCAGTTGGCGATCCGTTTGTAAGTGGAATATCCTGTTGGCGGTGCTGGAGATGTAGGCACCGCCGCCCCGGGCGACGGGAACCATTGATGGCCGGTGACCTCTCTTTTGTTAGGGCGTTGTATCTTGGCCTGTTTCCGGGTGGGTGGGGGGATCAAGTGGCGGTTTCTCATGTCTGCCGGTTCTCCCTACTTTCGGAGGGGGGAGTGGCGTCTTTATAGGGAGATCTCGCTGACGGTTTCTCCCCTATTTATTGCGCTGAGTTGGCATTATTAATGGGCTCCTCGAATTCGCGCCCGTGGGAAACCGCCTTTGCCAGGTGGCTCTTATGGGTCCTCTTTTGGAGCGCATTATTAATGGTGGCGTGTTTCTCGAGCGTCCTTTCGTTTCGTCGAGTCACATCGGGGCCGCCTACTCGGGAACTGACGCCGTTTCGTCCCGGTTTGTGTGCCCCTGTTTTCTTTTGATTTTTCGAGGGCCACGGTCCCGGGCCCCTCTCTGGTTTGGGTGGCTAGGGTTGGCCCTGCCCCAGAGGTCTTGAGGGGGGGAGCGGGCGCGTAGCCCGGCCCGTGCCCTTCTCCGGTTTGGGTGGCTAGGGTTGGCCCTGCCCCAGAGGTCTGGAGGGGGGAGCGGGCGCGTAGCCCGGCCCGTGCCTTTCTCTGGTTTGGGTGGCTAGGGTTGGCCCTACCCCAGAGGTTTGGAGGGGGGGGAGCGGGTGCGTAGCCCGGCCCGTGCCTTTCTCTGGTTTGGGTGGCTAGGGTTGGCCCTGCACCAGAGGTCTGGAGGGGGGGAGCGGGTGCGTAGCCCGGCCTGTGCCCTTCTCTGGTTTGGGTGGCTAGGGTTGGCCCTGCCCCAGAGGTCTGGAGGGGGGGAGCGGGCGCGTAACCCGGCCCGTGCCCTTCTCTGGTTCGGGTGGCTAGGGTTGGCCCTGCCCCAGAGGTCTGGAGGGGGGGGAGCGGGCGCGTAGCCCGGCCCGTGCCCTGCTCTGGTTTGGGTGGCTAGGGTTGGCCCTGCCCCAGAGGTCTGGAGGGGGGGAGCGAGTGCGTAGCCCGGCCCGTGCCCTTCTCTGGTTTGGGTGGCTAGGGTTGGCCCTGCCCCAGAGGTCTGGAGGGGGGGAGCGGGCGCGTAGCCCGGCCCGTGCCCTTCTCTGGTTTGGGTGGCTAGGGTTGGCCCTGCCCCAGAGGTCTGGAGGGGGGGAGCGGGTGCGTAGCCCGGCCCATGCCCACCTCTGGTTTGGGTGGCTAGGGTTGGCCCTGCCCCAGAGGTCTTGAGGGGGGGAGCGGGCGCGTAGCCCGGCCCGTGCCCTTCTATGGTTTGGGTGGCTAGGGTTGGCCCTGCCCAAGAGGTCTTGAGGGGGGGAGCGGGCGCGTAGCCCGGCCCGTGCCCTTCTCTGGTTTGGGTGGCTAGGGTTGGCCCTGCCCCAGAGGTCTGGAGGGGGGGAGCGGGTGCGTAGCCCGACCCGTGCCCTTCTCTAGTTTGGGTGGCTAGGGTTGGCCCTGCCCCAGAGGTCTGGAGGGGGGGAGCGGGCGCGTAGCCCGGCCCGTGCCCTTCTCTGGTTTGGGTGGCTAGGGTTGGCCCTGCCCCAGAGGTCTTGAGGGGGGGGAGCGGGCGCGTAGCCCGGCCCGTGCCCTTCTCTGGTTTGGGTGGCTAGGGTTGGCCCTGCCCCAGAGGTCTGGAGGGGGGAGCGGGCGCGTAGCCCGGCCCGTGCCCTTCTCTGGTTTGGGTAGCTAGGGTTGGCCCTGCCCCAGAGGTCTGGAGGGGGGGAGCGGACGCGTAGCCCGGCCCGTGCCCTTCTCTGGTTTGGGTGGCTAGGGTTGGCCCTGCCCCAGAGGTCTGGAGGGGGGGAGCGGGCGCGTAGCCCGGCCCGTGCCCTTCTCTGGTTTGGGTGGCTAGGGTTGGCCCTACCCCAGAGGTCTGGAGGGGGGGAGCGGGCGCGTATCCCGGCCCGTGCCCTTCTTTGGTTTGGGTGGCTAGGGTTGGCCCTGCCCCAGTGGTCTGGAGGGGGGGAGCGGGCGCGTAGCCCGGCCCGTGCCCACCTCTGGTTTGGGTGGCTAGGGTTGGCCCTGCCCCAGAGGTCTTGAGGGGGGGAGCGAGCGTGTAGCCCGGCCCGTGCCCTTCTCTGGTTTGGGTGGCTAGGGTTGGCCCTGCCCAGAGGTCTGGAGGGGGGGAGCGGGCGCGTAGCCCGGCCCGTGCCCTTCTCTGGTTTGGGTGGCTAGGGTTGGCCCTGCCCCAGAGGTCTGGAGGGGGGAGCGGGCGCGTAGCCCGGCCCGTGCCCTTCTCTGGTTTGGGTGGCTAGGGTTGGCCCTGCCCCAGAGGTCTGGAGGGGGGGAGCGGGTGCGTAGCCCGGCCCGTGCCCACCTCTGGTTTGGGTGGCTAGGGTTGGCCCTGCCCCAGAGGTCTTGAGGGGGGGAGCGGGCGTGTAGCCCGGCCCGTGCCCTTCTCTGGTTTGGGTGGCTAGGGTTGGCCCTGCCCCAGAGGTCTTGAGGGGGGGAGCGGGCGCGTAGCCCGGCCCATGCCCTTCTCTGGTTTGGGTGGCTAGGGTTGTCCCTGCCCCAGAGGTTCGGAGTTTTTAACGAACTGCAAAACTTGTGTAGGAACAAGAATGTTGCATAAAACGAGTAGATGTGTATATTGCGAGTAAAAAAAAAGGAAAACTCACAACTATTGGTAGAATTTTAGCAGATGTTTTGCGTTCCAGGGGTGGGCCAGCTCGCTCCCTTCTGGGGTAGCCAGGATGTACGTGGTCGGTCCGACAATATCGACGACCGTGTAGGGCCCTTCCCATTTGGCGGCCAGCTTTCCCCGCTGTGCAGTCTCAGGCCGGAAGGTGGCATCTCGGAGGACCAAATCGCCGATCCTGAAAGTCCGCGGTTTCACCCGGGAGTCGTAGTATCGGGCCATCCTCTGGCTGTGTTTGACGAGGCTGGTCAGGGCCCGGTCCCGTACCTCGTCTATCAACTCAAGACTGAGGCCGAGTCCTTCTCCGTTGATTTCTTCGTCGAAGAGCTTTAGCCGGAGTGTCTCCTCGCCGATTTCCACAGGAACGACCGCCTCCGATCCGTATGCTAGCACGAAGGGGCTTTCTCCGGTCGAGGCCTTATGGGTGGTACGATAAGACCATAGGATTCCCGGCAGTTCGTCGACCCAAGCCCCCAGAGCGGCGTCCACCTTCTTCTTCATTGGGTTCAAGATACATTTATTCGCGGCCTCCGCCATTCCGTTGCACTGTGGGTGGGCCACTGATGCGAACTGGAGTTTGATCCCCCAGCCCGAGCAGAAGTCACGGAAGCCTTCGCAATCGAATTGCTTTCCATTATCCGTGACAATGGAGCGGGGAATCCCGAAGCGGCATATGATGGATTGCCAGATGAAACCCTTCATGTCCGTCCACGTGATTCGCGCCAACGGCTCTGCTTCGACCCATTTTGTGAAATAGTCCACAGCGACGACCAGATATTTTCTTCCCCCCGAGGCCTTTGGGAACGGCCCCAGGATGTTGAGCCCCCACTTAGCGAAGGGGATCGGGCTCAAGATGGGCATCAGGTTGGCCGGGGGTGCAATCGTCCGCCGGCAGAACTTCTGACATGCCTCGCACTTCTTGACGTACTGTACCGCATCCCGGATCATCGTCGGCCAGTAGTATCCTTGGCACATCACTTTGTGGGCGATGGTGTGCCCGCCATGGTGGTTTCCGCAGAAGCCTTCGTGTACCTCGCGGATGACTTGCTCAGCCTGCTCTGGGCCCAAGCATTTCAGGTAGGGCAGGACGTCAAAATTGGTGCGGCGGCGGCGGTACAACACTCCGTCGAGAAGCACGAAGGATAAGGCCCGCATTTCCACCTGTTTTGCCAGCATCCGCTCCTCGGAGAGCTCACCCGTCTCTAAGTACTTCATAATGGGGGTCATCCACGTCGTCCTCACGTCCGTGCACATCAGTTCTTCTTCGTCAATGGTCGGCGTCAACAGGCTTTCCACGTAGATAGCCTTCCCGATCTCAGCCGCCGAAGAGGAAGCCAGTTTAGACAGGGCATCCGCCCGGAGGTTGCTGGAGCGGGGTAGGTGTTGGACGTCCGCTTTCTTGAACTTACGGAGTTCGATCTGGATGCGACTCAGGTAACGCTTCATCGTTTCCTCTCGGGCCTCGAAGCCCCCCAGGATCTATTGGATGACGAGGCGGGAGTCACTCAGGAGCAACACGTTCGTCGCCCCCACCGCCCTAGCGAGCTTCAACCCGTTAACCGCGGCTTCATATTCCGCGACATTGTTGGTGGCCGGGAAGCTGAAGCGCAGGGCGTACTCCAACGAACATCCATCAGGGGTCTGAATGACTATACCTGCTCCTGTCCTGGAGCCTGTTGCGGAGCCGTCGACGTGGATGGTCCATAATTCGCCCGCTGTCGTCGGGGAGGGTGCTGAGGGTTCACCCACCTCGATCCTCCGCGGGGACGTGGTCGCCGATGGGAGCTCCGTCCGGTCCCCCGGCGGGACTCCCGTGGTGCATTCCACTACGAAGTCGGCCAGCGCTTGGCCCTTGATTGCCGTCCGGGCTTTGTACGTTATGTCGAACTCGCTGAGCTCGACGCTCCAGTTGAGCATCCTCCCCGACCGCTCTGGCCTTTTCAGGTTCTTTTCGAGGGGCATGTCGGTGTGGACAATTATGGGGTGGGCCTGGAAGTAGGGTCGGAGCTTCCGGGCCGTGGTGATTAGGCAGTAGGCGGCTTTCTCGATAGGGCTGTAACGAGTCTCCGCCTCCCGGAGGATCCGGCTGGCATAGTAAATGGGGCGTTGCACCCCTCCTTCCTCCTTGATCAGGACAGAGCTAACGGCCTCCTCGTTGGTCGCCAGGTACAACCCCAGGGGTTCGCCCTCCTCCGGCCGTGCGAGGAGCGGTGGGCTCTGTAGGTATGCTCTCAGCTCCGTGAACGCCCGCGCGCAGTCGTCATCCCACGAGATCACCTTCCTTTGGTCTTTAGCTTCGCCCAAGGCTGTGCGCAAGACCCTGAAGAAAGGGAGCGATTTCTCCGCCGATTTCGACAGGAATCGCCCTAAAGCAGCGATCCGGCCGTTCAGTCGCTGCAAGTCCCGGATCATCCGGGGCTCCGTCATACCAATGAGGGCCGTCACCTTGTCGGGGTTCACCTCGATTCCCCACTTCGTTATCATAAAGCCCAGGAATTTTCCCGATTGCACGCCAAAGATACACTTCGCGGGGTTTAGCCTCAGGTTGTACCGGCGGACCCTCTGGAAGGTTTCTTGCAGGTCGGCGAGGTGGTCGGGGGCCCTTCCGCTCTTTACCAGCATGTCGTCGATGTAGACCTCCAAGTTTCGTCCCACCTGAGGGCCGAATATTCGGTCCACCATTCGTTGATAGGTCGCCCCGGCGTTCTTCAGTCCGAAGGGCATCTTGGTGTAACAGAAGTGGCCTTTGTCGGTGACAAAAGATGTCTTCTCCTCATCTTCCTCCGCCATCGGTATCTGGTTGTACCCCGAGAAGGCATCCATGAAGCTCAACAACTCATAGCCGGACGCCTGGTCCACCAAGTGGTCGATTCTGGGCAGAGGGAAGCTGTCCTTCGGGCATACCTTGTTGAGGTCGGTGAAGTCGACGCACATGCGCCACTTCCCACTGGGCTTCTTCACCAGAACGACGTTGGCGAGCCAGTCGGGGTAGTCCACCGGCCGAACAAATTTGGCTTCGAGGAGTCGCTCTACTTCTTCCTCGGCCGCCCTCTTCTTTTCGCCCCCCACACTTCTCTTCTTCTGTCGAACAGGTCGGGCTTCCGGGTCTGCATTCAACCTGTGGGAGATTACTCCCGGGTCCACCCTGGGCATGTCGGCGGGTGACCACGTGAATATGTCCGTGTTTTCTCGGAGCAAGGCGACGAGGGCCGTCCTTAACGCGGACGGGAGTTTTGTCCCGATGGAGACGGTTCTTCCATCGTCCGAGGCCACTGGGACCTCCTCCACTTCCTCTGCCGGGGTCGGCCGCTGGTCGCAGAAGTCCTCCCTCTCGTCAGGGATGAGAGCAGTCAGGGACCGCCTCGGGCTCCTAGGCAGGGACGGCGCCTGGTTGTGGTCTCCGGGCACCTCCCGTCCTCCCCGCACCTGTCCCACCCCCCGCGGGGTCTGGAACTTCATCGTCTGATGCTACAGGCTGCGGAGCGCCTCGATGGCCGTCATATATGGATGCCCTATGATTCCGTTATACGCCGACGTGACGTCGACGATGACAAAAAGTGCTTCCCTGGTCACGACCCTCGGTTCTTCCCCCAGGGTCATGGGCAGGGTGATCGTTCCCTCAGTGGGGATCGCATGGCCGGTGAAGCCAGCAACAGGGCCCACACAGGGCTCTAGGTCTGCACGCCCCCACCACATCCTCTCGACCGTTGACAGGAACAAGATGTCGCAGGAGCTACCAGTGTCAATCAGGAGCCGGTCGACGTCCATCGCCCCGATCCGAGCCTTGATGACGAGAGCGTCATTGTCCTGGCTCCGTGTCCCCAGCCAGTCCTCCTCGGTAAAGGTGATGGGGGGTCGGTGTGTCCTCCTTCGCTTCGGTCGGCGGCCAGCGGCCGCCACCATCACCTGTCGGGCTCCGGCCCCCGGGATTGCGGGCGCTCGTCCCGCCGAGGAAGACCCTCCAGTTATCATCTCAATTCGCATGACCGCCCTTGGGGGGCGTGGCTCCTCCTTATCACGGTCCGCCGGCGGTTCCCGTCCCCCCTCCTCCAAGGGGGCTCTCTCTCCTGCTGCCGCCCACCTTCCTGCGACAAAGTTCCCCAGGTGACCCGCCTGGATCAGTCGCTCGATCTCTCTTTTGAGGGAGTAACAACGGTCGGTGTCGTGACCGTGGTCTCGGTGATAACGGCAGTATCTCCGGGGGTCCCGCCTCGCCGGGTCCGTCCTCATCTCCCGGGGAGGCTCCAGCAATAACCCGGCCCTTGTCGCCGCGGCCAGCACCTCCATCATGGGGGCGTTGAGTCGCGTGTAAGGCGCCTTCTTGTCTTGGGATGACTCCGGGGGGCCCCCGCGCCGGGGCGAGCTCGCGCATCGGGCCGAGACGATCTTGTGGGCAAGGCTCGGACGGCTCCTGCCGCGGTTGGGCTATCTGATCACGGTCTCGGCCCCTCTCTTCCTGCCTCGGCCGAGGGTGTGGCCGGGGTCCGTCTTGGGACGGTTTCGCCGGGGGGAATACGGCCTTTGCACCTAGAGTCTCTTCGGCCAACGCGTGTCTTTCCGTCATTGCAACCAACGCTTCATAGTCGGTCGGCGGATCCCGGAGCAGGGATTTGTGGAGGCTCCGAGTTCGCAACCCCGTCTTGAAGGCCAGCATAAGCACCTCATCGCCACATGTCACCACCGCCCGTCTTTCCTCCTGAAAGCGGCGGAGGTATCTACCCGTCGTCTCTCCTTCCCTTTGGACTATTGTGCTGAGATAGTCCAAGGGCTTCTTCTTCGTCCGTCCGGCTCGGAACTCTTGGCAAAACTTGTGGGACAGCTCGCCAAAGCTCCCAACGGATCTCACGGGCAGGCCAAAATACCAATCCATCGCGGCGTCCCTCAGGCTTTGGGAGAAATGTCAGCATAGGAACGCCTCTTCCACATCCTGCGCCTCCATCGCCCCCCCGGTATTGTTGCACGTGCGTGAGGGGGTCGCCTCTCCCATTGTACGTGGCCAAGTGAGGGGGCTTGAACCTTACGGGCCTTGGGTCAGACGTGATCCATCGTGCAAGCGGCGTGGCCTCCTTCGGATTGGTAGGGCGATCCGGCACATCCCCTCTCCGCCATTCGGGGGTCTGGCTTCGGTCGCGCCTCGGCCGCCGACGGTCCTCCGTCCCCGGGGAGTAGCTCCTTCCCCGGGCCGAGGATTCGACGGGTTGTGGGCTACGGCTCTCCCAGCGCCAGCACCTCCCGGCCAGCTCTCCTCGGGCCTCCATCCGTTCTTGATTCTCTCGGAGGAGCCTCTTGCGCTCGGCGGCGAGGAAGCGTAGTTGTCGACAAACGGCTTCCTCGTGCAGGGTATCGGAGGGGTGGTGCTGGTGATGCGGGCCGCCTCCTCCAGGCGGGGACCTGTTCAGCAACGGGTCCTGCTCGTTCCCGGGCCACCGGCCCGTCGCCGTCTCTTCAAGGACTTCTTGGTTGCTCCTGTTTTCTCTCCTTAGCCTCTCGCGCTCCGCGACGATGAAGCGGAGTTGGCGGCGGGCGGCCTCTTCTTCCTGGTAGGCCCTCCGGGCGGTCTCAGCCGCCTCGTCCAAACGCCTTTGCGCGGCGGCCGCCTCCCCCAGGCGCCTCCACCGCTGTGCAACTTCCATCTCCTCTTCCAGGAGCCTTTGCTGGGCCGCAATCTCCTCAGCGAGCCCCCTGTTTTCTCCCTCCTCCTCGAACTGAAGGCGGAGGTTCCGCCTCACGTTCTGGGGCTCTGAGGGGCCGGGCGGCGGCTCCGTTCCGGTCGCCTGATAGCCTCCCCTGGCCTGAGTGACGGCCTCGAGCTCTTCAGGACGACGTGGGATGAAGTAGGTTCAGTTTCGGTGCCCACACCCGGAAGGGCGTCGGACGCCGGGGTGATTTGTAGAGAGAGCGGTTCCTGGCCCACGGGATCTTTGCCGTGGTCAGGGTTCCGCGAGATTGGCATGGAGTCTAACATGGGTGTGACCCTTCGTTCCCACAGACGGCGCCAATTGTTACGAGGTGGAACTCGCGTACAATGAATTTGTATTATGGGGAACCAAGGGCACGATGGTTATATGGAAATGAGGGTTCAGGTAGGCTGTTTTACAGGTGATTAGTGGGGTGAAGAAGTCAGACCCGCTGCCGGTGATGCTCACGGGGTCGAATCTCACCGGATGCAGCTGAGGGAGGTCGGACGGCAGGGGGCTGAAGCTGACTCTGGTCAAGGGGCGAGCTTTCCTGCAGCACGAACAACTCGTCATAAGGGCTGGGTTGGGGTTCAACCCTTAGCCCCTCCGATGCCTAAGTCAGTAATAGGGCTTAAAATGGGGGGCTGGACACACCGGTCAGACTATCTGTGTGTCCGCCGCGCGTGGCGAGCTATAGGTGGGAGAGCAAAGATATGGAAGACCTTCGCTCTCGTGTGTGAATAATAGAAAATGAGAGAGAATTCTCCAACCCCCTCTCCGTAAGAGGAGAGGGGGTATTTATACATGACGGGTGATGACTAGGCGTGCTGTGCTGGCTCGGGTGCCAACGGAAGCTTCGGACGAGGACATCGGGAACATGAGTTTATGACCTGCTTCTGTCAGGCGGCGCAATGGCCAAGGGGTGCTTTTGTCGGGATGTCAGGGCCGAAAGCACTAACCGTCGGACGGGTCAGCCGCCTGGGGGGTGCTTTGTCAGGCGGTCGGGTGACGTATGTGTCAGTCGTGTCCTTATCCTAGGCTGTTTGTCGTTAGCGACGAACTAAAGGTCCGGCTGTCACTCTAGGCGCCGCGGTTCGTGGGAATCGGGCGGGCCGTTCCGATCGGGGGTTGTCCGGCCCGGCCGCGCCCCCCGATCGATCAGGGGGCATGGCCCGCCGATACGGAAGGATACGTCCGTGCCCGTCAATAGGCCTGGCCTAGCTACCCAAGCGTCCCCCAGCGCGCTACCCCGACGGGTCGGGCGGCGGCGGTTGTTCGCCTCGGCCGGTTGCGATTGTTCGCCTCGGCCGGTTCGGGGAACGCTGCAAGGCGCGCCTGTCTTCATGATGCCCCGGATTTTCGGGGCGGCGGCCCTTTTGTGAAATGGTGAGTTAATGGGGTATGTTAGCGGATCCGAGCGGGAGTCGGGCTCATACGATCTTTAGGTCGTAACAAGTCGGTCGGTGAACCTTCTTGGACCGACTAATTGACCAACAGTGAATGGGCTGAATTTAACTAGGATGTCTAGTCGGTTCAAGAAGAGTTTCCAACCAACTAGATCGTCATCTAGTCGGTTGGTTCTTCTACTTGAACCAACTAAGATGCATACGAAGCCGAGAAAAGAAGCGATAAGCTTCGGGAAACATTTTAATGGCTTCTAAGGCAATCCTGGAGATACGATATGATAGATATAAAGATATCTAGGCAAGTACTACTCAAGGCTTAACATTCTACTAAACCAAATCTAGAAGACATAAAAGTAAACACGACAAATCGTCTTCAAAGCCTCAACATGGAGAATCCGAATCCCTTGACTTCATGAATAACTCCTTGAGCTTCAACGAAGCTTCAGGCACAACAATCACGCGTTCTGAGGAAGTCGTGGGATGTTGCTTGAGATGAACAAAGTACTTTGGCGACGATCTCCATAATTCTTCATGGTCTTGAGTCTTTTAGTTGAATGACTTGAATATCTTCAACGGCATAGTCTTCGAAGCTTTTGACTCAACCATTCCTATCTTCTCTTTGGAGTGAATCTACATTCATTTGTTGATGCCATTGGCTTGAGGTTTGAGGTAGCCTTTGAGTTCTTCAAGCCAATGCTTCACCTTTGTTGATCTACCAAGTCCTCCACTTGAATCAACACTTGTAGTCACTTTTGATCTTCTTGAATCTAATTGGTGACTTTTTAGCTAACTGCAAACACATGAGTTAGTCACAATGATTTGTGTTTGATCATCATCAAAATCAAGGTGGAGAGTCCAATACTCAACATTCTCCCCCTTTTTGATGATGACAAACCAAATATAAACAAAACAAATAATTGTGCATTAAATATACTTACTCCCCCTGTAATGATGCCAATCAAGTTAATATCAATAATCAATAGCATCATTCAGCAGTTAATAGTGTGTATATCACATGAGGTTGTGTATATATCGCATGAATGACCAGAAATAATATGCGTACACAATATAAATCATATAGGTGATACAGATCATAAACATGAGCATGATTACCAATATATATATAATGTAATCAATATAAACCAAGGTAGTCACTAATGCTCCCCCTGAATCATATACATGAACGATCATACATAAAGTCTATATGATTCAAGTTATTGTTTATCACTCAACATTTAATAAGCACATCCTTTGTTTATTTCTCTCCCCCTTTGGCATTATCCAAAAGGCATGGGGGAAAAGAAACAACAAAAGCAAGAATAGAGTGGAAAACTAAAAGGTATATCTAATGTAAACTAGATATGCTACCAATTTAAAACAAGATATCAATTGCAAGAGCACATATCCAACAACAACTCAACTACCCTCAATTATCACAAGAAGATAAGCAATAAACATATGTGATAAAAGATTACAATAGATATTAATTGTAAAGAGTAGTGTGAGCAGTGTTAGAAAAGTAACAATGCAAAAATCATGACATCACTTGTGAAAGAATAACAAGTGATCAAATAGTGTCAAGTACACAAAAAAACTCAATTATCACAAAATTTATAACATTAAGCATAATGTGATAGACTGTCCTTGAGCAATGAGCATGACATATTATATGGACATGATTAAATATTGGAGTCAAAATCATCACAATGACATAGATCAACATTTTTAGCGAATTGAGTGCATGGAAAACAATTCTATGTTTTCATACAAACAAAGCTATCAAATCAACATAATCGTCGAGCGACGAAGTAAATATCAGTAAACAGAGATCTAAGTCAAACATAAAAAATGCAATGATAAGCATGGAATGCCAAACATTACTATGGAAATGTTTAATCATGTGTACAAAGTTATGTTATGAAATAATAACATAAATTAAGTATAATGGCATGAGAAACCAATTGTATGCATACCAAATCTAAGTGAAGTGTGCGATATGGGCAAACACAGATATCTATATCATGCAAAAGTGTTATGCCAAAATAGAGATAGTAACTTTATAAAACGTATGGCATACACAATTCTAGCACACTAGGATACTAATTGAAACAATGTTTAAAAGAGCCATAGTACTAGCATGCATTCTAGAATAGATACTCATATAATGAGTCAAAGATAAACATGGAATGCCATGAGCACAAGGAAGATAAGCACTATATCACAAGCTCAAAATTAGCATCAAGCAAGAGCATGCAAAGATGATATCCAATATAAATAGTCTACCAATTGTAAAGATGATACCAATTGAAGTCTAACAAAATATGCAAATCAGGCAAATAATGTCAAGATCATGACATCACTTGAGAAGGAAACCAAGTGAACAAATAGAGACATGATCTTATCCTAGCTCAATTATCACAAAGTATTCAACATGAGGCATAATGTGACAAAACATCTTTTGAGCAACAGGCATGAAGATAGTCTACGTTCAAAGTCACAAGGTAGAACATAAACGAATAAAGTTATCATGAACATCGCATGCATGCATACCAATTGTGCGAATAAAATAAAAAAACTTGTGTAAGCACAATATAATCAGAGGTAGCATCAAAGAAGTTATAGTGCATCAAGATATATTCATGGAAGAATATCTATGACAGAATATACATATCATCAAACAATATAAAGCTTAAATGATCGTGTATAACACAAGTTATCTCTAACATCTCATAAAAATAACATAAAAAATGAGCATGAGATGAGAGATGACATAGTGAGAAATATAGCTTGAAGATCACTAACTAATATGAATGAGTGTTATGTCACTTGTGAAAATATCATACATGCAAGATTTAGCTATAGACATGAAAGATCTCTTGAATAAAATTATAGCTAAACATCAGTTATGAAGTAATTAAAATGACAAGTAACATACATAGATCACCCCAAATCATATCAATACGTCTCATAAAGATAATCATACAAACTATAAAAAAAGTATGAGATGTGTGGTGATACAATGAACAACTATGCATAAAGATCCTAAATCATTAATCTTATTCATGGCATGAAAAAGATATGAACATCGATAAGCAACTAACCAATTCATTATATGAATGTTATAGCTACCATGGTACATGAGTCGTAATAAGACATACATGACATACATGAACAAGGTGGTCACATAAACAAACAATCTTCAAGAGGGTGTGACAAGAATGAGCTAAAGAAGAAGTATGCTATATTACACAAATCGAATATATTAAAATACCAATTGTAAACATGGTAGTCAAAACCAATATATTAAAATACCAATTGTACAAAACACATACTTACAACCATTTAGCTCCCTCTATATGTGTGCATCTCCAATGCACCATCCTTTCCTTTGAATTGATCCATCATTTGTAAACCAAGGAGTGCGTAGAGTAGGCATCTTGCATAAAAATCTTGTAATGCCCTACAAGCTACTGCACAAGTACTAGAGGGGGGTGAATAGTACTTTAAAAATAACAAGGAGTATAATTCCTAATTATCGTGCAAACAACTACCAATCAATTTGCGGAAGCTTAAATTGATGACAACAACAAAATTAACAATGCAAACAATTGATATTACTGGGTTCGGATCCACCCAAGTCTCCCCGACTTGTTCCCGGTGATCCTACGTCCCAACCACCCGGATCCCCTCCGGATACTTAGGTTAGAAACCCTAACCCAAGATTTCCACTATGATATCTTGTGAAAAACCTTCACAAGATCAAATCATACATGCAATGGCAATAGTGAATCCCACAACCCGGGATCACAACCTTCTCTCACAACCGAGAGAACCAATAAGCAATATAAATGAGTTTATAATGAAATAAACAATCTTACCACAAATCCTATACCTTGAGTTTTCTTACCAAATAGGTGCAAGGAGGGATTTGAGGAAGATGAAGTCACCAAGACCTAGCACCACTGAAATGAGCAGCAATGGGTGCCTAGGAGTGATTTGGAGACTTGAATCAAGCTAGAGCTTGAATGGCTCACCAAGAACAAACTTCTCTCAAGATGGATTCTAGATCTAGAATGTGAGAGAATGGATTTCTTGTGAGGGAGAGAGCTTTGGAAATGAGTGAGAATCTCTAACTCTTTCAATCTCAATGAATCTCTTAATGGCAGCTCTAACCTAGAGAGAAATGACCAAGCTTCGTATTTATAGGGACCCATAAAAATGAGTTAGGTCAAATCCCAACGGTTAGAAATCTGAAGCAACTAGTCGGTCAAAGAATAACCACAGACCGACTAGTTCATCAACTAGTCGGTCGGTGAAACAACATGAACCGACTAAGTGATGAACAGTGAACAGATTGAATTTCAGACCTAGAAATCTAGTCGGTCCAAGAAGACTTTCTGACCGACTAGTTTCACAACTAGTCGGTCGGTCAGTGAACTTAGACCGACTAAGAGTAAAAAACAAATAGTCTGAATACAAATTGATTTAGTCGGTCCAAGAACAAATGTTGACCGACTAGATTATCAACTAGTCGGTCACCAAACGCTCTTAGACCGACTAACGATAAACAGTAGCTCAGGAGAAAATTGGCATGCACAGTAAAGCTCAACTAGTCGGTCAAAGAAGCATCACTGACCGACTTGTTCACAAACTAGTCGGTCGGTGAGTCAACGTAGACCGACTAACTGTAAACAGTACTGAGCAAGAAAAATACTGAATGAAACTAGTCGGTCCAAGAAGCTTTGCCGACCGACTAGATCACCATCTAGTCGGTCAGTTCTTCTTCTTGAACCAACTAACATGCACAAGAAGTCTGAATTGAAGCGCGATGCTTCGGGAAAGTTAGAATGGACTTCTATTAAGATCCTAGAGCTAAGATAGGAGCGTTATGAAGATAGAAATGTAAGATAAACTCAAGGCTTAATATTCTATAGATCGAAGCTAAAAGACTATAAATAAAACCTTAAGGAACGGTCTTCGAGAGCTTCGATCAAATCTTCATGACTTCCAAAATGGTCCAAAAGCTTCAACGAAGCTTTAGGCATTGAATACGAGCTTTGAGAAGTCTTGAGATGTCGCTTTGAGTGTTCTCGTGAATTTGGCGATGATCTCCATAACTGCGCTCACAAATTGTTAGTTCATGAATTATTTATGTTTGCTCATCATCCAAAACCAAATACGGGGAGTCCAATACTCAACATTCTCCCCCTTTTTGGTGATGACAAACCAACATAAATAATAATCAAAAATAATGATTCAAATGTAAAATACTTACTCCCCCTGCATTGATGACACGTTAATTCCAAATTGAATAAATATAAATTGCTTCAAGCAGACGAGTGAGATATAAAATGAGAATCGATTTTTGAAATATCGGATTTGAAAAATCCTTATATATATATTAACTCCCCCTGAATCTAACATATCAAATTAGATTCGTGGAAATTGAGTTAAATTTTCATTTGCCTTATTCATTATCATTATCTCTCCCCCTTTGGCATTATCCCAAAAATGGGGGGCATACAACGACAACAACAAGGATAAAGAGAATCCAACATCGGGAGTCGTAGAATATGACGATGGACCAAATTGACACCAAGGGAAAAGAGATGAAATCAAATCAAAGTGTGCCAAATTGTCCCTTTTCGATAAACGAAAATTAAAATCATCAAAATACCAAATTCAAATTCAATTATTGAATAAAGAAACATACTCTTCAATACTCAATATTCTTGGTTAAATTTGTGCATGGAAAACAATTCTATGCAACCATAGAAGTAAAATCTATTTAACCAAGTTAATAATCGTCTAGCGACGAAATCGAATATCATAGACATTGAATGAATATTAAATGTGCACAATGAAGTAAAAGGAGAACATCGATGTATATATATAAGAATATCATGAGTACATGCAGAAATACATCGATTACATCAAACAAAGTGCATCATCTATATCACCAATAAAAAGATACAACAACATCATCGACACATCATCATCAAACATCCAACAAAATGAAGAAACATCAAGTACACCGACATCCAACACATCAAAATACATCAAAACACCACCAAAACTCCATCCTAACCCAAAACACTCTCTAAAAGATGTATCATCCAATGATCACCGGAGAGTCCTCCAAACTGACGCTCAGGAGGAAGTGGCAGGATCAGCAGTCTCCGTGGGTCCAGTCGAGGGAGTGGACTCAAGCTCTGCTGCAAGGAGTGGTGTGTCAACTGAAGGGATCGTCGGGGCTGGAGTGGAAACATCGACAGGCTCAACGGTAGGTGTATCAGCAGGAACGTCAGTAGGCTCAACTGGAGCAGTGACGTCAGCAGGTGCAGCAGCAGTATCAACAGGAGTCTGAACCACTGGTGCAGAAGACTCTGGAGCACCGGAAGAAGTGGCAGCTCCAGCAGTGGAAGTAGTAGCAGCAGCAGCAGTGGCCACAACGCCACGAGCTAAAGAGGTGACAAGCTCATCAATCTCCTCGTCATCCATCTCCTCATCCTCAGAAACAGGAGGAGGAACCTCAACACCAATGGTACGAGCAATACGGCACAGAATCTCCTCAGAACGAGCATACCGAGACTCGAGACGACGAACGTCACGAGCGAGACTGTTAAGAGTGGTGGGAGGTCGAGAAGCAGCAGCTGAAGGTGTGGCCTGGGATGCAGAAGGAGTCGACCGCTGGACATGACGAAGTGCCGCAAGAGATTTCTTTACGGCCGTCGCGTTCAGGGGAGGACCAAGGGGACGCTTATCATCCGGAGGCAAAGTAACACCAAAGTGACGGAAGACCAAAGTCAGAAGACAAGGATATGGGATGTGCGCAGATTTAGTGGTCTTGCAAATACACACGAAAGAGTCCATCTTATCGAGTATAACGCGAGCCCAATTAATCTCGCTACCCATAAAAAGAGCGTATATCAACTTCAGAAACGGCTGAGACGGAAGTGAGGAAGATCCATACTTGGGCAATAGGCACGATTTCAGGATGAGATTAATCACCCAAGCATTCGGCTTGAGTGATTTGGAAGGAACGCCTATGAATGCATGAGGGATCACGTGAAAGATATCAGCGAGGGTCGGCTGATCGAGAGTGAAGATATCGTCTACAGAAATGTCAGACGGGAGGAGGCCACACGATGAGCATCCTATCAACTCCCCTAAGATCTCTGCCGTGAGGACTATCGGAGTCCCCAAAACAGAAGTCTCGATGGAGTGGGTCTCATTGTACTGACCCTGGGTACGATTGGTATAGAAGAGCTTGACCAGGCGAGGATAGGGTCAAGGGTTTGCCTTAGGGTCAAATCTAAGATAGTCCAAAAGTCTGCTATAGGATAAAAGATCCGCAAGGCCAAGAAAGTCAGAAAACTGAACGTAATGCTCCAATAGCAGTGGGCAGTGCTCTATACGGTTGTAAGCCGATAGACACTGAGGGTCGTTGTGACACAACGATATATCTACACCGTCGACTGGCATCAGGGATTTTCCCTTAGCCTTACGGGTCTTAGGAGGAGGTGGAGGAGGGGGTGGAGTGGGTGCCTTCTTGGGATGCTCAGGAGTGTACTCTTCCTCGGAATCATCCTCAGAGTCACTACCTGAACGCTCACCGGGAGGAGTAGGTGCACGGAACTTTTTGGGTTTGGCTTTGGGCTTGGAAGTTTGGCCTGTAGGTTTGGGCTTGGAAGTCCTCTTCCTCTTCAACGGTGTTGAAGACGAAGAGGGGGGACGAGTAGTCTTGGCCCTACGCTTAGGTGGGGTCGATGCGGTCGCGGCCTCTACGGTCATGGGGGATGCCCCAGAGGAAGTGATAGGAATTCTCGTCTTTGCCATGATCGTGGCACAACGAGATCAAGCAATCGATACAACCCTAAGCAATGAAACCCTAACAGCTGAAGAATTCGAAAAGAACTTAAGCAATGACAAACCCTAGAAGGAAATCGAGATCTAGAACAAGCCCTAGAGCTGAAAACGAGACCTAGGAGGAAGAGAGATACCTAGGAGGAGTGATCGACGACGATCGACAGTGGAGGATGGTCGGAAGAACGTCAGAGATCGACGGGGAAGACGAAGGGTCACGAGCTGGGATGGGGGTTTTTCGAGTTGGAGAGACGAAAACAACCGACTAGAATAGGAAAAAATCGATTAGAATTGGTTTAAGTCGGTCGAAACACGAAAAGACGAGACAGTCCCTGAGCACTTAGTCGGTCACAGTTCAAGCACTGACCGACTAGATTACGATCTAGTCGGTCGGTAAATGAGCTTGAACCGACTAAGTCGAAACAGAGGCTAGTCGAAGTTTTTAGGGCTAGAGTTAGTCGGTCACAGTTCTAGAACTGACCGACTAGTTTTCATTCTAGTCGGTCGGTAAGTGAACTGTGACCGACTAAAAGAAGTTAATGACAAAGGAAAGTTAAAAGCTTGAACTAGTCGGTCTGAGTTCATTAGCTGACCGACTAGATGTGCATCTAGTCGGTTGGCTGATGAACTGAAACCGACTAGATGAGTCCAAAAATTTTAGAAAACGAAATATTGATTTCTCTCCCAATCGCACTTGGACGAAACATCTTAATCCTCTCATAAATCATCTAAACTACCCCATTAAACATCGAAATCTCAAATACGACATTCAAATATAAATTCGAGCAAAAATTCAAAATATCACATAAAATCCCGAAAAGTCCAATAAATCTAGCATGAACGAAATATTGCGAAATATAATAGCATGCAAGATTATTGAACGAAACATGAATCCTATATCTCGGATTCACCCATAATCCCCAATTCTCGACGCAACCGCACAAAGGAGTCCTCCTTTAGGGGTTTCGTGAAAATATCGGCGATTTGCTTTTGGGTTTCAACGTACACTAAAATGATGTCCTTTTTAGCAACATGATCATCTAAAAATGGTGTGGGACATCTATGTGTTTAGAACGGGAATGGTGCACCGGATTCTTTGAAAGACAAATAGCACTTTGGTTATCCATCATGATAGGGCTAGTATCACAATGAATACCAAAATCCTTTAGTGTGTGTCTCATCCAAAGAACCTGGGCACAAGCGGCACCGGCGGCAATGTATTCCGCCTCGGTGGTTGAAAGTGATACCGAATTTTGCTTCTTGGAAAACCAAGAGACAAGGGAATTTCCTATATAATGGCAAGTGCCACTAGTACTCTTCCTGTCGGATTTGCATCCCGCATAATCAGCGTCACTATATGAGACTAACTCATATGTGCTAGATTTCGGATAAAGTAATCCAAAATCTAAAGTGTAACTTAGATAGCGAAAAATAAGTTTTACCGCTACTAAGTGAGAATCCTTAGGTTGAGACTGATAACGAGCACAAATACAAACAGCAAACATAATATCGGGCCTACTTACGGTAAGATAAAGTAAACTACCTATCACACCTCGATATAGACGAATGTCTACATCTTTTCCGCCCGTATCTTTATCAAGATGCGTTGTAGTGCTCATATGAGTCTTTTTCCCGGAGGCATTCTCCATTCCAAATCGCTTTAGCAACTCCACCGTGTATTTCGTTTGGTGGATGAAGATTGCATCGTTCAATTGGCGAATTTGGAGACCTAAGAAATATTTGAGTTCGCCCATGTGGCTCATCTCAAATTGTTCCTTCATCACATTAGAAAACTCTTCGCAAAGAGTGAAGTTAGTAGCACCGAAAATGATATCATCAACATAAATTTGAACTAATAAAATATCATTATTCGCATGCTTAACAAAAAGTGTAGAATCGGCTTCGCCCATTTTAAAATTCAAATCCAAAAGAAAATTCTTTAGGCGATCATACCAAGCTCGAGGAGCTTGTCTCAAACCGTAAAGAGCTTTCTTTAGTTTAAAAACATGATTTGGAAAATTTTCATTTATGAAGCCCGGAGGTTGAGAAACGTAAACTTCCTCAACGACATCTCCGTTTAAAAATGCACTTTTAACATCCATTTGAAATAATTTAAAATTTTTATGGCATGCAAAAGACAAAAGTAATCTAATTGATTCTAATCTAGCTACCGGAGCGAAGGATTCTTCGAAATCGATACATTCCTCTTGTCGATAGCCTTGAGCTACTAACCGAGCTTTGTTCCGGACGACGACTTGGTTTTCGTCGGTTTTGTTCTTGAAGATCCACTTTGTCCCTATGACGGTGTGGTTCTTCGATGGCAAAGGAACAAGCTCCCATACCTCATTCCTCTCGAATTGAATGAGTTCCTCCTCCATGGCAAGGATCCAAGCACTATCTTCGCACGCTTCAACT
Organism: Scilla litardierei; assembly: GCA_030789695.1. Taxonomy (NCBI): domain Eukaryota; kingdom Viridiplantae; phylum Streptophyta; class Magnoliopsida; order Asparagales; family Asparagaceae; genus Scilla; species Scilla litardierei. The sequence continues at coordinate 206,159,085 of CM061133.1, forward strand.
ATATTCTTTGGCTCTATCGATGAGGCAAAGGCACAATTGGTGAAGTGGTGGACTTGCGATCTCGTCTTGACTCTATCATGAATATTGCCAATAACTTGCTCATGGGTGTGGTCACGAACCGCATGAAGCTGTTTGGGAATTCCCTGATCACTAGGAATATTCTCAACAACCTCATTAGTTGGGTTAGTATCAATAGAATCAATTGAATCATTAGACTTAGAATTATCAAACGAATCACATAAAACATCCATAGAATCATCATCATTTGAAATTATAGAAGGAATGAAATTCTCATTAAAAGAGACATGTAATGATTCCTCGATCGTAGAGGATCTTTTGTTGCATATCCGGTAGGCTTTGCTACGTGAGGAATACCCAACAAATATCCCCTCATCCGATCTCGGATCAAACTTGTCCAAATTTTCATAAGTGTTTTTAATAAAACATTTTGCACCGAAAACACGAAAATGTTTAACTTGAGGCAATCTACCAAACAACAATTCATAACAAGTTTGTTTGGTGCCGGGCCTCAAGAGTATTCTATTAAACACATAACAAGCGGTGTGTACCGCTTCCACCCAAAATTGATGACCAAGTTGGCTATCTTCGAGCATAGTGCGAGCACACTCCACAAGCGTTCTATTCTTCCTCTCAACAACACCATTTTGAGGAGGTGCGCCAGGGAAAGAAAACATGTGAGTAATTCCAAGATCATCACAAAAATTTGAGAAAGACTCATTCTCAAATTCACCCCCATGATCACTACGAATAGTGACAATGGTGGTTCCGATGAGATTTTGTACTTTCTTCACAAATATTATGAAGTTGTCAAAAGCTTCACTTTTATTACATAAGAAAAATACCCATGTAAATCTAGAATAATCATCTACGATGACAAGTCCATATCTTGCATTTCCTAAGGAAGCAACTCTAGTTGGCCCAAATAAATCTAGATGTAATAGCTCTAGTGGCCGTTTAGTAAAAATGCTTTTCTTAGGTTTAAATGAAGATTTAGGAAGCTTGCCACGTTGACAAGAATCACAAAAACTTTTCTTTTCAAAAACGAGCTTCGGAAAACCTTTAATGGAATTTAATTTTGAAAGCTTATAAAGTGTTCCAAAGTTCGCATGTCCAAAGCGTCGATGCCATAAGTGTTGTTCACTTGTGTTGGCAACGAGACATTGTTCATATGACTTAGGAAGATCCAAAATATAAATATCTTTATGTCGTGTGCCGGAAAATAATAAATCATTATTATCATTCAAAATATGACACAATCCTTTCGTAAAGCTAACTTTGTAACCTTTGTCACAAAGTTGGCTTATTGAAATAAGATTATGATTTAAACCATTAACTAGATATACATCACTAATTAAGGGTTTAGATGGGTTACCCACTTTACCAACACCGACGATGGTTCCGCTCTCGTTGCCTCCAAAGACTACCCGGTTCCCATTAGCAATGGGCACCACTCCGGAAAGCAATTGAGCATCGCCCGTCATGTGTTTTGAACACCCTCTATCGAGTATCCACCCATCCTTGGAGCCAAATTTAACTTTGTTGCTCCGCTTATTTTTCTTGAGTACCTAAAGATGATCATATCATTTCATGGTACCCAAGGTCATTGGGTCCTCAAAGGTTAGACCTTTGGAAGCCAAGTCCAATTGGACTTAGACTTCCCCACATAATTTCTACTATGCACAACATCCGAAAAATAAGCATTCATGTAATCTTGTTTTTCATCCATGCTTGTGTCCTTTGGGCTCCAAATTGTGAATATTTTGGGAGCCCTCATCCTATTGGGTGCATGCATGTGTTGTTGATTTCTACGTGATGCATGTCGTGGATAGGCATAAGGAACATGATGAAATGGTGCATATGGATAGTTATTCATACGATGATGTGGGTGAACATATGCATGTGAGGGAACACGTGCGTGAGGGTGTCTCACATGGTGTGCACGTGCCCGTGAATGTGTAGCATAGAAATCATCATATGTGTGAGCCGGTGGAGTAGGACGTGTGTTCCTACGTGGCATGGTATTGGTGTACATGTAGGCATGCCCCTTCTTTGGAGGTCCACCCAAAGTGGGTTTCTTTCCGAAAGAGGGTGTGGACAAGGTGGATGCACCATTGGTAGATGAACTACCAATAGAGTGTTTGCTACCACTCGTCGAAGCACCGGAAGTTGGCCTAACAAAAGTAGTGGCCGACTTGGATGAATTTTCCATCGTATACCCCAAGCCAATGTGGTGTTTGGCCGGAAGTAAGTCTTTTAGGATATTATCCAAATGGCCCTTACCCTTATTGAATTCATTGATTCGGCCTAATGTGTTCTCATATTTCTCGGTGAGAGAACGCAAAGAAGTATCCAAAGTGGATACTTGTGATGTGAGCACATAAACACGAGATTTAAGATTCTCATTCTCAATACTCAACGTCGAGTTTTGAGAATTCAAATCCGCTATCTTATGTTCTTCCGGATCCTCAATGCTAACATGTTCAAGTTGAGTCTTGAGATTAACAATCTCATTCTTCAACTCTTCAACAACGGTGTCGTTGTTGGTGATGATAGTTTTAGGCGAGATTTGGATGCTAGCTAAATCATCTTTTACTTTAGTATACCTATTTACTAATTTAGTATACTTAGACCACAATTGAGAATTAGCATTCCTAAGGTCATCCATTGTTACCTCATCGCCTTCGTTGTCGCTATCATCGGAAGAGGAAGATCCTTGATCATGCTCCTCTCTTGCCATGAAGCACATGTGCTCTTGCTCCACTTTCTCATCGTCCGACTCTCCGGTTGAGGAATCCTCGGAGTCGGTGAATGTTGTTCCGACAAGTCCCTTTTTGTACCCCCTTCTTGTACTTCTTGCACTTGTCGAACTTCGGCGCCTTCCACTTCTCCTTTTGCTTGTTTAGAGGACACTCCGCTTTGATGTGTCCTGGCTTATTGCATTTAAAGCACAAAGGTGGAGAGGCGTTAGTAGAAGTAAATTTAGATTTTTGTTTGAAGTTACCCTTTCGGAAGAAGCGATTGAACTTCTTTGCCATGAGTGCAATGGATTCCATGTCCATTTCTTCTTCCGAGTCCTCATCATCATCGGTAGAGGTGGATGGAGCCGCCTTGAACGCAATCGCCTTTTTCTTAGGCACGTCTTGGTTCAAATAGGACTTCATCTTTTCTTGTAACTTCACCTTGCTATCTTTGCGTACCTCGTATGACATCAAAGTACACATCAATTGAACTACGGTATACTTATTCATGTCATTACCTTCCTCGATGGCGAAGGTACGTTTTTCCTAAGAAGAAGGAAGTCCTTCGATAAGCTTCGAACACTTCTCCTTTTGGGTGTAGGTTTTGCCGAGAGCTTCCAACTCGTTCATTATGTCGACGAAGCGAGCATAATACTCCTTCATCTTTTCTCCCTGTTCCATATGAAACAATTCGTAATCTTTATTAACTACTACGAGTTTAGAATCTCTTACCCGACTCGTTCCTTCATGCAAAATGAGGAGCGAATTCCAAATTTGATATGCACTCTTACATGTGCATATCTTATTAAAATCTTCAGGTTCCAATGCACATTGTAAAGCATTCATTGCTTTGGCATTAGCAATCTCCGCGGAGACCTCCGCGGTAGTCCACTTGTCGAAATCTTCTTCGGTAGGCACATTGTACTCCGACATGGTAATTCTCCACAATGAGGCGCTCCGGAGGAACGTTTCCATCCGGCATTTCCAATATCCGTAATTGACGCCGTTGAAGAATGGAGGCCTAGTCGAGGAATGTCCTTCCATGACCGAAGACGCTCCTTCACGGTTCCTGAAGGATCCATAATCCGCAGGTGGACGAACGGTCTTGTTGTCGTTGGCAGACATAGCTAAGTATCTGGCTCCGATACCAAATGTAATGCCCTACAAGCTACTGCACAAGTACTAGAGGGGGGGGGGGGTGAATAGTACTTTAAAAATAACAAGGAGTATAATTCCTAATTATCGTGCAAACAACTACCAATCAATTTGTGGAAGCTTAAATTGATGACAACAACAAAATTAACAATGCAAACAATTGATATTACTGGGTTCGGATCCACCCAAGTCTCCCCGACTTGTTCCCGGTGATCCTACGTCCCAACCACCCGGATCCCCTCCGGATACTTAGGTTAGAAACCCTAACCCAAGATTTCCACTATGATATCTTGTGAAAAACCTTCACAAGATCAAATCATACATGCAATGGTAATAGTGAATCCCACAACCCGGGATCACAACCTTCTCTCACAACCGAGAGAACCAATAAGCAATATACATGAGTTTATAATGAAATAAACAATCTTAACACAAATCCTATACCTTGAGTTTTCTTACCAAATAGGTGCAAGGAGGGATTTGAGGAAGATGAAGTCACCAAGACCTAGCACCACTGAAATGAGCAGCAATGGGTGCCTAGGAGTGATTTGGAGACTTGAATCAAGCTAGAGCTTGAATGGCTCACCAAGTACAAACTTCTCTCAAGATGGATTCTAGATCTAGAATGTGAGAGAATGGATTTCTTGTGAGGGAGAGAGCTTTGGAAATGAGTGAGAATCTCTAACTCTTTCAATCTCAATGAATCTCTTAATGGCAGCTCTAACCTAGAGAGAAATGACCAAGCTTCGTATTTATAGGGACCCATAAAAACGAGTTAGGTCAAATCCCAACGGTTAGAAATCTGAAGTAACTAGTCGGTCAAAGAACAACCACAAACCGACTAGTTCATCAACTAGTCGGTCGGTGAAACAACATGAACCGACTAAGTGATGAACAGTGAACAGATTGAATTTCAGACCTAGAAATCTAGTCGGTCCAAGAAGACTTTTTGACCGACTAGTTTCACAACTAGTCGGTCGGTCAGTGAACTTAGACCGACTAAGAGTCAAAAACAAATAGTCTGAATACAAATTGATTTAGTCGGTCCAAGAACAAATGTTGACCGACTAGATTATCAACTAGTCGGTCACCAAACGTTCTTAGACCAACTACCGATAAACAGTAGCTCAGGAGAAAATTGGCATGTACAGTAAAGTTCAACTAGTCGGTCAAAGAAGCATCACTGACCGACTAGTTCACAAACTAGTCGGTCGGTGAGTCAATGTAGACCGACTAACTGTAAACAGTACAGAGCAAGAAAAAGACTGAATGAAACTAGTCGGTCCAAAAAGCTTTGCCGACCGACTAGATCACCATCTAGTCGGTCAGTTCTTCTTCTTGAACCAACTAACATGCACAAGAAGTCCGAATCGAAGCGCGATGCTCCGGGAAAGTTAGAATGGACTTCTACTAAGATCTTAGAGCTAAGATAGGAGCGTTATGAAGATAGAAATGTAAGATAAACTCAAGGCTTAACATTCTATAGATCGAAGCTAAAAGACTATAAATAAAACCTTAAGGAACGGTCTTCGAGAGCTTCGATCAAATCTTCATGACTTCCAAAATGGTCCAAAATCTTCAACGAAGCTTTAGGCATTGAATAGGAGCATTGAGAAGTCTTGAGATGTCGCTTTGAGTGTTCTCGTGAATTTGGCGACGATCTCCATAACTGCGCTCACAAATTGTTAGTTCATGAATTATTTATGTTTGCTCATCATCCAAAACCAAATACGGGGAGTCCAATACTCAACAAATCTGACAATTCAATAATTGGTGGTATCCAAAAACTTTTTGGATCTGTAACGACTGGTTTTTCATGTATTTGGATTATCTATATTATAATATATGTTTTGATGGATTTTCTCCTTATGTGTGATTTTCCGTCTCCGTAGCTTTCGTTTTCGTTCATTTCGTTGTGATTTTCTAGCTTCTTCCTTAGACCATTGATCTTGGAGTAAGTCACACATGACGAGCTTCATATCGCTCACATCTTAGAGATAGGTCGATCTTAGAAGCCGTAGGAATCTTCCTGGAGCTTTGCGCTTCGATTCGAGACTTTTCGTGCACGTTAGTTGGTTCAAGAAGGGGAACCAACCGACTAGATTCCAATCTAGTCGGTCAGGAACTCTTCTAGAACCGACTAGTTCATTAAATCAATTATTCAGGAGTTACTGTTTGATCCTAGTCGGTCTAAGAACAACCACCGACCGACTAGATGTGAAACTAGTCGGTCAGAACTTACTCTCAGACCGACTAGTTCCTTTGATAAATTTTACCTAAGTTACTGTTTATCGTTAGTCGGTCAATGAACACTCACCGACCGATTAGGTTGCAAACTAGTCGGTCGACGGGCCTTCACAGACCGACTAATTCATTACCCAGATTTATTCCTTCTTTCGCTGTTTGATTTTAGTCGGTCACAGCTGAACGACCGACCGACTAGTTTCCAAACTAGTCGGTCAGCCGCCCTTCATGGACCGACTAATTGACCCCGAAACCCTAGGTTTCATTTCCGCCGCCAGGTTGTTTCTATTTAAACCCCCGATTCTTTTCATTCTTCTTTCATTTCTTCTGAGCCATTTTCTTCCCCAAATCATCCTCCAACATTTCCCAAGCCATTCATTCTTCCTTGGAGCTTCCCTCTCGCCATTCTTGCACCGGCCACCTCCCTTAGGCCGTCGGCCAACCCCAAAACCCCCCAAATCCCATTTTCTCCAGATTTTCTCGCCATTTCCAGATCTGAGCCATAGTTCTCCGGATCGTTCTTCCGTTGCCGTGCTTGCTCGACATCGTTCTTCTGCTACGATACGCGATCCCATCTCCGTAGTTTAACATTTTGTGACGTGCCTCGTTGATCGTCATCCTTGGTGCCAGGCAAGTGAAACTTGCCACTTAGGATTTTTAGGCCACACTTTAGGCCTTTTGCTTGTCGTAGGCGTAAAAGAGACTAGGCGACGAAATGATACTCGCCTAGGCGCAAATTCCAGGATCTAGCTTGACAACGAAGCTAGATCCGACTACTTTTAATTATTTGCATATGTCATCCATGCATCTTATCTGTCATGTTTAAATTCAATTAACGGTACGCGAATCATCTGTACATGCCATGCTATCCATGTTGAATGTTGCATTCGTAGCACACGCTACAATACTTGTACTACTTGATCCGGCTAGGCACCTGCTTTTAGCGGGCACAACCCTATGCCAAAAACACTTCCTGACTCGTGATCCAGAAGCGAGTATTACGTGTTCGGGGGTAATGCCCTGGCTCGACACACGTGGAGGGGTGGGGATAAACGGTCACTTGAGCATAAGAGTTGGCCCGATCAGCCACTCTAGCCAACAGGCGGAATCTCTGTGCACAACGTGCTTACTAGACTTGTCTTTGTACTCGTACTTGTTCATGTAAAAACTTGTCATCCATGCCATACTTGTTACTTGCACATTACCTTACTTGTTGCTTCCATACTATACTTGCCATGCTATGCATCATACTATAACTGCTAGGTTGTTAGTTTATTTTCCTTTCAGTTTCCTTGCCCAAGTCTTTTTAGACTTGCTGACATGTGCCCTTTACTCTTTTGGGTGACACATGTTAGAACCTGAGCCTGAGGTTGCTGCTGAGGACGTGGTGTTCGCTGACGCTGAGTCAGAGCCCACTTTCACCGGGGAATTCGAGGACACGGGAGATCAGTCATAGAGACTGTTTGTGTTGTTGTTTAGACTGCTTTAGTTGTCAGTGCATAGCACCAATACTTTGTTTTGTGTTGGCTTTGGTTGGCCATGTTTTGGGCCTAGACTCTTTCTTTTTACCTGGTGGCTTTTTCTGCGATGCTGAATATTATTGTGGATAATTTCTGAGATTGGTTAACTTATATCAGTCTCCTTTATTATTATTGTTGTTCCGTTTGCTTTTACAGGGACCTGCATATATTCAGATTTGACGCTTATCAGGCGTGCAGCTTCACAGCTCCACGTCTGAGCGGACCTTCTTACGTCTCGCCTCCATTTTAGGGAAGCGGGGTGTGACAGGTTTTGTTGGTGGCCCATGCATGTCCAAGTGTAACAGCAACTAACGGAATAACGATGATAATATTTGAATGTCCACAAATAAAATTCTACATCCGAGTCATAAGCTATGAGTCTAATTGTTTCGTTTCCTGTGTCATTAGATGGCAGGAAGGCGAAATACCCGAGCTTCTGGTGGTGCGCCCCCTCATGATGAGGAGCCTGAACGGGAGCCCACCAATGGGGAGATGATGCGGATGATTCTTCAGATGATGCAGGTGCAGCAGGGCGTGCTCCTGCAAGTCCAGAATGCTCCAGTCGTTCGAGCTGCTCGGGCAGTTCAGGATGCCCCTCGTTCCGAGCCAGGAGCGAAGCAGTTTCGAGAGCTGGGTCCTGCATATTTTGATGGTACTGAAGGTCCTCTAGCTGCTGACGAGTGGGTCAGGAATATTGAGGATAATTTGAAGATGTCCAAGGTCAACGAGGTTGGCTGGGTTGACTTGGCAAAGAGGCAGCTTAAGGATAATGCCAGGAATTGGTGGGATGCTGAGGAGGAGCTGTTGGAGGAGCCGATATATTGGGCTACCTTCACGTCCAGATTCGATGAGGAATATTTTCCAAAGGCTGCCCAGAGAGAGATGTTGCAGCGCTTCATTGATTTGAAGCAGGGGAGCTTGTCGGTGGATCAGTACCACCAAGAGTTCACCAGGCTGAGTCGGTTCGCACCGAAGATGGTGCAAGATGCTGATGAGAGAGCTTAGAGGTTCCTGCCGGGACTTGCTTTGGAGCTTCAGAGTTATGTGTCTTCCTCTGATCTGGAGTCTTATCAGAAGGTTCTGATAGCGACGCGGAGGCATGAGCTGATTGTGAACCAGAGGAGAGGACATGTTGCTGGAGCTGGGAAGAGGCCTATGGAGCAGGCCAGAGCGGTGGTTAGGCCTGGTTTCAAGCCTAATCAGCCGATGCAGTTCAAGAGGCCAGGAGGGCCTATTCAGAAGTCTTGCCATTTCTGCGGCAAGACCGGGCATATCAAGGAGCAGCGTAGGAGATTCCTGGGCCAGTGTATTGTCTGTGGAGATCCTACCCATACCATGAAGGACTGCCCGAAGTCAAAGTGGCCTTGGGGAGCACCTGTTGCAGCACAGCCATTGCAGCAGAGAGCGCCTGTTCCTGCTGGACGTGAAGCAGCTCTTGTTCCACAGAGGCAGGCCTTTCAGCAGGCTTTTCAGCCGAGGCAGTAGGCATTTCTGATGACTGAAGTGGAGAGCGGGGCTGTGGATGAGGTCATCGCAGGTAACTCTTAAACTAGCTGTTCCTTTCTTAATTAGTTTTGTTTGTTAGATTATGTTGTTTGCTTGTACATGATTGTTTGCTAGAATAGGGCTTGATTGTTAGACTGTTTGTAGGTGTGATTCTGGTTTGCACATTTCCTGCACGAGTTCTCTTTGACTCTGGTGCATCGATGTGCATCCTATCTCGGAGCTTCGTGGAGAAGCATTCCTTGTCGACGTCCCCTCTTCCCAAGAGTTGGAACATCGTTACAGGGAATGGTGTGGTCTCGGTGCATCATGGTTGCAATTCTTGCTCGTTGGTGGTCTGTGGACATGAGCTTTATGCTGATTTCATTGTCCACGACATCATCAACTATGATGCGGTCCTTGGGATGGATTGGCTTGCGAGCTTCTATGCTACGATCGACTGTCGGAGGAAGAAGGTGGTGTTCGAGATTCCCGGACATCCAGTATTTGAGTTTGGCCGGGGTAGCAGTTCGCTGGGCCCTGTCAGATTTCGGGCCAGACCGGTGGAGTTTGTGGCTATGCAGATGGAGCAGGAGAGGCCGGCTGTGGTGCGAGAATTCGACGACGTCTTCCCCGAGGAGATGTTTGGACTGCCGCCTGATCGAGCTCTCGAGTTTTCGATTGACCTTATTCCGGGAGCGCAGCCCATTTCGAAGGCACCATATCGTATGGCGCCAGCAGAGTCGGAGGAATTGCGGAAGCAGCTGGATGAGCTTTTGCAGAAGGGTTATATCAATCCTAGTGTGTCTCCGTGGGGAGCACCGGTGCTGCTGGTGAAAAAGAAGGATGGTTCGCGTCGCATGTGCGTGGACTACAGGGAGCTGAATGCGGTGGCCATCAAGAATAAATACCCGTTGCCTTGCATCGATGATATTTTTGATCAGCTTGGAGGATCGAGGGTGTTTTCGAAGTTGGATCTGAGGAGTGGTTATCATCAGCTGAAGGTGAAGAAGGAAGATGTTCCGAAGACTGCTTTCATGAAGAAGCATGGACACTACGATTTTGTGGTTATGCCTTTCGGTGTAACCAACGCTTCCGCAGTTTTCATGAATCTGATGAACTTGATTTTCTACGACTTTTTAGACAAGTTTGTCGTTATCTTTATTGACGACATTCTGATCTATTCAAAGTCGGAGGAAGAGCATGCTTCGCACTTGAGGACAGTGTTAGGGATTTTGAGGAAGCATCGTTTGTATGCTAAGTTTTCAAAGTGCGAGTTTTGGCTGGACAGAGTTGCTTTTCTCGGGCATGTGGTATCTGGAGATGGTATTTCAGTGGATCCCGAGAAGATCAAGGCCATCAGAGAGTGGCCTGTTCCGCAGTCAGCATCTGAGATCCGGAGTTTCCTTGGGCTTACTGGTTACTATCGGTGCTTTATTAAGGACTTTTCCTGTATTGCTGAGCCGATGACCAGCTTGACGCGGAAGGATGTACCTTTTTTTTGGTCGGGTGATTGTGGGAATGCCTTTGGTGTTCTGAGGGAGAGATTGACGACTGCCCTTGTTCTTGTTGTGCCTGATCGCAGTGGAGGATTTGAGATCTTTTGCGATGCTTCTGGCAAGGGTCTCGGTTGTGTGTTGCATCAGCACGGACATGTTGTGGCATATGCTTCGCGTCAGCTCAAGACTCATGAGAAGAATTACCCGACGCACGACTTGGAGTTGGCTGCTGTCGTGTTTACGCTCAAGATTTGGAGGCACTTCCTGCTGAGTGAGAAAGTGAAGATCTTCACCGATCACAAAAGCTTGAAGTATATTTTTACTCAGAAGGAGCTCAACATGCGACATCGTCGATGGTTGCAGCTCATGGTGGATTATGAGATCGATTTGCAGTTTCACCCTGGCAAGGTGAATGTGGTTCCGGATGCGCTGAGTAGGCTTCCAGCGGTGATGATGTTGACTTCACAGTGGAGATTGCAGCAGTATTTTTGCGAGTCTGGAATTGAGATTGTTCTTCCTGGAGGGGCTTCTTCGTTGATGTGTATGCAGATACAGTCGACGATCGTGGATCAGATCAAGGCTGGCCAGGCTGGAGATCCGAAGCTGGTGAAGATTCGTGAGCAGGTAGAAGTCGGTCTGCGGGCTGAATTTTTGATTCATGAGGATGGCTCGCTGAGGTATGGAGCTAGGTTGTGTGTGCCAGCTGGGGATATTAGAGAGGAGTTGCTGGTTGAGGCACACAGTTCGCCGTATTCTGTACATCCTGGTGGTACCAAGATGTACAAGGATCTTCGCCTGAACTTTTGGTGGCATGGCATGAAGAGGGGGTGTGGCTCGGAGTGTAGCCAAGTGTCTGGTTTGCCAGCAGGTGAAGGTGGAGCATCAGCGTACGGTAGGGTTGCTACAACCGCTTCCGATTCCAGAGTGGAAGTGGCAACACATCACTATGGACTTTGTGACTGGACTGCCTCGGAGTCCGAAGCAGAATGACGTGATTTGGGTGATTGTAGATCGATTGACCAAATCCGCGCACTTTATTCCATTCCGAGTAGGACAGTCTACTGAGACGATAGCAAGGAGATACATAGAGGTAAATTCTTTACTCCCCGTTTCTATTTCCTTTTCCTAGTTTAGATAGTGATGTAACGTGAATCGTGCAAAAGATCGTACGAATTCACGGAGTCCTCGTGAGTATCGTGTCGGACAGAGACACGAGGTTCACATCTCAGTTCTGGCAGAGTTTGCAGAAGAGTTTGGGCACGAGTCTGAGTTTCAGCACGGCGTACCATCCGCAGACAGATGGCTAGTTCGAGAGGACGATTCAGATCTTGGAGGACATGCTGAGGGCGTGCATGTTGGATTTCAAGGGTTCGTGGGAGGACCATCTACATCTGGTGGAGTTCTCTTATAACAATAGCTTCCAGGCGAGTATTGGCATGGCGCCTTTTGCCGCGCTGTACGGGAGGAAATATCGATCGCCTTTGAGTTGGGACGACATTGGTGACCGGGAACTGTTGGGACCTGAGATGATTGTGGAGTCTGTGGATGTTGTCAGGAACATTCGAGAGAGGTTGAGGATTACTCAGGACCGTTTTAAGCATTGGGCTGATGCTAAACGTCGTCCTTTGGAGTTTCAGCCAGGCGACCATGTGTTCCTGAGGATTTCCCCGAATCGTGGTGTGATTCTCTTTGGGAAACGGGGGAAGTTGAGCCCGCGATACATTGGACCGTTTGACATTCTGGAGAGAGTTGGCGAGGTGGCCTACCGCTTAGCCTTGCCGCCATCTTTGGAAGGGGTTCACGATGTTTTCCATGTGTCACAGCTTCGTCGGTACATCAGCGATCCGTCTCATGCTGTGGATTTCTCGGAGATCACCGTTCACCCAGATTTGACATATGACCAGTAGCCATTGCTGATTTTGGACAGGTGTCAGAAGTCACTTCGGAACAAGACTGTCGATCTTGTTAGGGTGTTGTGGCGACACGGCTCGCCAGGAGAATCTACTTGGGAGAGAGAGGATGAAATGCGAGAGCGCTATCCACTTTTGTTCCCGGACACGTGAGTGTTGGGAAATTCCGAGGACGAAATTTTTCTTAAGTTGGGGAGGATGTAACGACTGGTTTTTCATGTATTTAGATTATCTATATTATAATATATGTTTTGATGGATTTTCTCCTTATGTGTGATTTTCCGTCTCTGTAGCTTTCGTTTTCGTTCGTTTCGTTGTGATTTTCTAGCTTCTTCCTTAGACCGTTGAGCTTGGAGTAAGTCACACATGAAGAGCTTCATATCGCTCACATCTTAAAGATAGGTCGATCTTAGAAGCCGTAGGAATCTTCCTGGAGCTTCGCGCTTCGATTCGAGACTTTTCGTGCACGTTAGTTGGTTCAAGAAGGGGAACCAACCGACTAGATTCCAATCTAGTCGGTCATGAACTCTTCTGGAACCGACTAGTTCATTAAATCAATTATTCAGGAGTTACTGTTTGATCCTAGTCGGTCTAAGAACAACCACAGACCGACTAGATGTGAAACTAGTCGGTCAGAACTTGCTCTCAGACCGACTAGTTCCTTTGATAAATTTTACCTAAGTTACTGTTTATCGTTAGTCGGTCAATGAACACTCACCGACAGACTAGGTTGCAAACTAGTCGGTCGACGGGCCTTCACAGACCGACTAATTCATTACCCAGATTTATTCCTTCTTTCGCTGTTTGATTTTAGTCGGTCACAGCTGAACGACCGACCGACTAGTTTCCAAACTAGTCGGTCAGCCGCCCTTCATGGACCGACTAATTGACCCCGAAACCCAGGTTTCATTTCCGCCGCCGGGTTGTTTCTATTTAAACCCCCGATTCTTTTCATTCTTCTTTCATTTCTTCTGAGCCATTTTCTTCCCCAAATCATCCTCCAATATTCCCCAAGCCATTCCTTCTTCCTTGGAGCTTCCCTCTCACCATTCTTACGCCGGCCACCTCCCTTAAGCAGTCGACCAACCCCAAAACCCCCCAAATCCCATTTTCTCCAGATTTTCTCGCCATTTCCAGATTTGAGCCATAGTTCTCTGGATCGTTCTTCCGTTGTCGTACTTGCTCGACATCGTTCTTTCGCTACGATACGCGATCCCATCTCCGTAGTTTAACATTTTGTGACGTGCCTCGTTGATCGTCATCCTTGGTGCCAGGCAAGTGAAACTTGCCACTTAGGATTTTTAGGCCACGCTTTAGGCCATTTGCTTGTCGTAGGCGTAAAAGAGACTAGGCGACGAAATGATACTCGCCTAGGCGCAAATTCCAGGATCTAGCTTGACAACGAAGCTAGATTCGACTACTTTTAATTATTTGCACATGTCATCCATGCATCTTATCTGTCATGTTTAAATTCAATTAACGGTACGTGAATCATCTGTACATGCCATGCTATCCATGTTGAATGTTGCATTCGTAGCACACGCTACAATACTTGTACTACTTGATCCGGCTAGGCACCTGCTTTTAGCGGGCACAACCCTATGCCAAAAAAACTTCCTGGCTCGTGATCCAGAAGCGAGCATTACGTGTTCGGGGGTAATGCCCTGGCTTGACACACGTGGAGGGGTAGGGATAAACGGTCACTTGAGCATAAGAGTTGGCCCGATCAGCCACTCTAGCCAACAGGCGGAATCTCTGTGCACGAAGTGCTTACTAGACTTGTCTTTGTACTCGTACTTGTTCATGTAAAAACTTGTCATCCATGCCATACTTGTTACTTGAACATTACCTTACTTGTTGCTTCCATACTATACTTGCCATGCTATGCATCATACTATAACTGCTAGGTTGTTAGTTTATTTTCCTTTCAGTTTCCTTGCCCAAGTCTTTTTAGACTAGCTGACATGTGCCCTTTACTCTTTTGGGTGACACATGTTAGAACCTGAGCCTGAGGTTGCTGCTGAGGACATGGTGTTCGCTGACGCTGAGTCAGAGCCCGCGTTCACCGGGAAATTCGAGGATACGGGAGATCAGTCGTAGAGACTGTTTGTGTTGTTGTTAGACTGTTGAGTATTGGACTCCCCGGATTTGGTTTTGGATGATGAGCAAACATAAATAAATCGTGAACTAACACTTTGTGAGCGCAGTTATGGAGATCGTCGCCAAATTCACGTGAACATCCAAAGCGACGTATCAAGACTTCTCAAAGCACGTATTCATATGCCTAAAGCTTCGTTGAAGCTTTTGGACCATTTTAGAAGTCATGAAGATTCGATTGAAGCTATTGAAGACGGTATCGTCAAGTTTAATTTATAGTCTTTAAGCTTCTATCGTAGAATGTTAAGCCTTGAGTAGGTCTTACGATTTATATCTTCATATCACTCCTATCTTAGCTCTAGGATCTTAGTTGAAGTTCATACAAACTTTCTCGAAGCATCGCGCTTCGATTCGGACTTCTTGTGCATGTTAGTTGGTTCAAGAAGAAGAACTGACCGACTAGATGGTGATCTAGTCGGTCGGCAAAGCTTCTTGGACCGACTAGTTTCAGTCAGTCATTTCTTGCCATGTTACTGTTTATCATTAGTCAGTCTAAGAACGTTTGGTGACCGACTAGTTGATGAACTAGTCGGTCAACTTTCCTTCTTGGACCGACTAGTTGAGCTTTACTGTACATGCAAATTTGAGCCTGAGCTACTGTTTATCGTTAGTCGGTCTAAGAACGTTTGGTGACCGACTAGTTGATAATCTAGTCGGTCAACATTTGTTCTTGGACCGACTAAATCAATTTGTATCCAGACTAATAGTTTTTGACTCTTAGTCGGTCTCAGTTAACTGACCGACCGACTAGTTGAGAAACTAGTCGGTCAGAAAGTCTTCTTGGACCGACTAGTTCTTTAGGTCTGAAACTTCATCTGTTCACTGTTCATCACTTAGTCGGTTCATGTTGTGTCACCGACCGACTAGTTTATGAACTAGTCGGTCAGTGGTTGTTCTTTGACCGACTAATTGCTTCAGATTTCTATCCGTTGGGATTTGACCTTGCTCGTTTTTATGTGACCCTATAAATACGAAGCTTGATCATTTCTCTCCAGGTTAGAGCTGCTATTAGGAGACTTGGGTGGATCTGAACCCAGTTATATCAATTGTTTGCATTGATTATTTGTAGTTGTCTATTTTTGCTTCCGCATTTGTTGGTAGTAGTTTGCACGATAATTAGGAATTATACTCCTTGTTATTTTAAAGTACTATTCACCCCCCCTCTAGTACTTGTGCAGTAGCTTTCAGGGCATTACATTTGGTATCAGAGCCAAGTCTACGCTATGTCTGCCAACGACAACAAGACCGTGCGTCCACCTTCCGACTATAGCACCTTCAGGAACCATGAAGGAGCATCTTTGGTGATGGAAGGACATTCCTCAACGAGGCCTCCATACTTCAACGGTACCAACTACGGGTACTGGAAATACCGGATGAAAACGTTCCTCCGGAGTGCTTCACTATGGAGGGCCATGATGAAGGAATACGTCGAGTCCGCCGAAGCGGATTTCGAGAAGTGGACTCCCGCGGAGGTCGTCGCGGAGGTGAGTAATGCCAAGGCAATGAACGCCTTGCAATGCGCCTTGGAACCCGAGGATTTCAATAAGATATGCACATGTAAGAGTGCATATCAAATATGGAATTCCCTCCTCATATTACATGAAGGGACTAGTAGGGTAAGAGACTCTAAACTCGTGGTAGTTAATAGAGATTACGAGTTATTTCATATGATACATGGTGAGAAGATGAAGGAGTACTACGCTCGCTTCGTCGACATCACAAACGAGTTGGAGGCTCTCGGCAAAACCTACACCCAAAAGGAGAAAGTCTCGAAGATCATCGATGGACTTCCTTCTAGTTGGGAGAAACAGACCTTCTCCATCGAGGAAGGTAATGACATGAAAACCTATACCGTTGTTCAACTAATGGGTACTTTAATGTCATACGAGGTTCGCAAGGATAGCAAGCTTAAGTTGCAGGACAAGATGAAGTCCTATCTAAAGCAAGACGAGCCAAAGAAGAAGGCTATTGCTTTCAAGGCCGCTCCATCAACTTCCACATCAACCGATGATGAAGACTCGGAAAACGAGTTGGACTTGGAGTCCATGGCACTCATGGCCAAGAAGTTCAACCGTTTCTTCCGAAAAGGTAACTATAAGAACAAAGCTAAATTTGGTTCTTCTAACGCCTCCTCCTCTCCTTTGTGTTTCAAGTGCAACAAGCCAGGACACATGAAAGCGGAGTGTCCTCTAAACAAGCAAAAGGAGAAGTGGAAGGCGTCGAAATTCGATAAGTCCAAGAAGTACAAAAAGGGGTAAAAAAGGGACTTGTCGGAGCAACATTCACCGACTCCGAGGATTCCTCAAGCGGAGAGTCGGACGATGAGCAAGTGGAGCAAGCGCACATGTGCTTCATGGCAAAAGAGGAGCATGATCAAGGATCTTCCTCTTCCGATGATAGCGACAACGAAGGCGATGAGGTAACAATGGATGACTTTAGGAATGCTAATTCTCAATTGTGGTCTAAGTATACTAAATTAGTAAATAGGTATACTAAAGTAAAAGATGATTTAGCTAGCATCCAAACCTCGCCTAAAACTATCATCACCAACAACGACACCGTTGTTGAAGAGTTGAAGAATGAGATTGTTAATCTCAAGACTCAACTTGAACATGTTAGCATTGAGGATCCGGAAGAACATAAGATAGCGGATTTGAATTCTTAAAACTCGACGTTGAGTATTGAGAATGAGAATCTTAAATCTCGTGTTTATGTGCTCACATCACAAGTATCCACTTTGGATACTTCTTTGCGTTCTCTCACCGAGAAATATGAGAACACATTAGGCCGAATCAATGAATTCAATAAGGGTAAGGGCCATTTGGATAATATCCTAAATGACTTACTTCCGGCAAACACCACATTGGCTTGGGGTATACGATGGGAAATTCATCCAAGTCGGCCACTACTTTTGTTAGGCCAACTTCCGGTGCTTCGACGAGTGGTAGCAAACACTCTATTGGTAGTTCATCTACCAATGGTGCTTCCACCTTGTCCACACCCTCTTTCGGAAAGAAACCCACTTTGGGTGGACCTCCAAAGAAGGGGCATGCCTACATGTACACCAATACCATGCCACGTAGGAACACACGTCCTACTCCACCGGCTCACACATATGATGATTTCTATGCTACACGTTCACGGGCACATGCACACCATGTGAGACACCCTCACGCACATGTTCCTCCACATGCATATGTTCACCCACATCATCGTATGAATAATTATCGTCGTGCACCATTCCATCATGTTCCTTATGCCTATCCACAACATGCATCACGTAGAAATCAACGTCGCATGCATGCATCCAATAGGATGAGGGCTCCCAAAATATTCACAATTTGGAGCCCAAAGGACACAAGCATGGATGAAAAAAAAGTTTACATGAATGCTTATTTTTCGGATGTTGTGCATAGTAGAAATTATGTGGGGAAGTCTAAGTCCAATTAGACTTGGCTTCCAAAGGTCTAATCTTTTGGACCCAATGACCTTGGGTACCATGATACGACATTTCATATCTATAGGTACTCAATAAAAAGGAACGGAGCAACAAATTTAAATTAAGCTCCAAGAGAAATTGGATACTCGATAGCGGGTGTTCAAAACACATGACGGGTGACGCTCAATTGCTCTCCGGAGTGGTGCCCATCGCAAATGGGAACCGGGTAGTCTTTGGAGGCAACGAGAGCGGAACCATCATAGGTGTTGGAAAAGTGGGTAATCCTTCTAAACCTCTTATATGTGATGTTTAACTTGTTAAAGGATTAAACCACAATCTTATTTCAATAAGTCAACTTTGTGACAAAGGTTACAAGTTAACTTTGCGAAAGGAATGTGCCATATTTTAAGAAAAGATAATAATGAATTATTGTTTTCCGACACACGCCATAAGGATATATATATCCTAGATCTTCCAAGATCACATGAACAATGTCTTATTGCCAACACAAGTGAACAACACTTATGGCATCGACGTTTTGGTCATGTGAACTTTGGAACACTTTTTAAGCTTTCCAAGTTAAACTCTATTAGAGGCTTCCCTAAGCTAGTCTTTCAAAAGAAAAGCTTTTGTGACTCGTGTCAACGAGGCAAGCTTCCAAAATCTTCATTTAAACCTAAGAAAAGCATTTCTTCTAAGCGGCCTCTAGAGCTATTACATCTAGATTTATTTGGGCCAACTAGAGTTGCTTCATTAGGTAATGCTAGATATGGGCTTGTCATCGTTGATGACTTTTCTAGGTTTACTTGGGTATTTTCATTATGTAATAAAAATGAAGCTTTTGAAAACTTCACAATTTTTGTTAAGAAAGTACAAAATCTCATTGGAACCACCATTGTCACTATTCGTAGTGATCATGGAGGGGAATTTGAGAATGAGTCTTTTGAGACATTTTGTGATGAAGTTGGTATTACACACACCTTCTCTTTCCCTCGTGCACCTCCTCAAAATGGTGTAGTTGAGAGAAAGAATAGGACGCTAGTGGAGTGTGCTCGCACTATGCTTGATGATAGCCAACTTGGCCATCAATTTTGGGTGGAAGCGGTACATACCGCTTGCTATGTGTTTAATAGAATACTTTTGAGGCCCGACACTAAACAAACTTGTTATGAATTGTTGTTTGGTAGGTTACCTCAAGTTAAACATTTTCGTGTTTTTGGTTCAAAATGTTTTATTAAGAACACGTATGGTAGCTTGGACAAATTCGATCCAAGATTCGATGAGGGGATTTTTGTTGGATATTCTTCGCGTAGAAAAGCCTACCGGATATACAACAAACGAACCTCAACGATCGAGGAATCACTTCATGTTTCATTTAATGAAGGATTTGTTCCAACTAGAATTACTAATGATGATGACTCTATGGATGTCCTATGTGATTCAATTGGTAATTCTAATTCTAATAATTCTATTGATTCTATTGAGACTAACCCAACTAATGAAGTTGTTGAGAATGTTCCTAGTGATCAAGGTATTCCCAAACGGCTTCATACCGTTCGTGACCATCCTCATGAGCAAGTCATTGGCAATATCCATGATAGTGTCAAGACGAGATCGCAAGTAAACTACTTCGCTCATTGTGCCTTTGCCTCCTCGATTGAGCCAAAGAATGTTAATGAAGCGTGCGAAGATGGTGCTTGGATCTTAGCCATGGAGGAGGAACTCATTCAATTCGAGAGGAATGAGGTTTGGGAGCTTGTTCCATTGCCATCGAAGAACCACACCGTCATAGGGAAAAAGTGGATTTTCAAGAACAAAACCGACGAAAACCAAATCGTCGTCCGGAACAAAGCTCGGTTGGTTGCTCAAGGCTACCGTCAAGAGGAAGGTATCGATTTCGAAGAATCCTTCGCTCCGGTAGCTAGATTAGAATCAATTAGATTATTATTGTCTTTTGCATGCCATAAAAATTTCAAACTATTTCAAATGGATGTAAAAAGTGCATTTTTAAACGGAGATGTCGTTGAGGAAGTTTATGTTTCTCAACCTCCGGGCTTTATTAATGAAAAATTTTCAAATCATGTTTTTAAACAAAAGAAAGCACTTTACGGTTTGAGACAAGCTCCTCGAGCTTGGTATGATCGCCTAAAGAATTTTCTTTTGGATTTTAATTTTAAAATGGGAGAAGCCGATTCTACACTTTTTGTTAAGCATTCAAATAATGATATAATTTTAGTTCAAATATATGTTGATGATATCATTTTCGGT
Source organism: Scilla litardierei (assembly GCA_030789695.1). NCBI lineage: Eukaryota > Viridiplantae > Streptophyta > Magnoliopsida > Asparagales > Asparagaceae > Scilla > Scilla litardierei. The sequence continues at coordinate 206,179,518 of CM061133.1, forward strand.
GCTACTAACTTTGCTCTTTGCGAAGAGTTTTCTAATGTGATGAAGGAACAATTTGAGATGAGCCACATGGGTGAGCTCAAATATTTCTTAGGTCTCCAAATTCTCCAAATGGACGATGCAATCTTCATCCACCAAACGAAGTATACGGTGGAGTTGCTAAAGCGATTTGGAATGGAGAGTGCCTCCGGGAAAAAGACTCCAATGAGCACGACTACGCATCTTGATAAGGATACGGGCGGTAAAGATGTAGACATTCGTCTATATTGAGGTATGATTGGTAGTTTACTTTATCTTACCGCAAGTAGGCCTGATACTATGTTTGCCGTATGCGTATGTGCTCGTTATCAGTCTCAACCTAAGGAGTCTCACTTAGTAGCGGTAAAACGTATTTTCCGTTATCTAAGTTATACACTTGATTTTGGATTACTTTATCCAAAATCTAGCACGTATGAGTTAATCTCATATAGTGATGCCGATTATGCGGGATGCAAATCCGACAGGAAAAGTACTACTGGCACTTGCCATTTTATAGGAAATTCTCTTGTCTCTTGGTTTTCCAAGAAGCAAAATTCCGTATCACTTTCAACCACCGAGGCGGAATACATTGCCGCCGGTGCCGCGTGTGCTCAAGTTCTTTGGATGAGACACACACTTAAAGACTTTGGTATAAACTGTGATACTTGCCCTATCATGGTTGACAACCAAAGTGCAATATGTCTTTCCAAGAACCCGGTACACCATTCCCGTTCGAAACACATAGATGTCCGACATCATTTCTTAGATGATCATGTTGCTAAAAAGGACATCATATTAGTGTACGTTGAAACCCAGAAGCAAATCGCCGATATTTTCACGAAACCCCTAAAGGAGGATTCCTTTGTGCGGTTGCGTCGAGAATTGGGGATTATGGGTGAATCCGAGATATAGGATTCATTTTTATTCAATAATCTTGCATGCTATTCTATTTCGCTATATCTGTTCATGCTAGACTTATTGGATTTTTCCGGGATTTTTGTGAATTTTTGGAATTTATGCTCGAATTTACTCTTGACCGTCGTATTTAAGTTTTTCGATGTTTATTGGGGTAGTATGATGATTTTTGAGAGTTGAACGATGTTTCGTCCAAGTGCGATTAGTAGAGAACTCATAATTTCGTATTCTAAAATTTTTGGACTCATCTAGTCGGTTTCAGTTCATCAGTCAACCGACTAGATGCACATCTAGTCGGTCAGCTAATGAACTCAGACCGACTAGTTCAAGCTTATAACTTTCCTTTGCTACTGACTTCTTTTAGTCGGTCCACGTTCACTTACCGACCGACTAGAATGAAAACTAGTCGGTCAGTACTTGAACTTTGACCGAATAACTCTAGCCCTAAAAACTTTGTCTGGCCCCTATTTCGACTTAGTCGGTTCAAGCTCATTGACCGACCGACTAGATTGTCATCTAGTCGGTCAGTGCTTGAACTATGACCGACTAAGTGCTCAGGGACATCTAGTCGGTCTTTTCGCATTCCGATCGACTTATATCCTCATCCGATCGACTTCTTTCGCGTTTAATCGATCAAATTTTCCACTCTCTCAGCCTAAACCCCTGAGACTGTTCCTCTCCCTCCGTCGAATCCGATCTATTTCCGGCCACATCTCTGGCCATCCGTCCGCCGACCTCCTCCTAGGTGATCTCTCTCTCTCTCCTAGTTCTAGGGTTAGTTTTTCAGTGTTTAGGGTTAGGGTTCATTCGATTTTGACCTATGGTTCCTATTTCTAGGTTGTTTTCTTACTTCCTAGGGTTTGTTGATTTCGGCTATAGGATCTATTCTTGCGTTGTTTGATCTTGTTTTGTCACGACTTATGGCAAAAACGAGAATCCTGATCACTCCCTCCGGTGCTTCTCCTATGTCTGTAGAGCCGTACCCTAGGAATCCTTCGAAACCCAAACGCCGAGCTAAATCAACCCAACCTTCATCGTCTTCGCCTCCTCTGAAAAAGCAGAGGACGGCGACCGTCAAACCCAGTAAACATTCTAAGTCTAGGAAGCCTATACTCCATACCCCCACTACACCTCCAGATTCTAACACTGAGTTTAGACCTGAGGATGAGCCTAGCCGTAGGGAACCCACTCCTCCACTTCGTCCTAGGACTCGACAGCCTAAGGGAAAGGCCCCAATGCCAGCAGGTGGTGTAGACATCTCGTTGTGTCACGACGACCCTATGTGTCTCACGGCTTACAACCAGATTGAGCACTGCCCACTGTTATTGGAGCACTTTGTTCAGTTTTCCGACTTCCTTGGCTTAGCTGATCTCCTATCCTATAGTGGGCTTTTGGACTACCTTCGCTTCGACCCTAAGGCGAACCCTCGACCCTATCCTCGCCTGGTCAAACTTTTCTATGCAAATCGTACCCGAGGCCAGTATGATGAAACCCACACCATCGAGACTACTGTCTTGGGGACTCTATAGTCCTCACGGCAGAAATCTTGGGGGAGTTGCTGGGTTGTTCATCGTGTGGTCTCCTCCCGTCAGATATTTCTGTTGATGATATCTCCTCTTTGGATCAGTCTGTTCTCGCTGATATCTTCCATGTGATCCCTCCTGCTTTCATTGGTGTTCCATCGAAGTCATTTAAGCCAAATGCATGGGTGCTCAATCATTCTGAAGTCGTGCTTGCTTCCCAAGTACGGCTCATCTTCTCTGCCATCCCAGCCCTTCCTAAAGTTGATTTACGCTCTTTTCTTGGGTTGCGAGATTAACTGGGCTCGCGTTATACTCGATAAGATGGACTCTTTCGAGTGTATTCGCAAGACCACAAAATCTGCACATATCCCTTATCCTTGTCTGTTGACTTTGGTATTTCGTCATTTCCACGTGCCTTTGCCTCCTGACGATGAGCATCCTCTTGGTCCTCCCCTGAACGCGACGGCCGTAAAAAAATCTCTTACGGCACTCCGTCACGTGCAGAGGTCGACTCCTTCAGCTTCTCAGGGCACTTCTTCTGCAGCTGCTGCTTCTAGACCTCCCACCACTCTTGATAGTCTCGCTCGTGACGTTCGTCGTCTCGAGTCTCGGTATGCTCGTACCGAGGAGATTCTGTGCCGTATTGCTCGTACTATTGGTGTTGAGGTTCCTCCTCCAGTTTCTGAGGATGAGGAGATGGATGATGAGGAGCTCGATGAGCTCGTTGATTCTATTGCTCGTGGCGCTGAGGCCACTCCTGCTACTGTTACCACATCCGTCGCTGGTGCTGCTACTTCTTCAGGTCCTCTAAAGTCTTCTGCTCTAGTGGATGAGTCTACTGTTGCTCCAGAGATGTCTGCTCCTGTTGACGTTCCAGTTGATGCCTCTGCTGCTGAGCCTGCTGTTGATGTTTCCACTCCTGCCCCGACGATTGCGTCTGTTGACACACCACTCCTCCCAGCAGAGCCTGAGTCCACTCCTTCGACTGGACCTACGGAGACTGCTGATCCTACCACTCCTTCTTGAGAGTCTATTTGGAGGACTCTCCGATGCTCCTTGGATGATTCATCTTTTAGAGAGAGTTTTAGGTTAGGACAGGGTTGGTGGTGTTTTGATATATTTTGGATGTTTTGATGCTTGATGTCGCTGTTGTATCATTTTTGGATGTATGTTGATGATGTTCATGTCGATGATGGATTGTGAGTTCTTGATGTTGATATACTATGTGACATTTTGATGTAGTCGATGTACTTTGTGCCTTTGATGTTATGGAGTCGATGTATCTTTTGGTTGTACTCATGATGCTTCATATATATATATATATATATATATATATATATATATATATATATATATATATATATATACATCGTTGTTCTCTTTTACTTCGTTGTGCACATTTTATATTCGTTTTAATGTCTATGATATTCGACTTCGTCGCTCGCCGATAATACCTTGGTTAAAAAAAATTATTTCTATGAAAACATAGAATTGTTTTCCATGCTCTAATTTAACCAAAATGTTGAGATTGTAGAGCACGTTCCTTTGCTCAATAAGTGAATTATATTTGGTATTTTGATGATTTCATTTTTTGCTTTTGGATAATGGTCAATTTGGCACACCTTGATTTTCTTCATGTATTTTACCCTTGGTGTCTTTTGGACCATCGTCGTATTCTTCGACTCCCGATGTTGGATTTTCTTTAGCCTTGTTGTTGTCGTTGTATACCTCCCACTCTTTTTGGATTATGCCAAAGGGGGAGAGATAGTAATAATGACAAGGGGCAAAATGAAAATTTAGCTCTATTGTCCATGAATCTAATTCATTATGTTAGATTCAGTGGGAGTGAAGATATATAAAAATGGATTACGATCCTAAATTTCAATAATTGGATCATGTTTAATATCTCTCACTTCTGCTTGATGCGTATTATATTTATTAAATTTGGAATTAACGTGTCATCAATGCAGGGGGGTAAGTATTTTACATTTGAATCATTATTTTTGATTATTATTTATGTTGGTTTGTCATCACCAAAAAGGGGGAGAATGTTGAGTATTGGACTCCCCGGATTTGGTTTTGGATGATGAGCAAACATAAATAAATCGTGAACTACCACTTTGTGAGCGCAGTTATGGAGATCGTCGCCAAATTCACGTGAACATCCAAAGCGACATCTCAAGACTTCTCAAAGCACGTATTCATATGCCTAAAGCTTCGTTGAAGCTTTTGGACCATTTTAGAAGTCATGAAGATTCGATTGAAGCTATTGAAGACGGTATCATCAAGTTTAATTTATAGTCTTTAAGCTTCTATCGTAGAATGTTAAGCCTTGAGTAGGTCTTACGATTTATATCTTCATATCACTCCTATCTTAGCTCTAGGATCTTAGTTGAAGTTCATACAAACTTTCTCGAAGCATCGCGCTTCGATTCGGACTTCTTGTGCATGTTAGTTGGTTCAAGAAGAAGAACTGACCGACTAGATGGTGATCTAGTCGGTCGGCAAAGCTTCTTGGACCGACTAGTTTCAGTCAGTCATTTCTTGCCATGTTACTGTTTATCATTAGTCGGTCTAAGAACATTTGGTGACCGACTAGTTGATGAACTAGTCGGTCAACTTTCCTTCTTGGACCGACTAGTTGAGCTTTACTGTACATGCAAATTTGAGCCTGAGCTACTGTTTATCATTAGTCGGTCTAAGAACGTTTGGTGACCGACTAGTTGATAATCTAGTCGGTCAACATTTGTTCTTGGACTGACTAAATCAATTTGTATTCAGACTAATAGTTTTTGACTCTTAGTCGGTCTCAGTTAACTGACCGACCGACTAGTTGAGAAACTAGTCGGTCAGAAAGTCTTCTTGGACCGACTAGTTCTTTAGGTCTGAAACTTCATCTGTTCACTGTTCATCACTTAGTCGGTTCATGTTGTGTCACCGACCGACTAGTTTATGAACTAGTCGGTCAGTGGTTGTTCTTTGACCGACTAATTGCTTCAGATTTCTATCCGTTGGGATTTGACCTAGCTCGTTTTTATGGGACCCTATAAATACGAAGCTTGGTCATTTCTCTCCAGGTTAGAGCTGCTATTAGGAGACTTGGGTGGATCCGAACCCAGTTATATCAATTGTTTGCATTGATTATTTGTTGTTGTCTATTTTAGCTTCCGCATTTGTTGGTAGTAGTTTGCACGATAATTAGGAATTATACTCCTTGTTATTTTAAAGTACTATTCACCCCCCTCTAGTACTTGTGTAGTAGCTTTCAGGGTATTCTTGCCATTTCCTTACACTTTTGCATGGTATTCTTGCCTTGCATTTCATTCTAGCGAAGCTCTGCCGAAATCCTCTCTCTCTCTCTTTATCCAAGTTCTAAATCTAAAAGTAGAGATTTAGATTGTGGATTTAATAGCCTTACTCTGTTCGTGAGAAGACTCGATCCGTCTTGGCGAATCCGAAGGTGAAGTTCCGAGACTACCGTGCCGCATACGCAAGCGTAAGTCTCAACTTCATTTATCGATCCTAACGCTGTTTTGTCAGGATCCTACATTGGTATCAGAGCCATACGGGTTCGCCCCGGTCAAAACCACCGCCACGTCGAACCGATGAACGATGCGTTATCTTTTTCACGAATGGGTATCCTACCATTACGGATATGGTAGGAACGCTTCGTGACGGAGAGAACGCAGCGGTTGTTCTTTTCACGTTAGGGTCTCCTATCATTACGGATATGGCAGGAACTCTCCGTGACGGGAAGAACCGACCGTTCATATCGTCAAGCTCGCTCTCTTCATGGATGCTGAGTCTCCATTCATAGGGAATGTGAACTCTCTTCATGTGGAGCGCGTAGTTTACGAACTTTAAAAGTGTGTTATTTTTCATTTTTGGCACACGGCCATTAGAGAATAACTTCTTTCTCGACGAACTGGTGCTTCATCGACGAACGGGTGCTTCATCCAGGAAGATGATGGTATTTATTCCCATGGGGGAAGATGACTTTTGGTGCATGAAATCTATGGCCATTTGGGCAATGGAGGCAATGCATTCCACCTCCCCATGCGGAGGGGGTTGGCTACGGCCAATAACGACGAAAACCACCGCGACCACCCCATCAAGGGGGAGGAGTGCATGCGGCCACCCCATGAAAGGGGGGAGACCGATGATGGCCAAAGGGCCATGGCCGGTCAAGGCCAATAAGCCATGGCCCCCGGCCAGGGCCAGGCCGCCTTGGCAGAGGCCAGGGCAGTGCCCTGGCCTCAGGCCAGGGCCAGGCCGCCCTGGCCGAGGCCAGGGCAGGGGCCGTGGCCCCAGGCCAGGGCCAGGCCGCCCTGGCCCCAGGCCAGGGCCTGGCCGCCCTGGCCCCAGGCCAGGGCCTGGCCGCCCTGGCCGAGGCCAGGGCAGGGGCCCTGGCCCCGGCCAGGGCCTGGCCGGCCCCGGCCCTGGCAGCGGCCAGGGCCTGGCCAGCCCTGGCAGCGGCCAGGGCCTGGCCAATGGCCGGCCCTGGCAGCGGTTAGGGCCTGGCCGAGGGCCGGCCTGGTCGGCACTGGCCGGGAGAAGTTTCAGACCATTATTATTGGTCGACCAATTCGGGTGTTTTGGTCGACCAATTCGGCAAAAGGCTTTGGTCGAACACGAATGTGCCGACTAGCCCATACGGGGCTAACGACAGTCGTCTGCTCTTATTTTATAAAGTTTTTTTTTCTTTTCTTTCTTGGGCTCTACTCCTTGAAGATTAGCCGTAGTGCTCTACTTCATGCGAGATTAGCCATGTCATTGTGCTCTACTCTACGGAGATTAGCCAATGTACTTATGACATTGTGCTCTACTCTACGGAGATTAGCCAATGTATTTCAAATTTTTTGAAAAAGATGTTTTTTAAATAGGTTATGTCCCGTCCTTAATCGGGATAGCGCAATTTAGAATTCCAAGTCCTACCACGATCCGGCCATGGTTATCTAACCCATGGGTGTGTAGAACAGGTCTCGTGGCTTGGCAATTGTTGCGCTAAAATTCTTTGCGCAAACTCTCACCTATTCCATTTTGAAAGATATGTTTTTCAAAAGTATTTTTCCGCTGCTGGTACCATACGGGTATCATTTCTGATTTCCTTTTACATGAGATAAGTAAGAGGGATACTTTGAAAGTTACTTCTAGATGGTAGTTGGGAACGTAGTGAACTTCTCGATTCTAGAGTAACATTTCAGCTTATCCAAGGAACTTATCAAGTGTTTAAAGAATCGAAACTTTATGCATAGAATTTTGATCGTGTTTTTCATTTTCTTTGCAGTTTTTTGATTCGAATATGTCTACCGCTTCTAAGAACATTGTCGCCGAGCTTAACAAAGGTGAGAAGCTCAACGGCGACAATTATAAACTTTGGTCAATAAAAATCCAATATGTTTTGGAGGAGCAAGATGTGCTTGAAACACTCCAAAACGTAATGGAAGAACCTGAGTTGGGCAATACGGCCCAACACAAGAGGGATCGAGAAGCTTATGAGACTTGGACTCGAAAGAACAAAATAGCACGTATTACGTTATTGTCCGCAATGGACAATGACATAATGCGTCTATTTCGGGAATTCGACCTAGCCAAAGACATATGGTCTGGGCTAGAAATAAAGTTTGGTGGAACTTCGGTCACCAAACTCCGCTCCTTAAATATTCAATTTGATTCGTACAAAATGCGGCGAGATCAATCTATGAAAAAGCATCTCCGCCACATGGTGAATCTCATAGCTGAATTGAAGGATGCGGGTCTTACGCTGTCTGACGAAAAGCAGATCCAAGCAGTCATTCGTTCACTCCCAGATAGCTGGGATAACATGAAAATGCACCTCACTCATAATGAGTGCATTAAAACTTTAAGCGATGTATCCAAACACCTCGAACTCGAGGAAGAGCGGATTCAAGCCGCAAAACCTAGTGCCGAAGTACACATGGCCGCTAGTTCCTCACATGGAGGAAAGAAGCAGAAGGATAAACGCTTAAGGTTTATGAACGAACGAAAGCAAGAACCGGAAACCTCAAAGACGACTAAGAACAAAAAGTGGCAAAAGAATGTGCACTCAAAGAAGAAAAACTTGAAGAAGATCAAGTGCTTTAAGTGCAACAAGTACGATCACTTTGCCCGTACGTGTACGGATGGAAGTGATAAGGTAACTTGTAGGGCTAGTTACATATGTGTTTCTAGTTCCATGTTTCTTGCTGAATCTAACTATTTTTGGTTGATTGATTCAGGGGCCACAGACCACGTAGCGAAGGACAGAAGGTTCTTCGTAGAGTATCGAAGGATAACTCAAGGAACAAAGTGGATATACGTCGGCAACAACACTCGTGTTGAAGTCAAGGGCGTCGGAACATGCAAGCTAGTTCTCGACAACGGCCGGACTCTATTATTGCACGACGTCCTCTTTGCTCCAGATATTCGAAGGAATATCGTATCCGTGGTCATGTTAATGTCTTTAAGTTATGAATGGAGGTTCTATGAACAAAATGTTGACCTTGTTTGTAATAGTTCTTTAGTTGGGTCGGGTAATGTTTGTAATGGATTGATTGTTTTAAACACTATGTATGATGATTCTTCTTCTATTAATGAAAGTTTCCATTTGACAAATGCTTCTATTTCTGAATCTGAGATCATTTGTTGGCATGCAAGACTTGGTCACATTGGACCAACTAGAATGGATAGACTTGCCAAAAGTGGCTTGCTATCTAATGTTTCAAAAGTTGAAATGTCAACTTGCGAACATTGTCTTGTAGGGAAAACTTGTCGCAAGCCGTTTGGAACTGGCACAAGGGCCGAAGTTCCATTACAGCTTATCCATTCGGACATTTGCGGTCCAATGAATGTTAAGACAAGACGCGGGAAGTCCTATTTCATCACCTTCATTGATGACTTCACCCGTTTCGGTCACATTTATTTGATTTCCCACAAACATGAAGCTTTATCTTGCTTCAAAAACTATATGAGTTTAGTGGAAAATCAACTAGATCGCAAGATAAAGGTCTTGCGAACCGATCAGGGTGGAGAATATCAATCAACAAGTTCATCAAATAACTATGCATTATACTCCACAACAAAACGGTGTTGCGGAAAGAAGAAATAGGACATTGATGGAAATGGTCCGATCAATGATGTCTCAGGCAAATTTGCCGTACACCTTTTAGGGTGATGCATTATTGACGGCAGCATTCATCTTAAACCGTGTACCCTCGAAGTCGGTAAGTCCTACTCCTTATGAGTTGTGGAACAATAGAACTCCAGACTTAAGCATTCTAAAACCTTGGGGTTGTGCCTCTTACGCACATTTATCCTCTCACAAATATGGCAAACTTGGGCCACGTGGGAGGAAGTGTATCTTCATCCGATACGCTGAAAACTCCGAAGGATATGTTTTCGTCGGTCAAGAGGACAATGGGGGTCTAATAGAATTCGAATCGAGGAATGTTGTCTTCTTGGAAAACGAGTTTCCAAGACAGGGTGAGATAAGTCAAGACTTATCCTTGTTTGAGACTTGGGATCAAGAAGGATCAGAACGTTCGAGTGGGAGAATTCTTAGTGAAGAGGAAAATGACCCTCATACTTCACCTATGGATGATACGAACGATACCAATCCTATTCCGAGTGGGAGTGATGTTATTCCAAGTGGGAGTGATGTCATTCCAAGTGGGAGTGATCAAACTCAAGCAAGACGTAGTAATCGAACGAGGCTAACACCTCTGAGATTTGAGGATGAATTTCCTCAAACATTCATGACATTACTACAAGACTATGACGAACCTGCAAATTTCAAACAGGCCGTCACATGCCCTGCTAAAGATAAATGGATAGCGGCGATGGAAGAAGAACTTCAATCCATGAAAACAAACCAAGTCTGGGACTTGGTTGATTTACCTAAGGGACGTAGAGCCATTGGGAACAAGTGGGTTCTCAAAATCAAGCATAAGGCTGATGGCTCCATGTTTGGAAATGTGTCCCAAAGATCCAAAAGAAAAGAAAGCTATGGAAAAGGTTCCATACTCCAGTGCTGTCGGGAGTCTGATGTACGCCATGATGTGTACCAGACCGGACATTTGCTATGCTGTTGGTATGGTAAGCCGTTACCAATCCAACCCAGGACAGGCACACTGGAAAGCGGTGAAAAGGATATTAAGGTACCTCAAAGGGACTGCGGACTATGCGTTGTGCTATCAAGGCAATACCTTGAAACTCGAAGGCTATACCGATGCTGATTGGACAGGTGATCTCGACGAGCGAAGATCTACCTCAGGCTTTGTTTTCTTGCTCAAGAATGGTGCAATATCCTGGAGCAGCAAGAAGCAAACCTGCATCGCCCTATCAACCATGGAAGCCGAGTTTGTAGCATTCAGCATGGCAGTCCAAGAAGCTGTTTGGCTTAGGAAATTCTTAGACAGGCTGATGGATGCCACTGACTCGAGCACTGTTCCTATATACAGTGATAGTCAAGCTTCGATTGCCTATGTCAAAGATCCTAAATTTCATTGTACGACCAAACACATTGATATTCGATTCAAGTTTGCGAAGGACTATGACAAACGGAAGGAAGTAGACATAGGATACATATCCACGCATAAGATGATAGCGGATCCCCTTACTAAGGCGATCCCCAGAGATGTGTTCTTCAAACACTTATCATCTATGGGAATGCGTAGGTGCTGAGCTGTATCATGTGATATTTCCCATGTCTATAGAAGATCAAAGTTTAATAAAAAGAAGAAGTTTTTTTTATTATATATTGCATACAAGTTTCTTACAAATGATTTTATATACATTTGTGTTTAAGTCTCAGCTATTTTATTGTGTGTATGTCGGACAGATTAAGGTTGGCTCTCTCACATGAGCAACCGCCTTATCTTATCAGATGGATAAGATAGAGACGAGACTAGTTTAAAGTCAAAATCATTAGACAAATGATTTAGAGTCGTGACTTAAACAAGATAGTCGAATGAAAGATCTGCATCATATGGATGCTTACAAAAGATCTGAGATCTGTATCACAAGGATATTTAAAAGAGATCTCATAGGATTTTTTAAATCCTATCTGTCTTATGCAGGATGAGAGTCCGGGAATATTTCATGGGTAGTAAAGGGACTCAAAAGATAGGCACTGTGGTGTCTGATCTTTCATCCATACAACATCATTAAGACATACTCTCCCTGGGAAAGGAGTGATGTTGTAATACGTGTTCATACAACGTATGCATTTCGACCACTGAGTTAGTAGCAATAGTGTTTGCTATTATGTGAGACTCAAAGGCCATACGGGTCTTAACTCTTACCCTCAAGGACTCCAATTGGTTCCTTTAGATTTGACGAGATGATCACTATCTTAGCGTGTTGCTAATGGGCTATGATAATTCGGCTCGGCGGGGCACGTTAGAAAAGCGAATCAAGTCAAGATCAGAAGGTTCGCAAGAAGAGGAAGATTGATTTCATATTCGCATTTGGACTTTAATGATTCAAAGCTGGCCAGCCAATTGTGATCCAGATAGGATTCAATTGTTGAATATAAAGTATAAGAAATGTGAAGAAATAATCTAGGGTAAAGCATGCGTTGAACTACTCAACTTTGCACCTTCGAGGTCGTTGTGTATCTCTAACAAGTGCACAACAACAGACTCTACGCGCATGACGGTCGCACGGTCTATTTCTCGGTATGATAGATGACAGAACTAAGAGAAAGACGTTCTCTTACAATCCCCTCAAGTGTGAGTGGGAGATGTTGGATATGGATGACGTTAGTACACCCTTGTAGGGGATGTACGAGGGAATACGGACCTCGAACGTCGCATACACGAAGTCGTTGCAAAGGGAATCTGTTCCCTTGCGGAGAGGATCTCTAGATTAGTGGGAAAGTCGCATTATATGTGTATAAGTGCATGCGACATATGGCTAATAAAGGGGGAATATCTTAAGCTTATGTTGTACCATGCATATGGTACAACTTAAGCTTATAATGTGCCATGTATGATGGTACACTTTAGTTAAATTGTTCCAAAGGAACAATTACTCCTAAAATAACTACCTTGGGGGCTATAAATAAGACCCAAGGCTTAGCCATTTCCTTACACTTTTGCATGGTATTCTTGCCTTGCATTTCATTCTAGCGAAGCTCTGCCGAAATCCTCTCTCTCTCTTTATCCAAGTTCTTAATCTAAAAGTAGAGATTTAGATTGTGGATTTAGTAGCCTTACTCCGTTCGTGAGAAGACTCAATCCGTCGTGGCGAATCCGAAGGCGAAGTTCTGAGACTACCGTGCCGCATACACAAGCGTAAGTCTCAACTTCATTTATCGATCCTAACGCTGTTTTGACAGGATCCTACACACAGCTCCACGTCTGAGCGGACCTTCTCACGTCTCGCCTCCATTTTAGGGAAGCGGGGTGTGACAGGATCCAATAGATTAAGGAACAAAATCAAGTAGTCCAATAACCAATCATTTACCAATTGTAAATAACACTCATCAATAGAAATGCATGACATGCATTAATAGGAGTTATTATAATCACGAAGATCATACATATAAGGAATTAACAATTCTAAATCATTAGAAATTAGATACACCTAGACTAATAATTCCTATGCATATGATTTAATCACAATACATTATACAAGCAATCGTCATTATGAATACACACATCTAATACAATAGTGTGTGCTAGAAAGATTCCTCGTTCAATATGCATATGTGCACAAAATAAACATTCACGACACAACACATATTGAAGGAAGGCATGAAAACTAATACCACAAAGAGTGTGCATGAAAAGCATAAAGTATTAATTTTCATAACCAAATTTCTCTTTCCTTTGGCATATCAACAAGATAGGAAGGTGCAAATTGATAATAAATCACCAAGGGTTAGAGAAATCAACTAATCTATATGCACAAACATAATACGAATGAAATGCAACGACATATAGATGAACATAACATGATAGCAATCAAAACAGGTCATACTCCTACACAATCATACAAACTATGCAAACTTGGGAGTAGTGGACACACATAAATATATGGGTACAAAAAGTAATCATACAAGCATGGTACCCAAGCAATGAAACGCAATATGAGTCGCATGAGAATATATCATTCCTAATATACGATTCTATATGTGTGATCATACCATGCCTAGAAACAATCTTAAGAATCCAAAAGATAGTGATTTGGGATTCTTAAGAAGAGGTTGTGTAGTGGCATGAGTAGGAAGTTGGGATGCACGCTTGTGAAGTGGAACATAAATATAAGCGTGTCCTGTGTGTGAAACATGCAAATGAGCATTAGTTCTAACATGAAAATTTTTAAGCCACATGTTATAAATAATCCTCGAATAAACATATGAGTAAGGATTATGAATACATAATGCACATCAGTCAAGAATTTGACACACGTGAAATACATAGACATGAATGACATACAAGACACATAATATGCAAACATAGGATATGCATGAGATAGTCTCAAACACAAAGTGACATCTACATGCATCCAACACACATGGATACCAAATGTAAGAATATACTTACAATATTAAGCTTCCCCCACTTTGGTGCATCACTTAAGCACCATCAACTCCATTTGAATGAAAGTCTTTGCAAATCAAGGAGTCGGTAGAGTTGGTATCCCAATGTGGTTGAACCTAGAAAACATAATTTTGGTATTCAAAAACCTTTTTGGATCCTATGGGTTAGGCAACAAATTTAACAAACTAAATTCAAATTATTGTAACCCATATCCTAATGTAATCATACACAATATTAATGAAACATGTAATCATGTTACTAGATAAATATATAACCATATACATGCATGTACCAAATGTACCAAAAGTAAATGTGTATATAAATCTAAAAGCATGACATGCATCACATGCAACAAAACATAAATATGAACCAAAGCATGTGTTGCATAAAAATATTAAATATTTTAGCCATGAAAATCATAAACACAATGATTTACTAATAAACATGCAATGGAAATCAAATTCAATATGAATTTACGTTTCTAACAAACATGAGCATCTACGACCAATATGCAAACAAAAGAATAAACCAATTCTTAACACAAATGCTTTGGTACCCATAAAATGAATATAAGCTTATGGTACCAAGCAATGAAGGGTCAACGGAAACTAACCCTTTGGAAACCAAGTCCAAGAGGACCGTGATTTCCCAACATAATCATCATTCAAAATAATATCATTAATATAAGATTGCACATACATATCCTTAGTATGATTACTAGTGTTCTTAGGACCTCAAATAGTGTATGATTTGGGTATCCTCTTCCTAATGGTTGCATGCACAAAAGATTGATCTCTACGTGGTGCATGTGGCCTAGGAACATGAGATCTAGCAAGAGCATGAGGATGTGTATAAGGAACATTGTGTTGTGCTAAGGAATGATGATGGGCATATGATCCATGGTGTGGTGTAGCATACATACGTAGATGAATATGAGGTGTGTATGCATGAAGATGATCATGAGAATAAGCATGCATATGTGGATGTGATGTGTGATCATAAGCATGTGAAGGTGCAAGAGCATGAATACGTGCTTGAGAGTGTCTCAAATGAGTGTTTGCATGTGCTCGTGGGTGTGGAACATAAAAACCATCATTTGTAGAAATGTGAGGAGTGGATGCATTCCTACGTGTATTGGTGTACATGAAAGCATGTCCCTTCCTTTGATGTCCACTCTTGGTGGGTTTCTTTACAAAGGAGGGAGGGATAGAAGTGGTGGTTTCCTTAGTAGTAGAACTACACAAGTTGTTATAGACACCACTCGTGGATGCACCGGAGGATGGCCTCACAAAATCTATAGTTACTTCACTATAGGAGGTGTGTGCATTGGAAGCACTTGCCTTAAAATAACTAAGGCCAACACGATGGTTTGCCGGTAGTTGATTCTTTAGCAAATCATCCAAATTATCATTTCCCTTATTGAATCTCTCAACAATGGAGGACATGAGTTCATATTTCTTCGAAATTGAAGAAATAGTAGCATTCAAGGTGGATGCATGTGTGGTGAGCTCGTGCACTTGGGATTTGAGATCCTCGTTCTCAATGCCCAAGCAAGTGTTTTGAGATTGAAGATTTTCAATCTCAAGATCGTTAATATCCACAATGGAAACACGATCAAGTTGAGATTTGAGGGACTCCACCTCATTTCTCAACATGCCATTTTGAGTAAGCAAACTTGCTTTCTCAATAGCGAGTGTCTCAACAATGGTGTCATTGTTAGAGGTGCTACATGTAGATGTGTTAGTGAGACTAGCAATCTTATCTTTAGCATCACAATATTTATGCGTAAGCTTTTGATATTTATCAAATAATTGTTCAAAAGCAATTTTAAGATCATCCTTTGTTACCTCTTCATTGTCGCTATCACTTTCACTTGAATCACTTGATTCGTCACTAGAGTCACCCGTAGTGGCATCCTCTCGTCCCATCAAACCCATGAATGAATCTCTTTCATCATTGAAGGAAGAACACTCCGAGGTGGACTCTTCTTGCTCCGCTAGCATGTGCCATATTTGATATGCCGTTGTTGTCTTGGACACATGCATAAGAATGTCATAAGTTAAATAATCAAGCAAGATATCCATTACCTCTTCATGTTTCTTCATCAATTCTTTTTGCTCATTTGTCCACTTATGTACGGAAGTGGTAGGTGCACAAAAGGGCTTCTCCACAAGCTTCGAATAATCCTCATCTATAGATTGAATATAGGCCTTCATCTTTACACTCCAAATTTGATAGTTTGGCCCAAGGAGATATGATGGAAAAGGGCTTCGTGTGTTGTTGTTATTGGTTGCCATAGCTATTACCTTGCTCTGATACCAATTGTAGTGACCCTGTGCTATGAGGAACAAACATTAGAGGGGGGTGAATAGTGTATTATAGAATTATAAGGAATTTACGCCAAATAACCCTAATTAACCAACAAATGCGGAATGAAAGAAATGATCAACAACTCAAGGAGTAATGCAATGCTAACAAGCAATCTACCATGGTTTGGTGCCACCCAAGTCTCCCCGACTTGTTCCTAGTGCCCTAATCCAGCAACACCCAGATCCCCTCCGGACACTCTAGCAAACCGCTAGAGATTTCCTTTAGCCCACTTGCGGAAATCCCACAAGTGCAATCGACCTACAATCGATGTCCGTGTATCCCACAACCCGGGAACACGCAAAGACCTTAGTCCCACAACCTGGGACTAAGCTCACTCTCACAAACCGAGAGTAAAACAGAAAACTTGACTCCCACAACTTGGGATCAAGCCAACCCTCTCAACACCCGAGAGTATACAACAATTTATATGTATAGAAATTGAAATGTAAAGCTCTTACCACAAAATCCTATGCCTTGAGAAATACTTACCAATATAGGGCAAGAATGGATTTTGAGGAAGAGAGATCACGAAACCCTAGCACCACCAAGATGATAGCAAGAGATGGCTATGGTGAAGATGCTGGTCGTGATTCAAACTCTCAGCTGGAGGAGTTCACAAAGATTGAAAATCTCTCTTGAGAAGTTTGGGCTCAAAGAGAAAGGGAGAGATTTTCCTAAGAGAGAGAGCTTAGAAATGGAGTTGAATGGCTCTTCTCTTGGATGTGAAAATGTCTCTAATATCAGCCTTGGATTATAGGTTTGAAGCAACTCAAACTTATATAGGAAGAGACAAAACGGTAACAAAAATCGTGGCAATAAATGCCCCAACGGCTCTATTTCTGAAACGTTTAATCGGTCTAAGAAGGATCACTGACCGATTAGTTTTGCAACTAGTCGGTCGGTGAACCTTCTTGGACCGACTAGAATGAAGACATCAAAGATAGTGAAAAGCTGGAGAAGAAGAACTAGTCGGTCTAAGAAGAAACATCAACCGACTAGTTTGACAACTAGTCGGTCGGTGAACCTTCTTGGACCGACTAGAAGGAAGACAGCAAAGATAGTGAAATCCAGAAGATGAAGAACTAGTCGGTCTAAGAAGAAACATCAACCGACTAGTTTGACAACAGTCGGTCGGTGAACCTTCTTGGACCGACTAAGAAGTTGACAGCAAAGAAGTCGAATTTCACTAGGAGAACTAGTCGGTCTGAGAAGGATTCCCAACCGACTAGTTGGACAACTAGTCAGTCGGAGAACCTTCTTGGACCGACTAATTGGTCAACAAATAGGCTTGAATTGATTAGGATAACTAGTCGGTTTGAGAAGGGTTTCCAACCGACTAGATCATCATCTAGTCAGTCGGTGAACCTTCTTGGACCGACTAATTGACCAACAGTGAATGGGCTGAATTTAACTAGGATGTCTAGTCGGTTCAAGAAGAGATTCAAACCGACTAGATCGTCATCTAGTCGGTTGGTTCTTGTACTTGAACCAACTAAGATGCATACAAAGTCGAGAAAAGAAGCGATAAGCTTCGGGAAACATTTTAATGGCTTCTAAGGCAATCCTAGAGATACGATATGATAGATATGAAGATATCTAGGCAAGTACTACTCAAGGCTTAACATTTTACTAAACCGAAGTTAGAAGACATAAAAGTAAACACGACAAACCGTCTTCAAAGCTTCAACATGGAGAATCCGAATCCCTTAACTTCATGAATAACTCCTTGAGCTTCAACAAAACTTCAGGCACAACGATCACGCATTCTGAGGAAGTCTTGGGACATCGCTTGAGATGAACAAAGTACTTTGGCGACGATCTCCATAATTCTTCATGGTCTTGAGTCTTTTAGTTGAATGACTTGAATATCTTCAACGTCATAGTCTTCGAAGCTTTTGACTCAACCATTCCTATCTTCTCTTTGGAGTGAATCTACATTCATTTGTTGATGCCATTGACTTGAGGTTTGAGGTAGCCTTTGAGTTCTTCAAGCCAATGCTTCACCTTTGTTGATCTACCAAGTCCTCCCCTTGAATCAACACTTGTAGTCACTTTTGATCTTCTTGAATCTAATTGTTGACTTTTTAGCTAACTGCAAACACATGAGTTAGTCACAATGATTTGTGTTTGATCATCATCAAAATCAAGGTGGAGAGTCCAATACTCAACACTAACCCCCAGATTTCAAAAATTTCGATTCTTGTCGGATCAGCGAGCGGCGGCTTCCCTAATCGCTTCCTTATGCTGCGTGGGGTCTTTCGGGTGCTTGATCTTACAATGTTGATGGGTAACCTCTTTCCACTCTTCACATTTATTTCATTTTATACATTGTCTTGAATTTATGTTTGCACACTTTATCTGCCTCATCATCTTCATAGACACCATATCCTGCTCCATCATTCTTCCCCACGCCGTCACCATGTCTGGGAAAGGAAAGGAGATCGCCTTATCGTCACGTAGACATCCCCTATACGGCCCCTGTTCCCCTTCTTTCCTTGGCATACACCCTTCTTCTGAAGAGCAATCCGATCGCTTACAAGCCCTTCTTCATCGCCCGATGCGACCTACTCTTTTCGTCGACTCCCCCACTCTCGAAGCTCTAGGACTCCTTCGGGGCGTTAGCGCACTTTTTCGCTTTATAGGTTGCGATTTTCTTCTACAGACCCACACCAATACACATAGGAATCTCACACTTGAGTTCCTCAGTTCTCTCGAGGTGTCCGATCATGGTTTCACCTTTCGGGCCTTCAATTGTGATTTTTTCATGAGCTTCAACACGCTTAACAATATTCTAAACTTCCCTCACCCCGATCGCCATGTTGAATGCTCAACTCATGATCGATCTGACATCTTTTCTCACTTTCGGGCTGATGGTGTTTGGAAACGATTCATCCGATATACCACCTTTCCAGCGGTAGCCCTCGCCTCCTACATCATACACCCATGCTACCGCTTCGCCCATGGCTTCCTTGCCAACACCATTTTTGCTTGCGTCGATGTATCCACGGTGTCTAGGGATGAGCTCCTCTTTCTTTACGACATGTCCCATGACAGGATTCATGGCAATATCCCATTACCCATAGACACCGCTCATTGGATCATCCACGAGATCTTATCCGTTAGCCGCGCAACTACTGGCTCTAAATGCTGGGGGGGGATGATTACTCTTATTGTCAGTTGTGTCTTGAGGATGCCGCCCGACCTCCCTATTGTACCTGGACGTAGTCGTATCAATCGCGACTATTTGCTCACTATCGGTATGCTTACTCCTTTTGGTGAGGATCGCATGGTCTACCTCTATAGTCCTGCCTGCACTGCTTTTGCAATCCTCCCACCCTCATCCCCCGTGCGCCTCCCTATTCGTACTTCACATCTACCATGGGAGTTCTACCCGGATCCTTGGTATGCCTCACTCGTACAATTTCCACCCTTGGACCCGCCCGATTGGCATCCGATTGTCGGTTCACCCGGTGCGGTCATTATCCACCATGATCCACCAGTACATTTCCACCATGATCCACGGGAGGTCCAGCCCATTGCCCCACCTACTCCGATCAGCACACCCTCTTCGTCCTCTGAGGATTCTTTTCTCCGCTATTCCCCACCTTCCTCCCCATCCCCTTACCACTCTACTGCCAGTAGATCTGACTGATTTTTTCCCCTTACATATCTCTGCATTTTCATGATCACATCATATCGCTAGCATTGTCACGTCTAGCTTGGGGGAAGTCAATTTTTCTGTGGGCCGTCGTGTGATGTTTTTCTATGTGTGTTTGTTTATTTGTCGTGGTGTGATTTTCTATTTTTATTTTCCGTTTATATGTCGTGTGGTGTGATCTTTATCTTTATTTTTATTTTCAGTTTCGTATGTGTGTTTCTCTTGTTTTTCGTGTCTTTTTGTGTCGGTGCGTATTCCCCCCATTCTCATTGCCCTCCCATGTTCACTCTTATTGCATTGAGGGCAATGCAAGTTTCAACTTGGGGGAGTCGCACTTTGTGCGCCATTTATGTCTTTTTCCTCGTTTTGTGAGCCGTTTTTCTCTGTTTTTTTCTTTTTCTTTCTTTCCTTTTTATCTCTTTCTCCTAGAGATGAACCCTATGATGAATTGCCATAAAAATCACACACACACCTAGTACGACTTCGATAATCACGATCACTAACCCTAGGAAGCCGAGTCCTCTTGCATTTCATGCATCGTGGGTCCACCTAGCTTTTTTGTGAGTCGTGTGTCGTGACTAGCGTTTGGTGTGCTTCTACTTTGTGATTTTGTTTTATATACCTGTCCAGTAATGACCCCTAGATTATCATGCTTCGATTTGAATATGCGGTATTTGCCTCTCTTATCTGCTTCTGTATGCATGAATATATATATATATATATATATATATATATATATATATATATATCGATCGTATGCTTCATTTCGCATGTGTCGGGATTCCACAACTAGGACTAGGATAACCCATTTTAGCCTATGCTCTGATTAGCGAAATATCTCCCTTGCCCAAGTGTTTAGAATCCGATTTCTTTTTTTATTTTACTTGGTGCAAATCCCCTCGTCGTGTACCGTTCTCCCACTTGGGAGAGTACGCATGTATATATCCCAATATCCAAAAATCCAAAAAAAGAGAAAAGAAAAGAGAAAATAAAAAAATATGTGTATAGCCAAAAATCCAAAAATAATATACATATATCCAAAACCCAAAAAAAATGTGTGTGAATATTTCCCTACCTATCGAGAATAAAGGGAAGGCGAGAATTTGCATCGAGTGTCCTACTCCACATCATCTCAACCCCCATCGCTTTCGAAAACACTTGGAATAGGGAATTTCTAGCTATTATCTAGGCGATAGTGTGGTGATGTCCGAGTCCCTAGCTGTGGAGTCCCTGACACATGATGCGTTTCCATTCTCATACTCTTCTCATGCATGCTTGAGCCATATATTCACCGCTTATTCCAAATCGAATCGATATTTGGGTCGTTTCTTGGATTTGTGTATATGGAGCTTATTGCACGATGAAGATAGTGACACCGACTGCTAGCACATGACCACACTCACTCGTGCTTCATGGCGTGGGCCCACGACACTTGTCTGGACTGGTTTTCTTTGGTTTAGTGTGGTGATTTGTCGTTTGCTTGCATGGTGAGTCGTTTTTGATTTTGTTGGCCTTGACGGGTGATTTAGGATTTAGAGTTTTCTTTTTCTCTCATTCTCTCTATTTTCTCCCTCTGAGCTTCTACTCTCACTCGTCTTCTTCGAGGATGAGGAAGGGTTCAGGTTGGGGGATTTTGACATGCGTTTATATTTCATATATTCACGCACGTCTTCTTTTGTGTTTTTCCGTTATTCTCCGCCGTCTCGTATCCGTTTTCTCGTATTTTCTTGTTTTCTTTCACTTCTCCGTGTTTTTACATGTTTGTAGGAGTTTGCCAATGTAGGGGACATATAACGACGATATCATAAGTCCCTGGAGCAACGGGAGGAGTCACGCGTGATCCAGGGGGTCAAACGACAAAGATCTCCATCTTTCAGCCCCCACCCGATCGGTTGGATACGCCAACCGATCGGGTGATGCACGTGTGCACGACCCGGACAGCCGCTGAAGCAACGAGAGTGTCAACCGACCGGGTCGGAGACCGGTTCAGCCCGACTGTTCTCTTTGGAAAATTAGAGTTGAAATCCAACCGATCGGGTGATCTTCATCCGATCGGTTCATCTGTAGCCGTTTCTTCGAAGAGATGACCTGGAGAGCTCACCCGACCGCCAACAGACCGTGCCAAAACTTCCGAAGTTACTGTCTTTTGGGCGACAATTCCAACCGATCGGTTGATTTATCAACCGATCGGTTCACCCGACGACGCCAAGATCCAAACGGCTAGGAGCTTCCGCCAACTGACCGTGTCGCCTGACCGGGTGAAGTCCTGAAGATCGCTGCCGAAGTTCGCAGCAGGTCACCCGATCGGGTGATTCTTCCCCCGATCGGGTGATGTCGTTTTCTATATATAGAAGCCCTAGGAGAATCACCCGGTCGGGTGATGTCGTTTTCTATATATAGAAGCCCTAGGTTTCCAGAAACGAGAGTTGTATTTTTTACTGTTTTTCTCTCTTGTGACGGCTGTAATTTCTTTGTTATTTGTAAGTGTTCTGATCTTAACCAAACTTTGATATTATCTTAATTGCATTACTACTATCGCATTTCTATTGACCGATTATGTTTTTAAAGGTCGATTTTCATTTAGATTGCTTTTTAGCAAATATGTGTGAGTAGTTCCCAAATCTGGGATTTTGGTGGAAACCCCTTCGTGGGTTCTCCCTAATGCGTCCATAGGACGAGGAAATCGATAAGGATTAGGAATCTATCGGTTACATGGGGTGTTTCATTGTCATCGGTAGGAAAAAGACCGTCTTTGACCGTTGGGCCAAGGTGGAATAAACTTGGCGGTTGACTCCCTAGCCATAGCTCACACCCTTAGCGTAGACATCGAGTCCTAGCGCGCGGGATCGGCAGGATGAGATGTTGGGAGTTATCGTTGCGAGCTTAGTGCTCCCGGAGTCGGTCAGTGTTAATGTACATGGGAATGCCCACTGACCGAACCCATGTAGTCCGACGTATCATCCTGGGCACCGACAGGAATATCGGGTCCATGGGACGCTGGTATCACTCTTAGAGGCAACATTTCACCATTAGACCCTAATTTCGATCGTTATCCCATCCGTCAGCTGTGTTAGCGAGAATCATACGATAGGGTGGAAACCGAAGTCCCAGGTTTCCCTTATTATTGTTTATCCCCCGCATTCTATTTCCATGACAAACCATCCTTCGATTCGGGCTAGCTCACCCCTAGGGTGAATTCGGTCCTTTATGACACAAGCACAACCACGCCTCCCTGTGTTCGACCCCCAAGCCACACTACAACACCGTGCGCTTGCGGTTATAAATATTTAAACCTCACGCCCCCAGTCACATATTATTGCACACTTGCATGCCACAAACGTGGGGGATATCAGACATCATAGTTGATGATGGCCTAGACAACTTCCAAGATGCCATTCAGAGTAGTGACTCTAAGAAATGGCTTGATGCAATCAGGAAAGATCTATGCACGTAAATAAAATATGGACTTTAGTTTACATGCCCAAAGAAAGTGTTTCTTGTTGGCTACAAGTAAATCTTCAAGACAGAAGAATACAAAGAGAAAATAGTGAAGTATAACTTATGTTGATTGAGAACGGTTATCATCCTAACTCCTATAAACGGATTATGATGAAACTGTCTCTCCAGCAGATGTGTACAGATCTACTTAGACCGAACTCGAGGTTAATGCTCATGATGACCATGAAAACTGGAGCATTCATGTATAGTCTGTATTCTAAATGTGATTTAGAAGAACAAACTTATATGAATCGGCCAAAGAGTTTACAAGGTCAGTGGAAGCGAATAAAACATGCGAGGCAGCAAGGAGCCATAACATATGGGTTGACAAGGTGGTCAAAGAGTTTGACACTTTATCAGAAATGATTATGAACAGACTAAATAACCAGTAAACTTATTTAGATTATTCTCGTAAGGTACGATGAGCTGGATGAGATCCAGGCAAGACATTTATTATGGATTCCTAGAGACCAAGGAAATTATTTGGATGAGATTCAAATGTGTGGTCTAACATGAACATAGAAAATTTCTTAAGTCTATAACTAAAGACAGTTTAGCAGGTTCACTCATGAAGGATCTGCCACATAATGTCTAGAGAGACTTATGTGTAAATGCGGTATGAGATACCAGGATAAATGGGCCTGAGTGCAAGTGAAAGATGTTGGGAGATAGGTATACCCTCAAACTCGGGCAATTTTATCTCTATGTATGTGTACAAACATCTTGTTCAAAATTACAGTAAGCTGTATGGTAAGAATTTATCTTAGTTAATCGTAATGTAGTCGACATTAGAACTTAGGTAAAATCCTAAGACTCAATGCGAGGTTAAACAAGTATCGAAATGAGGATCTCGATCATGGAGAATTGTTTAACCGTTAGTAGCATAAGTCTGAAAACGTTCGTGGTCATAGATGTTTCGAGAAAATGATATCAAAACATCGGATAGACCATTGTGTTTTTGTCTTCACAATGGAGTGGTGACGATGATCTCATGATTGTTCGACTTGGCAAAGTCGGAGACGAGACATAGGTACTCATTGGAGAATGAGTTCACTGAACAGCCCAACGAGAGTTATCACATGGTCAACATAACAAATTTGTCAATGATAAACTCTCTGTGATTATTGGCTAGTTGGTCCTTAGACTTGAGGTCATTGTACGAACCTGTACGTGAACTGTGTCACTTAAATTTCTAACCTAGCTTCAAGGGAAGGCCTGTCGAAAGGTTTTTAGTTGGGTGACACTTGGAGCGTACGAGGAGAAAAATGACCAAGATAGAATTCGTCTCTCCCATTATTGGGAGTTAGTGTTGCATGTGTTGGTTCGCTCTTTAGTGAAAAACTTTGGCCAAAGTATGTTGGAAGAAGTCCAACATTATTTGACTAAAGACCGATGGAAACTAACCAAGTTCGAGCTATTGGGGTTGACAGTATGACCGTACCCTAGGCTTGATTAGGTGACATAGTTTTAACGAGGGGACTAAAACTGCGGTCTTCATTATGGACACAGTCAGTGTGGTCCTGACAATACTCATGTCTATGAGTTAACCCCATAATTATGATACTGAAACAGGGACGACACCTGTTGCTCGTGGTCACTGCCGTCTGGGGTTACGAACCCCACCTCTAGTAGGGTCAGGCTGTAGGGTCTCACACAGAGTGAGACCTTCGTCAAGTAATAGGTAGAATTTAGGAAGATAATACATATGATGTATGTGAATTAATTAAGTCACAAAGAGTTTGCGATATAAGTCTAAATCATCAAACTGCAAAGATGTTACATATAGCTTCTACATTCAGGATAAATGACCCTGAGTGCAAGTGGAAGATGTTGAGGGATGTATGTCCTCAGTTCATTTGTATTTGATGCAAATGGATTTTAATATTAAAGATGTGAATTATTGCATATGATACAATAGAAAATAATATTTAAATACGTCGCAAATTGTTTGCGAGCATATTTTAAAGGCATAGAAATGAAGAGGATTTTCCTGTGAAAGTCACAGAGAAAACCGCGCTCAAATCGGAGTTCAACCGAGTTCAGTAAATCTATTTAAAAGGAGTTTTAAATAGCATAGCCAAAGGCCCAATAAGATTGGGCCCAAAAGTTTTCCTTAAGAAATTAAAAAAAAATCAGAAAAAAGCAGGGCTACTAGGCAAGCCCAGGCGCTGGCCTGGATGCCTGGGCTTGGGCCCAGACTGGCCTATGCGGCCAGCGCCTGGGCATAAGCCCAGGCGGGCCCCATGTTGGGCAGCATGCGCATCAGGTGCGTGTGGCCCACTCTGTGGGTCCCACGAACAGGGTTCTGAACCCTAAAGAGGTTTTTTCTGACGACTGGAATTTTCAGCAGAAATTGATTTTTTGCCAAGTTTCCCAATCTCGCAAAAGAACAGAAATTTGAGAAAGTAGGAGAGAAACCGATGCTACAGGGTGTGAACAGTGGAATTTGCCCCACTTTCCACCCACTTTCCACGCAAAAGAACAGGCCCTTAGCTTCAAATTTCTTAATCTGTTGTAACTTAACTATCAACAAAATTGCTTGAATTTGATGGAGGCCTAGGATGTTATGGACTATATTACGGGTGAAGTCCGCCCAACAATATAATTTGTTTTATTAGGGAATCACGGGTACAATGATTATAAGTATGGGGTTGTCGATGAGGCTAGAGCAATTAGGAACGCACTTCGTAGGCGAAAGATCCAAGGTCGCATGTTGGTCGCCGAAGGTCGCCGACTTCTGGTAGTTGAGGCGAGATTCCTGCGAGAAGAACAACATGTCAGAAAGGCTGGGTTGGCTATCAACCCGTAGCCTCTCGATGCTTAAGTCAGTAGGTGAATTTTATAGAGTATGTCGGACACGCTTGACGATCTTAAAGTAGATCAGCTTTGCGTGGCGAGCTTATGAGGAAGACATAGATATATGGAGGATATCCGACCTTGAATATTGGATACGAGTTATAAATTTCAACTATACAACCCCTTCTTAGGTTGCTGGAGGGGGGTATTTATAGGGTTAAGAGTCGGTTGTTCACCGTACAATCACCTGTCGAGTCTGCTTAGCTGGAGCACAAGTGGTGATGCGATACGTCGGTGAGGGTGTCAAAGATATTTACGCATTAATGGGTGTCAGGTGGTGTCAGAGACATTAATGCATTAATGGGAGACGCAATGGGCAACCATCAGTTCTCGTTCTTAACCTCTGGCATTAATGGGGGTGTAGGTGGCCCTACATCACCCTGTTAGAGATATTTATGCTAGGCCACCCTTGGGAATAGCCAAGCTCGGCGTCCGAGCTTGGTGTCTTCGGACTCTATGGCCATGCTTCTTGTTGAAAGAGTAGGCGAGCTTCTTCCCTGCTAGGCCGGTGAGCTTCCTACTTGATCAGATGACGAACCATTCTCTTGATTCTGTTGGCGAGCTTGTCGCTTAGGAAGGCGAGCTTCCAAGTGGAGGGGCGAGCTACCCGTTTGGGTCCATCCTCATTCAGGATGGTGGGAGGGCTGTTTGCTTGGGCCTCGATTATATGGCCTTTATTTTCTGGGCCGGCCTTAAGGCCGTAACAATTACCACCGTCATTTGAGTTCGAAACGGCAAGCCTGGCTCAGCTCGGATGACGTGTCACACTCCCAATGGACGAGAGCTGGTCGGTAGCATTTAATTTGAATTGACCACCAAATATCTCAGGTCATGATGGTGATTTAGCAATGTGAGAGGATCGAGGCATCCGACCATTTGGAGCATGACGCATGGCTGACACGATCATGGGGGGAAGTCGAGGCGCAAGTCTTGCCCAGATCTCGCCACGTGTCCTACTTTAGACAGCCGAGATCGACCAGCCCTCCCTATAAATAGAGATGGGGAGCAGTGAGTGGGAGTTTCCACACTCATTTTCAAAAAATTCCGCTTCCCTCCATCGTTGCTGAGAGCTCACGCCGTCGTTCTTCCACCGTCGTCGGAGCTCCGATCATCTTCTTGCTTTCTAGGTATTCTCTCGATCCATACATGACTTCATCTGCTTCTTCTGCTTCAAATTCATACGTCGAGGGGTGGTTCAGCGAACTTGAGGAGGGTGGCACCGTAGAATCGGAGGAGACGATGGTGTCATGGCCGGAGGAGTGGGAGGTAGCCCTAGCCTCCGAGCCCGCTGTCGCCTTGTCGTCAGTGATCAAAAGGGACCCCAAGAAAGTAAAGGGGCATAGGTCGGCCATCAGGGTTCCGAGCGGTGGCAGAGTTATGACTGCGGTTCTCGCAAAGATACTGGCCCAAATGTCCCAAATACCGACATATTATATCCCAGTTGTCCGCTCTAACTACATCAGACCGCCCTACACTGTTCGCCTCCCCGAATTCAATGAGCGGGTTTGCTCCCCAAGGGACAACGAGGTCGGCGTCTACTACCCAACCTCTGCCCTGGGGCTTCGCTTCTCGGTCCATCCCTTCCTCCTCCTCGTCCTTCATTTCCTCGAACTCCCTCTCTTCTAATTGATGCAGAACTTTATCAGCTCCATGGTCAGCTTCCTTGTCCTTTGCTCCACCAGCGACATAAGTTCGACCATGCCGCAGTTCCAATAATTCTACGAGTCAAAGAGGAAGGGGCATACTACTACATATGTGCGAGGAGTGGTCGGCCTCTCGTGCTCAATCTGCCGGGCAAAGTAAGAGACTGGAAAGATAAGTTCGTCTTCGTCTCGACGCCGACGGACTTGGCTTTGAGGTCGAACTGGGGGACATTGAATCCCTCGATGAATATTGAAGTGGACCTCGAGGGGGACAACCTGGAGAATGCTAAGATCCTGGAGGAGATCCCCCGAGAAATCATGGACCTAAAGGACTTGGTTACAGACGAGCAGATTTCCCAGTACGTCTGGCTCGAAGGTACTCCGAGCTTAGCAATCAGCTTCAGATATGCTCACCCTCATCTGTTTTATTTTTGCAGGTGCAGCCATGAGTCTCTCAAGAGAAGAGATAATGAAGATGGCAAGGGAGGCGTCTACCAAGGAGCTAGCGACCAAGGGCAAGGGCAAGGAGCATATGCCCAAGGGCTCGACGAAGGTCGGGCAGAAGGAAAGCCAGGAGGGGGCGACCACCACTCGGGCCGAGAGGGAGTAGCAGAGTAAGAGAGCAAGGAAGGAGCCTGCATCAGCTACTTACTCTTCCTGTACAAGCAAGGCGGTGTTGGGCGGCACTGTCGACCTCGACCTAGTCGCAGAGCCGACGGCCGAGACGTTCGTCATTGTTGGATATGGATGACGTTTGTACACCCTTGTAAGGGATGTACGAGGGAATACGGACCTCGAATGTCGCGTACACGAAGTCGTGTGCAAAGGGAATCTGTTCCCTTGCGGAGAGGATCTCTAGATTAATGGGAAAGTCGCATTATATGTGCATAAGTGCATGCGACATATGGCTAATAAAGGGGAATATCTTAAGCTTATGTTGTACCATGCATATGGTACAACTTAAGCTTATAATGTGCCATGTATGATGGTACACTTTAGTTAAATTGTTCCAAAGGAACAATTACTCCTAAAATAACTACCTTGGGGGCTATAAATAAGACCCAAGGGTTAGCCATTTCCTTACACTTTTGCATGGCATTCTTGCCTTGCATTTCATTCTAGAGAAGCTCTACCGAAATCCTTCCTCTCTCTTTATCCAATTCTTAATCTAAAAGTAGAGATTTAGATTGTGGATTTAGTAGCCTTACTCCATTCGTGAGAAGACTCGATCTGTCGTGGCGAATCCGAAGGCGAAGTTCCGAGACTACCGTGCCGCATACGCAAGCGTAAGTCTCAACTTCATTTATCGATCCTAACGCTGTTTTGTCAGGTTCCTTCATTGGTATCAGAGCCATACGGGGTTGCCCCGGTCAAACCGCCGCCCCGTCGAACCGATGAATGAGGCGTTGTCTTTTTCACGAATGGGTATCCTACCATTACGGATATGGTAGGAACGCTTCGTGACGGAGAGAACGCAGCGGTTGTTCTTTTCACGTTAGGGTCTTCTGTCATTACGGATATGGCAGGAACTCTCCGTGACGGGAAGAACCGACCGTTCACGTAGTATGTTATTTTTCATTTTTAGCACACGACCATTAGAAAATAACTACTTTCTCGACGAACGGGTGCTTCATCGACGAACGGGTGCTTCATCGAGGAAGATGATGGTAGTTATCTCCATCGGAGAAGATGCATTTTGGTGCATGTGCACCATGGCCAAATGGGCTATGAAGGCCATGCACCCCCCCTCCCCATGCGGAGGGGGTTGGCTACGGTCAATAACCACCACGGCCACCCCTCCGGTGGGGTGTGCGGCAACCCCATTCAAAGGGGGTGGCCGGCCATGGCCAAATGGGCCATGGCCGGCCAATGCCAAAATGGCCTTGGCCAAGACCGGCCATGGCCAAGCCATGGCTGGCCATGGCCAGGCCGGTAGTGGCCGGCCAAGGCCAGGGCCAAGGGGCCCTGGCCGGCCTCGGCCAAGGCCAGGGGCCGGCCTGGCCGGCCCTGGCAGAGGCCAGGGCCGGCGCCCTGGCAACTGCCGGGGCCAGGCCGGCCCTGGTAGTGGCCAGGGCCAATGCCCTGGCCTCGGCCAGGGCAGAGGCCCTGGCCGAGGGGCCAGGACTCCTGGCCGGCCAGGGCAGAGGCCCTGGCCGGCCCTTGGCCAGCCTCAGCCAGGGCAGAGGCCCTGGCTGAGAGAAGTTTCAGACCACTATTATTGGTCGACCAATTCGGGTGTTTTGGTCGACCAATTCGACAAAAGGCCTTGGTCAAACACGAATGTGCCGACTATCCCATACGAGGCTAACGACAGTCGTCTGCTCTTATTTTATAAAGTTTTTTTTTCTTGGGCTCTACTCCTTGAAGATTAGCCGTAATGCTCTACTTCATGCGAGATTAGCCATGTCATTGTGCTCTACTCTACGGAGATTAGCCAATGTACTTATGACATTGTGCTCTACTCTACGGAGATTAGCCAATGTATTTCAAATTTTTTGAAAAAGATGTTTTCAAATAGGTTATGTCCCGTCCTTAATCGGGATAGCACAATTTAGAATTCCAAGTCCTACCACGATCCGGCCATGGTTATCTAACCCATGGGTGTGTAGAACAGGTCTCGTGGCTTGGCAATTGTTGCGCTAAAATTCTTTGAGCAAACTCTCACCTATTCCATTTTGAAAGATATGTTTTTCAAAAGTATTTTTCCGCTGCTGGTATCATACGGGTATCATTTCTGATTTCTTTTTTCATGAGATAAGTAAGAGGGATACTTTGAAAGTTACTTCTAGATGGTAGTTGGGAACGTAGTGAACTTCTCGATTCTAGAGTAACATTTCAGCTTATCCAAGGAACTTATCAAGTGTTTAAAGAATCGAAACTTTATGCATAGAATTTTGATCGTGTTTTTCATTTTCTTTGCAGTTTTTTGATTCGAATATGTCTACCGCTTCTAAGAACATTGTCGACGAGCTTAACAAAGGTGAGAAGCTCAACGGCGACAATTATAAACCTTGGTCAATAAAAATCCAATATGTTTTGGAGGAGCAAGATGTGCTTGAAACACTCCAAAACGTAATGGAAGAACCTGAGTTGGGCAATACGGCCTAACACAAGAGGGACCGAGAAGCTTATGAGACTTGGACTCGAAAGAACAAAATAGCACGTATTACGTTATTGTCCGCAATGGACAATGATATAATGCGTCTATTTCGGGAATTCAACCTAGCCAAAGACATATGGTCTGGGCTAGAAATAAAGTTTGGTGGAACTTCGGTCACCAAACTCCGCTCCTTAAATATTCAATTTGATTCGTACAAAATGCGGCGAGATCAATCTATGAAAAAGCATCTCCGCCACATGACGAATCTCATAGCTGAATTGAAGGATGCGGGTCTTCCGCTGTCTGACGAACAGCAGATCCAAGCAGTCATTCGTTCACTCCCAGATAGCTGGGATAACATGAAAATGCACCTCACTCATAATGAGTGCATTAAAACTTTAAGCGATGTATCCAAACACCTCGAACTCGAGGAAGAGCGGATTCAAGCCGTAAAACCTAGTGCCGAAGTGCACATGGTCGCTAGTTCCTCACATGGAGAAAAGAAGCAGAAGGATAAACGCTTAAGGTTTATGACCGAACGAAAGCAAGAACCGGAAACCTCAAAGAAGACTAAGAACAAAAAGTGGCAAAAGAATGTGCACTCAAAGAAGAAAAACTTGAAGAAGATCAAGTGCTTTAAGTGCAACAAGTACGGTCACTTCGCCCGTACGTGTACGGATGGAAGTGATAAGGTAACTTGTAGGGCTAGTTACATATGTGTTTCTAGTTCCATGTTTCTTGCTGAATCTAACTATTTTTGGTTGATTGATTCAGGGGCCACAGACCACGTAGCGAAGGACAGAAGGTTCTTCGTAGAGTATCGAAGGATAACTCAAGGAACAAAGTGGATATACGTCGGCAACAACACTCGTGTTGAAGTCAAGGGCGTCAGAACATGCAAGCTAGTTCTCGACAACGGCCGGACTCTATTATTGCACGACGTCCTCTTTGCTCCAGATATTCGAAGGAATATCGTATCCGTGGTCATGTTAATGTCTTTAGGTTATGAATGGAGGTTCTATGAACAAAATGTTGACCTTGTTTGTAATAGTTCTTTAGTTGGATCGGGTAATGTTTGTAATGGATTGATTGTTTTAAACACTATGTATGATGATTCTTCTTCTATTAATGAAAGTTTCCATTTGACAAATGCTTCTAATTCTGAATTCTGAGATCATTTGTTGGCATGCAAGACTTGGTCACATTGGACCAACTAGAATGGATAGACTTGCCAAAAGTGGCTTGCTATCTAATGTTTCAAAAGTTGAAATGTCAACTTGCGAACATTGTCTTGTAGGGAAAACTTGTCGCAAGCCGTTTGGAACTGGCACAAGGGCCGAAGTTCCATTACAGCTTATCCATTCGGACATTTGCGGTCCAATGAATGTTAAGACAAGACACATGAAGTCCTATTTCATCACATTCATTGATGACTTCACCCGTTTCAGTCACATTTATTTGATTTCCCACAAACATGAAGCTTTATCTTGCTTCAAAAACTATATGAGTTTAGTGGAAAATCAACTAGATTGCAAGATAAAGGTCTTACGAACCGATCGGGGTGGAGAATATCAATCAACAAGTTTTAAGGAACTCTGTGATAAAAAAGACATAGTTCATCAAATAACTATGCCTTATACTCCGCAACAAAACGGTGTTGCGGAAAGAAGAAATAGGACATTGATGGAAATGGTCCAATCAATGATGTCTCAGGCAAATTTGCCCATCACCTTTTGGGGTGATGCATTATTGACGACAACATTCATCTTAAACCGTGTACCCTCGAAGTCGGTAAGTTCTACTCCTTATGAGTTGTGGAACAATAGAACTCCAGACTTAAGCATTCTAAAACCTTGGGGTTGTGCCTCTTGCGCACATTTATCCTCTCACAAATATGTCAAACTTGGGCCACGTGGGAGGAAGTGTATCTTCATCCGATACGCTGAAAACTCCAAAGGATATGTTTTCGTCGGTCAAGAGGACAATGGGGGTCTAATAGAATTTGAATCGAGGAATGTTGTCTTCTTGGAAAACGAGTTTCCAAGACAGGGTGAGATAAGACAAGACTTATCCTTGTTTGAGACTTGGGATCAAGAAGGATCGGAACGTTCGAGTGGGAGAATTCTTGGTGAAGAGGAAAATGACCCTTCACCTATGGATGATACGAACGATACCAATCTTATTCCGAGTGGGAGTGATGTTATTCCAAGTGGGAGTGATGTCATTCCAAGTGGGAGTGATCAAACTCAAGCAAGACGTAGTAATCGAACGAGGCTAACACCTCTGAGATTTGAGGATGAATTTCCTCAAACATTCATGACATTACTACAAGATGATGACGAACCTGCAAATTTCAAACATGCCGTCACATGCCCTGCTAAAGATAAATGGATAGCGGCGATGGAAGAAGAACTTCAATCCATGAAAACAAACCAAGTCTGGGACTTGGTTGATTTACCTAAGGGACGTAGAGCCATTGGGAACAAGTGGGTTCTCAAAATCAAGCATAAGGCTGATGGCTCCATGTTTGGAAATGTGTCCCAAAGATCCAAAAGAAAAGAAAGCTATGGAAAAGGTTCCATACTCCAGTGCTGTCGGGAGTCTGATGTACGCCATGATGTGTACCAGACCGGACATTTGCTATGCTGTTGGTATGGTAAGCCGTTACCAATCCAACCCAGGACAGGCACACTGGAAAGCGGTGAAGAGGATATTAAGGTACCTCAAAGGGACTGCGGACTATGCGTTGTGCTATCAAGGTAATACATTGAAACTCGAAGGCTATACCAATGCTAATTGGGCATGTGATCTCGACGAGCGAAGATCTATCTCAGGCTTTGTTTTCTTGCTCGGGAATGGTGCAATATCCTGGAACAGCAAGAAGCAAACCTGCATCGCCTTATCAACCATGGAAGCCGAGTTTGTAGCATTCAGCATGGCGGTCCAAGAAGCTGTTTGGCTTAGGAAATTCTTAGACAGGCTGATGGATGCCACTGACTCGAGCGCTGTTCCTATATACAGTGATAGTCAAGCTTCGATTGCCTATGTCAAAGATCCTAAATTTCATTGTAAGACCAAACACATTGATATTCGATTCAAGTTTGCGAAGGACTATGACAAACGGAAGGAAGTAGACATAGGATACATATCCACGCATAAGATGATAGCGGATCCCCTTACTAAGGCGATCCCCAGAGATGTGTTCTTCAAACACTTATCATCTATGGGAATGCGTAGGTGCTGAGCTGTATCATGTGATATTTCCCATGTCTATAGAAGATCAAAGTTTAATAAAAAGAAGAAGTTTTTTTTATTATATATTGCATACAAGTTTCTTACAAATGATTTTATATACATTTGTGTTTAAGTCTCAGCTATTTTATTGTGTGTATGTCGGACAGATTAAGGTTGGCTCTCTCACATGAGCAACCGCCTTATCTTATCAGATGGATAAGATAGAGACGAGACTAGTTTAAAGTCAAAATCATTAGACAAATGATTTAGAGTCGTGACTTAAACAAGATAGTCGAATCAAAGATCTTGATCATATGGATGGTTACAAAAGATCTGAGATCTGTATCACAAGGATATTTAAAAGAGATCTCATAGGATTTTTTAAATCCTATCTGTCTTATGCAGGATGAGAGTCCGGGAATATTTCATGGGTAGTAAGGGGACTCAAAAGATAGGCACTGTGGTGTCTGATATTTCATCCGTACAACATCATTAAGACATACTCTCCCTGGGAAAGGAGTGATGTTGTAATACGTGTTCATACCACGTATGCATTTCGACCACTGAGTTAGTAGCAATAGTGTTTGCTATTATGTGAGACTCAAAGGCCATACGGGTCTTAACTCTTACCCTCAAGGACTCCAATTGGTTCCTTTAGATTTGACGAGATGATCGCTATCTTAGCGTGTTGCTAATGGGCTATGATAATTCGCTCGGCGGGACACGTTAGAAAAGCGAATCAAGTCAAGATCAGAAGGTTCGCAAGAAGAGGAAGATTGATTTCATATTCGCATTTGGACTTTAATGATTCAAAGCTGGCCAGCCAATTGTGATCCAGATGGGATTCAATTGTTGAATATAAAGTATAAGAAATGTGAAGAAATAATCTAGGGTAAAGCATGCGTTGAACTACTCAACTTTGCTCCTTCGAGGTCGTTGTGTATCTCTAACAAGTGCACAACAACAGACTCTACGCGCATGACGGTCGCACGGTCTATTTCTCGGTATGATAGATGAAAGAACTAAGAGAAAGACGTTCTCTTACAATCCCCTCAAGTGTGAGTGGGAGATGTTGGATATGGATGACGTTTGTACACCCTTGTAGGGGATGTACGAGGGAATACGGACCTCGAACGTCGCGTACACGAATTCGTGTGCAAAGGGAATCTGTTCCCTTGCGGAGAGGATCTCTAGATTAATGGGAAATTCGCATTATATGTGCATAAGTGCATGCGACATATGGCTAATAAAGGGGAATATCTTAAGCTTATGTTGTACCATGCATATGGTACAACTTAAGCTTATAATGTGCCATGTATGATGGTACACTTTAGTTAAATTGTTCCAAAGGAACAATTACTCCTAAAATAACTACCTTGGGGGCTATAAATAAGACCTAAGGCTTAGCCATTTCCTTACACTTTTGCATGGCATTCTTGCCTTGCATTTCATTCTAGCGAAGCTCTGCCGAAATCCTTCCTCTCTCTTTATCCAAGTTCTTAATCTAAAAGTAGAGATTTAGATTGTGGATTTAGTAGCCTTACTCCATTCGTGAGAAGACTCGATCCGTCGTGGCGAATTCGAAGGCGAAGTTCCGAGACTACCGTGCCGCATACGCAAGCGTAAGTCTCAACTTCATTTATCGATCCTAACGCTGTTTTGTCAGGTTCCTTCAGTCATGCCCCAGGGCCCGCCGGCCCACGTGATCTCTGCGGTGCCCCTCTATTTGGTCACCCCTAAAAAACCTCCAACTGGGTCGGCCCAGACCGGTCGGGTTTCGACTGGCAAGCGTTGGTCCTTTGGGTGTCTACCGTGCGGGCTGGAGAAGCCGGGACACCGAAGCTGCTAGGTATCTCTCACCAGCTTTAAGTCAAATAAATCCGAGGTCCTCGCCCTTTTGGCAGGGAAGATCATTGTACCACTCTACCTGATGGGCACCAAGGAGTCAGTTTTGATGAGGTCGGGGTAGCGGCCCGCCTGACAGAGAACAGCGTGCGGCTGAGGGACCGAGAGTCTTTGGCGAATGTTGATGCGGAGCATCTCTGTAACATGGTCGTCTGGCACAGCATGCAGGTTCGTCTCTCTCTTTATTCAAAATGCTGGTCTTCTTTCTTTTAAATGCGCTTATGCCTTTGGTTCCTTCTGTAGACGGTCACAGCCCTAGTGTCACTCCAGTATTACACGTCAGTGGCGAACAGGGCTGAGGCAGCTCTGGGGAAGAAGGCAGCCGTGCTCAAGGAAGCCGAGATAAGCTGAAGGACGTCAACGACAAGTTGACGAAGATCCAGGGGTACTAGCGACCCAGAAGGAGACAATCGACGAGCTGGAGAAGCTCGTGGAGGAGACAGAGTAGATGGCCATGGTCAAGGAGACCCAGAGGGTCGCTGCCGAGAACGACCTGGCCAAGGAGAGGGAGACCGACGTGAAGAAGACCGTCGACCTTGAGCGGCGAGTGGCAGAGTTGGAGCGGATCGACTTGGAGGCGATCAAGTTTGAGGCCGTCTACCAGTATCAGATCAGGAGCTCATCCCTGACCTATCGGATATGAGGGCCAATGGTGTCAATGAGGGTCTGGAGGCCAGCCTTGAGAGGGTTAAGGCAAGGTTGGGGATAGACTATCCCAACATAAAGATTGACTTCTCCTGTTTGTCGGTGGCCTCCGACGACGAAGGGGAGGCTTCCCTCGCTGCTGGTGCTGAAGGGGCAAATGCACTGGGCTACGACGACTAGGCAGGCGACTAGGCAGACTCTCAGGCCCCAGAAGGTGGCAAGCGAGTGGAGGCCCTGTAGTTTGGGGGTGTCAATGTATGGCCGACAGTGAGGCCGGGCTAGACTCTTTTTGTAAAGTGTAGTGTAAATATAATGAAATGAATTTGAAAGTTCGTACGCCTTGTGGCTTTGTATGTGTATGCCCCCGACATTCGGCATGGACGAGCTTAGTGTCAAGGATAGGCAGAATGTTGTAGAGTTTGAATTTTTACAAAGAAATTCCGTGTGCAGTCAGGCTGGTGAAGTTTCTTGCTAGCTCGCTGTTGGAGTCTTTGTATGGGCAGGTAGGGGTCGTAGCTCGTCTTGTGCCCTTGGAGCCTTTCGGGGGGCCAAAGCCCCGGATCTTACCTGGTTTGGGTAACAAGGTCTGACCTGCTATGGGTAGCAAGGCCATGATTTGCCCCGGAGGTCTTAGAGAGGGCGAGTCGGAGCTGTAGCGCCTTCTGCGACCCTGGAGCCTTTTGGGGGTCGGAGACCTGGATCTTCCCTAGTTTCAGTAGCAAGGTCCGACTTGCTATAGATAACAAGGCCGCGATCTGTCCCGGAGGTCTTGGAGAGGGCAAGTCAGAGCTGTAGCCCCTTCTGCGACCCTAGAGCCGTTCGGGGGCCGGAGCCCCGGATCTTCCCCGATTTGGGTAGCAAGGTCCGACCTGTTATGTGTACCTAGGCCGTGATCTGCCCCAGAGATCTTGGAGCAGGAGAGTCAGTGTCGTAGTTACTTCTGTGACCCTGGAGCCTTTTGGGGGCCGGAGCCCCGGAGCTTCCCCGGTTTGGGTAGCGTGGTCCGACCTGCTATGGGTAGCTAGGCCGCGATCTGCCCCGAAGGTCTTGGAGAGGGCGAGTCGGATCTGTAGCCCCTTCTGCGGCCCTAGAGCTTTTCAGAGGCCAGAGCCCGGGATCTTCCCCGGTTTGGGTAGCAAGGTCCGACCTACTATGGGTAGCTAGGCCGTGATCTGCCCTGGAGGTCTTGGAGTGGGTGAGTCGGAGCGTAGCCCCTTCTACGACCCAGGAGCCTTTCGGGAGCTGGAGCCCCAGATCTTCCCCGGTTTGGGTAGAGAGGTCTGAAATGCTAAGGGTAGCGAGGCTGTGATCTTCCTCGGAGGTTTTGGAGAGGACGAGTCAGAGCTGTAACCTCTTCTACGACCCTGGAGCCATTCAGGGGCCGGAGCCCCGAATCTTCCTCGGTTTGGTTAGCAAGGTCCGACCTGCTATGGGTAGCTAGGCCGCGATCTGCCTCAGAGGTCTTGGAGAGGGCGAGTCGGAGCCGTAGCCCCTTCTGTGACCCTGGAGCCTTTCGGGGGCCGGAGTCATGGATCTTCCCCGGTTTTGGTTGAAGCCGTAGCTCGTCCAGACCCCCTAGAGCCTTATCTTTGCTTGCAGCGTGTGAGCTTGCTCCCCATGTTCGAGCCGACCTTGATCTATGACTTTATCTACTAGGTCGTCCCGTGAGAGCTTGGGCTCTTGAGCTTATAGCTGACATATGACCTGTGATTTTCTCACACAGAAGAAGGGGGAAGAGTAGATAAGTCGAAATATAACGACATGTCGGAGATAGAGTAACCTGTGGTTTTCTTTCGGGTCGTCTCGTGAGAGCTGGGGCTCTCGAACGTTTAGCCGACCTTCATGAAGGCGTTCTTAATTTCTGGGTAGAGCTGAAATTTAAATTCAGACGACATTGAATGTACAAAACATAAAAATATTTATTGAAAATATTTGAGCAAATGCTCGGTGTTCCATGGATGGGCTAATTCCTTACCCTCCATGGTCGCTAAAATATAGGTTGCTGGTCCGACAATGTCTGTTATTGTGTAAGGGCCTTCCTATTTGGCGGAGAGATTTTCTCGGCTGCCGATCTCTGGTCTGAAGGTCGCATCTCTGAGGACGATGTCGTTGACTCTGAAGCTCCGCTTCCTCACGCGGGAGTTGTAGTATCTCGCCATCATTTGGCTATGCTTGATAAGGCTTGTTAGAGCACGATCCCTTATCTCGTTGATGAGTTCAATGTTGATGTTGAGGCCCTCTTCATTTACTTTTTCGTTGAAGAACTGGAGCCGGAGGGATTCCTCGCCGACCTCCACTGGGACGACGGCCTCCGTCCCGTATGCTAGCATGAAGGGGCTTTTGCCAGTTGAAGCTTTATATGTAGTCGGGTAGGACCAAAGGATGCCGAGTAGCTCGTCAGGCCAAGATCCAGGGGCACTGTCGATCTTCTTCTTCAGGGGCTCAAGGATGCACATGTTCACTACTTCGTCCATGCCATTGCATTGTGGATGCACCATGGAGGCGAAGTGGAGGTTGACGCCCCAATTCGAGTAGAAGCTTCTGAAGTCCGCAGAGTCAAACTGCTTCCCGTTGTCCGTCACTATGGAGCAGGGTAGCCCAAAGCAGCATATAATAGACTTCCAGATGAAGTTCTTCATTCTTTCCAGGTGATGCACGCCAGTGGCTCCGCCTCGATCCATTTGGTGAAGTAGTCGACGACGACGACGAGAAACTTCCTTCCTCCTGTTGCCATTGGGAACGGTCCGAGAATGTCGAGGTCCATTTGGTGAAGGGACCGGACTGAGGATCGAAATCAGGTCGGTGGGCAGAGCGGTTGTATGTTTGAAAAATCTTTGGCACTCCTCACATCGCTTGACGTAGTTGGTCATTTCCTTCTGCGTGTTCGGCCAATAGTAGCCCTGCCAGATTGCCTTGTGCACCAGGGTTCGACCACCGTAGTGATTTTCACAGAGTCCTTCGTGTATTTTGTGGACGACCTCCTCCGCTTTCCTTGGTATAAGGCATTTTAAATAGGGCAAGACGTCATACCTCATGCGACGCTTTCGATAGAGAACACATCCGAAGATCACGAATGTCAAGGCCCGTATTTCAATCTTTCATGCCTCCAAACTATCTTCAGGTAGGGCTTTGGTCTCCAGGTAGGCGATGATCGGGCTCATCCATGATTTCTCCAGGTCGACGCACAGCAGCTCGCACCCCTTTATGCTTGGCGTCAGCAGGTTCTCAATGTAGATAGCTTTTCCAATCTCGGACGGAGAAGAGGATGCCAGCTTTGAGAGGGCATCGACCCGGAGGTTGTTTGGCCTTGGCAGATATTGGATCGTTGCTTTTCTGAATTTGAGGAGCTCGGCCCGGGTGCACTTCAGGTAACGGCCTGTGTGCACTTCAAGTAACGCTTCATCAGATCGTCCCTCTCTTCGAAGCTACCTTCAATTTGTTGGACGAAGAGCCTTGAGTCACTGATCAACATTACATTCGTCGCCCCAAGCGCCCGACAGAGCTTTAGCCCATTGAGGGCATCCTCATACTCTGCCACGTTGTTGGTCGCATTCGCCCTAAAGAGGTTGACTAGCCCTGTCTTCAGCTCTGCGGGTAGCTTCGTGCCAATAGACATAGTCTTGTCTGCTTCCTCTACCACTGGCACCTCATCTTCCCTCCACCGGAGCTTGTTGTTGATGAGTGAAGTCCTCCCGACCGTCGAGGAGGTTGATCGACATGGCTTGCTTAGACTTCTTGTGTTTGGTGGAGTCGACGTAGCAGCTTTGTGAGAGCTTCTGGTATCCCCGCACCTGCTCCATCCCGTGCAGAGTTTGGAATTTCACCATTTGATGCAGTAGCGAGGGGAGAGCTTCAACGGTGATCATGTAAGGCCGCCCGATGATGCCGTTGTATGCTGAGGTGGTGGCGACGACGACGAAATGCGTCATTCGAGTGACGACCGTCGGCCTCCCCCCGGGGTGACGGGCAGGGTGATCACTTCGTCAATAGGCAACGAATGGCCGATAAAGCTGACAATCGGGTCCAAGCATGTCTTCAGCTCTGCCACGTTCAGTCCCATCTTCTGGATCGTGGACAAGAACATGATGTCACACGAGCTGCCTGTATCGACCAAGAGTCTGCTCACGATAGCTGGTGACGTGTGTTTATATTTTATATATTCACGCATGTCTTTTCCGTGATTTTTCGTTGTTTTCTGTTGTTTCATATCCATTCTTTTGTGATTTTTAGTTTTCTTTCACTTTCTTTGTGTTTTTGTGACATTGCAGGAGATTGCCAGCACTGGGGACATATAAAGCAAATATCATGAGTCCCCGGAGCAACGGGAGGCGTCGTACAAGAACCTAAGGGCCAAACGTCAAAAAGTATCACTTATCAGCCCTCAACTGATTAGGTGGACAATCGGTTCGTGCACACATATCCGACCCGATCGGTTTGTGCATGCGTATCAACCGATCGGTTCACCTGTAGCATTTCTTCAATCTAAAGACCCCAACGACATCACCCGATCGGTTCAATGATCGGGTGAAGTATCTCAAAGGCTGAAGACCAGTTCGACGTTTGTCTCAACCGATCAGTTGATGCTCCAACCGATCGGTTTAACGTTTTATTATACATATAACCCTAGTTTTTCCCAGACCGAGATCCCCATTTTGAGCAGTTTTTAGGGATTTTGGCAGCTGCGAATTTAACTTGTTTTGTAAGTTCTCTGATTTCCTTAGCACTCTGATATTGTTTTAATATTATTGTTTGCTGTAGTTCTCTATTGATTGATCTTAATTTTAATGGCTGAATTTGGTGTTTTTGAATCTCTTGTAATGAATTGTGAGTAGTTTCCTAATCTGGGATGTTGGAGGAAACCCCTTGTGGGTTCCCCCTAGAACGACCATATGATTAGGGTTTCAATAGGATATAGGGATTTAGATGGTTACGCAGGGCGTTTTATTGTCATTGGCAGGAGAAAGACCGTCTCTGACTGTCGGGCCAAGGGAAAATAAAACTGGCATTTGATCCCCTGGCCACAGCTCACACCCCTAGCGTAGACATTGATTCCTAGCGCGTGGGAACGGCAGGATGAAATGTCGGGAGTAATCGTTGCGAATTTAGTGCTCCCGGAGTCGGTCGGTGTTAATGGACATGGGAATGCCCACCGTCCAAACCCTGGTAGACCTAGCGTATCATCCTGGGCATCGACCGGAATATCGGGCACATGGGATGCTAGGTATTACTTTTAGAGGCAACGTCTCAGCACTAAACCCTAGAATCCGATCGTATTTCTGTCCATCGGTCGTAATAGAGAGAACACACGATAGGGTGGAAACCAAAGTCCTGGGTTACTTTTTATATCTTACATCTTTTGTAGTTTCATTTCGTGACAACCCATCTTACGATAGGGCTTGCTCACCCACCAGGTGATCCGGTTCCTGTTTGACAACAAGCACAACACATGCCTCCTCGTGTTCGACCCCCAAGCCACACTACAACACAGTGCACTTGCGGTTATAAATATTTAAATCAGGTATCCCTGTTTCGACTACATATTGCCAAATCTAGGGGACGTCAAGCTTTATGGCGCCGTTGCCGGGGAGGCAACATGCTTGTTTCAGTTAGGACCATGTGAACCCCTGAGACTAGTTCACATCCTCACCATGTGAAAATTTTCACATTTCACATTTTTATTTTTATTTTTTTATTCTTTACTATTTGTTTTTATTTGGTGTTATACCATACGCGCTTCACGGGTGTTTCTTGATTTTTCATGCACATGAACTCAAGAAGTCTTGACGACTTAGTTCCTCTAGATCCAGAGATTAACGCCACCGTGAGGCATTTGAATGTCGAGATAAGAAGAAGGGAAGATATTACCGCCAACATGGGAGAAA
This sequence comes from Scilla litardierei, assembly GCA_030789695.1. Lineage (NCBI taxonomy): Eukaryota > Viridiplantae > Streptophyta > Magnoliopsida > Asparagales > Asparagaceae > Scilla > Scilla litardierei. The sequence continues at coordinate 206,222,308 of CM061133.1, forward strand.
ATATCACTCCCCAGAAGTCCTTGCTTGAGTACTCGATGCCGTCCAACAGGTCCACGTCCAGCATCCGACCTCCGGCCATTACGACCGGAAATTTCGAGCTGAAGCCGTTGTTGGTGACTTGGATCCAACAGGACCAATTTTCAGGAGCTCCTATGGAGAGCCCAATCGAGCACCTGGACTCATTTCTGGGGAAGTACAACACCTTCAGAATCAATGGTGTGTCAACTGAAGCCATCCGGTTGAGATTGTTCCTCTTCTCTCTGCGGGACAAAGCAAAACAATGGCTGAACGGGAAGGACCCCAATACATTTACCATCTAGGAGAAGCTTTCAAATGCGTTTCTAAACAAGTTCTTTCCTTCGGGGAAGGCAATGAAACTGAGGAGCGAGATCTCCTCATTCTCCCAGGCCAGCCATGAAGCTTTGCATGAAGCATGGATGAGGTTCAAGGAGATGCAAAGAAAATGCCCTCACCATGAGCTCCCCCGATGGTAGATAATCAATTTGTTCTACAATGGGCTGAGGGATGACTTAAAGTCCTCAAAGGATGACGCGGTAGGAGGATCTTTCATGTCAAGGAATGAAGTAGATGACGTAGACATCTGGAAAATATGGCATTAAACAATGAAAGGTGGAGTGACGAACGCGCCACACCTAAATATGGAGGAATGCACTAGTAGAGAAAGTTGACAAACTGTTTAGCAAATTTGATTTGCTTTCAACCCAGATCTCAGCATTCATTGTAGGGGCCGGTGGCACCAACACTCAGCATGTAGCAGCGATAGAGGCTGAAGTAATGGGGGAATTTGATGGCGGAGATATCTCGGCACCGGTGGACCAAGCTAGTGCACTCTTTTATAATCCGACAGTTAATGCACCCTATCCACTGAGGACAAGCTCGAATCCGGCATATTCTCCTAACAACAGGAACCACCCAAACTTCAGCTAAAGGGCACCCTACCAGCAGCCCTAACAACCTCAGCAGCAGTTATATAAGCCCCCTCAGCTACCGCAACAGTTATATTAGCCACCTCCACCCCAGCAGCAGATTTATCAGCAGTATCCCCCTAGAAATCAGCAGCCCCCGCCCCAGTAGCAATAATTCCATCAGCAATGGGTGGTCTCTCCGGTCGAGAGTCTCTTGACTCAATATATATCAAACCAGGAGAAGATTAACCTATAGCTACAGATTGGGCAGAAGACTTTGGCCGATCAAGTGACCCAGCTGGTGTTGCAAGTGGCCAATCTTCAGAAAGCACAAGGGCAACTACTAGGCCAGCCAGATGTGAACCCAAGGGGACCTAACCAAACATTAGCCTTGACGCATGGTCAAGCGAATGTGTCCACGATAGTCTTGAGGTGTGGTACACAGATTCCGACGCGGAAGGCCGTGAAAGAACCTAAAGCTCCATTGGTCGATGAGAGACCAAATCTGAAAGTAAATGACGATGGAGCTTCGGTGTCAAACCCCGTGACTCCGGAGGGAGCTCCTGAAGAGAAGAGAGGGAGACAATTTAAGGGTCTTCAAGCCTACATTGCCATTCCCACAAAGGCTTGCCAAAGCAAGAATCGATGAGAAGTACGGCAAGTTTTTCGAAATGGTGAAGGACTTGAGTCTGCAAATCCCCTTTCTGGAGGCAATCGAAACCATCCCCTCATATGCAAAATTTTTGAAGGATTTAGTAACAAAGGGGACAAGGAAAGAGAAGGTTGTCCTCACGGCAGAGTGCATAGCTCTAATTCAACGAGCGAATCCCCCAAAACTGAAGGACCCCGTGAGTTTTTCTATCCCGTGCTCAATTGGGGAGGTATCAATCAATATGGCACTCGTTGACTTGGGTGCAAGCATTAGTCTGATGCCCCTGTCTCTATACAAGAGGATAAACATGGGCGACCTTGGCAGACAGATCGATAAAGTACCCGGTGGGGGTAGTAAATGACCTGCCCGTCAACGTCAGCGGTGTGCATGTGCCAGTCGACTTCGTAGTAATGGACATGCCTGAAGATAATCATACCCTGATTATCCTCGGGAGACCCTTCATGGCAACCGCTGGCATACTCATAGACGTCAAGAAAGGGAAGCTGTCTCTGAATGTGGGGGATCAGAAAGTAGAGTTTGACCTGGCCTTATCAATGAAGTCTCCATCGGAGGAACAAAGATGCAATCTGCTGGAGGTTGAGGAAGAGAGAATTGTTGAGGCGGGATCTCGGGATTTCTTTCTAGGAACCCCCCGATGGCTTGGAAGGCCTTGTGGAGCACATTGGATTGGAAGAAGAAGAAGTATCTGAAGAAGTATGTGTCTCCCGGACGACTCCCCATGGATTTAGGAAGGTTGCTCTGGCAAAGAGCAAAGGAAAAGAGCCCATGGAGCTCACAGCTGATGAAGTCCGGATCCTGAGAAGAGTGGCGGCTGACGTCAACATCAGGAAAAAGCCCCCAGACATCACCAGTGGGAGAGTTGTTGAGACAATTCACCTTTCGCCTCTGTCAACTACAAGAGCCCCTGCCCCAAAAGCTGAAAGGATGCCGATCATTGGGCATCACCTGTACAAACCTCCATAAACATCATATATCGGGAGTCGAGAAAACGACTTTAAACAACAGCGCTTCATGGGAGGCAACCCATGTTCTGAACTTTTGTCGTTATTTATAGGAATAGTTTACTAGTTTTAGTGAATAAATTCTGCTATGGGGATTTTCGTTGGGAGACTTAGATAATTTTTGTATTTGTGCAGGAAATTGCCCCCACCCGATCGGTTCATGCATCAACCGATCGGGTGGCCAGTATCAGAAGATGCCAGTATCAGCACATAAACCAACCGATCGGGTGACACATGCAGTGATTGGGTGGCAGATCGGGTGATGACGACAGTAGCCTTGGGAATTTTGGTGAAAAATCAACCGATCGGTTGATAGAAGTTGTGAACGGGTCGCTGACTGGGTGGAGATGATAGAGCCCTCGGGAAATTTGGGGAGCGGTCAACCGATCAGGTGAAATCTCACCCGATCGGTTCACCTGTAGCTGCTTCCAACGAGAGAAATTCGAAAATCGACCCAACCGATCGGGTGAACTCTCACCCGATCAGTTGGCCTAACCCTATAAATACCACCCCCTCACCCGACTTCATTTCACACGATCCCTAATTTTTCTTCCGAGCGGTTCATCTCCCTTTCTTCCCAATCGATCTCCTCCTCTCTCCCACTACTCCCAATTGCTTTTCCCCACTTCCCCCACCACTCTCCGACCTCCCGAACCTTCCGTCAACCACATTCGATCCCCAAATCCGCCCAAACCCTAGCCCTAGCCCCAAGATTTTCGAAATCTCTTCTCTTGTTGGATTGACGTGCAGCGGCTTCCCAAATTCCTCCATCATACGGCGTTGGATCTTTCAGGAGCTTGGACTCGCTACATTACTGGGTACACTCGCTCCTTACCTTAATTTTTACATTGCCCAAGTATTATCTTTTTGCTCCATTGTCATTGATTGCGTGTACTCATATAATCTTGCATACCACATTACATCGCCACACAATTATGGCAAAAGATAAGGACAAGGGTAAGCGCATCATGGAGGAAGAGGAGCCGTCTCGCAAGAGAAACAAATCCACACGCTCCACACGCAGACGTGTTCCTCCTCCTCCGCCTACCCGACCACCACCCCCAACCCATCATTCCTGTGGTTGACCCACTGATGGGGCCGCAGGGAATCCATTACATGAGTCTGGCACACAAAGAATTTTATATTAGACTCGACCAAAGATCACACTTAGCCACCAAATTTGCACACGCTCAAACTCTCCTCGATCTCGGAGTTTTCTCCAGAGTCGAGACCATATTCGCAAACCTAGGTTGGCTGGTTTCTTATATGCCCACGCACGATTCTACCCCTCTCTCACCCTAGAATTTCTATCGTCCATTAAAACTGAGGAGGGGTTAGTTGTCAATTTTTGACTTAGAAACCGAAATTTCCGTGTCCCCTCGACCACCATTAACGATATCTTCGGTTTCCCAAATCTTGAGGGCACCCTCTTCCGCCCTCTTCCCCTATGAATTGCATCGCGACTTCAATGTCGACCATTTTTGGGGACGCCTCACTCTTCACAAGCAATATCCTTGAGGCAAGGCCAAGGACTCTTCCATCATCCACCCTGTCTTCTGTCTAGCCCACCGTATCATATCGAGCACTTTCTTTCCTAGGGATGAGTCCGGTACCGTGACCATCCCTGATCTTTTTATCCTTTGGGCGATGACGTTCCCGTTCATTCCCTGTATTGACGGGATTTCCTTCGAGGCCCCGCGCGTATGCATTAACGCCGCTGTGTGGCTAATTCAAAAGCTCATTGATATTAGCTGCACAAACAAGGGTAAATATTGCTGCTGCGGCCTCATTACTCTCATTGCACAACACCCTCCCTTCAACATCGTCATTCCCCCCAAATTGCCTCGTGCCCCAGGATCTACATACCTAGATCTTGATGTCCTATGACACACCCATATGATCCGGCCACGTGGCAACGGTCGGTTCGCTTTTTTACCATGGCCACCCCCTGCACCATATACCATTCTACCCAATCTTGGCCGCATGTCTATTCACCTTGAGGCAGATTGGTCGTTTCCTCCTGACCCTGAGTTTGTAGGGGGTTACATCTACAGTTCCCTCTCCCTGACGCACCTCGACCACCTTCCCCTGCCGTCCACTTGGGTGAGCAGGACATCCCTGCGTACAGAGGAGACACTGGGGCTGGACCTAGTGGCACCACCCCGGTCGCTTTCGTTATTTCTTCCGAAGCACTTACTACGGCCCTCTTAGGCCTAGCCTCCGATGTCGGCACGACCACTACCGCCGGCACCACTTCTGCTTTCCGACAGGCCACCTCTGCTCGCCTCGCTCTTGAGGCTGAGCTGGCTGCTCTGCACGCTGGCGCATCCTCTTCCACCTTCTCGGACCCATCCACTTCCTTCCTTTCACACCCACGTTTCCTCGCACTCGAGCGAAACATGGCCGCCATTCTCTGCCTTCTTACACAGATTCACGATCCTCCTCCGGCTACTCCACCCCCATCACCCCCTCCTTTGCCTCCTCGACGATCATCCCCTCCCACCACCACCATTTTCATTCCTGCCACTTCATCTCCACCCACCACTATAGACCCACCACTTCCGCCACCCTTCACTTCTATCATCGTCTCCTACTCGTGTTGCCGGATGCCAACCGCTATGCGCGCGAGATCACTACCCACACCATCCTCATCGATCATCACATCCCTCCCACCTCCCTCCACCACCGACACACTACCCATCATTCACACCTCCACATCGCCCATCCATCCTCCATCGCCACCTCCTTCCCCATTTCTCCGCACATCTGTCACCTCTCTCGTCCACACCCCTCAGGCCTCTTCCGAGGAGGATGAGGATCCCACCCCTTCTGCATCTTGATTTTCACGTTTTTTCTGATTTTCCCCTAGCTATTTTTTTCTGATTCTCCACGATCAAATCTTTTCTCTAGCATTGTCATGATCAGCTTGGGGGAAATCAATTTTTGTGCCTGTTGTCGTGTCACGTCATTGGTGTGTGCTTGTTTATATGTGTTCGTGTGTATGTGTTTTTGGTATATTTGGTTTGATTGTCTATTTTCTTTATTTTTCTATTCCGTCTTGTGTGCCTTTCATGTTTTTCATATTTTTGTGTCGGTGCATACTCCCCTCCCATTCTCGTTGCCCTCCCGTATTTACTATTATTACATTAAGGGCAATGCAAGATTCAGCTTGGGGGAGTCGCACTTTGTGCGTCAATTGTGTCTTTTTTCATCGTTTTGAGTCATTTTTATCGTGTTTTTCTTTTTCTTTCCTTCTTTTTTATTCTCCCTCTCCTAAAGATGACCCCACATGATGAACTACCATGGAACCACACACACACTTAGCTTAGCTACGACAATCACTTTCACTAGCCCTAGGAAGCCGAGTCCTATTACATTTCATGCTCCGTGGGTTCACTTGCTTTTGTGTGAGTTGTCTGTTGTGACTAGCTAGTTGGTGTGCTTCTACTTTGTGATTTTGATTTATATACCTGTCCTTGGATGACCCCTAGACTATCATGCTTCAATTTTTAATATGCGGTATTTTGCCTCCACTGTCTGCTTCTTTATGCATGAATTATATATATATATATATATATATATATATATATATATATATATATAACGCTTCAAATCGCATGTGTTGGGACTATACCAATAGGACTAGGATAACCTATTTTGCGTACGTTCTGATTCGCGAAATTTTTTCTTTTGCCAAGTGTTTAGAATTCGAATTCTTTTTTGTTTTACTTGGTGCAAATCCCCTCGTCGTGTACCGTTCTCCTGCTTAGGAGAGTACACATTTTTGCCAAAATCCAAAAATCCAAAAGAGAGAGAGAGAGAGAGAGAGAGAGAGAGAGAAAAGAAAAAAATTCAAAAAGAAAAAATATGTATAACCAAAAATCCAAGAAAATATACAAATACCCAAACCCCAAAAAAATTCACGTTGTGAATATTATTCCTATCCACCACGAATAAAGGGAAGGCGAGAGTTTGCAACAAGTGTTCTACTCCACACCTACTCAACCCCCTTCGTTTTCGAACATGTATGGTATAGGAATTTTCTAGCAATCGTCTTGGCATTCGTGCGATGATATCCTATTTCCAAGCAGTAGAGTCCCTGATACATGATATGCTTCTATTCTTATTCTATTCTCATGCATGCTTGAGCTATATTTCGCCGCTAATTCGAATTGAAACGATATTTGGGTCATTCCTTGGGTATGTGTATATTGAGCTTTATTGCACAATTCAGATAGTTACACCATCTGCTAGCTCCTGACCTCACTCACCCGCGCTTCACCGCGTAGACCCACGACACTTGTATGGACTCATATTCATGGGTTTAGTGATGTGTTTATCGCATGCTAGCTTGGTGTGGCGTGTTTGATTTCGTTGGCTCTGACTGGCGATCTAGGATTTTGCTTTCTTTTTCTGTTTCTTCCTTTCTATTTTTGCCTCAGAGCTCCTACTCTCACTCGTCTTTCTCAAGGAAGAGGAAGGGTTCAGCTTGGAGGATTTTGACGTGCGTTTATATTTTATATAGGGTAAATGACATTAAAATACCCTAACGTTTGGGCCATTTTCACTTATATACCCTATCGTTCATTTTGGTAAACTTTGATACCCAAATCTAAATTTGATGTAGGATTGGAGGAGGAAATATTGTCTGAAGAGGCCTCCAAATACATGCATTCCATCAGTCTTCCTATGTCTGGGATGCACAGTGTTTTCAGCCTCCTCTTCAGACAATATTTCCTCCTCCAATCCTACATCAAATTTAGATTTGGGTATCAAAGTTTACCAAAATGAACGATAGGGTATATAAGTGAAAATGGCCCAAACGTTAGGGTATTTTAATGTCATTTATCCTTTTATATATTCACGCACGTCTTCTCTGTGATTTTCCGTTGTTTTCCGTTGTTTCGTATCCATTCTCGTGTGATTTTTAGTTTTTTTTCACTTTCTTTGTGTTTTTGTGTCATTGCAGGAGATTGCCAGCGCTGGGGACATATAAAGCAAATATCATGAGTCCCCAGAGCAACGGGAGGCGTCGCACGAGAACCTGAGGGCCAAACGTCAAAGCGTATCACTTATCAGCCCTCAACTGATCGGGTGGACAGACCTACCTGATCGGTTCGTGCACGCGTATCCGACCCGATCTGGAGTAGCAGTGAAGAAGATCCCACCCGATCGGTTCAATGATCAGGTGGTGGCCATAGTGTTCTTTGTTTTTGGAGCTGAATTCCAACCGATCGGTTGACTTGTCAACCGATCGGTTCACCTGTAACATTTCTTCACAGCTCAAGACCCAAACGACATCACCCGATTGGTTCAATGATCAAGTGAAGTATCTCAAATGCTGAAGACCGGTTCGACGTTTGTCTCAACCGATCGGTTGATTCTCTAATCGATCGGTTGAACGTTTTACTATATATATAACCCTAGTTTTTCCCAGAACGAGATCCCCACTTTGAGCAGTTTTTAGGGATTTTGGCGGCTGCGAATTTAACTTGATTTGTAAGTTCTCCGATTGCCTTGGCACTCTGATATTGTTTTAATACTATTGTTTGCTCTAGTTCTCTATTGCTTGATCTTAATTTTAATGGCTGAATTTGGTGTTTTTGAATCTCTTGCAATGAATTGTGAGTAGTTTCCTAATCTGGGACGTTGGTGGAACCCCCTTCGTGGGTTCTCCCTAGAACGACCATAGGATTAGGGTTTCGATATGATATATGGATTTAGATGGTTACGTGGGGTGTTTTATTGTCATTGGCGGGAGAAAGACAGCCTCTGACTGTCGGGTCAAGGGGAAATAAAACTGGCGTTTGATCCCCTAGCCACAGCTCACCCCTAGCGTAGACATTGATTCCTAGCACATGGGAACGGCAGGATGAAATGTCGAGAGTAATCGTTGCAAGTTTAGTGCTCCCGGAGTCAGTCGGTGTTAATGGATATGGGAATGCACACTGTCCGAACCCAGGTAGACCTAGCGTATCATCCTGGGCATCGATCGGAATATCGGGCCCATAGGACGCTAGGTATCATTTTAGAGGTAACGTCTCACCACTAAACCCTAGAATCCGATCGTACTCATGTCCGTCGGTCGTAATAGAGAGAACACACGATAGGGTGGAAACCAAAGCCCTGGGTTACTTTTTATATCTTACACCTTTCGTAGTTTCATTTCGTGATAACCCATCTTGCGATAGGTCTAGCTCACCGACCAGGTGATCCGGTTCCTGTTGACAACAAGCACAACACACGCCTCCCCATGTTCGACCCCTAAGCCACACTACAAGACCGTGCACTTGCGGTAATAAATATGTAAATCTGGTATCCCCATTTCGACTACATATTGCCAAATCTAGGGGACGTCAGCTGGCCCTATGAGAGCTTCGATGATGATGACGTCTTCATGTGGTAGTTCAACCCCCTCCAGGTCGTCATCAGAGAAGGAGATGGGGGGTGAGCTACTCTTCTCCGCTTTGCCCATGTATTGACACCCACCATCATAACCTGTCGGGTATAAGTCTTCCTTATCGATGCTGATGTATCGCCCTGTGCCGGCCCGCCGTAGATTACATTCACGTGCATGATCATCTCAGGCACATAGTGGGCCACTTGTTCAACGTCGTGGGTCGACCGGTCATCTCCTAAGGCCGCACCTCCATCACAATCTGGTCTTCCCTGGTCGACGAATCTCGGAAGATGTCCCCTTTGGATCAGTCGCTCTATGTCCTTCTTCATTGTGTAGCACTCATCGGTATCATAGCCATGGTCGCGGTGATATCGACAGTACTTTTGCATGTTTCTTGTAGCGGGCCTTGACCTCATCTCCGAGGGCACATCTTTGAGAAGCCCACTAGTCATGGCCGCCGCCATCACTTCCGCCAGGGGAGCGTTGAGTCTCGTGTAGTTAACCTCATGCGCTCTTTCTTACCCGCCTCTCGGTGTGGGGTTCCTAGGGGCAAGGAACCACCTCAGCGGCCCGGGGCGATCCTGCCCTCGAGGGCCTCCTTGATCATGCCCTCAGGGGCATTCCTGATCGAGCCCTCTGGGGTGGTCTTGGTCACGTCCTTGGGGGCGATCTTCCCGTATCGACCGGTTACTATGCCTCGCTTCAACACGAGGGGCTTTGGCTGGTGCGGCCTCCTTCATTGTCCCCAAGGCTTCCTTACTCAGCATGAACTTCTCAGCCCGAGCGAAGAGGGCATCGAGGTTGGCAGTCGGATCATGTAGCAGTGACTTTAGTAGACTCCTATTTGCCAGCCCCTTCTTGAAGGCCACCATGACGAGCTCATCTCCGTAGCTCGTCACGTTGAGTCTCTCCTCATTGAAGCGATGTAGGAATTTGCAGATGGTCTCCCCCTCCTTCTGGACCACCATAAACAGATAGTCCGATGCCTTCCTCCTTCTTCCCCCTGCCAAGAACTGCTGACAGAACTTGCAGGAAAGGTCGTCGAATGAATCATGGATCAGTCGGACATGCCGTTGTACCTCTCCACAGCCGACTTTTTCAAGGTTGTCTGGAAAGCTCAGCAGAGGAGGGCGTCATGCGCTTCGTGGATCTCCATCACTCCTCGGTATCGCTGCAAATGCTCCAGGGGATCGCCCGAACCATCATATAGTTCAAACTAAGGTAGTTTGAACCTATGGGGTACCAGGATTGAGATCACCCTTCGGGTCAGTGGGTTGGCTTCTTCAGGGTTTGGGGGAGGCGTTGGCGACCTTCAGGAGATATCCCTACCACCTCAGTATTCTCGTTGCTGATTGAAATCACCGGATGAGCCTCCTCGATGCTCAGAGGCATCCTCTCTCGCCCCGAGGGGATCGAGCTTTGTTTGCGGTTCCCTCGCCGTCGATCGTTGCACCTAGGAGCATGGCGCCCTGACCGGGGGGACTTCTGCTACGATGGACGTGCCCTTCTCGTCTCAGGCTTGGAGACCTCCCGCGACGGTGGCTTTCAGCAGCATGACCCGGCCTGGGACTCTCTCGTATAATCAAGGCTGACACATGGGGGACTCATCGGCTCCCTTCCCGAGGCCTCTTCCTCGCGACATCGATGAGTCGACGCTGTCGGACGGTTGCTTCTTCATCCAGTCGCCTTTGATAAGCGGCATCCTCCTCCTCATCGAACTGCTTCTACAAAGCGGTCGCTTCTCCTTCTTCGAACCGCCTTCGCCGTGCTACCGCTTCTTTGTCAAATTGGGGGAGGAGGTCTCGCTTCAAATTGCGGGGTCTGGAGGGGCCTTCTGATGAAGGCGGCCTTGCTTTCCTGGCAGCGACCCAGTCTTCTATCATTTTGGTGAAGTTTTCGAAGCTTTTGTAGACACCGAGGGATGCGTCCTAAATAACAACGACTGACCCCTCAAGGGGTAGATTCATTGGGGGAGTCCTTCTGGGAGATCGGTTCTCCTTGGTCATTGGCATCTTGCCACGATGATCGTTGCGGTGACTGCGTGCGGTGTCTGACATGGGTGTAACCCTAGTTCCCATAGACGGCGCCAATTATTGCGGGTCAAGTCTATCCAACAATATAATTTTTATGAGGGAATCACGCGTACACTGATTACAAGTATGGGGTTGTCTATGAGGCTAGAGCGACTAGGAATGCACTTCGTAGGCGAAGGATTCAAGTCGCATATTGGATGCCGAAGGTCGCCGACTTCTGGTAGCTGAGGCGAGATTCCTGCGAGAACAACAACTCGTCAGAAAGGCTAGGTTGGATGTCAACCCATAGCCTCTCCGATGCTTAAGTTAGTGGGTGAATTTTACAGCGTATGTCAGACTCGCTTGATGATCTTAAAGTAGATCGACTTTGCGTGGTGAGCTTATGAGGAAGACACAGATATATGGAGGATATCTGACCTTGAATATTGGATATGAGTTATAAATTTCAACTAAACAACCCCCTCCTAGGTGGCTAGAGGAAGGTATTTATAGGGTTAAGAGTACACTTGTCGAGTCTGCTTAGCTGGAGCACAAGTGGTGATGCGATAGGTCGGCGAGGGAGTGAGAGATATTTACGCATTAATGGCTGTCAAGTGGTGTCAGAGACATTAATGCATTAATGGGAGACGCGATGGGCGACCATCAGTTCTTGTTCTTAACCTCTGGCATTAATGGGGGTGTAGGTGGCCCTACGTCACACTGTTAGAGATATTTATGCTAAGCTGCCCTTGGGAAGAGCCAAGCTCGGTGTCCGAGCTTGGTGTCTTCGGACTCTCTGGCCGTGCTTCTTGTTGGGAGAGTAGGCGAGCTTCTCCCCTGCTAGGCCGAAGACCTTCCTGCTTGATCAGCTGACGAACCATTTTCTTGATTCTGTTGGCGAGCTTGCCGCTAAGCAAGGCGAGCTTGTTGCTTAGGAAGGCAAGCTTCCATGTATAGGGGCGAGCTTCCCGTTCGGGTCTGTCCTCATTCAGGATGGTGGGACAGCTGTTTGCTTGGGCCTCGATTATAAGGGTCTTTATTTTCTGGGCCGGCCTTAAGGCCGTAACAGAGTAGATTTGTTGTTTAAAAACTTATGTAGGTTCTTTAAAATTAATGGCATATTCTTGTTAAAAAAGCCAAAGCGCTTAGTAAAAAATGTAATCTTGTTGTGAGCAAGGTTGACGGCTAGAAAACCCCTAGCCTCATATATATAATAAAAAATGCGGGTGGATACCCAATACGCCCATCTCATAATACTGTAAGGACTCTGGCTATGGAGAAAACACTAGAAGGAGGGTTGAATAATGTTTAACCAATTTAAAAAGATAGTTACACCAATTTAAATTCCTAACCAACAAATAGTGCGGAATAGAAAATAAATCCAAATTGAAACAAAAGTAAACGCAAGGATGTTTCAAGGGTTCGGATTACCCAAGTCACTTCCCGACTTGTACCCGGTAATCCTACGTCCCTTCCACCAGGTTAACAACCGGATACTCAAGTTAGAACCCTAACTTGAGGTTCCCTTAAACCCCACTTGTAGCAACCCTACTAGTGAAATTGAAACACAATCGATTAACCTTGAATCCCACAACTTGGGAGCAAGCAAACCACTCTCACAACCCAGAGTAAATTCAAATAACGAAAGTCATGAAATATGAAAGCAACACTTACAATCACCTATGTCTTGAAGTAGAACTTGAAGGAGAAGTGTGTTGTGTGTTGGTAGACTCTCTTGGAAGAGAGGAAAGCCCTTTCTCTTGACTGCACCAAATACCTAGAAGATATCTCTTTGGTTCTAGGTTGGAGAGCAAGAGATTGAAGATAGAAATTCTTAGGGCTTTAGGGCTTGAGAGCTTCGATCTTGAGAATGAAAGCTTGAATGAATGAGTAAGTAACTAAGTAACCTCTCAATGGAACAGTAGAGGCTCCTTATATAGGTTTCTCAAAGCCCTCAACCGAAAACAGCAAAAAAAACCCTTTGAAATCCGTGAGAAAAATCTCAACGGACAGAATCTGGACTCGCGACAGTCGACTGTTGACGAAACCACAGTAGATTGCTGCACAGTCAGATATGGTAGGTAAGAATTCATAACGGTAACTTACCATGTGGATAGTCGACTGATGAGGCATAGACAGTCGACTGTTAAACCAACAGGCGACTGTAAATCCTACTACAGGCGACTGACGGTAAGATGGGTAAGTTCAAGAAATCTGGAAAACATCTGGGATAACAGGACAGATGACTGAAAAAGAGAAGACAGTTGATTGTTAATCAGAACATGCGATTGTAATTCCTTCTACAGACGACTGTCAAAACCCTGAGATTTTTCAGAGAGTTGAGTCAACAAATTGGCTCACAGACAGACGACTATTGCATCATTGACAGTCGACTGTTCCAATAGACAGTTGACTGTAACTTCAACAAAAGTCAACTGGCCAGAGTAATTAGAGAAATAGACATTGGGCTATAGATAGACATGCGACTGTTTAACAAAACACAGTCGACTGTTACTTGGACATGCGCATGTGAATCATTCATAAGTCACCTGTAAGAATTAAAACAGAAAAGCCCAAAACTAGACTGTAAAAGTTTGTGCATCACAGGCGACTGTAGAACAAAACACAGTCGATTGTTTTTGAGACATGCGACTGTAAAACGTTCAGCAGTCGACTGTTATAAACACTACATGCACAGTCAAGGTAGAAATGAATTGGAGTCTAAGAAAACTTGATCTAATGAAATTGTAAGACTGAAATGAAGATGTATGTGTGCTCCAACAATGTTCTACTTCTAAGCTACATACTAGAAGAGATATAAGAAAGTTACATTTGACGAACTCTCTCTTCTATCCAATGCATGAGCTTGAAGTCTTCTAGGAGCTTCAATCACCATCTACGATCATCCAATCCATTTCATTTGCCTTCAATGACCTTTGAGTGTCATCCATTACAAGTAGATCTTCATAATAAGCTTAGGCAATGGATTAATTGCAAAATAGCGGATTAGTCACAAGTATTTATGTTTGCTCATCATTAATACCAAGTAGGGAGAAGTCCAATACTCAACATTCTCCCCCTTTTTGATGATGACAAACAAACATAAACAAAAAGATAAATAATTGTGCTTATCAAATACTTACTCTCCCTACATAGATGCCAATCAAGTTAGTCAACATATATTAGGGCATCTATATATCAATTGAAGCAAATGAGTAAGATATGCATGAATGAAATGAAATCATGAAATCTAGGATTTAAAATCCCTATTCATTGTCTCTTACTCCCCTGAATCTAAGGCAACTTCAATCTTAGAGTCAAGTGTTATTAGTATATACTTAGCACATTTCATTATGAATCTATATGTTTATTTCTCTCCCCCTATGGCATTATCCAAAAGGTGGGAGTAAAATAACAACAACAATCGTGCTAAATAAAAACTATCAACATTCAGAGAGTTTAAAGATATATTTAAAAAAACTCATAAAACCACATCATAAATTTATATGAGTAGAGGAATGGTAGTCCAATATCAACATTTGAGATACACTAAGAAAAGCATATAGTCGCAAATCACATCACATGAACAGTATAGCATATATGGAGACAATTTCACATAATTTCACACAGATATGATAATCAATTATGCAATGTGTGAAACAGATGAAGAAACAACAATATCATATATATATATATATATATATATATATATATATATATATATATAGCGATCTTCCGTTGCGAAAAAACCCGTGCGAAAGCCGTGCGAAAACATTTTTTTTATTTTTTTGAAATTTTTTTTTTCAAAATTTTTTTTTTGATGTTTAATCCATACAAGTATATTCCCCAGGAAAAATAATGGGTGAACCCGTTGGGCATTAGAGCACCCATCCACCCGTTACAAATTTAACGGTCTCAAAACATGCGAATTTGATGAAATGCCTTGATCGAAGGCCAAATGACATTATTTCTCAACCATTATTTTTTGAGGGGGGTATAACACCATATAATGAGGGTGGAAAAAAGAATTTTTGAAAAAATAAATTTCAAAAAAAAGATAAAAACATTTTCGCACCGTGCGAAATGTTCTCATTTGAAAATTTTCCTATATATATATATAGCAAAAAATGTACCTAAGAACGTGCGCAGGTAGAATTACATGCGCACACCCCCTCTGTTCGGGGTTTCTAAGTATTTTTTTGAATTTTTTTGTGCAGTAGCTAGATATACTTGTTATGAAGCTCCCCACAAAATTTCAGGTCAATCCGACACCGTTTGAGCCTCCGTTCATCGATTTCAAAAACGTTGCGCAAAACTGTCCAGATTCTGGACAGTTTTGCGCAACGTTTTTGAAATCGATGAACGGAGGCTCAAACGGTGTCGGATTGACCTGAAATTTTGTGGGGAACTTCATAACAAGTATATCTAGCTACAGCAAAAAAAATTCAAAAAAAATACTTAAAAACCCCGAACAGAGGGGGTGTTTGCTGGTATCTCTGCCTGCGCACGTTCTCAGGCACATTTGCCCCCATATATATATATATATATATATATATATATATATATATATATATATATATATATATATGGCAATCTTCGGGTGCGAAAAACCCCGTGCGAAAGCCGTGCGAAATCTTTTTTTTTTATTTTTTTGAAATTTTTTTTTTCAAAAATTCTTTTTTTGATGTTTAATCCATACAAATATATACCACAGGGAAAATAATGGGTGAACCCGTTGGGCATTAGAGCACCCATCCACCCGTTACAAATTTAACGGTCTCAAAACGTGCGAATTTGATGAAATGCTTTGATCGAAGGCCAAATGACATTATTTCTCAACCATTATTTTTTGAGGGGGGTATAACAACATATAATGAGGGTGGAAAAAAGAATTTTTGAAAAAACAAATTTCAAAAAAAAAAAAAACTAAAAACATTTTCGCACGGTGCGAAATGTTCTCACATGAAGATTTTTTTTCTTTTTTTGTTTTTTTTGTTTTGGAAAGTTAGCGTTATATTATATATGAAGGTACATAATACAAAGGGAAGCTGAGAGGAATGTTTTCGTAATAGAGGAAGGAGAGGGCACAAGCGCCGTCACTACCTACTATCAGACCCACAAACCAAGCAGCACCCTTACACATACACCGCCAAAATCAACTAACATAAAAACTTAAGAGGAACCTAACCAGGATCCTTAATATCCCAGTTACCAAAAACTTCAATCTCCTCAGCAGAACTCAGTTCTTGATTGGCCATACTAACTCTGATGTCTGCCGCAAATTCTTCGAATAAGATAGTTTTACATCTTCTCTCGTTTTCAAAGATCCTCCTGTTCCTTTCTCTCCATATGTGCCAAACAAGTGCCGAGAGACAAACTCTAGCAAGGCGGCTTACCCGGCCTTTAACATCAAAATTAGCAAGAAGATATTGGCCTACATCAGGAAGGGAATGGGGGATGTTCCACGGGATCTTGAGCTTCAGCAGGGTACGATGGAGCAAGTACTCAGAGAACTGGCAACCGAAGAAGAGGTGGGCGACGGTTTCTTCCGCATTATCGGCACACATCAAGCAGCGGGAGGAGACCGCGCCCCACACGGCCATCCTGTCCATAGTCAACAGCTTCCCCAATAGCGCTCGAAGAAGTACCAGAGAGAACTTCGGAATATAATTAGGGAACCAAATCAGTTTTTGTAAAGCAAATGTGGGGCTTCTATGCCGAACCCCTTCCCATGCTTGTTTGAATTGGAATGATTCACCAGGCACCCATCTCCATCGATCATTCCCAGATTTCAAAACCACACCGCGCAGCAAGTGCCGGACAGGGTCAATGGAGGGATCAGAGCTCCAATCCGAGACCTCCCAATAGTCCGAAACTGTCAATGAAGCAGCACCCGGGGGAACAAGGTAGCGGCCACAGAGGGAACCCCCCGCCAGCCATGGGTCCATCCAAAACAGGGTGGACTGCCCATTGCGGACCTCGCGTTGGATCAAATTTTGTGATATAGTACGACACCTTAGAAGCCGCTTCCAAGCCCCAGAGTCCGTTGCCGCACCAACAGTAGTGAAGATTCGAGATGGCTGGGCATATTTCCGCCGCAAATAAGAGGCCCAAAGACCATCCGAAGTTATATATCTCCAGAGTTGCCGAACCCCCGCTGCCTTGTTCAGGTCCTCAAGGAGTCGGAGACCTACTCCGCCTTCGGATTTGGGCTTGCAAAGATCCGCCCAAGCCCAAGACTTTGAATTGCCGAAAATGAATCTTCTACAAAGAGAAGAAAGGGACCTCAGGACCGTGCCAGGAACATGAAATACTTGCATCCAAAAGGCGATCATACCATGAATAACCGACTTGACAAGTTCAATACGCCCCGAAATAGATAGCATGGAGGAAGACCACCCACACATCCTTTTTTTGCATTTATCCACCAATCGTTTGTAATTTGTTGAGGTTGGGTATTTCAGAGAGAGTGGTAATCCCAAGTATGTTGTGAGTGAAGAGACTGCTTTGATTCCCAGAAAATCAGCAAGGAAATCTTTTTGTTTTGCCCCCTTGCTGAATAAACCAGAACTCTTGTCCATATTAATTTGAAGACCCGTAAAGAGATAGAATTCATGCAACAAATTCTTGATACCAAGAAACAAACGCTTATTAGCGCGGCAGAAGACCAAGAGATCATCGGCGAATAATAGATGAGAGATAGAACCAGTCCGCCGCAATGGGGTGATTTTCCCAGAAAAGATGGCTTTGTCCATTAGAATAGAGAACGTTTCCATAATCATGACAAAAAGGTATGGGGAAAGTGGATCACCTTGGCGCAGCCCCCTATGGCTACTGAAATGACCACAGGGAGATCCATTCACCAAGACAGAATAAGAGGGGGTAGTGATGCATTCTTTGACCCACGAGATGAAGGTATCAGGAAACCTCAGCTGATGCATGATGTAGAAAATGAAGTCACGATTTACACTGTCAAACGCCTTCTTGAGGTCCAACTTCAAGCAAGCTCTCCCGCCCATTGTGTTATTAAAATCTCTAATCTGTTCATGGGCAATAAGCACACTGTCAGATAGAAGTCTTCCTTTGAGGAAAGCAGCCTGGTTTGGAGATATCAATTCATGGATCACAACTCTTAACCTGTTACAGATAATCTTACTGATGAATTTATAAAGCACATTGCAGCATGCAATAGGCCTATAGTCACCCAGGCCTGCTGCATTAGAACTCTTGGGTACGAGGGTAAGAAAGGTGTGATTGACCTGCCTGAGAAGACAACCAGATTTGAAGAAGGATTTGATAGCACAAGTAACATCCTCCCCCACCAGATCCCAATTCCTCTGATAGAAAAACCCATTATAGCCATCTGGGCAAGGGGCCTTATCGGGCCCAATTTGGAAGACAGCGGACTTAATCTCCTCCGAAGTGACACTTCTGATAAGCCAAGAGGCGGATTCCTGCGTCAAGATACGCTTAGGAGACAGCCTGGGGAAAGAGGTCTCATAAGAAGTCTGGTTATAAAGGTCTATATAGTAAGCTGGGGCGGAATCCCTCAAATCAGCATTAACTGAGTTTTGTCTTCCATTCAGATCAACAAGATGATTTAATTTATTGCGGCACATTCTGGCTTTCATAGCATGGTAAAAAAACTTCGTATTCCTGTCCCCTAGGGACAGCCATTCCTGCCTGCTTTTTTGCCTGATCATGTCTTCCTCCAGCTTGAGCGCTTTAAACAATTCTGTAGCTAGGAGAGCCTCTTTCTCTTGGAGTGACCGGTTGGTATTGATAGTTGGATCCGAACGGATGGCCAAAAGTTTACTTCGACAATTTTCAACAACTTTCCCAGCATGATAGTCAGAAGCCCAAGCTCTAAGAATAGGCTTAAGAACTCGCAGTTTGTGCACAAGGCGAAACATTGGAGTGCCCTCCACATTCGCATTCCAGCAAGCAGAGATGATGTCTTTGTAACCTGGGCAATGAAACCAGTAATTAAAGGTTTTGAAGGGCTTAGGCTCGGAAGGTACCTGACTGTGGAGATGGACGGCCATAGGAGAATGATCACTGGAGGAGGACTCCATATACATAGCAAAAGAATCAGGAAGTTTGTCGAACCAGGCAGCGTTACCAAATACTCGATCTAGTTGAGCAGAGATCCTGTCATTCCCTACTCGGTTGTTACACCAGCTTAATCTGTTTCCAGTACTCCTCATCTCCTGTAACGAGCACCTATTGACACAGTCATAGAAATCCCGAACCAACTTCTCCTCCAGCTTCCTACCCCCCAACTTATCGCGGGTATAAAGGACACAATTGAAATCCCCCCCACCAACCAAGGGAGAGAGTTCAACCTGCCATTGTCAGCATCAAGACAACTCCATAGCTCTTCCCTCTCCCTCATAGAATTGCGTCCATAAACTCCAGTGATGACACAAGAGAACCCCCCCATATTGGTACAAGTCACGGAAATATGTTGATCAGATCTGGCCAGTGGGGAGACCCTCCAGACAGTGGGATCAAACCCCATGATAATGCGACCACCTCCCACCAGGTCAAAGTTGTTAACAGATATCCAACCTTTTGGCAAAACAAATTTATCTATCTTACTAGGTATCCTCAGCTTAGTCTCAACCAGAACAATAACAGTAGAGCTGAGCTTGTGTAAAAAATAACGCAGGTCCCTCCTCCTCCCCAAACTGTTAAGCCCACGGGTGTTCCAGAAGAGAACAGTCATTAATCAACGATAGATTTGCGTGCCTGGCAAACGTTCACCTGCAGGCGGGCACTTTTCCTGGAGGCTGTAGGAGGGTCCATCTTTGTCTTTGCTCCTTTGGTGATAGTGGAAGTAGAAAGCTCAGCAATATCAGCATCCCACTCAGGGTTGTCCACCGCAATTTGCACTGGCACGCTATCAAAATCCGTAGGAGGGTCTTCATCAAGCAAGGATGGGAGTGGTCTGGTGCAACTAGTCCCCTTCTTAAGCTCAGAATTAATTACCTGCACTTGTGAGGAGCTCCCAGGAGCTGTGAACAAATACTGCGGAGGGATTAAGGTCGCCGGAGAACAAACCTCTACATTGTCAATCGGAGAATGGAAGTGCCCCTGTGAATAATCAATCGCATGGCCTTCCAAATTGACCATCTCAGGGCAACCCAGCGAAACAGAGGCTGCGCTTGCCGTGGAACCACGCATCATAGCACTGCCACTATCCTGCATGAGAGGCATATTCCTAGCAACTTCAGCGCTGTCAGCTTGTTGTGCCAATGTATTCTCAGCGATCTTACCCGACTCAACCCCCTCCGCCCTCGGGCCATCCAGTGCAACATCAGCCATATGCGGCACATGTTCTATATCATTTCTCATCTCCTCATTATCCCTCATTTCACCTCCAGAGGCCAAGGCCTTGTTTACCCCCTCAGGAGCAGTAATTATTTGGTCACCCACATCCATGGCCTTGGTCGCAGTGGAGGCTAGATGGATTGAAGGGGGCTCTTTTGCAGCGGGGCATTGGGCAGTTGAATGGCCGAAGCAAATGCACTTGTTACACCTGGGAGGTTCCCCTTCGATTTTCACATCAATAGAAATGGTAGGCCCATCTTCTGTACCAACTAAAACGACCTTGGGAGTAGGGTCCTTCGCATGAACTTCGACAAGACATCGGGCATAGGAGATTCGCTCTTTCTTAGCAGTCAATTTATCCAAACAAATTGGCCTACCAATCACAGAGGCAATAGAATTGAAAATTTCAAGAGTCCACATACCGAGGGGGACGCCGTGTAGCTGGATCCATACTGGAACAGACGACAGGATATCTCGCTCAAGCTTGAGGGCAGAGCTCCATCGTTGTAGCACCACTAACCTCCCATCAAACATCCAGGGGCCACCATGCAGTATTTTCTCACAATCTCCTTCGTCATCAAATTTAAAGCAAAAGAACCCATTTTCACGACTATAGATTTTCAGGCCGTTTTTGATTTTCCATAGCCGCTCAACCCAAGCACACATCTGCCCATAGAATGGCACATCCCCCAACACATAGCCGACGAGAGTATGTTTCCATTGCTCAGCTCCCCTGGCCAACGCCGATTTAGCAACCACCGCCATGACCGTGCCATCATCCTTGGCAAGGGGAGGCACATAGGACATGCCAGTATCAAGATCATATTGCCGGATGTTGGTGCAAATATCAGCCCAAGATTGCTTCTGCCCATTAGCATCAAGTTTGAAATTCAACATGGGTCGATTAGGCCTTCTATCGAGCAGATGATGGGCACCAGGCCTATTCAAAATCGCAGGACGACCGGATTGGTCTCGCAGTGGTTGACGGCTAAGGGGTGGCCTTCCACTGGCAAGACGAGAAGGCCCCGCCTTGACCGCTGTTCCTGTGCCACCCACTCTCAAGCCCTTCCCCTTCTTGTAACGCCCCGCCACCGTAACCCAGCCGCCATCGCCAACATCTGTACCAGTCGCTAAGATCCCTTCGGAGCCTTCTTTTGTAGCCGCCCGCAAGACATCCTTGCCGGTGGATGATTGGCCAATAGTAGCCCTTGGAGGACGCCGTGGATCACCTGGGTCATCTCCCGCCGTCGACATCTTTCAAATATATATCCACATGAAGATTTACATATATATATATATATATATATATATATATATATATATATATATATATATATATATATATATATATATATATATATATATATATATATAGAGGTGTGATCAAATGACCCCCAAAAATAACCCCCAAAAATGACCCCCTATAAAAAATCCTATGCCCCCCATTTTTTCGGAATATCCGAACCGTTCATCTTGATCTCCACCCTCTAAATACCCGACCCACCAATTTTCAACCCGATCGCATGTGTTTTGCCTGTTCATCCATCCGACCCAAATTTAACGGTTTCGCATGAACAGAACTTTTGCGAATGGTTGATGAACGGGCAAAACACATGTGATTGGGTTGAAAATTGGTGGGTCGGTTATTTAGAGGGTGGAGATCAAGATGAGTGGTTCGGATCTTCCGAAAAAATGGGGGGCATATGATTTTTTATAGGGGGTCATTTTTGGGGGTTATTTTTGGGGATCATTTGATCCCACCTCATATATATATATTTTTTTGCAAGATAAGTTAGTAGGTATATTAATGAAAAAAAGTTACAAGGTGGTTGATCACATCTTACAGGCTCTATGACTAGGGGAGAGGACACAAGCGTCGTCACCCTAGATCATATTGCCTAGTAATCATGATCAGTACCACAGAACCAGTATGTTACAATACATATACATCAATCCAACACCTCTCAATCAATCCAACACCTCATACACACACACACACACACACACACACACACACACACACACACACACACACACACACACACACACACACACTTTCTACCAGGATTCACACAAGTGTATATTAAACACAACAGGCTCCAGTTTACAAGAACTAAAAAATAAAAAAGGAAGAAAGAAAGAAAGAAAGCTTCAGGAAAAGATACAAGTGTTTAACACTTAGAGAGGTTGGTAAGAAGGTTGATGCTGAGGAAGAAGCCTTCGGCATCCTTTTATAGCTGTGAGGGCTTCTTACGAGTGATCCTTAATGACAGCTGGCAGATGAGTATGAAGTCCTCTCGCCAAATAGTGAAGATGCTTCAATAATTTGAGTTGAAGCGACATAAAGTTGCTGCCACAGTAGACGATTCGTCTTTTTATGGCTGCGTAAGAATCTTCACTGTGCCTTTTGCGACTCTTCTTCGTCTTCATATGAGATTAGTCGCTATTGATGAATAGTGCTCTTCCACTAAGAGCGGCTCCCCGAGGCTCAACTCAAAGTAAGTAAGACAGGTGTCGGGTACTCCGTGGGCCCCATCACGCACCGAATCTTCCTTTCTTTGATCTGCTCCTTTTGTTGGGAAAAGTCTCTAATCTTATCTCCAGAGGTGGCAGAAGAGATATATCTCCACAGAAGTATAACTTTTATAAAAGGTAAAATAATTTACCGAAAGGAGTATAACTCTTATAATTCCTCGATACCTTTACCTTTAGTATCTTTGGAATTCATAACTATATCCCAAATATCTGCATAATCATTGGGATCTTGTGCATCTGGGTAAGATATATCTATACCCGGAGTACTCTTTGTAGTGGTCTGAGTATGAGTACTCATAGTATCACTATTGTCGAAGACCTCAAAAAATTGTCTTTTCATATAATCAAGACATTTTTGCTGAATCTCAGCATCAGTAGCCAGAGGGTATTTCCTCCTAATGGATTTAGCCAATTTGGCCATTGGATTCTCGCTACGAATCTCCTCGGATAAGGGATTATCAAGGATAGTAGAATTTCTTTTAATAATCTCCTTGATTTGTTGGCATATTTCTTGGACAATAATACATGTCCACCAACGAGAGTGATAATGCTTTCTAAGCGTAGGGAGATGAAGATCATCCCAAGCAGCTTCAAGAGACCAATTCCAAATCCATGGAATTTCAGTTTCAATAAAGAAATAGGCCATACATAGCCCATCGTGAAGCTCATCTTCATTCATCTTCTGAATGGTCGGGTGAGATTCCACCCAAGGATTGTATAAATCCAAAATTGGTTTTGGTAATATTTCTAAGTCAGCACCATACCGACTCCACCAATGGTAAAACCAATTAGGAAGGCCCTTATAAAGAGCTTCAGGACATAGTTTTATAAACCATGTATGTTTACCCCTTTGATTCTGGTAGATAAACATATTATAAAACGCCTCTTTATAATCCCAATAATTGAATTTATAAATTTCTTTATTGGGGGTCTTAACCAATGGGAATTCCATATTAGGATGCATTGCCCATTGAGAAGGAAGTATAACTTCTTTAATATACATTTACTAAAGTTTGGAGGAACCAAATGGTTGTCATTGCTCCAAAAATGAGTAATATCCATACCCTTCTGGGTAAGTATCGTTTTCATCCATGCTCTAGGCTTTAAGGATAGAGTAGGATAGTATGTTGAGTCTAAATACTTAGACCGAAGTCTCTCAACATCTTTCATCATAGGAATATCCTCTTGTTCTATATAAAGAACAGTATCAGAAATTGTTTTAGAAAACCAATCTGTATCCTTTTTGGTAACCTCAGAGTATGACTCTGGTATTTTTTTTCAGGATCATTAAGATCCTCTATTCCCTTTGAAGAAGATGAAGAGGGAATATTCTTGTTACCTTTCTTGGAGATAGTCCTCCAGGAATTAGGATGGTTTGAAGTATAACTTCGTCCACCACCAGTACTGGTCCTTCCTCCCCCTCGAGAAGAGGGTCGACCACGATTCATTGCCACCCTGCACATAAAAGAAGAGTGAAACAAAAATTTAATCAGGGTTATAAACCCGAAGATGTTTTTCTTTAAGAATGTTTTTAACTTCGTTTAATAAACGAGTCTGAGGATCAGTTATAAACTGAAATAGTACTTCTTTACCATTATAAGTGGCATGAATACCATTTGTGTCGACTTTCTGCATAGGCATAATTTTATGCAAAAAAGGTGTTCCTAAAATGATATGTTGTGAAAGATTCTTCACAAGAACACATGGTATAGGAATGCATGTATCCTGGACACATATCTGAGCTGAAGAAAATTTAAATTGTATATCAAGTTGGTTGCCTCCTGCACCACTCAAAGATTGCGTGGTTGGCTCAAAGAATTGTGAGGGTATAATTCCTTCACGAATGCAGTTAAGATCTGCACCACTATCAACCAGAGCTATAAGATCTGGGATAACAATCTGTTTGGATATAACCAAGGTTACCTTGATATACCATTTCTGAGATGTTACTTGTTGTAACAAATTCAGAAATTCATCCTTTTGGGATGCCTCAGCATTATGAATGCTTGATGAATCATGTTGAGGAATGTCTTCTTCCTCAAATCTGGAAAGAATGTAAGTAGTCTCTTTTTTAAGAAGTATAACTTCTTGTTTCAGGGTTTGGATCTCCTTATTGAGATCAGAGAGTGATAACACTGTAGAAGTATTATCCTGCCTTCTCTTCATAACTTCAGACATACGATAAACGTTGTCTATCTTTGGCTTATCTTTTTTGTCATTCTGATTAGTACATAAGCCAAGAAGTTTGTGCTTCAAATCTGAAGGAAGATCTTCAGATAATATTTTAGAGATTAACTCCTCACTAGAAGTGATGACATTTATAGATAAACCATTCATGTCAATAATAGCTTTCCAATAAGCTGTTTTATCATTCGTCTGACAAGTATTACTTGTACATTGACAATCGTTATCAGAAGATGAATAATCTTCTTCGTCCGATCCTTCAGTATCACTATGGATCATGATCTTAAGAAGAGTCTTTTTAAGACCTTCATCCTCAATTTCTTTAATCTTCTTCTTAGTATAACAGGAAGAAGCGTAATGGCCAATTTGACCACATTTGTAACATTTAATGTTACTGGCATCCTTCTTAGAAGGTTTGGTCTTTCTTTTAGCAAAATCTCTTTCAGAGTCTCTGGTTTTAAAGAATTTCTTTTTCTTGGAAGAAATATGATTCTTCTTACTGGATTTATAATCCTCCTTGACACGTTTTCCGTTATCAGTGACATAAGGTTGGTCAAAAGCAAACTGATGGCAAAATTCGCCAAGTTCTTTTTTACCTGTAAGTCTATAAGACTTCAGTTGATGCCTTAGCTTCATGTCATTACATAAAGCTAAACCTTCTTTAATACAGGCGTCGATAAGAGTTCCGTAAGTAAATTGATCATAAGGAATAATTCCTCCATTTTTAACTTTAAGTTGATTACGAACTCTTTCAGCAAATAACTTTGGTAGTCCATCAATAAACTTGGACTTCCAATGTGTGCTATTAGCATCACTAAGATTCATTACTCTACTTAAGAATGTATCTTTGTACCATCTGAAATGGGTTAAAGAGGGACACCTCAAGTTTTGTAACAAAGTTCTAATTCTTTCACCATGGTCTGTAAAAGCACCGGTGAAGTGATTGGTTATAGCCAATATTAATGTGTACACAGCATCTCCCTTTTGTGTACTGACGTGCGTCTATATTTCATATATTCACGCACGTTTTCTTTTGTGTTTCTCCGTGTTTTCCGCCGTCTCTTGTTCGTTTTCGTATGTTTTCCCGTTTTCTTTCACTTTTCTTTGTTTGTCCATGATTGCAGGAGTTCGACCACGTAGGGGACCTTTTACGATGATATCCCAAGTCCCCGGAGCAACGGGAGAAGTCACGCATGATCCAGGGGGTCAAAACGGCGAAGTACTCATCTTTCTGCCCCTCACCCGGTCGGTTGGTCATCTCCAACCGATCGGGTGATGCACGCGTGCACCAACCGACCGCTATCGCAGCTCACGAAGAAGTCACCCGACCGGTTCACAGACCGGTTCTGCGGGCGGCTGTTCTCTGTCTTTTCGAGCAGAATTCCAACCGATCGGGTGACTCTCACCCGATCGGTTCATCTGTAGCTGAGAAAAAGAGCTGAAGACACGGGCGTCGAACCGACCGGTTCACCCGACTCCTCCAAGATCCAACCGGTCGCTCAAGAACTCACCCGATCGGTTCATGAGATTGGGTGAAAACTCGCCGTTTTCTGTGATTTATCTGTAACGGATCAACCGATCGGTTGACTTGTCACCCGATCGGTTGATCCGAAAATCTATATATAGGACCCCTAGGGTTCCAGAAACGAGAGAGTTGTATTTTTTTACTGTTTTATTTCCTTGTGACGGCTGTAATTGTTACTCTCAAGTAAGTTTTCAGATCTTTCTAATTTTTTAGTATTGTCTTTACTACTCCTCTACTTCCGCATTACAATTGTCGGATTATGATTCTAACGGTTAAATTTCATTTAGATTGCTTTTTCATGAATTTTTGTGAGTAGTTCCCAAATCTGGGATTTTGGTGGAAACCCCTTCGGGGGCTCTTCCCGATGCGTCCATAGGGTTAGGAAATCGATAGGGAGTAGGAATCTAACGGTTACGCGGGGTGTTTCATTGTCATCGGCGGGAAAAAGACCGCCTTTGACCGTCGGGCCAAGGGGGAATAAACTTGGCGGTTGACTCCCTAGCCAAAGCTCACGCCTTTAGCGTAGACGCCGAATCCTAGCACGCGGGAGCGGCAGGATGAGACGTCGGGAGATATCGTTGCGGACTTAGTGCTTCCGGGATCGATCAGTGTTTATGGACACGGGAGTGCCCACTGATCGAATCCGGGAAGTCCGGTGTATCATCCTGGGCACCGACCGGAATATCGGGCCCATGGGACGCCGGTACCACTTTCAGAGGCAACGTCTCACCATTAGACCCTAATCCCGATCGCTATCCATACCCGTAGGCCGTAGCAGCGAGAGTCTCTCGTCGGGTCGGAAACCAAATTCCCGGGTTTACTTTCTTTTTGTTCATACGCTTTCATTTCCTTTCGTGACAACCAACCACCGATTCGGGCTAGCTCGCCCCTCGGGGTGATTTAGGTCCTACCTGACCCAAGCACAACCTCGCCTCCCTGAGTTCGATATTCCCGCACCCTACACTAACCGTGAAACTTGCGGTAAACGACACCGCGCCGCCGCGCACATCACGCGGGGCGCCGGTCAAGTTTATGGCGCCGTTGCCGGGGAGGCAACGTGCTTGATATCTTAGGATCTCTTGAACCTTGTGTCTAGCTCACATCCCTACCTCGCGATAATTTTCGCATTCTTGTTTTTCTTTTTCTTATTTGTTTTTCTTATTTTTATTTCTTATTTTATCTGTTTCTTTCCCACTTGTCGCTTCACGGGTGTCTGTTGTTTTTCATGCGCAGGAGTTCAAGGAGTCTTGACGACTTGATCCCCCTCAATCCAGAGATTAACGCCACCCTTTGGCGTTTGGCCGTCGAGAAGCGAAGAAGGGAAGATCCCGAATCCATGGAGGAGAACACCCCACCTCACAAGTCTCTGCTGGAGTACTCGATGCCATCCATCGAGTCGACTTCTGCCATCCGATCTCCAGCTATTGCGGCCCAAAGCTTTGAGCTGAAGCCGTCTCTAGTGACATGGATCCAGCAGGACCAGTTTGCGGGTGCGCCCATGGAGAGCCCGATAGAGCACTTGGACTCCTTCTTGGAGAAGTGTGACACCTTCAGAATTAATGGTGTCACTACAGAGGCTATCCGTCTGAAGCTGTTCCCTTTCTATTTGCGGGACAAGGCCAAGCAGTGGTTAAGGGGGAAGGACCCCAATACTTTCAACACCTGGGAGAAACTCTCCAATGCTTTTCTGACGAAGTTCTTTCCTCCGGGGAAGACCATGAAGTTGAGGAGTGAGATCTCCTCCTTCTCCCAGGCCATCCACGAGTCCTTGCATGAGGCTTGGACGAGATATAAAGAGATGCAAAGAAGATGCCCTCATCATGAGCTTCCGAAGTGGCAGATTATCAATCTGTTCTACAATGGGCTGAGGGATGACCTTAAATCTTCTATGGACGCCGCGGCTGGGGGTTCCTTCATGTCCCGAAGCGAGGAAGATGCCGAGAATATTCTGGAAAACATGGCATCAAACAATGAGCGGTGGTGTGACGAGAGAGCCACACCAAGAACTGGGGGTATACACAGAGTCGAGGACGTCGACAAACTTTCGAGCAAGTTTGACTTGCTTTCGACCCAGATCTCCGCACTGATGGTTGGAGCCGGTAGAGCCGGTACACAGCAAGTTTCTGCAGTAGAGTCCGAATTCCTTGGGGAATTCGACGGTGGTGACATCTCACCATCGTTGGATCAGGCGAGCGCACTATTTTACAACCCCACGGGGAATGCGCCATATTCGCCAAGGACAAATTCCAACCCGGCCTACTCTCCCAACAACCGGAACCACCCGAATTTCAGTTACCGGCCACCATTTCAGCCCTCGCCGCCTCAGCAGCCGCAGCAACAAATCTATCAGCCGGCTAGACCACCGCAGAATCAGGGTCAGCTGCAACCATTTCAGCAGCAACCTCAGCAACAAACGTACGCTCCTAGGAATCAGCAGCCGTTCCAGCAGCAGCAGTATGGCCAGCAGAGGGCCGTCTCTCCGGTTGAGTCTCTCTTGACTCAATATATTACCAACCAGGAGAGATTCAACCAAAAGATGGAAATGGGTCAGCGGACCCTCACGGACCAAGTAACCCAGCTGGGGTTACAGGTGGCGAACCTCGCAAGGTCACAAAACCAATTGCCGCCACAACCGGAGGTGAACCCTCGAGGAGCAACACAAACATCGGCACTCGTGCACGAGCACGCGAATGTGTCCGCTATCATTCTGAGAAGCGGGACACAAATTCCTACTAGAGTGCCCCCTAGCAACCCGGAAGCACCATTGGTCGTTGAGAGACCGACTGAAAAATTAAACGACATCGGTGCTTCGTCATCAAATCCCACGACTCCGGAGGGAGTGTCCGAAGAAGAGAAGAAGAAGGAGGAGGAGAGCCCAAAAGTTTACAAACCCGTTGTGCCATTTCCCCAACGGTTGGCTCAAGCAAAAATTGATGAGAAATATGGGAAGTTCTTCGCCATGGTCAAGGACCTAAGCCTGCAAATCCCCTTCTTGGAGGCAATTGAGACAATCCCCTCCTATGCAAAATTCTTGAAAGATTTGGTGACGAAAGGGTCGAGAAAAGAGAAAGTGGTGCTGACGGCAGAATGTAGCGCTCTTATCCAGAGGGATAACCCGCCAAAGCTCAAGGACCCGGGGAGCTTCTCTATCCCTTGCACGATCAGGGATGTGAAGATTAATCGTGCACTCGTCGATCTAGGAGCGAGTGTTAGCTTGATGCCCTTGTCAATGTATAGAAGGATAGGAATGGGTGATTTGGAGCCCACCGGGATGACCCTACAACTAGCTGACCGGTCGGTCAAATATCCGGTGGGAATTGTTGATGATCTTCCCGTGAATGTGAGAGGGGTGCATGTGCCTGTGGACTTTGTAGTCATGGACATGCCCGAAGACGCACACACCCCCATCATCCTGGGACGGCCTTTCATGGCCACTGCTGGCGTTCTTATAGATGTGAAGAACGGAAAACTCTCCTTGAACGTCAGCGGAGAGAAAGTTGAGTTTGACCTGGGACTATCCATGAAGCACCCCGACCCTCCTGATGACCTCCGGTGTAATCTGCTTGAGATAGAAGAAGAAAAAGCTGTAGAGGAGAACTCCTGGGAGATTCTCCTGAGAAACCCCCCCGATGAATTGGGGAATTCTGAAGATGAAGAAGGCCCCGAAGACGAAGAAGCTTTTGGAAAACCAAGTGCAGCGAGAACGACCCCTCCCGGGTTTCCCAAGTTTCCTCCTGTGAAGAGAACGGGGAAAGAGCTCACGGACCTCACTAAAGACGAGGTCCGAATCCTGAAGAAGATGGCGGGAAGCGCCAACACCAAGGAAAAGCCCCCGGATCTCAAGAACAAAGGGAGGGTGGTCGAGCAAGTATTTTTCCAGCCGCTGACTACCCCGAGCGCCTTCAGCTCCAACAAGGAAGAGATGCCTAAGTTTGGGCATCACCCGTATCAGCCACCATGAGCATCTCTTGCGGGCATCGAGCCAACGACGTTAAACAAGTGCGCTTCATGGGAGGCAACCCATGTTCTAAACTTTTTCTCTAATTTTTAGCATTATTTTTTACTTTACTTTATCTATTTCTATAAATAAAGTCAGCCGCGGGAACATCCGTTAGGGGACTTAATCAAATTTCTTGGTTTTTGCAGGAAACAAGCCCCAACCGATCGGGTGATAACTCACCCGATCGGTTGGGATGTATCAGATACATGCCGAGATCTGTCCCGAGTGAACCGATCGGTTGAGTAATGAAGAGACCGGTTGACCTGACCGGGTGAGAAGCCCTAAGTTCTCGGGAAATTTAGTGGAGCGGCCAACCGATCGGTTGACAAGTCAACCGATCGGTTCGCCTGTAGCATTTCTTCGGCAAGATTTTCGACCCAACCGTCAACCGACCGGGTGACAAGTCACCCGATCGGTTCGACTTAAAACCCTATAAATACCCGCCGACACCCGCTCGTTTCCGCCCTCGCCCGATCGCAATTCTCGCCGTCGTTTCGTCTCCCCCTCTTCTCCAACAACCGATCCCCACTCCCCCACATCCCCTACTCCTCCATCACTCCCACTCTCCACCTCCTTCATCAACCCCTCCATCATCTCCACCCTCTCTTTCTTCCCATTCCGAGATTTTGACCTAATTTTCCCCCAAACTACCCCCATTTCGAAAATTATTGCCGAAGGAGTTCGCCGCGGCTCCACGCTACTCTCGCTGAACAGTGTGGGGCATCAACGAGCAAGCTCCGCCACTCCGCTTGGGTAAACTCGCTCCTAAGCTTATTTTATACATTTGCCCTATTTATTGTGCTTGCTCGTTTGCTTGTGTTGGTGTGCATCCATGATTTTTGCACTAATTCTTGCCCGCACACACACATGGCTAAAGATAAGGATAAGGGGAAGGGTATCATGAGGGAAGAGGAGCCGTCTCGGAAGAGACGAAAACAAACACGCCCCCCTTCCCGTACACGAGCACTTACACTTGGCCCTCCTCCACCTGTTATTCCCCCTGTGGACCCAATGTTGGGCCCACACGGGTATATTTTTCGGAACCAGGAGCACAAAGACTTTTACCGTAGGCTTGATGCTCGAGGGCATCTATCCACGAAGTTCCCGCACGCACGTACACTTGTCGATCTCGGTGTCTTCACCGAGGACGAATCTCTTTTCGCTAACTTGGGGTGGTTAGCCTTTCTTAATACACATGCCATATCCTACCCGGCCCTCACACTCGAATTCCTCTCTACACTTATCTGGGAGTCCGGGTCGATCATTAGATTCAGGGTGCGTAACCGTAGTGTCACCACAAATCTAAATACGATTAATGATATATTTGGTTTCCCCAATCTCGGGGATGATGCCATCCGACACTACGGGTACACGCCCGAGTTTGATGTCGATCAATTCTGGTTCCGCCTCACGCTGATCCGCGACTACCCCCGAGGAAGGGCCAAGGCCTCCTCCATCATTCATCCCGTGTTTAGATTGGCCCATAGGATCATTTCATCCGCATTCTTTCCTAGGGACGAGTCTGGTACTGTGACTATCCCTGACCTTTTTATCCTGTGGGCCATGACTTTTCCTTATGTCCGGGATGATGATGGAGTCAGCTTCAGAGCCCCTACCGTCCCCATCCATAGTAGCGATTGGCTTGTTTACAAGCTACTCGAGATCAGCCGGGCCGGGAAGGGGAAGTTCTGTTGTGGGGGCATCATCACGATCATATGCTCTCACGCCCAATTCAATATCACCATCCCTAATAATCTTCCAGCTGCCGCAGGACCCTCACATCTCGATATTGATGTCCTGCGACACATCCACATGATCAAGCCCCGCTCGGATGGCCGCTTCATATTTCATTATGGCCACCCCCCAGCCCCTTACACCATTCTGCCCAACCCCGCTCGCATGACCCTTGCTCTCGTGGGAGATTGGACTTTCCCTCCTGATCCCGATTTCTTAGCTGGGTTGAATCTTCCTTTCTTTCCCGCAGACGCCCGCAGATCACCGTCCCCTGCCGCCCACTTAGGCGAGCAGGATATCCCTGCGTCTGTGGGAGATTTAGGGGCTGGCCCGAGTCGTCCCGTTTCTACTCCGGGACCGATCACGTCTGAGCACCTCCTTGCGGCCATTTCTGGCCTTGTCTCCTGTGCTGGCATGACCACTGCCGCCAGCACCTCTTCGACCTTACCTGGCGGTACCACCTCTGCCTCGCGTTAGTCTACGTCTTTTGGTCGCCGTCAGGTATCTGCCCGTCTAGGACTTGAGAGGGATGTCGCCGCGCTTCGTGAGCTCGCCATGTCCTCTGTTTCCTCGGACCCATCACCATCCTCCTTTCTTACTCACCCACGTTTCCTCACACTTGAGAGGAATGTGGCCGCCATTCTCCGCCTTCTTACTCATATCCACGGACCGCCTCCACCTTCACCACCTCCACCTTCACCACCCAGGCGATCTTCTCCTCCACCCTCCCACACTTCTCCACTTCCATCACCCCCCTCACCACATTCTTCTCCTCCCTCTTCACATCCCATCCCGGCATCCACTTCACCCCTCCCGACCACTTCCACCGCACTCACGCTACCTCCATCCTCCTCCGTCACTCCATACGTGCGCCGGAGGAAATTACCGGTACGCTCCAGATCCCTCCCACCACCTCCCACTACCGTCACCTCCACATCCACCTCCTCCATTTCTATTCCTCTCACCACAGCCTTGATCGCCTTCCTACCACCACCACCCACCACCACAGACACTCCTCCCATAGTTCACACCACCACTGCCCCTATACCCTCACCTCATTCCCCACTTCTCCGCACACCCCCTGCCTCCCCCGACCACCCATCCCCGCCCTCTTCCGAGGATGACGAGGACTCACCTTCTGCTGCTTTCTGATTTCCCCTCTTTTTGTTTTTGACTCCCCCTTGCACTTATCTGGATTTCATTGATCATATCATTTCGCTAGCACTTTCTGGTCTAGCTTGGGGGACGTCTGTTTTGGTGTGCTGTCGTGTTTTGTTTGTTTTTCTCATTTTTGTGTGTGTGCTTGTTTTTCACTTTTTGAGTGTCGTGTCGTGTGATTTTATCTTTACTTTTCTTTTCGTATTGTTTGATTTTGTTCTCAATTTTTCTCTCTTTTTCATTTTCATCTATGTTTTTTCCTGGTTTTCATTTCTTTTCGTGTCTGTGCGTATTTCCCCCCCATTTTCATTGCCCTCCCGTACTCACTCTTATTGCATTGAGGGCAATGCAAGTTTCAGCTTGGGGGAGTCGCACTTCGTGCGTCATTTGTGTTGTTTTTCTACGTTATTTGAGTCATTTTCCATCGTGTTTTTCTTTTTTCTTTTTTCCTTCTTTCTTTAGCTCTTTCTCCTAGAAATGAATCCTATGATGAATCGCCACAAAATCACACACACCTAGCATTGCATCGATAATCACACTCACTAACCCTAGGATTTCGAGTCCTCTTGCATTTCACGCTTCGTGGGTCCACTTAGCTTTTTGTGAGTCGTGTGTCGTGACTAGCAATTGGTGTGCTTCTGCCTTGTGATTTTACTTTATATACCTGTCCAGGAATGACCCCTAGATTATCATGCTCCGATATTGAATATGCGGTATTTGCTTCTATATGCATGCTATATATATATCGTATACTTCATTTCACATGCGTCGGGATTCCACAACTAAGGACTAGGATAACCCAATTAGCCTGAGCTCTATTTAGCGAAAATAGTTCCCTTTGCCCAAGTGTTTAGATTTCGACTTCTTTTTGTTTTACTTGGTGCAAATCCCCTCGTCGTGTACCGTTCTCCCACTTGGGAGAGTACATAAGTGTATAGCCAAAAACCCAAAAATCCAAAAAAATGGGAGAAAAGAAATGAAAAAACCCAAAAAGAAAAGAAAAAAATTGTATAGCCAACAAGCCAAAAAAATATGCAAATACCCAAAACCCAAAAAAAATTCCCGTGTGAATATTTTCATACTTGCCAAGAATAAAGGGAAGGCGAGAATTTGCACCGAGTGTTCTTCTCCACATCATCTCAACCCCCGTCGTTATCAAAGACACTTGGCTTAGGAGCTATTTAGCTAGTATCTAGGCTATAGTGGCGTGATTTCCTTAACCCTAGTTGTGGAGTCCCCGATGCATGATACGCTCCTATTCTCTCTATTCTCATGCATGCTCGAACTTATATTCGCCGCTTAATTCAATTCGATTCGATATTTGGGTCATATCTTGGATTTGTGTATATCGAGCCTCGTAGCACATCGTAGAAAGCATCACCATTTGCTAGCACACGACCACGCTCACTCGCGCTTCACTGCGTAGACCCACGACACTTATTTGGACTCGCTTTCCTAGGTTTAGTGGTGTGATTTGGCGTTTGCTTGCTGGGGTGTGTCGTTTTTGATTTTGATGGCTCTGATGGACGATCTAGGGCTTAGAGTTTTCTTTTTCTTTCTTCCTCTCTATGTTTCCCTTCCGAGCTCCCACTCTCACTCGTCTTCCTCGAGGACGAGGAAGAGTTCAGCTTGGGGGATTTTGACGTGCGTCTATATTTCATATATTCACGCACGTTTTCTTTTGTGTTTCTCCGTGTTTTCCACCGTCTCTTGTTCGTTTTCGTATGTTTTCCCGTTTTCTTTCACTTTTCTTTGTTTGTCCATGATTGCAGGAGTTCGACCACGTAGGGGACCTTTTACGATGATATCCCAAGTCCCCGGAGCAACGGGAGAAGTCACGCGTGATCCAGGGGGTCAAAACGGCGAAGTACTCATCTTTCTGCCCCTCACCCGGTCGGTTGGTCATCTCCAACCGATCGGGTGATGCACGCGTGCACCAACCGACCGCTACCGCAGCTCACGAAGAAGTCACCCGACCGGTTCACAGACCGGTTCTGCGGGCGGCTGTTCTCTGTCTTTTCGAGCAGAATTCCAACCGATCGGGTGACTCTCACCCGATCGGTTCATCTGTAGATGAGAAAAAGAGCTGAAGACACGGGCGTCGAACCGACCGGTTCACCCGACTCCTCCAAGATCCAACCGGTCGCTCAAGAACTCACTCGATCGGTTCATGAGATCGGGTGAAAACTCGCCGTTTTCTGTGATTTATCTGTAACGGATCAACCGATCGGTTGACTTGTCACCCGATCGGTTGATCCGAAAATCTATATATAGGACCCCTAGGGTTCCAGAAACGAGAGAGTTGTATTTTTTTACTGTTTTATTTCCTTGTGACGGCTGTAATTGTTACTCTTAAGTAAGTTTTCAGATCTTTCTAATTTTTTAGTATTGTCTTTACTACTCCTCTACTTCTGCATTACAATTGTCGGATTATGATTCTAACGGTTAAATTTCATTTAGATTGCTTTTTCATGAATTTTTGTGAGTAGTTCCCAAATCTGGGATTTTGGTGGAAACCCCTTCGGGGGCTCTTCCCGATGCGTCCATAGGGTTAGGAAATCGATAGGGAGTAGGAATCTAACGGTTACGCGGGGTGTTTCATTGTCATCGGCGGGAAAAAGACCGCCTTTGACCGTCGGGCCAAGGGGGAATAAACTTGGCGGTTGACTCCCTAGCCAAAGCTCACGCCTTTAGCGTAGACGCCGAATCCTAGCACGCGGGAGCGGCAGGATGAGACGTCGGGAGATATCGTTGCGGACTTAGTGCTTCCGGGATCGATCAGTGTTTATGGACACGGGAGTGCCCACTGATCGAATCCGGGAAGTCCGGTGTATCATCCTGGGCACTGACCGGAATATCGGGCCCATGGGACGCCGGTACCACTTTCAGAGGCAACGTCTCACCATTAGACCCTAATCCCGATCGCTATCCATACCCGTAGGCCGTAGCGGCGAGAGTCTCTCGTCGGGTCGGAAACCAAAGTCCCGGGTTTACTTTCTTTTTGTTCATACGCTTTCATTTCCTTTCGTGACAACCAACCACCGATTCGGGCTAGCTTGCCCCTCGGGGTGATTTAGGTCCTACCTGACCCAAGCACAACCTCGCCTCCCTGAGTTCGATATTCCCGCACCCTACACTAACCGTGAAACTTGCGGTAAACGACACCGCGCCGCCGCGCACATCACGCGGGGCGCCGGTCATGTACCATTCTCCTGTTTTACTGCATTTAATATTTCAGAATGGGACTCAGATGTGAGATAGTTATCCCACCAGCCCTTAAGAACGCCAGTAAAACCACAAGTTATAAACTGAGCAATAACTTGGTCAGAATTATTATTCTGACGACAAACAGTGGAATACATCAACATACGATGCATGGTGGCAAATATCTGATTGTCAGATAAACCATCGATATTCCATTCATAAATGTTTCGACCATTATAATCGGTCTGCATATAAGTATCATTCTCTTCGAATAATACGTCAACAGGTGTAGGCCGCTTATAATAATATCGTTCTAGCTGTTTAGAACGACTAGCAAGTTTATTAATAGAAGTGAATTGATCTTCTATGGCCAAAACTTGTTCTGGTATAACCAGATTATCCTCTGAGGTTTCATCATCCTCAGTGTGATTAGAAGTAATAACTTGATCTGGTATAACTAGATCATTATCAGAGGTATCCTCAGTATTAGTAACTGAAGAATTCTCAAGAGTCAGGACTTGATTTGGTATAACCAAATTCGTATTAGGACTATCCTGATTATCAGTATTAATAACTGAAGAGGTAAAAACCGTGTGAAGTTCAGCTTTACTAAGCTTTTTAGTTAAAGCGTCAATAAATTCAGCTGTCACCTTATCATTGATATTAAAATCAGAGATGTCTATAGGTGGTTTGATAGCCACCTGCTTGGTTTGAATGGGAGCTTTAACTTCCTCAAACTCAATAAGAGATAGAAGAATATTCTTCATCTTTTGGATGAGTTCATTAACAACATCCTCAACCCTCGTGAGTTGTTGACCAACACTTGAAGGTGAATGTTAGAGTAATTACTCTGTTTGATAAGCTTATTAAGCTCACGTAAGACTGAGTCTTCAGTCTCAATTGGCTTTATGAAAGCCGTTGCTTCTAAAGTGGCTGTAGAAAGCCCATATAACTTTAGAGGTTCCGTTGGAGGATAAAGAGATTTAATGGAAGCACCTGTCTGTGATTTCCATTGTTTGTAGTGTTCTTCAAGAACACTAATTCTCTTTACTTCTCTTTGAAGATATAACTTCAAGAACCAAGGAACAAAAGATATAATCTCTTGTTGTCTGTCAAGTGTCTCATAATAACTTGACCTGAAGTCTTGTTGTTCTCTATTAGAGAAGACTTTGAAGAACCAATTACGAAATTCAGTGTTTCGTTTGTTCTGGAACTCCTTATTAAGGATTCCTCTAAGTCTGCTGCCGGGTGTAAAATCCATGAACAACAGATTACATTTGGAAACTCATTTCAGAGTTGGTAGGAGAAAGCTTTTCTTTCTCATTGTAAATAGGATGAGGTATATTATTATGGGATATATTAATCCCTCGAACCTCGTTGATTCTATGAGAATCAGATCTAGAAACAGATCGTCGAGAAGCACTAGTGACATCAGAAAGTCTGATAGTCCTAGTAGGATTAAACATAATCTCAACATCACCATCAGCCGTTTGGATAATTTGATCAATATCTTTATTCATAATAGGCTGAGGTTGGATAGCATTGGGTATAACCCAACTATCAGGAAAGTTTACTTCTGTCCATTTGATTTGTCTATTGACAGCAATATGGGATGAAAGTAAATTGGTTTCCACTAAGACAGTTTTGCCTGGCTTAGTATGAACCTTAGCCTCGGGAGCTAAAGTGTTCAAAGCTTTAAAATGGATGCGGTATATAATCGCAACCGTTTCTGATCCAGGTAAGAATTCATAACCATGAGTCTTAATATTAAGACTGACAGCTTCAAGTATGTTTAGATCAGTAAGAGATAAACTTAAGTTTGGGTATACGTTAAAGTATACAGGTCCATTACATAGACTGGTCTCCACGATGCCCATAAGGGACTGAGTCCAATTAAGACATCTAGCATCACGTAAACAGGCTAGTAATGAAGCATTTAACCCTTGAAGAGTTAAAGGTCTAAAAGCAACCTGAATTAATCTAATATAGATATATCTGTATCGATCCATATAAGGTTCAATATCTTCAGAACTGAGCAACTGTATTGTTTGCTCACTCTGATCAACAGTGGAGGTTCTTTCTAATGTCTTAATGGCAATTAAAGACTTATAATCAAAGAACCCAATTTTATATATGTCCATATTAGGAACATCAGGAATTGACCACTTATTAAGTGATTCAATATCAGACGGAAATTCCGTCAACCTAGCATTCTTAATCTTTCTACTCGTATTACGAGTCATAGCAGAGGTAGAAGCAGAAACTAGTTCTGACATTGGGTGTTCTTACGGATTTTTATCATGCTTTACAAGTACTATAGGGATAAAGAAATATGATTTTCCTTGCTTCGCTACTAGTGATAAATTCTGAGTACATAAAGCCAGTTTTTGAATGTTTGAACATAATCAATAATTAATGAGAGTAAAATTACTGAATTACAACAGCCAGTTTCAATTTGTTTATACATAAGGAATGTTTCATGAGAGCAAAGTCACCAGACAACGATTCACAGCCCTAACGGCATCTCGCCTCAGCGGGACTTACTACGCGACTACGGCGACCACCAACCCCCACATCCACATGCTTATGGATAAACAAATAAAACATTCTAAATCCGGAGATTAACATATTGTAAACAGAAACCCAACTCTCACAGCCTCATGAATATCATGTTTATTGATTATAAAGAAACAAACCAAAACAATCCGAATCATGAGATCCGCAATTCATACTCAAGTATCAGTAGCAAGGAAGCAAGAACATATCATATTAACATATTCCTACTTACTAGTACTCCATGATAATATCCGTAAGAAGCAAACTAGCCAATCATGGCTCTGATACCACTATTATTGATCATACTGAGCAGACTATACAGTTGCTCAATCAGGAAGATATCGAACCATATATGGGTCGATATGATTTTGTCCATATTGGACTCGTCCAAATTGTGTAGTCTGCTCCATATATATATATATATATATATATATGAAACGGGAAATAGGGTGTCACAGGAGAGAATCTCTCATGGGTCGGTCAAAAAAACTCCAATCTCCACATGTTTTTTTTGGAAGATCCAAGCCGTTCATCTCGATCTCCACCCTCTAAAACCCCTACCCACCAATTTTCAGCCCGATCCGAGGTGTTTTGCCCGTTCATCCACCCGACCCAAATTTAACGGTTTCGCATGAACATAACTTTTGCAAAGGGTGGATGAACGGGCAAAACACCTCGGATCGGGCTGAAAATTGGTGGGTAGGGGTTTTAGAGGGTGGAGATCGAGATGAACGGCTTGGATCTTCCAAAAAACATGTGGAGATTGGAGTTTTTTTTGACCGACCCAGGAGAGATTCTCTCCTGTGACACCCTATTTCCCGTTTCCTCATATATATATATATATATGAAAGACGATCACATGAGTACAAAGTCATATGAACATCACCATGTTCATTAAAAAAAATCAAAAATACATCATGATACTCCATATAACATCAGTATACAAAATATCCATCCAACATACAACGAATCACTCAAAAACAAATCTATGATGAGTATCTCCAGGTGCAGCAGATGAAGAAGCAGGCTCTGGGTCAACGGTGGTATCCTCTGGAGGAGGAGGAGCAGCAGGAGCACTCTGAGTAGCAGCTACACCAGGATGGACAACGAGATCAGTGATGATGGGAGGAGGCTCACGAGGTAGGGGTGGAACAAAACGTCTCAGATGCTCAGGGAAAGTCATACCCTGATTCTGGAATGACAGGAATGCCAACACATGTAGACCAGAAACCATATCAAAGAGGGTGTCAAGAGAGGATGGAGCAGAGGTAAATGGATGGTCTGCAGGAGGAACCGTGGAAGAAGACGGAGCAGAAGTCGATTTCCTCTTCTTTGACGTAGACTGCAGAGCCGAAGAAGACTTCAACTTTACAGAGGCATCTAGAAGAGGACCAAAGGGCACTGGCTCGTAGGGAGACAAGTCAATCCCAAAATGACAAAAAACAAGTGTAAGAAGTCCACCGTAAGGAATGTGAGAGGAGGAAAAAGTAAACTCGACCTTGTCCATCCGATCGAGGAGGACACCGGCCCAGTTTACGGACATCCTGAAAAAGATCCATACATACACCTCAGTATCTCCTGGGAAGGCTGGTCAGAAGATCCCTACTTTGGCAGGATGTTGGACTTCACCACAAGGTGAACAGCCCAACCCTGGCCGAGAACATGGACGACCTAACACCAGAAGATATAGCAGAGGGTATCTCACGGAACATGTCCCAAAGGACAGACTGATCTAGCTCATCGACATCAGAATTGGAAATGTCTGAAGGAAGGGATCCAGTGGAGGGAATCCTAAGAATGGTCCCTAAGAGAGTGGGATCAATGCGAATGGAGGTCCCCTGGACAACAGTATCAATAACTCTGGTGGAAGCATACTCACCGCGAATACTGTTAGCATAGAATAGCTTAACCAAAAATGGATAAGCCTTAGGAGATTCGCTCTGAGAGAAGCAAAAGAGGTCAACCAATCGGGTAGCAGAAAGAATCTCGGATAATCTCTCAGCTGTGAAAGCGGAAAAAACAATATAACGCTCTCTAAGAAGTTTGATCCCTATGAGAGAGTGAAATTTTGCCAAGCACAAATCATCTCGGCAAATAGGAACGAGGGGATCAGCAAGAGGCATGACATGGGTTTCTTCTGAGGAACTCGACACCGAAGGTGAAGGAGGAGCCTCAGCAGAAGGCTCATTGATTCGAACACCAATGGGCTTGCGCTGACGCTTCACGAGGCGCTCAGTCTCAAAAGAAGAAGACCCAGAAGGAGAATAACCCTACGATGAAGAGCGAGACGGAGAATTGGCTTTCTTAGTATGGGCATTATAGGGTTTCTTATTTTTGGCAGAAGTAGGCTTAGGAACCCTAGGACGCTTAGAAGCAGTGATCTTTCCCTTCCCCTTAGTCTTGGGAGCCATTGCACAGACAATCGAGCAGAGGAAAGATCAACTGGAATTGAAAGGAAAAATGCACAAGAGAGAGAATCGAGAGAGAATCAAACCTAGTCGAAGGGCTCAGACGAGACAATGAAATCCGAGCGACGCAAACGACAGGAGAGACGATGAAAAAACACTGGAGGGATGATCGACTGACCGTTTGAAGCGGGAAGACGAAGTGTTTTCAATCGGAGGAGAGAGAAAACGTTCGATCGAACTGGATTCTCTTGATCATATATCGAAGGCATAAAAGATTCTGGGCCATTGGATCAAAGAATTGATGGCTCAGATCAATTGAACGAACCGCCACATTAGGAGACAGTCGATTGATGAACATTAGGCAGTCGACTGGATGAAGTGATAAGAAATAAGCTAAGGATGACAGACAGTCGATTGTTGAGTAACATACAGTCGCCTGTCCGATAGACAATCGATTGTATTATACTCTTCAGTCGACTGACTGAGAATCAATAAAATTGATGATAAAAATAGAGAGTACTGATGAAATAGCCAGGCGCCTGATGACTAAAATACAGTCGACTGTTGATCCAACAGTCGACTGTAAATTTGTCTTCAGTCGCCTGGGCAAAAGATACAGTCTGCAGACAGAATAGATAAAGTAGGATAGTCGACTGTCGAAGGAAAGACAGTTGTCTGTCCTGGTCCAAAAATGCACAGTGAAGTTAAAATCCAGAGGATATGCACAACTCACCCTAGGACATATAATCATAAAATCATCATAAAGTCAACATCAAATTATAAATCGTTTATAAAACAAAACTCTTAAAGCAATCTGAAAAACTCAAGTAATCACAGAAATCTCAATTGCCTTTCTTAAAACAAATATATGATATATCAAATGAAGAGAAGCAACATGATGATATGAGCTCAAAAAGTGTTATAACAAGTAAGTTGAGCTTCTAAATTTCAGATTCACCCATAATCCCTAATTCTCCACGCAACCTCACGAATGAATATTCTTTAAGAGGTTTTGTGAAGATGTCGGCAATTTGTTTTTGGGTTTCAATGTACTCTAAGATGATGTCCTTCTTAGCTATATGATCATTGATAAAATGATGTCTCACATCTATGTGTTTGGTATGAGAGTGATGTACCGGATTCTTAGAAAGACATATAGCACTTTGGTTATCAACCATGATAGGGCAAGTATCACAATTTACATCATAGTCTCTAAGAGTGTGTCTCATCCAAAGAAATTATACACATGCAAGACCCGCATCAATATATTCCGCTTCAGTCGTGGACAATGATACCGAGTTCTGTTTCTTGGAAAACCAAGAGACTAAGGAATTTTCTAGAAAATGGCAAGTGCCACTAGTACTTTTCTTATCGGATTTGCATCCGGCAAAGTCGGCATCACTATATGAGATTAACTCATATGTGCTATATTTAGGGTAAAGTAACCCATAATCTAGAGAATGATTGAGATAACGAAAAATTCATTTAACCACAATCAAGTGTGACTCTTTAGTCTAGCTTAATATCTAGCATACAAGCATACGGAAAACATGATATCGGGCATACTAGCAGTTAAATAAAGTAAGCTACCGATCATAC
Source organism: Scilla litardierei (assembly GCA_030789695.1). Taxonomy (NCBI): domain Eukaryota; kingdom Viridiplantae; phylum Streptophyta; class Magnoliopsida; order Asparagales; family Asparagaceae; genus Scilla; species Scilla litardierei. The sequence continues at coordinate 206,265,556 of CM061133.1, forward strand.
CTCGATATAGACGAACGTCTACATCTTTTCCGTTCTCATCCTTGTGTAGATGGGTTATCGTACTCATAGGAGTCCTTTTGCTTGAAGACGATTCCATCCTGAATCGCTTGATAAGCTCCCCTGTGTACTTGGTTTGATGTATGAAAGTCACATCCTTCATTTGTCGAATTTGCAATCCAAGAAAATAGTTGAGCTCTCCCATGTGGCTCATCTCAAATTCATCCTTCGTGGACTTAGAAAATTCTTGACAAAGATTAAAGTTAGTAGAACCAAATATTATATCGTCTACATAAACTTGAATCAATAGGATGTCATTTTCATAATCTTTAATGAACACTGTTGAGTCAACTTCTCCCATTTTAAAACCTAAGTCCAAAAGAAACGTCTTGAGTCGATCATACCAAGCTCTAGGAGCTTGTCTCAACCCATACAACGCTTTCTTAAGTTTGGAAACATGGTTTGGAAATTTTTCATGAATGAAACCGGGAGGTTGAGAAACATGCACTTCTTCATTTACAATCCCATTTAAAAATGCACTTTTAACATCCATTTGAAATAGTTTGAAATTCTTATGGGATGAAAAAGATAAAAGCAATCTAATAGCTTCTAATCTAGCTACGGGGACAAAGGATTCTTCGAAATCAATACCTTCCTCTTGCCGGTAGCCTTGAGCTACTAACATTGCTTTGTTCCTTATGATGACCTCGTTCTCATCGGTCTTATTCTTGAAGATCCATTTGGTCCCAATAACTTGATGACCACTAGGAAGAGAAACGAGCTTCTTAACTTCATTTCTCTCAAATTGCATGTGTTCTTCTTCCATTGCCACTATCCAAGAGCTATCCTCACAAGCTTCTTGGAAGTTCTTTGGCTCAATGGTTGAGACAAATGCGCAATGAGAGAATTCTTCAATTCTTGACCTCGTTCGAACACCCACGTCAATATCTCCAATAATTTGGTCATGTGGATGGTTGCGAACGGTTGGGTAAGCTTTGGGTATTCCTGCATCACTTGGAACATCTTCAACAATCTCATTAGTAGTGTTAGTCTCAATAATTGAATCATTAATCTTAACATTACTAAGAGAATCACATATAGCATCTATACTATCATCGTTAACATGAGGAAAATCAAAATCTTCATAAAATGATACGTGTAGTGATTTCTCGATCGTTGAAGAAGTTTTGTTGTATATCCGGTAGGATTTGCTACGTGTGGAATATCCAACAAAGATTCCTTCATCGGATCTTGGCTCAAATTTATCTAAATTACCAAAGGTGTTCTTGATAAAACATTTTGAACCAAAAACTCGAAAATATTTAACTTGAGGCTTTTTGTCATAAATTAGCTCAAAACAAGTTTTGTTCGTTCGGGGTCTCACTAGGATCCTATTGAGCACATGACATGCTGTGTGCACCGCCTCTGCCCAAAATTAAGTCCAAGATGACTATCACGGACCATAGTACGAGCACACTCAATAAGAGTCATATTCTTTCTCTCTACAACACCATTTTGTGGTGGTGCCCGAGGAAAGAAAAAATTATGAGTTATCCCAGTGTCATCACAAAACTTTGTAAAGGACTCATTCTCAAATTCTCCTCCATGATCACTACGGATAGTGATAATGGTGGATCCTAAGAGATTCTGAATCTTCTTTGCAAATATGGTAAACTCTTCAAAAGCTTCATTCTTATTAGTTAAGAATGAAACCCAAGTAAATCTAGAGAAGTCGTCAACGACAACTAATCCATAATGAGCATTGCCTAAAGAAGCGGTTCTAGTTGGCCCAAACAAATCTAGATGAAGTAGTTCTAGGGGCCTCTTAGAAGTAATGCCTTCTTTAAGCTTAAAAGATGATTTACTAAGTTTACCTATTTGACATAAATCACAAAAGTTTTTCTTACTAAAAGCAATTTTTGGAAAACCTTTAACTAGATTATGCTTAGCTAACTTATATAAGTGCTTGAAATGAACATGACCAAAACGGCGATGCCATAATAGTTGTTCATTTATATTAGCAACTAAGCAATGATCTACGGTTTTAGACAAGCTCAAATAATAAATATTTTTACACCTAACACCTGTAAATAAAACATGTGAATTAGAATCAACAATTTTACACATGCCCTCTCCAAAGTTAACCTTGTAACCTTTGTCACAAAGTTGACTAATGGAGATAAGGTTGTGACATAAACCACTAACTAAAAATACATTAGTAATTAAAGGTTTGGAGGGGTTTTCGACTATACCTACTCCATTGATGGTTCCCTTTTGGTTACCTCCAAAAGTGACTGTTGCACCGTTCTTGATGCTAATCACTTCGGAGAGTAATGAAGGATCTCCCGTCATATGTTTGGAGCAACCACTGTCAAGAATCCATCCTTTCCTTTTAGAGCTAGTTTGATCTTTATTGCTCTTTTTCTTTCTCTTGGGTACCTACATAATATACCATAAGCTCATGGTACCCAATTTTTGTTGGGTCCAAGGGGAATAGCTCTTTGGAAGACAAGTCCAAGTGGACTTCCGCTTCCCAACATAATTACCATTATTAATAACATCATGAAAATAGGAATCAACATATGCATTCCTATCATTTAAGCTAGTGTTCTTAGGACCCCAAATGATGTATGTTTTGGGAGTTCTTTTCCTAGTTGCATGCATATTGGTTAGATTTCTATTAGGAACATGGTTTCAAGCATAAACATGAGGTGGTGGATATGTATTGGACATATGAGGATTATATGTATGCTCAGGAACATGCATGTTGTATGAAACATATGGGTCATGCATGACATGTGGAGGATGTGCATACATGTAATAATGATGTGTATGAGCATATGGGTGAATAGGAGCACGTACATGAGTATTTCTCTTGTGTGGATTTATACGTGTTCGTGGGTGTGGAGCATAGAAAGTGTCATGTGTATCCACTTGTGAAGTAGGAGATTTCCTATGTGGATGAAGGTTTGTGTACATGTAAGCATTGCTTCTCTTTTGGTTTCCACCCTTGGTGGGTTTCTTGCCAAAAGAAAGAGACGGTGAAGTGGTGACTTTCTTGGTAGGTTTGCTACTTATAGTGTCTTTGACACTGCTTGTGGATGCACCAGAGGATGGCCTCACAAAGTCTATAGTGACACCACTATAGGAAGTGCGAGCATTGGATGCATTTGCTTCCACAAAACCAAGACCAACACGATGTGCAGCCGGAAATTGGTTTGCTAGCAAATTGTCCAATTGTCCTTTTCCCTTATTAAATCTCATAATTTCAGAGGACATGAGCTCATATTTCTCCTTAAGAGAAGAAATGTTGGTATCCAAGGTGGACACCCGTGGAGCTCATGCACTTGGGTTTTAAGAGAATCATTCTCTAAACCCAATTGTGTGTGTCGTAAAACTAGATCACTATTATCCTTAGGATGTGTTTGATCTAGTTGAGATTTGAGGGTATTCACCTCATTTCTCAAAGTGACATTTTGAGAAGCCAAATTTGCTTTCTCAAGATTTAAAGTATCAACAATGGTGTCATTGTTGATAATGCATGGAATGGATGGATTGCTAACATTCAATTTCTTTAAACTAGTGTATCTAAGCATTAAAGATTGATACCTAGCAAATAATTCTTCATTAGCAATACGTAATTCATCCATAGTTACCTCGATATCATCCATGTCGGAATCACTTTCCTCCGAGAGTGAATCTTCTCGGGCCATGAATCAGATGTGGGCACTCTCACCCTTCTCATCATCGGAATCGCTTGATGATCCACTTGAGTCATCGAATGTACCGACGAGTCCTTTCTTCTTATCTCTCTTATTCTTGTCGGACTTGTGGTACTTTGGAGCTTTCCACTTCTCTTTGTTTCTTAGCATTGTGCAATCCTTCTTGATGTGCCCTGGCTTGTTACACTTAAAGCAAAGAGAGGAAGTATTATTAGTAGACTCAAATCTTTTGTTAGAGGGATATTTATCTTTGCGAAAGAAGCGTTGGAACTTCTTCGCCATTTGGGCCATTTCACCCGAGTCCATCTCATTTTTGATTCTTCACTATCAGAGAATGAGGAATTGGCATTGAATGCCAAAGATTTATTCTTGGCCACTGAAGGGTTCATCATAGCTCTAATCTTTAATCGGTTCTCCCGTCTTACTTCATAAGACATGAGAGTCACGATAAGGTTCACAACCGTGTAAGTCTTCAAGTCGTTAACCTCCTCGATGACGATAGCTCTTCTGTCCCATTTGGAGGTCATTCCCATTATGATCTTCCTTACCTTATCTTGTTGGAAATAGACTTGTCCAAGAGCTTCCAATTCATTAGTGATATCGGTAAAGCGTCCGTACTTCGATGCTATGCTTTCATTTTCCTGCATATGAAACTTATCAAAGTTTTGCACGGCAACATAAAGTTTAGAAAGTTTTACCTTGTTCGTTCCCTCATGGGTAACGACAAGATGGTTCCAAATTTGATATGCACTCTTACATGTGCATATCTTGTTGAACTCATCTGGGTCCAATGCACTATGAAGAGCGTTCATTGCCTTTGCGTTGTTGACTTCGGCGGATTTCTCGGAAGTCGTCCATTTTTCGAAATCCTCTTCGGTGGGCTCGACGTATTCCTTGTGGAGGGTTCTCCAAAGTAAAGCACTCCGTAGAAACGTCTCCATCCGACATTTCCAATAACCGAAATTTGTGCCATTGAAACGCGGAGGACGCACCGTTGATTGTCCTTCGAAAACTGTGGATGCTCCATCACGATCGTGATTGTAGTACAAAGTCGGTGGAGGAACATTGTTGTTGTTGGATGCCATAGCAATAACCTTGCACTCTGATACCAATTGTAAGGACTCTGGCAATGGAGAAAACACTAGAAGGGGGTTGAATAGTATTTAAGCAATTTAAAAAGATACACCAATTTAAATTCCTAATCAACAAATAGTGCAAAATAGAAAATAAACCCAAATTGAAACAAAAGCAAACGCAAGGATGTTTTAAGGGTTCGGATTACCCAAGTCACTTCCTGACTTGTACCATGTAATCCTATGTCCCTTCCACCTGGTTAACAACCGGATACTCAAGTTAGAATCCTAACTTGAGGTTCCCTTAAAACCCACTTGTAGCAACCCTACAAGTGAAATCGAAATACAATCGATTGACCTTGACTCCCATAACTTGGGAGCAAGCAAACCACTCTCACAACCCGAGAGTAAATTCAAATAACGAAAGTTATGAAATATGAAAGCAACACTTACAATCACATATGCCTTGAAGTAGAACTTGAAGGAGAAGAGTGTTATGTGTTGGTAGACTCTCTTGGAAGAGAGGAACGCCCTTTCTCTTGACTACACCAAATGCCTAGAAGATAAATCTTTGGTTCTAGGTTGGAGAGCAAGAGATTGAAGATAGGAATTCTTAGGGCTTTAGGGCTTGAGAGCTTTGATCTTGAGAATGAAAGCTTGAATGAATGAGTAGGTAACTAAGTAACCTCTCAATGGAACAGTAGAGGCTCCTTATATAGGTTTCTCAAAGCCCTCAACCGAAAATAGCAAAAAACCCCTTTGAAATTTGTGAGAAAAATCTCAACGGATAGAATCTGGACTCGCGACAGTCGACTGTTGACGAAACTACAGTCGACTACTGCACAGTCAGATAGGGTAGGTAAGAATTCATAACGGTAACTTACCACGTGGACAGTCGACTGATGAGGCATAGACAGTCGACTGTTAAACCAACAGCCGACTGTAAATCCTACTACAGGCGACTGACCGTAAGATGGGTAAGTTCAAGAAATCTGGAAACCTGGAAAACATCTGGGATAACATGACAGACGACTGAAGAAGAGAAAACACTCGACTGTTAATCAGAACAGGCGACTGTAATTCCTTCTACAGACGACTGTCAAAACCCTGATATTTTCCAGAGAGTTAGAGTCAACAAATTGGCTCACAGACAGATGACTGTTGCAACATTGACATTCGACTATTCCAATGGACAGTCGACTGTAACTTCAACAAAAGTCGACTGGCCAGAGTAATCAGAGAAATAGACATTGGGCTATAGATAGACAGGAGACTGATTAACAAAACACAGTCGACTGTCACTTGGACAGGCGCCTGTGAATCATTTATAAGTCACCTGTAAAAATTAAAACAGAGACGCCCAAAACTAGACTGCAAAAGTTTATGCATAACAGGCGACTGTAGAACAAAACACAGTCGACTGTTTTTCAGACAGGCGACTGTAAAACGTTCATCAGTCGACTGTTATAAACACTACATGCACAGTCAAGGTAGAAATGAATTGGATTCTAAGGAAACTTGATCTAATGAAATCCAAAGACTGAAATGAAGATGTGTGTGTGCTCCAACAATGTTCTACTTCTAAGCTACATACTAGAAGAGATATAAGAAAGTTACATTTGACAAACTCTCTCTTCTATCCAATGCATGAGCTTGAAGTCTTCTAGGAGCTTCAATTACCATCTACGATCATCCAATCCATTTCATTTGCCTTCAATGACCTTTGAGTGTCATCCATTGCAGGTAGATCTTCATAATAAGCTTAGGCAATGGATTAACTGCAAAAGAGGGAATTAGTCACAAGTATTTATATTTGCTCATCATTAACATAAAGTAGGGAGAAGTCCAATACTCAACAAACACTTCCCCTTATCCAACCATCGTTGCCTACTCGACATATGAATACTGCAGGATCCATAGTGCTTATGAGTATTATAAGGGGTGGATACTTCTAGATCCTAAGTTAGGGATAACTGCCTCGTTAAAACCTTTAGTTATGGAAAACCCGGTGGGAAAAACCAATAGCCAAGGGAAAAGAGTACAGTTTTCCATAACTTCCCCTGATTAGTGGAAGTATTTAGGGGTGGATACTTCTGGATCCAAAGTTAATGAGGTTGTCTCGTTAAAACTTTTAGCTATGAAAAACCCAGTGGGAAAACCAATAGCCAAGGGAAAAGAGTACAACACTACATTTGACTCCCCCTGATCTGTACAAGCTGCAGGCTTGTCGATCTCCTAGGCAACTATACATCAATCTCTTACAATGTTTCGAGTACAAAATACAAGACATCGCTCATCTATACAAGTATCGCTCATCAATGGCAAATACTGAATCTGAGGTAGCTCTTCCAAAGAGGAGTGGTCTGGAGACTTGGTAGGTAGCTCCACGTCTCTGACCTAGTCGTCATGTCTGCGAGGTACTGCAGGACCTGGCTGTACGTACTTATGATTTGATTCTTGGATAATGAGTCTCTCGGGAAGGTGGGATTGATGTTGCCTTGGAAGCATGCTTTACTGGTCGTTCCTTTGTTGTAGTCATCACGATGATCTGTAACCTGTATCTGCAAATACATTTAACATGTTGGATGATCCTTGACCCTTAGAAGTAGCGCAGAAGCTACATATCTTTGGTCCAGTGGTGCACTGCAGGCATTGCACTGTATCTGGCTAATAGATTTACTGCCAATGCTCTCTAGAGTCGCATGCAGTTGGCCAGATAAAGGAGTGTACCAAAAACACTTGAGTAAGGCACTTCAGGACCTAGGATATCATTCCCATCTTCCTGTATGAGACCTTAGGATTTTTTTAGAAGAATAAATCACCAAATCTCATCTTTTAAAACTCCTTCATATGCCTCGAATGCGGATGATTATACATTGATTGAGTTCTAAAAATTTTTATGGCTTGAGTTGATTATTTTTCCTTCATGGAATTGCCGTTAATATGCTATTCATGAAAATTTTCAATTTCCATGATTAATATCTCGAAATAGTTTGAATTTATTTCATGCATGCTAATGTGATGAAAAAGCTTAAGTATACACGATTTATTGGAATAGTTTTCAAGTTAAAGAGGAATTTGGCCATTGATATTAATGTTTATATTCATGTTGATGGGTTTTGAGTTGCTTACAAAAAAGAAAAGAAAGAAAAGAAAGAAAAGAAAGAAAAGAAAGAAAAGAAAATGAAAAGAAAAATGAATGAAGAAAAAATGAATAAATGAGTATGTCACTAATACATAACTTGGTTGGCTCGAGTAGTACAGTCCGAGGGGTCCTTTTTGGCCTAATGCCCTATTATCGTCTGATTTGGGAGCCATTGACAGGAAACTCACTCATTTGATGGAGCGATCCAAGTTATACATTTTTCTGCGAATGTTGCTTGATGCGCGTTACGCGGAACGAATAAAAGAAAAGAATGGTGAATATACTAAGCAACTTCAATACCCATGTCTTGAATGATTGTTTTGATAGGCCAATCCCTTCGAAACAAGAAAAGTAGAACAAAACGACGTGTTATATTTTCGCTTGCGTAAAACGATGCTTGCACGTTATTTATTCATACTAAATTAGAGAAAATTTCATATGATTGATTTTGTTCATGGATGTGTATATTGATGGTCAAGATCATGTTGGAATACGTATTATTGAGCCATTCCATGAGTAATTTGAAAGAACTTATTGTTTATTACTCATCCGTATTTATCGCTATTTTTGCTAGAGACTAGCAAATCGCTAGTTGTGGGGTGTGATTCGGGTTCAATATTACATATTTAACCCCCCATTTAGCCCTATTTTGTGCTCTCATGATGCTAAATTTATCTCTAATTCATACGTATTTTCTACACATTTATTTATTAGAGAAAACACACTATTTGAGCACAAAACAGCATTTAACGATGCAATTCTGCACATTTTATATTTTTCATAGCTTGGTCTCGATCTCACGATTCCAACGACTATTTATTTGTATTTTTCTGAGATCTGTGCTAATTACTGTGTATTTTTGAATGCAGAATACAATTTAAATGGGGAAATACGCTCGAAAATACGGAAATACGGCCGCCACCCAATCAGCATGTGCCACGTGGCGGCCATCCGCCGCTTCCCGCCGTATCCAACGTCTCACAGCAGCGGGCGACGCGTAAATCCCTCAGCCGTTCGATTTCGATCGAACGGTCCACAAATCTCCCGCTCGAAATCAAAGAAGCGGCGACGTGGCGGCTTTGCAACCCTTCGATCTTCATCCGACGGTCCAGACACAATAGAATCTAAGCGGCGACGTGGCTGAATCTTCACCACACGATCACGATCGGACGGCTATAACGCAAACCGCTTGCGAATCGAACTCGGAGTCGCGGGCGAGCGACGTGGCGCGATCGTGGGCGTCAATCTTCCATCCAACAGACCAGGACCCCTCCGAATTGAACTCGGATCTTATCAAGTTAAGCGGGCGCGGATCCGCTTCCAGGGGACACGTGTCGGCTCCACGTCTGATCCCGCTTGATCGGACGGTTCTTGTTTGCTCCGACTTAGATAAGCGGCTGAGATCAATTGGAGGCTTTGCGGGTGCGGGTTTGAGTCAAATGGGTGCGGGTTTCAACCCGTTAAGCGTATATAAACCCGTAATGAGCCTATATAAGGTATTTTAGGGTTTTTTGGGCGTATTCAAGCAGATTGGGGTGTATTTTGGGCGTATTGGAGGCTCTAGAAGCCGTATTTCCCCTCTGAAAAATTCTGTAAAATTCCAGAGGCTATTTTCTTATTTCCAGAGAGTTTTGATGTCTTTTCAAGGATATTTGGTGATGAATTCTTAACTTAAACTCCTTAATTAGTGCTTTTTCTACCGTATTTTGCTATGATCTTGATGTATTTGGTTATGAAACTTGTTTATTATTGCATTATGAGTAGCTAAATATCTGTTGTGCATGGTATGGAGTAGTTAGGGGATGTAATTTGTGTTAGTTTGGTTGAAATTCCTTGTGCTAAATCGTTTAACGTCGCTAAAATTGTAATCGTTGTTCGTAAATCGACTTTTTTAGATTCCAAAAGAATTAATTTAGTTGATGATCGCCCCAAAAGGGTGAGTTTTGATCTCCCCAAAAGGGAGTTTCATACCGTAGTCTTGATCTCTCCAAAAGAGAGTTTCATATCGTATTATAGCTTTAGCGACGATCTTTTTGAATATTGTGTTTGAACCCCCAAAAGGGCATCTTCCAATGAATTGCTCCCAAAAGGAGAATTCATTGAGTTATATTGGATATTTTTCCCGGTGAATTGCTCTCAAAAAGAGAATTCACTGTGATATATTCATCAACCAAATTAATACGAATCATTGATCCTAACGAACCCATACCATGTACAAACTTTTTATAGATATTTTCAGACACGATTTTCTATGTTTATTTTGTTCACGTGTTCACATCACCATCACCGTCACCATTGTCGAAGTGGTTAGTTTCTTTTCGTAGGCTTTCTATTTGATTTGAATTGTGGTTGCAACAGATTTCTTCCCGTGGATTCGACATCTGGACTCCCAGATTTTACTACTTGTACGGACTATTGCACTTGAGAGAGAGCACCTTTCGGAGCCCACCAAGTTTTTGTGGTTCCGTTGCCGGGAGATGCCCTTTTGGAGGCCACCCGTATTTCTATGTTTATATTGTTCACGTGAACCTCCTCCAGTTTTGTCCCAAAATCATTCATCCCTCTCCCCATTGATAGAGCATCGTACAGAGAGTAGTGCATATCTTTCAGGGAGTAGTCGTCAACTCATTTTAATTTCTTTCACTTATTTTGATGACTACATTTGGAATAATTTTATTTCGAAGAATTTTAAACTAAAATGGATTGACGTGACTCATCTCTTGCTGGATATAGGTGGACATCTTATAGAGATGCTGGGAGTTACGTGTTCACATCACCATCACCGTCACCATTGTCGAAGTGGTTAGTTTCTTTTCATAGGCTTTCTATTTGATTTGAATTGTGGTTGCAACAGATTTCTTCCCGTGGATTCGACATCCGGACTCCCAGATTTTACTACTTGTACGGACTCTTGCACTTGAGAGAGAGCACCTTTCGGGTTCCACCAAGTTTTACATGGTATGGGTTCGTTAGGATCAATGATTCGTATTAATTTGGTTGATGAATATATCACAGTGAATTCTCTTTTTGAGAGCAATTCACCGGGAAAAATATCCAATATAACTCAATGAATTCTCCTTTTGGGAGCAATTCATCGGAAGATGCCCTTTTGGGGGGTTCAAACACAATATTCAAAAAGATCGTCGCTAAAGTTATAATACGATATGAAACTCTCTTTTGGAGAGATCAAAACTACGGTATGAAACTCCCTTTTGGGGAGATCAAAACTCACCCTTTTGGGGCGATCATCAACTAAATTAATTCTTTTGGAATCTAAAAAAGTCGATTTACGAACAACGATTACAATTTTAGCGACGTTAAACGATTTAGCACAAGGAATTTCAACCAAACTAACACAAATTACATCCCCTAACTACTCCATACCATGCACAACAGATATTTAGCTACTCATAATGCAATAATAAACAAGTTTCATAACCAAGTACATCAAGATCATAGCAAAATACGGTAGAAAAAGCACTAATTAAGGAGTTTAAGTTAAGAATTCATCACCAAATATCCTTGAAAATACATCAAAACTCTCTGGAAATAAGAAAATAGCCTCTGGAATTTTACAGAATGTTTCAGAGGGGAAATACGGCTTCTAGAGCCTCCAATACGCCCAAAATACGCCCCAATCTGCTTGAATACGCCCAAAAAAACCCTAAAATACCTTATATAGGCTCATTGCGGGTTTATATACGCTTAACGGGTTGAAACCCGCACCCATTTGACTCAAACCCGCACCCGCAAAGCCTCCAATTGATCTCAGCCGCTTATCTAAGTCGGAGCAAACAAGAACCGTCCGATCAAGCGGGATCAGACGTGGAGCCGACACGTGTCCCCTGGAAGCGGATCCGCGCCCGCTTAACTTGATAAGATCCGAGTTCAATTCGGAGGGGTCCTGGTCCGTTGGATGGAAGATTGACGCCCACGATCGCGCCACGTCGCTCGCCCGCGACTCCGAGTTCGATTCGCAAGCGGGTTGCGTTATAGCCGTCCGATCGTGATCGTGTGGTGAAGATTCAGCCACGTCGCCGCTTAGATTCTATTGTGTCTGGACCGTCGGATGAAGATCGAAGGGTTGCAAAGCCGCCACGTCGCCGCTTCTTTGATTTCGAGCGGGAGATTTGTGGACCGTTCGATCGAAATCGAACGGCTGAGGGATTTACGCGTCGCCCGCTGCTGTGAGACGTTGGATACGGCGGGAAGCGGCGGATGGCCGCCACGTGGCACATGCTGATTGGGTGGCGGCCGTATTTCCGTATTTTCGAGCGTATTTCCCCATTTAAATTGTATTCTGCATTCAAAAATACACAGTAATTAGCACAGATCTCAGAAAAATACAAATAAATAGTCGTTGGAATCGTGAGATCGAGACCAAGCTATGAAAAATATAAAATGTGCAGAATTGCATCGTTAAATGCTGCTTTGTGCTCAAATAGTGTGTTTTCTCTAATAAATAAATGTGTAGAAAATACGTATGAATTAGAGATAAATTTAGCATCATGAGAGCACAAAATAGGGCTAAATGGGGGGTTAAATATGTAATATTGAACCCGAATCACACCCCACAACTAGCGATTTGCTAGTCTCTAGCAAAAATAGCGATAAATACGGATGAGTAATAAACAATAAGTTCTTTCAAATTACTCATGGCATGGCTCAATAATACGTATTCCAACATGATCTTGACCATCAATATACACATCCATGAACAAAATCAATCATATGAAATTTTCTCTAATTTAGTATGAATAAATAACGTGCAAGCATCGTTTTGCGCAAGCGAAAATATAACACGTCGTTTTGTTCTAGTTTTCTTGTTTCCAAGGGATTGGCCTATCAAAACAATCATTCAAGACATGGGTATTGAAGTTGCTTAGTATATTCACCATTCTTTTCTTTTATTCGTTCCGCGTAACGCGCATCAAGCAACATTCGCAGAAAAATGTATAACTTGGATCGCTCCATCAAATGAGTGAGTTTCCTGTCAATAGCTCCCAAATCAGACGATAATAGGGCATTAGGCCAAAAAGGACCCCTCGGACTGTACTACTCGAGCCAACCAAGTTATGTATTAGTGACATACTCATTTATTCATTTTTTCTTCATTCATTTTTCTTTTCATTTTCGTTTCTTTCTTTTCTTTCTTTTCTTTTTTGTAAGCAACTCAAAACCCATCAACATGAATATAAACATTAATATCAATGGCCAAATTCCTCTTCAACTTGAAAACTATTCCAATAAATCGTGTATACTTAAGCTTTTTCATCACATTAGCATGCATGAAATAAATTCAAACTATTTCGAGATATTAATCATGGAAATTGAAAATTTTCATGAATAGCATATTAACGGCAATTCCATGAAGGAAAAATAATCAACTCAAGCCATAAAAAATTTTAGAACTCAATCAATGTATAATCATCCGCATTCGAGGCATATGAAGGAGTTTTAAAAGATGAGATTTGGTGATTTATTCTTCTAAAAAAATCCTAAGGTCTCATACACACCCCCCAACTAAAGATGGACATTGTCCTCAATGTCGAAAGGTGCACGAGTTTATTCAAGCCAGCAACCTAAAAAGCATATAAAAATCTACACTACTGGAAAGAACACACCGTGATCAAATGGCGGATCCCGAATCTTTGATGGTGGAGGAAGTTGTTCAATTTGCTCATTGCGCTCCTCTGCGATTATTCTTCCTCCAACGACTAAACTGGATCCCAGCAACGTAACTCCCAGCATCTCTATAAGATGTCCACCTATATCCAGCAAGAGATGAGTCACGTCAATCCATTTTAGTTTAAAATTCTTCGAAATAAAATTATTCCAAATGTAGTCATCAAAATAAGTGAAAGAAATTAAAATGAGTTGACGACTACTCCCTGAAAGATATGCACTACTCTCTGTACGATGCTCTTTCAATGGGGAGAGGGATGAATGATTTTGGGACAAAACTGGAGGAGGGCATGGTTCTGACTCTATGGCGATAATCTCAAAACCCTTTTCCCTAGCTGTCTCCTCCTCTCGTTCATCCAAAATTGCTAGCTCGTCCTCTCTTTTGCACACACTTTCTTCCATGTGTATATTTATATTCGTGTCCTCGCTCGATATTCCTGCAATAGAAGATGAACTCGTATGAGATTCTTGAAATCGAGTTTCAAAAGCATTACCTTCTTCTAAGCAAGCGGCAATCAAATTAAGATTTTCAATGGAATTTTGAATCTGCCGACTCCGAGCAAGGAAATTCTCTTGGAATTGATGGGATGTGGCCTCCTGTGTCTGAATAATCAGGTAAGCTTCCTCTTTCAAGTATTGCAAAGGTACGTCTACGCTTTGCTCTTCTTGATCGAGGCACGGAGGCTCCGTTGAATCGCTCTCTGAAGTCTCTTCCATGGTTTCTTCGTTTTCTTGCAGAGACTCCATGTATTCCCACGCCACTGTCGGCGTCATGTCTCCCAATAATTCCTGCAGCTGTGGTTGTAGTCCATCTAGGAAGGATGCCATAAGCTCTTCATTTGTGAACCCATGCTGTGGATAGCTCGATACTATATTTGTGAACCTCCTCCAGGCCTGAAAGAAAGTTTCACAGTCAGTTTGATTAAAATTAACAATTTTGAGCTTCTCCATTCTATGTTTGTGTGCATTAGCATATCGTGCATCATAAAGATCGTTTGTGCAATATAAGTTCATATATTCCATTTTGAAATAAAATAAAATAAAATAATAAAAAAGTTTATGTACAGTAAAGTGGAAAGATCTCACCGAAGGTCCTCTAAATGAAATAAACTGTAGTCACAAACCATTCCTCCCCGGCAACGGCGCCAAAAACTTGGTGGGCTCCGAAAGGTGCTCTCTCTCAAGTGCAAGAGTCCGTACAAGTAGTAAAATCTGGGAGTCCAGATGTCGAATCCACGGGAAGAAATCTGTTGCAACCATAATTCAAATCAAATAGAAAGCCTACGAAAAGAAACTAACCACTTCGACAATGGTGACTGTGATGGTGATGTGAACACGTGAACAAAATAAACATAGAAAATCGTGTCTGAAAATATCTATAAAAAGTTTGTACATGGTATGGGTTCGTTAGGATCAATGATTCGTATTAATTTGGTTGATGAATATATCACAGTGAATTCTCTTTTTGAGAGCAATTCATCGGGAAAAATATCCAATATAACTCAATGAATTCTCCTTTTGGGAGCAATTCATCGGAAGATGCCCTTTTGGGGGTTCAAACACAATATTCAAAAAGATCGTCGCTAAAGTTATAATACGATATGAAACTCTCTTTTGGAGAGATCAAAACTACGGTATGAAACTCCCTTTTGGGGAGATCAAAACTCACCCTTTTGGGGCGATCATCAACTAAATTAATTCTTTTGGAATCTAAAAAAGTCGATTTACGAACAACGATTACAATTTTAGCGACGTTAAACGATTTAGCACAAGGAATTTCAACCAAACTAACACAAATTACATCCCCTAACTACTCCATACCATGCACAACAGATATTTAGCTACTCATAATGCAATAATAAACAAGTTTCATAACCAAATACATCAAGATCATAGCAAAATACGGTAGAAAAAGCACTAATTAAGGAGTTTAAGTTAAGAATTCATCACCAAATATCCTTGAAAAGACATCAAAACTCTCTGGAAATAAGAAAATAGCCTCTGGAATTTTACAGAATGTTTCAGAGGGGAAATACGGCTTCTAGAGCCTCCAATACGCCCAAAATACGCCCCAATCTGCTTGAATACGCCCAAAAAAACCCTAAAATACCTTATATAGGCTCATTGCGGGTTTATATACGCTTAACGGGTTGAAACCCGCACCCATTTGACTCAAACCCGCACCCGCAAAGCCTCCAATTGATCTCAGCCGCTTATCTAAGTCGGAGCAAACAAGAACCGTCCGATCAAGCGGGATCAGACGTGGAGCCGACACGTGTCCCCTGGAAGCGGATCCGCGCCCGCTTAACTTGATAAGATCCGAGTTCAATTCGGAGGGGTCCTGGTCCGTTGGATGGAAGATTGACGCCCACGATCGCGCCACGTCGCTCGCCCGCGACTCCGAGTTCGATTCGCAAGCGGGTTGCGTTATAGCCGTCCGATCGTGATCGTGTGGTGAAGATTCAGCCACGTCGCCGCTTAGATTCTATTGTGTCTGGACCGTCGGATGAAGATCGAAGGGTTGCAAAGCCGCCACGTCGCCGCTTCTTTGATTTCGAGCGGGAGATTTGTGGACCGTTCGATCGAAATCGAACGGCTGAGGGATTTACGCGTCGCCCGTTGCTGTGAGACGTTGGATACGGCGGGAAGCGGCGGATGGCCGCCACGTGGCACATGCTGATTGGGTGGCGGCCGTATTTCCGTATTTTCGAGCGTATTTCCCCATTTAAATTGTATTCTGCATTCAAAAATACACAGTAATTAGCCAGATCTCAGAAAAATACAAATAAATAGTCGTTGGAATCGTGAGATCGAGACCAAGCTATGAAAAATATAAAATATGCAGAATTGCATCGTTAAATGCTGTTTTGTGCTCAAATAGTGTGTTTTCTCTAATAAATAAATGTGTAGAAAATACGTATGAATTAGAGATAAATTTAGCATCATGAGAGCACAAAATAGGGCTAAATGGGGGGTTAAATATGTAATATTGAACCCGAATCACTTCCAGTGAATGGAAGGGGTCATACTGTGCATCCATACAACCAGTATGTGTATTTAATGGATTGCAATTGTCCATGTTTATTCATTAACTTCGGGTGTATGAAGTTTAATGTCACATGTTTTTCATCATCGGGATGATGATTTCATCTTCTGGGTGATGTAATCATCTTCGAGATGATAATTTCATCTTCAGGATGACAATTGCATCTTCAGGATGAGTATTCATCTTCTGGATGATGGTTTCATCTTCAGGATGATAGTTTCATCTTCAGGATGATAATTTCATCTTCTGGATGATTATTCATCTTCTGAATGACGGTTTCATCTTCAGGATGATGGTTTCATCTTCTGGATGCTAATTTCATTTGGATGCTAATTCATCGGGTAGATGTCCCAAAAATCTATCCAGGCAAATAAGGAGGAAATTTATAAGGGTATGTTGTCACATCATCCATAGCAATATAGCCTAAAATTTCCTTTGCCAATCACATGGTTTTTGCAACTATGACCAGGGAGCCTGATGCATCAATTTAAATAACTTTGTAAGTGAGTTAAGCTCATCTTACTTGATTACTTCCTGGTTTAAACCTCTAAGCTATAGCGTGTTGCTTATAGCATACGATTTTATTTATTTATATTTATACAATACTCATTTTGCCCACAGATTTGATATCTTTTGATATCAGGACTTCAGGTCCAAACACTTCACATTTCGTAAGTGAATCCAGCTCAACTTATTATTGCCTCGTTTCACATTATTTGGCAAATCTCTACGTTTGTTTCAGGAAACGGAGATTGGAACGATATCTGTGGCAAAATGAAATGTGAGTAATTGTCGACAACTGTGTTTTATCCAAATACCTCCCCATGTACATACATTATTCAATTTATTCCAGATTCATCTCTTCTAAAGGTTCTGGAAAGGGAGAGGATATGGAGATGAGCTTACTTTCTAGTGGTGGAATTGCTTTAGGGTCTCCTGGAGTTATTTCTCGCGTTGGAGCCTCGTGGTATATCATCTCATCCATTGAGGATATCCACTTCTGCTACTGGTGGATTGCATCCATTAGATTTGGTATGTCAATCCTAGCTGGATTTTTAGTAGTAGGGATGTGTGAATTTGACAATATTTATATTGTCAGTAACTATGTCTGATAACCGTTTAACAGTTTCATTAGTGTGGATCTTCAAGATCTCATCACAATTTATGATAATCAGATCATAGGTATTAATGATTTAAATGGTCAATTGAGCTTTAGACTCATGGATGATTATAGTATTTCTGTTGAACCTAATATTGAGGAATTAAAGATGTAAGGGATCTTCAGGATCTCATCGAATCTTTAAAGGAGGGCCTATCAATGCACATCTTACGAGAAGTGATTTTTAAATGCTTCCCCTGTTTAGAGTGCATTTTGATGGTTTAAAGTGGTGATGTGGGGATGTATACTCATCATGGCACAATCTATAAGATGTGCTCTAAACGCTTTCCCCGTTAGGGGTTCTCGAAAACTGTTTACATAAGTTGATCAGGCCCAGATAAATAGATTCTAAAGAAGCATTTTGATGGTCTACATTGTAATTGCATCTCCCCATGCAGTCCCAGTGGTATCCAAAGTTCCCGCCATTTAGTAATGTGTCCCATTTGCTTTGAAAAAGCTGGACTGTGGTTTAGATAATAGGTTTGATAATGACCATTTTTAGAGGATACATGGATGTGTACTCTAAGGTACTTCATCAGCCATATGTAGGGAGTGGGTAAGTCCACTTTTATCCCTCAAATACTCTCAAGAGACCTAAAAATCTCATTATCCTAATGGTGATAGTATATCATCTTAAATTTGTTTGAGGAAGTGAGGAGAGTCAATGTCCACGTGAATGGAGATGATCTCGTAATCATTTTTCCCTTTTGAATGGGACAATGAAAGTTTCACCCTTTTTAAAGAATTTTCAGGTTCGTCTGGTTAATGATGTCTTGCATCATCAATCTAGGGTGACATCGTTCCAAAGTTAGTCGATTCTGGACACTTCTGGTATTCCAAATTAGTTCCTCTTTTCGAATTTATGTGGGACTTTTGAAAGTCCATTAAAATGCTCAAGTTAATTTTGTCCGGTAATAGGTGAACTGTGTTCAAACTGTGAAGGATTACATCTTCACATTGACTATTATGCGGATCATTATAGGACAAAGCTTCAGGCTTCATTGATTGCTTGAGTCATTAGGTATTTCGTTTTGACGAATATCAGTCGAAACTTTATAAGTTTCAGAGAGTAAATGGCATCCTCATTTTAGGGCTATTCAGTATAACAAATCATTCACATACTTAAAATAAAATGCATAAAAAGCATGAAATTCATCAATAAGAAATATTGTGTTAATGCATTTAAACACATATATACTGTAAAAAATTACTTTTGATAATTATGTTATGGCAACAAGTTTTATAGTGTGATGTGTGCTCGAGAAATAGCAAGGTAGACAAATGCTAGTTTTGTACCAATATTTTAGAGAAGTTCTTTGTATTTGCGCTGTCATTAGTAGGCAGGCAAGCATATCAAAGTATTTTGTGAAGTTTCCTTCACAGTTTACTGCATCAGAATCGCATCTTTCTTATGGAAAGAAGTGTAAGTCATTTCTAACATACGCGTCTGAGAGACATCCTCACCATGACACTACAGGCGTGGGGTGAATTATAATAGTATTGAATTAAATTCAGCAATGGACTTGAAGTCCTGGTGTTTCATAATTCTCTTACTCATAACAGTCTTTTGGAAGTAATACATATTTATGATGTTTATACATTTCATCCAAGGCCACCCATACCGTTGTTTGGGTCCTCAACAGTGAGGTAATATGATTTCAGAGGTCTGTCTATGTGGCGGTGGATCACTTTTGTCATTGCTATTCCTCTTCAAACTTTGTCACATCTTCCCTTTCCCTAATTTGTATAAGACCTTGTTTTTATTCTTCCACTTTTCCACTCAACATTTATTTCGTTATATAGCTTTAGACTTTTGAATGTCCATTTATGATGTTTATACATTTCATCCAAGGCCACCCATACCGTTGTTTGGGTCCTCAACAGTGAGGTAATCTGATTTCAGAGGTTTGTCTATGTGGCGGTGGATGGCTTTTGTCATTGCTATTCCTCTTCAAACTTTGTCACATCTTCCCTTTCCCTAATTTGTAAAAGACCTTGTTTTTATTCTTCCACTTTTCCACTCAACATTTATTTCATTATATAGATTTAGACTTTTGAATGTCCATTTAAGTACTCAAGTATGGGTTTAATGTCATTTTTCTTTCTCTTGAGTATGCTATACAAACATTAAGGATTTCGTCTAAACGAATATCCTTTGAAACTTTGTAAGTTTCTTTAGGTATTTATGGGAGAATATACATAGGTCAGTTGAGCAATTACGTGGGTACGAATATATTTCTCACTTAAGTCACGACTTCGGGCATGATCTTTATTATGTGCAAGGTCAGATATAAGAATATTGCCTTGTAGTGAGATAACTCTTAAAGAGTTAGCAGTGTTATGGCATCCTGGTTAGGTGTCCATATTGGTCCAGTTAGACCATAGATTTTCAGGATCTATTTACCGTGTGTTTCTCATCTTTAAGATGGCATAAATGATTGTTCGCATGATCCCGACGTTTTATTATTTTTGGGAATAGGGGGTATTGTCGCATTATTTGAACTTCAGGTTTAATTTTTACCATTTTGAACAATTATATGTATGCCATAAACATATTTATAATTAGATTTATGAACACATATGCATGGAATAAGTTCATCACAGGCATAATCACATAGACATAAGGAAATTTGTGTGGATCGGCTAGTCACCCTCAAGCAAAGTACAAAGTCCAAAAGTCCATAGTTACAGTCCATACATAAAATAGGAAAAGTACAACTTCAGAAACCTAGGAAGGTTCCTTAGACTACGTTTTCATGGAAGTGCCGCAAATACATCATCCCCTACGTATGGAAAGCAACGCCGGTCTCTGCTCTTGTACATTTACATTTATTCTTCACTACATTTTTCACTCAAAATAAAAGAAATGCAGAAAAAATAAAAAGAGGGGGAAAAACCTAGCCGATCCAAAAAGCCACAAATTTCCATCACAGGCAGTTATCAACTGTTGGGGTTTAGGCGGACCCCCAGAGCTCGGATCCGTATCCGTCCTAAGTCGGACGGACCACGGAGGCACACAAGCGCAGCGGAAAAACCAGAAATCTAAATTTCTACACTAGCTAAACATTTTAGCTAGGCTCTGGGGAGCCAGAACCTAGCCCGATCTATGCCGACTTGGAGTGGGTCTGACCACCCCAAGAAGGATCTACACTAAAGCGACTAATTAAAATCTACACTAGAAAACGCTTAACCACATACCCGGAATCTTGGCCCTGGAGCAGGCAAGATGTACCGCACCGTCTTGAGAAGCTCCTCGTAGCCGAGCCGCGTTGACCCGATCTCCCTGAGCCGCTTCGCACCCTCGCACCGATCCGCCCGAGCTGCTTTCGCCTCCGAGCCGATCACACGCGGTAGAAAGTTTCACTTGAGAAGAACCCGCGTCTTAGACATCCGGATCAGATCCAAACCCCCTTCGTAGTCGTGCTAGGACTACTCCGGAGAATAGGAAAATAGAGAGAGAGAGATTAGTCGCGGATCGATCTTGCTCTAAAAATCTGGAGCTACCCGATCGTTGACTGGTGTGTTTTTCAACGAGGAGAGTGCACCCCTATTTATATAGGGAGTGAGCACTCAACTTCTCGTTGCGGGCAATGTGGGACAATCCCCATGAAGAGAAAAAACAAATTAAGTCATTTGGCTTAATTTCAACTTTAAAGTTAGCCTTTCACAAAGTCAAACTTTAACGAATTAATTCTCCTCACATACTAAACTTCAGACACCAAACAAGCTATCAATCAGAAAAGCTTGGAATGGTGAATGCGTAGGAACTGACGGTGACGAATTTCGACTTCGTTTGACCCCTCAAACAATTGCTCAAAGTTTAGCAATTTACACAAAATTCGTAGCCGTCATTAGGGTTTTCAAAAACCCTAAATTGACTTAAGTTGCGGGCGCGCCCGCTAGACTTAGCGGGCGTGCCCGCCCAAGGGGGCAAGGGCGGGCCGCCCGCCCGCTGCCGCAGCGGGCCGTGCCCGTTGCAAGCAGCGGGCGCTGGCCCGCTGCAACAGCGGGCGTGGGCCCGCTGTAAGCAGCGGGCGCTGGCCCGCTGCGTGCAGCGGGCCGTGCCCGCTGATGCAGCGGGCGCCCGCCCGCTGCACACAGCGGGCCACGCCCGCTGCTGCAGCGGGACACGCCCGCTGTGCAACGGGCGTGCGCCCGTTGCAGCCAGCGGGCGTTGCCCGTTTGCCTTTGTACATGGGCCTTTTGGCCCAGTGGGCCTAACCCACTTCCCCTTGAACTTTTTCTGCGTTTCTGGGCTCGTTTGAGCTCCGATTTGGACGCGGTTTGAACCTGTGTTTAGACCGGGACGATCCCGTCATCCAGGTAACCCTTTCCAACAAGTTTGTTCCTACAAAATTCGTCGTAACTAATTTACAACACGTTTAGTTAAAGTTAGCATCTAATGCAACGTTGTGCCCCTATTGCTAATGCGACTAACTTTCACAACTCAACTTGTGAATATCATCAAATGATATTTCTCTCTATTATATTCCTATTACTAAGACACGAATACTACTCGGTGTGAGACCCTACAGCCTGACCTTACTACAGGTTAGGGCTCGAAACCCCTAGACGACGGTCACTACGAGCAGTAGCTGTCGTCCCTGTTTCAGAGTCATCATAACGTGATCGACCCTTTGACAAAAGTGTCATAGGGTTTGCTTTGGCTGTGTCAGTGATGAATTCCGTTAGCTAAAATCCCTTCGTCAAGACTGTGTTATTGTTGGCCTAGGGTATGGTTTACTGTCAACCCTATCAGACAACATTGGTCAGTATACGGCGGTCTTTATTGTATACACGTTGTACTACTTGCAACGCACCCCGGCCGAGGATTAACATAAAGACCGTACTGAGCCTATAACACTAAATTCCCTTTAATGGAAGTGACGAATCCCATCTTAGTCACTTACTCACCTAGAGAGCTTCTGGTGCAACCCAACCTAAGATCTTTCATCAGGACTGGTCCTCGAAGCTAGATCATGGGTCTAAGCTATACCGTCTGCTCACAGGTTTGTACAGATGACTTCAGGTCTTAAGGATCAACTAACCTATCATCACACTAGAGTTATTAAAGACAGATCATTAAAGTTAACCATTTAATAACTCTGACTTGGTCGTTCAGTGAACTCATTCTCCAATGAGCACCTGTGTCTCGTCTCCGACTTCACCAAGTCGAATGACTATGAGATCATCATTACCCGAAGGTAAGACTAAGACACAGTGATCTATCCGATGTGTCGATATCCAGTTCTCGACACATCTACGATCACGAACCGTTTTAGACTTACGTTTCTATTCGGTCCCTTACTTACTCATAATCGAGATCTCATCTAGATATGTGAGGACCTAACTATAAGTCTATGGATATTATCTAAGTATATTAATACAAATGATTTTATACTTAGAATAATACGTACCATATACGGTATGAACAAGACGTATAATCAAGATAAATTGCCTTATGGGCATATATCTTCCTACATCAACAACCACGCAGTTATAATGTATCGCATATTAATGTAAACATCACAGGCATGTAGTATGTGTAAACGCAATTTCATGCTACAGGCAATGAAAGTATACAACATCCCACGCACTTATAATGGAATAAAATGTTTTTTCTTAATAATTAATCGGACCACGTGGAAACGTCATACCTCGTTAGGATAGCTGACTAACGAGAGAGCGGTCTTAGGATCCTCATAATTATTAAACGTAAAAATAATAATCAATTAATCCAAAAAATGTGATTAGTGATGGTTTACACATATGATAAATCAGATTTACGTGAAGAAAGAAGAACGATCAGTGAATCCAATTAAATTTTGAAAATGGCCTTTTTATTAAAAAAGAAAAAACCCTAGTTAGGGTTTTGTTGCTACGAGGCACGCACGTGAAACGCGCACATGCGAGTGTCAGGCCCGCGGTGGCGGAGTGCGCGCGTGCGCGAGTGTCAGGCCCGTGGTGGCGGAGTGCACACATGCACGTGGCAGGCTCACGGCGGTGGGGCACGCACACGGCGGGCCATGCACGCGCGGGGCACGCGCACGGCAGGGGGCGGACAGCGCATCAGGCGCGGCCGCCTGCCGCCCGTCAGATGGGGCCGCTGGCCGTGCCTCGCACGGCAGGGTCCGCGCTTCGGGCACGGCCGCCTGCCACGGGTCAGGCGCACTGGCTGGCCGTGCCTCACACGGCAGGGTCCGGGCTTCAGACGCGGCCGCCTGCCATGCCTTGCGCGGCAGGGTCCGCGCTTCGGGCGCGGCCGCCTGCCGTGCGTCAGGTGCGACCGCTGGCCGCACATCACGCGACGGGGTCTATGCTTCGGGGCGGCCGCATGCTGCACATCAGGCGCGGCAGCAGGCTGTGCCTCGTGCAGCAACGGGCCGCCTTTCGGGCGCGGCTGCTGGCCACACGTCGGGCGCACGCGGGGGTGCAAAAACTTCTGGATTGATGGATTTCGGAGGAAAAAATCGATTTTTATTGTAAAAATACAATTTTTATCTTTGAAACAACGTTCTTACTGCAAAAATATGATTTTTAACTTGAAAATTTGATATTTCATCCAAAAATGATATAAAACTCTTTTTGAAAAGAGATATATATTAAAAATGTGATTTTTCATTCAGATCTAAGCGAAAGAGATAGAGCTAATTTAAAGTAAATCACAGATTCATTATCATGCGCATGAAAAATTTAGATCTAGGGAATAAAGATTACCTCTCGATCCTACCCTCCGGATCCAGCGACGTTTGGTGAAAGAAGCCCTTTCGCGTCGTGATTCGTCCGTCGGCAGATGTTCGGCTCAGTTGTGAGCGTGCTGATAACGTGTTGTGAGCAAGGTTGACTGCTAGGAAATCTCTAGCCTCATATATATAATAAACAATGTGGGTGGATACCCAATAGGCCCATCTCATTACAAATCTAAAATTTTCTTAGAATTTTAACGTTTTCAAAATTATAAAATTGCGTAATTTAAATAACATAAATATGTAAAAATTTTGAATAACATATAAATGATTCACAAATTTTACATTATCAAACAAGTTGTAAAACATTTAATGTATCATTTTAACACAAGCATTTAACTTATATGAAAGCACAATATGGCTGGAAAAACAAGAAAGATGGTAATTATTTAAAAAAAAGACAATAGTATTTGGAATTTTCCATTTCATCATATGTAGCAAGGACTTTTGCATAATTCCATGACCACACCATGGCATGGAATTAAGGTTAACCAATCAAAATATACTTAAAGTCCTAACCCATCCTTGCAAAATTTATAATTAGGCACTTACAATGTTTGGTCAAAAGAGTCATAGTCTTCTTAGGGTTATACCTTCATCAGAAATAAAACTTGTAGCTGGGTACTTAGAATAGCATACAACTCAGTCTAGTAAGTTGCATGGGTATAATTTTAAATAAATTTAGCTATTCGATCAGATGCCCTTGATCTAGATCTGACCTTCACTGCTCGATCTAGACTTCATCTCAAACAAAACCCAGTGATAGGTATTTAAAATGAGGAGTGCCATCTACACCGAAGACTGTTCGGTGCATGCACGGCAAAACTCGTGAGATGGGACAACTGCCTTCAACTTTTGCGAAAGGACTCGACAGATACCTGCGAAGCGACAACGACGGGCCCACCGTGTTTGCAGGTGCATGTGCGAATCATCTCTCTCCCCCCTAAATTGTGTCCTCGTGGGACAACAGTATTTGCGAGACAGCTCATCGCCATACTCGCTACCTCTTCACCGTCATTGCTGGGTGCATCCTTGCCTCCTCTTCACCGCCCCCTGACCGCCTCCGATGTCGCATGTGATGGATGTTGAGGCAAAGCTCAGCACCCAAAGACAGGATCTTTTGAGGGGAGGAGGAGAAAACAAAGAAGAATCTATGAAAACTATAGTATGCAGGAAAATGAAATAACTATGATCAAGTTACACTATATCAGTATACAGACAAGCACTTATGTGTGTACACAATGCACTACACGTGCGTACACAAAACTGTGAACACAAATTTTCAGAATGAGGAAAAACGATTTTTTTCAGGGATTTTTCATATGGATTTTAGGCAAAGCTGAAGTTCTTCTTCTTCTTCTTCTTGGATATTTTTTGATGATCTTGATCTCAGATCTCTCTCTCTCTCTCTCTCTCTCTCTTTTCTCTCTCTCTCTCTCTCTCTCTCTCTCTCTCTCTCTCTCTCTCTCTCTCTCTCTCTTAATTACATATACATCATTCTTTCACTTCTACAGCCATGCACTGTCAAGAGCTTACATCAACTAGTACAAGCATTTACTACACTAGACAAAATACACAAATCTCAAAGGACTTGCTTTCTCAGAGTACAGAATTACTTTGCATACAACTGATCTCCTTTTCTTCTTCAGCTGAACATACTTGGCTTTCTGGCTAAACACACTTGTTCACAACTTGGACATACTTACCTTTAAGGCTGTACACACTTGTTCACAACTTGAACATACTTACCTTTAAGGCTGTACACACTTGTTCACACCTTAAACATACTTACCTTTAAGGCTGTACACACTTGTTCACAACTTGTACAAACTTATGAAGCTCGCTAGACACACATATTTAACAGCCAAACACACTTCAGTCTGAATTAACTCCAACATATCCTCCCTTTAATTCAGATTGGGTCTAAGCCCAAGCTCATTTCTGAATTTGATGAATTGTTTGATGTCTAAAGTCTTTGTAAACCCATCAGCTAGTTGATCAATGAGTTGCAATGTTGAAGCAGAATTGCTTTTTCAGAAACCAATTCTCTTATGAAGTGATACCTTGTATCAATATGCTTGGTTCTTTCTTGATTGATGAAATTCTTTGCAAGATAGATTGTAGACTTGTTATCACAAAAAATAACAATACCTTCACCTTGATCTTGCTTTAGATCTTCCAGAATTCTCTTCATCCATACTACTTGGCATGATGTATAGGACAAGGCCATATACTCAACTTCTGTTGTGGAGAGAGCAACTGAATTCTGTCTTTTGGGGCCCCATGTGATACATGATTTTCCTAGTAATAATGTGTATCCTGTCAAACTCCTTCTATCCTCTTCACTGCTTGCCCAATCACTGTCTGAATATGCTATCAGCTTGCAAGCTTCATCTCTGCCATAAAACAGACCAATTTCTTTGGTTCTTGCAATATATCTCAGCACTCTGTTGGATGCTGTCATGTGAATCACATTAGGCTTATGCATAACTCTTGACAACTGATTTATAGCATATGACAGATCTGGTCTTATGTATGCCAAATACATCAAACCTCCCACTATACTTTTGAAATGCTTCTCATTTATTCCAGCAATAGACTCATCTAGTACAAGCTTTTCTTTGGCATTGAAATGGGTTTCCACAAATTTACAATTTGCCATTTTATGTCTGTTCAGCAAAGATTGAGCATACTTCTGCTGAGACACATGTATTCCATGCTCTGTTTGTTTGATTTCTAGTCCCAAGAAGTAATGCGGCTTTCCTAAATCACTCATTTCAAATTCATGCTCCATTTGTCTTTTAAAATTGTCAAGCCAATACTCTTCATTGCTAGTATAAATAATGTTATCCACATAAAGACATAAAGCTAGAAAATTACCATTTTCGGACTTAAATAAAGTGTAGCTTTAGAATCACTCCTTGTATAGTCTTGTTTAATCATGAATTCATGTATTCTTTGGTACCATGCTCTAGGTGCTTGCTTCAATCCATACAGGGCCTTATGAAGTATATAGACTTTTGAGCTCTGATTTTCTTTAACAAATCCTAGATGCTGTTTCACATAAATTTCTTCCTGTAATGCACCATTTAGAAATGCTGATTTCACATCCATCTGTCTAACTTCCCATCCTTTGGAGGCTGAAACTGCAAGTAAGGTTCTTATAGTTTCATATCTGGCAACTGGTGCCAAAGTATCCTCATAATCTTCTCCATAGACTTGAGTGAATCCTCCAGCCACAAGCCTTGCTTTAGCTTGTTTATGGAGTCATCAGTGTTGTATTTAGTCTTATACAACCACTTAACATCCACTGCCTTCTTTCCTTGTGGTAGCTCACACAAGCTCCATGTTTTATTCTTTTCAATGGCATTGATCTCATCTTGCATGCCTGTCTTCCATTCATCTTCAGCATAAGCTTCAGTAAAATCTGCAGGTTCTGCAGTAAAATAAGCAAATAGTTCATAAGTCTCATTATAAATATCTCCCAATAATCTTGTCCTCACATTCTGATTTTCACTTGGAGAATTTGAGAAACTGCTGCTTGAACTACTAGCATGTGAACTACTTGTTGTAGCATCTAGACTGTCATTTGTTGCATGTGAACTGTGATTTGTGGTACTTGAGCTATGATTTGTATCTGGCTGATATGCTTTAGTCAATGCATCCACTTCCAACCTATAGTAGTCTGCCACAGTTGGTTCCTTTCCATTCCATTCCCATGATTCAGTTTCAATGAACTCCACATCTTTGCTAGTAATCATACTTCTTGTATTTGGATCATAAATTTTATAGGCTTTGGATTCAATTCTATAGCCTATAAATATTCCCTTCTTGCTTTTATCATTAAGCTTTCCTCTTGCATTGGCAAGCTTCAACACATATGCTTTGCAACCAAACACCTTCATGTTAATAACTTTGGGCTTGTCTCCATTAAGTGCTTCATAAGGAGTCTTATTCTTTAAAGCTGAAGTGGGACTTCAATTTATGACAAATATAGCTGTTGCACATGCTTCTGCCCAAAACTCAAGAGGCATCATCTTCTTATCCTTTATAGCACTCCTTGCTAACTCCATAATCACTCTGTTTTTCCTTTCAGCAAGACCATTTTGATGAGGTGTGTAACTTGCTGTCAATTATCTCCTTATACCATTTTCTTCATAGAAAGCATTAAACTCTCTGTTGCAAAACTCCCCACATCTATCTGATCTGAGAGTGCCAATTTTGCAGGCCAACTTCCCTTCAGCTTCATATATAAACTTCTTGAAAAAACTCAAGGCTTGAGACTTTCCTGCAAGGAAATAGATCCAGCAGTATCTACCAAAGTTATCCACTAGTATCATGAAGTATTTTGAACCACCAAGAGAATTAACAGACATTGGACCATATAGGTCAGTATGAACCAATTCCAATGGTCTTGAAGCTCTCCAATTTGAATGTGAATGGGCTTTCTTCTTCTGTTGCTTGCCTAAAATACAAGCTTCACATTCATGCTTCCCTTTAACTTGCTTTAGTGATGGCAAACCATACACTAGCTTCTTCCCAGATAATTCAACTAAACCAGCCATATTGAAATGACTAAATATTTTATGCCAAAGTTCTAAGTCATATTCAATTATGGTGCTTAGAAAGTTGGTATTGTTAGGAGCAGCAAACATAACATGAAACATCTTGTTATTTGTCATGTTACTCACACAAACAAGTTTCCTCTTCTTCTTATCATATATCCTGCATTGATCTTCATCAAACATAGCACAAAGGCCATTCTTCACTAATTGACCAACACTTATCAAATTATGTTTTAGATCAGGCACATACAACACATCTTTAATTGATTTTCTCCCTTCATTAGTAAGCACAACAATATCACCAATTCCTTCTACACTTATCATTGCTGAGTCTTACTTCTCTAGCATTAATAGGTTCAAAATTGATGAATAAATCTTGCTTACTTGTCATGTGATTGCTGCAACCACTATCAAGATATCAAGTGAGGGATTTGTTGACGGGAATATCATCAAATTTTGCCATGAACAGGTTATCAACTTCGCAAGCTTCTTCTTCCACAAGTTGACTTGCTCCTTTCCCTTGTTTTCTCTACTAGCTTGCTCCTTTCCTCTGTTTTCTCTGCATTCCTTCTCATAATGTCCATACTTATGACATTTCCAACACTTTGGAGCTGGATTGTTTTTGAACCAACAACTTTCAATTTTGTGACCAGTTCTTCCATAATGAGAGCACCCTTTCATCATGGGTTCTTTGGGCTTATATCTGTTCTGAACTTCTGATCTAGGCTGATACATTTGTTGTCTACCAGTTCTTCCACCTCTCCAATTACTTTTTCCTCTTCATCCTCTAAATTTATTTGAGCCATAATATCTTGCATGACCACCAAAGGGTCTGTCATTGCTAACGGGTGAACTTAGTGTCATTTTTGAGTGAAAGGCTTGGTTTATTCCTTCATCATCCTTGCATCTGTTGAGTCTATCCTTATGAGCAGAAAGTGAGCCAAGTAACTCACTTGATGTATAAACAGAGAGGTCTTTTGATTCCTCAATTGTTGCTGCTACAAAATCGAATTTAGTGTCAAACTTCTCAAAACTTTCTCAACTACTTTTTGCTCAGCAAGATCTTCACCTAATGACCTTATTTGGTTAACAGTGACTGTGATCCTTGAAAAGAAGTCTTGTATAGATTCAGATGGCTTCATTTTCATAGTTTCGAAATCTTTTCTCAAGGTTTGAAGCTTTACAGTGATTACCATTGCAGATCCAAGGAACTCCTTCTTCACAATATCCCAAGCTTCTTTAGATCTTGAAGCATTCATGATCCTAGGAAAGATAGTCTCATCCACGGCTTGCTGAATCCAGTAGAGAGCTTTAGCATCCTTCTTGATCTTCTCTTTATGAGCATTTTTTGACCTGCAGTGGCTCCATCTACCAAATCAGTAACACCATAATCTACATGCTCTCACACATCTTTGGATATGAAGTAAGTTTTCAACTTGATGCTCCAATATTGGTAGTTGATCTTATTCTCCTTGTTACTCAAGATTGGAAGATGAGAAAGAGATGATTGATCAGAATCCATGGCTTACTATCAACTTGAGATGCTCTGATACCACTGTGATGGATGTTGAGGCAAAGCTCAATACCCAAAGACAGGATCTTTTGAGGGGAGTAGGAGAAAACAAAGAAGAATCTGTGAAAACTATAGTATACAGGAAACTGAAATAACTGTGTTCAAGTTACACTGTATCTGTATATAGACAAGGACTTATGTGTGTACACAATGCACTACACATGTGTACACAAAACTGTGAACACAAATTTTCAGAATGAGGAAGAACGATTTTTTTCAGGGATTTTTCATATGGATTTCAGGCAAAGCTGAAGCTCTTCTTCTTCTTCTTCTTGGATCTTTTTTGATGATCTTGATCTCAGAGATCTCTTTATCTCTCTCTTTCTTTTTCATTTTTAATTACATATACATCATTCTTTCACTTCTACAGCCATGCACTGTCAAGAGCTTACATCAACTAGTACAAGCATTTACTACACTAGACAAAACACACAAATCTCAAAGAACTTGCTTTCTCAGAGTACAGAATTACTTTGCATACAACTGATCTCCTTTTCTTCTTCAGCTGAACACACTTGGCTTTCTGACTGAACACACTTGTTCACAACTTGTGCATACTTACCTTTAAGGCTGTACACACTTGTTCACACCTTGAACATACTTACCTTTAAGGATGTACACACTTGTTTACACGTTGAACATTCTTACCTTTAAAGCTGTATACACTTGTTCATAACTTGAACAAACTTATGAAGCTGGCTGTATACACATATTGAACAGCCAAACACACTTCAGTCTGAATTAACTCCAACAGCCTTCTCATTCTCCTACTTCCACTGGTCCCGGTGGCAGCTCGCTGCCTCGAACCAGGTGGTCATCGTGAGTGGCATGGTCATGCTCCTCTGCATCGACATCAAGTACTCTGTCCACCCCCACGTCGCCGTTCGACGACCTCATCACGAACGGGTACGCGCACACCTCTGGGCACTGGGCCCGTTGTTCCCGATCTAGGCATATGACAGGGTGTGGCCGACGATGGAAGGGAAGGTGAAGTAGTCGAAGCTGCAGACGGCACGGTAGAACTCCTGGACCTTGATTTTTGGGGAGGTGATGACGAGGTAGATGCCGTGGCGGTGGTCGACGGGGAGGCCGCCGAGGGAGCAGCTGTTGGATTGTAATTGAGCAGTGTAATTGACACCCTTACTCCAACCTTTGTTGTCTCCCACCATGCACTGCATTGCAGTGGCAACTTTTGGGAGGATGGCTGTGGCTGCGGCGATGTAGATAAGTACAAACGTGAGCTTTGAAGCCATTGACGAGCTATTCGTAGATTTTTAAAATTTTAGATCTGTCTCGAAAGCTGCATTTTCAATTAGCAAAGAGGTTATATAAGCCATAATTTGGCCTGCCATGGCGAGTTTTATTGTGTGCATCGCTGCTAACGCACAATCCAAGGCATAGAATTTAGTAACAAGGTTCAAACGATATATTTTTGGGGGTCAAAGACAAGACGAGTGTTTCTATGTATCCTTGAAAAGTTCAGCATCTACATCTGATATGGGTGAATTGGGTTTCTTGTCGTGTTATAAATCTTTTATTTTTCATCTTTAATCTGTTTCACTATGTAACGGCTTGTTTTCGTTGTACACATATTTCCGTAACAAAATGTTTTCAAACAATTTCAAATATGAGTAAATGAATTTTTTTTCTATTTTTAGTCACTCAAACCTTAAATTTGACTTCATATTCATGATCCTCGTAACGATATAAACCCGAGGCTATATTTTCGTAATTTTTCGAAGACGTTTAGTCTCAGGGGCAAAATCGTAATTTCATATTACTAATTATATTTACTTATTACCTTCGCTAATCATTTTTACTTACCTCTAATTTACATATTAACTTACCCTAAACCATATTCCATTGGCAGCTTTAACAAAAACGTGAAGGCACGTTTTTGTTTTCTTTAAGCCAGATCCTATCCCCGAACCCATTTGTCAACCCACTTTAATTGGCTCTAATTAAAACAAACCAATTATTAGATTTTTGTTTTACATTATTTAAATCCCACGTTATCTCCACTCTCCCTCATAAATGCAGCAAACCCAAGCAACCCTTGCTCACGCCCCCCCACTCTGACTCCCTCTCTCTCGCTCACTTCTTCTCCAAGAACCCACGCCAAGCTCAGCAGCGTGCACCCTCTTCCCTCCTCCACTCCGACGAGGCTCACAATGTTGGATCTAGATCCTAGCCTAGCGGGGGGTGAATAGGCTAATAAAAAATTCTCGTGCAACCTACGAGAGATCAAACGCAGTTAAAAGCACAAGCAGAGTAAATAAGAGACAATCACAGAGGGCCCACTCTCGTGCAAACCCTAACCTAAGCTACTAGCATGAAGATCGACATCATCGTCCAATCGCATCTCGAGCCCACTCTCGTGCTAACTCAAGCTACGATCTAGGTTATGATAGTTCGTATTCATCCAATCTCTTGCAAATGAATATTAGTATAGATTTATAATAAAAATCCTAGCTTTGGTCCAATCTCTTGCAAACCAAGTCTAGAGAATCTCAATTATAAACCTAAATCGAATATCTAGGCCTTCCCATCAATTGGGATCCAATCTCTTACAAATCCCAATCGATGGAAATTCCTAGCTACTCGTAGTAAATCAATCACAACCTAACCTTTTATCAATCCTAGCAACAATTCACTTCATTCATCACAATTCAAAGATCGGATCCATAGGGTTCATTCCCATGCCCTAGAACGACGTCACTACTCACAATTCATCATAGAAATCTCAGAAATAAAGAAATAGATCATAGCACAATTCATAACTAAGAGAGAACTATTCATAAAAACAAGAGTTTTAAAGAGAAAGATCAAACCAAATTGTGCGTCTATGATCTCCAGCTGAAAATTACAATAGAATAGCCGTCAAAAAATAACTTCAAGTCTCTCCTAAAACTATGAATAAAATTAGGTTTAAATACAAGTCAAACTCGTCCAGAAATTCCTGACAGAATTGCCCATGGCGCAGCCAAAAACCCTAGTTCGCGCAGCAGTCGGACTACGCCACTCGGCCGAGTGAAACATGTCACTCGGCCGAGTGACAGACCCAATAAAAAACAAAGAATCTGGGAAAATTGGAGGTCTGTCGCTCTGTCTGACTCGGGCGAGTGGCCTTCCTTACTCAGCCGAGTGAGCCTTCTTGCTCGACCGAGTAGGTCTTCTCAAATTTCCAGTAAGTCGGCTGATTTTTGGGAGAAAATCCCTGTCAGACACGGGCGAGTGGGCTTCTCCATTCGGCCGAGTGAAATTTCTTGCTCGGCCAAGTGAACTTTGAAAATCGGCAGTCTGTATCCGTTTCATTCGGCCGAATGTGCTCCTTTACTCGGCCGAGTGAACTATATATTCGGCCGAGTGAGCTGTTTATGGGCTCTTTTCTTCTCCTCCTCGCCTCCTAGTCGATTCTATCGAATTT
Source organism: Scilla litardierei (assembly GCA_030789695.1). Taxonomy (NCBI): domain Eukaryota; kingdom Viridiplantae; phylum Streptophyta; class Magnoliopsida; order Asparagales; family Asparagaceae; genus Scilla; species Scilla litardierei. The sequence goes on from CM061133.1 coordinate 206,299,694, forward strand.
CTTCCACTTTCGCTCATCCTCCAGCGTTGCTAACTTCTCAATAAAGCCGTGGGCGGCACTCCGGTGCGCGTGAAAGTCTCTTGATCTCATTTTCACTCCAGATCGATCCATATCCCCTGAAATCTGATAAAAACAAGAAATAGTGAAAAGCAACGCGATATCGTCGAATAATCGTGAAAAAATCAATATTGGCGATTGAAATGTCATGAAAACATGTAGAAAAACGTGTAAAATAAGGAGCGATCAAAATCCTCCAAGCTTACATCTTGCTCGTCCTCGAGGAAGATGAGTAAAAGGTGAACCCAGCGGGTAAAAAAAGGAAAAAGGGAAAAAAAGGTAGAAAAGAAAACGAAAATGGAGGCGCTAGATCATTTTCTCAGGACGTGGAGCTACTTACTCAAATAGCATACAATGAATAAAAACATGCCAAAGATTTTTATCTCGTTATCATGATCGTATATATGTGTGCATTCGATATAGAACCCCAAGAATATCAAAACGATATGATACATGAAATCATTCTAGAATTAGCATCGTCTGAGGCATCTAAAGTAATATACATAATCATAGATCGCACACTTTTCAATTGATCGCTTTCTATTTGGAGTATAAGAAGTATCACACAATATGAAGCAATAAGAATAGAAAGGAGTGGTATTCATAAAATGCATACCGAATTTCAATTCGTGAACTTCGTAATACTTTTAGAAATCTCCCCGAGTATAGAAAATTACCTAGCTTAGGTTGTCATGCACAGACAAGTAGCCACTCTCTCACACATTGTAACGACCCGCTATCGGGGGCCAGTTACTTATTTGATGTTTGCGCAGATCCTACAATCAACCAGTGAAACCAAAATAGCCACGATGCAGAGATGTACAAAAATACACAAATAGTGTCCATTTATTACAATCCATACTGTACAAATGTTCCAACAATGATGCATGAAAGAAAGAAAGTACATATCGAAAATAAAACTGAAAGCTGCGGTCTCAGGGTCGAACTCTGGCGCTATAAACTCAAGAGCATCTATCTCCATATGTATGTCGTCTGCGGTGCCACGTAGATGGAACCGTAGGTAAGTCACAATAATTCTAGCGATAGAAAATAAGGAGTGCACAAAAATGGAGCAGGTTATAGTAAACAAGTGTGGAAAGTAAAGTAAAAGCGACATGCATACAAGAGCGATAAGTAAAGTGCTAGTGGCTGTGTAGGTGTAGCAAGTAAATTGCATGTAGTGCGTAAAGTAAAGGTGATGGTGCAAGTGTAAAAGTAACGTGCAAGAGCAATAATTGTGGCATGGCATAAGGTAGCAGCAATATTTTGACCAACATGCAATGTAATGACGATAGTAGGACAACCAGACAGATGTAGTAACACTGAAAGTACAAGCAGGCAATAGTAACACTAAAACTACGTGACTTATATAAGAAGGTACAATGTGTGACCATTGAGCTCATCTCCTACCATAGGGGCGCTCACCCGGGCGGATCCCATTTCACTTTAGTCGGTACATTTCATTTAGTCAGTCGGTACGGTATGGTGCAATGTGTAGATGGCTCGCGGTCGCTTCCGCACTTTCACTAATATAAGTTTACCCCCAAAAACCCAGTGCAGTGCCAACTATCTTTAAGCATTCAATTTCAATAAGATGTTCCAGCAGTATGATGGCAATGCCGTATATCACTCAATCACTGTGTTGCAATACGGTACGTCAATTTTGTTGTTCCAAAAGTAAAGACATGATCAAAAGCATTAATGACACTCTAAAGAGCTTCATTTGTTGAAAAGTCAAGGCAGAAACCTCAACAGAGAATGTCAATCCTGAGCAATGATTTGAAGTCTAACAACTAAGACACCGATCCATGCTTGGAGCATGCGGTATTTCCATTTAGTACACTATTTTCCATTATACGTACACTATCTAAATTTCTAAGGTTAGAATCCATTGTGACTTACACTATCGGGCTCGTCGTAGCAAGACGAGGATGGAGTTAGAGCGCGAGGATTGGTACCTGCAAACACACAAAATTATCAGTTAATGGCTACACTAATTTCTATTTAAATAATTGGTCGTTTTGATTTTTAACCCGATCTTACTAAAATATTCCATAACTAGTCTTGTACTTCAAAATATTTTTATAAGAAATTTTTGAAATCAGTTTTGTTATAAAACTCTTGACTACATTTATAAAGTAATTTTGATTTATTAAAAATACATTAAGTGCGTAAATTGAAGTGTTGAAAAATACAGGTCGTTACATCCTACCTCCTTAAAATAATTTCGTCCTCGGAATTTAGAAGATCGATAATCGCCTAAGCAATTTAAACGATCGAAAGGAAGGCTTGGCGAACGATCACGACATATGAAAATAAGTTGTTAATAGCATGAAATATAATGCGATATCAAAGCATCAAGAAAACAAGAGATGATGTCATGTATGAATACATACTATTGACATCACCATTGCTTCTATGGCTAGTCTCAAGTCAAAATAGGTTCAAATAGAGGAAGGAAGACGAGTTCAAGAAAGATGGAGAAGTAGCAGCATCAGCTTACACGTCTCGGTTTTGGTTCATCTTAAATTCTACAGCACCATCCTCCAATACTTCTGAGCGTCCTTTGATTTGCTTCCGTTGTCGAGCTCGAACTTCTGGTGATCAAAAATCGAACGCTACCCTCCTTAAAATAGACATAGCTAGAGTTCAAGCAAACTAGAAATAGAAAGATTTAAGAAGGTCAACCGAAAGGTCATCAAGCTAAAGGAAGGGTGATAGTGATGAAGATCGATGGGGCTACATAATCATGATTCACGTCCTTGCGGTCCAGTGGACACGTCCAGGGAAGTGACTAAGCCAGGATCACTTACCCCCAGTCTAGCTAGGGTGATCCAACAAACTTAGCCAAGCACATTGACCGGATCATGGTCCATTGAAGGAAGCTTATCATTTATATGCGTGCCATCATTAACTGAAGGGAGGATGATGATGATGAAGTGAAAGAATGGTTCAATTTACGAAAAATCAATCTAATCACTAGCAAAGGAGGTTACTAGAGAAGGTATATCCAAAGAATGGAACACGAGTTCCTAAGCAAGGGTTAAGAGTTCAAAGGAAGTGATGATGATCAAAAAAATCCCAATGAAGATGGTAATAAGGACGCTTTACCCGTATGTACAATATAGGTGAACACTCGAGACATCCCGTACTCGAGTTTAATTTGAGTATTTTATATAGTACATCCTGATCTTGCTATATTGTTTACGAGATAGTTAGCGAGGACCTGCGTGGGCCACCAAACTAGTAACGACCCGCTCTCAGGGGCCAGTTACTTATTTGATATTTGCGCAGGTCCTGCAGTTAACCAGTGAAACCAAAATAGCCACGATGCAAAGATATACAAAAATACCCAAATAGTGTTCATTTATTACAATCCATACTGTACAAACGTTCCAACAATGATACATGAAAGAAAGAAAGTACATAGCAAAAATAAAACTGAAAGCTGCGGTCTCAGGGTCGAACTCTGGCGCTATCAACTCAAGAGCATCTATCTCCATATGTACGTTGTCTGCGGTGCCACGTAGATGGAACCGTAGGTAAGTCACAACAATTCTAGCGATAGAAAATAAGGAGTGCATAAAAATGGAGCAGGCTATAGTAAACAAGTGTGGAAAGTAAAGTAAAAGCAAACATGCATACAAGAGCGATAAGTAAAGTGCTAGTGGTTGTGTAGGTGTAGCAAGTAAAGTGCATGTAGTGCGTAAAGTAAAAGTGACGGTGCAAGTGTAAAAGTAACGTGCAAGAGCAACAATTGTGGCATGGCATAAGGTAGCAGCAATATTTTGACCAGCAGGCAATGTAATGACGATAGTAGGACAACCAGACAGATGTAGTAACACTGAAAGTACAAGTAGGCAATAGTAACACTAAAACTACGTGACTTATATAAGAAGGTACAATGTGTGACCATTGAGCTCATCTCCTACCATAGGGGCGCTCACCCGGGCGGATCCCATTTCACTTTAGTCGGTACATTTCATTTAGTCGGTCGGTACGGTACGGTGCAATGTGTAGATGGCTCGTGGTCGCTTCCGCACATTCACTAATATAAGTTTACCCCCAAAACCCCAGTGCAGTGCTAACTATCTTTAAACATTCAATTTCAATAAGATGTTCCAGCAGTATGATGTCAATGCAGTATATCACTCAATCACTGTGTTGCAATATGGTACGCCAATTTTGTTGTTCCAAAAGCAAAGACATGATCAAAAGCATTAATGACAATCCAAAGAGCTTCATTTGTTGAAAAGTCAAGGCAGAAACCTCAACAGAGAATGTCAAACCTGAGCAATGATTTGAAGTCCAACAACTAAGACACCGATACATGCTTTGAGCATGCAGTATTTCTATTTAGTACACTATTTTCCATTATACGTACACTATCTAAATTTCTAAGGTTAGAATCCATTGTGACTGTAACGACCACTTTTCGTTGTACGTTTTTCGTGCACGTGCTTTTGGCCGTGCACGTGTTTGTTTTAGACTTTGTTCGTTGCGAACACTTTCGTGTGATATGCCGTTGTGAACGTCTCTGAGAGTATTAAATAGTGGCACTAAATTGGAACGACGTTTCCCGAGTCGTTTTCCCACAATTTAAACTTATTCGATGAGACGTGGCGATTTTCACTTTTGACGGGAGACGTTTCCATTTTTGGTTTCGTCGTCCGACGTCGAAATTGAGATCCGTCTTCTTAGTTAGCTCACATTCATCGTCACGATCACCACGATATTTATTTTATAATTTTTGGAGTTTATTTGACCACTTTTATATTTTTAACAAGTTTTATATTATTTTTAATAATTAATTTATAAATTATTTTCGGCCAAATAAAATTTATTTGAGTTTTAAACGTTTTAAAGAATTTTTGAGCAAATTTCCAGCTCATTTGGACCAAGTCAAACCCTTGGATGAGTTGGAGTAATTGAATTTCAAATTTTAAATCTTTTTAAACTTCTAATCCTATTAGATTTAGCCCTAGACCAAGTCAACCCATCTATACTATATAAGCAACCCCTAGCAAGACCTATTTTCGCAAGAAATTAGCCCTAGCCTCTCCCAAACTTGAAATTGGACGTTGAGACGATTCGTCGCAACGTTGCGACGTTCAGCCCCCGACCTGACCGAGAAAACCAAGCCAATCCGCCCGCTCCGACCGATAGCCGCCCCCGCATCCATCGCAGTCCGCACGCTGCAGCAGCCACCCACGCCTGTTCCCCGCTCCGACCGAGAGAGGCCCTCGGTCAGACCGAGGCCCCGCTCCGCACAGCGCTCCGCACCGACCCCCGCTTGTCGCCCCGCTCCGCACCCCGCACGACCGACCCGCTGCTCCGCACCGATCGACGTTGCAAGTGTTGCAACATCGCCCGCCCCGCTCTCCAAGCGCACGACCGACCGCTCCCATCGGTCTGACCGAAGGAAACACCCGCACCCGAGCTGCTGCACACCCCCAACGCTGCACAGCGCCGCCCCAGCGTGTCTAACCGAGAGATCTCCCCGCACCGAGGCTGTACGACCGAGAGCCACTCGTCGCAACCCCGCATCCGTCGCACCACTTGCCTCCGTGGGCCCCCCAAGTTCTCCAGAGGTATTGTGGGTTCCCCAAAGGTCCCTAGGACTACTGTGGGCCCCACCCAGGTGCGTTCTCTTCAACGACTTGCCGCGTACGACGTCGTCGCACGTCGTAGCCCGTCGTCGCACGTGCGAGCTTTGGAATCTGGAATCGTCGCCCGGGTTGATTGCTCTGAAATTTCCAGCGAGGAATCTAATTGGAATCTGGACTTGGAGCGCGATCTTATTATTCCAACCCCCTGCGTCGCTACCCGACGCCGGTGTAGCTTTCGCGTCGTGTTGAGGTAACGTTTTGCACCCCTAGGACCCCCAACCCAATTGCATGTTAACCAAGACTAAAAATCAGTATTTTAAAGTATTTTAAATGTTTTAGAATTCACTAATCAAGATTAATAAAACGGATGTAGGCCGGTGGACTTGTGCACGTAGGAATCGTGACTTTGGACTCGTTGGACGGTGTTGTCTTGACGTGATAGTTGCAGGCAAGTGAAACTTGCCAACTCTTGTGTAGGGCCATGTTTTTAGGCCACTTCCTTGCTTTTAGCGTAAAAGAGACTAGTCAGTGAAATGATAGCTGGCTAGACGCCTACTTGATCTAGTTTGACAACGAAACTAGATCCGTCACCTAAATGACCTAGCTTGACAACGAATCTAGATCCAACCCTTAAACTTGTCATTCATGCATGCTAAACTGTCACGTTTACTTTTCCTTACATGTACGCCTCACTACTTGTCATGTCATGTCATCCATGCATTGAATGTCGCATTGGTAGCACACGCTACAATACTTGTACTTGTACTCCCTTGACTGGCTAGGTGCACCCCTAGACCAGCAAGGCAAAACACTTCCTGGCTCGTGTTCCAGAAGCGAGCATTCCCGTTCGGGGGTAAGGCCCTGGCTCGACACACATGGAGGGGTAGGGATAAATGTTCACTTGAGCTTAGGAGTTGGCCCGCGCAGCCACTCTAGCCAAAAGACGGAATCTCTGTGCACGAGGTGCTTACTTTCCTTGTCTTGTACTTGTCTTGTGAATGATTCATGTAATAATTGTCATCCATGCCATGCCATGCTCGTACTTTACTTTACTTTACTTTACCTGCTGCACTCATACTTTAGCTGCCATGCCATTGCATCATGCTAGAACTGCTAGGTTGCTCTTACTTGTACTTTCAGTTTCACTTGCACAAGTCTTCCAGACTTGCTGACATGTGCCCCTTTCTCTTTGGGTGTCACATGTTAGACCCCGAGCCAGAGATAGTTGTAGCGGTCGAGGTAGTTGCTGACACTGAGCCTACGTTCGTCGAGGAGTTCGTGTGCACCGGAGACCAGTTTTAAAGACTGTTGGCGTTGCTTTTGCTTTAGGTTGCTGTTAGATGTCGGTGCTTGCACCATTACTTTTTTGTTGTACTTTGTACTTTTTTTGGCCATGCTCGGCCTCTTTTAGACTCTTTTCTTTTAGCCTGGTGGCTTGTTCTGTGATGTTGAGATTTATTGCTATGGATATTCTGAGATGTTTCTTTTGTCTCTTTCGTTATTATTATCTTTGTTTCGTTTCGCGTTGCAAGGACCTGCAGTTTTAAAGTGATTGACGCTTATCGGACTTGCAGCTTTGTAGCTTCAAGTCTGAGCGGACCTTCTCACGCTTCACCTCCACGTTTTTGGGAAGCGGGGCGTGACAGGTTTTGTTGGTGGCCCATGTAGGTCCGGACTTGCAATTGCGAATTAACGGAACAACGATAATAACGGAATGTCCATTAAATAAATTGCAACATCCGAGTCATAAGCCCTGAGTTTAGTCTTTTTCTTATGACACTAGGTGATAAGAAGACTTAGTTAGACGCATGTGCTTGTTAGATAGAGGCCTCTGTTTGTTAGTTAGACTCCCTACCAGCCATTGATTTAATCGTCGTAGGAGTTACCTTAGTGGTTATTGCCTAACTCTGACCATATTAGACTCCTGGAATTTCCTTTTGTCGTTCGCTTGGGTTCATCGATTTCGGACCAAGCTGAACGCATTTCCTTACCGTCTAACCTTTAGAAGTCGTAGCGCTTAGTTCTTAATCTTTAGCTGGTCGACCGTAGGAGTTCCCAGTAGATTCTCCTGATTCATATCCTAGGCGTATGTATGCTTTGATCACCTGACCAATTTCCTTGCCTCGATTCACGAGATCGCCTCATGACGATCGCCGTCAATCTTCAAACACCGCCTTTGCAAAACTTGAACCTTCTGAAAGTGTTTTTCAATCTTCTCTTCCACTAAGTTTAAATTTGTTCAAAATTTTAATATACCTATATTTCATCCTCCTTCATTGATTTAAATTTTTAAAACGTTTGTCGGAATTTTTGAATATTAGCTTATGGTATTTTCCCAGCCCATATTTTTCATACATATGTAAATGTGTCGTTCTTTCATATATTAATCTTACCTTGAACCATACTTTTGCCCTGCCCAATTCGATTTATAATTTTCCCTCTTATTTGTGTTATTCGAATGATACGTCGTGTTTACCTTAATATACTTTCAAGACATATGGAATTTCAGCTTTCAGCAAGTTGGACTTGCTCGTCGTTTTCGCTACTTCAGATTTTTGCAAAATTACTATTTTCATAGCCTCTTCCTGCTTTAGACCCTCCCTGATTTGATTTTAAAGATTTGCTATTCGATCTTGATAATTCTTATGCTAAGTTACTATTATTTTCTTTCCGCTCACCATACACGCTTTTAGAAAAATTTCTAAACCAAATTGAATTTTAATTATTTCTATATCCGTGCCAGACTTGTTGAGCTCGTATATTAAGAACCTTGCGTAAATCAGTTTTTTTCATTTTTGGCAAACACTGGTTCTTTAAAAGTAGTTTCAAACCGATCATTTTAAATTTCTCCATAGCCTAAAAGTTTTGAAAGCAAGAGTTTAAATTCTTCCGTTACTTGATTTCATTCTTCGACTTTCCAAAACTTTTTGACAACATTATATTAAATTACTGACGTATAAATTTTCTAAACCACGTCCTTAATATTCGTGTAAATGATTTTACTTCCTTTTAAATTGATTTTATATAAACCAATAAAACATTTTCTCTTATTATGAATATTCGACTCAAACTTATTTTGAACAACTCGTTTTATCGATCCCCAAATATTTCTTTTCAGACGAGGATTTTAATTTTGAAGAACAACAGTTTTCAGATTTCACGTATTTTAGCTTGTGCTACTTACCACATTTTCTTTTCCCCCTCATATATAAGCATCACTACATCACCCTTTTCCCTCAACCTAAACATCACCATTGAGTCAATGTTTCGTCTAACCAAGCTGTCTCCTTGTATTCGTCCTATCTGAACTCGTGCTTATCGATCCTTCCCTCGTCACGCTCTCGATCTCTCTTTATTGCTTAGGCCTTAGGGTCCTTCAATGTCTGTGTCAACTCTTAGTTGTTAGTAGACCCTTGGACCCTTGTGAGGTTGTCGTGGTGCACGTACCTAAGTTGTGTACGTGGGCTTGAATGAGAATTCCCATAGTATATTGATGGTTGCCTATTGAGTGATATATATATATATATACTCGGAGTTATTCGTGATAGTATGAAGTTGTTGTGCGTTAGTAGTTATAGATTTTTGTGTGGATAGCTATACTATACTAGGGATGCTTGTGTATATAAGAGTTAGCGTTGGAATGTCTATTGGGGTGTATGTAATTAGAGAATACTTATAATGGTTGAAATAAATGATTGGTAAAGCTATGTGTATGTTAGTAGTGATAATAATAAGAGTATGTATGGTTAAGAGGGTAGGCCTATTATGTGACCTATATGTTAGCACATATGAGTGTGTGCTCGTATGTGGGTATGTATTGTGTTTAGACGTAAGTAGTTATGTTTTGTTGCCTGAGTATATAGGTGATATACATATGGAAGTAGGAGTATAATTTTGATTGGTATTGCTTGCTTTTCGGGATGTTGCATGTGTGCATACCGTGAGGTATACACGACTATTGCACATCTTAATTATGTATGTGTGGATGTGTTAGTATACTAATTATAGGTAGTAGGCTATGGTGTGAATATATACATTATTTAGGTGTGACTATACGGTGAATGTTTGTACTAGGGAGGGTATTATAAATATGTGGGTACTGGTGTCTGTACTATTATTATGGTATATAAATTGATTTAACTATGTGGGTGTTACCTGACTAAATATTAAAGTGTGATTGACTTATGGTATGCATATGGTTGTATTGGTAGACATATATAAATATTGGAGTGGTATTGGTATATGTATGAATGTCGTGTTACGTATATAGAATATTCTGATGTATGTATTAAGTCTCACTCAAGCTTGAGTGGGTATACTCTAAGTACATTGAATGTATGTTTGTAGTTTGAATATAGCGATGTTTGATGTATGTATAGTGATAGGAGTGTTTGTGCCTGGTTGTGTTACGCACATGATTGTGGGTCGCTACACCAGTATATAGTTATAGGTGTTGGTCTTGTGGTATAGCTAATTACCAAGGACTTGCTCGTGTGAACGTATGTGTACTAGCTAAAACTAGGTGTGTTTGTGTGCTAGTTATATAATGGTATGATTGGTGTATGTAAATGAAATGTTAGCGTGTATGGGTGTGCACCATGCACGGGTAAGTATGTGCTTAGTTATAAGTATTGATGACTATGATATATGTGGCGTGTCGTAAATACAGTTATAGGACCGTACGTGATGTGAATATATGGTGAACTATTTGCATGTATTTGAATGACTATATATTGTGAAACTATAGTAGTGGTGAATATATATATATATATATATATATAGTGAAACTTGATTTAATAATGGTATGGTGTGACTATATGTATTGAGATGTTGGTATTGGATGAATATTAGAGGGTAGTATACCCTTGATGTTTGTGCATAGGTAGCTACATATAGGTAGAGCAATGATTGTATTTGCTAGGTGTGAGACCATCCTTATATGAGTATCTGAAATATTGTTTGTGTTAGGTAAGTAGCAGTTATATAATGGATGTATGTTTATATAAATATGATTGAAATACATGTATGAAATTGACTGACTATAATAAGTATAAATATATGACGTACGTGAATGTATATATATACGTGTTGGTAGTGTTTATGTTTAACTACCTAGTGCGTACATGAGCACCTGTAATGACTATACCTGGTTGAATTATAATATGACTTGATTGGGGTAGTTACTAGAGTGACTAGTTATATTAGAAAGTCCGAGGACGGACTTTATTCTAAGGTGGGGAGGATGTAACGACCACTTTTCGTTGTACGTTTTTCGTGCACGTGCTTTTGGCCGTGCACGTGTTTGTTTTAGACTTTGTTCGTTGCGAACACTTTCGTGTGATATGCCGTTGTGAACGTCTCTGAGAGTATTAAATAGTGGCACTAAATTGGAACGACGTTTCCCGAGTCGTTTTCCCACAATTTAAACTTATTCGATGAGACGTGGCGATTTTCACTTTTGACGGGAGACGTTTCCATTTTTGGTTTCGTCGTCCGACGTCGAAATTGAGATCCGTCTTCTTAGTTAGCTCACATTCATCGTCACGATCACCACGATATTTATTTTATAATTTTTGGAGTTTATTTGACCACTTTTATATTTTTAACAAGTTTTATATTATTTTTAATAATTAATTTATAAATTATTTTCGGCCAAATAAAATTTATTTGAGTTTTAAACGTTTTAAAGAATTTTTGAGCAAATTTCCAGCTCATTTGGACCAAGTCAAACCCTTGGATGAGTTGGAGTAATTGAATTTCAAATTTTAAATCTTTTTAAACTTCTAATCCTATTAGATTTAGCCCTAGACCAAGTCAACCCATCTATACTATATAAGCAACCCCTAGCAAGACCTATTTTCGCAAGAAATTAGCCCTAGCCTCTCCCAAACTTGAAATTGGACGTTGAGACGATTCGTCGCAACGTTGCGACGTTCAGCCCCCGACCTGACCGAGAAAACCAAGCCAATCCGCCCGCTCCGACCGATAGCCGCCCCCGCATCCATCGCCGTCCGCACGCTGCAGCAGCCACCCACGCCCGTTCCCCGCTCCGACCGAGAGAGGCCCTCGGTCAGACCGAGGCCCCGCTCCGCACAGCGCTCCGCACCGACCCCCGCTTGTCGCCCCGCTCCGCACCCCGCACGACCGACCCGCTGCTCCGCACCGATCGACGTTGCAAGTGTTGCAACATCGCCCGCCCCGCTCTCCAAGCGCACGACCGACCGCTCCCATCGGTCTGACCGAAGGAAACACCCGCACCCGAGCTGCTGCACACCCCCAACGCTGCACAGCGCCGCCCCAGCGTGTCTGACCGAGAGATCTCCCCGCACCGAGGCTGTACGACCGAGAGCCACTCGTCGCAACCCCGCATCCGTCGCACCACTTACCTCCGTGGGCCCCCCAAGTTCTCCAGAGGTATTGTGGGTTCCCCAAAGGTCCCTAGGACTACTGTGGGCCCCACCCAGGTGCGTTCTCTTCAACGACTTGCCGCGTACGACGTCGTCGCACGTCGTAGCCCGTCGTCGCACGTGCGAGCTTTGGAATCTGGAATCGTCGCCCGGGTTGATTGCTCTGAAATTTCCAGCGAGGAATCTAATTGGAATCTGGACTTGGAGCGCGATCTTATTATTCCAACCCCCTGCGTCGCTACTCGACGCCGGTGTAGCTTTCGCGTCGTGTTGAGGTAACGTTTTGCACCCCTAGGACCCCCAACCCAATTGCATGTTAACCAAGACTAAAAATCAGTATTTTAAAGTATTTTAAATGTTTTAGAATTCACTAATCAAGATTAATAAAATGGATGTAGGCCGGTGGACTTGTGCACGTAGGAATCGTGACTTTGGACTCGTTGGACGGTGTTGTCTTGACGTGATAGTTGCAGGCAAGTGAAACTTGCCAACTCTTGTGTAGGGCCATGTTTTTAGGCCACTTCCTTGCTTTTAGCGTAAAAGAGACTAGTCAGTGAAATGATAGCTGGCTAGACGCCTACTTGATCTAGTTTGACAACGAAACTAGATCCGTCACCTAAATGACCTAGCTTGACAACGAATCTAGATCCAACCCTTAAACTTGTCATTCATGCATGCTAAACTGTCACGTTTACTTTTCCTTACATGTACGCCTCACTACTTGTCATGTCATGTCATCCATGCATTGAATGTCGCATTGGTAGCACACGCTACAATACTTGTACTTGTACTCCCTTGACTGGCTAGGTGCACCCCTAGACCAGCAAGGCAAAACACTCCCTGGCTCGTGTTCCAGAAGCGAGCATTCCCGTTCGGGGGTAAGGCCCTGGCTCGACACACGTGGAGGGGTAGGGATAAATGTTCACTTGAGCTTAGGAGTTGGCCCGCGCAGCCACTCTAGCCAAAAGACGGAATCTCTGTGCACGAGGTGCTTACTTTCCTTGTCTTGTACTTGTCTTGTGAATGATTCATGTAATAATTGTCATCCATGCCATGCCATGCTCGTACTTTACTTTACTTTACTTTACCTGCTGCACTCATACTTTAGCTGCCATGCCATTGCATCATGCTAGAACTGCTAGGTTGCTCTTACTTGTACTTTCAGTTTCACTTGCACAAGTCTTCCAGACTTGCTGACATGTGCCCCTTTCTCTTTGGGTGTCACATGTTGGACCCCGAGCCAGAGATAGTTGTAGCGGTCGAGGTAGTTGCTGACACTGAGCCTACGTTCGTCGAGGAGTTCGTGTGCACCGGAGACCAGTTTTAAAGACTGTGGCGTTGCTTTTGCTTTAGGTTGCTGTTAGATGTCGGTGCTTGCACCATTACTTTGTTGTTGTACTTTGTACTTTTGTTGGCCATGCTCGGCCTCTTTTAGACTCTTTTCTTTTAGCCTGGTGGCTTGTTCTGTGATGTTGAGATTTATTGCTATGGATATTCTGAGATGTTTCTTTTGTCTCTTTCGTTATTATTATCTTTGTTTCATTTCGCGTTGCAAGGACCTGCAGTTTTAAAGTGATTGACGCTTATCGGACTTGCAGCTTTGTAGCTTCAAGTCTGAGCGGACCTTCTCACGCTTCGCCTCCACGTTTTTGGGAAGCGGGGCGTGACAGTGACTTACGCTATCGGGCTCGTCGTAGCAAGACGAGGATGGAGTTAAAGCGCGAGGATTGGTACCTGCAAACACACAAAATTATCAGTTAATGGCTACACTAATTTCTATTTAAATAATTGGTCATTTTGATTTTTAACCCAATCTTACTAAAATACTCCATAACTAGTCTGGTACTTCAAAATATTTTTATAAGAAATTTTTGAAATCAGTTTTGTTATAAAACTCTTGACTACATTTATAAAGTAATTTTGATTTGTTAAAAATACATTAAGTGCGTAAATTGAAGTGTTGAAAAATACAGGTCGTTACACACATCATTGGATCCTCTTCCCCAAGCTTATCTATAAGCGTGGTGGCATCAAATAAAACAATAAGACCTTCCCCATTTTTGAACCTCCAAGAAAAATAAAAATAAAAGAGGGCAGAAAGAGAGAAAGAAATGAAATTGGATCATGTATGAACTTCTTCTCTCCTTTTTTTCTTTTGTTCTTTTTCTCTTTTTTTCTCCTTTTTTCAATCACACATATACAAAAGGATCCCAAATCAAAAGATAGAGAGATAAGCATATTTTTTTTCTTTTCTTTTTGAGTTTGGGGTGTTGGAGCATGGACTTTATAGCAGTGGGAAGATGCCATTATAGGATTCGCTAGAGGGAGATTCACCAATGATTTTAAGGATAGAAATGATGTTCAAGATATGTGGAGAAAGAAAAACATGTAACGCTCAGTTCACTCTTTAGAATGTGCACGACAACTTTCAGCAGCGTAATGTAATCTACTCAGTTCGAACTCAGAAAGTAAACTAATCCAGTCATATCAACATGGCATACATTCAATCAACCTGAAAGTGAAGCGTACAATTTTCAAGCAATAAGAAGTGATATCAGACAACCAAGCAGTACTCCAAATATAGGCAATCAATGTGTGAAGCTTGGTGTGTTTTCTATGAAAAGTATACAATATAAATCATCAGACTTAGCTAATAGTAGAATTTCATTTATACTCATATAATGAAGGTGCAGGTTACTATCTCGAAGCATAGCAAAGTATAGCATATGATATCTGAAATAAAAACGATGGCATGACAAGATAATATGCATATAGAGATAAGCTAATTCCACGTCATCATCATCACAGAAAATTCATCTCTAGCCAAAAAGGATAAAAGAAATAAGGATAAAAGAAATCAAGATCTATTATACATATGCAGCACACAAAAAATAATAAAACGTGATGCATGGAAAAAAAATTGAAAAAGTGGGTGAAAATAAGTGTAAAATAAAGAAAGATGAAAATAAAAACGAAGAAAAATGAAAATGTGTAAGACACTCACTCCCCCAAGCTAAACAGCACAGTGCCCTCAATGTGCAAAGTGTCGCACACCGAGAAATAAGATATGGGTGGGTGAGTGAGGATGCATGCATGATAAATGATGAAAAAAGAAAAGAAAATGAGATGGATAAGCAAATGATGCATGCAGAGATCAAGATCGTGCAATATAACTGTCCCCAAAAATACCTCCTCTCTCCCAAGATGATATAGACAAATACCAACAAAAAGTGACCAGAATGTGTGTGGAGAAGGGGTGCAAAATCAGCAGACAAAATGATAGCATCAATCATAGCAACAGCAAAAGTATGGGAGGCATCTAGTGTGTGCCTAAGTGGGTGGTGGAGCACCGGCACCGTCCTGTGGAGGAGGAGGTGGTGGAGGTGGTTGTTGGGTAGTGGGACGCGGAGCGACAGGTGGCGGCTGTGACAGTCGCGTAAGAATCTGGTTTAGGTTAGCCTGAATACCAGGGAGTAAAGCGACGCTAGACCGTACAGCACTAACGGTAGCAGAGAGAGCCTGAAAATCTCCTCTGAGCCCACTAACGGCCCCCTCTAGAGCACACAGGTGCTGAACTAGGGTGTCAAGGGACGGTGGGGCAGAGGGTCGAACAGGTGGAGAACGGGGCTGCCTCGCACGGCCACCGTAGACAACAGGTGCAACTACAGGGTTGGGCTGTGGTGCTATGCTCACTAGAAGACGCTCAGCCTCTATGGGAGGCTGAGACGCAGGAATGCTCGCAGAAGTGTGAGCAGCGGCAGAGGCTGAAACGGTGACAGAGGCAGAGGAGGATAGAGAGGTCGATGACACAGAAATGGGAACAGACGTCACGACACTCTTTATGAAGACAACTGCAGTGGCGACGGTAGGGTCGACGACTGGGGAGGCCGTGAAGTGTGCAGAAAATGACTCCCCAGGGGTCTAGAAATATAGAGTGGACAGGGTCTCGGCTGCGGATACAAAAGAAGGCTTGCCTCTCTCAAGAATAGTGGTAGGGGCGCTCTCAAAACTCACGAAGGAAATAGGATCAACGATCAATGGCATGGTGGTGGTGGTGGTGTACGTGGCCTCAGCATGTGTACCCCCGACACTTACAGAAGTGTGGACAGAGGTGTCGGGAGGGGCAGACAAATCAGGTGCATGCTGAGGGATCTCTGGGTCCAGAGGTGGAAGGAGGGGCTCCTGTTGGGCGTCCTCAGGCTCTAGCACGTACGCAGCTAGGATGAGGACGTCCATCGCTGGAATCCATACCCCTCCTGCAGGTCCAATATGGATCCAAGCGGGGCTCAAAAGAACCATGTAATCTACACCAAAAGGACCGTGCAGCCATACCCAGTGGTGCTGACCATGAGGACGCAACATCCTCATGCGGGCCATAACATCAACGGAAAGGGAAGTGGGGCCCGGTGGTCGTAGCAAACCAGCTGGTAGGTCTACTCTGCACTTGGGAGCCAGAAGAGTAATCAAACCGCCGCAACAGATAGGCGTCCTGACACCGACATAGATAATGATACGGTCTAAGTACCAACTAGCTATGTCAATCTGAACTGCGAGGAGTAAGACATCTCCACCTCTCTCAAAGGCCCTCGGTCGAGTCATCGCGTAGAGCATGTAAAACTCAGGCGTCGACATCGTCCCTCGCTCATACCTCGCTAAGAAAGTGGTCGTCATAAGGCACTGTGCAATGCGAAGGCATGGGTGGAGGATAACGGAGGCCTTGGCCCAGCTAAGATCAAAGGCGAGGGGCGATCCAGTGATGATTGTCCAGAAGGTGTGGGTATCAAATGACGGCGGGGGTATGTGCATAGGGCTATAAGCTCAGTCGGGGTCCGGGATAGGGGGCCACTGGAAATAAGCTCAGAGCATGTCGAGAGTGATCTCGCACTCACGATCCATCAATCGAAATGAGCATCCCCCAGGAGTCCTACTAATGGAACTCAGGACCTCGAGTGTCGGTCGGGTGTAGGTATCCGCCGACTCCGACAAAAAGTCACGCCACCCCACGTTGTCATACAACTGAAGTAGGCTCTCTGGTACTCCTAGGTGCTCGAAATCTACAAGGTGTGTGAACCTAGAGGGTACGATCGAACGATGGGAGAGCCTCTCGAATCGGACGTGCTGTGCATCGTCTCAGAAAGTGATCCCTATCGTATTGAAAGCGGGGGCGGGCTGTACCGGTGGAGGTGGACTGGGTGCAGTAGGAGGCAGAAGTGTGGGTGGTGACATGCTAGATGGTGGGGAGTCCGCTCTAGCAGAGGAGGAGATAGGCTTGTTGGTCCTCTTCTGCTTCGAGGCAGGCGCTCGTGAACGTGCTCTAGTCCGTGGAGGCATGTGTGCTGTGAACCGTGCCTACAAATGCGAAGTGCTGTATAAAAGGAGTGAGTGTACCCAAACACGATGCAAATGCAAGCTATGGATGCATGCATAGAATCGCCTCCTCCGAGAAGCTTCAAATCAGCCCATGTATCTCCTCCAAACTAGCCTGAAACACAAATTCACAAATCAGCAATGAATATCAATAAGTATGGGGTAAGATCAGGAGTAATAGATAGATATATATATATATTAATTTAGATTTGGGGTTGAGTTGGGCGTACGAAATGGAGAAATGGAGGAAAGGGGAAGAATCGGGCAAAATGGCAGACGCACGGTGGCGGACAGGGCAGCGCCGACGACGTGGGGTCGGCGAGGTGGTCGGTGCGGGTCGCCGGCTCGGGCGGAGGCACAGTGATGCTCGGGTGAACGGGGGTTTGGTTCGGGCGAATGAGGGAAAAACTCGGGCGACAGAGAGAGAATTTTGGGAAATTTTGGGAATTTGGGGGTTTGAGCCGCGCGATTTCGAATATATAGGATTAGTCACTCGGTCGAGTGACGCATCCACTCGGCCGAGTCACCCAGTTTAAAATTTTCGAAAAATTTATTCATAAAAGTAGCGACTCGGGCGAGTAGACAAACGTCATTCGGCCGAGTGGCAAGGCCACTCAGTGCTTTTTAAGTGCTGAAAGTGTCTGATTCACTCGGGCGAGTGACAATGTCACTCGACCGAGTGGCATATAAAATACAGAGAGGGGTTTTCAAAATCTTCCCTAATCAGTATCCTGCTCGGCCGAGTAGGGTCTTCACTCGGCTGAACGACTAAGTCACTCGGCCGAGTGGGCTGCTAATTTCAGTTCCGACTCTCTGTTTTTGCTCCACTTTCTGTTTTTCTTCTCCTCATCAGTTTCTTCCTTCTCCTGAAGCCTGAGCGCATTCCTGGAGCGCTCTCCTTTGCCATGGTCGTTCTCCATTCAAATGGTTCCTTGTTCTCCATCTCCTATAATGAAAAATATAGCCTGTTGTCAGTATTTTCTTCGACTCTTGACTCTAAACGCTAACAAACGATCTAAAACAAAATGAAAGGAAAAATTCAACTAAAAATAAGACAGAACCATCGGGTTGCCTTCCGACAAGCGCTCGTTTAAGATCTTGAGCTCGACACCTTAAGATACGCGTTTAATGCTCGATGTTCGGTGCATGTGAGATGCGCGCGTCAAACTTGTCGGGAAGGCTACTTGGATTTATTTGTTGATGTTCATTGGCGTTCCTCGACTCTCCTTCATCATGGGTAGTAGTGGGGGATGAGTCCCCCAAGCTTGAGCTTTTAACGTCCTTTTTCTTTGCCGGTGGCGATAGTTTCTTGTCCGGTGGGGCTTTCTTCATGTTCTTCACCATAGAGAGCTTGCATAGCTCTCTAATCTTGATGACATCAGCGTCGTCTTTCTCCTCGTCTGTTAGAGGATCCGGCGGGTCTCCCATCATCTCGCCATCTTTAGAAGATTGGCCTCCTTCGAGGCCATCATCGTGCTTGGCTTCGATGGTAAATGGCATGGTGTCATCAATCATCTCGTCGAGGAAGTCCACATAATCCACGCCCTCTCGCCAGGGCATATGCTTCATCGCTTTTGGAATGTGGAGCTCAACTTCAATATTGCCAACGTTTAAGGACAAGGTGCCTTCCCTAACATCAACAATCACGCCGGCGGTGGCCAAGAAGGGACGTCCAAGAATCAGCGACGTATCACCCTTCTCCTTGATATCCATCACCACAAAGTCGCATGGCAAGCAAATTCTGCTCGGTACTTGGAGTGGTATGTCTTCCGTAATTCCTACTGGCCTAGTGATCCGACCGTCCACGAGTTGTATCTTCATTTCTGTTGCCTTTAGGTCGGTCCCCGTATTCAATTTCTTAAACATTTTGAGGGGCATGAGGCTCACGCTTGCTCCCAAATCTACCAAAGCCTTTTGAAGTGGGACTCCTCCAAGCGTGCAAGGAATTCGAAAACTACCGGGATCTTTAAACTTTGTCGATGCTTTCTCCTTCCGGGTAAACCACGTACCTTGCTCGGCGAGCATGATCCTTTCCTTTCGCTTCTTTCCCATAATCAAGTCTTTTAGAAACTTAGCATAGGACGGGATTTCGACAATTGCATCCAAGAAGGGAATATTCAAGCTCACACCTCGCAAATACTCCAGAAATTTGGCGAGCCGCTTCTCAATCTTTGCCTTTGCCAACCGTTATGGGAAGGGTACCAGTGGCATATAAGTGCGCTCCTTTTGTGGCTTATCAATTTCAGATTTCTCACCGTTATTTGGCTCTTTTGGGCCCTCCTCTTCATTGACTGGCTCCTTGTCATCCGAAATTTCTTCCCCGGCTCCTTGGTTTGAATCATGGCAGGGGTAGTGTCCTTGTTGCCTCTTGTAGTTACCGCCACAACCGCATTGATGTGGCCGGTATTGCTCCGTGGGTTTTGTTCTGGTTGAGCCGGTAATTGTTGAGTGTTCTTATTGAGCAATGCTAATTTCTTCGATAATTGTGCCACGACACTGTTGAGGGAGTCTTGTTGGGCCGTCAATCCAGCATTT
This sequence comes from Scilla litardierei, assembly GCA_030789695.1. NCBI lineage: Eukaryota > Viridiplantae > Streptophyta > Magnoliopsida > Asparagales > Asparagaceae > Scilla > Scilla litardierei. The sequence continues at coordinate 206,319,669 of CM061133.1, forward strand.
ATCTTCTTTTGTTCGGCCATGAATTCTTTAACCCTTGCTTCATGGTCTGACCTCGGCGGTGCTTGCGGTGGATTCGGTGCCCTCCATCCTTGGTTGTACCCCGGGGGTCTATATGGCCCCGCTTATTGCCTCGGTGGGAGGTTTTGTTGTCGGGGTCATCTTGGTTGATATTGCGATTGTTATGGAGGCCGGGCTTGTGGTTGTTATGGTGGAGGATTCAAGGCTCCATCATTGTTAGCGTATGAAAATCCCAGGTGATTCCTTGTAGCTGGTTTGCCCAATAACCGGTGCTTCCCACAACATATTGAACTTGCTCCATAGCTCCCTCTCCTTGCTCCCCTCTAACAGACATAACATGAGCTTGGTCTTGCCAATCGCTCATGCTTCCTCCTGGTGTAGGAATGGTGGGGGCTCCATGCGGTTCGCTAATCAACTTCTCGAATCTCTCCACGACCTTTGAAGAGAATCAAACTTTGTAGAGAGCTCCGCTACGGCCTTCGCCTCATAAATGCTTACCGGATTCAAGGATGACGAAGAATGTCCCCTCTCATCGGCCCATTGTTGGTTATTCTAGGCCATCTCCTCAAGTAAGGCCGTAGCATCATCCGGTGGCTTTGACAAAATAGCTCCATTGGTGGTTGCATCAATTATTTGCTTTGTGCTCGGTTGCAATCCATTATAAAAGCTATGAACAAGCTCCAATGCCTCAATACTATGATGGAGACATTGGTATTGGAGATCCTTGAAACGCTCACATGCCTCATAAAGAGTTTCTTGAGGTCCTTGCTTGAAGGACATGAGCGCACTTCTTATCTTGATAGTCTTGGATGGCGGATAGAATTTGTTAACAAATGCGCTCGCCAGCTCATTCTAAGTAGTGAAGATTCCCTCGGCTTGCATTCTCAACCAATACAATGCCTTGTCTCAAAGAGTAAACGGGAAGAGGCGCAGCCGAATAGCGTCAACCGACACGCCAGGCATCTGGAAAGTGGCGCATTTGGCCAAGAACAACTGCAAATGGTAGTGAGGGTTTTCATGTGAATTCCCATGAAATGGGTCTTGTTGCATCAACACTACAAGTCCAGTCTTCAGCTCAAAGTTCTTATCGGCCGCCAACTTCGGTGTGACTATAGAAGAGGTGGTAGAAGTGGTCTTAGGCCGTAGCCTGTCTCGGATGGAGACAAGCCTAGCCATACGCACCGCTAACTCCTCTGGTGTTTCCGGTCGGGTCATATGATCTTCCTTTATAGCAAATCTCCTCTCGGCTCTAAGTCTCCTTGCCGTATGCTCGATCTCAGGATCAAATAATATATCTTCTTGGCGTGCCTTCGATCTCGTGTACATGCACAAAAAAAGAGAGTTTAGATAGAATTGTCAGCACAATAGAGGAATTAATAAGCGAAAATAATAAGAAACAAAAAGAAATAACTAAGTAAAGAGAATAAAATACCGTCGCCTCCCGGGAAACGGCGCCAAAAACTTGATCGCGCCTGGATATACACCCGGAAAATGACTGTAGTCTTACCGCAAGAGCACGGCATAGTGGCGAGCGGGTATCGAACACAGGGAGGACAATTGATAGTACTCTATCTCTATCACCAAGCTATTGATGGAATAATTGAATGGTTGGGATAGTAATGTGTCACAATCGTTCAAATAGCGAATAGAATTCAATTTAATAAAAGCGTCTAGGGATAGGAAATCCACACTACGGATCGTCACCCGTCCTTGTGGATTATGAATCTCAATGTTGCAAGACTTGAATATAGGTGAACTAGTCGCAATTGAATGTAAACCAAGCTCACGCTCTCTCGCTATTGCCGGTCTATAGCGACCTAGATTAGGGCCCACTCTCGTGCAAACCCTAACCTAAGCTACTAGCATGAAGATCGACATCATCGTCCAATCGCATCTCGAGCCCACTCTCGTGCTAACTCAAGCTACGATCTAGGTTATGATAGTTCGTATTTGTCCAATCTCTTGCAAACGAATATTAGTATAGATTTATAATAAAAATCCTAGCTTTGGTCTAATCTCTCGCAAACCAAGTCTAGAGAATCTCAATTATAAACCTAAATCGAATATCTAGGCATTCCCATCAATTGGGATCCAATCTCTTGCAAATCCCAATCGATGGATATTCCTAGCTACTCGTAGCAAATTAATCACAACCTAACCTTTTAGCAATCCTAGCAACAATTCACTTCATTCATCACAATTCAAAGATCGGATCCATAGGGTTCATCCCCATGCCCTAGAACGATGACACTATCATTCATCATAGAAATCTCAGAAATAAAGAAATAGATCATAGCACAATTCATAGCTAAGAGAGAACAATTCATAAAAACAAGAGTTTTAAAGAGAAAGATCAAACCAAATTGTGCGTCTATGATCTCCAGCTGAGAATTACAATAGAATAGCCGTCAAAAAATTACTTCAAGTCTCGCCTAAAACTAGGAATAAAACTAGGTTTAAATACAAGTCAAATTCTTCCAGAAATTCCTAATAGAATTGCCCCTGGCACAGACAAACACCCTAGTTCGCGCAACAGTCGGACTGCGCCACTCGGCCGAGTGAAACATGTCACTCGGCCGAGTGATAGACCCAATAAAAATAGAGAATCTGGAAAATTGGGGGTCTGTCGCTCTGTCTGACTCGTGTGAGTGGCCTTCCTTACTCGGCCAAGTCAGCCTTCTTGCGTAGCCAAGTAGGTCTTCTCAAATTTCCAGTAAGTCGGCTGATTTTTGGGAGAAAATCCCTGTCAGACTAAGGCGAGTGGGCTTCTCCATTCGACCGAGTGAAATTTCTTACTCGGCCGACTGAACTTTGAAAATCGGCAGTCTGTATCCGTTTCACTCGACCATACGCTCCCCTTTACTCGGCCGAGTGAACTATCTATTCGGCCGAGTGAGCTGTTTCTGGCCTCTTTTCTTCTCCTCCTCGCCTCCTCGTCGATTCTATCGAATTTCTTCCGCTTCCGCTCATCCTCCAGTGTTACTAACTCCTCAATAAAGCCATGGGCGGCGCTCTGGTGCACGTGAAAGTTCCTTGATCTCATTTTCACTCCAGATCGCTACATATCCCTTGAAATACGACAAAAACAAGAAATAGTGAAAAGCAACGTGATATCATCGAATAATCGTGAAAAACTCAATATGGGCGATCGAAATATCATGAAAACATGCAGAAAAAAGGTGTAAAATAAGGAGTGATCAAAATCTACAATGGAGTCCTAGCTCCAACTCCACACCTAGACTGTACCACACTCAACAAAGTGCAGAACTCTATCAACCTAGTAAATGCATATCTTGACTGCAACAACATGTCAAGACCCTCTTGTCTAGCCATAACCAGACAAGTCCCAAAAGAACACAAATATTGGTAAAGTTTCCCCTACGAAGATCTAACACAACAACTACACAAAATAATAAAGAACGAAGTTTAGGAGGCTCAGTTCGTGTAGCGGTGATGTCTTCATCAATCAGCACAGGCCAGAAGTCGTCTGGCAAGATGTAGTAGTATCCTCTTGTTCTCTTCAACAAGTCACGACCTAGAGCTTTACCAAATTCACTCTGTCACGGCCTGGTGTTTTTCTTCAATCAATTTTTCTTTTCTTGGCTAGTTACGGCTATTGGAGAATTTGTCTTTGTGAGTCCCTGGTTGCTTATTGGTGTGTACGGTAGAATGATAACATTCGACCAAGGCATTAATATTCTTTTGTTGCCTCAAGTTCTGGTCTTTGTCTTTCTCTCCAACTAGTGCTTTGAAAAGCTCAGCCTGCAAACACAAAGATATTTACTTTAACAAGTCATAAAGTAAGAATGAGAGAAGACAGTTTGTTTAAGATTTTTTTTGTTCGGCCCCCTAGTATGCTTGGTCCTTTGATGCGCAATTATTTTGGCATGGGTGAGCTCCAATCAATCAAACCAAAGCTTCTCCTTGTTGTTGCTTACGGCAATTTGTGCACTTGGTCAACAAAAACGGCTGATAGCTTCTTCAATCATGATGTTCCTAAGACTCACATGTAAGATTCAATGCAAACAAAATATTTAAAATCAAATGACCAAAAATTGAGGTGTCTCCCTTTGGAAAAAGAAATTCGATAGCTTGCAATTGGTCCTTTGCTTCATAGGTTAAACTTTGGATGCTAGTCAAAGTTTGCGGCTGAGTTAAGAGTCTTGTGCCTTCAAAGGTTTCGGCCCTTGCTTCAAAAATTAGCCTGCAACACAAAATAGCCTTCACCAAAGTAGACTGCAATAAAACAATTCAACAATTCCTTGGATACATGTATTTCGGCTCCCTGGGGTATATGTATTACGGGTGTTGCTCTCTAAGTTTACGTGCGTTTTGATTCCTTCTTTTTTCTTCATGTTCTCTTCACACAACAACAAAAATTGCATCAGCTTGCTTTTAAATTATATGATTACATGCATCAAAACCCCATAAATATGAACAATGGATCATTAAAAGAAATTGCAAGGCAAAATAGTTGACAGCCCCTTCTTCCTTTGATGCGTGCGGCAGGATGATGGAAAAGCTTTGAGGTTCGGCAGCTTGGTGGGGTCAGAGGGGGATTGTGACTTGATATTTGTGGCAATTTGTAGAGGATGAACTTTGAAGCATGGACATGATGGGTAACCGCAAGTTTTCCTTTTTGTTTTAAAATTCAATATTGGCTGACTTCCTTATTTAAGCCCCCATCATCTTAGGGTTACTTTGAGGAGGGTTTAAATAGGAGGATGATTAAGGATGATTGCAATGGATGTGGGATTTGAATAGGATTTGGATAGTAGCAAATCTTTGCACATCTTTCTAATTGATTTGAACAAATCCCAAATTGATTCCATCTCTCTCCATATTGACCAAGTCAAATTGTTTTGTGTATAGCTCTTTGACCAAGTCCATTAGCTATATGGATAGAAATTCCTCCAACATGTTGACTTAGTCATCTCCTCAAGAATTACCCCTTTGCGATTCCTGAAACACACTTAGCATACACGTTAATAGCTTCACATCGGTTTGTTATCATCAAACAAGAGATCTTAGATCGTTGCGTCCAACACACAAGAGCCTCTAGCTTCGACGTGGAAGCCCGACGTGGCCCTCCAAGCTCGCCATAGGAGCACAACCCACAACGCTACCATCACCCCCATCTCATTCGTCCTTCTCCCCCACGTCGACCCCTCCTCCTCCTCTCACATCTGTAGCCCCGAGCGCCGCTCATCTCCTCTACCGCCATCCCCCAAGGCAACACAGAGCGCCCCCTCGGAGCTTCGACCAAGCTCCACCGCCTGCCTCCCTTTTTCCGACCTCCTCCATGCCAAACGGCGCCTCCCCCACTACCAAGAAGCCTCCGCCACTGCTTCAACCCCCTCACACCCACGCTCCGCCCACACTGCACCCTACCCTCTGACCACGCTACCACCTCGAAGCCCCCAGCTTTGTCGAGACCGCATGCCTTCCCTCCACGAAGCAACACCACTCCGCCGCTCACCACGACGCCACGAACCCCCCACACCCCCGCTCCGCCTTCACCGCCCCACCGCAAGTCGCCCTCGACCCCACCATCTGCTCAGAGCTTCACCAAAGTCCGACGTCGCTCCACCATCTCCAAGCACCCTACGCTGAGCGCCTCCTCGTCCTCCGCCCACGAGCCTCGCCTCCGACGAGGCACCAAGACCCTCACTGCCTTCCCCCGCCGTCTGGAGAGACCCTCGTCAACCTCCAGGACGTCTGGCAAAGCTCCACGATGGAACTACCATCACCGAGCACCCCCTTGTCTGCCACGTGCTCCGCCGCCAGTTGCCGCTCGTCCGCCGTCGCCCGACAACTACTCGCCGCCGTCGGTGCTGCCGCGCGCACACCCCCTGCCGCCGTTACCGTCGAACGAAGGCACCCCCTCCGATGCAGCATTCAAGAAGAGAGGAAGGAACGTACGAAATAAATATAAACGTATACGTATACGTATATATATATATGCATATATATATTTATAATATGGGTTTAATAGTTTAAAATTGATAATAAATAATATATGAACCAGAAAAATACAAGGTAAGGCCCAGAAAATCCGAAACGACGAAATGGACTCATTGGCGCTGGTTTCATCGCCAAAAGGCAAGTACATCTCCCAAAATGATTTTTCAAAGGTAAAAATCAATAAAACTAATTTCGCTTTAAAACTCATATCACGAGAATTTCATGTATACTGACGTATGAGAAAATTATATGTTGTAGTACTAACCGAGACGCTCGTTTTGATATCTTATCTGAAGTTTTTCGACGTGTCATTCACTCTAAATATATCGGTGAACGTTACGATAACTAGTTTTCTAATTTAGAAAATTATTTTTTAAATTCTTTTTAAATTCTAAAAATGTTTTTTGAGCTTTTAAAATTATTAAAAATACATATAGGCTTCAGATTATCTAAAATTATTTTCCTCATATCTAGCCTATATAAAAATATTTAGTATGTATTTTGACGAGTTTTAAGCGATAATAAAAATACGAACACATTAAAAAATAAATAGAAAATAGTGTGGTCTTTAACCGATTATTTCTTATGATTGTAGGTACATGTTCTCGCACACAAGCACCCTTAGAAGCTCTAGCTCTAGTCTCGACTTACTACGACGATTCTCAAACCAGTCAGCCACTCTGTTTCTTGCTTTAGAAATTTAGCAAGTGTACTAGTATGAACTTATGATTTTATAAATAGTCACAGAACAACTATTGACCTTAACGAATGACTAGAGACCTAACTAACTAGTGAAATACTCAAATACAGAACGTTTATTCACTTAAACCAACAACTTTTGTATTCGTGTTTGTTGGACTTGTCTTTATCCTCAAATTTCGTAGCATCCATTTTGCTTTACTTTCTGGTTTTCAATAAGTAAGTTAATCTCTAATCCCGGTTTAACTATCATAGTGGTAGAGATCTAAATAAACATAGAAATCTAAATAAACATGAACTACTCTACTTTTTGTTAATATAATCGATGGAACAGATTTGATTATTGGCGTTCTTAACATTGGTATCACCCGGTGTCTAGGATCGTTTACGCCAAAGTTTGGATCACCCTGCTTGCGGGGATAGTTGCCTGCTTGGCCAAACCTGACTGGCCGTGTATGCATGAACCAATGTTATAATTCCAATTATCAACAGTTTGTAAATACCTTCAAAAGAGTTATTTCAACCTTTTTATCATCGTGATCACTCTCTTGGCTCTTTCACCCTTGGCTACCATGTTTGATGCCTTTTTACTTAAAACTATGCATGAACTTTGGATACACTTGTTGCATGATTACTCACGTTTAGTTACACCACCTGTTGCATGCCATTTATGACTCGGTGAATGCTAATGAATTATCGTGTGGAATACCATGTGTGAAACATCTTGTGGAATATCTTGTGGAACATCATGTGGAACATCATGTGGAATATCTTGTTGAATATCTTGTGGAATATCCTGTGGAACATCATGTGGAATATCTTGTGGAACATCTTGTGGAACATCCCATATGAAACATGTACATAGAACACTTGACACATCACTGGGTTTGGGATAACTCAATGTAGAGTGTGTGTGGGAGCTATGACCGGGAGGCACCTCTCTTGTCAAGTGACTAGGAGTCTCATCTCCTTTTCACGTCCCATCCAGTTTTCAAAACTATTCCAGATTTCAAAAGAATGTTGCATGTAGCCACGCGGGATTAGCTCCCCATTGCGAAAGAGATGGGCTCCATGGTTGCATATCATACTTGTTGGAAACTCACAACTCCTCATGTGATTTTGATGATTCAAACATATTTTCTTTTTACTAACTCTATCTATGCAGATGTTATAGCTCAAATCAACTAAGACAATCATCAAGTCTACATATTGCAAGAAGCATCCACTACAAGACGAAGCTTATCGATGATATTTTATATCTTGTAAATGAGATGTAATCTTTATTTTTTCTCTTGCATTTACTTAGAATGTAAAATCCTTGATGATAATCTCTCTTAGTCGTTTAGGATCTGTCTTCAAAAAATCACGTCAGAAATCCTATTAGTCGACCAACACCTAATACTAGTCGACTAATTTTAATATTAAAATATTTCTGTCATAAAACTTCGTCAGATCCATTTTTAAGTCTCTAGGATCATTTTCCCACAAATTATTAAAACCTTCATATTTCTAGTCGACCAACAGACTCTGTTAGTCTACCAGTCTATTTTCAAAAACAGTTATTTAAATGATTTATCATTTAAATAATATATTTTATTTCTAAAAATTAGAACTGCCATAAACGGCTAGTTCCTGTCAGTTTATATCTGTTTACAGAAGTTTCTTTCCGATTTTGGAAGTTATTTTCTGAAAGGACACCTCAACAGCCAGAATCCTAGTCAGCCGTTCTAATTAGTCGACCAGGCACTCATATTAGTCGACTAATAGAAAAACTTTCCCAGAATCTTTTGAAAATTTAGGCAGTTGTCTAACGTTCAAAAACTACCTTTTGGACTATAAATAGACCCACAGACCCCTGCCTAAAATCAGAAGAAAATTCACTTTCTTTCTCTTTTATTAAGTTTACTTTCTCTCTCTAGAAAGTAAGTGGTTTTCAGATTTTCTTAGAGGAACCTCTGCAGAAATTTTTCCTCCATAGAAAGTCCAATCTCCAAGTTCGTACTACTACAAATTCCATCCAGAACCTTGGAGATTCGATCACCTTCCTTGAGCAATAATTCCATCAATTATCAAGGCTATATGTGATATTGTTTCATACTCTTTCTTTACTTTATTTGGTGAATCTCTTGTTGAAGAGATTGTACAAGTTTGCAACACGGGGAGTGTTGGCATCTTTTTGTGTTGATTACTTGCGGGGAGCAAGTGTTTTAGTGGATTCAAATCTCTACGGGGTAGAGGACTGGACGTAGGATCACAAGGATCCGAACCAGGATAAAAATCTCTGTGTTTGCATTTGGAATATTCTGGATTGTGATCTTTTATTTTCGCACTCTTATTGTAATTTTTTATTAACTTTTAATTTTGCAATATCGTTGTGATTTACACTATTCACCCTCCCCCCTCTTTAGTGTATTTGGTGTGTCAGGAGATCCAACATTTGGTATCGGAGCTTCATGGTTAAGATGCCCTACACCTATCCGATGAACACTTCAACGTCTTCATCATAATTTCCAGAAGGACACTCTACTACAAGGCCTCCACTATTCAATGGATCCAACTACTCCTATTGGAAGACAAGGATGACAATCTATCTTCAAAGCATCGACTATGAACTTTGGAACATGTTGGAAACTCAATACGAGAAGCCAACAACTCCATATGCCCAATATACCACTAATGACAAATCTGCTGCAACCTACAACTCTAAAGCAATGAATGCACTATTTTGCACCATGGACAAGAATGAGTTCAATCGTGTCTCCCAAGCCAAAACCGCATAGGACATCTGGCATACACTCCAGGTAACACATGAAGGAACTAATAAATTTAAGGAAACTAAAATTTCTGTTTTTGTTCACATGTTTGAGTTATTTAGAATGAAGGAGAATGAACCAATTAGAAAAATAATCACTCGGTTCACCAACATTGTTAACTCCTTAATAGCACTTGGCAAAACCTATTCTCAAATGGAACAAGTAAGAAAGATTCTTCGTGCATTAACGTTAGAATGGGAGAAGAAGACTACAGCCATAGAAGAAGACAATGACTTGTCAACTCTCACCGTTGAAAGCTTGGTTGGTAACCTGATAGCCTACGAAGTACAACTTCAAGATCGCAAAGAACAAGCAGATACAAAGAAGAAAACTCTTGCCTTTACCGCTTCATCAGACATGGACGAGGAAGACATGTCGCTAATAACTAGAAACTTCAAGAAGTTTCTACGAACATGTAAGTTTAAAAGTTTTAAGCCTAAAACTACTGATGCTTCTTTATGTTTTCATTGTAACAGACTAGGTAATGTGAAAAAGGATTGTCCACTTCTTAAGTAAAAAGAAAGGAATTTCAACAACTTCAGAAAGGATAAGAAGTTCGAAAACAAAAGGAAGGCACTAGCAGCAACATGGGACTCTTCATCTTCAGATGAAGAAGAAGAAGTCAACGACCAATCTAATGAAGAGAATGAACATATGTGCTTTATGGCACAAAGTGATAATGAGGTAAGTAGATGAGATAATGAAGAATTACTTAATGCTTTTAATGAATTATATACGAGATTCAAGAAATTGAATTCTCAACATAAGGCATTAATTCTTTCTCATCAAGAACTAACCTCTTCTTCTTCTTCTTCATTAGATAGTTTGAAAATTGAGAAGGAAACATTATCTTCTAAAAATGAAAAAATACTTCATGAAAATGAGATTCTCAAATCTGAGATTTATAATATGATTTCATGCATTTCTATTTTAGATAAGGATATTTCATCTCTAAAGTTGAAATATGATAATATGTCTTCTAACATTAGTAAGTTTAATAAAGGAAAGAATAATCTAGATGATTTATTTAGAGTACAACATACTGCTAATCATAAATAAGGTTTGGGATAAAAGAATACTCCCAAATCCAACATTCGTGGTAATGTTACTTTAGAAAAGAAAATGCATGCATTTATTAATGATAAGAAAATTGATTCTTCTAATAATATGAAAAAGGATACTATTCATATTCCAAAGAAAAATAATTTTCTTACATCTTCAAAGAAAACAATTATGCATAATATTTGGGTATCCAACGACATTTACTTATATGATAAGGATTTATATATATCTAACTTTATGCAAAATGTTATTTTTTTCTTCTAACTATTTGAAGAAACCAAATTCCACTTGGGTTTAGTTTCCTAAGGACTAATCCTAAGGACCCATATAAAAAGGGTACCAATATTTATTGTTTATCTTTCAGGTACACATAAAAAATGGATACTAGACAGTGGATGTTCTAAACACATGACCGGAAACATCAAACTTCTATCCACCGTACAATTCAAATATGGTGGCACCATTACTTTTGGTGATAACAACAAAGGTAAAGTAATTGGCATCGGAACAGTTGGTGATCCAACTAAGCCAATCAGCGAAAACATGCTCCTCGTTGACGGTTTGAAACATAATCTCCTATCCATTTCTCAATTATGCGATAAAGATTTTAAAATAGTTTTTGAAAAGATTACATGCATTATATATGATTTTGATATGTCTAATATTTTATTTCAAGCGTAAGAATAATATATATGTATTATGCATGAAAATATCTTCAAATGATCATTATTTATTAGCATCCACAGATAAAACATTATTATGGCATAAACGTTTTGGACAGAGTAACTTTAAGCATTTAGCACGTATTTCAAAAAAAAAAGTTAGTTTCTGGAATGCCTAATATATCTTCACTCATACACAATTTTGTGATGCATGTCAACAAAGAAAAATGCATAAATCTTCATTTAAATTGAAAGATGATTTTTCTACTAAAAGACTACTTGAACTTTTACATTTAGATTTATTTGGTCCTTCTAGAATAGCTTCTTTAAATGGCAATAAATATGCATTTGTAATTGTTGATGATTATTCAAGATATACTTGGGTATTATTTTTAAAACATAAAATGATGCATTTGAAGAATTTACAATATTTTGAAAAAGAATTCAAAATTTAAAGTCTTCATCCATTATTACTATTCGCAGTAATCATGGAGGAGAATTTGAAAATGAATTATTTATGAAATTTTGTAATAAACATGGTATAACACATAACTTCTCTTTTCCTCAAGCCGCACCACAAAATGGTGTAGTTGAAAGGAAAAATAGAAAGTTATAAGAATGTGCTAGAACCATGTAATGTGATAGTTCTTTACCAAAATATTTTTGGGCAGAGACCGTTGCTACTGCATTGCGTTTTGAATAGAATTTTGGTCAGACCACAAATGAATAAAACTTGCTTTGAATTGTTTTATGATTGAATATCTCGTGTATCTTATTTTAAAGTATTTGGTTGTAAATGTTTTATTCTTAACACTAAGATTTCACTAGATAAGTTTGATTCTAAATCAGACGAAGGTATTTTTGTAGTATATTCTACGCGTAGTAAAGCATATATGATTTATAATAAAAGACCTTATGTATTGAGGAATCTCTTCATGTAAATTTCGATGAGAATTTTACGCCTATCACACATTTAGATGAAGAAGATTCTATACCTATCACTAGTTCTTTAGAAAACACTAAGTTAAATGACGATGATTCTACTAATTCCATTCCTGAAATTATTCCTGAAAATACAAGTCTTCCTAAAGTATTTGTTGAAATTCCTAATCATACACATAATTTAGTTATTGGAGATATTTCTGATAGAGTAAGAACTAGATCTCAAATAGAACAAATGACTAATTGTGCATTTAAATCATCCATCGAACCAAAGAATGTTATTGAAGCATGTAAAGATAGTTCATGGATTATAGCAATGCAGGAAGAACTTAATCAATTCAAAAGTAATGATGAATGGGAATTAGTACCTAGACTTTCAGATCATCCTATTATTGGTACTAAGTGGGTATTTAAGAATAAATTGAATGAATCTGGACAAGTGATTAGAAATAAGGCTAGATTAGTTGCACAAGGTTATAATCAGGAAGAAGACATAGACTATGATGAAACATATGCTCTTATAGCAAGATTAGAATCTATTAGAATGCTTTAGCATATGCATGTTACAAAGATTTTAAGTTATATCAAATGGATGTTAAAAGCGCATTTCTTAATGGTATTATAAAAGAAGAAGTCTATATAGAACAACCACCAGGATTTCAACATAAAAGTTTGGATAATTATTTTTCAAGTTAAAGAAAGCATTATATGGATTAAAACAAGCATTTCGTGCTTGGTATGAAAGATTAAAGAACTTTCTATTAAAATCTGGTTATTCTATTAAAAAGATAGATTCTACTTTATTTACCAAACATATAGATTCTGATGTTATCATTATACAAATATTGTTGATGACATAATTTTTGGTTCTACTAATGATTCTCTTTGTCAAGAATTTTCTAAGGAAATGCAGAATGAATTTGAGATGAGTCACATAGGTGAATTAACCTATTTCCTTGGACTTCAAATCAAACAAATGAATGAAGGTATATTTATACATCAGAGTAAGTATACAAAGGAACTCATCAAATGATTTGGATCAGAGAATTCTGCAGAAAATCGTACTCCAATGGATACTTCATCAAATCTTGACAAGGATTCAAATGGTAAGAGTGTTAATCAAACATTATATCGAGGTATGATTGGATCATTACTTTATCTTACCGCAAGTAGACCATATTATGTTTTCTGTTTGTATATGCGCTAGATATCAGTCTGATCCTAAATTATCACAGTTGACTGCTGTCAAAAGGATAATTAGGTATACCAAACATACATCTGATTTTGGTTTATACTATCCAAAATCAAATTCATTTGATTTGATTTCATATAGTGTTACAGATTTTGCTGGTTGCAAATCTGATCGTAAAAGTACGAATGGAACTTGTCACTTTTTAGGATATGATTAGTATCATGGTTTAGTAAGAAACAAAATTCTGTTTTTATCTAATACTGAAGGGGAATATATTTTTGCTAGTTTAGCATGTGCACAGATTTTATGGATGAAACAAACAATACTAGATTGTGACATTAAATGTAACACATGTCCTATTATGTGTGACAACACTAGTGCTATAAACTTATCCAAAAATCTGGTACATCATGCACGCACTAAACACATTGATATATGTCATCACTTCTTGGATGATCATGTCCAAAAAGGTGACATTATTCTTAAGTATATAGATACTAAGAATCAAATAGCTGATATCCTTACTAAGCCTCTTAAGGAAGAGACTTTTCTAAAACTTAGAAGAGAACTTGGCATTTTAATCATATATTATAGTTATATATTACGTTAGTATCATTTTATAATTTTTCTGTATTTTTTGAATTAATTTATTTTTGAATTAGTCGACCAATACTGGATACTAGTCGACTAGCTCTCCAGAATTACTTATTATATCAATAAAAATATACTTTTCATAAAATTATTTTTATATTTGGTCAAAACCGGTTTTTATCATTCAAAACTTTGAATTATACATTTTCCTCTCTTAAAGTACTTTCCAGGTACTAAGGAAATGACCTCTCTCTTACACCCTTTTACACTTTAAGTACAAAGGTAGTTCCACATAGTCAACCTTCTTACACAATTACCTTTCCAAGGCAACAACCCATCAGTACTTTCTTTGACCGAAATAAATGTAATAAATAAAATTTTGAATTTTGATCAATGTCCAAACCGTTCAATAAAAACACCCGACTGGTCGACTAATAACCAATCCTAGTCGACTAATCGCTGTTGACAACCGAAGAACAGCAGTTTCTGAACGTTGTTTTGCGCGATTTCTTGCTAGATTTTCCTCTCAAAAACTTTGCAGAATTTACCAAAACGTCTTAGGAGTTATTAGGAATTTTTTAATTCGGTTTCTTGATTCAAAATTAGAATTTCACACTCAAATCTTCTATTTAAACACCATGTGTCTTTCTTCTTCACCATGAGAAAACCCAAGACACAATATAGCCGAAAGTCCTCTAAAATTCTCTGTAGGAGAACTTCACCCCTTTTTGACGGCTCCTCTTCGAATCCTCACCATCCTCGACGCCCAAATCCGGCCGCAACCGTTGAAAGAGCTTTGTTCTTCCTGGAACGAACCATAAAGTTTTCGGATCCGGTCATTCTCAACTATAATATCTTTCATTTCCTCACCACCGTTTCTCTCTTCACCATGTGGAATGATCCCCTCTCTTGTAATGCCCTACAAGCTACTGCACAAGTACTAGAGGGGGGATGAATAGTACTTTAAAAATAACAAGGAGTATAATTCCAAATTATAGTGCAAACAACTACCAAAACAATTTGCGGAAGCTTAAATTGAATGACAACAACAAAATTAACAATGCTAACAAATGATGTTAATGGGTTCGGATCCACCCAAGTCTCCCCGACTTGTTCCCGGTGATCCTACGTCCCAACCACCCAGATCCCCTCCGGATACTTAGGTTAGAAACCCTAACCCAAGATTTCCACTATGAATATCTTGTGAAAAACCTTCACAAGATCAAATCATACATGCAATGGCAATAGTGAATCCCACAACCCGGGATCACAACCTTCTCTCACAACCGAGAGAATCAACAAGCAATATAAAAGAGTTTATATTGAAATAAGCAAACTTACCACAAAATCCTATACCTTGAGTTTTTCTTACCAAATAGGTGAAAGGAAGGATTTGAGGAAGATGAAGTCACCAAGACCTAGCACCAAGGAAATGACCAGCAATAGGTGCCTAGGAGTGATTTGGAGACTTGAATCAAGCTAGAGCTTGAAGGGCTCACCAAGAACAAACTTCTCTCAAGATGGATTGTAGATCTAGAATGAGAGAGAATGGGTTTCTTGTGAGGTAGAGAGCTTTAGAAATGAGTGAGAATGGCTATCTCTTTCTATCTCAATGAATCTCTTAATGGCAGCTCTAACCTAGAGAGAAATGACATAGGTTCGTATTTATAGGGTCCCATAAAAACAAGTTAGGTCAATTCCCAACGGATAGAAATCTGAGGAAACTAGTCGGTCAAAGAACAACCACTGACCGACTAGTTCATCAACTAGTCGGTCAGTCAAACAACATGGACCGACTAAGTGAGGAACTGAGAAGAGATAGAAATTCAGACCTAGAAATCTAGTCGGTCCAAGAAGACTTTCTGACCGACTAGTTTCACAACTAGTCGGTCAGTCAGTGAACGTAGACCGACTAAGAGGCAACGTGAAATAGTCTGAATACAAATTGACTTAGTCGGTCCAAGAACAAAAGTTGACCGACTAGATTGTCAACTAGTCGGTCACCAAACGTTCTTAGACCGACTAACGATAAACAGTAGCTTAGGAGAAATTTAGCATGTACAGTAAATCACAACTAGTCGGTCAAAGAAGCATCACTGATCGACTAGTTCACAAACTAGTCGGTCGGTGAGTCAACGTAGACCGACTAACTGTAAACAGTAAGGTGCAAGAAATTAAGGAAGCAAACTAGTCGGTCCAAGAAGAGTTGCTGACCGACTAGATCACCATCTAGTCGGTCAGTACTTCTTCTTGTACCAACTAACATGCACAAACAAGTCCGAATCGAAGCGCGACGCTTCGAGGAAGTTAGAATGAACTTGTACTAAGATCCTAGAGCTACGATATGAGCGTTATGAAGTTAGAATCGTAAGATATACTCAAGGCTTAACATTCTATAGATCGAAGCTAAAAGACTATAAATAAAACCTTAATGAACGGTCTTCGAAAGCTTCGATTAAATCTTCATGACTTCCAAAACGGCGCAAGAGCTTCAACGAAGCTTTAGGCATGAATACGAGCTTTGAGAAGTGTTGAGATGTCGCTTTGATTGTTCTCGTGAATTTGGCGACGATCTCCAATACTGCGCTCACAAATTGTTAGTTCATGAATTATTTATGTTTGCTCATCATCCAAAACCAAATCCGGGGAGTCCAATATTCAACATTCTCCCCCTTTTTGGTGATGACAAACCAACATAAATAATAATCAAAAATAATGATTCAAATGTAAAATACTTACTCCCCCTGCATTGATGACACGTTAATTCCAAAATGAATATTTATAAATTGCATCAATCAGACGAGTAAGATATATAATGAGAATCGATTTTTGAAATATCGGATTTTGAAAATCCTTATATATATCTTAACTCCCCCTGAATCTAACACATCAAATTAGATTCTTGGAAATTGAGTTAAATTTTCATTTGACCTATTTATTATCATTATCTCTCCCCCTTTGGCATTATCCCAAAAATGGGGGGCATACAACGACAACAACTAGGAAATTGAAAATCCAACATCGGGAGTCGTAGACAATGACGATGGAACTAATTGACACTAAGGGAAAAATGGTGAAATCAAATCAAGGTGTGCCAAATTGTCCATTATCAAAAAGCGATAATTAAAATCATCAAAAATACCAAATTATTATTCAGTTCTTGAATAAAGAAACATACTCTTCAATATTCAATATTCTTGGTTAAATTGGTGCATGGAAAACAATTCTATACAATTATAGAATTTCAATCTATTTAACCAATTTTTTCAATCGTCGAGCGACGATTTCACATAGCATGGACATTGAATGAGAATTAATGTGCACGACGAAGAAAATATCACAACATGAACATCGATGTATATATAGATAGAAACATCATGAGTACATCCAAAAAGACATCGACTACATCGAATACAACATACCCATCAAAAAAAATACATCATACATCATTGATACAACATCATCATCAGAACACCATCATCAACATCCAACAACACAAAATACAACACATACACCGACATCCAACATATCAAAATACAACAAATCAACACCCAAACTCCATCCTATCCTAACCCAAAAATACTCTCAAAAAGGTATATAATCCAAAGAGCAGTGGAGAGTCCTCGAAACTGACGATCACGAGGAAGTGGCTGGATCTGCAGTCTCTGTGGGTCCAGTCGACGGAGTGGACTCAGGCTCTGCAGGGAGGAGAGGCGTGTCAACAGACGGGATCGTCGGGGCAGGTGTGGAAACGACGACGTCGGGCTCAGCAGCAGGGGTCTCAACAGGAGTATCAGTAGGCAAGACAGGAGCAGGGTCGTCAACAGGAGCAGCAGCAGCCTCAGAAGTCTGAACTACTGGTACAGAAGTCTCTGGAGCACCGGAAGTGGTGCCATCTCCAGGAGCAGATGTGGTAGCAGCAGCAGCAGCAGTGGCCTCATCGCCACGAGCCAAGGAAGTGACAAGATCGTCAATATCCTCATCGTCCATCTCCTCGGCCTCAGAAACGGAAGGAGGAAGATCAATGCCCATCATCTGAGCCATACGGCAGACGACCTCCTCCGTACGAGCCAAACGCGACTCGTGCCGACGAAGAAGGCGTACGACATCATCTAATGTAGCAGAAGGAGTGGGGGCTGCAGCAGCTGAGGGAGTGGCCTGGGAAGCAGATGTGGTCGACCTCTGCACGTGACGAAGCGCCGCTAGAGATTTCTTAACGGCCGTCGCGTTCAGAGGAGGACCCAAGGGACGCTCATCATCAGGAGGGAGGGGAACACCGAAACGACGAAATACCAAGGTCAACAGACATGGATATGGGATATGCGCAGATTTATTGGTCTTGCGAATACACTCGAAAGAGTCCATCTTATCGAGTATAATGCGAGCCCAATTAATCTCGCTACCCATAAGCAAAGCGTAGATCAGTTTCAAAAACGGCTGAGATGGAAGAGATGAAGATCCATACTTGGGAAGAAGGCAGGATTTCAAGATTAGGTTAATCACCCAAGCATTCGGCTTGAATGACTTCGAAGGTACTCCTATGAAAGCTGGGGGAATAACCTGAAAGATTTTGCCTAGGGTCCGCTGATCTAAAGAGGAGATATCGTCAACTGAGATGTCAGAAGGGAGGAGGCCACACGACGAGCAACCTATCAGCTCCCCCAAGATTTCTGCCGTGAGGACTATAGGACTCCCCAAAACAGAAGTCTCGATGGAGTGAGACTCGTCGTACTGGCCCCGAACACGATTGGCATAGAATAATTTGACCAGGCGAGGATATGGTCTAGGGTTCGCCTTAGCGTCAAATCGAAGGTAGTCCAAGAGGCCACTATAGGAGAGAAGATCAGCAAGGCCAAGGAAATCAGAAAACTGAACGTAATGCTCTAACAGCAGTGGGTAGTGCTCTATACGGTTGTACGCTGCGAGACACTGAGGGTCATCACGGCACAACGATATGTCTACACCGCCGACTGGCATAGGAGCTTTACCCTTAGCCTTACGGGTCTTCGGAGGAGGTGGAGGAGGTGGAGGAGGGGGTGGAGTGGGTGCCTTCTCGGTATGTTCAGGGGTGTATTCCTCATAGGTATAATCCTCGGAATCACTACCCGAACGCTCACCGGGAGGTGTGGGGGCACGGAACTTTTTAAGCTTAGGCTTGGGCTTGGACGATTGGACGGTAGGTTTAGGCTTGGACGTCCTCTTCCTCTTCAACGGAGTTGAAGACGAAGAGGGGGGTCGAGTGGTCTTAGCCCTACGTTTGGGAGGGGTCGAAGCGGTAGCACCCTCTACGGTCATAGGGGATGCCCCGGAAGATGAAATCGGGATCCTCGTTCGTGCCATGATCTCGGCACAACGAGTACAAACAAGCGATGGTATAGGATCACACAACCTAAGCACAAACCCTACAATTATTTCCGAAACCCTAACTCAAACCCTAGAGGAGAAAACAAGATGAAGAACTAACCCTAGGGAAGGAAAACGAGATCAAAGAAGAGGGGTTATACCTAGGGGAGATGGTCGACGGCGGCGGACGGCGGGGATGGCCGGAAAACTGGCCGGAGAGAGGTCGGAAGACGAAGGGACTCGAGAGGGGTTTAGGATTTTTCGGGCTGGAGCTGAGATGAATACCGACTAAAACAACTTTTAGTCGGATAAAAGTGAGTTAAGTCGGTCTGGAAAGCGAAAAGACACAATTGCCCTAACATACTTAGTCGGTCACAGTTCAAGCACTGACTGACTAGATGACGATCTAGTCGGTCGGTCAATGAGCTTGAACCGACTAAGTCGAAATAGAGGCAAACAGAAATTTCTAGGGCTAGAGTTAGTCGGTCGCAGTATAATCACTGACCGACTAGTTTTCAATCTAGTCGGTCGGTAAGTGTACTATGACCGACTAAAAGAAGTCAATGACAGGAGATAGTTAAAAGCTTGATCTAGTCGGTCTGAGTTCACTAGCTGACCGACTAGATGAGCATCTAGTCGGTTGACTAATGAACTGAAACCGACTAGAAGAGTCCAAAAATTGATAAATGAGTTCTCTTCAAAAATCACTTGGATGAAACATCGTAACTCTCTCATTAGTCATCTAAATTACCCCATAAAACGTCGAAATCTTAAATACGACATTGAAATACGAATTCGATCATAAATTCAAACATATCACATAAAATTCCCAAAAATTCAATAAATCTAGCATGAACGAAATATCGCGAAATATAATAGCATGCAAGATGATTGAGTTTAAATATGAATCCTATATCTCGGATTCACCCATAATCCCCAATTCTTGACGCAACCGCACAAAGGAGTCCTCCTTTAGGGGTTTCGTGAAAATATCGGCGATTTGCTTTTGGGTTTCAACGTACACTAAAATGATGTCCTTTTTAGCAACATGATCATCTAAGAAATGGTGTCGGACATCTATGTGTTTAGATCGAGAATGGTGCACCGGATTCTTTGAAAGACAGATAGCACTTTGGTTATCCACCATGATAGGGCTAGTATCACAGTGAATACCAAAATCCTTCAGTGTGTGTCTCATCCAAAGAACCTGGGCACAAGCGGCACCGGTGGCAATGTATTCCGCCTCGGTGGTTGAAAGTGATACGGAATTTTGCTTCTTGGAAAACCAAGAGACAAGAGAATTTCCTAGAAAATGGCAAGTGCCACTAGTACTTTTCCTGTCGGATTTGCATCCCGCATAATCGGCATCACTGTATGAGACTAACTCATACGTGCTAGATTTCGGATAAAGTAATCCAAAATCTAAAGTGTAACTTAGATAACGGAAAATACGCTTTACCGCTACTAAGTGAGACTCCTTAGGTTGAGACTGATAACGAGCACATACGCATACGGCAAACATAATATCGGGCCTACTTGCGGTAAGATAAAGTAAACTACCTATCATACCTCGATATAGACGAATGTCTACATCCTTACCGCCCGTATCCTTGTCAAGATGCGTAGTCGTGCTCATTGGAGTCTTTTTCCCGGAATCACTTTCCATTCCAAATCGCTTAAGCAACTCCACTGTATACTTCGTTTGGTGGATGAAGATTGCATCGTTCAATTGGCGAATTTGGAGTCCTAAGAAATATTTGAGTTCGCCCATGTGGCTCATCTTAAATTGGTCCTTCATAACATTAGAAAACTCTTCGCAAAGAGTGAAGTTAGTAGCACCGAAAATGATATCATCAACATAAATTTGAACTAATAAAATATCATTATTCGCATGCTTAACAAAAAGTGTAGAATCGGCTTCGCCCATTTTAAAATTCAAATCCAAAAGAAAATTCTTTAGGCGATCATACCAAGCTCGAGGAGCTTGTCTCAAACCATAAAGAGCTTTCTTTAGTTTAAAGACATGATTTGGAAATTTTTCATTTATGAAGCCCGGAGGTTGAGAAATGTAAACTTCCTCAATAACATCTCCGTTTAAAAATGCACTTTTAACATCCATTTGAAATAACTTAAAATTTTTATGGCATGCATAAGACAATAAAAGTCTAATTGATTCTAATCTAGCTACCGGAGCGAAGGATTCTTCGAAATCGATACCTTCCTCTTGTCGATAGCCTTGAGCTACTAACCGAGCTTTGTTCCGGACGACGACTTGGTTTTCGTCGGTTTTGTTCTTGAAGATCCACTTTGTCCCTATGACGGTGTGGTTCTTCGATGGCAAAGGAACAAGCTCCCATACCTCATTCCTCTCGAATTGAATGAGTTCCTCCTCCATGGCAAGGATCCAAGCACTATCTTCGCACGCTTCAACGATATTCTTTGGCTCTATCGATGAGGCAAAGGCACAATTGGCGAAGTGGTGGACTTGAGATCTCGTCTTGACACTATCATTAATATTGCCAATGACTTGCTCATGGGGATGGTCGCGAACGGTATGAAGCCGCTTGGGAATACCTTGATCACTAGGCACATTCTCAACAACTTCATTAGTTGGGTTAGTCTCAATAGAATCAATTGAATCAATAGACTTAGAATTTTCAAACGAATCACATAAAACATCCATAGAATCATTATCATTTGAAATTCTAGAAGTAGTAAAATTCTCATTAAAAGAGACATGAAGTGATTCCTCGATCGTAGAGGATCTTTTGTTGTATATCCGGTAGGCTTTGCTACGTGAGGAATACCCAACAAATATCCCCTCATCCGATCTCGGATCAAACTTGTCCAAATTATCATATGTGTTTTTAATAAAACATTTTGCGCCGAAAACACGAAAATGTTTAACTTGAGGCAATCTACCAAACAACAATTCATATCAAGTTTGTTTGGTGCCGGGCCTCAAAAGTATTCTATTAAACACATAACAAGCGGTGTGTACCGCTTCAGCCCAAAATTGATAACCAAGTTGACTATCTTCGAGCATAGTGCGAGCACACTCCACAAGAGTTCTATTCTTCCTCTCAACAACACCATTTTGAGGAGGTGCGCGAGGGAAAGAAAACGTGTGAGTAATTCCAAGATCATCACAAAAATTTGAGAAAGACTCATTCTCAAATTCACCCCCATGATCACTACGAATAGTGACAATGGTGGTTCCGATGAGATTTTGTACTTTCTTCACAAATATTGTGAAGTTTTCAAAAGCTTCATTTTTATTACATAAGAAAAATACCCATGTAAATCTTGAATAATCATCAACGATGACTAGTCCATATCTTGCATTTCCTAAGGAAGAAACTCTAGTTGGCCCAAATAAATCTAGATGTAATAGCTCTAGTGGCCGTTTCGTAGAAATGCTTTTCTTAGGTTTAAATGAAGATTTAGGAAGCTTGCCACGTTGACAAGAATCACAAAAACTTTTCTTTTCAAAAACGAGCTTCGGAAAACCTTTAATGGAATTTAATTTTGAAAGCTTATAAAGTGTTCCAAAGTTCACATGTCCAAATCGTCGATGCCATAAGTGTTGTTCACTTGTGTTGGCAACGAGACATTGTTCATATGACTTAGGAAGATCCAAAATATAAATATCTTTATGGCGTGTGCCAGAAAATAATAATTTATTATTATCATTTGAAATATGACACAATCCTTTCGCAAATCTAACTTTGTAACCTTTGTCACAAAGTTGGCTTATTGAAATAAGATTATGATTTAAACCATCAACTAGATAAACATCACTAATTAAGGGTTTAGACGGGTTACCCACTTTACCAACACCGACGATGGTTCCGCTCTCGTTGCCTCCAAATACGACGTGATTTCCATTTGCAATGGGAACCACTCAGGAGAGCAATTGAGCGTCACCCGTCATGTGTTTTGAACACCCGCTATCGAGTATCCAATTCCCTTTGGAGCTAAATTTAAATTTGTTGCTCCTTTTCTTTTTCTTTTCCTTGAGTGCCTAAAGATAGAAACATTCATATCATGGTACCCAAGGTCATTGGGTCCTCAAAGGTTAGACCTTTGGAAGCCAAGTCCAATTGGACTTAGACTTCCCCACATAATTTCTACTATGAACAACATCCGAAAAATAAGCATTCATATACACTTGTTTTTCATCCATGCTTGTGTCCTTTGGGCTCCAAATAGTGAAAATTTTGGGAGCCATCATCCTATTGGGTGCATGCATGCGACGTTGATTTCTACGTGATGCATGTTGTGGATAGGCATACAGAACATGATGGAATGGTGCACGACGAGAATTATTCATATGATGAGGTGGGTGAACATATGCATGTGTGGGAACACGTGCGTGAGGGTGTCTCACATGGTGTGCACGTGCCCGAGAATGTGTTGCATAAAAATCATCATATGTGTGAGACGGTGGAGTAGGACGTGTGTTCCTACGTGGCATGGTATTGGTGTACATATAAGCATGCCCCTTCTTTGGAGGTCCACCCAAAGTGGGTTTCTTTCCAAAAGAGGGTGTGGACGAGGTGGAAGCACCATTGGTAGATGAACTACCATTAGAGTGTTTGCTACCACTCGTAGAGTCACCGGAAGTTGGCCTAACAAAAGTAGTGGCCGCTTTGGATGGACATCCCATCGTATACCCCAAACCAATGTGGTGATTGGCCGGAAGTAAGTCACTTAGGATTTTATCCAAATGGTCCTTACCCTTATTGAATTTATTAATTCGGCCTAATGTGTTCTCATATTTCTCTTTGAGAGAACGCATAGAAGTATCCAAAGTAGATACTTGCGATGTGAGCACATAAACACGAGATTTAAGACTTTCATTCTCAATACTCAAAGTCGAGTTTTGAGAAGTCAAATCCGCTATCCTATGTTCTTCCGGATCTTCAATGCTAACATGTTCAAGTTTAGATTTGAGATTAACAATCTCATTTCTTAACTCTTCAACAACGGTGTCGTTGTTGGTGATGATAGTCTTAGGCGAGGTTTGAATGCTAGCTAGGTCATCTTTTACTTTAGTATATCTATTTACTAATTTAGTGTATTTAGACCATAAATGAGAGTTAGCATCCCTAAGATCATCCATGGTTACCTCATCGCATTCGTCGTCGCTATCATCGGAGGAGGAAGATCCTTGATCATGCTCCTCTCTTGCCATGAAGCACATGTGTGCTTGCTCCACTTTCTCATCGTCCGACTCTCCGCTTGAGGAATCCTCGGAGTCGGTGAATGTTGCTCCGACAAGTCCCTTTTTGTACCCCTTTTTGTACTTCTTCGACTTGTCGAACTTCGGCGCCTTCCACTTCTCCTTTTGCTTGTTTTGAGGACAATCCGCTTTGATGTGTCCTGGCTTATTACATTTAAATCACAAAGGTGGAGAGGCGTTAGTAGAAGTAAATTTAGATTTTTGTTTGAAGTTACCCTTTCGGAAGAAGCGATTGAACTTCTTTGCCATGAGTGCAATGGATTCCATGTCCATTTCTTCTTCCGAGTCCTCATCATCGGTAGAGGTGGATGAAGCCGCCTTGAATGCAATCGCCTTTTTCTTAGGCACGTCTTGGTTCAAATAGGACTTCATCTTTTCTTGTAACTTCACCTTGCTATCTTTGCGTACCTCGTATGACATCAAAGTACCCATCAATTGAACTACGGTATACTTATTCATGTCATTACCTTCCTCGATGGCGAAGGTACGTTTCTCCCAAGAAGAAGGAAGTCCTTCGATAAGCTTTGAGCACTTCTCCTTTTGAGTGTAGGACTTGCCGAGGGCCTCTAACTCGTTTATTATGTCAACGAAGCGAGCGTAATATTCCTTCATCTTCTCGCCCTGTTGCATATGAAACATTTCGTAATCTTTGTTTACGACTACGAGTTTAGAGTCTCTTACCCTACTCGTCCCTTCATGAAGTATGAGGAGGGAGTTCCAAATTTGATATGCACTCTTACATGTGCATATCTTATTGAAGTCCTCGGGCTCCAATGCGCATTGCAAGGCGTTCATTACCTTGGCATTGCTTACCTCCGCGGCGATCTCCGCGGTAGTCCATTTCTCAAAGTTTTCTTCTTCGGGCTCGATGTATTCCTTCATTGTGGTCCTCCATAAAGATGCACTCCGGAGGAAGGTTTCCATCCGGCATTTCCAGTACCCGTAGTTGGTACCGTTGAAGAATGGAGGCCTCGTAGAGGAATGTCCTTCCATCACCGAAGATGCTCCTTCTCGGTTCCTGAAGGTGTCATAGTTGGAAGGTGGACGCACAGTCTTGTTGTCGTTGGCAGACATAGCTAAGTATCTGGCTCTGATACCAAATGTAATGCCCTACAAGCTACTGCACAAGTACTAGAGGGGGGGTGAATAGTACTTTAAAAATAATAAGGAGTATAATTCCAAATTATAGTGCAAACAACTACCAAAACAATTTGCGGAAGCTTAAATTGAATGACAACAACAAAATTAACAATGCTAACAAATGATGTTAATGGGTTCGGATCCACCCAAGTCTCCCCGACTTGTTCCCGGTGATCCTACGTCCCAACCACCCGGATCCCCTCCGGATACTTAGGTTAGAAACCCTAACCCAAGATTTCCACTATGAATATCTTGTGAAAAACCTTCACAAGATCAAATCATACATGCAATGGCAATAGTGAATCCCACAACCCGGGATCACAACCTTCTCTCACAACCGAGAGAATCAACAAGCAATATAAAAGAGTTTATATTGAAATAAGCAAACTTACCACAAAATCCTATACCTTGAGTTTTTCTTACCAAATAGGTGAAAGGAAGGATTTGAGGAAGATGAAGTCACCAAGACCTAGCACCAAAGAAATGACCAGCAATAGGTGCCTAGGAGTGATTTGGAGACTTGAATCAAGCTAGAGCTTGAAGGGCTCACCAAGAACAAACTTCTCTCAAGATGGATTCTAGATCTAGAATGAGAGAGAATGTGTTTCTTGTGAGGTAGAGAGATTTAGAAATGAGTGAGAATGGCTATTTCTTTCTATCTCAATGAATCTCTTAATGGCAGCTCTAACCTAGAGAGAAATGACCTAGGTTCGTATTTATAGGGTCCCATAAAAACAAGTTAGGTCAATTCCCAACGGATAGAAATCTGAGGAAACTAGTCGGTCAAAGAACAACCACTGACCGACTAGTTCATCAACTAGTCGGTCAGTCAAACAACATGGACCAACTAAGTGAGGAACTGAGAAGAGATAGAAATTCAGACCTAGAAATCTAGTCGGTCCAAGAAGACTTTCTGACCGACTAGTTTCACAACTAGTCGGTCAGTCAGTGAACGTAGACCGACTAAGAGGCAACGTGAAATAGTCTGAATACAAATTGACTTAGTCGGTCCAAGAACAAAAGTTGACCGACTAGATTGTCAACTAGTCGGTCACCAAACGTTCTTAGACCGACTAACGATAAACAGTAGCTTAGGAGAAATTTAGCATGTACAGTAAATCACAACTAGTCGGTCAAAGAAGCATCACTGACCGACTAGTTCACAAACTAGTCGGTCGGTGAGTCAACGTAGACCGACTAACTGTAAACAGTAAGGTGCAAGAAATTAAGGAAGCAAACTAGTCGGTCCAAGAAGAGTTGCTGACCGACTAGATCACCATCTAGTCGGTCAGTACTTCTTCTTGTACCAACTAACATGCACAAACAAGTCTGAATCGAAGCGCGACGCTTCGAGGAAGTTAGAATGAACTTGTACTAAGATCCTAGAGCTACGATATGAGCGTTATGTAGTTAGAATCGTAAGATATACTCAAGGCTTAACATTCTATAGATCGAAGCTAAAAGACTATAAATAAAACCTTAATGAACGGTCTTCGAAAGCTTCGATTAAATCTTCATGACTTCCAAAACGGCGCAAGAGCTTCAACGAAGCTTTAGGCATGAATACGAGCTTTGAGAAGTGTTGAGATGTCGCTTTGATTGTTCTCGTGAATTTGGCGACGATCTCCAATACTGCGCCCACAAATTGTTAGTTCATGAATTATTTATGTTTGCTCATCATCCAAAACCAAATCCGGGGAGTCTAATATTCAACATCTCTTACTATCCCACTCTTGTCAATGAATTTTATTCCAACATGGTTTCGATAGAGAAAGGAGGTCCTGCTTTCCTTGACACCGTCGTTAAAGGAATTCCCATTCATCTCACCTATGATACTCTTGCTCAGAGTCTCCATATCCCTCATTGTGCTTAACATCCCACTTCAATCCCCATGGATGATCCCGAAATCCTCAATCAACTAAGTACCGATTTTCGGATTGGCATGTCCGCCATTAATTTGAAGCCCATTCCACGCCTTATCCTCAAGATAATCACATAAAACTTGCTTCCTAAGGTAGGTTCCATCAACTATGTTAATGACACCCGTAGCTGGGCTCTCTATGCTATAATGGGGGGAATCAAAGTTGATTGGTCTATCACCATTATGCATGTTTTGCTCAAACCCATTACTACTCACATTTTCCATCCGTGTCTCCTCACTCGTATTTTTCACCACTTTGGAGTCCCTCTTGATGGTGAATATCTCATCGTTAATCCTCACGAATTTGATCGTTCCGTCGTCAACCGCATGGAACTACCCGCTCCTCCTCCCATGGCCGAAGATGAAGAAGAAGAACCTCAAGAACAACAACCCCAAGTTGAACGTCCTTCTCGTCGTCACAAAGTAACCATCAATCCTTATGCACGTCCTCCTCCTTCTCGACCAACACTACAAGATCAAATTGATCAACTCTGTGAAGATGTCAACTCTGGATTTTTCAGTGTTCAAGAGCATCTTAGTGGTTTTGAGACTCGCCTTGAGATGATTAATACCGACATGAACATGGGCTTCGGAAATGTGCAAGAGAGTCAAGCACAAATTCTAAGCCTCTTGGAACAATGGTCTTCTTACTCTCCTTCCACATCACACCGCGCTCCTAGCCTCCTCCACCATATTAGGCCTCGCACGTTTCAGTTTCTGGTCGACCCAGACAATCAGCTGGTCGATTAGTGATCCTTGATGTTAGTTTGTTTAGTTATTTGAATGTATTTTGCTTTATGTTGTTGTATGTTTGTTTGCTTTAATTTGTATATTTTCTTATGGCATGTAAGTTTCCTCTCATATATTGTAGTACTTTCAATTTGCCTCAAATAGTGTCTCCTCTGTTTTTCTGGAATTTAAAATTTTCTGCAGTTAGTTGACCAGAATATATCATTAGTCAACTAATCCACTAACATGGCAGATTTCCCCATTTTTGATAATTTCTAACGGGGAGAATTAATATAATAATTATGCTAATAATCAGGGGGAGATATAATATTTAGGGGGAGATATGCTACATATGAAATATACATAAGCACTAACATTTTCCTTACTAAAGTTTTTAATATTCATGTTCATTACTAAATTTGTTAATAAACATCATATATGGTTATACAAATTGCACGTTTCATATATTGTTTATATGATATATATTAAGATTGAATAATAACATTTTTTAGTACTAACATTTTTCACAATAACATCTTTTTATAGTATTATATTCAATGTTTGTAAAATCATCAAAAAGGGGAGAATGTTGGAAACTCATAAATCCTCATATGGTTTTGATGATTCAAACATATTTTCTTTTTACTAACTCTATCTATGCAGATGTTATAGCTCAAATCAACTAAGACAATCATCAAGTCTACATATTGCAAGAAGCATCCACTACAAAACGAAGCTTATCGATGATATTTTGTATCTTGTAAATGAGATGTAATCTTTATTTTTTCTCTTGCATTTACTTAGAATGTAAAAGCCTTGATGATAATCTCTCATAGTCGTTTAGGATCTGTCTTCAAAAAATCACGTCAGAAATCCTATTAGTCGACCAACCCCTAATGCTAGTCGACTAATTTTAATATTAAAATATTTCTGTCATAAAACTTTGTCAGATCTATTTTTAAGTCTCTAGGATCATTTTCCCACAAATTTTTAAAACCTTCATATTTCTAGTTGACCAACAGACTCTGTTAGTCTACCAGTCTATTTTCAAAAAAAGTTATTTAAATGATTTATCATTTAAATAATATATTTTATTTCTGAAAGTTAGAACTGCCATAAACAGCTAGTTCCTGACAGTTTATATCTGTTTACAGAAGTTTCTTTCCGATTTTGGAAGTTATTTTCTGAAAGGACACCTCAACCGCCAGCATCCTAGTCAGTAGTTCTAATTAGTCGACCAGGCACTCATATTAGTCGACTAATAGAAAAAATTTCCCAGAATTTTTTGGAATTTAGGCAGTTGTCCAACGTCCAAAAACTACCTTTTTGGACTATAAATAGACCCCCAGACCCTTGCCTAAAATCACACGAAAATTCACTTTCTTTCTCTTTTCTTAATTTTACTTTCTCTCTCTAGAAAGTAAGTGATTTTCAGATTTTCTTAGGGGAACCTCTGCAGAAATTTTTCCTCCATTGATAGTCCAATATTCAGGTTCGTTCTACTACAAGTTCCATCCAGAACCTTGGAGATTCAATCACATTCCTTGCACAATAATTCCATCAATTATCAAGGCTATAGGTGATATTGTTTCATACTCTTATTTACTTTATTTGGTGAATCTCTTGTTGAAGAGATTGTACAAGTTTGCAACATGGGGAGTGTTGGCATCTTTTTATGTTGATTACTTGCGGGGAGCAAGTGTTTTAGTGGATTCAAACTCTATGGGGTAGAGGACTGGACGTAGGATCATAAGTATTAGAACTAGGATAAAAATCTATGTGTTTGCGTTTGGAATATTCTGGATTGTGATATTTTATTTTCGCACTCTTATTGCAATTTTTTATTAACTTTTAATTTTACAATATCGTCGTGATTTACACTATTCACCCCCCCTCTAGTGTATTTGGTGTGCCAGGAGCTCCAACAATACTCTCTTACGTGAGTCACATAGTTTAGCTTAATCACTGCTAGTACCACAATAACCTATGGATTAAATGTATATCTTGTTCAGTACTTTACATGCTTAATATTGTTACAGTTCATGTCTGCTAGTCTTACTATTCATGCCTGCTAGTCTTACTATTGTTATCACCATGGTTACTCTTGTACGTTTCTTGTTTACTTACACGATCACTTTTACTTGTCACCATTATACTACTATGCATGCTACTCTTACCTTACATGTTGCACATGCATGATTATCTTTAGTTGTGTACCATAGCATGTTCCGTACTCTTGCACTACTTCATTTCTATTGCTAGAATTGTTGTGACTTACCTACGGTTCCATCTTCATGGTGCCGCAGACAACGCACATGTTAAGGTAGATATTACTGAGTATGAGGAGCCAGATTTCGACCCTGAGACCACAGCTTTTAGAGTTATTTTCACATATGTACTTAATTTCTTTCATGTATCTCTATTGGAGTATGTTGTACGGTATGGATTGTAATAAATGGACACTATTTGAGTATTTTTGTATATCTCTGCTTCGTGGCTATGTTGTTTTCACTGGTGATCTGCAGACCTGCAAATGAAATCAAATAAGTAATGGCCCCCGAAAGCGGGTCGTTACAAGTTTGGTGGCCCACACAGGTCTGCGCTAACTACCTCGTGAACAATGTAGTATGATCAGGATGTACAGTTTGAAATACTCAAATTGACATCGAGTACAGGATGTCTCGAGTGTTCACCTGTATTGGATATACGGGTGAAGCATCCTTATTACCCATCTTCATTGATCTTCCTTGATCCTCATCATCTTCTTTGAACTCTTGACCCTTGTTTAGGAGTTCGTGTTCCATTCTTTGAATATACCTTTCTTAGTAACATCCTTTGCTAGCAGTTAGAGTGACTTTTCATTAGTCGAACTATCTACTCACTTCACCATCATCACCCTTCCTTCAGTTGGTGATAGTCACTCGATTGTCCTTCTTATTCTTGGAGTATTTATAGTGGTACATAGCTCACCCATACCAAGGCTACATCCTTTTGTAAGGAGGGTAGCATTTTAAGTTCTGACCATCCAAAGTTTGAGTTCTACGGGAGCAGATCAGAAGGATCAGTGAAGATCAGGTCAGCCTTACGATGGCAGTGACAACTGCGATAGAAGTTGAGCCAAGAAAAACCTGAAGTGATTCGAGAACTCATGGACGTATTTTTGAATAAATCCCCTAGGATTATTTTGGATCACATCCTCCAGTTTTCATTTGATTTGGTGTCAGGCACCAAATCAATATCATAGGCATTTTACGCACAACGCCAAGCTTCAGGCTCGGTTTGATGTTTTGTTGTGAAATGTATGGATACGATGACCTAACATTAGAGTGCGCTTGGAAGATTGGATCTCGATACATGTGTCACGCCCCGCTTCCCTAAAATGGAGGCGAGACGTGAGAAGGTCCGCTCAGACTTGGAGCTGTGAGGCTCCAGTCTGTAAAGTGTCTGGATTTAACTGAGTTCAGGTCCTTGCAAATGCGAAGTAGAACAACAATAATAATAAGGAAAGAGAGACAGATAAAAAAAATTATTCCATCTCAGAATGTCCATCATAAATAAGTTCCAACATCACAGAAAAGCCACCAGGCTGGAAAGAAAAGAGTCTAAAAGGCCCAAGCATGGACAACAAAAGTACAATGTACAGAAGAGTAAAGGTGCTACGCACTGACAACTAACAGTAACCTAAAACAGAAGTAATCAGAACAGTCTCTAAGACTGGTCACCGGTGTCCACAAACTCCTCGTCAAACGTGGGCTCAGGCTCGGCGTCAGCGAACACCTCGTCCTTGGTAATGGTCTCTTGCTCAGGGTCTAACATGTGACACCCAAAAGAGAGAAGGGCACATGTCAGCAAGTCTACAAAAGACTTGTGCAAGGAAACTAAAAGAAAAGTAAACAACCTAGCAGTTCTAAAAATTTATGCAATGACATGGCAGTTATAGTATGAGTGCAACCGGTAAGTAAAACAACAAGTACAATAAGACGACTAGCATGGCATGGCAGGAGTAGCAAGGCTACTAACATTCACATGGATTTACAAGTCATGTTTTCATGTCGTGCACAGAGTTTACGCCTTACAACTGAAGTGGCTGTACGTGCCCACTTCTACGCTGAGTGGTCGCTTAACCCTACCCCAAACCCAGAGTTTACGCCTTACAGCTGAAGTGGCTGTACGGGCACACTTCTACGCTGAGTGGTCGCTTAACCCTATCCCACCAAGTGTATATGGACTGGCGTCCATCTTCTGGATCACGAGCCAGGGAGTGTTATTGGCATAGGGTTGTGCCCGCAAAATCAGGTGCCTAGCCTGAACAAGGGAGTACAAGTATGGTAGCGTATACTACGAATGCAACATTCATTTATGGATGACATGGCATGGCATATTGTATTTAAAAGCGTACAGATAAGGAATTTAAACATGACAGGCAGAGATGCAAGGATGACATGGCAGCATGAACGAAAGCAAGTAAAAGGGGTCGGATCTAGCTTCGTTGTCAAGCTGGATCAAGTGGGGTGTCGGATCTAGTTTCGTTGTCAAACTAGATCAAATAGGCGTCTAGGCAGCTATCATTTCACTGCCTAGTCTCTTTTACGCTACGGTACAAAAAGTGGCCTAAAGCATGGCCTAAACAAGCAACGGGCAAGTTTCACTTGCCTGCAACCTGACGTCCGAAAACACCGTCCAAAAGTCCAAACTACTGACGTCCCCCGCGTTTTAGCGCGCGACCGGCGCAATGTGTGTGATTGGGGGCGTGAGATTTAAATATTTATAACCACAAGCGCACGGTGTTGTAGTGTGGCTTGGGGGTCGAACTCAGGGAGGCATGGTTGTGCTTGTGTCAAGAAGGATCGGATTCACCTCGTGGGCGAGCTAGCCCGAATCGGATGAAGGGTTGTCACGGAAAATGGAATGCGAGGGATAAACAATAAGAAGGGAAAACCCGGGAATTCGGTTTCCACCCTATCGTGCGATTCTCGCCGATACGCCCTATGGGTAGGATAGCGATCGGAATTAGGGTCTAATGGTGAGACGTTGCATCTAAGAGTGGTACCAGCGTCCCATGGGCCCGATATTCCGGTCGGTGCCCAGGATGATACGCCGGACTTCCCGGGTTCGGTCAGTGGGCATTCCCATGTCCATTAACACTGACCAACTCCGGGAGCACTAAGCTCGCAACGATAACTCCCAACGTCTCGTCCTGCCGCTCCCGCGCGCTAGGATTCGACGTCTACGCTAAGGGCGTGAGCTATGGCTAGGGGGTCAACCGCCATGTTTATTCCCCCTTGGCCCAACGGTCAAAGGCGGTCTTTTTCCCGCCGATGACACTAAAACACCCCGCGTAACCGGTAGATTCCTAATCCCTATCGATTTCCTAGTCCTATGGACGCATCGGGGAGAACCCACGAAGGGGTTTCCACCAAAATCCCAGATTTGGGAACTACTCACACATATTTACTAAAAAGCAATCTAAATCAAAATCGACCGTTAGAAATATGATCAGGCGATTGAAAAGTAGTAAGAGTAATGCAATTAACACTATATTAAAGTTTAACAAAGATCAGACAACTTACTAATATCTGAAAAATTACAGCCGTCAAGAGAGAGAAAAAACAACAACAAAATAACAACTCTCGTTTCTGGAAAACCTAGGGGTCCTATATATAGAATACAATATCACCCGATCGGTTGAAAAGTCAACCGATCGGGTGACCTGCTTTGTTTCTTCGGCAGCTTAGCACTGGACTTCACCCGGTCACATGAACCGGTCGGTTGAGAGTTGAAGATGATCGGTTGGATCTTCGTGCCGTCGGGTGAACCGGTCGGTTGAGCTCTCCGTGTCTTGACTTCGGAGAATCGGCTACAGATGAACCGATCGGGTGAAGGTCACCCGATCGGTTGGCATTCAGCATCAAATTCCAGAGAGTTGGGGCATTTGAACCGGTCTCTGAACCGACCGGTTGACTTTCTGCCCACTTCAGCTTGTGTCCGGGTGGTGCACGCGTGCATCACCCGATCGGTTGGAAGTGACCAACCGGTCGGGTGAGGGGCTGAAAATTGCTATCTTCGTCGTTTGACCCCTGGATCACGTGTGACTCCTCCCGTTGCTCTGGGGACTCATGATATCATCGTTATATGTCCCCTACGCCAGTAAACTCCTGCAAAATACAAAAAACACGGAAAAGTGAAAGAAAACAAGAAAACACGAGAAAACGAATACAAGACGGTGAAAAACAACGGAAAAACACAAAAGAGAACGTGCGTGAATATATGAAATATAAACGCACGTCAAAATCCCCCAAGCTGAACCCTTCCTCGTCCTCGAGGAAGACGAGTGAGAGTAGGAGCTCGGAGGGAGAAAATAGAGAGGAAGAGAGGAAAGGAGAAAACAGAAAATCCTAAATCACCCGTCAGAGCCAGCAAAATCAAAAACACACACCAAGCTAACAAACACCAAATCACACCACTAAACAGAGGAATACGAGTCCAGACAAGTGCCGTGGGCCCACGCCGTGAAGCGCGAGTGAGTGTGGTCGTGTGCTAGCAAATGGTGTAACTATCTACATTGTGCAATAAACTCCATATACACAAATCCAAGTAATGACCCAAATATCGATTCGATTTAGAAATAGCGGTGAATATATGGCTCAAGCATGCAAGAGAAGAGTATGAGAATAGAAATGCATCATGCGTCATGGACTCCACAGCTAGGGGCTCGGACATCACCACACTATCACCTAGATAATAGCTAGAAATTCCCTATTCCAAGTGTTTTCAAAAGCGATAGGGTTTGAGATGATGTGGAGTAGAACACTCGGTGCAAATTCTCGCCTTCCCTTTATTCTCGGTAAGTAGGAAAATATTCACACTCATATGTTTTTTTGGGGTTTTGGATATATGTATTTTTTGGCTTTTTGGCTATACAATTTTTCTCTTTTCTTTTATTTTTGGGTTTTTCTCTTCTTCTTTTTCTGAACTTTTTGGATTTTTGGCTATACACATGTGTACTCTCCTAAGTGGGAGAACGGTACACAACGAGGGGATTTGCACCAAGTAAAACAAAAAAGAAATCGGATTCTAGACACTTGGGCCAGGGAGATATTTCACTAATCAGAGCGTAGGCTAAATGGGTGATCCTAGTCATAACTGTGGAACCCCGACACATGCGAAATGAAGCATACGATATGTATATTCATGCATACAGAAACAGATAGGCGAAGCGAATACCGCATATTCAAATCGAAACATGATAATCTAGGGGCCATTCCTGGACAGGTATATAAAATAATATCACAAAGTAGAAGCACACCAAACAGCCAGGCACGACACACGACTCACAAAATAGCTAAGTGGACCCACGATGCATGAAATGCAAGAGGACTCGATATCCTAAGGTTGGTGAATGTGATTATCGATGCCATGCTAGGTGTGTGTGATTTTGTGGCAATTCATCATAGGGTTCATCTCTAGGAGAAAGAGATGAAAAAAAAGAAGAAAAGAAAAAATAAAAACATGGTGAAAAGGACTCAAAAACGAAAGAGAAAGACTTAAATGACGCACAAAGTGCGACTCCCCCAAGCTGAAGTTTTCATTGCCCTCAATGCAATAAAAGTGAATACGGGAGGGCAAAGGAAATGTGGGGGAATACGCACCGACACAAAAAGATAAGAAAGACAAGAAAAACACACAAATGAAACTGAAAATAAAGAAAAATCACACCACATGACAGAAAAACAGAAAATAAAAGAAGTAAAAAGGAAAATCACACGACACGACGAGTAAACAAACACACAAAGAAAACAGCACACGGCGACACACAGAAAAATTTGACCTCCCCCAAGCTATGGTAAAGCAGGGCCCCGCAAAGACAGATGGGCACGAAAAATAGTGGGAGGCAAAAACTGGATGGGAATATATCAAGCAGAGGCACCACCCTCTGGGGGTGGTGATGGGGCCCTGTGCTGAGGACCGGGAGTGGTAGGGGGTGGGATGTGAAGCTCGGAAACATCGGGTGAGTTAGTGCGAATGTGGCGAATGAGGCTTTGAAGGACGGGTAGGTCACGCTCGACTGACTGCTGAGTTGCCGGACTACCAACTCCTGCTAGGAGGAGCATGGACATGAACCGGTCAGCTTGGTCGGCGTCATGGAATGACACCTGGTATTCGGTATCGCCAATGTAAACGGGGTCAGAGGGGCGTGGGGTGGTGGATGAATTGGTGGCGGTGGGGGTGGGGTGGGGGATTGTGCGTGACGAGCGCGCCGGGTAGGTCTAGGGTTGGACGTGCTGGCGTCGGTGGGTTTAGCACGGCGAGGAGGCATTGTGCAGGAGTCGTGTGTGTGTGAGTATATGCAAGAGACGATGAATACACACTAACACGGCAAACGAGCAAAATTAAATTCTTGGGCAAAATAAAAATTGAGCTAAGGAGCGAAGTTACCCAATCGAGATGAAGATCATCGCTTGTAGATGCCCCAACGCAACGCAACAGGAACACATATGAAGCCGCGGTGAATCCTTTCAGCAAATTTCGAAAATGGGGGGGGGGGGGGGATGGGCGAAAATTAGGGCTCTGGGTGCGGGTGAAATCGAAAGGGAAGGGGGAGAGATCGATGGAGAGATGGAAAAGAAGAGGAGCAAGATCGATTGGGGGGGTTTTGGGTCGAACGAGGTCGGGCGATGGCGGAGGAGTCGAAACGGCGATCGGAATTCGAAATCGGGCAAGGGGGGTTGAACGGGTGGAGGGTGCGTATATATAGGATTTTAAGTCGAACCGATCGGGTGACATGTCACTCGATCGGTTGATTTTAAGGTTGAAAAATTTGCCGAAAAGAGGCTACATGCGACCCGGTCGGTTGATAACTCAACCGATCGGTTCGCCGCCTCACACTTTTTCCCGAGAGTTTGGTACAGCTCACCCGGTCTGTCAACCGGTCTCACATGGCTTCACCCGATCGGTTTGTTGAGTGACTGATACGGCCAGCAGCTAATACATCCCAACCGATCGGTTGAGTTTTCAACCGATCGGTTGGGGCCTTGTTTTCTGCAAAAGTCCACAAACGACCTAAGTCCCTCAACGGAAGTTCTTGCGGCTGCATTTATTTATTAAAATAGATGAAATAAAGTTAAAAATAGTCCTAAAAAGTGGAAACAAAAGTTTAGAACATGGGTTGCCTCCCATGAAGCGCTTTTGTTTAACGTCGTTAGCTCGACGCCCGTTGATGATGTTCAAGGTGGGTGATACGGGTGATGCCCAAAGTCTGGCATCGCTTCAGCTTCAGAGCCTGAAGCTTTTGGTATAGTCGGTGGCGACAAGAAAACTTGTTCGATGACTCTCCCTTTTTTGACGGGGTCCGGGGGCTTCTCCCTCATATTGGCGTCCACCGCCACTCGTTTAAGGATCCAGACCTCATCCCCGGTGAGCCCCATGGGCTCTTTCTCTTTTCTCCTCGTAGGAGGAGCCTTTGGGAATCCGGGAGGGATCGTGTGCGCCGCATCCGTTATCCCAGCAACATCATTCTTTTTCGGGCCGACTGGTTCTTCTGAGTCCCCCAAGCTATCGGGGGGATTTCTTGAAAGAATTTCCCAGGAGCTTTCCTCCACAGCTCTCTCTTCTTCTAACTCCAACGCATTGCATCTTGGATCATCCGGGGGATCGGGGTGCTTCATTGACAACCCCAAGTCAAATTTGACTTTTTCGTTGCCGACGTTCAGGGAAAGCTTCCCGTTCTTCACATCTATCAGGACGCCAGTAGTGGCCATGAAAGGCCGTCCAAGGATAATAGGGGTGTGTGCATCTTCAGGCATGTCCATGACAACGAAGTCCACATGCACATGCACCCCTCTAACATTGACAGGGAGGTCACCTACAACCCCCACCAGATACTTAACCAAACGGTCTGCAAGCTGTAATGTCATGCCGGTGGGCTCCAAGTCGCCCATTCCTATCCTCTTATACAGTGACAAGGGCATCAAACTGACGCTCGCACCAAGATCGACGAGCGCACATGTATCTTTACCTCCCCGATCGTGCAAGGGATAGAGAAGCTCCCCGGGTCTTTAAGCTTAGGCGGATTTGCTCTCTGAATGGGAGCGCTGCATTCCGCCGTCAATACGACATTCTCCTTTCTAGAACCCTTTGTCACCAAATCCTTGGGGAATTTCGCGTAGGAGGGTATCGTCTCTATAGCTTCAAGGAAGGGGATTTGCAAGCTTAGATCCTTGACCATGGGAAAGAATTTGCCATACTTCTCGTCAATTTTGGCTTGGGTTAACCGTTGCGGAAAAGGCACAACGGGCTTGAATACCCTAAGGTTCCCTTTCTCATCCCTTTTCTTCTCCTCTTCATGGATTTCCTCCGGAGTAGTTGGTTTTGATGACGAAGCACCGGCGTCATTCAATTTTTCAATCAGTTGCTCCACGACTAATGGTGCTTCCGGTTCCTTTGGGGGCACTCTAGTGGGGATTTGTGTTCCGCTCCTCAAGACGATAGCGGACACGTTCGCATGCTCGTGCGTGAGTGCCAAGGTCTGATTTGCTCCCCTCGGGTTCACCTCTGGTTGTGGCGACAATAAGTTTTGCGACCTTGAAAGGTTCGCCACTTGTAACCCCAGCTGGGTTACTTGGTCCGTGAGAGCCCGGTGTCCAGTTTCCAGCTTCAAATTTATCTTCTCCTAGTTGGATATATATTGATTCAAAAGGGACTCAACCGGAGAGACGACCCTCTGTTGGCCATATTACAGCTGCTGCTGAAAGGGTTGCTGATTTCTGGGAGCATATTGCTGATATTGTTGTAGAGGCTGTTGCTGCTGAAACTGCTGTTGCTGAAACTACTGCTGATGAGGCCTTGCCGGCTGATATATCTGTTGTTGCTACTGCTGAGGCGGCGGCTGCTGATACGGTGCCCGGTAACTAAGGTTGGGATGATTCCGGTTATTTGGAGAGTAGGCCAGGTTGGAGCTAGTCCGTGGTGGAAAAGACGCATTCCCCATAGAATTGTAAAATAAAGCGCTCGCCTGGTCCAATGGTGGTGAGATGTCACCACCATCGAAGTCCCTCATGACTTCTGTCTCCACCGCGGCAATATGTTGCGTACCGGCACCACCGGCTCCTACCATCAATGCGGAGATCTGGGTCGACAGCAAGTCAAACTTGCTGGATAATTTGTCGACGTCCTCGACCTTGTGGATGCCTTCAGATCTAGGTGCGGCTCTTTCGTCACACCACCGCTCATTGTTCGATGCCATGTTTTCCAGAATCTGTCCGGCATCTTCTTCGCTTCGGGACATAAAGGACCCTCCAGTCTCGGCGTCCATGGAAGATTTCAAATCGTCCCTCAACCCATTATAGAACAGATTTATAATCTGCCACTTGTGGAGCTCATGGTGGGGACATCTCCGTTGCATTTTCTTGCATCTGGTCCAGGCTTCATGCAGAGACTCGTGGCTGGCCTGGGAGAAGGAGGAGATCTCACTCCTCAGCTTCATGGTCTTCCCCGGAGGAAAGAACTTTATCAAAAAAGCATTTGAAAGCTTCTCCCAGGTGTTGAATGTGTTCGGGTCCTTCCCCCTGAGCCACAGCTTGGCCTTATCCCGCAGAGAGAAGAGAAATAGCTTTAGACGGACCGCCTCAATTGTGACACCATTTATCCGGAAGGTGTCACATTTCTCCAAGAAGGAGTCCAAATGTTCAATGGGGCTCTCCATGGATGCCCCCGAGAATTGATCCTGCTGGATCCACGTCACCAAAGATGGCTTAAGCTCGAAGCTTTGAGCCGTAATAACAGGAGGACAGATGGCGGAGGTGGACTCGAGGGATGGCATCGAGTACTCCAGCAGAGACTTGTGAGGTGGGGTGTTCTCCCCCATGGTTTCCGGGTCTTCTCTTCTTCGCTTCTCTGCGACAAGTCATCTTAGGGTGGCGTTTATCTCCGGATCAACGGGAATCAAGTCGTCAAGACTTCTTGAACTCCTACGCATTAAAAACAACAAACACCCATGAAGCGAAAAGTGGGAAGAAACAGATAAAATAAAAATAGAAATAAAAAATAAGAAAATAAAATAGAAATGGAAAAAGAAGAATGCGAAAATTATCGCGAGATGGGGATATGAGCTAGACTCAAGGGTTCATGAAATCCTAAAATAACAAGCACGTTGCCTCCCCGGCAACGGCACCATAAAGCTTGACGTCCCCCGTGTTTTAGCGCGCGACCGGCGCAATGTATGTGATTGGGGGCGTGAGATTTAAATATTTATAATTGCAAGCACACGGTGTTGTAGTATGGCTTGGGGGTCGAACTCAGGGAGGTGTGGTTGTGCTTGTGTCAAGAAGGATCGGATTCACCCCGTGGGCGAGCTAGCCCGAATCGGATGAAGGGTTGTCACGGAAAATGGAATGCGAGGGATAAACAATAAGAAGGGAAAACCCGGGAATTCGGTTTCCACCCTATCGTGCGATTCTCGCCGATACGGCCTACGGGTAGGATAGCGATCGGAATTAGGGTCTAATGGTGAGACGTTGCCTCTAAGAGTGGTACCAGCGTCCCATGGGCCCGATATTCCGGTCGGTGCCCAGGATGATACGCCGGACTTCCCGGGTTCGGTCAGTGGGCATTCCCATGTCCATTAACACTGACCGACTCTGGGAGAACTAAGCTCGCAACGATAACTCCCAACGTCTCGTCCTGCCGCTCCCGCGCGCTAGGATTCGACGTCTACGCTAAGGGCGTGAGCTATGGCTAGGGGGTTAACCGCCAAGTTTATTCCCCCTTGGCCCAACGGTCAAAGGCGGTCTTTTTCCCGCCGATGACAATAAAACACCCCGCGTAACCGGTAGATTCCTAATCCCTATCGATTTCCTAGTCCTATGGACGCATCGGGGAGAACCCACGAAGGGGTTTCCACCAAAATCCCAGATTTGGGAACTACTCACACATATTTACTAAAAAGCAATCTAAATCAAAATCGACCGTTAGAAACATGATCAGGCGATTGAAAAGTAGTAAGAGTAATGCAATTAATACTATATTAAAGTTTAACAAAGATCAGACAACTTACTAATATCTGAAAAATTACAGCCGTCAAGAGAGAGAAAAAACAGCAAAAAAATAACAACTCTCATTTCTGGAAAACCTAGGGGTCCTATATATAGAATACGATATCACCCGATCGGTTGAAAAGTCAACTGATCGGGTGACCTGCTTCGTTTCTTCGGCAGCTCAGCACTGGACTTCACCCGGTCACATGAACCGGTCGGTTGAGAGTTGAAGCTGATCGGTTGGATCTTCGTGCCGTCGGGTGAACCGGTCGGTTGAGCTCTCCGTGTCTTGACTTCGGAGAATCGGCTACAGATGAACCGATCGGGTGAAGGTCACCCGATCGGTTGGCATTCAACATCAAATTCCAGAGAGTTGGGGCGTTTGAACTGGTCTCTGAACCGATCGGTTGACTTTCCGCCCGCTTCAGCTTGTGTCCGGGTGGTGCACGCGTGCATCACCCGATCGGTTGGAAGTGACCAACCGGTCGGGTGAGCGGCTGAAAATTGCTATCTTCGTCGTTTGACCCCTGGATCACGTGTGACTCCTCCCGTTGCTCCGGGGACTCATGATATCATCGTTATATGTCCCCTACGCCAGTAAACTACTGCAAAATACAAAAAACACGGAAAAGTGAAAGAAAACAAGAAAACACGAGAAAACGAATACAAGACGGCGGAAAACAACGGAAAAACACAAAAGAGAACGTGCGTGAATATATGAAATATAAACGCACGTCAACTACCTATGTGCACAAGTCCACCAGCCTACAGTCCCAATTTAAGTTATATTGATTAGTGAATCTAAACAATTAAAAACACCAAATTTTATCTTGTTTAACATGCAAGGGTTGGGGATCCTAAGAGTGCAGAACGTTACCTCAACACGACGCGAAAGCTACACTGGCGTCGGGTAGCGACGCCAGGTGTTGGAATAAATAGAACGCGCTCCAAATCCAGATTCCAATTAAGATTCCACGCTCGCCAATTCTCGGGCAGCAACCAAATCAGCGAATCAAGATTCCAATCAGCGGGTAGGCGGTCGGTATACGTTTTCACGACTTCCAGGAAGCCGTAACAACGAAACGAGACGAACGGTTCGATGTACGCAAAGTCTACGACGTTAAGCATCGTAGGAGATGTTCGTGACATCGAAAAACACCCCTAGGAGTAGTAGGGGGCTGTCGGAAGTCCCCAACAGCGAGAGGGTACGGCGAGATCTCAGCGACGCGTCGATACGTCGCTAAAACGCAAAACAGCGGATGTTCTCGCTGTTTCAGAGAAAGGGGGCCTGCGGCTGCTGTCAACGGCGTAGGGGAGGTCTAGAGGGTCGACGGTGGAGGGGAGCGATGGCTTGCGGCTGCGGCAGCGGCGGTGGTGGCCGCTGCTGCGAGCTGCTGCGAACTGCAGCGAAGATTGCAACGCTCAGGGCTTTTTCGACGGTTTACGGCGCAGCAGTGGGGCCCCACGATGGCCTGAGGGAGGAGGGACGGGCGGGGATGGGAGAGGAGGCCGCCGGTGGTGGGCTAGGGGCTGAGAACGAAGGAGAAGCGGCGGTTTTGGGTTCTTGCGTGAAAAATGAAGGAGGGCGACGCGATGAAGTTTGTATGCTGTGAAAAAAGCCTTAGGTTATTATTTAAAGAGGAGGCTCACGTGACTAGGGTTGTCTAG
The DNA here is from genome assembly GCA_030789695.1 of Scilla litardierei. Lineage (NCBI taxonomy): Eukaryota > Viridiplantae > Streptophyta > Magnoliopsida > Asparagales > Asparagaceae > Scilla > Scilla litardierei. The sequence goes on from CM061133.1 coordinate 206,362,689, forward strand.
GTTAGGGTTGTTTTCTCATTTAAAAGTATTTGTTATTATTAAACAAAGCTCCTTCTCTCACCCTCTCTCACCTGCGTGGGATTGTGTCGGCCAGGCTAGGCATGGTGGTTGGCTAAGTCACATGGCAGATATAATTAATAATAAAAATTATTAAGGACTAATATATATGTGGAACTTAGGGTTAATCCAATAATTGGTTGTGCAAAAAGTGAAAGTAGGTCAAACGAAGCCCATAAATCGTAAGATAAATACTGGGGTGACCGGGACGATGAGGGAAAGAAGACAGAGAAGACGGATCACAATTTCGATGACGAGAAACGAAATTAAAAATAAAAAGGCCTCGCGAAAAAAGTGAAATTCGTGACGTCTCATAAAATAAGGTCAAATCGTGGGAGAACGACCCGTAAAATGACGTTCCAAATTAGTGCCACAATCTAATACTCTCAGAGAAGGTCACAACGACATATCACACCATAGGGTTCGGATACAGACAACGTCTAAAATAAATACGTGCACGAACAAGACTACGTGCACGACAAGGCGTACAAGCGAAAACAGACCGTTACATCCTCCCCACCTTATGAATGATTCCGTCCTCAGAATCAACATCAACCACTACTCGGAAACAAGAGCGGGAAGTGCTCCCTTATATCATCCTCACGCTCCCAGGTGGACTCCCCAGGGGAACCATGACGCCACTGCACTCGAACCAAGTCGACGGTCTTATTCCTCAGCTGCTTCTGCCGTCGATCCAAAATCTCAACTGGCTGCTGATCATAGGTAAGATCCGGTCGAACCGTGATCTCCGAGAAATCCACAGCATTGGACGGATCACTGACGTATCGACGTAACTGAGATACGTGAAATATGTCGTGAACTCCCTCCAGCGATGGTGGCAACGCCAAGCGATAAGCCACCGCTCCAACTCTCTCCAGGACGTCAAACGACCCAATGTACCTCGGACTCAACTTGCCTCTCTTTCCAAATCAGATAACTCCGTGGTTCAGAGAAATCTTTAGAAAGACGTGGTCTCCTGGCTGAAACTCCAAAGGCCTCCGTTTAGCATCAGCCCAATGCTTGAAACGGTCCTGCACAATCCTCAGCTTCTCCCGGATGTTCCGCACAACATCCACAGCCTCCACAATCATCTCTGTCCCTAACAGCTCCCTGTCTCCAATGTCATCCCAGCTCAGTGGCGAACGACATTTCTTCCCATATAGCGCGGCGAAAGGCGCCATGCCAATACTCGCCTGGTAGCTGTTATTGTAGGCAAACTCAACATGATGGAGATGATCTTCCCAAGATCCCTTGAAGTCCAACATGCACGCCCTCAGCATGTCCTCCTAGATCTGAATCGTCCTCTCGGATGGCCATCCGTCTGCAGATGGTACGCCGTGCTGAAACTCAGACTCGTACCCAAGCTCTTCTGCAGACTCTGCCTGAACTGAGACGTGAATCTCGTGTCTCTGTCCGACACGATACTCATGGGGACTTCGTTAAGTCGTACGATCTCCTGCACGATTCACGTTACATCATTATCTAAACTAGGAAAAGGAAATAGAAACGGAGAGTAAAAGAATTTACCTCCATATATCTCCTCGCTAGCGTCTCAGTGGACTGTCCTACTCGAAAAGGAATAAAGTGCGCTGATTTGGTTAATCAGTCTACGATCACCCAAATTGCGTCATTCTGCTTCGGACTCCGAGGCAGTTCAGTCACAAAGTCCATAGTGATGTGTTGCCACTTCCACTCCGGAATCGGAAGCGGTTGTAGCAACCCTGCCGTACGCTGATGCTCCGCCTTTACCTGTTGGCAAACCAAACACTTGGCTACACTCCGAGCCACACCCCTCTTCATACCATGCCACCAATAGTTCAGGCGAAGATCTTTGTACATCTTGGTACCACCATGATGTACAGAATACGGCGAACTGTGTGCCTCAACTAATAACTCCTCTCTGATATCCCCAGCTGGCACATACAACCTGGCTCCAAATCTCAACAAACCATCTTCATGAATCAAGAAGTCAGTCCGCAGACCGGCTTTTACCTGCTCCCGGATCTTCACCAGCTTCGGATCTCCAGCCTGACCTGCCTTAATCCGATCCACGATCGTCGACTGTATCTGCATACACATCAACGAAGAAGTCTCTCCAGGAAGCACGATCTCAATACCAGACTCGCAAAAATCCTTCTGCAACCTCCACTGCGAAGTCAACATCATCACTGCTGGAAGGCTGCTCAACGCATCCGGAACCACATTCACCTTGCCAGGGTGATACTGCAAGCAACCTCATAATCTACCATGAGCTCTAACCATCGACGCTGTCGCATGTTGAGCTCCTTCTGTGTAAAAATGTACTTCAACCTTTTGTGATCAGTGAAGATCTTCACCTTCTCATTCAGCAGGAAGTGCCTCCAAATTTTGAGCACAAACACGACTGCAGCCAGCTCCAAGTCGTGCGTCGGATAATTCTTCTCATGGGTCTTGAGCTGACGAGAAGCATACACAACCACGTGCCCATGCTGATGCAATACACAACCGAGACCCTTGCCAGAAGCATCGCAAAGGATCTCAAATCCTCCACTCCGATCGGGCACAGCAAGAACAGGGGCAGTCGTCAATCTCTCCTTTAGAATAGAAAAGGCCCTCTCACAATCATCGGACCAGACGAAAGATACGTCATTCCTCGTCAGTCTGGTCATCGGCTCAGCAATCCGAGAAAAGTCCTTAATGAAACGTCGATAATAACCTGCAAGCCCAAGAAAACTCCGGATCTCAGACGCAGACTGCGGAACAGGCCACTCTCTGATAGCCTTAACCTTCTCAGGATCCACTGAAATTCCATCTCCTGACACCACGTGTCCAAGAAAAGCAACCCTATCAAGCCAGAACTCGCACTTGGAATACTTAGCATACAAACGATGCTTCCTCAAAATCTCTAATACTGTCCTCAAGTGCGACTCATGCTCTTCCTCTGACCTTGAATAGATCAAGATGTCGTCAATAAAGATAACGACAAACTTATCTAGAAAGTCGTAGAAGATCAAATTCATCAAATTCATAAAAACTGCGGGTGCATTGGTTACACCGAAGGGCATAACCATGAACTCGTAGTGAACATACTTCATCCTGAACGCTGTCTTCGGGATATCTTCCTTCTTCACCTTCAGCTGATGATAACCACTCCTCAGATCCAACTTAGAGAACACCCTCGATCCTCCAAGCTGGTCAAAAATGTCATCTATACGAGGCAAATGGATATTTATTCTTGATGGTCACAGCATTCAGCTCGGTAGTCCACGCACATGCGACGTGATCCATCCTTATTCTTCACTAGCAGTACCGGTGCTCCCCACGGAGACACACTAGGATTGATGTAACCCTTCTGTAAAAGCTCATCCAGCTGCCTACGCAACTCCTCCAACTCTGCTGGAGCCATACGATATGGTGCCTTCGAGATGGGCTGCGCTCCCGGAATAAGATCAATCAAAAATTCAAGAGCTCGATCGGGCGGCAGTCCAGACATCTCCTCGGGGAAGACGTCATCGAATTCTCGCACCACAGCTGGTCTACTCTGCTCCATCTGCATAGCAACAATCTCCACCGGTCTGGCCCGAAACCTGACAGGACCAAGTGAACTGCTACCTCGACTGAACTCAAACACTGGATGTCCTGGGATCTCGAACACCACCTTCTTCCTCCGACAATCGATCGTAGCATAGAAACTCGCAAGCCAATCCATCCCAAGGACGGCATCATAGTTGATGATGTCGTGGACAATAAAATCAGCGTAAAGCTCATGTCCACAGACCACCAAAGGGCAAGAATTACAACCACGATGCACCGAGATCACGCCATTTCCTGTAACGATGTTCCTACTCTTGGGAAGAGGGGATGTCATCAAGGAATGCTTGTCCATAAAGCTCCGGGATATAATGCACATCGATGCACCAGAGTCAAAGAGGACTCGTGCAGGAAATGTGCAAACCAAAATCACACCTAACAAACAATCTAACAATCAAACCCTATTCTAGTAAACAATCATATGCAAGCAGCCAAACATAATCTAACAAGCCAAAACTAAGGAAGGAAACAACTAGACTGAGGGTTACCTGCGATAACCTCATCCACAGCCTCGCTCTCCACTGCCATCATCAGGAAAGCCTGCCTCCTCGGCTGCATGGCCTGCTAAAAAGCCTGCTTCTGTGGAATGAAGGCTGCTCCATGTCCAGCAGGTACCGTTGCTCTCTGTTGCAACGGCTGAGCTGCAACTGGTCCTCTCTGTTGCTGAACTACATCCGGTGCTCTTCGCATCTGGTTTGCATGCAAACAATCCTTCCCTGCATGAGTAACGTCTCCACAAATCAGACACTGGCCTAGGAATCTCCTGCACTACTTCTTGATGTGACCAGTCTTGCCGTAGAAATGGCAAATCTTCAGAGTAGGCCCACCTGGCCTCTTGAACTGCACTGGCTGGTTAGGCTTGAACCCTGGCCTAACCACTGCTCTGGCCTACTCCAAAGGCCTCTTCCCAGCTCCAGAAGTCTGCCCTCTCTTCTGGTTCGTAATCCTCTCCTGTCTCCTAGCAGCTACCAGTAACTTCTGATATGACTCCAAATCTAAAGAAGACATCAGGCTCTACAGATCTAGGGAAAGACCCTGCAGAAACCTCTGAGCTTTCTCCTCAGCATCCTGCACCATCTTCGATGCGAAGCGACTCAGTCTGGTGAACTTCTGATGGTACTGGTCCACCATCAGATTTCCCTGCTTCAGTTCAATGAATCGCTACAACATCTCCCTCCTGGCAGCCTTCGGAAAGTACTCCTCATCGAACCTGGACTTGAAAGTAGCCCAAGGTATCAGTTTCACCAACAGCTCCTCTTCTGCATCCCACCAGTTGTGGGCATTATCCCTGAGCTGCTTCTTCACCAAATCAACTCATCCAACCGGGTTCTTCTTCGACATCTTCATATTATCTTCCATATTCCGAATCCACTCATCTGCAGCCAACGATCCTTCAGGCCCAGCTCCCGAAACTGCTTCGCTCCCAGCTCAGAGTGAGGGGCATTTTGAGCATTCTGGGTATTCTGAAGCATACCTTGCTGCACCTGCATCATCTGATGCATCATCCTCATGATCTCAGCATTGGTGGCCACTCTATCCGGCACCGCATCACGGGCGGGCCCACCACCAGCTCGGGTCTGTCGTCTTCTTGCCATCTAATGACATAGGAAAACGATATAAATTAGACTCAAAGCTTATGACTCGGATGTCGAAATTTATTTATTGGACATCTTATAATTATTATCATTGTTCCGATAATTCGCAGTTGCAAAAGGACCTGCATGGGCCACCAACAAACCTGTCACGCCCCGCTTCCCTAAAATGGAGGCGAGACGTGAGAAGGTCCGCTCAGACTTGGAGCTGTGAGGCTCCAGTCTGTAAAGCGTCTGAATTTAACCGAGTTCAGGTCCTTGCAAATGCGAAGTAGAACAACAATAATAATAAGGAAAGAGAGACAGATAAAAAAAATTTCCATCTCAGAATGTCCATAATAAATAAGTTCCAACATCACAGAAAATCCACCAGGTTGGAAAGAAAAGAGTCTAAAAGGCCCAAGCATGGCCAACAAAAGTACAACGTACAGAAGAGTAAAGGTGATATGCACCGACCACTAATAGTAACCTAAAACAGAAGTACTCAGAACAGTCTCTAAGACTGGTCACCGGTGTCCATAAACTCCTCGTCAAACGTGGGCTCAGGCTCGGCGTCAGCGAACACCTCGTCCTCGGCAATGGTCTCTGGCTCAGGGTCTAACATGTGACAACCAAAAGAGAGAGGGTCACATGTCAGTAAGTCTACAAAAGACTTGTGCAAGGAAACTAAAAGAAAAGTAAACAACCTAGCAGTTCTAAAAATTTATGCAATGACATGGCAGTTATAGTATGAGTACAACAAGTAAGGAAAACAACAAGTAAAATAAGACGACTAGCATGACATGGCAGGAGTAGCAAGGCTACTAACATTCACATGGATTTACAAGTCACGTTTTCATGTCGTGCACAGAGTTTACGCCTTACAGCTGAAGTGGCTGTACGGGCCCACTTCTACGCTGAGTGGTCGCTTAACCCTACCCCAAACCCAGAGTTTACGCCTTACAGCTGAATTGGCTGTACAGGCACACTTCTACGCTGAGTGGTCGCTTAACCCTACCCCACCACATGTATATGGACTGGTGTCCATCTTCTGGATCACAAGCCAGGGAGTGTTATTGGCATAGGGTTGTGCCCGCAAAATCAAGTGCCTAGCCTGAACAAGGGAGTACAAGTATGGTAGCGTATACTACGAATGCAACATTCATGTATGGATGGCATGGCATATTGTATTTAAAAGCGTACAGATAAGGAATTTAAACATGACAGGCAGAGATGCAAGGATGACATGGCAGCATGAACGAAAGCAAGTTAAAGGGGTCGGATCTAACTTCGTTGTCAAGCTGAATCAAGTGGGGTGTCGTATCTAGTTTCATTGTCAAACTAGATCAAATAGGCATCTAGGCAGCTATCATTTCACTGCCTAGTCTCTTTTACGCTACGGTACAAAAAGTGGCCTAAAGCATGGCCTAAACAAGGAACGGGCAAGTTTCACTTGCCTGCAACCTGACGTCCGAAAACACCGTCCAAAAGTCCAAACTACATATGTGCAAGATGATTTTGAGGAAGATGAAGAGGCACCAAACCCTAGCTCCAAGTATATGACCAGTAATGGAGAGCTATGAGGTTGATGGTGACCTAGGATCAAGCACTTGGCTTGGAAGGCTCACAATCAATGAATCTCTCTTTTGAAATAAGAGTGAGAAGAGATTCAAGATTGGAATGAATGAGCTTTGAATGAGAGGGAATTGATCATGCCGATCTTGGTCTAGGTTTCTCATATCCCTAAAACACAAAAAGTGCGTAAGTCGAAAAATTGACATATGTCAGAGATCAAAGTGAAGACCTGTTTGGGTGGGGGCGCAGTCTAGAAACCTACCCCGGACCCATGTCGACCTGCCAAGGGAGGGTGACCTTTGCCGAGGTCAATCTTCACCCGAGGGTGCCCTCTCGGGGACACAGTTTCGGAGCCTGCCCTGGGTCTCTGACAGGGAAGGATCGAGTTACGCAGCCTGCCCCAAGCCCTTAGCGACCTTTTGGGGCGCAGCTCGGAAGCCTGCACTGGATCTTTCATGCGAGGTAACTCACTCTCTTCTTCGGTTTGGGTAGCGAGGCATGACCTGCTACGGGTAGTCAGGCCGCGACCTGCCTCGGAGGGCTTCCTGAGGGTGAGTGTCAGGCCGGAGCCCTTCCTGCACCCTTGGGGGGATCCTATGCCCCTGGCGCCTTTCGGGGGCACAGCACGGGGCCTGCCCCAGATCTTTGATAGGGAAGGGTCAAGGTGCGTAGTTCGTCTCCAGCCCTTGGAGACCTTTCAGGCGCGCGACTCGGAAACCTGCCCCGGAGGTGTGGTTTATGGCGAGTCAGCTCGCCTCCAAAGATCGGGTCGATCTTGATCTGGGGAAAATAGTCGACCCGATCTCGACCTGTGATTTCTCGCACACAAGAGAAAACTCGAAGAGTGTGTCAGTCGAAACATAACGACACAGGTCGGAGATAAAATAAAACCTGGGGCGCATAGTCGACCCGATCTCGACATGTGATTTCTTGCACACAAGAGAAAACTCAAAGAGTGTGTAAGTCAAAACATAATGACACAGGTCGAAGATAGAATAAAATCTGGGGCGCGTAGTCGACCCGATCTCGACCTGTGATTTCTCACACACAAGATAAAACACGAAGAGTCTGTAAGTCGAAACATAACGACACAGGTCGGAAATAGAATAAAACCTGGGGCACATAGTCGACCCGATCTCGACCTGTTTGGGTGGGAGTGCAGTCCAGAAACCTACCCCGGACCCATGAGCGACCTGTCAGGAGAGGATGACCTATTGCCGAGGACAATCTTCACCTGTGGACGCCCTTTTGGGTAACAAGCCCTTGAAGATCATTCAGACGCGCAACTCGAAAACTTGCCCCAGATCATTGCTTGTAGTAAGGCGCCTCGCTCTTTGCGATTAGGCCGACCCTGATCTGGGGCTCTTTCTCACAAGAAAAGTCTGAAGAGGACGTGAGTCAAAACTTAACGATAGGTAAGAGAGAAGGAAGACCTGTATATTCGCGTCTCAGGTCGTCTTTCGATGGCTCATAATCGGCCTAATTGGAGGAGCTTTGATTTTGGGGTTAGAGCTGTATGGAAGCGCTTGCTGAGCAGCAGCTTCTTCATTGAGCCGCCTTTGTTGAGCGGCCTCGATGTCCGCATCGAGACGTCTTTGTGGAGCCGCTATCTCTTCGTTGGGCTCCTTCTGTCGGACGGTCGCCTCCTCTTCGATCTGGGGATGAAGGATGTGCCTCACGTTCTGGGGATAAGTGGGGACAGTTGGACATCCCGGCCCCATCCGCACCCCAATCATTCATCATCCCTTTAAAGTCTTCAAAGCCTTGGTGAACAGCACAGGCCGAGGCGTAAATAGCCTCCGCTGTCCCCTCAGGGGGCACGTCTGTCGGGGAAGTCTCTCCGAGAGGGCATGGCTAGTCTGCCATGGGATGTTTGCCACGGTTGGAAAAGTGTTGAAGTGTATGGGATTTGTCATGGGTGTGACCCTAAGTTCCCACAGACGACGCCAACTGTTGCGGGTCAAGTTCGCACACAATGAGATTTGTATTGATGTGGGGAACCAAGGGCACGAAGCCTTTATTATCATTGGTATTTCAAACAACAATTAATGCAGTCAAACGATTAATGCAGTCAAACAATTAATTAAGGAAGGGTCGAGGGCATGGCTGGTCTGCCATGAGATTTGTATTGATGTGGGGAACCAAGGGCACGAGATATGAATTGCTTATCTGACAAAGAAACGATTAATGCAGTCAAACAACAATTTTGAGGAATAGTTGCGGTTATTTGTAATTACATATTAATGGAAGGAGGCATGCAGAAGTTCTACATGAAAATATTTTACCACCAAAACTTGACAATGTCCAATAGTGGATGCTAGATGCAAACATTATATACAATTAAGTGTTAGAAACTAATGGTTAGACAGACATGTATGCACCCACATGCACAGGCATGCGCGCACTCACATGCACCAATTGTATTTTCCAGTAATTACTTGCAATCAAATTACAGTGCATTTTATTATGCAAATGCCATGTAATTTCCTGTAATTTCCTCATTCATAATGCTATCAAATTTCATAAAAGCTTTACCTTCTTCTGATTTGTGTAAAGGGTCTGCATAGTCTTAGTGTAGTCGTTGTCGTATGTAACATGATGTTGATCCACCTCGTTGTCATCTTAAACAAAAATAGCAAGAATTCCATCAAACAACCAACGATCAGACACAAAAACAACAATAAATCCATTAACTAACCAACGATCAGACACAAATGGATTCGACAATGGAGAGACATAAATTTACCTGAAAGGATCTCATCTGAATATCGATTCTCCTGCAATCAGAACATGAAATTGTTAGGTTCGTGATGGTGTACGGAGTTAAAGTTTCTTATTCACACCTCGGAATCAGAGAGCGAGCTCGGAACTGAAATTTTGCAGAACGCCTCTCGCGAGTGTAAAAAATGAAGCGAAAATTTGAGCACTGTATAAATTTGATTGTGGAGAAATATTTACCGATTTGTAGTAATATGTAGAAATTTGAGCTCTCTAGAAATTTGAGCTCGGTATAATTTCTACAAACAAATCTTTGTAAAAATTTGAACTCAAATGGGAATTAGATCGAGTTACACAGAGTTCGTTTCAGCAAATCAAATAGAAACCCATTAGAAAATTCACAAATCAGAGAGAACCCTATTAAAATATTAGAAAATTTGTAGAAATTTGAGCTCTGTAGAATTTCTACAAATGAATCTCTGTAGAAATTTGAGCTCGAATGGGAATTAGATTGCGGTACATAGAATAACAAAATACAAACTTAACTAACAACCATTAGATAGTTTCTTGCAAATACATATTCTAAGGGGATGTTTGTTTCCAATGACATCATATAGCATATGGTGATGTCTGTGACCATTGTTCGGTGCCTTAATCATTCAATTCAAAATTAATTTATCGACTCACCACGTTTCCTTATAAATCAAACAAAAATAATTTTAATAATCAGCTATTAGGGTAAAATTTACCCTCAAATGGCATTCTGACAATAAACCTACGAACAAAAGAAACAACCTTTGATTTAATGGCATATCTTACATATTAGGGTCTTTTGACGGTAACCGATGTCTCCTGAGCAAACGTATCTTGAAGCAATAAATCTTCATTCTCTCCATCACAAACGCCTTTCTCGTTGAACCTAGGTAGGCCCTTGGATTGAGATTTGACGGTCAGCACTGCCGACATCCCCGGCTTCCGTTCAATACAAATAGATGTCTCGAATGGAATTTTCCAAGAAATTCTAGCCCTGCCCATATGCACAGACCTAACCCAATAAGCAACTCCACCGCAACCTGCAAAAAATAAATACCCCAAATAGCTAAACCCCCCAAAATTTAAAAAAGTTCGAAAAACAAATTAATCAAAGATTGCGTATTAGTGTGTGCTTACATTGGGATGAGGTCCTGAGACCTCCTCATCCATTGGATCTATATAAAAGATTGAAGGAAAACATAAAAAGTTAGAGTTTAACGAAATTAAACCTAATCCAAAAAAAATGTATCCAAAAATATGCGTGGGCAAGGATAAGACCACCCAACAAACCGAAAACCAATACCAAACCCATTTGTCACCTTTCTCGCCGAACCTAGGTAGGCCGTTGGATTAAGATTTGACGGTTGGCACCGCCGAAATCCCCAGGTTCAGTTCCCTTTACTTCTGGAGGATGTTCACATCCTTTGGAGCCAACCTGACGGAATCGAGGGAACACAATCCTAGATTTAGATAAAATTTGTTAGAAATTTTTTAAAAATTCAAGCTCGGATTCATCCACCTCGTACTTACGTTGTTCTTCTTGTGACCACCTCGACCCTGCTTTCAGGCAAAACTGGAAGGGCATGCTTATGTCGACTGCCTCATAATAGCTGCGACCAGGGATAATGCAATTCACTTCTTTTCATATGCGGGCAAGTGTCAAGATTTCGGCATCATCAAAGAATGCATCACTGAAAATTACGTTCACTTGGGCTTCCATAATTAAATCCAGTGGAAAAAAAACTGCATTTCCAACCAAAAAAGCATATATAAGTGTTCATATGACTACAAAAGGGAAGAAAGAGACCCTGAGGTGTCTGCCTTCTTTTTACAAAAATATTCAAACCAAAAATATACTCACATGAAACAGCCCCAAAATACACAGATGCATAACAACTTCAACTCCTCCTGCTGCATACATGGTTAGAGGATGGCATGAAATAATATTGCAGAAGAACATGTCTGTTGCTTAGAAGTAGGTTTGCTTTACATGACGCCGACACTGGTTTTGCAGCTCCTCTCCAGTGATGGGCAGCCATGACTTTTTTCCCACTTACTCATCTCCTTGAGTAAACTTCCTACATATCTTGATATACAGGTTACCAGCAAAATCCTCACTAGAGCTCAGATCCGTTTGTTTTGATAACAGAGTTCAGTCATCCGTACAATTTACATGTACTAATTTACTCCGCAATAGTTCTTAAAATTTCATCCATTCTCACTGCTAATGGCAGCTGGTGCCTCGCTCGATGCCACCATGAGAGTGCCTTCTCACTACTAAAATCACATCCATTCTCCTCCCTTTTCCTGTTCCTCCTAAATCACCATCATTTGAGGCCGAGCCTCTCCAGAATCGTCCATGCCAGCAGAGATCAAGAATCATTCGATGGCCCCTCGAATTAACCTCTGGATAAGAGATTTTTGATCTTGAAAGGGAATGTTGCTGGGACTGATCAGAAGCGAGGCGAGGCCTATGAACAGCTCATCAATGGCAGTGGTTAGCAATTTCTTCTAGGTGGGATGGTATACAGCTCTGTTGAAGCTCTCCTGCTTCGTTTCAGGAACAAACCATGAACTTCCCATTGGGCTAGGGCCTAGGGGTAAGGTTACCTCGAGCTTCGATTCTTTGCTCTGTGGCATTTAATTTGATTCTTTCCTTCTTTCTTCTCTTCAGATTGGAGAAAGATGGAGGTGGTTTTGGTTCTGAGATTTGTTCAAATGAAGATTGGAGGGCTGAGATTTTTTCAAAGGTAGAGCACGCGGATCACTCCAAAATTGGAGGGCTGTGATTTGTTCAAAGGGAGAACACGCGGATCACTCCAAAAAGAATGTGCAGTCTCGAGAAAATTTCAAACTACACTTTGTTTTTCGTGCTAAGTTATGACTGATTAAAATAAAATTTTTTTTAAAAGGATTTTGGTTTTCCCCAACTAAGTTTCCCTCCAAAATTTTCTTAAAACATTATCTCAACCATTAATTCCCCAAGATTAAATCCTGGCCCTCTTTCTATCAAACGGTTTGTCTTAGTCAGCTTGTCCTAGTCAGCCCTAGGATTCAAAAATCACTGTCAAATGTATAATAGACTAGTCATAACTCGTGCCTGCGGGCACGATTCATTTAAGATTACCCCTGCGAAATCTTTGTTCCCAAAAAATTATTTCCACTGCCAAAATTTAACAGAATAATAAATTAGCATAAAAATATTTAGAGGCACGGGTACCTTCAGCGCGGAACAACAAATTCGGCGCATACGCTTTCGATGCGGAACAACAAATTAGTGTAAAAAATTTAGCGGTGGGGGCGTCCGCGCGGAACAACAAACCTCGGGGTATTTTTTTCGCTAATTTGTTGTTACCCTAAATTGTTTTACGCTAAATTTTTTATTTTGTTTAATTTATTGGACCATGCTTCTCTACAATCTTTCCCAAGTCACTTTTAATTTCAAAGTTTAGGTTCCCAAGGCACCCCCCCCCAAAATTTAGCTTCTCAACAATCTTTCACAAAGCACTTTTAATTTCAAAGTTTAGGTTCCCAATGCACTTTCCTGCCTAAATTCCCAAGGCACTTCTAATTTCAAAGTTTAGGTTCCCAAGACACTTTTCCCCCAAAATTTAATCTCCACAATCTTTCCCAAGACACTTCTAATTTCAAAGTTTCGGTTCCCAAGACACTTTTCCCGCCAAAAATTAAGTTTTCCCACTAAAATTTTCACAAAATCCAATCTCAACCATTGATTTACCATGATCAAATCTCAGCCACTCTTTATCTTGTCCTAGTCAGCCCTAAAATTCAAAAAACATTGTCAAATGTATAATAGATATACGCTTATATATATACGTATACGTATTCGTATACATTTATGTTTATTTCGTACGTTCCCTCCCTCCTCTCTTCTTGCATGCAGCACTGGAGGGGGTGCCTTCGTTCGACGGCAACGGCGTCGGGGGGTGGGCGCGCGGCAGCATTGGCGGCGGTGAGTAGTCGCCGGGAGACAGGGAAGGAGCGGCAAGTGGCGGTGGAGCATGTTGCAGATGTGGAGATGCTCGGTGATGGTAGTTCTAGCGGGGAGCTTCGCTGAATGTCGTGGAGGTTGATGTGGGTCTCATCGGACAGCGGGGGAAGGCGGTGAGGGGCTTGGTGCCTCGTCGAAGGCAAGGCTCGCGAGTGGAGGATGAGGAGGTGCTCGGCATGGGGTGCTCAAAGATGGTGTGGTGATGTCAGACTTCGGTGAAGCTCGGAGCAGAGGGTGGGGTCGAGGGCGACTTGCGGTGGGGCGGTGAAGGCGGAGCGGGGGTGTGGGGGGTTCGTGGCATTGTGGTGAGTGGCGGAGTGGTGCTGCTTTGTGGAGGGAAGGCGAGGGGGTCTCTGCGAAGCTGGGGGCTTTGAGGTGGTAGTGTGGTCGAAGGGTGGGGTGTAGTGTGGGCGGAGCGTGGGTGTGAGGGGGTTGAGGCAGCGGTGGAGGCTTCTTGGTGGCGGGGGAGGCGCCGTTTGGCATGGAGGAGGTCGGAAAAAGGGAGGCAGTCGGTGGAGCTTGGTCGAAGCTCCGAGGGGGCGCTCCGTGGGGGCTTGGGGGATGGTGGCAGAGGAGATGAGCGGTGCTCGGGGCTACGGATGTGAGAGGAGGAGGTGGGGTCGACGTGGGGGAGATGGACGAAGGAGATGTGGGGTGATGGCAGCGTCATGGGTTGTGCTCCCATGGAGAGCTTGGACGGGCCACGGCAGGCTTTCGCGACGAAGCTGGGGTCTCTTGTAAGCCTCGTCGGAGTGGAGGAGGGGAGAGGGTGTGTGACAACCCGTATCTAACAGTACACGTATATTCGTATTCTACGTATTTTTATACTTTGAAGATATTTTGAAATGGTTTGTCAGGAGTTTTATACCAAAAATGATTTCAAATCACTTATATAAAAATATTTTCGTATCATCATACTAGTTATAACATGTATTCATAAGTTTAAGTGTCGTCAAAAAGTTTAAATAGTTTATAGAATATTTTAATATAGTCGTATCAATAAATTTTATATATAAAAATTATCAAAATGATTTCAAACATCTACCATGTGATTCTATAATCGTTTAGTGCTCCCTATATTAATTTCATAAATTTCTGGAGTCAAATCGACCTAGAACCCTCAAACCCGCGACCCAAATGTTTTGGCTTGAAACTCGTACTTTCGTATATCAAACCTTGAAATGGATCTAGTATTCACGATCCTTACGACGATACGAACCTGTGGCTATGGTTTCGTAATTATTCAGAGTCGTATGCGAAAACTGGGTAGTATTACGTCATTTTTACTAATTACAATCACTAATGACGTTTTTACTATTACTAATTACATTCAACTAGTTACTATTACCCCTAATCACTCCCCTAACCTACCCCCATTAACCCAACGAATGGGTTGGTCAGATCCAACATCCCAACCCATTCCATTACTACTCTGTACATGTAATTTATTATTATACATTTATTATTAACTAAATACTTCTAAACCTTATATATGTCCCCCCCTTCAGTTCATCTTCATCCCTCAGCACCAAACCCAAACCCACGTCGAAAACCCAAAACCCATCAGCAGACCCCTCCCCTTACCTACGCTTCTCCCCTCTCCCACTCCAAGAGCGCTCGACCCCCCCTCTCTTCCCCGTTCAAAACAGAGCAAGCCCCTTCGCCCATGCCCTCTCTCATCCCTCTTCCGCCCGCACTCAGCCTCGCCGTGTGCGTTGCCCCTCTCCGAGCACCGCCTCCACTGCACCCCAACCCACGTCCTCCTCCTCCCACAGGGCACCGTTGTAGCTCCTCCATTGCACCCAGCGACACTCACCCTCCCACGCTCACTCTCCCTTACTTCTCCACGCCACAAAACCCTCGTCGACACACCCTCCTCTGTCCTTAGTTAACCACGCCACTGCCGGCAGTTCCAAACTCTGGTATCAATCGACGCTTTGACGAACTCGTGCCGCTTCCGACACCTCCCCTGCTCCACCACCGCCTCCTGGAGCCTCTGACGAGCACACCTCCCAGCTCTACATCTTCCCGTCGAGATCCCACCCACAGTGAGCATACCTCCTTAGCCTCAGCCAGCAATGCCCCACCGCCTCACCATGCCAGCGCCACCGTCCACCCGCTCCGAGAGCAGCCCACCCCGCGTCCAACACCGACAACGTGCCACCCCTCCCTCTTCTCTGATCGACTTCCGAGCTCTCCTCTCCCCTGTCTCCAACACCAAACCATAACCCCGCCTCACAACGATGCCACCATCTCACGTCGTCGTGCCCTCCTCCCCGACGACCTCTCCCTGCCCTGCCACCCTTCCGCCGCTCTGACGAGGCCAACGTTGCCCTCTGCCGTCGTGAAACGGTAGCCAAATCCATCGAGACCCCAGCTACAATAGTAGCTTCACCCGTCGCCGCTTGCCACACTCCCGTCGCTGCTCGTTGGCACTACTACCGTGGACAGCGCCTACACCGCTGCCGCATCGCGCCGCCGCATCGCGCCGCCGCCATCCTCCTCTCCTTGCTCCGCCGACGACGTCGAGAAGAACCCCATTTGCATGCGAAAGATTAGAGAGAGGGTGAGTATATTAAAATGTATATGAATGCGTATATACGTATATTAATAATATTTTAAATAGGGTTGGGTGGTATTAAATTCATTGAAAATTGTACAGACCCCAGAAAAATACACGGGAAAGCCCAGAAAATCAGAAACGACGAAACGGACTCGTTGGCACTGGTTTCATTGCTAAAAGGCAAGTATATCTCCCACAACAATTTTTCAAAGGCAAAACTTAATAAAGCTAAATTCGCTTTAAAATTCATATCATGAGAGTTTCACATACACTAACGTACGAGAAAAATATATGTTGTAGTACTAGTTATTACGGTCGTTTTGAGCCCTTGTTGGAAGAGTTCTGACTTATGGTTTGCCTTAGAGAAATCTTTGAAAAATATAATAAAAAAACCGTTTTCTCGTTTTTAATTAGTTTTTGGGTCGTATAAATTAAGAAAAAAATCCCCATTAATTATTTTAAGATCTTGAAAGATGTTTACTAGCCTTAGAAAAATATTTAAACTTATTTATCCTCATTTACTTAGTTAAAACCATTTCTATGCTCGTTTCTTTAAATTATTGTGCAATTCTATACTTCGTATAATTGCGTAACTAAATCACAAAACTGTGAAATTGGTTGAGATTATTGAATGGACTGATGAGACATCTTACGCATTTATTACGATGCAAATGAACTGAATAAACTGAATGGAAGATGGAACTTCAATATAAATAGACAGTACACGTACTTTTGACCCAGCACTTGAATTGACCCGTGGGATTGGGGTAGTCTATGATAATAAGTGTTACGGAATGACTGGATGCACCCAACCGAATACCAATTTAAATGATCGAAGGGAAGGCGTGACGAATAATTACGATATAGGAAAATAAGTTGTTAATGGCATGAAATATAATGTGATATCATAGCATCAAGAAAACAAGAGATATTACTAATAAGTATATACTATTAACATCACTATAGCTTCCTTAATTAGTCCTGAGACCAGTATTATCATAATAATTACATTGACCTCTCAAGTAGCCAAAGTAAAAAATGGTGTTACACGAAAATGATAGCAATTATGATAACATCTATTCGAACTTGGAATCTGAGGTGATACGCTAGTAGCAAACTAATCAATCACATCAAAAGAAAGATCATAAAATTTAAAATTTCAACTCAGGCGATCACGTGCTTTGAGAAGTCTCGAGACGTCGCTTTGGATGTTCATATGAATTTGGCGACGATCTCCATAACTGCGCTCACAAATTGTTAGTTCACAATATATTTATGTTTGTTCATCATCCAAAACCAAATCCTGGGAGTCCAATATCCAACATCGACGTCTGTCCGCACTTTTGTGTCGACGACTGCTCTGTCCTCTGTTGAGATCCTATCGAGCTCACCCTCTCCCACTTTTCACACGAGGCACCATGTATCCTCTGCACGGGACCGCTTTACGAGAGTCCTGTCTCTCGGCCACATTTCTCACCCTCCCCTAGACTTCCGTTCCACAGACGGTCATTTGACAGTGTTGGAGGATTCGACTTCTCGCCTTCGGCGAGATTTCGACGACTTCATATGCTCTACGTCGACACATCACGAGAGAGTTGATTCGGACCTTGCCTCCAGTATTGACTTACTTCGGACACGTGGCCCACCATCCGTGATCCTCGCACACGCTCCTCCACCCCGGCCAGACACTGTGACTACTACTGCACCACTCAGTGCTCCACATTCTCAGGATTCTACAGAGCCTCCTTCTCCCCCACCTGAGTCGGTCACCAGTCCAGTTCACTACTGCTCTTGTTGTATATGTCCCACCCACATCTTCTGGCCAACAGCAGCGGGACCCACCACCACCCAGAGGGTGGTGCCTCTGCTTGATGTTGTCCCCACCCATCTTTGCCTCCCTCATATTTTATTGTGCCCATCTGTCTTTTCAGGGCCCTGATCTTAGATAGCTTGGGGGAGGACCCATACATGCATCATTTTTCCTTCATCATTGCATCATGTCATGTTTTTACTTCTTTTTGCACAGTTTTTATTTTATATTCCCCCACCCATCCACCCTATTTAGCATCATCTCCCGCCTACCAGCGTTTTCTCAGCAGTGAGGACACTGCTGGGTTTAGCTTGGGGGATGAGCGCTACCGCTTTATTTTTCATCTTTCTTTTACATTTTCCTCCCTTTTTCAGCTTTTTAGTTTACTTTTCTGCCCCTTTTTCACTTTTTATCCTTTTTCTCATTCTGCATCAGGTTTCATGTTTTTTGCCATGTATGCATCCCTCTTTTCATTTTGCTATTTTCTCTGCCCTTTTTCTTTTTATGATAAGGATGTTCTGTATGATGATACTTCTCGTAGCCCTTAGTAGTTACTCGTGATGCTTACTATCTGATGACATGCTATTAGGGTAGTTTCAGTTTTACTTTCTTTATGCGTGCATATTCTTTTACTGATCTATCTGATTTAATGCCTGAAATGAATTGAAAATCAAATGCATGAAATAGTATCTAGTATGTGCTTAGTTGGGTAATGCACCTAGGTTCACGCATCACTAGAGCACTTGGAGCATCTGCTTTATATCTTATTCACTTCTGTTTGCATGCTTGATGTCATTGTGCCTATTACTGCATGTTTTTTCAGTGTTCATCTAGATGAATGAAAATATCCATGCTAGTTATGAGTTTAGTTAGAGTATTATCTTATTAAACCGTTGTGCACCTCTTAGGAGTGAACCGAGAGATTCATTACTTTCCTTCTCCACATATCTTTATAGTTCTCTACATATCAGTTGGTTCCACCCATACAGCTACCCTTACCGCATCTTACTTCCCAAAAATCCCAAAAAGAAAAAGTATAGCTTCTAAATGAAAAAAAAGGTGAAAAAGAAAAGAAAAAGAAAGAAAATAAAGGAATAAAATTGTTTTGTATCTTTTCATTAGAAGCTATCACATATACTAGGAAAAAGACAAAAAAATTCCATATCCCATTCCTAGATGCGATGCCTCAAGCTAAGCTTGGAGGGTGAACCAACTGATCATTTGAGTGAGTATGACATTAGAGTGGAGATGGTGCATAATGGGGAGATTTGATAATACTTAAACTTTACGAAACACTTTAGTTTGTGGAGATTTTTCATGACCCAAAATGAATAACTGAATAGCATGACTCTTTCTATTCTCTACTGCATGCTATGTGATTTCTATATGCTCTATGTGTATCTGTGATTGAAAAGTGCATTGCCAACTCCTTTTATACTAGACTCTCTGGAATGCATGAGATTGATATGAGTTGATGACATTATTTTAGTATATCCCTATCTTTTGACTATATCATATGATGGACATATGATCTGTAAAACTTGAAAGTGCCATTAGCATGTATTTTTACTATTCGGAGCATCGTGATATACTGCTTAGGCCTGAGATCTGACTGAACAACCTTAGCACCCTCCATCTATCTCCATTCTCTTTTATTCTTATTTTTATTTTTTATTTCTTTTTGTTTTTCTATCGGCGTACTTAGTATTCGTCTTCCTCGAGCACGAGTAAGAGGTAAGCTGGGGGATTTTGATGTGACCAAATTTTACACCTTTTTCATAGCATCATGACATCGCATTCCATGCCATTTTAGCATTCAAATCCCGTATTTTCCTACGATATCGCATTTCTAATGTTATATTCGAGTTTCGTAGTGTTTTATGATTTTTCAGGGATTTTGGAGCGATTTGGGACCCGATCTGGGTATGGACACATCTGACACGCCCGTGAGCTCGTTGGCGAAGCTCTACAGGAGTTCACCAAGTTTTGGGAGCCATGGGAGGAGTGGAGGAGAGAGCAAGTGGGGAGGAGGAGCTTCAGATGCTCCAGGAAAGAGTTTCCCAGGCGACTCGACCGAGCAGAGCAGCTGCTGGTCGAGGAGATGCAAAATGAAGAAGAGAGCAGATACGCAGCCTGCTCGGACCGAGCACTCATGGTGTTCGGTTGAGCAGCTCTTAATTCCTACACCCGGCTAATCTCTTGCACGGCCCGAGCAGCTTCTTCAGTGACCGGGTCAGCTATCTGCTCGACCGAGCAGAGCTGGCTCGGGCCGAGCAGACAGAGTGATGATTTGGAGGAGCACGATTTACTATCATGCTTGGTCGAGCAATACATCTGCTCGGACCGAGCGGGCCGACCGAGCAACACACTGCTCGACCGAGTCACTGACTCGGTCGACGATGTTGAAGGCCATTTTTGGAAATATTTTTCGACCGTCTGTTACGCGCTTGGTGGAGTGAAGTGTGGGCTGTGACAGCGTTTGGAGGGGGCGATTCATTTTTGTTAGTTCTTGAATTATTTTGAGAGGGGAGATTAGGGAGAAAAAGACTTGTTAGATCTAGATTGAATTCTCGAAGATTGTTGGATAACTTTTGGAATTTCGATTGCTACTATTGCGTTTTGGAATCTTTGTTTTTTCTTGAGATCTATTGCTCACTGTAAGTTTCTCAATCTTCTTTCTATCAATTTGCTATGATGTTTTATTCCCTAAAAATGGTACTTTTAGTCGTCAATATCACCATGAGTGAGTAGTCTCTTCTAGGGTTGATGGGTTAGCCCTAAAATCCTAGGGAAGAGATATAGATCTGGATCTCTAGATTGAATTAGGAATTTAGGGGTGTATTTCGGTTGATTCTACTGAATCCTTAGGATAACCAGTACTGAGATCATGCCCATGGACTGTGGAACTGATGTGCTTAAGGGGTATCCTTAGGATTTGAATAGGAAAATCGGTGGATCCAACCAAGGCTCGTGACCATGCCCGGCTCGTGCCTTGAGGGGATACACCGACGAACTATATCGCTACATTGACGGCTACCGCCATTGCGTCAACGAGAGCCACCGAAATATCTCCCGATTCTAACCCACGAGAGTGGTACGAATCTGGAGATTAATCCCCTAACCCTAATGCAATGTGAGAATCCTATTCCAACATTGATCCCCGATGGTTTTAGTGGTGACCCCTAATACCCTAGTCCCTTTTATTATCAAAATCAACAACAACACCACAACCAATTCTCTCAACCCGACAGCTATCTCACTTCGAGATATAGAAATAAGCAGAGAACCCAAATACACTGTCACCGTCCATGTGGGATCCAACATCCTTTATACTATAATTTGACACCGTCTGCTTACGGATTGAGCCCGGAATTGACACCTAGGGGCCATACCACGCCTGGGATCGTGACACCGCCGGATGGAATCTAGGTGTAGGTTTCGGGGGTGTCACTACTACACAAAATAATAAACAAAAGTTTAGAAGGCTCAGTTTGTGTAGTGGTGTCGTCTTCGTCAATCGGCGCATGTCAAATCTTGTCTGACGTTGATGTAGATGCTCCTCCCTCTCACACAACTCGAGTTGCATTAACTTGCCCTTGGTTAATGCTCTCGGCCTTGAAGCTTGCAAGGTTGCGGCCTCTGGGATGCTACGTCCTTTCCTTATCTTGATGGCAAGATGATGTGTAGATCGGCAATGGTCTTCGGCCTACTTTGGGCTCAGTCGGCACAGTGGTATGGGCTGCTTGATGGCGTTGTGGATGACTCGATCGGTAAAAGCTTCAGGCACACAGATGGAGCGGTCGTCACACCTCTCAGGCACATGGGTCGGCAGTCTACTTGAGGCTTGATGGCATGCGGTCGTCGATGCTTGGAGGGAGTTGATCGGTAAGGAGGCTTGGGCTAGTGCGGCAGCTTGGTTGGTGCGGTATACAAGGCCCCTGTGGTGTGGGTCGTCAAGCTGCTCTGTGGCTGATCTCCTTGTGTCGGCAAGGGCTTGGCACATCGGCTCCAATGAGTCGTCGAGCAAGATGGTGCAGATGTGGCTTGATGGTCGACGATGGCTCCTTTGCGTGAGTTCCTCCTCGATGATGGCCTCCAAAGCTAGTGGCAATGATAGAGCTCCTTGGAAATGGTAAATGATGATGCTCTTTGGGATGTTGTGCAAGGGGTAGATGGCTATGGGGATTGCGGTAACGATGAAGGCTTTGTGGCTTAAGGAGATGTGAAGATTTTCCTTGGAAAAATAGTTATGGCCGACACCCTAGCTTGGGTTTGATGAGAGGCCTACATAGCATCCTAGCTAGGGTTTCAATGGGGTGTGTCAAGGAGATGTTGGGTCGGCCAAGAGGATGTGTAATTGGATAAGGTCGGCCCCATGGAGAATCCTATTGAAAAGAGGATTTGTAAGAGATTTGAATATTTGAAAAGGATTTGTTTTGATCTATTTGGGATTTTAAAGAGATTTATGATGAGTATGAAATTTGACTGTGATTTGGCATGGGATTTGACTTCATCACAAATTGATATGAATCAATCCAATGGGATTCTCTCCATCTCGTCCCATATTTGACCAAGTCCAATTGCTATGTAAATAGCACTTCCTCTCTCTCCCAATTTGCTATATGATTAGCAATTTCTCCACCGCGTTGACTAAGTCATCAAATGTAGATTTACTACTTTGCCCTTTCTGAAACACACTTAGCACGCACGTTAAATAGTTCGGACACGTTTGGCATCATCAAACTAGAGATCCTAGATCGTTGCATCCAACAATCTCCCCCTTTTAATTATGACAAACCAATACAAGATTTGCAACGATAATACAAGTAGTATGTGTGTGTGTGTGAAGTGTGATGGAGGATGTATGCATCAATGAATAGCAATTATATGCAACATACAAGCATGAAACAATGATGTGATAACATACACACATGCTCCCCCTATTTTCCTATTTTCATGCTCCCCTTTGAACCAATAATCATGTATTTTCACGATCATTAGGCACAAATTGTTGGAAGCAACGATGTAGGATCTTTAGTTTGATGATGACAAACATGTGTGTTGCTATTAACGTGTGTGCTAAGTGTGTTTCAGGAATGGCTAGCCCGTAATTCCACTAAGAGATGACTCGGTCAATATGATGGAGGAAGTTGGGCATTTGGACTTGGTCCAGTTTGGTGTTTCTAGTTGGTGGTGGCCAAGTCCTAGCCACTCATGCATTTAGACTTGGTCCAAAATGATTGAACCCTAGCCATATGAGTGTTAGACTTGGTCCACAATGAATGTTAGACTTGGTCCAAGCCTCCTCAAGTCATATGAGTGTTAGACTTGGTCCAAGCCTCCTCAAGTCGCAACCTACCCCGTAAAACCCTAGCCTCTATCTATATAAGCATCAAAAACCCTAAAGAAAAGTGTGCGGATGATACAACAAATAATACCTAGCCTACGACAAACAAAAAAAGGGGTAGCCAACACAAAGAGCACGACATCCCCATCCTCCAAGCCTCACCTTCATCATCATCTACCAAAGCCTAAGAGGGGATCTTCATCTTGCAAGCTCACGCAAGGGTGCCATCTTCCCATAGCCTTCCACATGCCATCATCCGTGTCTCCTTGGGGTTAATATTCATGCCCTGTTCTTCAAGCCTCAAATACCTAACAACTGCTAGCACTCCGAGCAACGAGAACAACTGGAGACGAAATCCAAGCGCCAAGCGTGAAGCCTTCAAGGTCTGCAAGTACTGCCAATCCTCGTTGCTGCTGCAGTCGTTGTCTTCGTGCTACCCAGGCAAAGCCTGCCACCGTTCAAAACCTTGCCGTCGAATCCGAACCACAGAGAAGTCGAGTCATCGAAGAAGCCCGCTGTCGCCGCTGCACGTCGAAGACAAAGAAGACAAAGCCACCACCGTCGTAACTTTGAGCTTCCGTGAAGGAGAGCCACTCGTCGTCGGGAGCACCGTAGATGAATTCGGAGAACGCTCGGAGATCCCGCCGCTGTATCTGCTGTCAAAATCAACGAGCTTCGCTGAATCGAGTGCTCGCCCACAGAGATGCCATTGTTAAGAACGCTGCACGAGTCTTCGTCGCCGCATGTTGAAGCCCCCGTCGCCGTCAAGAGAAGAACTCGTCGTTGCCGCTGAATCTTGAGCGTTCACCGGAGGCCCAGCGCATATTTCCGTTGGTGCAAGTCAAAGCAGATCGTCGCTCTCACCGTTGAAGAGAAGTCTGTCGCTTGGAGTAGTCACCGTGGAGAGCTCGCCAATCCAAGCAGCCGTGAAACACACCGTTCACCCTGGAGAGCCATGCTCGTCGAAGCTTACGCACGTCGACGTTGCTCATCCGCTGCATGCCGTAATCGAATCGGAGACGTGCTGACGTGGCGAGTGCGTGAAAAATAGATCACGTGAAAACGAGAGAGAGAGAGAGAGAGAGAGAGAGAGAGAGAGAGAGAGAGAGAGAGAGATCTTTTTGCTGACGTGGAATTAAAGGGTTTGCTGTGTGCATAGACCGAAGTTTATTTGATTTGAACAGAGATTGCTTTACGCACAGACCTACTTGTGCACTTGACTTCAAAGGGCTACAGACTGAGACCCAGGAGTCGGATCGAGACACCGTTTGCGTCAGACTGGAGCTGACGACAAGCTGATTGACAGAGACGATTACACAGACACGAACTGAGCATTTATAAACCTTTTACTCTTTATGTTTGTGTGTTAGTGTAACGTTCTCAGTAGGGGAAACTTTACCAATATTTGTGTTATTTTGGACTAGTCTGGTTGGGGCTAGACAAGAGGGTCTTGACGTGTTGGTGTAGTCAAGATACGCATTTACTATGTTGATAGAGTTCTGCACTTTGGTGAGTGTGGTACAGTCTAGGTGTGGAGTTGGAGTTAGGACCCCATTGTAGGTGTACAGAAGGAACTTATTAATGCTAGTATTTGCTTGGGGCTGGACGTAGGTCGTTGGTGCGACCGAACCAGGTTAAATTTGTGCGTATTCTGTGATTGTCTCTTATTTACTCTGCTTGTGATTTTAACTGCGTCTGATTTCTCGTGGGTTGCGCAAGAATTTTTTATAAACCTATTCACCCCCCTCTAGGCTAGGATCCAGATCCAACAAGTGGTATCAGAGCAGGTTTTAGGATTTAACCTAGGATTGATCATGGATCACATTGATAGTACTTTTACTGAGGGTCAGTCCATATCACGTTCTCCTAGATTTAATGAAGTAGATTATGCTTATTGGAAAAATTGTATGAGAATCTACTTAATTTCTATTGACTATAAAGCTTGGCAAATTGTTGAAAAAGGATATAAACCACCTGTCATTAAAATTGAAAATGTTGAGATGCTTAAACCTGATGATAATGTAGGGATCCTGTCTATGGAGAAAACACTAGAAGGGGGGTTGAATAGTGTATAAGCAATTTAAAACGATAGTTACACCAAATTAAAATGCTAACCAACAATATAGTGTGGAATTAGATTTGAACCAAAATAAGAAACAAATGCAAACACAATTATGTTTCTAGGGTTCTGATTACCCAAGTCACTTCCCGACTTGTTCCCGGTAATCCTATGTCCCTTCCATCCGGATACCTCCGGATACTCAAGTTAGAACCCTAACTTGAGGTTTCTTTAAAACCCCACTTGTAGCAACCCTACAAGTGAAATCGAATACAATCGATGTCCTTGACTCCCACAACTTGGGAGCAAGCAAACCGCTCTCACAACCCGAGAGCAAATTCAATATACGAAAATAATGAAATATGACAGCAACACTTACAATCACATATGCCTTGAAGTAGAACTTGAAGGAGTGGTGTGTTGTGTGTTGAAGACTCTCTTGGAAGAGAGGAGAAAGCCCTTTCTCTTGACTGCACTAATTGCCTAGAGGATCACTCTTTGGTTCTAGGTTGGAGAGCAAGAGATCAAAGATTTGGAATTCTTAGGGCTTTAGATTTGAGAGCTTTAAAATTTAGAATGAAAGCTTGAGAGATTTTGCAATAGCTTAGGTAACCTTTCAATAGAACAGTAGAAGCTCTATTTATAGGTTTCTCAAATCCACAAAACAGTTTAGGCAAAAACTCTTTTGGAATCCGTGAGAAAATTCTCAACGAATAGAATTTGAACTCGCGACAGTCGACTGTTGAAGAAACCACAGTCGACGTTGCACAGTCAGCATGGGTAGGTAAGAATTCATAACGGTAACTTACCACGTGGACAGTCGACTGATGAAGCAAAGACAGTCGACTGTTAAACCAACAGACGACTGTAAATCCTTCTACAGACGACTGGCCGAGAGATGGTAAGCAGAATGAAATCTGGAAATCCTGTAAGATAACAGGACAGACGACTGATGAGGATAATTCAGTCGACTGTTAATCAGAACAGGCGACTGTAAATACTTATACAGACGACTGTCAAATACCCTGAGAATTTCCAGAGAGCTGAGTCAATAAGTTGGCTCACAGACAGACGACTGTTGCAGCATACACAGTCGACTGATCCAAGGTACAGTCGACTGTATATACAACAATAGTCGACTGGCCGTAAAAGTCAGATCAACAAAGTTTGGGCAGAAGATAGACATGCGACTGATTTACAAAACACAGTCGACTGTCACTAGGACAGGCGCCTGTGAATCGTTCTGCAGTAGCCTGTGCGAAATAAACAGAGAGGCCCAAAACTAGATTGTAAAAGTATGTGCATAACATGCGACTGTAGAACAAAACACAGTCGACTATTTTTGATACCGACGACTGTAAAACGTTCAACAGTCGACTGTTATAAACAATCCAAGCATAATCACTAAAGAAATGAATTGGGGTCAAAGAACAAATGATCTAATAAAGTCCTAAGACAGAAATGATGATGTGTGTGAGTGCTCCATCAAAGTTCTACTTCTAAGCTACATACTAGAAGAGATAAAAGAAAATTACATTGACGAATTCTCTCTTCTATCCATTGTATGAGCTTGAAGACTTCATGGAGCTTCAATCATCATCTACGATCATCCAATCCATGTCATTTGCCTTCAATCAACTTTGAGTGTCATCCATTGCAAGTAGATCTTCATAATAAGCTTAGGCAATGGATTAACTGCAAAATAGGGGATTAGTCGCAAGTATTTATGTTTGCTCATCATTAACACCAAGTAGGGAGAAGTCCAATACTCAACAGATAAATGGGATGATAATGATTGGAGGCTTTATTCTCTTAATGCTAAAGCTATGAATGCTCTCATTTGTTCATTAGATAAATCTGAATGTAATTGTATCTCACATTGTCTAACTACGCAGGAAATGTGGCATACATTGGAGGTGACACACGAGGGAACGTCACAGGTGAAGGAGTCTAGACTTGCACTTCTGAGCACAGAGTACGAGGGATTTCGTATGCTACCATCAAAGACCATATTGTTGGATATTGGACTTCCCGGATTTGGTTTTGGATGATGAACAAACATAAATATAATATGAACTAACACTTTGTGAGCGCAGTTATGGAGATCGTCGCCAAATTCACATGAATATCAATTACGACGTCTCAAGACTTCTCAAAGCACGTGATCGTATGCCTAAAGCTTCGTTGAAGCTTATGGACCTATTTAGAAGTCATGAAGATTCGATTGAAGCTATTGAAGACGGTATCGTCAAGTTTAATTTATAGTCTTTAAGCTTCTTTCGTAGAATGTTAAGCCTTGAGTAGGTCTTACGTTTTAATTCTTCATAACGCTCATATCTTAGCTCTAGGATCTTTGTAGAAGTCCATACAATTCTTTCCGAAGCTTCGCGCTTCGATTCGGGACTTCTTGTGCATGTTAGTTGGTTCAAGAAGAAGAACTGACCGACTAGATGGTGATCTAGTCGGTCAGCCAAGCTTCTTGGACCGACTAGTTTCTGTCAGTTAATTCATAGCTCTTTACTGTTTACAGTTAGTCGGTCTAAGTTGACTCACCGACCGACTAGTTTGTGAACTAGTCGGTCAGTGATGCTTCTGTGACCGACTAGTTGAGCTTTCCCTGAACATGCACATTTGAGCTTGAGCTACTGTTTATCATTAGTCGGTCTGTGCTCATTGATCGACCGACTAGTTGATGAATTAGTCGGTCAACTTTCCTACTTAGACCGACTAGTTTAGTTTACTGTACATGCCAAATTTTTCACCATACTTATTGTTTATTGTTAGTCGGTCTATGTTCATTTGGTGACCGACTAGTTGGTGAATTAGTCGGTCAACATTTGTTCTTGGACCGACTAAGTCTAATTCTTCTCAAACTTCAGTTTTATCTGTTAGTCGGTCCACGTTGAGTAACCGATCGACTAGTTGTGAAACTAGTCGGTCAGCTACTCTTCTTAGACCGACTAGTTCCTTAGTCTGTACTTTGATCTTTTCTCAGTTTACTCATTAGTCGGTTTACATTAATTGACCGACCGACTAGTTGATGAACTAGTCGGTCGGTGGTTGTTCTTTGACCGACTAGTTGGGTTCAAAAAAGAGCCGTTGGAGCTTTAATTGAAACGTTTTTCTCTCTCTCTCTCTCCTCTATCCTATATATACTTGATGAGCTGCATTCATTGTTGCCAAGGCTGATATTATTGCAAGTTTAGAGATCAAGAGAAATCATTCCAAGTGCATTCAAAGCCCATTCATTCCATTCAATAATCTCTCCTCACTCTTACTTCCAAAGAGAGATTCATTGAGTGTGAAGCCTTCCAAGCCAAGTGCTTGATTCTAGGTCACCAACATCCCCAAAGCTCTCCATCGCTGATCTACATCTTGGAGCTAGGGTTTGGTGCCACTTCTTCCCCAAAATCATCCTTGCCCTAATTCGTAAGCAATACTCAAGGCATAGGTATTTTGTTCGGTAAGAAGTTTTCTTATTTCATTTCATATTTGATTTGTAAGTTTCACCCTCGGTTGTGAGAGTGTGGTTGTGATCCCGGGTTGTGGGAGTCACAAATTACATTTTGTATGATTTGACTTGTGGAGGATTTTCACAAGTATTTCATAGTGGAAATCTTGGGTTAGGGTTTCTAACCTAAGTATCCGGAGGGGATCCGGGTGATTGGGACGTAGGATCACCGGGTACAAGTCGGGGAGACTTGGGTGGATCCGAACCCAGTAACATCTCTTGTTAGCATTGTTAATTTTGTTGTTGTCATTCAATTTAAGCTTCCGCAAATTGATTTGGTAGTTGTTTGCATTATAATTAGGAATTATACTCCTTGTTATTTTTAAAGTACTATTCACCCCCCCCCCTCTAGTACTTGTGCAGTAGCTTGTAGGGCATTACATTTGGTATCGGAGCCAGATACTTAGCTATGTCTGCCAACGACAACAAGACCGTGCGTCCACCTTCCAACTATGACACCTTCAGGAACCGTGAAGGAGCATCTTCGGTGATGGAAGGACATTCCTCTACGAGGCCTCCATTCTTCAACGGTACCAATTACGGGTACTGGAAATGCCGGATGGAAACCTTCCTCCGGAGTGCATCCTTATGGAGGACCACAATGAAGGAATACATCGAGCCCGAAGAAGAAGTCTTCGAGAAATGGACAACTGCGGAGGTCGCCGCGGAGGTAAGCAATGCCAAGGCAATGAACGCCTTGCAATGCGCGTTGGAGATCGAGGACTTCAATAAGATATGCACATGTAAGAGTGCATATCAAATTTGGAACTCCCTCCTCATTCTTCATGAAGGGACGAGTAGGGTAAGAGACTCTAAACTCGTAGTTGTAAACAAAGATTACGAAATGTTTCATATGCAACAGGGCGAGAAGATGAAGGAGTATTACGCTCGCTTCGTCGACATCATAAACGAGTTAGAGGCTCTCGGCAAATCATACACCCAAAAGGAGAAGTGTTCGAAGCTTATCGAAGGACTTCCTTCTTCTTGGGAAAAGCGTACCTTCGCCATCGAGGAAGGTAATGACATGAATAAGTACACCGTAGTTCAACTAATGGGTACTTTAATGTCATACGAGGTACGCAAGGATAGCAAGCTCAAATTGCAGGAAAAGATGAAGTCCTATCTAAAGCAAGACGAGCCAAAGAAGAAGGCTATTGCTTTCAAGGCCGCTCCATCCACATCCACATCAACCGATGATGAAGACTCGGAAAACGAGTTGGACTTGGAGTCCATGGCACTCATGGCCAAGAAGTTCAACCGTTTCTTCCGAAAAGGTAACTATAAGAACAAAGCTAAATTTGGTTCTTCTAACGCCTCTTCCTCTCCTTTGTGTTTCAAGTGTAATAAGCCAGGACACATAAAAGCGGAGTGTCCTCTCAACAAGCAAAAGGAGAAGTGGAAGGCGCCAAAATTAGATAAGTCCAAGAAGTACAAAAAGGGGTACAAGAAGGGACTTGTCGGAGCAACATTCACCGACTCCGAGGATTCTTCAAGCGGAGAGTCGGACGATGAGCAAGTGGAGCAAGCGCACATGTGCTTCATGGCAAGAGAGGAGCATGATCAAGGATCCTCCTCTTCCGATGATAGTGATGACGAAGGCAACGATGAGGTAACTATGGATGATCTTAGGAATGCTAACTCTCAATTATGGTCAAAATACACTAAATTAGTAAATAGATATACTAAGGTAAAAGATGACCTAGCTAGCATTCAAACCTCGCCTAAGACTATCATCACCAACAACGACACCGTTGTTGAAGAGTTAAGAAATGAGATTATTAATCTCAAATCTAAACTTGAACATGTTAGCATTGATGATCCGGAAGAACATAGGATAGCGGATTTAACTTCTCAAAACTCGACTTTGAGTATTGAGAACGAGAATCTTAAATCTCGTGTTTATGTGCTCACATCGCAAGTATCCAACTTGGATACTTCTATGCGTTCTCTCAAAGAGAAATATGAGAACACATTAGGCCGAATTAATAGATTCAATAAGGGTAAGGACCATTTGGATAAAATCCTAAGTGACTTACTTCTGGCCAATCACCACATTGGTTTGGGGTATACGATGGGATGTCCATCCAAATCGGCCACTACTTTTGTTAGGCCAACTTCCGGTGACTCTATGAGTGGTAGCAAACACTCTATTGGTAGTTCATCTACCAATGGTGCTTCCACCTCGTCCACACCCTCTTTTGGAAAGAAACCCACTTTGGGTGGACCTCCAAAGAAGGGGCATGCTTATATGTACACCAATACCATTCCACGTAGGAACACACGTCCTACTCCACCGGCTCACACATATGATGATTTTTATGCAACACATTCTCGAGCACGTGCACACCATGTGAGACACCCTCACGCACGTGTTCCCACACATGCATATGGTCACCCACAACATCATATGAATAATTCTCGTCGTGCACCATTCCATCATGTTCCTTATGCCTATCCACAACATGCATCACGTAGAAATCAACGTCGAATGCATGCACCCAATAGGATGAGGGCTCCCAAGATTTTCACAATTTGGAGCCCAAAGGACACAAGCATGGACGAAAAACAAATGTATATGAATGCTTATTTTTCAGATGGTGTGCATAGTAGAAATTATGTGGGGAAGTCTAAGTCCAATTGGACTTGGCTTCCAAAGGTCTAATCTTTTGGACCCAATGACCTTGGGTACCATGATATGAAATTCTCTATCTTTAGGTAATCAAGAAAAAGAAAAAGAAAAGGAGCAACAAATTTAAATTTAGCTCCAAGGGAAATTGGATACTCGATAGCGGGTGTTCAAAACACATGACGGGTGACGCTAGTTTGCTCTCCGGAGTGGTTCCCATAGCAAATGAAAACCGCGTCGTATTTGGAGGCAACGAGAGCGGAACCATCATAGGTGTTGGTAAAGTGGGTAACCCATCTAAACCCTTAATTAGTGATGTTTATCTTGTTTATGGTTTAAATCATAATCTTATTTCAATAAGCCAACTTTGTGACAAAGGTTACAAAGTTAGCTTTGCGAAAGGATTGTGTCATATTTTAAGAAAAGATAATGATAAATTATTATTTTCCGGCACTCGTCATAAAGATATTTATATTTTGGATCTTCCTAAGTCTTATGAACAATGTCTCATTGCCAACACAAGTGAACAACACTTATGGCATCGACGCTTTGGACATGTGAACTTTGGAACACTTTATAAGCTTTCAAAATTAAATTCCATTAAATGTTTTCCGAAGCTTGTTTTTGAAAAGAAAAGTTTTTGTGATTGTTGTCAACGTGGCAAGCTTCCTAAATCTTCATTTAAACCTAAGAAAAGCATTTCTACTAAACGGCCACTAGAGCTATTACATCTAGACTTATTTGGGCCAACTAGAGTTGCTTCCTTAGGAAATGCAAGATATGGACTTGTCATCGTAGATGACTATTCGAGATTTACATGGGTATTTTCATTATGTAATAAAAATGAAGCTTTTGAAAACTTCACAATTTTTGTTAAGAAAGTACAAAATCTCTTAGGAACCACCATTGTCACTATTCGTAGTGATCATGTAGGTGAATTTGACAATGAGTCTTTTGAGACATTTTGTGATGAAGTTGGTATTACTCACACCTTCTCTTTCCCTCGTGCACCTCCTCAAAATGGTGTAGTTGAGAGAAAGAATAGGACGCTAGTGGAGTGTGCTCGCACTATGCTTGATGATAGCCAACTTGGCCATCAATTTTGGGCGGAAGCGGTACACGCCGCTTGCTATGTGTTTAATAGAATACTTTTGAGGCCCGGCACTAAACAAACTTGTTATGAATTGTTGTTTGGTAGGTTGCCTCAAGTTAAACATTTTCGTGTTTTTGGTTCGAAATGTTTTATTAAGAACACGTATGGTAGTTTGGACAAATTCGATCCAAGATCCGATGAGGGGATTTTTGTTGGATATTCTTCACGTAGCAAAGCCTACCGGATATTCAACAAACGAACCTCAACGATCGAGGAATCGCTTCATGTCTCATTTAATGAAGGATTTGTTCCAACTAGAATTTCAAATGATAATGATTCTATGGATGTTTTATGTGACTCGTTTGATAATTCTAAGTCTAATAATTCTATTGATTCTATTGAGACTAACCCAACTAATGAAGTTGTTGAGAATGTTCCTAGTGACCAAGGTATTCCCAAACGGCTTCATACCGTTCGTGACCATCCTCAAGAGCAAGTCATTGGCAATATCTATGATAGTGTCAAGACGAGATCTCAAGTGAACTACTTCGCTCATTGTGCCTTTGTCTCCTCGATAGAGCCAAAGAATGTTAATGAAGCATGCGAAGATAGCGCTTGGATCTTAGCCATGGAGGAGGAGCTCATTCAATTCGAGAGGAATGAAGTTTGGGAGCTTGTTCCATTGCCATCGAAGAACCACACCGTCATAGGGACAAAGTGGATCTTCAAGAACAAAACCGACGAAAACCAAGTCGTCGTCCGGAACAAAGCTCGGTTAGTTGCTCAAGGCTATCGACAAGAGGAAGGTATTGATTTCGAAGAATCCTTCGCTCCGGTAGCTAGATTAGAATCAATTAGATTATTATTGTCTTTTGCATGCCATAAGGATTTTAAATTATTTCAAATGGATGTTAAAAGTGCATTTTTAAACGGAGATGTCGTTGAGGAAGTTTACGTTTCTCAACCTCCGGGCTTCATAAATGAAAAATTTCCAAATCATGTGTTTAAACTAAAGAAAGCACTTTACGGTTTGAGACAAGCTCCTCGAGCTTGGTATGATCGCCTAAAGAATTTTCTTTTGGATTTGAATTTTAAAATGGGAGAAGCCGATTCTACACTTTTTGTTAAGCATGCGGATAATGATATAATTTTAGTTCAAATATATGTTGATGATATCATTTTCGGTGCTACTAAATTTGCTCTTTGCGAAGAGTTTTCTACTGTTATGAAGGAACAATTTGAGATGAGCCACATGGGTGAGCTCAAGTATTTCTTAGGTCTCCAAATTCGCCAAATGGACGATGCAATCTTCATCCACCAAACGAAGTATACGGTGGAGTTGCTTAAGCGATTTGGAATGGAGAGTGCTTCCGGGAAAAAGACTCCAATGAGCACGACTACGCATCTTGACAAGGATACGGGCGGTAAGGATGTAGACATTCGTTTATATCGAGGTATGATAGGTAGTTTGCTTTATCTTACCGCAAGTAGGCCCGATATTATGTTTGCCGTATGCGTATGTGCTCGTTATCAGTCTCAACCTAAGGAGTCTCACTTAGTAGCGGTAAAACGTATTTTCCGTTATCTAAGTTATACACTTGATTTTGGATTACTTTATCCAAAATCTAGCACGTATGAGTTAATCTCATATAGTGATGCCGATTATGCGGGATGCAAATCCGACAGGAAAAGTACTAGTGGCACTTGCCATTTTATAGGAAATTCCCTTGTCTCTTGGTTTTCCAAGAAGCAAAATTCCGTATCACTTTCCACCACCGAGGCGGAATATATTGCCGCCGGTGCCGCGTGTGCTCAAGTTCTTTGGATGAGACACACACTTAAAGACTTTGGTATTAATTGTGATACTTGTCCTATCATGGTTGACAACCAAAGTGCAATATGTCTTTCCAAGAACCCGGTACATCATTCCCGTTCGAAACACATAGATGTCCGACACCACTTTTTAGATGATCATGTTGCTAAAAAGGACATCATTTTAGTGTACGTTGAAACCCAAAAGCAAATCGCCGATATTTTCACGAAACCCCTAAAGGAGGACTCCTTTGTGCGGTTGCGTCGAGAATTGGGGATTATGGGTGAATCCGAGATATAGGATTCATGTTTCATTCAATAATCTTGCATGCTATTATATTTCGAAATATTTCGTTCATGCTAGACTTATTGGATTTTTCGGGAATTTATGTGATATTTTGAATTTTTGCTCGAATTCATGTTTTGAATGTCGTATTTAAGATTTCGATGTTTAATGGGGTAGTTTAGATGATTATTGAGAGTTTTGCGATATATCGTCCAAGCGTATTGAGGAGAGAACTTGATTATCACTTTTTGGACTCTTTTAGTCGGTTTCAGTTCAACCACCAACCGACTAGATGCTCATCTAGTCAGTTAGTAGAAGAACTTAGACCGACTAACTTAAGCTTTTTGAGTTTCCTCTCCATTTTAAATTTTTAGTCGGTTCATGTTCAGTGACCGATCGACTAGATTTAGATCTAGTCGGTCAGTAAATGAACGCAGACTGACTAAATCTTGTCAGTAAATCTTGGATTCAGCCACTGTTTGCAACTAGTCGGTTCAAGCTCATTGACCGACCGACTAGATCGTGATCTAGTCGGTCAGTGCTTGAACTGTGACCGACTAATTGTGCCAGGGACTGTTTGGTCATTTGCGATCTCGACTGACTTAAACTCACTTTAGTCGGTCTGTTTTCATTCCAGTCGATCAAAACTCTTTCTCCCTCAGCTCAAAACCCCCGACCCCTCGTTGTCTCTTCGTCTTCCGATCGAACTCCGGCCGTTTTTCGGCCATCTCCGTCGATCTCCTCCGTCGGCCCCTCGTTCTAGGTGATCTCCTCTCTTTCTAGGGTTAGATTTCCTTTCCTAGTTCTAGGGTTAGCTCGGTTTCTAGGGCTTCAAGTGTTTCTAGGGTTTCGATTTCAGCTTTCTAGGGTTTCGACTTAGGGATTCTTCGTTTCAGTTTGATTGTGTCGTGTTGTGCCGAGATTATGGCCCGAACACGTATCCCGATCACTCCGTCTAGCCCATCGCCGATGACCGTAGAACAAAACCCTTCGGACCCCGAGCATCCAACCCCTCCGAAACGCCGTGCCAAGACCACCCAACCTTCGTCGTCTTCGCCTCCTCTCAAGAAGAAGAGGACGACGACCGCCAAGCCTAGAGGTCAAACCAAGCCCAAGCATAAGCCCAAGCCCAAAGTTCTTGCCTCTCATTCCTCATTCCATACTCCTACCGATTCCGATACGGAGTATAACCCCGAGACCGAGACTCATAGTGAACCCACTCCTCCTGTCCATCCCGAGTCTAGCACTCACCCTCGTGCGTCTACCCGTAAGCCTAAGGGAAAGGCTCCGATGCCGGTGGGCGGTGTCGATATTTCATTGTGTCGCGATGACCCTATGTGTCTCGCGGCGTACAACCGTATCGAACATTGCCCTCTGCTTCTGGAGCATTTCGTCCAGTTTAGCGACTTCATAGGGTTAGCAGATCTTCTCTCGTCGTCGGGTCTCCTCGATTACCTTCGATTTGACCCGAAGGCGAATCCTCACCCCTACCCTAGATTAGTAAAGCTTTTCTATGCGAATAGGATCCGGGGTCAGTACGATCAGACCCACTCTGTTGAGACGACCGTTTTGGGGACTCCTATAGTCCTCACTGCGGAAATCTTAGGAGAGATTTTGGGTATCTCTTCGTCTGGCCTTCTTCCCTCTGATATCTCGGTTGACGATATTTCTTCCTTAGATCAGACCATCCTTTCAGAGATTTTCCATCAGATCCCTCCTGCCATGATTGGCGTGCCATCTAAATCGTTCAAGCCAAATGCATGTGTCCTAAATCTGATTCTGAAGTCGTGCTTGCTTCCCAAGTACGGCTCCTCATCTCTCCCGTCCCAGCCCTTTCTGAAGCTTATCTATGCTATCTTCATGGGGAGCTCGATTAATTGGGCTCGCATTATACTCGATAAGATTGATTCTTTCGAGTGTATTCGCAAGTCCAATAAATCGGCTCATATCCCATTTCCTTGCTTATTGACCCTCGTATTTCGTCATTTTCGTGTCACGTTGCCTCGTGACGATGGCGTCCCCTTGGTCCTCCCCTGAACGCGACGGCCGTCAAGAAATCTCTTGCGGCGCTTCGTCACGTTCAGAGGACGACACCTTCAGCGTCTGTCCCTGCCTCTGCCAGTGCCTCTGCTGCTCCCTCTGCCACCCTGGATGAGGTCGTACGGTTACTTCGTCGTCACGAGTCTCGTTTGGCTCGTACCGAGGAGGTAGTCTGCCGTATGGCTCGTTTGATGGGTGTTGATCTTCCTCCTTCCGTTTCTGAGGATGAGGAGTTAGATGAGATGGCTGAGGAGGACGTTGAGGAGCTTTGTCGTGCTTCGACTCGTGCCCCCGAGGGCACTTCTGCTGGTACTACTGCTGCTGGTGCTACCACTTCCGGTGATGCTGTTGCTGCTTCGTCTGCTGGTGCCCCCGAGAGCACACCTGTTGCCGCCACTCCTGTGGTGGATACTCC
Organism: Scilla litardierei; assembly: GCA_030789695.1. NCBI lineage: Eukaryota > Viridiplantae > Streptophyta > Magnoliopsida > Asparagales > Asparagaceae > Scilla > Scilla litardierei. The sequence continues at coordinate 206,399,787 of CM061133.1, forward strand.
GACTGGTGCTCCCGAGGCCCCTACGGTTGCTGCTTCAGAGGTTGCCACTTCAGCCGTCTCTCCTGCTGATCTTCCAGACGTCCCTGCTGATCCAGTCACCTCTTCTGCTCCTGCTGTGCCTGCAGTTGCTTCTGGTCCTCCCGCTGCCTCTTGAGTTTCTCCGAGGCCTCTCCTGATACTCATTGGATGATATATCTAGTTGTGAGAGATGTTGGGTAGGATAGTGTGGGTGGCTATGTATTTTGGATCATTTTGATGTCTTTTTTATATCTGTGATGATGTATTTTGATATGTTTGATGATGATGTATTTTTTGTTGACACTCCGATATTTTGTCATATGATGATGTATTTTTGTGCCCCGATCAGTCGATCGATGTTTTGTATGTCGGTGATGTACTCTGCTTCATATTATATATATATAACTACATCGCAGTTGACATTTCATTATATTGTGCAATGTATAATTTTTATGTCTCTGATGTTTGATTTCGTCGCTCGACGATATTCACTTGGTTTAATAGAAATTTCTTCTATGGAAACATAGAATTGTTTTCCATGCACTAAATTAACCAAGAAATGTTGATATTGGAGAGTATATTCCATAACTCAATCCGTTAAATTGATTTGAGTTTTGATGATTTCGTTTTACGATTTTTCGACTTTGGTTTCATTGACACGCCTTGATTCTATTCGTATTTTTCTCCTTGGTGTCACTTGAACCGTCGTCGTATTCTACGACTCCCGTGCTTTTTTAATTTAAGGCCATTGTTGTTGTCGTTGTTATCCTCCCGCTCTTTTTGCTTATGCCAAAGGGGGAGAGATATAATAATAACAATGTGCCAAATGAAAATTTAAGAGCATTCTCCAAGAATCTAACTTGATGTATTAGATTCAGGGGGAGTTAAGATATATAAATGGATTTTCAAATCCGATATTTCAATAACCTACGTTTGGTGTTTCATTAATCCAATAATCGATTCTCATTTAATATACTTCACTCGTCTGCTTGATGCGTATTATTTTTGTTTAAATTGGAATTAACGTGTCATCAATGCAGGGGGAGTAAGTAAATTTCATTTGAAATTATTATTTTTGATTATTATTTATGTTGGTTTGTCATCACCAAAAAGGGGGAGAATGTTGGATATTGGACTCCCCGGATTTGGTTTTGGATGATGAACAAACATAAATATAATATGAACTAACACTTTATGAGCGCAGTTATGGAGATCGTCGACAAATTCACATGAATATCAATTACGACGTCTCAAGACTTCTCAAAGCACGTGATCGTATGCCTAAAGCTTCGTTGAAGCTTATGGACCTATTTAGAAGTCATGAAGATTCGATTGAAGCTATTGAAGACGGTATCGTCAAGTTTAATTTATAGTCTTTAAGCTTCTTTCGTAGAATGTTAAGCCTTGAGTAGGTCTTACGTTTTAATTCTTCATAACGCTCATATCTTAGCTCTAGGATCTTTGTAGAAGTCCATACAATTCTTCCCGAAGCTTCGCGCTTCGATTCGGGACTTCTTGTGCATGTTAGTTGGTTCAAGAAGAAGAACTGACCGACTAGATGGTGATCTAGTCGGTCAGCCAAGCTTCTTGGACCGACTACTTTCTGTCAGTTAATTCATAGCTCTTTACTGTTTACATTTAGTCGGTCTAAGTTGACTCACCGACCGACTAGTTTGTGAACTAGTCGGTCAGTGATGCTTCTGTGACCGACTAGTTGAGCTTTCCCTGAACATGCACATTTGAGCTTGAGCTACTGTTTATCATTAGTCGGTCTGTGCTCATTGATCGACCGACTAGTTGATGAACTAGTCGGTCAACTTTCCTTCTTAGACCGACTAGTTTAGTTTACTGTACATGCCAAATTTTTCACCATACTTACGGTTTATTGTTAGTCGGTCTATGTTCATTTGGTGACCGACTAGTTGGTGAATTAGTCGGTCAACATTTGTTCTTGGACCGACTAAGTCTAATTCTTCTCAGACTTCAGTTTTATCTGTTAGTCGGTCCACGTTGAGTAACCGACCGACTAGTTGTGAAACTAGTCGGTCAGCTACTCTTCTTAGACCGACTAGTTCCTTAGTCTGTACTTTGATCTTTTCTCAGTTTACTCATTAGTCGGTTTACGTTAATTGACCGACCGACTAGTTGATGAACTAGTCGGTCGGTGGTTGTTCTTTGACCGACTAGTTGGGTTCAGAAAAGAGCCGTTGGAGCTTTAATTGAAACGTTTTTCTCTCTCTCTCCTCTATCCTATATATACTTGATGGGCTGCATTCATTGCTGCCAAGGCTGATATTATTGCAAGTTTAGAGATCAAGAGAAATCATTCCAAGTGCATTCAAAGCCCATTCATTCCATTCAATAATCTCTCCTCACTCTTACTTCCAAAGAGAGATTCATTGAGTGTGAAGCCTTCCAAGCCAAGTGCTTGATTCTAGGTCACCAACATCCCCAAAGCTCTCCATCGCTGATCTACATCTTGGAGCTAGGGTTTGGTGCCACTTCTTCCCCAAAATCATCCTTGCCCTAATTCGTAAGCAATACTCAAGGCATAGGTATTTTGTTCGGTAAGAAGTTTTCTTATTTCATTTCATATTTGATTTGTAAGTTTCACTCTCGGTTGTGAGAGTGTGGTTGTGATCCCGGGTTGTGGGAGTCACAAATTACATTTTGTATGATTTGACTTGTGGAGGATTTTCACAAGTATTTCATAGTGGAAATCTTGGGTTAGGGTTTCTAACCTAAGTATCCGGAGGGGATCCGGGTGGTTGGGACGTAGGATCACCGGGTACAAGTCGGGGAGACTTGGGTGGATCCGAACCCAGGAACATCTCTTGTTAGCATTGTTAATTTTGTTGTTGTCATTCAATTTAAGCTTCCGCAAATTGATTTGGTAGTTGTTTGCATTATAATTAGGAATTATACTCCTTGTTATTTTTAAAGTACTATTCACCCCCCCCCCCCCCCTCTAGTACTTGTGCAGTAGCTTGTAGGGCATTACACATATCAGAGATGTTTGCAAGATTCACCAACATCGTCTACAAATCTAGCTCGCTCGGTAAGCCATATTCTAGGCTTGAACAGGTGAGGAAGATATTAAGAGCACTACCAAGCTCTTTCAGGCCTAAAGTCACCGCCATCCAAGAAGCGAAGGATCTATCGCAGATGAGGGTGGAGGACTTGATAGGTAATCTAATGTGCCACGAGCTTGAATTGCAAAATATTGAAGAAAGAGAGAAACCTGAGGAGAAGGAAAAAGTTTCAAAGACACTTGCTCTAAAAGCTAGTGAAGATGATGATGATGATGAGGAGATGGCACTAATGGTTAGAAATTTCAGAAAGTTCGTCAGAACTACTCAAGGAAGATCAGAAATGCACAGAAGGTTCATTCGCTCTAACACTTTTAATTACGATAAAAATTCTTCTGAACAAGATTCTGCTAATAGAGTTGAATGCTTCAAATGCCGGAAAAAGGGACACTTCGCGAAGCAATGCAGACAAGAGACTGCTCAGGTTGCTAAAGATAAAGGAAAAGCCAAGATGTTAACTTGGGACATGGACAGCGAAGCTGAGGATGAGGATGAAGACGTGGTAGCCCACTCCGCTGTCGTCTGTTTAATGGCAAACAACGATGAGGTAAATTCCTTTACTAAAGCTGAATTGTTAGATGTTTGTAAAGGAATGCAAAATTAGATTAATGAGCTAGAACTCACGTTGAATGATTATAGGGATGCTAGCTTTAAATTACAAAAAGAAAACTGTGACATTTCTGAAGAAGTTGACATCCTTAAAGAAAAACTTGATGAACGTGATTCTACCCTTGCTATAATGAAAAAGGAAAAATCATGCTTTGTTTGTCTTTCTTGCCCTTCCTTATTGAATGAAATTAGCATGCTTAAGCAGGATTTATTTAAGCTTGAAGCAGAAAAAGATAATGTGATTAGAGAGCTTAATGATAAATTCTGCATGTTGGAAATGACTTTAAAAGAAAAATGATTGAGTTTGAAAAGAAGGAAGAGGAAAACAAGAGAGCTTTTATAAGTAAATTTACTTTGCTTGTGGATGATAATAAATCATTAAAAATCCAAAGTCTCTAATCTAAAAGTGTCATTAAGAAAATTTTCAATTGGTAAACATTCGTTAGATACCATACTTGAAAATCAATTATATGGCAATAATAGAAGAGGACTTGGATTTGGTTTGAAAAAGTTGAAAAGCTCAAATTTAAGAAATTCCACAATGTGCCCTCTATTGTGAAAAATATGCATGCAAAGTGCTTTACTTGTGATAGTGTAGGTCACACATCCTATTATTGTAAGTTTAGGAACACAAACATAAAGTTTAAACAAGTGTGAGTTCCTAAAACTTTAATGGCTAACACTAGTGGACCTTGTTGGATTCCAAGGTCTCACTTAACACCTTTCATGTAGGTGAGGTGGAGATTTGGCGAGGAGCAATAAATTGAAAGTGTCATTCTTTTAGCTCCTTAGTCAAATAGCGACGTGAATGTATATTTCTTTTCCCTCTTAGCATTCATTGCATACCTTTATAGTTTTTGTGTGTGCTTGACTTAATTTTTGTTTGTGTACTTGTTTGTTTGCTTTTTTATGTTTGTTTTTAGTTCTTTATAAAAGAAAAACAAAAAATTGAAAAAATAAAAAAAGGTGCTTAATGAGTACCTCTTTATGATTCATTATAAGTGGTATTTCTTGAAAGTTCACTCATATCATTGTAGAAATCATTGTATTATTGTTATAACTACATGCGCATGTTAGAAACTATTTGGTAGTCATGACATGCTCCACGAATGATTAATTTGATTTCTATACCTACATACGCACTTTCACGAATACTAAACTTCTAGTACTTTTGGAGATTCTTTTGATGAATGTTGGAAAATGAATGTAGGATAAATAAAAACTGAATTATCTAAGGGATACGATGTGTATTGCCATGAATAAAAATTGAGTACAAAATGAATATGAAAAAAATACATGAAAATTGCTCTGTATGTAAAATGGAAACACTACCCGCGAGTATCCAACATATGCTTTATAGGTAATATTTAGCGTTGGTGTATATTACTCGTCAAGCAATGCCAACCCTGCATCTAAGAGTCCTTATAGGCTATGTTTTGGGGTTTGGTACCTTGAACTCATTTTTAATGAGGTGGGAAAAATCAATCCTAGTGAAATTCATGTTAATCGGAAAATGTGGATTGTTTTGGTTGATGTTCTAAATTGAATCTCCCTTTATACTTCATTGTTTGTATTATCACACTTACACAATGGTGGTGAAATCTAAATTATAATTTTCTTTGAACTTGAACTGTCTACTTTGTAGGAAATACATGCAAGTGCTAACTATACTCAATAATACTTTATTTTTGCATGTGATGTTTGGTGACTTCATTAGCCCACTTTTGATGATAACAAAGGGGAAGAAAAGAAAGAAATATTTGTTTGGTATTATGTTTGGTATAAAATTTGTGATGGTTTGGTATTATTTGATGAAGTATTTGATGATGGAGGTTTGGTATTATTTGATGAAGGGGGAGCATGCTTTTTCCATTCCTATAATATGGTATTGTTTGATGAAGGCTGAGTTTGAAAATATTCCTATATTGTGTGCATGCTTACGTCTAATTGTATTACTCATGTGCATTACACGCTTCATCACACTTCCCACACACGCATCTATTTGCCCAAATCTTTTATGGGTTTGTCATCATCAAAAGGGGGAGATTGTTGGAAGCAATGATCTAGGATCTTTAGTTTGATGAAGACAAACGTGTGTGTGGCTATTAATGTGTGTGCTAAGTGTGTTTTAGGAATGGCTAGCCGTAATTCCACTAAGAGATGACTAGGTCAATATGATGGAGGAAGTTGGGCTTTTGGACTTAGTCCAATTTGGTGTTTCTAGTTGGTGGTGGCCAAGTCCTAGCCACTCGCACATTTAGACTTGGTCCAAAATGATTGAACCCTAGCCATATGAGTGTTAGACTTGGTCCACAATGAATGTTAGACTTAGTCCAAGCCTCCTCAAGTCATATGAGTGTTAGACTTGGTCCAAGCCTTCAAGCCGCAACCTACCCCATGAAACCCTAGCCTCTATCTATATAAGCATCAAAAATCCTAAAGAAAAGTGTGCGGATGATACAACAAATAATACCTAGCCTGCAGCTAATAGATCTTCATCTTGCAAGCTCACGCAAGAGTACCATCTTCCCATAGCCTTCCGCATGCCATCATCCGTATCTCCTTGGGGTTAATATTCATGCCATGTTCTTCAAGCCTCAAAGACCCAACAGCTGCTAGCACTCAGAGCAACGAGAACAACTGGAGGCGAAATCCAAGCGCCAAGCGTGAAGCCTTCAAGATCTGCAAGTAATGCCAATCCTCGTTGCCGCTGCAGTCGTTGTCTTCGTGCTACCTAGGCAAAGCCCGCCGCCGTTCAAAACCTCGCCGTCGAATCCGAACCACGTAGAAGTCGAGTCGTCGAAGAAGCCCGCTGTCGCTGCTGCACGTCGAAGACGAAGAAGACAAAGCCACCGTCGTCGTAACTTCAAGTTTCCATAAAGGAGAGCCACTCGTCGCTGGGAGCGCCATCGCTGAAATCGAAGAACGCTCGGAGATCCCGCCGCCGCATCTGCTGTCGAAGTTGACAAGCGTCGTTGAATCGAGGGCTCGCCCACGGAGCTACCGTCGTTGAGAACGCTGCACGAGTCTTCATCGTCGCATGTTGAAGCCGCCGTCGCCGTCAAGAGAAGACCTCGTCGTTGCCGCTGAAGCTTGAGCGTTCACCGGAGGCCCAGTGCATATCGCCGTTGGTGCAAGTCAAAGCAGATCGTCGCTGTCACCGTTGAAGAGAAGTCTGTCGCTCGGAGCAGTCGCCGTGGAGAGCTCGCCAATCCAAGCCGTCGTGAAACACACCGTTCACCGCAAGAGAGCCATGCTCGTCGAAGCTTACGCACGTCGACGTTGCTCGTCCGCTGCATACCGTAATCGAATCAGAGACGTGCTGACGTGGCGAGTGCGTGAAAAAGAGATCACGTGAAAACGAAGAGAGAGAGAGAGAGCGCGCGCGCGCGCGCGCATAGACTGAAGTTTATTTGATTTGAACAGAGATTGCTTTACGCACAGACCTACTTGTGCACTTGACTTCAAAGGGCTACATACTGAGACCCTAGAGTTGGATCGAGACACCGTTTGCGTCAGACTGAAGCTGACGACGTGCTGATTAACAGAGATGACTACACAAACACGAACTGAGCATTTCTAAACCCTTTACTCTTTATATTCGTGTGTTAGTGTAACGTTCTCTGTAGGCAAAACTTTACCAATATTTGTGTTATTTTGGACTTGTCTGGTTGGGGCTAGAAAAGAGGGTCTTGACGTGTTGGTGCAGTCAAGATACACATTTATTAGGTTGATAGAGTTCTGCACTTTGTGAGTGTGGTACAGTCTAGGTGGGGAGTTGGAGCTAGGACCCCATTGTAGGTGTACAGAAGGAACTTATTAATGCTAGTATTTGCTTGGGACTGGACGTAGGTCGTTGGTTCGACCGAACCAGGGTAAATCTGTGCGTACTCTGTGATTGTCTCTTATTTACTCTGCTTGTGATTTTAATTGCGTGGGATTTCACGTGGGTTGCGTGAGAATTTTTTATAAGCCTATTCACCCCCCTCTAGGCTAGGATCCAGATCCAACACAAATAATATCATGTAGTGTATTGCCACATATAATACAGAATACTGGATACCACATAATACACAATATCAATAGTGCACAAATCTCAATAGTGCACAAATCTTTCCCAATTTTTCTCCCCATTTGTTATCATTAAAAACGTATTAATGAAATCAATCAAGTATCACATGCAAAAATAAAGTATTATAGATTACAACTAGCACTTGCATGTATTCTTTTTGGCTAAGCACGTCAAGTTCAATGAAAATTATAATTTTGACTTTAACACCATCGTGTAAGTGTGATAATTAAGACATTGAAGTACAAAGGGAGATTCATTCATGAAGATCAACCAAAACCAATCCACATTTTCCATTTAACATGAATATCACCTAGAACTGATTTTTTTTCCACCACATTAGAAATGAGTTCAAGGTACCAAACCCCAAAACATAGCCTATAAGGACTCTTATATGTGGGGTTGGCATTGCTTGACGAGTAAAGAACACCAACGTTAAAGATTATCCATAAAGCTTATGTTGGATACTCGTGGGTAGTGTACTTGCCATGAATTGTATCTATTTTACATACGGAGCAATATTCATATCTTTGTCATTTTTGTGGCATTAGCACCAATTATTTTTCGCTCAATTTTTATTCATAGCAATACACATCATATCCCTTAGATTATTCAGTTATTATCATCCTACATTTACTTTCCAATATTCATAAAAAGAATCTCCAAAAGTACACCAAGTTTAATAGTCATGGAAGTGAGCACGTAGGTGTAGAAATCAAATTATTCATTTCATTAAACATGTCATGGCTACTTAATAGAGTTTAATATGTGCATGTAGCTATAACAATAATACAATGATTTCTACAAGGATATAAATGAGCATTCAATAATACCACTTATAAAGATTCATAAGAGGTTATTCATTAAGCACCAAAAAATTTTTGTTTTTGGTTTTTCAAATTTTTTTAATATAATGAACTTAAAACAAAAAACCAGAACCAAACACACAAGCATACAAACAAGAAATAAATCAAGCACACACAAAATCTATGAAGGTATGCATTAAATTAAAGAGGGAAAAATATATACCTTCGCGTCGTCATTTGACTAAGGAGCTAAATAATGAAACTTTCAATTCATCGCTCCTCGCCAAATCTCCATCTTACCTACACGGTAGATGTTATGTATGACCTTGGAATTCAACAAGCTCCAATAGTGTTAGTCATCAAATTTTTAGGAACCCACACTTGTTTGAACTTTATGTTTGTGTTCCTAAATTTACAATAATAAGATGTATGACCAACACTATCACAAGTAAAGCACTTTGCTTGCATATTTTTTACAATTGAAGGCACATTGTGAATTTTCTTAAATTTAGGCTTTTCAAAAATTTTCAAAGCAAATCCAAGTCCTCGTCTATTATTGCCATATAATTGATTTCCAAGAATGATATCTAAAGATTGTTTTCCTATGGAAAATTTCTTAATGGACAATTCAAGACTAGAGACTTTGGATTTCAACAATGCATTCTCATTCACAAGCAAAGTACATTTACTTATAAAATCTTTCTTGTTTTCCTCTTCCTTCTTTTCAAACTCAGTCATTTTTCTTTTAAGATCATTATTCAACATGCAGAATTTATCATTAAGCTCTCTAATCACATAGTCTTTTTCAGTTTTGAGCTTAATTAAATCTTGCTTAAGCATGCTAATATTACTCAATAAGGAAGGACAAGAAAGACAAGCAACTTTTTCAGATGAGCTAGATTTTTTCCATTTAACATGGTAATGGTTGATTTGCATGCAACAAGTTCTTCTTTTAAATTTTTAGATTTTTCAATCATGTCGCAATTTTCTTTTTGCAATTCAAAACAAGAATTTCTATATCATTCAACAGTATTATCTAGCTCATCAATTTCTTCTTGCATTTTCTTAAAGAGCTCTGCTTAAGTATAAGATTTTACCTCATCGTTCTGTGCCATTAAGCAGACGAAGGAGTGGGCTATAATCTCCTCATCCTCAGCTTCGTCGTCCATGTCCCATGTTAGCACTTTAGCTTTTCCTTTCTCTTTTGCAACCTGAGCCGTCTCTTGTGGGCAATTCCTTGCATAATGTCCCTTCCTCCTGCATTTAAAACATTTAACTTTATCATTAGTAGTATTCTGTTCAGAAGTACTTCTAGCAGGATTATATTTATTGAAGCGAATAAACATTTCCGCCATCTCAGTTCTTCCTTGCTTTGTCTTGATGTATCTGCTGAATCCTCTTACCATAAGAGCATGCTCCTCATTATCGGTGTCATCCTCGCTAGCTTGAAGAGCTAGTGGTTTTGGAGCTTTTTTACCTCAGGTTTCTCTCTCTCCTCTATATTCAGCAACTCAAGCTCGTGGGACATTAGGTTGCCTATCAAGTCTTCCACTCTCATCTGTGATAGATCTTTCGCTTCTTGGATGGCGGTGACTTTAGGTCTGAAAGAGCTTGGTAGCACTCTTAATATTTTCCTCACCCATTCAAGGCTGGAATATGGCTTACCAAGTGAGCTAGACTTGTAGACGATGTTTATGAACCTCGCAAACATTCTGATATGGATTCTGATGGAAGCATGCGGAAGCTCTCGTACTCTGTGCTCAGAAGTGCAAGTCTAGACTCTTTCACAAGTGGCATTCCCTCGTGCGTCACCTCCATTGTATGCCATATTTCCTGTGCAGTTAGACTATGTGAGATACGATTGTATTTAGATTTATCTAAAGAACAAATAAGCGCATTCATGGCTTTAGCATTAAGAGCATAAAGTCTACAATCATTATCATCCCATTTATCATCAGGTTTAAGCATATCAATATCTTCAACTTTAATAACAGGTGGCTTATAACCTTTTTCGACAATATTCCATGCTTTGTAATCAATAGATATTAAGTAGATTTTCATTCGATTTTTCCAATAAGCATAATCTACACCATTAAACCTAGGGGGACATGATATGGACTGACCTTCAGCAAAAGCACAATCACTAGAGTTAAACATGGTCAATCCTAGGCAAGATCATATAACTTGGCTCTGATACCACTTGTTGGATCTGGATCTAAGCCTAAGGGGGGGTGAATAGGCTTATAAAAATTCTCATGCAACCCACGAGAATCACACACAGTTTACAATTACAAGCAGTGAAAAAAGTTTGCAATCACAGAGTACGCACAGATATACCCTGGTTCGGTCGTCCCACGACTTACTCCAGTTCCTTTTCTACAACTACAATGGGACCTGAGCTCCCTGCCCCCACGTAGAACGTACCACACTCCCCGAGTGCAGAACACTATCAACCTAGTAAATGCTCGATCTTGACAAGTCCCACTTGTCAAGACCCACTTGTCTAGTCTCAGACTAAGCAAATCCTCAAAAACGTACAAGTATGGTAAAAGAGTTTCCCCTACGAAGATCTAACAAGCCACTACACCAAATAAAATACAAGAGTTTAGAAGGCTCAGTTTGTGTAGCGGTGTCATCTTCGTCAATCGGCGCGGGTCAGATCTCGTCTGACGTTGATGTAGATGTCTCCTCCCCCTCATGCAACTCAAGTTGCGTCAACTTGCCCTTGGTTAATGCTCTCGGCCTTGAAGCTTGCAAGGTTGCGGCCTCTGGGATGTTATGGCCTTCCCTTATATTGATGGCAAGATGATGTGTAGGCCGGTAATGGTCTTCGGCTTGCTTTTGGCTTGGTCGGTACAGTGGTACAGGCTGCTTGATGGCATTGTGGATGACTCAGTCGGTAGAAGCTTCAGGCACACAGATGGAGCGATCGGCACAGCTCTCAGGCACACGGGTCGGCAGTCCACTTGAGGCTTGATGGCATGCGGCCGTCGATGCTTGGAGGGAGTCGGTCGGCAAGGAGGCTTGGGCTAGTGCGGCAGCTTGGTTGGTGCGGTCTGTAAGGCCCATGTGTCGTGGGTCGTCAAGCTGCTCTATGGCTGATCTCCTTGTGTCGGCAAGGGCTTGGCACAGCGGTTCCAATGAGTCGTCGAGCAAGATGGTGGATGGTCGACGATAGCTCCTTTGCGTGAGTTCCTCCTTGATGATGGCCTCCAAAGCTAGCGGCAATGATAGATCTCCTTGGCAATGGTAAATGAAGATGCTCTTTGGGATGTTGTCAAGGGGTAGATGGCTATGGAGATTGCAGCAACAATGAAGGCTTTGTGGCTTAAGGAGATGTGAAGATTTTCCTTGGAAATATAGTTATGGCCGACACCCTAGCTTGGGTTTGATGAGAGGCCTATATATCATCCTAGCTAGGGTTTTGTAACGACTGCGTTTCATGTATCTGGATTTATTATAATGTAATATATGTTTTGGTGGATTTTCTCCTCATGTGTGGTTTTCGTCTCCGTAACTTTCATTTCCGATCGTTTCGTCGTGTTTTCTCGTTTCTTCCTTAGGATCGTCGATTTCGAAGCAAGTCATTCGTGACGGGCTTCATAACAGTCGTATCTTACTATTAGATCAAGCCTAGGAGTCTTAGGAATCGATCCCGGGGCCCCGCGCTCCGTATCGGTACTTTTGGTGCTTATTAGCCGGTGTAAGAAGGGGCACCGACCGACTAGATGACGATCCAGTCGGTCGGCAATCCTTCTTGGACCGACTAGTTGGCTTTCTAAATTATTCAGGAGTTACTGTTTATCGTTAGTCGGTCTAAGAACGTTGGTTGACCGACAAGGTTGCAAACTAGTCGGTCAGCAATGCTTCTTTAACCGACTAACTCTTCAACTTATTTTTGGGTATCAATACTGTTCACTCTTAGTCGGTCTAAGAACGTTCATCGACCGACTAGATGTTAAACTAGTCGGTCAGTATTTGTTCATGGACCGACTAAATCTAAATCCTATTTTCGTTCAGAAGTTACTGTTTACACTTAGTCGGTCTGCGTTGGTCGACCGAACGACTAGTTGCCAAACTAGTCGGTCAGTGGTTGCTCTTTGACCGACTAATCTGTGTTAAAACCCTAATTTCTGGGCAGCCACCAGCCCATCCTATTTATACCCTTCCCAAACGTTTTCTTCTTCCTCCACTCGACCCAAAACCCTAAAATCTCCCCCATGGAGCCCCCATCTTCCTCCAAGCCCTATTCCTTCATCCCAAGCCCTAGATTCATCATTTAAACCCTCCATCAACTCTATCTACCTCTCATCTTCCCCAAAATCTCATCAAATCCCCAAAATCCCCCAAAAAACCCTAACTCTCCAAACTTCTCCATTTGTTTCCTGATCTGGTCCTAGGGTTCTCCGGAGTGTTTCTTCCGCCTCCACTCGGTAAGAAATCGATCTCTCGATGTTTTCATAACCTATTTGTATTTTTATGAAACCCTAATGAAATTTCATGTTGTTTGATGATTGTTTCCCCATAACAGCGATTTCCCCGTAGATTAGCATCCGCGCGACGAACCTTTGTGATCGTCGTCCCCGGTGCTAGGCAAGTGAAACTTGCCACTTAGGGTTTAGGCCATGTTTTTAGGCTATTTGCTTGTTGTAGGCGTAAAAGAGGCTAGGCGACGAAATGATACTCGCCTAGGCACAAATTGAGGAACTAGCTTGACAACGAAGCTAGTTCCGACATATATCATGTTGCACAATTACCATGTCATGTTTAAATTCCATTAACGGTACGCAATTTAATTGTCATGTCATTGCATTCTTTAAGTGATCCCGTGATTGCGTAGCATCGCTACAATACTTGTGTTTCCTGGCTCGTGACCAGAAGCGAGCATAATGAGTTGCTAACCCCAACGCTCGATATTGAATTGTGAACTAAGAAACAAGCTCCCGTACGGGGCAACCCTGGCTCACTTGCTGGGCTCATGTACAGGGACCCTGGCTTGTTTACATATGGGATGGGGTAAGGGTTAAGCGGCCATTCAACTGGGAGTCTGCCCGATCAGCAACTACAGTTGTAAGGCGTAAACTCTGGGGTGGGGTAGTGTTTAGTGCCGATCGGCGTGAATGATGTACCATTCAGCTGAAGGGCGTAAACATCTACAAACAACAGTGAAATGTGAGTAGTGTTTAGTGCCGATCGGCGTGAATGATGTACCATTCAGCTGAAGGGCGTAAACATCTACAAACAACAGTGAAACGTGAATAGTGTTTAGTGCCGATAGGTGTGAATGATGTACCATTCAGCTGAAGGGCGTAAACATCTACAAAACAACGTGAAATGATTGAGATTGTTAGTAGCTTGGCTACTCTTGTCTTGTCCCGATAATTGTTCTCTTGTACTTATTGTCTCGCCATGTCTTAATTGTGCACTCATGTTATAACTGACATGTCATGCATACTAAACTGCTAGGTTGCTAGTTGCCTTACTTTCAGTTTCCTTGCCCAAGTCTTTTAGACTTGCTGACATGTGCCCCTTTACTCTTTTGGGTGACACATGTTAGATCCTGAGCCTGAGTACCTTGTTGAGGACGAGGTGTTTGCTGACGCCGAGCCCGAGCTTGTGTTTGACGGGGAGTATGTGGACACTGGGGACCAGTCCTAGTGTCTTCGTTGTGTTTTACTTTTGTTTTGACAGTTGTTTTATTATCGGTGCGTAGCCCCTATACTTTGTTATGGCGTTGCTTTTGCTGGCCTTGTTCTGGGCCTTTAGACTCTTTCTTTTAGCCTGGTGGCTTTTCTGGATGTTGGACTTATTTTCATGTTGGACAATTTATGAGATATGAGAATTTTATTTCAGTCTCTCCTTGTGTTAATATTGTTATTCCGTTGTGGTTACAGGGACCTGCTTATGTTTTATTGACGCTTATCGGGCGTGAGGCTTCACAGCTCCACTCTCGTGCGGACCTTTTCACGTCTCGCATCCATTTTAGGGAAGCGGGTCGTGACAGGTTTCAATGGGGTGTGTCAAGGAGATGTTAGGTCGGCCAAGAGGATGTGTAGTTGGATAAGGTCGGTCCCATGGAGAATCCTACTGAAAAGAGGATTTGTAAGAGATTAGAATATTTGAATAGGATTTGTTTTGATATATTTGGGATTTTAAAGAGATTTGTGATGAGTATGAAATTTGAATGTGATTTGGCATGGGATTTGAATTCATCACAAATTGATATGAATCAATCCAATGGGATTCTCTCCATCTCGTCCCATATTTGACCAAGTCCAATTGCTATGTAAATAGCACTTCCTCTCTCTCCCAATTTGCTATATGATTAGCAATTTCTCCATCGCGTTGACTAAGTCATCAAATGTAGATTTACTACTTTGCCCTTTCTGAAACACATTTAGCACACACGTTAAATAGTTCGTACATGCTTGTCATCATCAAACTAGAGATCCAAGATCGTTGCATCCAACAGGTCCGACATTATCAGACGATGGAGCTCGTCCTAGCAATGGCGGTGATGAAGGAGACGGGTTACTCGGAGGGCTGGGAGGCGTGCCTCCAGAGGATAAAAGAGAGGATAGGGAACCTCTATCCCTCGGTTGAGGTTGATTTCTCGAGGCTACAGACCTCGGATGACGATGAAGAGTAGGAGGTGGCTACACCGGCCGAGGAAGAAGCGGCGGTAGTCGAGCAACAAGCTAGGAGCAGTGCACGGGGGGGAGGTGGTTAAGGCTCGGGCGGAGGCAACCATGACATGGGTGACCAGGGCGATGGCGGCTAGGGCGCCGCATGATCTTTGGTGTGGGGGTTAAGGGCCGGTCTAGGGGCCTTGATTTAGGACTTTGTTTTTTTGTTTTCTTTAGGTTTTGAGGTTTTGGGTTTTTTGTGGTGTCGGCCAAGGTGTGGTCAGCCAATGTGACCCCTTTTTGTAAGGTCGGCACCTGGAAATACCTGTATAAATTTTCGACATTTTGATCAATGAAAATACTTTTCCGAACTCCATTTTGTAGAAAGCTATGACTTGGCGTTGCCCCTTAGCCTTGCCATTATGTGTGTCCCCGACATTCGGGGCAGACCAGAGCTGGGGGGAGGTCATGCCGGATGTCGAGAGTATAGATCGACGCGAGCCCGCCGGAACCTATCAAGGGCGGACTCATAAGCTTGCCCCGAAATTTGAGGCAGGGGAGGGTACGAGCCCATAGCTTGGCCCTAGCCCTGCAGAGCCTATCGAGGGCGAAACTCGTGAGCTTGCCTCAGAATTAGGGAGGGGATGGTACCAGCTCGTAGCTCAGCACTAGCCCTCCGAAGCCTATCGAGGGCGAAGCTCGTGAGCTTGCCTGGAATTTGGGTGGGGAGGGTACGCGCCCGTAGCTCGGTCCTAGCCCTTCGGAGCCTATCGATGGCAAAGCTCATAAGCTTGCCCCAAAATTTGATGGAGGGGATGGTACGAGCACGTAGCTCGGCCCTAGCCCTCCAGAGCCTATCAAGGGCGAAGCTCGTAAGCTTGCCCCGGAATTCGAGGGAGAGGAGGGTACGAGCCCGTAGCGTGGCCCTAGCCCTCCGGAGCCTATCGAGGGCAAAGCTCGTAAGCTTGCCCCGGAATTTGAGGGAGGGGAGGGTACGAGCCCGTCGCTCAGCCCTATCCCTCCGGAGCCTATCGAGGGCGAAGCTCATAAGCTTGTCCCGGAATTTGAGGAAGGGGAGGGTACGAGCCCGTAGCTCGGCCCTAGCCCTCTGAAGCCTATCGAGGGCGAAGCTCGTAAGCTTGCCCTGGAATTTGAGGGAGGGGGGTATGAGCCCGTATCTCGACCATAGCCCTCAAGAGCCTATCGAGGGCGAAGCTCGTGAGCTTGCCCTGGAATTTGAGGGAGTTGAGGGTGCGAGCCCTAGCTCAGCCCTAGCCCTCTTTAGATCGATCCTCGCTCCGTGACCTTACCTATCACGTCTTTTAGTGTTGGTAGGAGCATCCTAGGATATGGTCGATCTTTGCGAGGATGCTTTTAACCTCGGAGAAGAGTCAAAATTTCTTAAACAGAGATGGCAATATCTGATAGCAAGCACAGAAAAGAAGATAAATTCATTAATATTTACAATGCTATTGATAGTATCTGAGCAAGTGCTCAGCATTCCATGGGTGGGCTAGCTCGTCGCCTTCCATGGTTGCAAGGATGTAAGTTGCATGCCCGATGATGTCAACAATTTCATAAGGGCCCTCCCATTTTGCTACAAGCTTCCCTCGGCGAGCGATCTCTAGTTTCAAGGTCACGTTCCTGAGGACTAGGTCGTCGATTCTAAAGCTCCGTTTCTTTACTCGGGAGTTGTAGTGTCGAGCCATCCTCTGGTTATGCTTAATGAGGTTGGTAAGGGCCAGGTCTCTTACTTCGTTGATGAGATCGATGTTGAGGTCAAGGCCTTCCATGTTGATGTCTTCATCGAAGTATCTGAGCCGAAGAGTCTCCTCTCCCACCTCTACTTGAACAACAGCATCCGCCCCGAATGCGAGCATAAACGAGCTCTCTCCGGTCGACGCTTTGTAAGTTATATGGTACGACCATAGGATGCATGGTAGCTCATCCGGCCAGGACTCAAGCACGTCACCGACCTTCTTCTTCAGGGGGGGCCAATATGCATTTGTTTGCAGCTTCCGTCATTCCATTACATTGAGGGTGCGCCACAGATGTGAAGTGGAGTTTGATGCCCCACTCTGAACAGAAGCTTCGGAAGTCCGCACAGTTGAACTGCCTCCCATTATCTGTCACTATGGAGCAAAGCACCCCGAAGCGGTAAATGAAGGACTTCCAGATGAAGCTCTTCATGTCCTTCTACGTGATGTGTGCCAGTGGTTTAGCCTCAATCCATTTGGTGAAGTAATCGACAGCGACGACGAGGAACATTCTTCTTCCAGATGTCATCGGGAAGGGTCCGAGGATGTCAAGGCCCCCCTTAGCAAACGAGATCAGGCTGAGAATGGGGACCAGGTCGACTGGCGGTCCAGTGGTATATTTACAGAACTTCTGGCATTCTCTGCACTTCTTGACATATTGGAGCGCGTCATGGAGTATGGTCGGCCAGTAGTATCCTTGACGCACTGCTTTGTGGGCAAGGGTGCGTCCGTCGTAGTGGTTTCCACAGAAGCCTTCGTGCACCTCGCGGATGACCTGTTCAGCTTGGTCCGGTCCCAGACACTTTAGATAAGGCATGATGTCGTATCTTGCACGGTGCTTCCGATAAAGTACGTCGTCGAAGATTATGAACAATAAGGCTTGCCTCTCGACCTTCTTTGCTTCGAGCCGATCTTCGGACAAGGCTCCCATCTCCAAGTAGGTCATGATTGGGCTCATCCAGGTTGTCGTTTGGCTGACACACATTAGCTCGCCATCCTCACTGGTCGGTGTCAGCAGGTTCTCGACGTAGATGGCCTTCCCAATCTCGGCCGGGGAAGAGGATGCCAGCTTCGAGAGAGCATCGGCTCGGAGGTTGTTCAATCAAGGCAGATGTTGAACCTCCGCCTTCTTGAACTTTTGAAGTTAGGCCTGAGCACACTTTAAGTAGCGCTTCATCAGCTCCTCCCTTGCCTCAAAGCTCCTTTGAATTTGTTGGATGACGAGCCTCAAGTCACTGAGCAGTAACACATTCGTCGCCCCCATCACCCGGCATAGCTTCAACCCATTGAAGACGGCTTCGTACTCCGCCACATTGTTTGTTACTGAGAAGTTGAAGCGGAGCGCGTACTCCAGCAAGATCCCGTCAGGGGTTTCTATGACGATGCCCGCTCCACTTCCCAACCCCACAGCCGACCTGTCGATGTGGACGACCCATAGTTTGCCTTCTCCTCCTTGGGTAGACGTCGATGGATCATCTGCTACCCGCGGTATTTGCCATGTTACAGCCGATCGAGCGCCTGACCAATCTTCGGGAGGTTCTTCGATGGTGCATTCTACCACAAAGTCTGCCAGTGCTTGGCCTTTGATCATCGTTCGAGCCTTGTAGATGATGTCGAACTCGCTGAGTTTGACGCTCCAGTTTAGCATTCTGCTCGATCTCTCCAATATCGTCAAATTCTTCTCGAGGGGCAGATTGGTGTGGACAACGATGGTGTAAGCTTGGAAGTACGGCCGGGGCTTTCTCTCTGTCTGGACAAGGCAATATGCGACCTTCTCTATGGGGCTATAACGGGTCTCTGCACCTCAGAGCACCCAGCTCGTATAGTAGACCGGCCTTTGGGTTCCCTTCTCTTCTTTTACGAGGGCCGAACTGATAGCTTCTTCACTTGTGCAAAGATATAAGCACATTTGCTTTCCCTCCTCTGGCTTCGCAAGCAACGTCGGACTTTGTAAGTAGTCCCGCAGCTCTGCGAATGCTTGGGTGCAGGAGTCGTCCCATTCGACCACCTTTCTTGCGCCTTTCTTCATGGCGAGAGCCCGCTGCAAGACTCTGAAGAATGGGAGCGATCTCTCGGTGGACTTTGATAGGAACCTCCCAAGTGCGGCGATCCTCCCGTTCAACCTCTGTAGGTCTCTAATTGTCTGAGGTTTGCTCATGTTAACGAGGGCTGATATTTTGTCGGGGTTCGCATCAATCCCTCGCTTCGTGATCATGAAGCCGAGAAACCTTCCTGATTGAACGCCAAAGATGCACTTTGCCGGGTTGAGCCTCAAGTTGTAATGACGCACCTTCTGGAAGGTCTCCTGCAGGTCGGCGAGGTGTTCATTAGCCTCCTTGGTTTTGACCAGCATATCATCGATGTAGACTTCAAGGTATCGCCCGACCTGAGAGCTGAAGATCTTGTCCACCATCCGTTGATAGGTCGCCCCCGCATTCTTCAACCCGAATGGCATCTTTGTGTAGCAGAAGGTCACCTTGTCGGTATTGAACGACGTCTTCTCTTCGTCGACCTTCGCCATTGAAATTTGATTGTAGCCCGAGAAGGCGTCCATGAAGCTCAGAAGTTCGTAACCTGAGGCATGGTTGATTTGCATATTTTCCCCTCCATTTCTGAGCATTTTATGTGTATATCATGTTAATTTTGGCTTGATACGGGCGTATTTGTGATAACGTGGATTATTAATGCCTAATCTCTTTTTATACATAAAATGCGATGTTTTTGGACTAATTTTTACTTCCCTTATTTTTCAGGTACTTCTGGATTTTTTTCTGAATTTTCTGGAATTTTTCCAGAATTTTCTGGAGCTCAGAACTAATTTTCGGGAATTTTTGGAGCGTATATGGCTATTCTGGAATTTTGGTAAACAGAAAAACAAAAAAAATAATAAATAAATAAACCCAACAAATGCGGGCGGGCCCGCTTCAATTTTCACGGGCCGTATGTTAGATTTAAAAAAATAAAATAAATTTTTTTAAAAAAAAGTGATTCGCGGGCCGCCCTGCTTGCCAGCCCGTCTTCGTTTAAGTGCAGGCGGGCGCTTGAGCGGGCGGGTCGGGTGCTGACCCGCTGCCCGACTCGACCCACAAGACTAGATGATGCGGCCTGTGTGTTTTTGGGCGGAAACCCGACTCGCAGGCGACCCAGGTGCGGTTTTTTGGGTTTATTTCAGCCTGTGCGAAAATTCCATTGGCTGCTCTTGTTTTTTGGCTGTTTTTAGGGTTCTTGGGTTTGCTTCTTCCCCAAGAGGCTATGGTGAGGATGGAGGCCATGGGAGGATGATGGAAGCATGGTGAAGGTGATCAAGAGAGAGAGGGGCTTAATCTTAGAGAGATCTTGGGTGAAATATCCCCTTTCCCTTGTGTATTTTGCATTTCTCTATTTGTATTAAATTTGTGATGAATTTGTTTATGAATCGCATTTTGTTTAGTATGATTGAGTAGTGTTGTTTGGCTTGGGTTGTGATTCATCTAGATTTGTTGTTAATTATAGGTTTAATTTCCTCTTGCCTATTATATTGTTAATGTTGGATGTATAATTAGGGCACATTTTAAATGGCTAAGACCCAAGTGCGCACTCTTAGAGAAGAACTATGATCTTAATTTGATTAGTGCCATGATAATACATCCATCTTATTGCTAATTGTGGTGTTCTTTAATGCTAAATTTTCCGATTGAGTGTCCTTAGCCAGATGATCAATTGAGTTATATGCGGCAATTAGAACTTCATTTACACCAATTTTAATGAACCCACAACCCATGCTCTCTCGCCTTGCCATCCTAAATCCACTTTTGGTTCTCTAACCCTACCCACTTAGGATAGAATTTTGATTTCACCACACATTTTTTGACACTTCCATCCACGTAGCGAGGTAGTTGTAACACGCTATTATTTTTCTTTATCGATCAAACTTGTGAATATAGAACGACTTGTCCCTGTGATCCGACACGGTACTCACCGGTTATAAATTTATTGCATTAACACTCCTACGCTTGGGAGTGGAAGGCGTGCACTTGCGTGTCCTCCCGTTCAACCAATTGGCGCCGTTGCCGGGGACAACGGTTTCTATTATTAGCAATTTTTGATTGATTTAGAAAGCTTTAGTGTGATACTTCTATCTCTTAGTGTTGTGTCTTTCCATTTTATTTATTTTCCACTTATTGAGTCTTTTGCTTGTTTATCTTCATTTTTGTGGAAAACTTTTTTTTAAACATGTCATCATCTTCAAATTTTTCCGACTTTGATTTGGAGGAGATCCCACTCCCGCCATACTTTCATGGTTCGGAGTGGGAGAACCCTCATTTACATATTAAAAATTTTGAAGAATGGCTGTATTCATGTCTTGGTGGGAATATCTATGATGATTGCATACACTTTAGGATTTTTCCCTCTTCTTTACTAGATGATGCTAGACTTTGCTTTGAATCATTGTCTCTCGACTCATATGTTACTTGGTTGTCATTTCAGGCTGAATTTCTCTGAGTGTTTTTTGCCTATATTTTTGGAGCAGGTACAGGGGCAGCAGGCCATAGAGCAGCATATAGCGAGCGTTGCCCAAGCTAAATGGGAGGCCTACCATCAGGCTTGGCAGAGGTTCACTGATTTGGTGCTTGCGTGCCCGCACCAGAGCTTCCACGAGGATCATCTACTGCAGATATTTTATACTGGATTATCGTCATCTGGGCGGGATTTTGTGTAGATGAGCTGCGGTGGAGAATTCTTGGATTATTCGACCGAGGATTCATGGTGTTACCTGAGGGACCTTGTAGAGTGGGAGCAGACTGCGCCATCTGGAGAGCCGTCACTTGGATATGAGGATAATGGTCAGTCCCAGTTTCCACTTCAGGATGCAGAGCAGCAGGTCCAGGACCAGCCAGAGGAGACAGCTGAGGGCTTATTCCATTACGACCCTACGGAGGAATAAGAAGAACATGATGATGGGGCGCATTGGAGCCAAGTAGAGGAAGCTGAATGTCCATATTTGGATGAGCCGGAGGAGATGGATGACGGAGTGCGTGTCGACCACGACAGTGACACGATGCATTTTCATTTTGAGGTTGAGGATGAAGCGGATGTGCATGATGGCCAAGAGCAGATTGAGGACACCAAGGAGCCTGAGCCATAATCCACTTCAGAGTTAGCTTCTCAGGTCGAGGCGGTTGAGTACTTAGGGAGGACGACTGAGATGAACTATTTCTGGGATGACGAGGATGATGCGTGCTTGGATTTGCCCGAGACATGTCTACCTCTAGTCCTGTCACAGATGTCACTTCCCTCGCCTCAGGATGCGCACTTGCCAGTCATCGAGGAGATTTGTCAGGAGCAGTTACCAGTTGTAGGGAGTGCCGCAGAGATTGTTGATGTTGATATTGACGTCGAGGAATAGGATAGTGACGGGGATTGCGAAATGGTATATATTGATCCCGAGCTCCCTCCTACGCCAGTTTTCTCTCTGCAGCCACTTCCACCTCCTCTTGAGGCCGTGCATCATCCCGAGCCTAGCATCATATTTCAGGAAAGTTCCCATCTTTCTTTTCCCTCCACCCCCGAATCAAATTATTTAATTCCATATCATAATTATTTGGATTGTCGTCATTTGATCGTAAATTCATTTATTCATTTCGATGACCCATTTTGGCAAGCTTTTCACTTGGACGGGCGCTCTCGCCCAATTATTTTTGACACGACATATCTCCCTCATTTGGCAGGAACCCATCACAAGGAGATGCTCAGGATTGTGTCGCTTGCCACTAAGGCTCGTAATGGAGGTAGGGCATTGGACGTGGCAACGCTCGCGGAGGAGCGTAAGGATATGATCGAACAATTGCCACATCCGATGGAAATTTTAGATCTGCCATTTGCTAAGGTGTATTCTTTCCAATAGTGTAAATAAATAAATGTTTTATTTTAGTGCTTTTGTGTGCTTTTCTTTTCTTTTCTAGGATCTTTTGTCGAGATCTAATACTCTTTCAACATTGAGGACAATGTTTATTTTAAGTTGGGGGGAGAGTGTTAGAATCTTTAGGATTGTTAGGATTTTGAGTTTAGCTTAAATTTTTTTTGAGATACCTCCATTTCGCCTTCGCCCATTGCTTTTTATTGCATATCATATTTGGCCTCCTTATCCATACGCCGCTTGCTTTGTGTTTAGTCCCTACATGCTTAATGACATGTAATTTTTCGGATTATCATTTTGGTATCAAATTCATGAATGTTTGATTGGCATGGTTTATTTCTTTTCCAATTTGGAGTCAAATGCTAATATGCCATGTATGAGACAATTTCATATGTCGTGATGCTCTCTTTGAAACAATTTGGGAAAATTTTGGTGTAAGCGATTTCATGTTGGGATGAATGGTGTAATTTTTGGTTGGATTGGATTTCGCCAATTGTGTATGCTTCGTTTTCTTCTTAGAAGTGGGTGGATGAGTTGATAACTTTTGTTGAGAATGAGAAAGAGAGCTAGTCTAAGTGAATGTTTCTTCTAATCAAATTGAGTAGCCAGTGCCCCACGAAACATTGGGGAGGACGCCAAAAATGAGCTTTAGAAGATCATTTCATCCCTTTGCCTATATAGCGTTATCACGTGTATGCAAAGGGTGTTTGCATTTCATGGCGTTATCACGTGAATGCAAAACATAAACATCAAAAACAAAAAAAAGAAGGAAAAAGAAAAAAATGAATGAATAATGAAAGAATAAGCAACATGAGTGAAGAAATCTCATCTCCCACCACTTAGAGGAATTTCTTTTGTTTTGGCCATTTCTATGAAAATTAGAAGCTTTCTCATTTGCGATATATCCTAATGAATGTGATACGTGCTTATTACCTTACTTTTCTTTGAATTGGATTGAGGGGAGTTTCATTTGTTTTTTACTTTCATACATTTGGTATATTGGTTTTGAAATCATTTGGAAATATCATTTGGGATATGCCATGAGGATATTGTGAAGTTGGTGCATGTTTTCAATTTAATCCGAATTTTTCGCATATTTTGCTAGGGACTAGCAAAAATCTAGTTGGGGGTGTG
The DNA here is from genome assembly GCA_030789695.1 of Scilla litardierei. Classification (NCBI taxonomy): domain Eukaryota; kingdom Viridiplantae; phylum Streptophyta; class Magnoliopsida; order Asparagales; family Asparagaceae; genus Scilla; species Scilla litardierei. The sequence goes on from CM061133.1 coordinate 206,423,791, forward strand.
ATTCGGGATATAAATTGCATATTTTCCCTCCATTTCTGATCATTTTATGTGTATTTCATGTTAATTTTGGCATGATACGTGCGTATTTGTGATATCGTGGATTATTAATGCCTAATATATTTTTGTACATAAAATGCGATGTTTTTGGACTAATTTTTACTTCTCTTATTTTTCAGATACTTCTGGGATTTTTCTGGAATTTCTGGAATTTTTCCAGAATTTTCTGGAGCTCGGAACTATTTTTCGGGAATTTCTGGAGCATATCTGGCTATTCTGGAATTTTGGTAAACAGAAAAAATAATAATAAATAGAAAAAACCAATGAATGTGGGCCGGCCCGCTGGCCGGCCCGCTTCAATTTTCACGGGCCGCATGTTAGATTTAAAAAAATAAATAATTTTTTAAAAAAAAAGTGATTCGCAGGCCGGCCTGGCCCGTCTTCGATTAAGCGCAGGCGGGTGCTTGAGCGGGCGGGTCGGGCGCTGACCCACCGCCCAACCCGACCCGCTAGACTAGATGATGCGGCCTGTGCGTTTTTGGGCGGAAACCCGACCGCAGGCGACCCAGGGGCGGTTTTTTTGGGTTTATTTCAGCCGCTGCAAAAATTCCATTGGCTGCTCTTGTTTTTTGGCTGTTTTTTCGGGTTCTTGGGCTTGCTTCTTCCCCAAGAGGCTAGGGTGAGGATGGAGGCCATGGGAGGATGAAGGAAGCTGGGTGAAGGTGCTCGAGAGAGAGAGGGGCTTAATCTTAGAGAGATCTTGGGTGAAATCTCTCCTTTCCCTTGTGTATTTTGCATTTCTCTCTTTGTATTAAATTGTGATGAATTTGTTTATTAATCTCATTTTGTTTAGTATGATTGAGTAATGTTGTTTGGCTTGGGTTGTGATTCATCTAGATTGGTTGTTAATTATAGGTTTAATTTCCTCTTGCCTATTATATTGTTAATGTTGGATGTATAATTAGGGCACATTTTAATTGGCTAAAACCCAAGTGTGCATTCTTAGAGAAGAGACCATGATCTTAATTTGATTAGTGCCATGATAATACATCCATCCATATTGCTAATTGTGGTGTTCTTTAATGCTAAATTTTCCGATTGAGTGTCCTTAGCCGGATGATCAATTGAGTTATATGCGGCAATTAGAACTTCATTTACTCCAATTTTAATGAACCCACAACCCATGCTCTCTCGCCTTGCCATCCTAAATCCACTTTTGGTTCTCTAACCCTACCCACTTAGGATAGAATTTTGATTTCACCACACATTTTCCGACACTTGCATCCACGTAGCGAGGTAGTTTAACACGCTATTATTTTTCTTTATCGATCAAACTTGTGAATATAGAACGACTTGTCCCTGTGATCCGACCCGGTACTCACCGGTTATAAATTTATTGCATTGACACTCCTACGCTTGGGAGTGGAAGGCGTGCACTTACGCGTCCTCCCGTTCAACCAATGGTCGACCAAGTGATCGATCCTTGGCAAGGGAAAGCTCTCCTTTGGGCACACTTTGTTGAGGTCAGTGAAGTCAACGTACATGCGTCACTTACCACTGGCCTTCTTCACCATGACTACATTGGCGAGCATTTTCGGGTAGCTCACCACCTTGATAAATTTGGCCTCGAGGAGCCGCTCCACCTCCTCATCTGCTACCCGCATCTTCTCTCCTACGGAGCTCTGGGGGCATTGAGCTGCATGTATTGGGCCTGCTGCGGTCTCTCGGGCCTTTGGACCGCCCACGGGGGCTCTCTGGCGACAGCAAACTCCCGCACTGGGCCGGAACGATCTTGTGGTCGATGACCTTCTGGGCCACGCCTTTGTTGGCCCGGTTGGTCACGGCCTCTGGGTCGGTCTTCTTGCCTCAGCCGAAAATTAGGCCGTTGCTCATTCTGGAGCGCCCCGGCTCTGGCGACTTTCCTCTTTGTTCCCAGAGCCTCCTCGCTCTGCATGAACTTCTCTGCTCTATTGACGAGCACATCAAGGTCAGCCGACGGATCTTGGAGGAGAGATTTGTGGAGACTTCGGTTAGTTAGCCCCTTTTTGAAGGCAGCCATGGTGAGTTCATCTCCGCAGAATGTCACACCAAGCCTCTCCTCTTGGAAGCGATGCAAGAACTTCCGAAAGGTCTCTCCTTTCTTCTGGACTATCGAGAATAGATAGTTCGAGGGTTTTCTCATCCTCTGCCCCGCACGGAATTGTTGGCAGAACTTATGGGACAGTTCGCCAAAGGATTCGATGGCTTGGGTGGGCAGACCATTGTACCACTCTAATGCCGACATCTTCAAAGTGTTTTGGAAGACCCGGCATAGGAGCGCGTCATCTGTGCCCTGGATCTCCATTTCCCCTCTATACCTCTGCACATGCTCGAGGGGATCGCCCGCTCCATCATAGAGCTCAAGTTGGGAAAGCTTGAACCTATGAGGTATTGGGGAAGAGGTCACCCATCTGGCTAGTGGGTTGGCCTCATCGGGGTAAGTGGAATGCCCGGACGACCTTCAAAGGTCGCGATGCCCGTCTTGGCCCTCACACCGACCATCGGACCTGCCCGGTGAGCCGCCTCGGTGCTCAACATGCCCTCCCCGTCTCTCAGGGGTCCTACTCCGATCGCGGCTTTGTTGACGTCGATCATCACGTCCAGGAGATCGGCTAAAGAGTCGGAGTAGGCTCCTTCTGAGTGACAGGGACCCCGCTGATGGCAGATTACGTGCGTTCCTGTGCCATAGACCTGGGGTCGACGCCTCCGGGACCTCTTAGTTCTCCTCCGAAGCCTCTCGTACTCAGCGATGATGAATCGGAGCTGTCGACGGGTAGCTTCTTCGTCTAGATGCGCTTGTTGAGCATCGTCTGCCTCCTCCTCCAGGCATCTTCATTGGATAGCAGCTTCTTCGTCGAGCCGCCACTGTTGAGCGGCCTCTGCTTCCTCATCAAGGAGTTTTTTGCTGGGCAAATATTTCTTCAGCGAGCCCTCTTCACTGAGCGGCCGCTTCTTCTTCAAACTGAGGACAGAGGTTTTGCCTCAGGTTCGGGGGTTCAGAGGGGCCTGGGGGTGCCCCAGCTCTAGCTGCATCGAAATCTTTCATCATCTTGGTGAATGTCTCAAAACTTTGGTGGAGAGCACGAGCTGGGGCCTGAATGGTCTTAACCATCCCCTCATGGGGTATGTCCGTCGAGGTAGTCCTCCTGTGAGAGTGTGACTCCTCCTCCATGGGTGTTTTTCCACGGTTGGAACTGCGATTGATGTGTATGGAATTTGACATGTGTGTGACCCTAAGTTTCCCACAGACGGTAACAATTGTTGCGGGGTAAGATCTGCTCACAATGAATTTGTATTAATGGGGAACAAGGGCACGATGGTTACATGTGAGGGGATGATTAGGAAGGTTGTTTACAAGCGGTGAGGGGTGTAGAGGCCCAAAGCACTTCAGAGGAGGATCTCGGGACAAATCCTGAAAGGTCGCCCTTTGTTTGCTGCTCTCCAGGAGTTGGTCACCGGTCGCTTGCTGCTTGGAGGAGCTTTCCTGCGCAAAGAGCAGCTCGTCAGAAAGATGGGGTTGGGTTCCAACCCTCAGCCTCTTTGATGCTAAATTCAGAATAAGGGCTTAGAAATATGGGTCAGACGTGTAGGCCAAGCTAAAGATAGGTCGACCCTGCGTGGAGAGCTTGGGTGGAAGAAAAAATATGTGGATCATATTTGCTCTTGTGTGTGAGTGAGATTTTATAATTTGATTAACCAACCTTTTTCTCGGTGGAAGCGGATGGGTATTTATAGCTGAGTACGGCAGTTGGGTTCGGTTGAGCTGGCGTGCTGAGCTGGTGTGTCAGACTGCGGAAGGCTCGGCCGAGGATGTCAGATCTGTGCATGTCAGGGGTGCTTTTGTCAGACGGCGCAACAGCCAAGGGCTCCTTTTGTCAAAGTGTCAGAGCCGAAAGCGTCAGGTGGTCAGACGGTGCAACGGCCTGGGGCTCCTTTGTCAGGCTGTCGAGCGACGAAAGTGCTAGTGATGTTCTCGTACAAGGACGTTTGTCGTGTTCGATAAGCTGAAGGGACATCAAGGTGCGACCGAGGGGCGAGGCCGCACATGGGTCGCTCCCTATGAGCACCGAGCTTGATGCCTAAGCTCGATGCCGCAATGTCTCGATGGCTGCCCCCCGTGCCTCGGTCGAGGGGCAAACTTGGAGGGCAATAAGCGAGTTGGTTGCTCCACGGACGATCTTGGAGGGGAGCATGCGACCAATAGACGATGCTGGGGGTGAAGTGCGACCTTCCTGTTCGATGAGGCAGACTTCACGGATGACGAGCGACCTTGTCGCTTGTTCGGCGAACTTGGAGGGGAAATTGAGGTGTTTCGATCTTTGGTCGTAACACCTGTCAAGATGAGTCTGGCCATGTCGATTCATCGGCTCTCCTTGCCAAAGAGGACTCTGCCAGGTTCCTCTCCAAGCTTGACTAATTGGTGTCTTCGTCCGATCAAGCATTCTTCTACTCCGTGCTTGTCTAACCTACTTGACCGACCAACTCACCCAACTGATTCCTCCTAAAATTGGAAGTCGGCTGACCAACTCGTCCGACTGATTTCTACTCAAATTGGAGCTCGTCTGACCAAGTGATCATCGGAGCAACGCTCGTCTGACCGATCCTTCATTGGATCAGAACTCGTCTGACCAGGCAGGGACCGTCCGACCAAGCTTTCCCATGTCGAGCACACAAAGGAAGCATCAAGGATCTACTTCCGGCAAATTTCATCCTTCCCTAGCCACTCAATCTATGTGGTCGGAGACAACGTTACCCTCGTAGGCCGCTCGGCTACACGATGGGAGGGGGCCTCTCCTTCGCGAGCCGACCGAGCTACACGATCGAGGGACAACTTTCCTCCTTTCCTAGTCAACCAAGCTATGTAGTCGGAGAAAATTGTACCCTCACGGGCCGCTCGCTTGCACAATCGGAGGGGCCTCTCCTTCGTGGGCCAACCGAGCTACGAGCTTCCTCCTTCCCTAGTTTATCAGGCTATGGTGTTGGAGATGACTCAACCCTCGCGGGCTACTCGGCTACACGATCGGAGGGGCCACCCCTTTGCGGGCCGATCGAGCTACATGATTGGGGGCAAAATCTTCTTCCTTCCCTAGTTTATCAGGCTACATGGTTAAAGATGACTCAACCCTCACGGGCTACTCGGCTACACGATCGGAGGGGCAACACCTTTACGGGCCGACCAAGCTACACGATCGGGGGCAAAATCTTTCTCCTTCCCTAGTTTATCAAGCTACGGGTTTGGAGATGCCTCAACCCTCGCGGGCTGCTCGACTACACGATCGGAGGGGTCACCCCTTCGTGGGCCGATAGAGCTACACGATCAGGGGACAAATCTTCCTCCTTCCCTAGTTTATCAAGCTATGGGGTTGGAGATGACTCAACCCTCACAGGCTGCTCGACTATACGATCGGAGGGAGCCTCTTCTTTGTGGGCCGATCTAGCTACACGATCGGAGGCAAAGTTTTCCACCTTTTCACGCCAATCAAATTGCATGGACATGGTTGACGCTACTCTTGTGGGCCAATCAAGCTATAGAGACAAAGATGGATCTACCCTCGCAAGTCGCTCGACTATACGATCGGAGGCAATGACCCTTCATTGGTCGAACAACCTACTCGATTGAGGCTGATTTCTTTTCATTCCCAAGCCAGCAAGGATACATGAACGGGAATGACTCTACCTTCACTAATCAGTCAAGCAGCAGTGCGATTAGAAAATGGAAATATCATCCCAAATTCTCAACTACCTGAGTCTAAGGGGCAGTCTCTTCGGAGTTGACCTAACTAGAGGATATTCAGTATTCAACAAGCCTACCTCTCGCATTTCCCAGATATGCAAGGTCGACCAGTTGAGTGGGCAGACAAACATATATAGCAATATATCTCTATAAGATAACTTAAATCCCAAAATACCTTGTATTTCATAATTCGGATACAACGGTTGGGGATCAGACATCTACAAATTGTTACATTCATTGGGCAATGGAATCTTACGTGTAATCTCCCAAAGGCGTCGATCTTTCATCCAAAATGGGGACATCTTTCGCAGTTACAGAAATGGGGACATCCTCCTCAGCGGTAGAAATGGGGACCTCCTCCTTAGCTGCATCATCATTATCCTTTGCTTTCGGCTCATCATCCGACCACAGTGACAATCGATCGAAATCAATCCGCAAATCAAGATATTTACTCTCGATCTGCAGACAGAAGCGTGTAAAGCCAGCTTCACAACGTCGGTACATTGCCAAGGCTCGCTTTATATTCATTTTCGGCCTCCTGAGCAATCTTCGCTTTTATCTCCTTGGGAATTTACGAGGATGATTCCCCAACATCTCCAAAAAAGCCGAGCTTGCCCAAGGCAAACTAGCAGTTGATCCTGAAGCTCTCCCTCTTTCGTTGCCCACTCATCCTCCTTCTTTAACAACCGTTCATCGGCTTGTCTTCTCAGTGCAGATTCCTCAGAGAGTCACATCTCTAATGAACTTCTAAGGGCTGCCTCATTCGCAGCTCTTACTTTCACCTCGGCCAGCTCCTGCTCAACCTCTTATATACATGAGATGAGCTCTGAATGTGTGCGCTTGGCCTTCTTTAACTTCGTCTTTGCCTCGTCAATGACCTTCTGGGTGGCCACCATCTGACCGTTTCTTTAGGCCAAATAGGCCTCATAATTAGCGATGGCCAACTAGAGCCGTTGCAGCTCGGTGGCCATAGTCACTGCCTGCGAATGCAAGGAGCGAGTCAGACCCAGCACCTCCTACAATTACTGAACGGAAGAAGTAACTTACTAAGAGAGCCTGTTGGACCGCCAGTGTTGATAGTCTCTCATGGTCAACTCTGATCAGTATAGCTCTGTCCCGAGGCAGAGTCAAGTTCTTGAGAAGTCGGGAGGCAATCTGACAACTCAAGAAAACAGACTCATCCTCGCCCACCGGGAAATGGGACCTCTCTCCAGGGCATCCCCTCATCTTGAGGAGACATATTGTCTAAAAAGATCGACCTATACTCCAGGGGGGATATCTTTGGCTAATGGCTCCTGAGGAAGGAGGCCCCGAATGGCCATGAATCTACAGCCAAATAAAGCCCTTGAGCGGATGGCAAATCCATCGAAGCCTCACACAAAGGCGGGGCTCGAGCTTGTTCAGAAACTGCTTCTAGGACCAATGCATCAGAGGGATCCTTAGTTCGATCCATCCTTCTTTTTGACTCGGCCTCAGCCAGAGACCAAAGCCTCCTCTTTTTCTGACACTGGTTTAATTAAGAAGCTCTGGGGCCACCACGGATGAACCTTAAATCGTAGCATGGCCACCGATCTTCTTCTTCTTATCCTTTAGTTACCACTATTTATCACATAGTATACCATAAGCTCATAGTACCCAAGCTTTGTTGAGTCCAAGGGGATTAGCCCTTTGGAAACCAAGTCCAAGTGGACTTTGACTTCCCAACATAGTTACCACTATTTATCACATCGCTAAAATAAGAATTGAAATAAGCATTCTTATCATTTGTGCTAGTATTCTTAGGACCCCAAATTGTGTATGTTTTGGTGTCCTTTTTCTAGTTGCATGCACATTTGGTTGAGATCTATGTGGTGCTTGCTTCCTAGGAGCATGAGATCTAGTATATGAAGAAGGAGGTGGATAAGCATGAGACATATATGGGTTATATGCAAATTTAGGAGTATACATTTTATATGAACCATATGGAGCATGCATGTGATGTGGTTGATGTGCATGAGCATACATGGGAGGATTATGTGTATGAACATATGAATGTATTGGAGCATATGCATGAGTATTTCTCAAGTGTGAGTTTGCACGTGCCCGTGGGAACTTATGACACATATAAAATGTGTCATAAGTGTCCACATGTGAAGTAGGAGATTTCCTACGTGTATGAGTGTTGGTGTACATATAGGCATGTCCTTTCTTTTGGTTTCCATCCTTAGTGGGTTTCTTGCCAAAAGAAGGAGAGTGTGAAGTGGTGGCCTTCTTGGTAGGTTTGCTACCAATAGTGTTTTTGACACCACTAGGGGATGCATGGGATGATGGCCTAACAAAATCTATAGTTACACCACTGTAGGAGGTGCGAGGTTTGGATGTATTTGCTTCCACATAACCAAGTCCAACACGATATATGGCTGAAAATTGGTTTGAAATCAATTCATCCAATTGACCTTTCCCTTTGTTAAATCTCTTAACTTGGGAGGACATGAGCTCATATTTCTCTCTAAGGGAAGAAATATTAGTATCAAAAGTGGACACACGTGTTTTGAGCTCGTGCACTTGGGTTTTAAGAGAATCATTCTCAATACCCAATTGTGTGTTTTGTAAAGCTAGATCAATACTATCTTTACAATAACCTTGATCTAGTTGAGATTTGAGGGAATTCACCTCATTTTTCAAGGTGCCATTTTGAGAAACCAAATTGGCTTTCTCACGTGTAAGTGTGTCAACAATGGTGTCATTGTTGGTTATGCATGACAAGGATGATTTAGTAACATTAGATTTTTTCAAATCAGTATATCTAAGCATAAGAGATTGATACTTAGAAAATATTTCTTCGTTAGCAATACGAAGTTCACTATCACTTCCATCGGAGGATACGCCATGAAGCACATATGTGCATTCTCACCCTTCTCATCCTTGGATTCACTGAAATTAAACAAAATAAAGGGGTTTGTGATGCACCCGAAACCTACACCTAGATTCCACATGGCGGTGTCACGATCGCCAGGCGTGGTATGGCCCCTAGGTTTCAATTCCGAGCTCAATCCGCAAGCGGACGGTGTCAAGTTGTAGTATAAATGATATCGAATCTCACTGGGACGGTGATAGTGTATATGGGTTCTCAATTTACTTCTAAATCTCGAAGTGAGATAGCTATAGGGTTGGAGAAATTGGTTGGGGTGTTGTTGTTGTTTTACTAATAAAAAGGGCTAGGGCATTAGGGATCACCGCTAAGATCGTCGGGGGTCGACGTTGGAATAGAATCCTTACGTTACATTAGGGTTAGGAGATTAATCTCCCAATTCGTACCACTCTCGTGGATTAGAATTGTGAGGTATTTCGGTAGCTCTCATTGACGCAATGGCGGTAGCCGTCAACGTAGCGGTATAGTTCATCGATGGATTCCCTCAAGGCACGAGCCGGGCATGGTCACGAGCCTTGGTTGGATCCACCGATTTCCATATTCGAATCCCAGAGATACCCCTTAAGCACATCAATTCCACAGACCGTGGGCATGATCTCAGTACGGGTTATCTAGGGATTCGGTAGGACCGACCGAAATACTTCCGTAAATCCCTAATTCAATGTAGAGATTGAGATCTACATCTTCCCCCTAGGATCTTAGGGCTAACCCATCAACCCTACAAAGATCTACTCACACATGGCAATATTAGCGGATAAAAATACCATTTTTATGGAAGAAAACATCATAGCAATTGGTAGAACAAAGATCAAAAAGTTACAGAGAGCTGGAGAAAATAAACGAGCAATAGATCCAAGAAAATTCCAGATTCCAATACGCAATCGCAATAGAAACCAAATTAACAATCTAAGAGTTTCGATCCAGTATTCTCTAACAAAAATTAATCTAAAGACTAATAATAAATCTCCTAAGATGTGCCCTCCAAAAGTATTCCCAACTCTCAAAATGAATCGCCTCCCGAATCAACCTCCAGCTCCCTGACTTCACTGCCCAAATCGCGCCCAAGCCGCATCACAAAACATTTTCAAAAATGGCCCTGGCATTGTCGACCGAGTAGGCTGCTCGGTCGAGCAATGCGTTGCTCGGACCGAGCAGCTGAACTGCTCGACCGAGCTTGACAGGGAATCGAAATTCTCCAAAATCCTCGCTCTGCCTACATGGGCCGAGTCAGCTCTGCTCGGTCTGAGCAGAGCGCTGATTCGGCCACTGAAGAATTGCTCGGGCCGTGCACTGGATTGCTTCAACTTTGGGGTGAAAGGATGCTCGACCGAGCAGATGCACTGCTCGGTCTGAGCTATCCACGTATCTGCCTCTGTTTCTCAATTGCCTCTGCACGGTCCGAGCATCTGTGATGCTCGACCGAGCAGCCTGGGAAATTCTCTCCTGAGGCTGCTGAAGCTCCTCTCTCCACCTGCTCTCTCCTCCACTCCTCTCGAGGATCCCAAAACATGGTTAACTCCTGTAGGGCTTCACCAATGAGCTCACGAGTGTGTCGTATGTGTCCATACCCAAGTGGGGTCCCAAATCGCTCCAAAATCCCCGAAAACTCATAAAACACTACGAAACTCGAAATAACGTCAGAAACGCGATATCGTAGTAAAATATGGGATTTGGATGCGAAAATGGCATGGAATGCAATGAAATGATGATACAAAAATGGTAGAAAATATGGACACATCAGTTTGCACTTGTTGGGATTTGATCACGTGATCAAAGGATCACTTGAAATCAGCCCAACCGCTGGGCTAAAGTTTTTGAATGCACATTTCCTATAATTAATTTATTTGAATTACTATTGTATTAGTTTTAACTCACTAAAAAAGGAAAACTGTTCTTTTGTTGCGCTTATCGGGATTCGAACCCGTGACCAACTAGTCGTCAGTCCATTGCTTAACCATTAGGCTAATGATCATGTATGATATTTTCCAAAACAAATTTTACTTAAGTAAAATTTATGTTGGTTTTAATTCACATACAAAAATAAAGCAAGTGGTTGCATTCATTGGGATTTGATCCTGCGACCATTGGGTAGCGAGGAGAGAAGTCAACCACTCGGCTATATTGTTTTCTAATGTTATAATCATGTAATTCTTTTATTTATTTGAATTACTTCAGCAAGTAATTATTATTATTTGTTTAATTACATTTTATTTAGTTTTAATTATTGTGCTCTACTCTATATGAGATTGGCTTTCATGCCCTACTCTATAGAGATTAGCTTTAATATTATGCTCTACTTTATACGAGATTGGCTTTCATGCCCTACTTTATAGAGATTAGCTTTAATATTGTGCTCTACTCTATATGAGATTGGCTTTATGGATCTACTTTATAGATATTAGCGTTATAATTATACTCTACCTTATATGATATTAGTTTTAATGTATAATAGGTAGAGATGTATGGTTTTGAATTCAAAGATCATATTTCGCACTGACTACAGTCAACTAATCTATAGGTGAAGACGAGGTTCCATGGTCTTTGCAATTACCATACTTACAACTATGTTAGTAATAACATAAAGCTGCTTGCATAAGCATTCTTGGTTTTTCACTTTTGCAATTACCATACTTACAACTATGTGAGTAATAACATAAAGCTGCTTGCATAAGCATTCTTGGGTTTTCACTTTAATTAGCAAAAAAGTATTGTCACCCAAGTGACCTCTGCTGTGAAAAAATTTTAATTTGTGAATAACTAAGTTAATTTTGTATGCATTATTTCATGCGAGCAACATGTTGGCCCAAATGAAAACTGTTGTTTGGCAGAAATTAATATGTACATGTGGTAATGAATATTGATAACTATAAGATGTACCTTGTGAATACGTAACTGGACCAAAGAAAGATTAAGTATTTGTCTGTACGATGTTATCTATTTTGATTACTACAACAAGTTGATTACTAGCAAGTTGAATATTTAGTCCAAAGACTATAAAATTGATGATGTATTGACCAACTTGTAGATGAGTTGTTATTATTCATTTAGTTGATCACTATTTTTTTATTTATTGTGAGCTAACTTGCATTTTTTTTCTATATACAGCTGATATTATTAATGCAAGTTCGGTTTATGCTTCCATCAACAGCATTCCCATGTTGAATGGAACTAATTTCAAAACTTGGAAAAATAAGGTGAAAAAGGTTTTGGGCTGCATGGATATTGGCATTGAGGATTGATAAGCCAGCACCACTTACTGCAGAAAGTACTCCTCAAAAGGAGAAAACTTTCATAAGGTGGGAAAGGTCCAACCGCATAGGTCTAATGTTAATGAGAAATGCAGTGGCCAAAGCTTTTCTGGACACTATGACTGAGAATATGGATGCTAAGAATTTCCTTCAGACCCTTGAAGAGTGTTTTGCAAAAAGCGATAAGGCGGAGACAAGCACTGCACTTAGAAAGCTTTTCTCCATAAGGTATAAAGGTAATGGAAGCATTAGGGAGCACATTCTAGAAATGTTTAATCTCTCTGGGAAACTTAAATCACTTAAAATTGAGTTACCAGAAGATTGTCTTGTTCATTTGGTGCTGATATCCCTTCCTCCTCAATTTAGTCAATTTGAAGTGAGCTATAATTGTCAAAAGGACAAATGGACATTGAATGAGCTCATTTCTCATTTGGTGTAAGAGGAAGATAGGATGAAACAACAAAAGACAAATAGTGCTCACTTAGCTTCAGCATCTTCTTTTGGTAAAAAGAAGAGGAAAGGAAAAATGACTGCGGCATCAGGATCGCAGAAAAAGCAAAAGGTCCCCAATAAGGGGAAAAGGAAATGAAGTGCTTTTTCTACAAAGATGCTTCTCATGTTAAGAAAGACTGTGCAAAATATCACGCATGTTGCGTGAAGAAGGGTAAGTCGTTCTCTCTTGTTTGCACTCATATTGCAATGGTTTCAGTTCATAAATATACTTAATGGGTTGATTCGGGTGCCACAACTCACATAAGTATATCTATGCAGGGTTGCTGAACTACTGAAGGCCCAGTGAAGATGAAAACACATCTATATGGGAGCTGGAGACCCAGAGCAAGTTGTAGGCATATGGACCTTTAGATTGTTATTGTGTACATGTTTTTATTTAGAATTAAAGAATACTTTGATCGTATCGTCATTTAGACAGAATTTAGTTTCAGTTCCTGTTCTCGAAAATAAAGGTTATATTTTGTCTTTTGGAAACATGAAAGGAAATTTGTTTCTTAATTCTAAATATGTTGGAACTAGTACTTTATATTTTAATGATAATCTATATATGCTTGATATGGTTGGCACAAACCATGTGTCCCAAATAACTGAAACTAGAGGCATAAAACGTAAATTGCCAAATGAGAATTCTTATTCATTATGGCACATGCGTTTGGGTCATATATCCGAAAGGAGAATTGATTGTCTTGTGACTGATGGAATTCTCGATAAACTTGTAACGACTGCTTTTCATGTATCTGGATTTATTATAATATAATATGTGTTTTGGTGGATTTTCTCCTCATGTGTGGTTTTCGTCTCCGTAGATTTCATTTTCGATCGATTCGTCGTATTTTCTCGCTTCTTCCTTAGGATTGTCGATTTCGAAGTAAGTCATTCGTGACAGACTTCATAACGGTCGTATCTAACTATTAGATCAAGCCTAGGAGTCTTAGGAATCGATCCCGGGGCCCCGCGCTCCGTATCAGAACTTTTTGTGCTCATTAGCCGGTATAAGAAGGGGCACCGACCGACTAGATGACGATCCAGTCGGTCGGCAATCCTTCTTGGACCGACTAGTTAGCTTTCTAAATTTCCCAGGAGTTACTGTTTATCGTTAGTCGGTCTAAGAACGTTGGTTGACCGACTAGATTGCAAACTAGACGGTCAGCAATGCTTCTTCAACCGACTAACACATCATCTTAATTTTAGTTGAGTTACTGTTTGCTCTTAGTCGGTCTAAGAACGTTCATCGACCGACTAGATGCTAAACTAGTCGGTCAGTATTTGTTCATGGACCGACTAACTCTAAAATCCTATTTTCGTTCAGGAGTTACTGTTTGCACTTAGTCGGTCTGCGTTGGTCGACCGACCGACTAGTTGCCAAACTAGTCGGTCAGTGGTTGCTCTTTGACCGACTAACCAGTGTTGAAACCCTAATTTCTGGGCAGCCGCCAGCCCATCCTATTTAAACCCAACCCAAACGTTTTCTTCTTCCCCAACACGACCCATAACCCTAAAATCTTCCCCCTTGAGCCCCCATCTTCCTCCAAGCTTCAATCCTTCATTCCAAGCCCTAGAATCATCATCCAAACCATCCATCCACTCCATCTACCTCTCATCTTCCCCAAAATCTCACCAAAATCCATCAAAATCCCCAAATCCCCCAAAACCCTAGTTTCTCCAAACTTCTCCAATCTTTTCCAGATCTGATCCTAGGGTTCCCCGGAGTGTTTCTTCCGCCTCCTCTCGGTAAGAAATCGATTCCTCTATGTTTTCATAGCCTATTGGTATTTTTATGAAACCCTAATAAAATTTCATGTTGTTTGATGATTGTTCCCCCAAAACAGCGATTTCCCCGTAGATTGGCATCCGTGTGACGAAGTGGTCGTCATCCCCGGTGCTAGGCAAGTGAAACTTGCCACCTATGGTTTAGGCCATGTTTTAGGCCATTTTCTTATAGTAGGCATAAAAGAGGCTAGGCGACGAAATGATACTCGCCTAGGCGCAAATTGGGGAACTAGCTTGACAACGAAGCTAGTTCCGACATAGAGCATGTTGCACAATTTCCATGTCATGTTTACTTTCCATTAACTGTACGCAAATTAATTGTCATGTCATTGCATTCTTTAAGTGTTTCTGTGATTGCGTAGCTTTGCTACAAATGCTTGTGTTCCTGGCTCGTGTTCCAGAAGCGGGCCATGTGTTGGTTGATAGCCAATGCCCGAATTGCGTGTTTCCAGCTAGGTGCACCCCTACGCCAAATGTTTAAGAATGCGAGCTCATGTGCGGGGCAACCCCAGGCTCACTAGCTGAGTTCATTGTGCGGGGACCCTGGCTCCATTACGTGTGAGAATTGGGGGTAAGAGTTGGGTATTGGGGGTAAGAGTTAAGCGACTAATCAACTGGGAGTCTGCCCGATCAGCAACTGCAGTTGTAAGGTGTAAACTCTTAGGTTTGGGGTAGTTGTTAAGCGGCCACTCAGCGGATGTGAAACCATTCAGCTGTAAGGCGTAAACATCTACAAAAAGACGTGAATAGTGAATTGATTGAGATTGATAGTAGCGTGGCTACTCTTGTCTTGTCTTGTCTTGTCCCGATGATTGTTCTCTTGTACAAATTGTCTTGCCATGTCTTGATTGTGCACTCATGTTATAACTGCCATGTCATGCATACTAAACTGCTAGGTTGCTAGTTGCCTTACTTTCAGTTTCCTTGCTCAAGTCTTTTAGACTTGCTGACATGTGCCCCTTTACTCTTTTGGGTGACACATGTTAGATCCTGAGCCTGAGTACCTTGTTGAGGACTAGGTGTTTGCTGACGCCGAGCCCGAGCTTGTGTTTGACGGGGAGTACGTGGACACTGGGGACCAGTCCTAGTGTCTTCGTTGTGTTTTACTTTTGTTAGACAGTTGTTTTGTTATCGGTGCGTAGCACCCATACCTTGTTATGTCGTTTCTTTTGTTGGCCTTGTTCTGGGCCTTTAGACTCTTTTCTTTTAGCCTGGTGGCTTTTCTGGATGTTGGACTTATTTTCTTGTTGGACAATTTATGAGATGTGAGATTTTATTTCAGTCTCTCCTTGTGTTATTATTGTTATTCCGTTGTGGTTACAGGGACCTGCTTATGTACAGGTTGACGCTTATCTGGTTTGGGGCTTCACAGCTCCACTCTCGTGCGGACCTTTTCACGTCTCGCCTCCATTTTAGGGAAGCGGGTCGTGACAGGTTTTAGTGGTGGTCCATGCAGGTCCCTCTGTAACTGCGATTTTTGGAATAGCGATAATAATATTAGAATGTCCAATAAACTAAGTTCGGCGTCCGAGTCATAAGCTATGAGTCTAATCTGATTCGTTTTCTGTGTCACTAGATGGCAGGAAGACGTTTCACCCGTGGTGGGGGTAGTGGTGCGATCCCTCATGATGAGGAGCCTGAGCGGGAACCCACCAGCGGTGAGATGATGCGGATGATGCTCCAGATGATGCAAGTGCAGCAGGGCGTGCTTTTGCAAGTCCAGAATGCTCCACTTGCTCGAGCTGCCCGGGCTCTTCCGGATGCCCCTCGCTCTGAGCCAGGAGCGAAGCAATTTCGGGAGCTGGGTCCCGCATATTTTGATGGTTCTGAGGGTCCTCTGGCTGCCGATGAGTGGATTCAGAACATCGAGGACAATCTGAAGATGGCCAAGATCACCCCGGCTGGATGGGTTGATTTGGCGAAGAGGCAACTCAAGGATAATGCTCGGAATTGGTGGGATGCGGAAGAGAAGATGTTGGTGGAGCCGATAGCTTGGGCTACCTTCAAGGCCAGATTTGAGGGTGAGTTCTTCCCGAAAGCTGCCAGGGAGGAGATGCTGCAGCGTTTTATCGATTTGAAGCAAGGGAACTCGTCGGTGGACATGTATCACCAAGAGTTCATGAGGCTGAGTCGGTTTGCACCAAAGATGGTGCAGGACACTGAGGAGAAGGCTCAGAGGTTCCTGCAGGGGCTTGCTTCGGAGCTCCAGAGTTTTGTGACCTCTTCTGACCGGGAGTCTTATCAGAAGGTTCTGGTCGCTGCCAAGAGGCAGGAGCTGCTCGTGAACCAGAGGAGGGGGTCTATTGTTGGTGCTGGGAAGAGGCCTGTGGAACAGGCCAGAGCTGTGGTTAGACCTGGATTCAGGCCTAATCAGTCCGCTCAGTTTAAGAGGCCAGGAGGGCCTATTCTGAAGACTTGCCAATTCTGCGGCAAGCCTGGCCATATCAAGTATCAGTGTCAGAAGTTTTTGGGCCAGTGTCTGGTTTATGGAGATGCTTCCCATGCCGTGAAGGATTGTCGGCATGCGAATCAGCTGCGGAGGGCTCCTGTTGCAGCTCAGCCGTTGCAGCAGCGAGCGTCTGTTCCTGCTGGACGTGGAGCAGCTCTTGTTTCACAGGGGCAGTCTTTTCGGCAGGCTGTTCCGCCGAGGAGGCAGGCTTTTCTGATGACCGTTGCGGAGAGCGAGGCTGTGGATGAGGTTATCGCAGGTAATCCTCACTCTAGCTGTTACTTTCCTAGCTGGTTTTGATTGTTAGATTGTGTTGTTTGCTTGAACATGGTTGTTTGCTAGACTAGGGTTTGATTGTTAATTGCTTGATTAGGTGTGGTTTTGGTTTGCACATTTCCTGCACGAGTCCTCTTTGACTCTGGTGCATCGATGTGCATTATTTCTCGGAGCTTCGTGGAGAGGCATTCCTTGTCGACGTCCCCTCTTCCCAAGAGTTGGAATATCGTTACAGGGAATGGTGTGGTCTCGGTGCATCGTGGTTGCAATTCTTGCTCGTTGGTGGTTTGTGGACATGAGCTTTTTGCTGATTTCATTGTCCACGACATCATCAACTATGATGCAGTTCTTGGGATGGACTGGCTTGCGAGCTTCTATGCTACGATCGACTGTCGGAGGAAGAAGGTGGTGTTCGAGATCCCCGGACATCCAGTGTTTGAGTTCAGTCATGGTAGCAGTTCGCTTGGTCCTGTCAGATTTCGGGCCAGGCCGATGGAGGCTGTGGCTATGCAGGTGGAGTTGGAGTGGCCGGCTGTGGTGCGTGATTTTGGCGACGTCTTCCCCGAGGAGATGTCTGGTTTGCCACTTGATCGGGCTTTGGAATTTTCTATCGATCTTGTTCCAGGTGCGCAGCCGATTTCGAAGGCGCCGTATCGTATGGCACCTGCAGAGTTGGAAGAGTTGCGGAAGCAGTTGGATGAGCTTTTGCAGAAGGGTTATATTAATCCTAGCGTGTCTCCGTGGGGAGCACCGGTGTTGCTGGTGAAGAAGAAGGATGGTTCGCGTCGCATGTGCGTGGACTATCGGGAGTTGAATGTGGTGACCATTAAGAATAAATACCCGTTGCCTCGCATCGATGATATTTTTTATCAGATTGGAGGTTCGAGGGTGTTTTCTAAATTGGATTTGAGGAGTGGTTACCATCAGTTGAAGGTGAAGAAGGATGATGTTCCGAAGACAGCGTTCAGGACGAAGTATGGACACTATGAGTTCGTGGTTATGCCTTTCGGCGTAACTAACGCGCCCGCAGTTTTCATGAATCTGATGAACCTGATTTTCTACGACTTTTTGGATAAGTTTGTCGTTATCTTTATTGACGACATTCTGATCTATTCGAAGTCGGAGGAAGAGCATGCCTCGCACTTAAGGACGGTGTTGGAGATTTTGAGGAAGCATCGGTTGTATGCTAAGTTTTTGAAGTGCGAGTTTTGGCTGGATAGAGTTGCTTTTCTCGGGCATGTGGTGACTGGAGATGGTATTTCAGTGGATCCCGAAAAGATTCGGGCCATCAGGGAGTGGCCTGTTCCGTCGTCTGCGTCTGAGATTCGGAGTTTCCTTGGACTTGCTGGTTATTATCGGTGATTCATTAAGGACTTTTCTCGTATTGCTGAGTCGATGACCAGGTTGACGCGGAAGGATGTTGCTTTTGTTTGGTCGGGTGATTGTGAGAGTGCTTTTGGTGTTCTGAAGGAGAGGTTGACGACTGCCCCTATTCTGGTTGTGCCTGATCGCAGCGGTGGATTTGAGATCTTTTGCGATGCTTCTGGCAAGGGTCTCGGTTGTGTGTTGCATCAGCACGGGCATGTTGTGGCGTATGCGTCTCGTCAGCTTAAGGTTCATGAGAAGAATTACCCGACGCATGATTTGGAGTTGGTTGCCGTTGTGTTTGCTCTTAAGATTTGGAGGCACTTCCTGCTGAGTGAGAAGGTGAAGATTTTCACCGATCACAAAAGCTTGAAGTACATTTTCACTCAGAAGGAGCTCAACATGCGACAGCGTCGATGGTTGGAGCTTATGGCGGATTATGAGATTGATTTGCAGTTTCACCCTGGCAAGGTGAATGTGGTTCCGGATGCTTTGAGTAGGCTTCCAGCGGTGATGATTTTGACCTCGTAGTGGAGATTGCAGCAGGATTTTTGCGAGTCTGGTGTGGAGATTGTTCTTCCTGGGGAGGATTCATCGTTGATGTACATGCAGGTACAGTCGACGATCGTGGATCGGATTAAGGCTGGCCAGGCCGAGGATCCGAAGCTGGTGAGGATTCGGGAGCAGGTGGAAGCCGGTCTGCGGACTGACTTTTTGATTCATGAGGATGGCTCGCTGAGGTTCGGAGCCAGGTTGTGTGTGCCAGCTGGGGATATTAGAGAGGAATTGATGGTGGAGGCACACAGTTCGCCGTATTCTGTGCATCCTGGTGGCACCAAGATGTACCAGGATCTTCGTCTGAATTATTGGTGGCATGGTATGAAGAGGAGCGTGGCTCGGAGTGTAGCCAAGTGCTTGGTTTGCCAGCAAGTGAAGGCGGAGCATCAGCGTACGGCCGGGTTGCTACAACCGCTTCCGATTCCGGAGTGGAAATGGCAACACATCACTATGGATTTCGTGACTGGACTGCCTCGGAGTCCGAAGCAGAATGACGCGATTTGGGTGATCATAGATCGATTGACCAAATCTGCGCACTTTATTCCGTTCCGAGTGGGACAGTCCACTGAGGCGCTAGCGAGGAGATATATGGAGATAAAATTCTTTTTACTCTCCGTTTTTATTTCCTTTTCCTAGTTTGGATAGTGATGTAACGTGAATCGTGCAGGAGGTTGTGCGACTTCATGGAGTCCCCGTGAGTATCGTGTCTGACAGAGACACGAGGTTCTCATCTCAGTTCTGGCAGAGTTTGCAGAAGAGCTTGGGTACGCGTCTGAGTTTCAGCACGGCGTACCATCCGCAGACGGATGGCCAGTCCGAGAGGACGATTCAGATTTTGGAAGACATGCTGAGGGCGTGCATGTTGGATTTCAAGGGTTCGTGGGAGGACCATCTACATTTGGTGGAGTTCTCTTACAACAACAGCTTCCAGGCGAGTATTGGCATGGCGCCTTTCGCCGTTCTTTATGGGAGGAAATGTCGATCACCATTGAGTTGGGATGACGTTGGTGATCGGGAGTTGTTGGGACCTGAGATGATCGTGGAGGCCATGGATATCGTCAGGAATATTCGGGAGAGGTTGAGAATTGCTCAGGACCGTTTTAAGCATTGGGCAGATGCTAAACGTCGTCCTTTGGATTTTTAGCCGGGTGACCATGTGTTCTTGAAGATTTCCCCGAATCGTGGTGTGATTCGTTTCGGGAAGCGTGGGAAGTTGAGCCCGCGATACATTGGACCGTTTGACGTTTTGGAGAGGGTTGGCGAGGTAGCTTATCGCTTGGCCTTGCCGCCATCTTTGGAAGGAGTTCACAATGTTTTCCATGTGTCGCAGCTTCGTCGATACATTAGCGATCCGTCTCATGCGGTAGATTTTTCGGAGATTACCGTTCGCCCCGATATGACGTATGACCAGCATCCAGTGCAGATTCTGGACAGGCGTCAGAAATCGGTTCAGAACAAGATTGTCAATCTTGTGAGGGTGATGTGGCGACACGGTTCACCTGGAGAGTCTACTTGGGAGAATGAGGATGAGATGCGAGAGCGTTTCCCACTTTTGTTTCCGGACTCGTGAGTATTTGGAAATTCCGAGGACGGAATTTTTCTTAAGTTGGGGAGGATGTAACGACTGCTTTTCATGTATCTGGATTTATTATAATATAATATGTGTTTTGGTGGATTTTCTCCTCATGTGTGGTTTTCGTCTCCGTAGATTTCATTTTCGATCGATTCATCGTATTTTCTCGCTTCTTCCTTAGGATTGTCGATTTCGAAGTAAGTCATTCGTGACGGACTTCATAACGGTCGTATCTAACTATTAGATCAAGCCTAGGAGTCTTAGGAATCGATCTCGGGGCCCCGCGCTCCGTATCGGAACTTTTTGTGCTCATTAGCTGGTATAAAAAGGGGCACCGACCGACTAGATGACGATCCAGTCGGTCGGAAATCCTTCTTGGACCGACTAGTTAGCTTTCTAAATTTCCCAGGAGTTACTGTTTATCGTTAGTCGGTCTAAGAACGTTGGTTGACTGACTAGATTGCAAACTAGTCGGTCAGCAATGCTTCTTCAACCGACTAACACATCATCTTAATTTTAGTTGAGTTACTGTTTGCTCTTAGTCGGTCTAAGAACGTTCATCGACTGACTAGATGCTAAACTAGTCGGTCAGTATTTGTTCATGGACCGACTAACTCTAAAATCCTATTTTCATTCAGGAGTTACTGTTTGCACTTAGTCGGTCTGCGTTGGTCGACCGACCGACTAGTTGCCAAACTAGTCGGTCAATGGTTGCTCTTTGACCGACTAACCAGTGTTGAAACCCTAATTTCTGGGCAGCCGCCAGCCCATCCTATTTAAACCCAACCCAAACGTTTTCTTCTTCCCCAACACGACCCATAACCCTAAAATCTTCCCCCTTGAGCCCCCATCTTCCTCCAAGCTTCAATCCTTCATTCCAAGCCCTAGAATCATCATCCAAACCATCCATCCACTCCATCTACCTCTCATCTTCCCCAAAATCTCACCAAAATCCATCAAAATCCCCAAATCCCCCAAAACCCTAGTTTCCCCAAACTTCTCCAATCTTTTCCAGATCTGATCCTAGGGTTCCCCGGAGTGTTTCTTCCGCCTCCTCTCGGTAAGAAATCGATTCCTCTATGTTTTCATAGCCTATTGGTATTTTTATGAAACCCTAATAAAATTTCATGTTGTTTGATGATTGTTCCCCCAAAACAGCGATTTCCCTGTAGATTGGCATCCGTGTGACGAAGTGGTCGTCATCCCCGGTGCTAGGCAAGTGAAACTTGCCACCTAGGGTTTAGGCCATGTTTTAGGCCATTTTCTTATAGTAGGCGTAAAAGAGGCTAGGCGACGAAATGATACTCGCCTAGGCGCAAATTGGGGAACTAGCTTGACAACGAAGCTAGTTCCGACATTTAGCATGTTGCACAATTTCCATGTCATGTTTACTTTCATTAACGTTACGCAAATTAATTGTCATGTCATTGCATTCTTTAAGTGTTTCTGTGATTGCGTAGCTTTGCTACAAATGCTTGTGTTCCTGGCTCGTGTTCCAGAAGCGGGCCATGTGTTAGTTGATAGCCAATGCCCGAATTGCGTGTTTCCGGCTAGGTGCACCCCTACGCCAAATGTTTAAGAATGCGAGCTCATGTGCGGGGCAACCCCAGGCTCACTAGCTGAGTTCATTGTGCGGGGACCCTGGCTCCATTACGTGTGGGTATTGGGGGTAAGAGTTGGGTATTGGGGGTAAGAGTTAAGCGACCAATCAACTGGGAGTCTGCCCGATCAGCAACTGCAGTGGTAAGGTGTAAACTCTTGGGTTTGGGGTAGTTGTTAAGCGGCCACTCAGCGGATGTGAAACCATTCAGCTGTAAGGCGTAAACATCTACAAAAAGACGTGAATAGTGAATTGATTGAGATTGATAGTAGCGTGGCTACTCTTGTCTTGTCTTGTCTTGTCCCGATGATTGTTCTCTTGTATAAATTGTCTTGCCATGTCTTGATTGTGCACTCATGTTATAACTACCATGTCATGCATACTAAACTGCTAGGTTGCTAGTTGCCTTACTTTCAGTTTCCTTGCTCAAGTCTTTTAGACTTGCTGACATGTGCCCCTTTACTCTTTTGGGTGACACATGTTAGATCCTGAGCCTGAGTACCTTGTTGAGGACTAGGTGTTTGCTGACGCCGAGCCCGAGCTTGTGTTTGACGGGGAGTACGTGGACACTGGGGACCAGTCCTAGTGTCTTCGTTGTGTTTTAATTTTGTTAGACAGTTGTTTTGTTATCGGTGCGTAGCACCCATACCTTGTTATGTCGTTTCTTTTGTTGGCCTTGTTCTGGGCCTTTAGACTCTTTTCTTTTAGCCTGGTGGCTTTTCTGGATGTTGGACTTATTTTCTTGTTGGACAATTTATGAGATGTGAGATTTTATTTCAGTCTCTCCTTGTGTTATTATTGTTATTCCGTTGTCGTTACAGGGACCTGCTTATGTACAGGTTGACGCTTATCGGGTTTGGGGCTTCACAGCTCCACTCTCGTGCGGACCTTTTCACGTCTCGCCTCCATTTTAGGGAAGCGGGTCGTGACAAAACTTGATACAACACTTACAATGGAAATATGTGTTGAGTGCATAAAGGGAAAAATAACAAACAAGAGGTATACAGGGGCTGAGAGAGCTAAAGATGTCTTAGAACTAATATATACCGATATTTGTGGACCATTTCCTACAGCTGCTTGGAATGGTCAACGGTATTTTTATTACGTTCATAGACGATTTCTCTCGCTATGGTCTCTATTTAATAAATGAGAAGTCACATGCTCTGGATGTCTTTAAGTCTTTTAAAACCGAAGTTGAAAATCAACTTGGAAAGATTATTAAGTCTGTCAGATCAGATCGTGGTGGTGAATACTATGGTCGGTATGATGGATCAGGTTAACAACGTCCAAGTCCGTTTGTGCAATACATCGATGATTATGGAATCGTCCCTCAATATACCATGCCAAGCTCCCCTAGCATGAATGGTGTAGCCGAGAGACGAAATAGAATCTTAGAGATATGGTAAGGAGTATGATTTCTCATACAACATTACCTCAATCACTTTGGGGTGAGGCGCTAAAAACGGCAGTCTATATCCTCAACCATGAGCCAACTAAAGCTATCAACAATACCCCTTATGAGTTATGGATATGTAGAAAACCTGTCTTAAAGCATTTACGAGTTTGCGAATGTCCAGCTGAGGCTAGACCTTATAGGCCAAACGAGAACAAGAACAGTTAGTAGCTATTTTGTGGCATACGCTGAAAGATCACATGATTATAAATTCTACAATCCCAAGAGAAGAACATTCTTTGAGACAAGAAATGCTCGGTTACTTGAGGATGTTAAGTTTGGGGGGGAAGATAAGGATAATAAATTCACTTTGAGGAGGATTCAGTAATACCTTCTCCTTTAGTTGTTGCAAATTATGACCAGGTTTTCATTCCTGCTGTAATTTTCCCGTAATATCTAGTTGTTGGATCTGGATCCTAGCCTAGGGGGGTGAATATGCTAATAAAAATTCTCGTGCAACCCACGAGAAATCACACGCCGTTAAAGGCACAACCAGAGTAAATAAGAGACAATCACAGAGTGCACACAGATATACCCTGGTTCGGTCGCACCAACGACCTACGTCTAGCTCCAAGCAAACACTAGCATTAATAAGTTCCTTCTGTACACCTACAATGAGGTCCTAGCTCCAACTCCCCACCTAGACTGTCAGTACCACACTCAACAAAGTGCAGAACTCTATCAACCGAGTAAATGCGTATCTTGACTGCAATAACACGTCAAGACCCTCTTGTCTAGCCCCAACCAGACAAGTCCAAAATAGTCACAGAATATGGTAAAAGTTTTCCCTATAGAGAACGTTACACTAAGACACGAATATAAAGAGTAAAGGGTTTAGAAATGCTCAGTTCGTGTCCGTGTAGTTGTCTCTGTCAATCAGCATGTTGTCAGCTCCAATCTGACGCAAACGGTGTCTCGATCTGATGTCTGTAACTCAAGTTCTGAGTCAAATACCCCTCTGGTGTATGCACAAAGCAAACTCAGTTCAATCTTAATTATAAGCGGTCTGTGCGATCAGCAATCCTCAAAAAATCATTATCCACGTCAGCTCGAAGATTTCTTCTCCCGTGATCTTATTTCACGCACTCATGTAGTCGCCACGTCAGCCTCCGCTTCACGAAATCGACTCTCCGTCGACAAGTTAGGGCATGCAGCAGCGAGGTTGCTTTCACCGTCCGATTTCGCTTCGACGACGGCTTCGACGATCAACTCAACGGTGACGGCGACGGCTTCTTCGGTAACGACGACTCGGATGCAAACTTCACAGCACCACATGACTCGATGGCACTCCGACGTGATGGTTCATCCATATCACCTCGTCTCCGATCAAGCGGCAATTGGAGTTCACGGCGGGTTCGACAGCTTCAGCGGCGACGGGAACTTCTCTTTGACGTGCAGCAGCTTCGGTGGCATGATGATGATGAGAGCGACAGACTGCGACATCGAACAGAGATGATACGGCGGTGGAGACATACGACAGCTTCGCTCAACGGCGACAGTGAGGGCAGTTACGCAACTTCGACGGCGAGGAGTTCGACGGTGCTTCTTCGATGCGTGGGCTGTCGTTGAAGACGATGGCGTGCGGGAGCTCCGATGGGATGAAGCAAACGGCAGGCTTCGTCAACTGTTTTGCTTCGACAGCGGTGGATGACGGCGGCGGCTCTCGTCCACGTCGATTACAGCAATGACGGTCTACGCGTGGATGCGGCGTTGAGCAGATGGCAGCAGCGATCTCCGAGCAGCAGCGACGACGAGTATTCCACGTTCGAACGGAAGCGATAGCAGCGACGATCTCCGACAGCAGCCTCTTCTTCGTGTGGCGGGTGCAACGAGCTTCTCCTTCGAATGTCGACTCCTCACGACTGCGGCAGTTTGGGTAATGGATGAGGTGATGATGCCGACGGCCTACAGGATGAAGAAGACGGCAAGATGAGGTTGATGGCTCGGGGATGCTTGATGTACTCGATGGCAAGATGATGCAGGGCCAGCTCTCTATTGTTTTGGAGAGAATTATTTTGCTTCAAGACGTGGGCTTAAGCTTGAGAAAGAAAAACTTGCGCGAAGATCTCTTTGGAAGAAGCTGGCGGCTAAAATAATATGGGCTAGGGTTTTTTAAGCTCTTGATGTATGCTTCTTCTTTTTGGCTTTTTGCGTTAGGCCTTCACATGACTTTATTTTAATTTCCCCACTTTTTTGTTTGATGCCGCCCTACTCTTACCCCTTGATACGAGAATTTATATAGGATGTGGACTAGGGTTTTGGGTTTGGCCGTGAGTCTTGTAGAATGATGAGGAGTCCCTAGAATCAAGGTATTTGTAACACAATAGGGATATGAATGGGATTTGATTAGGTGTTCGAATGGGAGTTTGGTAGAAACAAATATTTGCAAATCTAGCTAACTGATTTGATCAAATCCCTTTTGAACTCCATCTCATACCATATTGGACCAAGTCGAATTTGCTTTGTGTATGACACTTTGACCAAGTCCATTAGCTGTGTGGATAGCAATTCCTCCAACGCTTAGAATAACGATTTTGCCATTCTTGAAACGCATTTAGTACACACGTTAAATAGTTCGGACATGTTTGTCATCATCAAACTAGAGTTCCTAGATCGTTACGTCCAACAATCTTCCCCTTTTGATGATGACAAACCAATGAAAGATTTGAGCAAATAGAATGTGAAGTGTGTTGAAGGATGTCATGCATATGAGCAATACAGTGAGATGTAAGCATTACAAGCATGCACAATATACCAATGAAAGAAGCATGCTCCCCCTATTTCCAAGCTCCCCCTTCATCAAACAATACCATATTAAGCTCCCTCTTCCTCATATAATACCAAACATCATATCAAATCTTTCTTTCTTTTCTCCCCCTTTGTTATCATCAAAAGTGGGCTAATGAAGTCACCAAATATCACATGCAAAAATAAAGTGTTATTGAGTATAGCTAGCACTTGCATGCATTTTCTATAAAGTAGGCAATTCAAATTCAAAGAAAATCATAATTTAGACTTCACCACCAATGTGTAAGTGTGACAATATAAACATTGAAGTACAGAGGGAGATTCAATTTTGAAGATCAACCAAATCAACCCACATTTTCCATTAAACATGAATTTCACTAGGATTGATTTTCCCACCTCATTATAAATGAGTTCAAGTTAGCAAACCCCAAAACATAGCCTATAAGGACTCTTAGATGCGGGGTGGCATTGCTTGACGAGTAGAATACACCAACGCTAAAGATTACCCATAAAGCATATGTTGGATACTCATGGGTAGTGTATTTGCCATGAATTGTATCCATTTTACATACGGAGCAATTCTCATGTTTTTTTCATATTCATTTTTTTGTGCTCAATTTTTATTCATGGCAGTACACATCATATCCCTTAGAATATCAGTTTTTATTCATCCTACATTCACTTTCCACTATTCATAAAAAGAATCTCCAAAAGTACAACAAGTTTAGTATTCATGGAAGTGCGTATGTAGGTGTAGAAATCAAATTAATCACTTCAAGACGCATGTCATGGCTACAAATAGTTTCTAACATGCGCATGTAGCTATAACAATAATACAATGATTTCTACAAGAATATGAATGAACATTCAATAATATCACTTATAAAGACTCATAAAGAGGTATTCATTAAGCACCATTTTTTTGTTTTTCAAATTTTTTTTGTTTTCTTTTATAAAGAACTAAAACAAGCCTAAAATGCAAACAAACAAGCGCACAAACCAAAAATTAAGTCAAGCACACACAAAAACTATAAAGTTATGCAATGAATGCAAAGAGGGGAAAAATATACCTTCGCGTCACTATTTGACTGAGGAGCAAAACGAATGAGACTATCAATTTATTGCTCCTCGTCAAATCTCCACCTCACCTACATGAAAGGTGTTAAGTGTGACCTTGGAATCCAACAAGGTCCACTAGTGTTAGCCATTAAATATTTTGGAACCCACACTTGTTTGAACTTTATGTTTGTGTTCCTAAACTTACAATAATAGGATGTGTGACCAATACTATCACAAGTAAAGCACTTTGCATGCATATTTTTCACAATAGAATGCACATTGTGGAATTTCTTAAAGACACGCTTTTTAGCAGTTTTTGAATTAAATCCAAGTCCTCGCCTATTATTGCCATATAATTGATTCTTTAAAATAGTATACAACGATTGTTTTCCTATAGAGAACTTCTTAATGGACAATTCAAGATTAGAGACTTTGGATTTTAATAGCACATTTTCATCCACAAGTGATGTGTCATTATATTCCACATTTTATCTAAATGATTACACGTCAAAATGATTGCTCATTTACATATTTCATACGCTTTTACGCTATTATTTGGAATAATATGACTTTCGGATCGTTTATGTCCATTTCAGGGATTTGGGGCGATATTGGAGCAATTTGGAGTCAAAAAGACAATCGGTAATGTGAGAGCACCAATGAGACTCATGATGACATGCTCGAGGTGTCAAAGAAGAATACTGGAGCAAGGAAGGGGCAAGAGAGAAGGTCGCTCGATCGAGGTATGATGCGGTGAAGGAATCGAGCGACCCGAAGTGCTGGAAACAGGACGGCCGTGCACTATTTCCAAATCTGCTATAACCTGGGATTTTTCACTATTTTCTGATATTTTTTCCAGATAGTAGACCCAAGACGGTTCTAACGTCACCAAGAATGCACCAATCGGAGGTCGGATGAGCCCTGGGGAATTTCTGCAAGATGATGCTGCAGTGCTGAAATTCTGCTGAAATCTGTTTGACACCTACTCGACTGAGTAGAGCACTCTACTCGACCGAGCAGGGTGAAAAATCTGCTGAAATCTCTCAGACGTTGTTGTCCGATCACTTCTCGGTCGAGCAGTCGACTGCTCGACCGAGCAGAGTGCTAAAATCTCTAAATTGCCGATGTTCGACCACTACGCAGTCCCCTACTCGACCGAGCAGTTGGATGCTCGGACCGAGCAACCTCCTATTTGACCGAGCAGTGCCGACTCGGCCCGTGCAGGCAGAGTAAAGAATTTGGAGGATTTCGATTTCCTGTCATGCTCGGTCGAGCAGTTCAGCCGCTTGGACCGAGCGACCGACCGGCCAACGAATTACTCGACCGAGTCACCCACTCAGTCGAGGCCATTTTTGGAAATGTTTTGCGATCGGTTGTTGCGCATTTTTGGGGATATATTCTAGGAGCGGCCGTCACTTAGGAGGGGAGATTTTTTGAGGCGATTCTTTTCTGAGTTTTGAATACGTTTTAGAGAGGCTAAAAATTAGAGATTAATTGTTAGATTTTAGATTAAACTTTTGGAGCCTTTTGGATCAGAATTATTGGATTATTGTTTTGGTGCTCTATTGCTATTGCGTATTGGGAATTTTTGTTCTTCGTCGGATCTATTTCTCGTCTATTTTCTTCATCTCTCGCTGTAAGTTTTTAATCTTTATTCTATCAATTGCCATGATGTTTTCATCTCTAAATATTGTGTTTTTATTTGTCAACAATGCCATGAGTGAGTAGATCTTTCTAGGGTTGATGGGTTAGCCCTAAGATCCTAGGGGGAAGACGTAGATCTGGATCCCTACGTTGAATTAGGGATTTAGAGGAATATTTCGGTTGATCCTACCAAATCCCCAGGATAACCCGTACTGAGATCATGCCCACGGTCTGTGGAATTGATGTGCTTAAGGGGTATCCTTAGGATTCGAATAGGAAAATCGGTGGATCCAACCAAGGCTCGTGACCATGCCCCCCCCCACGCCGCCGTTGGGGGGGACGACTACCGAAGACCCCCCGCGTCGCTGGGAAACCCCCCCCCCCATCAGGGGGGATGACCGAAGACCCCCCCCCCCCCCCCCCCCCGCGCTGCGGGGGGGGGGGGGGGGGGCTAGGAATCCCCCCTGCCATCGGGGAGGGACCAAAGACCCCCCGCCCCCCCCCCCCCCCCCCCCCCCCCCCCCCCCCCGCTGGGGGGGACGGCGCTATCAGGGCCCCCCCTTCGGGGGGTGGGGGTGGTTGGCCGGAACCCCTCCTCCGCTGCGGGGGGAGGCTCGTGCCTTGAGGGGATCCCCTGACGAACTATGTCGCTATGTTGACGGCAACCGATATTGCATCAATGAGAGCCACCGAAATACCTGGTTATTCTAGCCCACGAGAGTGGTACAAATTGGGAGATTAATCCCCTAACCCTAATGCAACGTAAGGATTCTATTCCAACGTCGATCCCTGACGGTCTTAGCGGTGATCCCTAATGCCCTAGTACCCCTATTTGCGACATTGAGTGACACAACCTTCGCATCCATCACCACTATGACCTTCCATACTCCACATCCACCAATAAACCCGCAATTCTAACTCAACCTGGGAGTAGATAGGTAGTATTGCACAGCTTCCCCGTGTTCGATAGCCGCTTGCCACTATACCGTGCGCTTCCGGTAAACGACATCGTTTCGGAGTTAGTTTCGGCTCGATCAAGTTTATGGCACCGTTGCCGGGGAGGCGTTCCGCCATATTATCTATTTACCATAATTAGGTTGATTAGATTGCGTTTAAAAAAACCAAAAAAAAACATAAACTTAAAAAAACAAAAAAAGTGAGATATATATTTTCCCGGTCACCTGCTTTATTATTATCTCTTTTTCTTGTACCACTGATGACTTTTCCAGGTTGTTGTTTTTGACTATTCAGGTACAATTGAGCAATCTTGGGATTATTCAGGCAATGATTCTTCAGAGCAGTATGGGATTCCTATGGAAGACTACGAATATCATTCACAGGACCCGTACTATCAGATGGAAGGATATGACCACTACCCAGAGTTCTATGCTTACTGCGAATCTTGTGACATGGAGGTACACATGCCCTACGAAAGCTGCGTCTGTCTCTTGAGTCCTAACCATCCTCTCAATTTGACACTCAATGCATTCATGGCATCGGTAGAGGAGAGCATGGCTGGCAGCGCTATGCTAAATGAGTCACATGATCATTGGCAGAAAGATATGGCCAAAATCAACAAGTGCCTTCCATATTATGAGCTCGAGGGAGAGGCTGAGGACTTTGATACTTCCACATCTGAGGAGACAGTGGCTGACATACACGATGCATCCAAGGGCGACACATTCACTTCCATACCCACGGAGCCAAAGCCTGTCACCGAGGAGGTCGTGCATTGGGATGATGACACAGATATTCATAAGGATCCCGAGTACTGCCCACCTTCAGTTGAGCCTCCATCGTCACCTCATCCTTCTATCGGCAACAAAAAGGATTCGCCTGATGAGACCCATACTCATATGCCAGAGCTGCCTGAAAAGCCTGAGACGAACGACAAGGAACTGCCTGTCACGGTACATGAGAGCGGAGATGTATTTTCAGGGGATAATCATCTACCTATTTTTACTTTACATTTTCTTTTGACGATCTTCTTTGGAAAAATTTTATTTTGGGGAAAAATTATCCACATCAGATTGATGCGGCTCATCTCTTGCAGGGTACAGGTGGAGGCCTTGGGGAGATGCTGGGAGCCACATTGCTGGAATCTGATGGATCCCGTTGAGATACGCACCTAGCGGAGCCACGGAAAGTGCAGATAGAGCAGCTGCATGTACCGGCAAAGATTCTGGATCCGCCTTTTGCTACAGGTGGTACCAATCTAGTTGTGTAGTATTTTATGCTTTAAATAATCACGAATCCTCTCGGCAGCGAGAGGACCGTATAGGATTTTATATGTTTTTTAGTTTAATAAATTCACCCCATTTGATGGCTCAATTATCTTTTGCACCCAACCCACTATCTATTATCCATGCTCACCCTTATATTTTGGCGATTATTTTGCATCTCTCCCCAATTTTTATGTGATGTTTAAGCTTGGGGGAGAGAAATTATTTTGTTGAGTGCCCCCCATCTTGTTGTTGTTCTCTATTTATATCATACACACATTGAGGACAATGTGATGTTTAAGCTTGGGGGAGTGCATAGTGCACGCACTTTGCTTCATTGTGAAACACACTTCGAAATTTCCATTTGAACCATGTCCACTTCTATATTTATGTCTCATATGCTTTATTTTTTTCTGAAATATCGTGGATTTATTTTTTTATGAACTTTGATCTCTGTTAGATTAGATTTTGATTCATTGATTAGTGTATCTTTGTTAATATGCTTTTTCATAGTATAATCCATAGTTTCACAACCATATTCTTGTAACAGTTAAGCTAAAAGTAAATGAATCGAATCTGAAAATTATTTGACTCCTGCGTGATTTGCTTGATAATTCTATTGCTTCATGGATGTTTAGTGATTTAATAGAGATAGGATAACCCCACAACAACCAAAGTAGTGATGATTATGATTCCTAAAACCGAGCCATGTCTAAATTCTATGCTTTTTCTTTTTCTTTTGTGAATAGCCAATAAAT
Source organism: Scilla litardierei (assembly GCA_030789695.1). Lineage (NCBI taxonomy): Eukaryota > Viridiplantae > Streptophyta > Magnoliopsida > Asparagales > Asparagaceae > Scilla > Scilla litardierei. The sequence continues at coordinate 206,455,708 of CM061133.1, forward strand.
GATCTTTGATCATGTTTTGCATTCCATCGCATTTACGTGAGTTCGCAAAAATCCCAAAAATGCAAAAATCAAACAAATATCATAAATGAAAGGCCCTAGGGGTTTTTCGTAACCCAATGCCCTAAGACCGTCTGGTCTGGGATGCATAGGTCGCTTTTTGTATATATTGAGTTATCTCGTGTATATAAAGAAAAAAAATACATATGAGATTTTCATATAGCCAAAAACAATATAAAACTACAAAAAAATCCCATATCCTTATCTCTATTTCTATATAGAACAAAGACATGGCAAAGTTGATAGGTTTTAGGAGTCTTGAAATGGTCGTAGTGTGGTGATGCCTTACCTTGATTGAATTTGCTAAATTCATTCCATGAAGTATAACAAAATACCACGCATGCTTGAAAACGTTTGATCATGACATATTATACTGCATAAAGAATGAGTTGTGAATATTGGTTTCATTTCTGTGAACATAATATATTGCATGATAAACTATGATATGATATAACTCTAATCTCTTTATATTGCTTATCAAGTTCAATTTATTTATTGAAATCCACGTTATTTTAATTTGAGCGAGACTTAAGTATTTGTTGTGTATATGTGTTCTAATTTCATATTGACGTGTGTTCACGAGATCTTGCATATCTTGGGTTCTTGTATTTTCTGAATTTAAGATTGAACCCCTTGTCTCCACTACACGCAACCACATCGCATACCCATTGTATCCATCTCCCGTGTTCGCTTCTTACTAGTCTTCCTCGAGGACGAGTAAGAAGTAAGCTTGGGGGGATTTTGATGTGTCATTATATTCCACATTTTATCTAAATGATTACACGTCAAAATGATTGCTCATTTACATATTTCATACGCTTTTACGTTATTATTTGGAATAATATGACTTTCAAAGCGTTTATGTCCATTTCAGGGATTTGGGGCGATATTGGAGCAATTTGGAGTCAATAAGACAATCGACGATGTGAGAGCACCAATGAGACTCATGATGACATGATCAAGGTGTAAAAGAAGAATACTGAAGCAAGGAAGGGGCAAGAGAGAAGTTCGCTCAATCGAGATATGATGCGGCGAAGGAATCGAGCGACCCGAAGTGTTGGAAACAGGATAGCCGTGCACTATTTCCAAATCTGCTATCACCTGGGATTTTTCACTATTTTTCTGATATTGTTCCCAGATAGTAGACTTCAAGATGGTTCCAACGTCACCAAGAATGCACCAATCGGAGTTCGGATGAGCCCTGGAGAATTTCTGCAAGATGATGCTGCAGTGCTAAAATTCTGCTGAAATCTGTTTGACACCTACTCGACCGATCAGAGCACTCTACTCAACCGAGCAGGGTGAAAAATCTGCTAAAATCTCTAAGACGTTGCTGTCCGATCACTGCTCGGTCGAGCAGTCGACTGCTCGACCGAGCAGAGTGCTGAAATCTCTAAATTGCCGTTGTTCGACCACTACGCGGTCCCCTACTCGACCGAGTAGTTAGATGCTCGGTCCGAGCAACCTCCTACTTGACCGAGCAGTGCCGACTCGGCCCGTGCAGGCAGAGTAAAGAATTTGGAGGATTTCGATTTCCTGTCATGCTCGATCGAGCAGTTCAGCTGCTCGGACCGAGCGACCGACCGAGCAACGAATTACTCGACCGAGTCACCCACTCAGTCGAGGCCATTTTTGGAAATGTTTTGCGAGCGGCTGTTGCGTATTTTTGGGGATATATTCTGGGAGCGGCCGTCACTTAGGAGGGGAGATTTTTTTAGGCGATTCTTTTCTGAGTTTTGAATACGTTTTAGAGAGGCTAAAAATTAGAGATTTATTGTTAGATTTTAGATTAAACTTTTGGAGACTTTTGGATCGAAATTATTGGATTATTGTTTTGGTGCTCTATAACTATTGTGTCTTGGGAATTTTTGTTCTTCGTCGGATCTATTTCTCGTCTATTTTCTTCATCTCTCGCTGTAAGTTTTTAATCTTTATTCTATCAATTTACATGATGTTTTCATCTCTAAATATTGTGTTTTTAGATGTCAACAATGCTATGAGTGAGTAGATCTTTCTAGGTTTGATGGGTTAGCCCTAAGATCTTAGGGAGAAGACGTAGATCTGGATCTCTACGTTGAATTAGGGATTTAGGGGAGTATTTCGGTTGATCCTACCGAATCCCTAGGATAACCCGTACTGAGATCATGCCCACGGTCTGTGAAATTGATGTGCTTAAGGGGTATCCTTAGGATTCGAATAGGGAAATTGGTGGATCCAACCAAGGCTCGTGACCATGCCCGGCTTGTGCCTTGAGGGGATCCCCCGAAGAACTATATCGCTACGTTGACGGCTACCGCTATTGCGTCAATGAGAGCCATCGAAATACCTCGTAATTCTAGCCCACGAGAGTGGTACGAATTGGGAGATTAATCCTATAATCCTAATGCAACGTAAGGATTCTATTTCAACGTCGATTCCCAACGGTCTTAGCGGTGATCCCTAACGCCTTAGTCCCCCTATTTGCGACGTTGAGTGACACAACCTTCGCATCCATCACCACTATGACCTTTCATACTCTACATCCACCAATAAACCCACAATTCTAACTCAACCTAGGAGTAGATATGTAGTATAGCACCGCTTCCCCGTGTTCGATACCCGCTTGCCACTATACTTTGCGCTTGCGGTAAACGACATCGTTTCGGAGTTAGTTCCGGCTCGATCAACAAGCAAAGTATATTTACTTATAAATGCTCTCTTGTTTTCCTCCTTTTTCCTTTCAAATTCATCCATTTTCCTTTTAAGTTCATTATATAACATGCACAATTTATCATTAAGCTCTTTAATCACATTATCTTTTTCAGCTTCAAGCTTAAATAAATCCTGCTTAAGCATGCTAATTTCATTGAATAAGGAAGGGCAAGAGAGGCATGCAACTTCTTCATTAAAGCATGATTTTTCCTTTTTCATTATAGCAATGGTAGAATCGCGTTCATCATGTTTTTCTTTAAGAATGTCAACTTCTTCAGAAATATCATAGTTTTCCTTTTGTAATTTAAAGCCGGCATTCCTATAATCAATCAACGTGAGTTCTAGCTCATTAATCTCATTTTGCATTTCTTTACAAACATCTAACAATTCAGCTTTAGTAAAGGAATTTACCTCATCGCTCTTTGTCATTAAGCAGACAACAGCGGAGTGGCTACCACCTCTTCATCCTCATCCTCAGCTTCGTTGTCCATGTCCCAAGTTAGCATCTTGGCTTTTCCTTTATCTTTAGCAACCTGAGCAGTCTCTAGTCTGCAATGCTTTGCGAAGTGTCCCTTTTTCCTGCATTTGAAGCATTCAACTCTATTAGCAGAATCTTGTTCAGAAGAGTTTTTATCGTAATTAAGAGTGTTAGAGCGAATGAACCTTCTATGTATTTCTGATCTTCCTTGAGGAGTTCTGACGAAATTTCTAAAATTTCTAACCATTAGCGCCATCTCCTCATCATCATCTTCATCTTCGCTAGCTTTCAGAGCAAGTGGCTTTGAAGCTTTTTCCTTCTCCTCAGGTTTCTCTCTTTCTTCAATATTTTGCAATTCAAGCTCGTGGGACATTAGATTACCTATCAAGTCCTCCACCCTCATCTGTGATAGATCCTTCGCTTCTTGGATGGCAGTGACTTTAGGTCTGAAAGAGTTTGGCAGCGCTCTTAATAATTTCCTCACATGTTCAAGACTAGAATATGGCTTACCAAACGAGCTAGACTTGTAGACGATGTTAGTGAATCTCGCAAACATCTCTGATATAGTCTCTGATGGTAGCATGCAAAATCCCTCGTACTCTGTGATCGGAAGTGCAAGTCTAGACTCCTTCACCTGTGACGTTCCCTCATGCGTCACTTCCAATGTATGCAATATTTCCTGCGCAGTTAGACAATGTGAGATACGATTGAATTCAGATTTATCTAATGAACAAATGAGAGCATTTATAGCTTTAGCATTAAAAGAATAAAGCCTCCAATCATTATCATCTCATTTATCATTAGGTTTATGTTGGATCTGGATCCTAGCCTAGAGGGGGGGAATAGGCTTATAAAATAATTTGTGCAACACACGAACAAACTCACGCAGTTATAGCAGCAGCAGGATAAATAAAATGCAGACACAGAGTACACAGCAGATTTACCCTGGTTCGGTCGACCCTTCGACCTACATCCAGCCCCCAAAGCAGATACTAGTATTGAATAGTGCAATAGGTACAAAACCACAAGTTAGAGCACGCTCAGAGCACCATCTACGTCTCTACACTCGTCAGGCTCTTAGTACCCACACACACTGTGTTTTCTCTCACTATCCATCCTAGTAATGCTTTCTACCTGCTAGTCCCAAACTAGGTGGGTCCCACTTGTCTAGTCCCAACCAGACAAGTTCCAAAATAGTTACAAAATATAGGTAGAGTTTCTCCTACAGAGATCGCTACACCAATACAAAGATAAATAAATAGAGTTTTAGAAATGTTCAGTAATGGTGTGTCGTCTCTGTCGCTCAGCGCGTGGTCAGATCAATCTGACAAGTAGTAGTCTCCGATGTCCCCTCAATAGTTCGGCTCTCCTCTCGAAGAAACCTGCTCCCTCCACCAAAGATTGAAACTTGCAGCTTTCACCTCAAAATTGAAACGCGTGGCACCTCACCCTTTTGATCACCTTTTGAAAGTTGTGACATGTTTTTGAATGAAAGGGAATCAAGCGGCTCTCAACGCAAAAGGGCAGAACTTAAAAAGGGTGTAGCAGCCCTCTCTTTGAATCATGCGGATCTCAACACAAAGCAAACGATGGTATAGCAATGAACATCAGGATGATACTTGGAAAGATGAAAAAAAACAGAAAAGAAAGATGCTTGTGGAATTTTTATTGTGAAGAGCTCCTGGGTTTTGTTGCCAACAACAAAAAAACAAATTTGAACGTCCTGTGGGATTATTTTCAAAGGTTTTGTGCGGCTCTTTGACTCTTGATGTGTGCGCCCCTGTGAGATGAGCAATGGAGAATAGAATTAAACATTGAATTAGTGGAGTATCAAAATTTCAAACCAAGCCAATATTAAAAATAGTGAGCATTAAAATCTCAATGAATTGGCCCGCCCCTCTATGTTTCGGCTACTGGAGAATTGAGGAAGAGATTCAAGGAGCCCCTTGGTACTTGTTTTTTTTGTTGTCTAGCACTTTAATTTGGTTGATCGTCCCCTTTGTTTTGCCTTTCCTGCACACAACCAAAAGAGGCGGCAATTAATCTTTAGAAAAAAAACAAAAAGAGCTTACCTTTTAATCACATGAGCCTTCTCTCCAATCAGAATGTTGGCATGTATGTTCTCCTTGGGAAAGTGAAGTCATCAATGTTGCCTTTGAGATTTTTGTTGCACCAAGAAAAAGATTTCAGATGTCATCAAAAAGGAAAACAAAAAAATGTGAAGAAGAGGGGCTCTCAGAATTTTTTTTTGTTTCTCAAGTTTTCGGCTCTTCTAGGGATGGGCGGCTGCCTCTAGGGTTTTTCCTTTATTTAACAAGATGCGGCTCTCAAAGGATTTCGTTGCCCTCAGAAAAAAAACGTGCGCAAGCTTGGGTTAAAGACTTTGAGACGTGCTATATATACCGAAACATATTCGGTGTATGCACGGAAAACAATGCGAAAAAAGGCTACAGTCAAATCTGTCAGACGTTGAATCGATTGGTGGGTGGGGCCAGCTCCACGTGCAGCTCCTTAAAAAACAGAACATACACTTTAAATTAATTCGGCCGGCTCCCCCTAGGTTTGCAAATGTCTGCTCAAGAGAACAATGCGCATGGGCTTTAGGTTATTAGTAAAGGGCTTTTGGTTTGTGCTCTTTTTTAAAAAAAATATGAAACTGTGCGCAAGTTTTTAAAGAGGATCAAAACAAGATGAAATTGGATTTCTTTTGGCTCAGTGTGTGTCCCTTAGAAATTTTCCAAAGCACCTGAAAACCAATTCATTCATCCTCCTATTGACAAAGTATCTTTGTGAATTAGTCACAAGCTCTCCATTCCTGAAACATTTAACACACACGTTAAAACGTTCACACACGTTTTTCATCATCAAACTAATGTTCCTAGATCGTTGCGTCCAACAGTTTAAGCATCTCAATATTTTCAATTTTAATAACAGGTGGTTTATATCCTTTTTCAACAATTTGCCAAGCTTTATAGTCAATAGAAATAAAGTAGATTCTCATACGATTTTTCCAATAAGCATAAATCTACTCCATTAAACCTAGGGGACGTGATATGGACTGACCCTCAGCAAAAGCACTATCAATGTGATCCATGGTCAAACCTAGGCTAGATCCTAAAACCTGCTCTGATACTACTTGTTAGATCTGGATCCTAGCCTAGAGGGGAAGTGAATATGCTAATAAAAAATTCTAGTGCAACCCACGAGAAATCACACGCAGTTAAAGGCATAACCAGAGTAAATAAGAGACAATCACAGAGTACGCACAGATATACCCTGGTTCAGTCGCACCAACGACCTACGTCCAGCCCCAAGTAAATACTAGCATTAATAAGTTTCTTCTGTACACCTACAATAAGGTCCTAGCTCCAACTCCCCACCTAGTCTATACTACACTCAACAAAGTGCAAAACTCTATCAACCTAGTAATTGTGTATCTTGACTGCAACAACACGTCAAGACCCTCTTGTCTAGCCCCAACCAGGCAAGTCCAAAATAGTCACAGATTATGGTAAAAGTTTCTCCTACAGAGAATGTTACACTAAGACATGAATATAAAGAGTAAAGGATTTAGAAATGCTCAGTTCGTGTCCGTGTAGTCGTCTCTGTAAATCAGCACGTTGTCAGCTCCAATCTGACGCAAACAGTGTCTCAATCTGATGTCTGTAACTCAAGTTCTGAGTCAAATACCCCTCTGGTTTGTGCACAAAGCAAACTCAGTTCAATATTAATCATAAGTGTTCTGTGCGATCAGCAATCCTCAAAAAAACATTATCCACGTCAGCTCGAAGATTTCTTCTCCCGTGATCTTATTTCATGCACTCATGCACTCATGCGGTCGCCACGTCAGCCTCCGCTTCACAAAATCGACTCTCCGTCGACAAGTTAGAGCATGCAGCGGCGAGATTGCTTTCGCCGTCTGACTTCGCTTCGACGCCAGCTTCGACGATCAACTCAACGGCGATGGTGACGGCTTCTTCGGCAATGACAACTCGAATGCAAACTTCACAGCACCACACGACACGATGGCACTCCGACGTGATGGTTCATCCACGTCACCTCGTCTCCGATCAAGCGGCGCTCGAATTTCACGACGGGTTCGACAGCTTCAGCGGCGACGGGAACTTCTCTTCGACGTGCAGCAGCTCCGATGGCGTGATGAAGATGAGAGCAGCAGACTGCGGTGTCGAACGGAGATGATACAGCGGCGAAGACGTACGACAGCTTCGCTCAACGGCGACAGCGAGGGCAGCTACGCAACTTCGACGGCGAGTGTAAGGACCCTGTCTATGGGGAAACACTAGAAGGGGGATTGAATAGTGTTTATGCAAATTTAAAAGGAATTTACGCCAAATAAAATGAAATCCAACAAATAGTGCGGAATAAAAAACAACCCAAAATGAAACACACGCAAACGCAGAGATGTTTCAAGGGTTCGGATTACCCAAGTCAACTCCCGACTTGTTCCCGGTAATCCTACTCCCTTCCACCCGGATACCTCCGGATACTCAAGTTAGAACCCTAACTTGAGTTTCCCTTAAACCCCACTTGTAGCAACCCTACAAGTGAAATCAAATACAATCGATGTCCTTGACTCCCACAACTTGGGAGCAAGCAAAACCACTCTCACAACCGAGAGCAAATCTCAAATAACGAAAGTTATGAAATAATGAAAACAACACTTACAATCACATATGCCTTGAATTAGAACTAGAAGGAGAAGTGTGATGTGTGTTAAAGAACTCTCTTGGAAGAGAGAAGAAAGCCCTTTCTCTTGACTACACCAATTGCCTAGAGGATCACTCTTTGGTTCTAGGTTGGAGAGCAAGAGATCAAAGATTTGGAATTCTTAGGGCTTTGGATTTGAGAGCTTTAAACTTTAGAATGAAAGCTTGAGATGAAAACTTGGAAGAATTGGTAACCTCTCAATGGAACAGTAGAAGCCCCATTTATAGGTTTCTCAAATCCACAAAACAGTTTAGGCAAAAACTCTTTTGGAATCCGTGAGAAAAATCTCAACGGATAGAATCTGAACTCATGACAGTCGACTGTTGAAGAAACCACAGTCGATTGTTGCACAGTCAGCAAGGGTAGGTAAGAATTCATAACGGTAACTTACCACGTGGACAGTCGACTGATGAAGCAAAGACAGTCGACTGTTAAACCAACAGGCAACTGTAATTTCTTCTGCCAGGCGACTGGCCGAAAGATGAGTAAGTTAGAATAATACTGGAAATCTCACAAGTAATAGGACAGACGACTGAAGTAAGGAACACAGTCGACTATTAATCAGAACAGGCGACTGTAAATCCTTATACAGACGACTGTCAAATACTCTGAGAATTTCCAGAGAGCCGAGTCAATAAATTGGCTCACAGACAGACGACTGTTGCAGCAAACACAGTCGACTGATCCAAGGAATAGTCGACTGAATATTCAACAGTAGTCGACTGGCCGTAAAAGTCAGATCAAACAACGTTTAGGCAAAGGATAGACAGGCGACTGATTTACAAAACATAATCGACTGTCACTTGGACAGGCGCATGTGAATCGTTCATCAGTAGCCTGTGCGAAATAATCAGAGAAGGCCCAAAACTATATTGTAAAAGTCTGTGCATAACATGCGACTGTAGAACAAAATATAGTCGACTGTTTTTGAGACAGACGATTGTAAAGTGTTAAGCAGTCGACTGTTATAAACAATCCTTGCACAATTAATAAACAAATGAATTGGGGTCAAAGGACAATTGATCTAATGATGTCCTACGACCGAATGTAGATGTGTGTGACTGCTCCATCAAAGTTCTACTTCTAAGCTACATACTAGAAGAGATAAAAGAAAATTACATTTGATGAATAATCTCTTCTTTCCATCGTATGAGCTTGAAGTCTTCACGGAGCTTCAATCATTAACTATGATAATCCAATCCATGTAATTTGCCTTCAATGAACTTTGTGAGTCATCCATTGCTAGTAGATCTTCATAATAGTCTTAGGCAATGGATTAACTGCAAAATAGGTGATTAGTCACAAGTATTTATGTTTGTTCATCATTAACACCAAGTAGGGAGAAGTCCAATACTCAACATTCTCCCCATTTTTGATGATGACAAACAAACATAAACAAAAAGATAAATAATTGTGCTTACAAAAACTTACTCCCCCTACATAGATGCCAATCAAGTTAGTCAACAAAAACTAGGGCATCTACATATCACTTGAAGCAAATGAGTAAGATACGTATGATTTTAAATCAAGAAATCTAGGAATTAAAATCCCTATTAAATGTAATCTTACTCCCCCTGAATCTAAGGCAACTTCAATCTTAGATTCAAAGTGTTAGAACATACTTAGCACATTCATTATGAATCTTGTATTATGAATCTTGTATGTTTATTTCTTTCCCCCTATGGCATTATCCAAAAAGGTGGGAGTAAATAACAACAACAATAATCGTGCTAAATACGAAATAACAACAATCAAGGAGTACAAAGATATATGGAATCAAAGACTCATAAAAGCACATCATATACTTATGTGAATAGAGGAATTGAAGTCCAATATCAACATTTTAGATATGCGAAACGAAAATAATTTCAAAAAATTTCATCTCATCAGAGATAGCATGAAATAACCAATATCAAATCCACATTGTCTCAACAAAACATCAGAATAGAATAAATCAATCACTGAGACAATGAGGCAATCATCACACAGATAAGATAAACATTATAGCATAGTGTGACACAAGATAAAGCAGCAACATCATATATATATATATATATATATATATATATATATATATATATATATATATATATATATATCTATCTATATTATAAAACAGGGATGTTATCATGGGTTTTTGGATAAGAGTTTTTGTATAAGATATTTTGGTTAAGAGATTTTGGATAAGAGAAATTAGATAAGGGTTGAGAAATTGAATACTTGAGTAATATATTTTGTTGGTTAATGCATTTTGTATAAGAGAATTTGCATATGAGAAATTGGGAGATGAGAAATTGGGAAATAATTTGGATTGGGGGGAGGGAAATAATTTGAAGGAAAGAGTTTTGGGGGGAAATATTTTGAATCCCATTTTCTCCGTCACCAAAATCAAAGCGACAGACCTTATCTAACCGCACAAAACAAAAGACCTCTCTCTCTCTCTCTCTCTCTCTCTCTCTCTCTCTCTCTCTCTCTCTCTCTCTCTCTCTCTCTCTCTCTCAGCATCAGAGCCGCCATTACCAAATAGAAAAGAGAACGGATCAACAGAGGAGCAAAGTAGAAAGAGGGCGGGGAGAGAGAAGGCGAGAGCAGCAGAGGTGCTTCTCGCTGCCGGTGGTAGACGGTCTGGATGAGGTGCCAAGGCCATCACAAATGGAGAAGATACGCGAGAGGTGGAGACCGTTCCACTCTGTTGGGAGCAGGCACCGGTGGAGGATCTCCTAGCTAAGGCCAATAGTTGCAACGGAGGAGGATCCATCGACAGCGGTGGGGAGATTGGGCAGCATCGGTCTTTGCTTCTCGAATAACATTCAGGTCTATTCAAGCTCTTTTCTAGATTTTTGTTCTTGATAAATTGGTAGAGATCGAATTTTTGTTCTTGATAAATTGATAACATTCAGGTCTTTGTTTGAAATCGTTGTTTTTTTGTTATACGATTTATTGTCAAAATAGATCTTGGGGATTTGGGAAAATTTATGAGCAGTAGCATTGAGCAGTAGCATCGTATCTCTCCCTCTCTCTCACTGGATTTGCAAGCTCCCATCGTCTCTCTCCCTCTCTCTCACTTCTTGCTCGCTTTCTGAACTTTTTGCTTGCTTGCATGATATTCGCCTTCGTCATCTCCTGGCTCTTTCACACCAATGTCCCTGGCTAAACAGTTGGTTATTGACCCAATCACTGAGCCAGCACTTGGAATCCAGAGAAAGACGTGTTTGGTTGAAGATTTCGATCCCTACTATTTGGAGTTGTGTTTCTGTTAATGAGTTTCCTGGGAGCAATTCACATCACGAAGATTTCGCTCCCTCATTAGTGTTTTCTTACTCGAATCCACGTGTATGATGGTTTTATTATTTTTCTAAATTAGTTTAATGTCATTGTATCCTTTTCAAATAGCAGGAATTTGCAGTTTAATAGAATTGTTTGATCATGTTGATGCACATCACTGCATAACTAAGGGGGGTATCTGAAACTTTTGTGAGCTTTGATCTGCAACACAATGTGTTTTAGTCGAAAGCAGAATCTATGGCCAGTTGAATGGCAGTCATGTTTCAGAGAGCTGATCATGTTGGTGTGAGTGTTATCTGTTGTTATGAAGGAATGCAACATGGATTCACTTCGTCGATTTGTTTTATGTACAAGGAGTTCTCTTTTGTTGCATGAATCGATTGCTTTGCATTGCATACATATAAGGGCATAATAAAATTGTTGCATTTTTGATACATTTTAGCCCTACATCTACATTTGTTGTGTATTATTCATATAATATGCGAAGGTGCAACAGAGAGCAATTTGGACTTTTTGAGGCAAGTTCTGTTTCTTCACATCCTATGGAACTTCGGGGAGTTGATCCTTCCTCAGTTGAGGGTTTTGTAATTTTTACAATTTTGTTCTTGACATCCTATTGGTTAATTTTGTTCTTTCCATCCTGTTGATTAATTTTGTTCTTTGACATCCTGATGATTAATTTGTATTTTTTTTTATTTTTGTTCTTTGACATCCTTATGTACAATTTTGTTCCTCAGTTAAAGAACAAATTTGTACACAAATTGTTTCTTGACATCCTGTTGTACTGCACATGTTTCTTGACATCGATGGCACCGCCAAACTATAGAACTCACAACTGCACCACATCTGAAGTCATATATGGAGGTATGAAACTTCAGAAAGTTGTTTTAGCAAATTATAAGTTTTGTATTAAAAGTCTTTGTTTTTCATTGGAATTATTTTTGGCCTACAATTTCTGTATCTCTATGGTTTTTGTAATTCTGTTGGTAGTCATTTTCAGTCCGTGCATCTGATAGTGATTATGAATGTCAATTCCATGCATGTCCATATTTGTTTATCAATATATTAAACTTCATAGATGTTAAATTCTTTGAGTCAAATTGTTTCTTGCCACTTGACTCTGATGGTTGATATCCATTTTGTACATTTTGGAGTCTGAATGAATTGATAAAGAGTAGAAGTTTAGAAGTTCGCAGTCAAAAGGTGGTTAAAGACAACTTTTAAGGCTTTTGCTACTTTTTAAGCTTAATGTGTTGACAGTATGGTGTTGGTTGGCAATGCTTCGATGTATTTCATAGTTATCTTCCTTTTTCATTATTTGAACAATGAAATGTGTTATGAAAGATACATGGAATCATTTTGTACCTCTGTTTTCTGTAACCACTCAAATGGTTTTGTTTTTTTATTTGGTCTGTGTATTGCCACATTCTGAAGAGCTTGAGAAATCAATGCTTCAATTAGTCATAACCTGTGTAAATGTAAACTATTATTTTAGAACAAGATTGGCAGTTTGGATGTTCACATAAACATTGATGTTTTGATCATGAGCTTCGGTGAACCATGTCATCGTGCCATCGCTATCATTGATGAAAACATCCCCAGCTTTTGCTTCTCTTGCTACAGCCACCTTCAAAACCTCCTCTGACCTTCTTTAATCTGGTAACCTCAGCGACCTCCACCTCTTCTTCTCCTCTCTATTGCAATTATTCTATTATTATTTTAATTAATTGTTAAGAGAACTTGACCAAGGGAGGCACGGATTGAAGCTTCTTCGAAGGAATTCGTTGTCGTTTAGCCATGTCTCGATGACTGGTACTTTCTTTTAGGCCCTGATAAAGGATTGAATAACTCGGAGATCTCAAGGTTATCTAAAAAAAGGTGCAAATTTTTCTTGCACTTGCTTATCGAATGTGCAAATTTTCATCTGTAGGGTTAAATTAAGAAAATAATTTATATGAATTTGTATGTTTCATCACTAATTTACAATTTCATTTTAGTACAAATCTCCAACCTCTTCTTTTTTTCTCTAATTTTCTACCATTGGAAGTATTATGCATTGTTATGCACTTTTTTATCATTGCAACGTTTATGGTTCTTAGGTCCATCAAATTCACTTCCTCTGACATGCGAGCAACCGGTAGATTCTGAGGGCACCAACATTATCCATGTGACGGTTGCTTACCTAATATATTACATCATTATAAGTTCAAGAATTCTTTTGGCTTTAGTAATTTTACACAAATTCTATTTTCTTTCCCCTTTTTGGTTGTTTTGCATGAATGGGAACCACAGTGCAATGTGAATGCAACTTGCTAGGATATCCTTCAATGAGAAACCTGAATGAAGATTCGAGTACTAGCTGGTCCACATACTATGAGGATATGACATTGAATGAGCATCTTTATAATAGCTTCACGCTGAGATCAGTTAATGAATATTCAGGATATGATAAAGCAATGTTAAACCGGACAATGCTTGAACATGAAGCTATCTTTAGAAAACAGGTATAAATGCATATTTTCAATACAAAAAAATCTAGGATTGTTGAGAGATAGTTGCTTCCTAAAAACTGCAGTTATATGTATTCATAGTTAATATTATCAAAGTGTTCCAAGTATCCTGGGAGCATAGTTGATGGGCTAACCCATGGTAATATGATCTGATTTAATTATTCTGTACATTACATATTTAGATGACGCTATACATTACATGTTGAAGTTTTAAACAAAGTGACCATTGTATTGCAAATGTTGATTTTAGACAGTATATGGTTGTTAGACCATGTAACCAAACATATTTGATTTTTAATCACAACCATTGAGCTTAAGTTGATGGTATGTGTTCCTTTCAAATGTTGGGATTTTTTGGCATGTGCAACAAGTGATTATCTACTTGAGAATGCTCCTGACACTTTTATGAACATGGGAATGAACATAGATTTTTTACCTATAACAGCTATGGGAGAATAACATAATGCCTATAAACATGAGAATAACATATATTTCATCACAAATACGACTTTAGATTCTAAAAAAATCATACCACTGCCTATCTAATCAGTAATTAAACATCAATAACATAGACGTCATGTTTCTACAGTAACAAAAAACTTGGCATATTAGGCATGCAACAATAGCAAAACTGGAAAACATGGAATAAAACTTCCAATCTCACATGTCATAAGAACATGTTAACTCCGAACATATAATTTAATGAAAAATCACGTTCTACGACATATTCAGGGATCATGGTGTATATTGCTACTCAAAGTTTGCAAGAAACACTTGCATATGCTTATGGCCAACTGCAAACATGATTTTTATATCGATAGAGTTATGGATGTGAGGGTGTCAAGTCTGTGATTGATGTAAGTTTTTGAATTTTTTAATCAAATCTGGTTGGAAATTTGAGGAACCACTTTCTATAATGTCTGTGTGCATTTGTTAGGTTAGTCTAAAGTTTCCATTTTCTTAAAGAGAAATAGGATGTTGTTTGTTATTGTAAAGAGTCAAATTGGTGAAGGAATTTGAGTGATGTTTGTTGCATTATCAAAATAGGTCTCCAAATTCTGTAAAAAAAATTAATGAGGTAAATAATACAAGCTCGGAATATGAAGTTATTAGGAACGAGTCTCTACAAGCTCAGAACAAGAAGCTCCATGCTGAGGTAAATAATACTGCATGCATATGAATTGAAATCCTCTTTATGGAATAATCTTTTGGGGATTATCAACAATCATGAAAAGACATAGTTTGTGAAATTATTAACTCATTTAGTAAATGTTGATTGCAAAAGGTTGGGAATGAACAGAATGTTCAGGTTAGGTAATGTTTGGTTAGCTGAATGAATAGCGGAATGAATAGCAGAATGTTAAATATCTATATTTTATTGACATGAAATCTACTTAGTTTCTTTTTCAGGTCTAGAAAAGTAGAATTTAACTTCAAGGTGTGTCATCATGGTACTTATTCCCAACATAAACTTTGATAACTTGAAATCTTACAGGTAATCGAATTGTCCTAGATTGATCTGAAATAGACTTGCAAACAACTTGCTTTATCAACCAATGTGCATAAGTTGAAAACTTAAACCCATTTAAAGCATCAAACTTTTCAGCACCCTTTACCAGACCTTGGCATCCTTCCTGCAAACAATATTCATAAGCATGCTTGATCTGGAGGACTTACAAGAAAGTTTGATATCCTTTGTCTAGAATCCAAAATACCTGGACAAGATGCTGCAAGTTCATCCTTATCCCCTGGAATTTTTTGTCAATAGATATAACAAGGCGTACGTTGCTTTTGATCATTTTATCCTTACAACAGCTTCCATAATTTAGCCGCTTCCTCAGGATCCTTGGATAGAATCTAGCAGCTATTGCCCATTTTATCCTTACAACAGCGCTTTGCAAGCTCCTCTTGAAGACTTTCTGGCTTTATTAAGTCTCGCAGCATATCCAATAGGATAATTACCAATATTGAACATAAATCTAAACCAAGCGTTGAAACTTCAGTTTGCATAAAGTATTTCAGTTTTTTGTGAGTGCATCATTGCCAAAAATGTTTGATTTCATGTAAATTTTGGAAGGAAAAAAAACTGACTTGTGTAAATTTTGTTCTGAATCATTCCCAAAAATGTTTGATTGCATGTTAATGTTTGATTGCATGTAAATATTCAAAATGCTAACATCTTAAAATTAACATTCTGCATATAAAACACTTCTTTGAATCTTCAATACTGCCTATAAAAATGCTAGCTAGCTCTCTATTCCTATCATAGCATCATAGCATTTTTATAGGCATTTTTATATTCAATGCTAGCTTGCTCTCTAACATATTTTGAAGATTCAATCCTGCCTATAAAAACTGCTAGCTCTCTATTCCAATTTGTTTCATTGTAAATTCAGTTAATTAGTAGTTTTTATGTTTCCTGCTTCAATCCAATCAATAATGATGGATCATTTATGTATCCTGCTTAAACATGGTAATTAGTAGTTCATAAAACTCAAGAATTTGACTCAGTTGAATATTAGTTCATGTGAACATAAATGCTTTAGTTCAAATGATTTATGTTGAATATCAGTTGATTATCAGTTTTAAATTTCAGTCATAAAGAAAGAAATTTGAATATCAGTTCAAGTTTGAATATAAAACTGATATTCATTTATTGCCAAATTAGAATATGTTCCCATTTGCATATCAAACTGAATATAAAACTGATATTATTTTCCCATTTGGACTATAATATTTTAACACTAATAAAACTGAATATAAAACTCAATGCCAACGTACAACTGAATCATTTGAGTTTTATGCACTGACATTCAACTGAATTATTTGAACTACTATTAAATTCAGTTTTATGAACATATTCAAATGGGAACTGATATTCAAATGGGAACTGATTTATATTCAATTTGAATATAAAACAGTTATATATTCAGTTTTATATGTTCAAAATATGTTACAGAGCATGCTAGCATTGATCTTCAAAATCAGTTTCATGAACATAAATTCGGTTTTATGAACATATTCAAATGGGAACTGATATTCAAATGTGCAAAACACAAAACTCATGGATCATTTATGTTCAGGTGAATGGCAGTTCCCATTTGAAACCTATTCTTTGACTTGATGTTGTTCAGGATAGTTAAAATGGCATTTGATGTTAAAACTGGGTTTTTGAAAAGGTAATTTTTGAATAGTTAAACTGGGTTTTGATGCTAAAGCTATCTTTTTTTATTTGGGCTTAATCCTCTCTGAGACATGTGGGATTTATGCAAATCGATAGTTATGTATGGTTCCAGGCAGCATGCTCTATTCCAGGTAAAATAATTGGTAGTTAACAATACATCATGTTGTTAGTTCCAGGCTTGATGTGCACATTTTGTGTGGAGCTACTGTGTGTTTTAGAGTTCATGACATATATGCTAAAACAAACTCTGTAATTTTTTTTCCTGCAGCTACGTGGAGAAAAACAGAGATGCCGGACTTCTCCAAAGTCGCTTATCAACATCTATGACTGACTCGAGTTCTGTTCTTTCATTTCCCAAGGTTGTGGTTGTGGTTATCCTGGCATTTTCCAGGCACTTGCCCTATTGCCATGCGATTTGCACTTGGCAGGAGTGTCAATTCTCAGCAACTGTGTATATGGTTTTCAGGATCAGTGTATACTGCTAATGATCTTCGGATTATTGCTCGATTTTTTGTTGATTTTTGTTCCTTCTCTTGGTTATTTTAGGATAATGTGTAAGGTTTTTTGTTGATTTATGTTCCTTCTCTTGGTAAGATCATTGATTAGTTGTTGATTTTTTATTGATTTTTGTTTCATCTTTTTTCTTCTAATTTCTATGATTATTCTGAATATCTTTGGTTTCATCTGATCTCTGTTGTTCTTTCACATTCGCAACAAGAATTAAGGGCCACGAGTTGAGACAGAAGTCAAAGGTGGTGGGTTTCTTTAGAGAGAGCAATTCCAATTTAGAAAATGGTAATTTCTGCATAGAATTGCACAAAATTGTTCAGATCAATAATTGGTTATTTCAGCAAAGAAATAGATGTGCAAAATTAAAAAATTCATCCTCACAAGAATATTTACATAGAAGAATTCAAGGGATGTCGATATGCTGCTTTGTCAGTTGCAAACAGGATATCTCAGTTGACATGGTCCACCTATGAATACACAACATGTCACGAACTCATGATCCACATCCATACCGCCAACATCAACTTTGCTCATAGAAGAACACTGATATTAGTGTGAATGTAATTGCAAAGCACTTGCAAAATTGGTATTAATCTGACATGAAACCATTTGCAAAAATTCTCTTACAAACAGTAGAGAGACCTTTTTTCCATATCAGAGAAAATTGGTATTAATCTTCTTTTGCAAAATTGGTATATAATCCAATTCCTTTTAATGGTGAATGTTTCTTCTTCTTTTAGAAATTATTTTTGATTTAGGATTTTGTTAGCTATGAAGTTTTTGTAAGCTATGAAAAGCTGAATCTTTTTTATGTGTTATATTGGGGAAAAATTTAGATTCTGGTGTAATAATTTTGTTTGTCAAGTACAATTAATTTGTAGTAGACGATATCACAAACTCCTGTCGGGTCTACAGAGTTTGTGAAGAACATGAAGCTATGGGGTGGAGAACAAGAAGCTGTGGTGGTGGCAGCGCCTGCCATATTCTCAAGATTTTCGACATTCGGTGTGTCCATCATTACCCATGCCTTCATTGGCCATGTCGGGTCCACGGAGTTTGCTGCATATGCCATCGTATTTACCATCCTCCTCCGCTTCGTCATCAACATCCAGGCATGTGTATATTACTTATTATGTCTGGTTTTAATCTCTGACATGCTAGACCAGCATGCACATATTCTTTGAAGAGATGTCGCATGTAGGAAATTCTTTGCCACATCCAATATTATACATGTGCCATATTAGGATCACTTGCATCGATATTAATTTTACATGTTCAATCCTATGTGACATTTTTGTTAATGTTTTCGTATGCTGTGATCAAAGTATTTGAGTATCAGCTAAATGACGTGTTGTAGCAGAATATGTTCCGCATATTGAGAATTTTCAGGAATCTGTTTTCTAATTTTTCATCAACGAGCAATAAACTTACCTCTTTTTCATTTTTTTCCCCTTCACAAATGGGTGGAAACACTTGGTACTTATAAATTATAATTATTTCTTAGTTTTCTGGAATGACCCAGTTTCATTTCATTCGTATTTCTTGGGAGAAAACACTGTAAATAGAAAATGAAAAAGAGAAAAAAGAAGAAGGAATAAGATGATTTCACAAGTTTTGGTGCATAAGTGACCTATAAATGTGTAGTTGTTGCCAAATGGACCTTTTGGACATTAGAGTTTACAAGCAACAGCAGCGACTTGGGCATCTTCCTCTTCTTTGATTCCAAGCAACTGCCATTCCTGATCCACCACCGCGTCTACGAATTCGCGAAGTCTGCCCTCATCAAGATCTTTGAATCCCATTACGCCACCATTTGTGATCTCCACTGTGGCTAGGAGTTGATGAATTACAGATTTGCCATTCATCTTAAACCCTAACTCTAATCCCTATTTCTTTAGTTGTTAGGCACTTGATTATTTCAATTTGTATGACAGATGAAACGTCTTCTGGCATTGTCGAAGCTCACGAGCAATTAGAGAGTGATCTTAAGCCATACACTACTGAATTCTACGAATTCGATCCGAATGCTATATGTATATGTTGCAAAAACTCTATTTCTTTAGTCCTAGCTCAGTTATATGTTGCAAAAACTCCATGCTTGCAAAAAGATGATCTTTGTGGTTCAATGAAATATGTAATCTGTGGGAGGGGAACTTAGAATTTCAAGATAAGGGACTCCCTACGGAAATTGTTTGCTTCAGCATTTACAGGCAATTCAATTTTTGTACCTATGATGTTCATTTGTGGTGAAATGTGTATTTTTATTTTTGATTTTAGCTGAACCTAATATGTTGATGTTTCAGGATTCTTTTGAAAGTGATGACAAAGCAAGGAGGCTTTTGCATAATGTGTCGGCTTTGCTTAGAATTGGGGTTATTCCTTTGGTATTACGCCGAATTCTTTTACCATACGATTTTTACTTAAGATTGTTGGATACTTCGTTGGTATTATTGTTTTGGTATTATTGCAATATGGGGGTTATTTCTTAGTATTGTTGCAATCTTTGGATGTATTATATTATGGAGTTTACATTTCAATATACTATTCCAATCGTTTTAAATTTCTTTTGTGGTTGATCAGGACATAAAATTAGAACGTTTATAGTGAAAATATTTAATAACTAGATTATAATTACTGATTTCTTCGGACGAATTTTCCTCTTTGTAAAACAGAGGGGAAAGATGTGAACTTTTTGTTTGGATACCAAGGAAATGCAAATAAATAAGGTCTTTAAGGAACTGATTAAATGAACAGGTTGAAGTTGAGAATTATTCATAACTGAATTAAAGCAATAAGAGATGTAAGGAACTGAATTAATTCAGGGTCGTGAATGTAGGACCGTTAATCAACACTTTATTCCATTTATTTTCTTTATACGATGCTTAAATAGTTTGTCTTTTGAAAGTTTTCGTTAGCATGAAGTTATGTTGTTTAAATGAGCTACTAACCCTCGAATGTTTTGAATCTTTGCTTGCAGGACTTCAGAACATATATATATACAGGACCTCAAGATTCAGATATTGCTGAGGCTATGCAGGACTGTGATCCGACTGGGCCCTTGATGGTTAATGTCACCAAGCTTTATCCCAAATTAGACTGCATTGTCTTTGACGCCTTTGGGCGAGTTTACAGTGGTACAATCCACACTGGCCAAACTGTGCAAGTGCTGGGGGAAGGTTATTCACCTGATGATGAAGAGGACAAAACAATCAAAGAAGTCACCAAGTTGTGGGTTTATCAGGCTCGCTATCGGATACCCATCAGCAAAGCACCTGCAGGATCTTGGGTTCTAATTGAGGGGGTTGATGTTTCGATTATGAAGACGGCAACTTTATCCCCCTTGGATATGGATGAAGATGTTTATATCTTCAGGCCACTTCGCTTCCATACACTTCCAGTAGTGAAGACAGCAACTGAACCATTGAATCCAAGTGAATTGCCCAAGATGGTGGAGGGTCTTTGGAAAATTAGCAAGAGCTATCCCCTAGCTATTACAAAGGTCGAGGAATCTGGAGAGCACACTATACTAGGAACAGGGGAGATATATCTGGATTCCATTATGAAGGACCTTAGAGAGCTTTATTCTGAAGTTGAGGTTAAGGTACATTAAAATTCACATTTCCTACGTGAGATGCTAACGTCCTTTGTCGGTTTCCATTTTTAGGTTGCAACTAAAGTATCATTTTTAATATTGGTGTAGGTGGCAGACCCTGTAGTCACTTTCTGTGAAACTGTGGTTGAGTCTTCCTCAATGAAATGTTTTGCTGAAACACCAAACAAAAAGAATAAGATCACTATGGTGCGTTTTGGATGACTTCCTAGATTCTTTATTTCTTTAAGTATAATCGCTGATGCCAATTCTCACATGTTGTGCCCAAATGCCTTGAGAATCTTAGTTGTGATGTTAATTTCACATACAGATTGCAGAGCCTCGAGAAAAAGGATTGGCAGATGACATTGAGAATGGTGTTATAAGTATTGACTGGAGCCAGAAGAAGATTGATGATTTCATGCAAAGTCGTTATGGATGGGATTTGCTTTCTGCGAGGTCCATATGGGCGTTTGGACCAGATAAACAGGTAATGAATTATTTGGGTGAACCATCATTGATAGAGGGTTTATGGGGTGGCTCTTGGTCTATGAGCTTCCAAACAAAGACACATGGAAACAAATGTTTATTATATTGCATTTCTATACTGAAAGACCTTATTTTTTTCATTTATCTTTTAGTAGCAAATCAATAGGATGTTTGCTTTACTAAAAGGAAATGCCTAATGTACTGTGATGTGGTGATGGCATAGGTGGACGATGCAACGTAGATGGAGGTGATGGCGATGGTTGTTTATATGATCGATTAAGCCTGTGAGTTTTTTTGTCTTGGCATTTTGATGTGCAATTATTTGTTTCTTAATTTTGGTTGTGATTGTGAAGGCAAGGGCATTGGGGAACACTAAAATTGAAGTAATTTGGAATTCTACGGCTATGGAAGCACTCAGAGACAAGAATAAGTAGATGCATGGCATTAAAGTTAAGAACTTGGTGAATGAGGGTGTAACAGAATCGAAAGTTTCGCGGCTGAAGCGGGTCGCGGGAGAATACGACGTCTAAAAAGTTGAGAAGACTGATCGAGCACCACTTCAGGTCTTTCTTATTTTGGAAGATATGAATTCATACGGTGAAATTTTCATCTCCGATTTGATTTTTGAGCCCTAAAATTCCATTATATTCTATCAAAATCAGATTTTTTGCTATATTTTTCATGCTCAAGAGTGATTCGATTCTATTTGGTTTTTAGTTGCTTTTTTGCTTCTTTAAGTTATAGTTCTTCTGTGCAAAGTTTCATTGATTTGATGATGCAAGGACTTGGAATTTTTAAAATGTTGCTCATTTTACTGATTCACTTAGTTTAAACTAATTTTATTGTCTTTTTATGAAAATCACACTGGCTGAAGGGTCTTTTTGATAAATACATAAACTGGTTATTTTGAACAAGCTTTCCTGTTCTTATGATACTTAACTCTTTATTTTATAGGCAATTCGTATAGTATTGAAGACGAGAGCACTAGAAGTGCTAGGCGAGTTGCAGATCATTATAGCGCAAGGTCGAATCAGACACTCAAGGAGCTTTTCAAACTGGAACACAAATATTCAGTGAACACATATGTTTTTCAACCTGGAACACAGATCTC
Source organism: Scilla litardierei (assembly GCA_030789695.1). Classification (NCBI taxonomy): domain Eukaryota; kingdom Viridiplantae; phylum Streptophyta; class Magnoliopsida; order Asparagales; family Asparagaceae; genus Scilla; species Scilla litardierei. Next base: position 206,478,340 of record CM061133.1, read on the forward strand.
CAACTTGATTTTCTTACTAAGCTTTATGTCAAGGAAACATTTGCCATATGTATCTATATCATTTGTCATATGTATCTGCAACGTTTGCCAATAAATAGCAAAAATTCTTGAGCTTTATGTAAATGAAACAGCTTTAGTCATACATGTCATACATGTATCTATATGTACCTGTATTATGCCCAGTTCCAAAGGATTAATTGCTTTTTGCAAGGTGTGAAGTATATAACAGAGTGCACACCGTACAGTCACATATCAGTACCTCCAATGTGTACAGTACATTTCACATTACCTCCACAGTGCACATATAGTCACATCAAATTACCTCCACAATGCACATATAGTCACAGTACATTGCACATTACATATAGGAGTGTTGCACCCCCTTGCAAAGCTGTTATCAGGAGAAAACCCGCTTGCTGCTAGCTATGAAATTTACAAGGATTCTAAGGTTCTGTTTGCTGACTAGGCTAATGTAGGTGGAATCGGATGGAAGATGGAAGATTACAGTGGACCTTGCCGGCAAAGAATCAATAGACCAATCAAGCATTGTAGTAAACTCTTATTCAATTTGGAATTAAAGAAATGATAGGAAAATTGACCAAGAAAAAATTTATCACCAGTTTTATTGTGAAGACATCTTGGATTCTTTGCAAGCTTCCAAACCATTGCTTGGGAAGCGCTTGAGAAGCGCATGACAAATTCACAGGACTGTTAAAAGTTTTGAGTAGATAACTTTAACACTTGCTTTATAAATTTTTGAATGTTTGTATTATTACCAAAGAACTTGCATTGAGTTTTTAAAGTTAGAATCGTTGCATTCCAGTGTCCTTTTTTTCGCGTTCTTGGAGCAATGCTACACACACATTGTGATGTATTTGTGAATTTTACTAATGAATTTTTTTGGTTCTTCATATTTTGAAATTCAAACTCAGTTCATAAGATGTTACTACGGTCTCCATTGGTTTATTGTTATGGATGCTCTATAACTGCAGCATTATCATGGTTGAGCTTCATATTAGAAAACAAGTATTTTTTTTGAAAGAAGTTCTTCACAGATGGCACAGAGAAATGTAGAGATAAATTTTACCTTGGTAACAATATAGTTAAATATGATGGATACATTGTTATCAGCCAAATTGAACTCGAAGTAGCAGTTGCAAGTTGTAGCACGTTCCTCTTGCAAGTTGCAAGTTGTAGCACGTTCCTCTTGCAAAATATCAATGAATGCTGACTTCCTTTGTCTTAGCGTGTCAATGTTTTTATTGACTGAACCATCATCTGCAGCTTGCAGGTTTATCATTTTCTTCGAGTTTCCATGGATCTGCCGTCAATTGATACCAAGCAAGACAACTGTGAAGGTGTATTGAAAATTAAGCGAGATATATAGGATTCATCTACCAAAAATGTGGAATAAAATCAAAACATTAAAACAAATCGATAACTAAATTATTTTGAACGTAAAATTGTTCAAGCAACAAAAGCTTACACCCAGTTACATAGACATTATGTCATGTGTAGAGATTCTTTTTTCCTACAATTGAAAATGGTTCTGTGTACCAGTTTCGGATCTGGGTATTAGTTCCCTATACATGGAAATCAAAACTGAAATCGTTTGACACAATTTCCTTCCCTAAACCTACCCAGAACTTACTGTCATCCTTCGCTAATTTTTAAATGTCATCATTCGAGAACATTAAATGGACTTTTGTAGAATATGATTACATCAAATTGCAAGACAACTTTGCTCAAAACTTTAAAAATTCAGTCGATGTCGGGCTATATTCATAAAATTTATGATTTGAATTGGCTGAAAAAATATAGTTGAAATAAATTTAACTGATATATCTATACATATTGTTGTTAATTTAAAATTAGTGGATCCAAAATTTTTAGGGGGTAATGTTTTAAAAGAACCATGCCCATATGACACAAGGTAAATCGGGAGGAAACTAAATTTTCGGGGGGAACCAAAATTTTTGGGGTAAACTAAATTCTTTGCGGGGAAGTAAATTTTAGGGGAACTAAAATGTTTTTGGGGAACTAAATTCTTTGGGGGGAAGTAAATTTTGGGGGAACTAAAATTTTTGAGGGAACTACATAACAATTATATTGCTTTAATTTTGGGAGGAATTAATATTTTAAGGGGGTAATATCTTAAATGAACCATGCCCTATGGGCACGGGTTATGACTAGTATATATATAAGATGAGCACATTAACGGATGGACATCTACATGTCCAACAAAATACATCATGATCAAAGACACAAAAAATATCGTCATGACAATATCGAAGTACATCATCATATAGATATAAAGTCCACATCAACATCATCCAGACACAGAACATCATCATACAGATGAATCACTCAACCCAAACAAAAACAGACCACACAAAACAAAATCTAGGTCTTCAGGTGAGTGAACAAAAGCAACAGCAGCAATCTCAACAGAAGCATCAGCAGCAGCAACACCAGCATCAGTGACGATGGGCTGAGGAGGCTCATGAGGCTGACGAGGGAAAAATCGTCTCAGATGCTCAGGGAAGGGTATTCCCTGATGCTGGAAGGATATGGAGAGCAACTCATTGATCACTCCTTATTTTACACCTTTTTCCCGCATGTTTGCATGCCATTTAGATCGCCCAAATCATGTTTTTCACGATATATCGATGATATTGCGATGCTTTTCACGATTTGTTGTTTTTGTCGCATTTCAGGTGATTTGGCGCGATTTGGAGTGATCTCGAGATGCGCTTACTCCAGACGGTCACCGACGACCTCCCCGAGGGGTATTTTGCTGTTGGAGAGGAGCGAAAGAAGAACGGACGTCGCAGGAGCGACGAGGAGGTCAAAATAAGCAGTTTGGGCATGTTTTGTGTCCCACTCGGCCGAGTGGAGGATCCACTCGGCCGACCAGCGAGACACTGCTCGGCCGACCAGATCAGACACGATTCATACGTGCACTCGGCCGAGCGACGGAGACCACATCGGCCGAGTGACGAGACCCCGTCCGCCCGAGTGGCGCCCAGACGAAGCCCTTCAAAAATCTCCAAGTTACTGTTTTTCGGCTGCCTGAGCTTCAGAAGACCCACTCGGCCGAGTGGATAATCCCGTCCGCCCGAGTACCATGAAGCCATCGGCCGAGTGACGACAACTCACTCGGCCGAGCCGCCCCCGAAGTGAAGACCCCTGAAGATCGATACTTACTGGAAAATTACAGGGTTTTCGCTCGGCCGATCGACTTTTGTCACTCGGCCGAGTGCGACGCGCTGCCTGTAGCGAAAATTGCGGAAAACAGGCTGCGCAGGGGACAGTTTTTGGACGATTTTGGAGGCTATTTAACCCCTGTTTTTACCCTAGTTTTAAGAGCCTCTCTCTTAGATTTTTTGCAGCTTTTTAGATTAGCTTTTTAGTTTTATTCTTGAGATTGAAGAGGAGACAAAATTGGATTTTTGTTGGATTAATTGAAGAACTCCATTGGTTTGCTTTTCTCTTCTCTAAAAATTCTATTTTTATTGCATATCTCAATATTGTGATGAATTCTATTGCTTATTTCATTGATTATTTTTGTGATCTTGCTATGAATTGTGAGTAGTCGCCACGTCTTGGGACGTGGGGATGAACCCTACAAGCCCTATTTCATAATTGTGATGAATTGTTAGGAATTTTGCTAGAATTGCTACTAGGGATTAGATTGGGATCAATTTACTACGGATGGCTAGGAATTCACATCGATTGGGATTTGCAAGAGATTGGATCCCAATTCGATAGGAAACCCTAGAAATCCGAATTGGGTTGGAGTTGAATTTCCGTAGTATCGGTTTGCAAGAGATTAGACCAATACTAGGGTTTCCGGTTTCAATTCCGCGCCAATACCCGTTTGCAAGAGATTGGACGGGTAGGAACTATCCTAAACTAGGTCGTGGACCGAGTTTGCAAGAGATTGGGCTCGGTGCGCGATTGAACGATGATGTTGATCCTAATGCTAGCTTCCCTAGGCCAGGGTTTGCAAGAGATTGGACCCGAGCCTAGGATAGCTATAGACCGGCAACAGCGCGAGAGCGTGAGCTTGGTTCTACATTCAGTTGCAACTAGTTCATCCAAAATCTTATTCTAGCGATTTTGATACCGATAAACCACTTTTACGAAATATGGTGAGTAGCGGGAATTCCCCATTCCCTAGACGTTCTTTATTTGATTTGATATTTCCGTACTTTGTCTGACGATTGTGACAGGATCGCCAAAGGCAAATTTCTCTCTTCTTAAATAGCCAAGTTGATCGGAACAAGCACGGTCATTCGTCCTACCTGTGTTCGATAACCCGCTCGCTGCTACACCGTGCACTTGCGGTAAAACTACAACCGTTCTTTAGGGTTACGTCCCGGAGCGATCAAGTTTTTGGCGCCGTTGCCGGGGAGGCGATTGCGTTTGATCTTACCACCCTAGCTATTTCTTTTTTATTATTATTACTATTATTTCCATTTCTTTATTTTTACCTAACCCTTACACGGTACTAATCATTTCTTTGAAACTCTGTTTTCCCTGTGCATGTACACGAGATCTACGGCGGACCCTGAAGCTATATTATTTGATCCCGAGATCGAACGTACCGCGCGGAGACTCAGAGCGGAAAGGAGACAAAATCCGTAAGGGATGTTTATGACCAACCCGGAAACTGCGGACAAATTAGCGGCAAGGATGGCGAGGATAATTTCTATTCGAGATAGGCTTCGGCCTAAGACCTCTTCTACGACCTCATCCATTGCCGTGCCGGAGTTGGCGGCTGACAAGAACTTCGAGCTAAAGACTGGACTAGTGGTTCTGATGCAGCAGGATCCATTTCATGGGAATGCCCATGAAAATCCTCACTACCACATCCAATTGTTCTTGTCGAAGTGCGCCACATTTCAGATGCCGGGGGTCTCCATCGATGCCATCAGACTGCGTCTCTTCCCCTTCACGCTAAAGGACAAGGCACTCTATTGGTTGAGGACGCAGGCTGACGGAGTCTTCACCTCTTGGGACGAGTTGGCAAGTGCATTCATTGACAAGTTCTATCCGCCATCCAAGACGGTGAAGATCCGGAGCGCTCTCATGTCCTTCAAGCAAGGACCCCAAGAGACGCTCTATGAGGCTTGGGAGCGTTTTAAGGATCTGCAGCACCAATGCCCGCACCATAGCATAGAAGATTGGGAGCTAGTTCATAGCTTCTACAACGGTCTCCAACCGGGGACCAAACAAATTATTGATGCCGCGGCAAATGGTGCTATCTTGTCAAAGACTCCCGAGGAAGCTACGGCACTAATTGAGGAGATGGCCTCAAACAACCAACAATGGGGCGATGAGCGAGGACACTCCATGTCCTCCTTGAAGCCAACTAGTATCTATGAGGCGAAGGCCGTAGCGGAGCTTACGAGCAAGTTTGATTCTCTCCACAAGGTAGTGGAGAGATTGGAGAAGTTTATCACGGAGCCCCAAGGAACCCCTTCCACCTCTGCTCCAACGAACCAAATGAGTGATTGGCAAGACCAATCTCAAGCCATGTATGTGGGAGGAGAGCGAGGAGAAGGATCCTTGGAGCAAGTACAATATGTCGCGGGGAACCAAGGATATTGGGCCAACCCGGCCACAAGAAATCACCCCGGATTCTCTTACGCCAACAATGAAGGAGCTTTGAACCCGCCACAACAACCATCTCAACAAGCTCGACCACCACCACCCCAACAACAATACTATCCGCCGAGGGGGCCTCCACAACAAAACCTCCAACCGAAGCAACAAGTTCCACCATATAGGCCGCCCGGATACAACCAAGGGTGGAGGAATCAAAATCAAAACCCTCCACAAGCGCAACAACGATCCGACTTCGAAGCTAGAGTGGAGGCGTTTATGGTCGAGCAAAATAAGGTCAAAACTACCTTGAAGGCGGGGCAAGACTCCCTTAATACCGTTGTGGCTCAAATATCGGAGCAATTGGCGTTGCTCAATCGGAACACTCAACGATTGCCGGCGCAACCCGAGCAAAACCCACGGGGCAACACCGGCCACATCAATGCCGTAGTTGCCGTTACTACTAGAGGCGGGAAGGATACCACCCCCGCCATGATTCCTACCGAGGAGCCCGTGGAGGAAAGCTTGGAGCCAATTGAGCCGGTAGTTGAAGTTGATAAGGAGAAAGAGCCACAAGAAAAGGAGAAATCTAGAGCGGAGCAATTGATTGAGGAAAGGCGCTTCATGCCACCGGTCCCATTTCCCCAAAGGCTTGCTAGAGCGAAAATGGAGAAAAGGCTAGCGAAGTTTCTCGAGTATCTTAGAGGAGTTAGCCTCAACATTCCCTTCCTCGACGCCATCGTGGAGATCCCCACATATGCTAAATTCTTAAAGGATTTGATTTCGGGGAGAAAGAGGAAGGAGAAGATCATGCTAGCCGAGGAGGGCTCTTGGTTCACCAAGAGAGAGAAGGAGCCGGCCAAATTTAAAGACCCGGGGAGTTTTCGGATTCCTTGCACCTTGGGCGGCGTCCCTCTTCAAAAGGCGTTGGTTGATCTAGGGGCTAGTGTGAGCCTCATGCCTCTCTCCATGTTCTTAAGGCTAAACACCGGGACGAAGTTGAAACCTACCGACATGCGGATACAATTGGCCGATGGGCGAATAACAAGGCCAGTAGGGATAGCCGAAGACATCCCGCTACAAGTCCCGGGGGGAATATGCTTGCCATGTGACTTCGTGATCATGGACGTTAAGGAGGAGGGAGATACTTCATTGATACTTGGACGCCCGTTCCTCGCCACCGCCGGAGTGATTGTCGACGTGCGAGAAGGTACCCTAACTTTGAATGTCGGTAACATCGAGGTGGAGCTTCACATTCCTAAGGCTATGAAACACATGCCTTACCACGAGGAACTTGACTACATGGACCTCCTTGATGAGGTGATAGAAGAGGCGATCCCCCACTCGATTGGCGCTCTTTTCGATGAAGATTTCGAGGAAGGCCCGGATTTAGGCCAAGATGAGAAGATAGACAATTCCCCCGACCTCTCCGCTGAAAATGATGAAGGCGACGCTGATGTCGCAAGGATTCGAGAGCTCTGCAAGCTCTCGAAACAAAAGTCTCCGAAGAAAGCTCCGTCGCTACGAAAATCGGCATCATCGGTGAAGCCGTTGACCGGAGCAAACGCTAGCTTGGTGGAGCCTCCCCCCAACACTATTCGAGACAAGAGACCACCGCGGGAGAACACGCCACCGCAACTTCCGAATCCAAGCGTTCTCCCCGGAAAGTTTGATGGGTGCATCTCATATGCACCAAACATCCCGCATTAATTGAAAATCATAGGGGGTCGAGCTCACGACCTTAAACGAGCGCTTGTCGGGAGGCAACCCGACGGTTATTGCTTTATTTTTACTTTTTCTTTATTTTTGTTTTAGAAATTTTTAGTGTTTTGAGTCGTTCGCCCAAAAATTTTGTGATAACGGGTCCTATTTTTCTTGACAGGAGAGGAGATAGGTAAATCCATCATGAGGAGGATGAACGAGACGACGAGGAGCGCCCCAGGAAGACGCTCGATACTTAGGAGGAAGATGAAATCGACTGGAGGAAGAAAGACGGAGTTTAGAGCCCAAACGAAGACAAACAGCAGAACACAAGGCTCACTCGGCCGAGTATACTAGTCACTCGGCCGAGTCCACAAGTTCGTCCGACCGAGCCGCTCACAAACGAGGGAAGTCTGATGTACCCAACTCTCTGTTTATTTTCCTGATTTCAGTATAAAAGCTACTCGGCCGAGTATATGTTGTCACTCGGCCGAGTAAAACGGATACGCTCCTAGGGCGAGTCTTGCCGAGTAGCTTGAGCCACTCGGCCGAATGGACTTACTCCACTCGGCCGAGGCTGGCAAAGCCACTCGGCCGAAGCGTAAGCGGGGAGGATTTTCCATTGATCCCACTCGGCCGAGTGACATAGTCACTCGGCCGAGTCGTAACTTTTATTATATAAGGGACTGCGGGGCGGCACAATTTTCGAAACGAAAAAATTCCCAAACCCGCGACCCCTCAGCTCCCTCGCCCGACCCTCGCTCGCTCACGCCCTCACTCGCCCGGTCGACCACCGCCGCGCCGCCGACCTTTGTTGAGAGAGGAGAGCCCTCACTCGCGCCCTCACTCACCCGGTCGACCACCGTCGCCCGGTCGACCACTCGCCCGGTCGACCACCGCCGCCCGTCGAGCCTCTTTGCTCCGCACTCCCCGAGCGCCCACCGACCTTTGTTGAGAGAGGAGAGCCCTCGTTTGCCGCGGTCGTGGAGACCATGGTTAGCATGATCTCTGCTGGGGTTGCGCCTTTTGGACCACACACTTCCACCCCAGCGGTAGTCACCTCTGTCTCCACCCCTGCTGTATTTTCCGAGAGTGTCATGGCGTCTGTCCACACTTCTGTGCCACCGACCTCTCCGGCCGCCTCGCTGCCTCTTTTATACTCTTCTTTTACTGCTGCTGCCTCTACTTCTCACCAGCCGGTGCCCCGGCCTCACACTGAGGCCAGGCCCACATTTGCGAGCGCAGCACCTTTCGTTCCCTTCCCCGCTGAGCCCGTCACATACGCGACTCGAGTACGCCAGCCCCGCCCTGCACAGCCCAGACCGGTTCGTCCCTCTGCACCACCGCCCCCCGACACTGTACTTCAGAGCATTCGTGCTCTAGAGGTGGCGGTGAGTGGCCTCAGAGGCGACCTTAGGACCCTGTCCACCACTGTCTCCGCGATGGCTGACCGCTTCGACCTGCTCCCGCAGATTCACTACTGTCTTACCCAGGTCCTGGAGCGTCTCCCCCGCGTACCCATACCCACACAGCAGGTTCCCACCCCCACTTACACACACACTCGACCTGCTACCACTTCCACACCTACACCCGCTCAGCGGCCTGTCCAGCCACCACCACCACTTCCGCCTCAGGACGGAGACGGCGCATCACCACCTTCTTAGGCACCCTTGATGCCATCGATTATTCCTGCCGTTGTGCTGCCCGTTTCTGCTGGGTCCTGTTGCAGTTTTGTCCACCCCCCTCCCCTCACTTATTTTGGGTTTCTCATTCAGATCCTATCCTTATATATCTTTTTTGGGAGAGAGGGAGAGTTTTTGGTGCCCCATCTTTATCTCTGTATCACTCCTATCTGTGCATGCATCATGTCCGCATCATATTTTTCATTTCTTTATTTTTTCTTCTTATTTTCATTTTTCATCATGCATGCATCCTCACTTGCCCCTCACTTTACTTGTCTCTCGGTGTGCCACACTTTGCACATTGAGGACACTGTGCCATTTAGCTTGGGGGAGAGAGTTCTCACGATCTTTTTCGATTTGCCACCTTTATTTATTAGCTTTTCACACCGTTTTTCGCTTTTGCACTTATTTTTCATCATTTTTCTTTTATTTTGCCATGCATCGCGTTTTTCTTATTTTTCTGTGTGCCGCATTGTAGATAGTTCTATTTTCCCTTTATCTTTATTTCTTTTTCATCTCATGCTAGAGATGACTTTTCTGTGATGATGATGACGTGGAGTTAGCTTACTCTATTTGCATGCTATATTTGTCATGTCTTAGATTTTATTTCTGATATCATATGCTATGACTTGCCTTGCATCTAGAGATAGTAACCCACACTTTTTCCACATGAAAATGGATGAAATTTTATTATTAGCTAAGTCTGAATATTCATATGTATGCTATCACAGAAAACACACCAAGATTCACGCATTGAATGCATATATCTGGAGTACCGATTTCTTTTGCTATATCACTTCTATATGCATGAATTGTACATTCCACTTCAGGATGATTGAATGATGTTAGCTATGATAAATTTGGATTAGTTAGCTTTTTTGTGATCGAAACTGAGTAGATTAGATTACTCTGCTGAAGTTGTCGTGCATGTCTTATAGAGTGAACCGAGTGATATATTTATTTCTTTCTCCACAAATCTTGAACATCATTTCTCTACTTTTAAAATCCTTGGTGAATCTCCCCATAGCGATTCTATTATATGGCATTTCCCCCGCTATTAATTCCTAGCTCCAAATTTCTTATTCAAAAAAAGGAGAGAAAAGAGAAAATGTTCTTGTATATCATTATCTCTCTCTTTGAGTTGGGATCGTTGTGTATATATGCTATAACAAAAAAAACAAAAAAAAAAGAAAAAAAAAGAAAAGAGGAAAATCCTCAATAAAAGATCCCATCTCACTTTCTTTCTTTCTCTTCTCTTCTCATTGCTTTTGGAGCTATATAAAAATGGGGATGTAAATATTTTTTTTTATGCCACCACGCTTATAGATAAGCTTGGGGGAGGGGATCCATTGACGTGTGAGAGAGTGACTACTTGACGTTGCACGACAACCTAGGCTAAGTAATATTCTATACTCGGTGAGATTATTTTTAGCTTTACGAAATCCAGAAATCTAAGCCTAGCATTCATTTCATGAAATCCATACTTTTCTATTCTCTCTATTCTATAGTGTGATACTCTTATACTCCTGATAAAAAGCGTTCAATTGAAAAGTGTGTGATCTGTGATTTGTATACCGCTTTAAATGATTCAGACGATGTTAATTATAAAATTATTCCGTTTTTCATGTTTATATTGTTGTTCGTGGGTTTTCTATTTCTATTTGCACTATTATACTATGATATCAAAATAAAATTCTTTGACATGTGTTTTTCATTCAGTGCATGCTATACGAGTAAGTGAAACCCACGTCCTGAGAAAATGATCTAGCAGCTTCCCTCTTCGCTTCTTTCTTTCTTCTTTATTTTTATTTCGTTTTTCACTCTTCTCCGTTTTTCATTTTTCATTTTTTCGCCGTTTTCGTTTTCCGAATCCACCGGGTTCGCCTTTTACTTATCTTCCTCGAGGACGAGTAAGAGGCAAGCTTGGGGGATTTTGATCACTCCTTATTTTACACCTTTTTCCCGCATGTTTGCATGCCATTTAGATCGCCCAAATCATGTTTTTCACGATATATCGACGATATTGCGATGCTTTTCACGATTTGTTGTTTTTGTCGCATTTCAGGTGATTTGGCGCGATTTGGAGTGATCTCGAGATGCGCTTACTCCAGACGGTCACCGACGACCTCCCCGAGGGGTATTTTGCTGTTGGAGAGGAGCGGAAGAAGAACGGACGTCGCAGGAGCGACGAGGAGGCCAAAATAAGCAGTTTGGGCATGTTTTGTGTCCCACTCGGCCGAGTGGAGGATCCACTCGGCCGACCAGCGAGACACTGCTCGGCCGACCAGATCAGACACGATTCATACGTGCACTCGGCCGAGCGACGGAGACCACATCGGCCGAGTGACGAGACCCCGTCCGCCTGAGTGGCGCCCAGACGAAGCCCTTCAAAAATCTCCAAGTTACTGTTTTTCGGCTGCCTGAGCTTCAGAAGACCCACTCGGCCGAGTGGATAATCCCGTCCGCCCGAGTACCATGAAGCCATCGTCCGAGTGACGACAACTCACTCGGCCGAGCCGCCCCCGAAGTGAAGACCCCTGAAGATCGATACTTACTGGAAAATTACAGGGTTTTCGCTCGGCCGAGTGCGACGCGCTGCCTGTAGCGAAAATTGCGGAAAACAGGCTGCGCAGGGGTATTTTGGTCACAGTTTTTGGACGATTTTGGAGGCTATTTAACCCCTGTTTTTACCCTAGTTTTAAGAGCCTCTCTCTTAGATTTTTTGCAGCTTTTTAGATTAGCTTTTTAGTTTTATTCTTGAGATTGAAGAGGAGACAAAATTGGATTTTTGTTGGATTAATTGAAGAACTCCATTGGTTTGCTTTTCTCTTCTCTAAAAATTCTATTTTTATTGCATATCTCAATATTGTGATGAATTCTATTGCTTATTTCATTGATTATTTTTGTGATCTTGCTATGAATTGTGAGTAGTCGCCACGTCTTGGGGCGTGGGGATGAACCCTACAAGCCCTATTTCATAATTGTGATGAATTGTTAGGAATTTTGCTAGAATTGCTACTAGGGATTAGATTGGGATCAATTTACTACGGATGGCTAGGAATTCACATCGATTGGGATTTGCAAGAGATTGGATCCCAATTCGATAGGAAACCCTAGAAATCCGAATTGGGTTGGAGTCGAATTTCAGTAGTATCGGTTTGCAAGAGATTGGACCGATACTAGGGTTTCCGGTTCCAATTCCGCGCCAATACCCGTTTGCAAGAGATTGGACGGGTAGGAACTATCCCAAACTAGGTCGTGGACCGAGTTTGCAAGAGATTGGGCTCGGTGCGCGATTGAACGATGATGTTGATCCTAATGCTAGCTTCCCTAGGCCAGGGTTTGCAAGAGATTGGACCCGAGCCTAGGATAGCTATAGACCGGCAACAGCGCGAGAACGTGAGCTTGGTTCTACATTCAGTTGCAACTAGTTCATCCAAAATCTTATTCTAGCAATTTTGATACCGATAAACCACTTTTACGAAATATGGTGAGTAGCGGGAATTCCCCATTCCCTAGACGTTCTTTATTTGATTTGATATTTCCGTACTTTGTCTGACGATTGTGACAGGATCGCCAAAGGCAAATTTCTCTCTTCTTAAATAGCCAGGTTGATCGGAACAAGCACGGTCATTCGTCCTCCCTGTGTTCGATAACCCGCTCGCTGCTACACCGTGCACTTGCGGTAAAACTACAACCGTTCTTTAGGGTTACGTCCCAGAGCGATCACTCATAAATACCAGACATCATCTGACGAAGAGAGTCAGATGTTGGAGGAGCAGAGGAGGATGGCTGGTCAGCTGGAGGAAGAGTATAGGAAGAAGGAGCTGAAACAGATTTCCTCTTCTTCGATGCAGACTGCAAGGCCGAAGAGGACTTTGCCTTGGCAGCAGCATCTAGGAGAGGAGCAAACGGCATGGGCTCAAAAGGAGACAAATCAATGCCAAAATGACAAAAAAAACAAGAGTAAGGAGTCCACCATATGGAATGTGAGACGAGGAGGACGTGAACTCGACCTTGTCCATCATATCAAGGAGGACACCGGCCCAGTTCACGGGCATGCCAAAGAAAATAGCATACATACACTTCAGAATATCCTGAGATGGCTGGTCAGACGATCCATACTTCGGCAGGATGTTGGACTTCACCACTAGGTGAACAGCCCAACCCCTAGCCGAGAACATGGATGACCTAATCCCAGAATCTAGGGCTGAAGGTATCTCTCGAAACATATCCCGGAGGACAGACTGGTCAAGCTCGTTAATATCAGAGATGCAAATATCAGAGGGAAGGGAACCAACAGAGGGAATCCTAAGAATAGTCCCTAGGAGAGTGGGATCAATCTGAAGATGGGTTCCTTGAATGACGGTATCAAGGGTGCCGGTAATCGAATACTCACCGCGAACGCGGTTAGCATAGAATAGCTTAACCAAAAATGGGTAAGCTCTGGGAGATTCGCTCTGAGAGAAGCGAAAAAGGTCGGCCAGGTGAGTAGCAGATAAGATGTCAGAAAGCCTCTCAGCAGTAAAGGAGGGAAAAGCAATGTACCGCTCTCTAAGAAGCTTGATCCCTAGGAGAGAGTGAAACTTTGCCAAACAAAGATCATCTCGGCAAAGAGGAACTAGGGGATTAGTAGGGGGTACGACAGGAGGCTCTTCTTCAGAGCTTGAATCAGAAGCGGACTGATGGGGAGCGGCAGCAGTTGGCTCATTGATGGTAACACCAATGGGCTTCCGCTGACGCTTGATCAGGGGCTGAGCGTCAGTAGAAGATGCAGAAGGAGAATATCCCTGCGAAGAAGAATGCACAGGAGACTCGGCATGTTTGGTTCGGGCTTTGTAAGGCTTTGTGGTCTTGGCGATAAGTTTCCTAGGAGCCCTAGGTCGTTTAGGAGCAGCAATCTTAGCTTTACCCTTACCCTTGGGTGCCATGGAGACAAGCAATCGAAGTAAGAAAGAATCGACAGGAGTTGAACTCGAAATTCAAGAAATTCGCACGAGATAAGATGAACAAACCTAGGCGAAAGACGCAAAAAATCAACGACGACGAAAAATCGACTCACGAAGGAGGAGATCGACGGCGCAGGTTGACGAAATGAGCGGGAAGATGAAGCGATTCAATCGGAGGAGAGAGAAGATCGTGGCTGAAATGAAACGTCTCGCTCTATATAAAAGTTGGGAAATTAATCTGGGCCGTTGGATCAAAGAATCGACGACTCAGATCAAAGCACATGAACCGTCTCAACAGTAGACAGTCGACTGATGAACAACAGTCAGTCGAATGGATGACGTGATAAAAAATAAAGCTCAGAAAGAGGGGCAGTCGACTGGCAAGTAAGATGCAGTCGCCTGTCCATTGGACAGTCGACTGTAAGGTACGCAGCAGTCAACTGGCCAAGAATCAATACAGTTCATCAAAAAGACAGAGGGCTCTGTAAAATTTCGACAGAGAGAACAGTCGCCTGCTGACTAAAGTTCAGTCGCCTGTTAAAATAACAGTCGACTGGAAAACAGTTATCAGTCGACTGTGCGAAAGATAAAAATTCTCAGAAAGAGGTGAAAGAGTAGGGCAGTCGACTGTCGAAGGAAAGACAGTCGTCTGTCCTGGTCCAAAAATGCACAGTGAGATACAAATCCAGAGAATAAGAACACTTACCCTATGACCTATACTCTAAACACAAACTCATCATAAAAACAATATAATACTGTAAATCGATCGAAACACAAATCTCTAAGAACAATCTCAAAGAAATCATGAAATCACATAGATCACAATTGCATTTCTTAAACACATATGAAATAAATCAAATCAAGAAAGACACTATGATGACATGAGCTCAAAAGGTGTTATAACATGTATATTGAGCTTCTAGATTTCAGATTCATCCATAATTCCTAATTCTCCACGCAACCTCACAAATGAATCTTCTTTAAGAGGTTTTGTGATGTCGGTAATTTGTTTTTGGGTTTCAATGCACCCTAAGATGATGTCCTTCTTAGCTACATGATCATTTATAAAATGGTGTCTCACGTCTATGTGTTTGGTGCGGGAGTGGTGTACCGGATTCTTGGAAAGACATATGGCACTTTGGTTATCAACCATGATCGAGCAAGTATCACAGTTGACACCATAGTCCATAAGAGTGTGTCTCATCCAAAGAACTTGTGCACATGCAAGACCCGCGGCAATATATTCCGCTTCAGTCGTGGACAATGATACCGAATTCTGTTTCTTAGAAAACCAAGAAACTAAGGAATTTTCTAGAAAATGGCAAGTGCCACTAGTACTTTTCCTGTCGGACTTGCATCCGGCAAAGTCGGCATCACTATATGAGATTAACTCATATGTGCTAGATTTAGGGTAAAGTAACCCATAATCTAGAGATTGATTGAGATAACGAAATATTCGTTTAACCGCAATCAAGTGTGACTCCTTAGGTCTAGCTTAATATCTAGCACATAGGCAAACGGAAAACATGATATCGGGCCTACTAGCGGTTAAGTAAAGTAAGCTACCGATCATACCTCGATATAGACGAACGTCTACATCTTTTCCGCTCTCATCCTTGTGTAGATGAGTAGTAGTACTCATGGGAGTCCTTTTGCTCGAAGACGATTCCGGCCCGAATCGCTTGATAAGCTCCCCTGTGTACTTTGTCTGATGTATGAAGGTGCCATTCTCCATTTGTCGAATTTGCAATCCAAGGAAGTAGGTGAGCTCTCCCATGTGGCTCATCTCAAACGCATCCTTCATAGACTTGGAAAATTCTTGACAAAGATTAAAGTTAGTAGAACCGAAAATAGTATCGTCTACATAAACTTGAATCAAAAGAATGTCATTTTCATAATCTTTAATGAAGAGTGTAGAATCAACTTCTCCCATTTTAAAACCTAAATCGAAAAGAAAGGTCTTAAGTCGATCATACCAAGCTCTAGGAGCTTGTCTCAACCCATACAACGCTTTCTTAAGTTTGAAAACATGGTTTGGAAATTTTTCATGAATAAAACTAGGAGGTTGAGAAACATAAAATTCTTCATTTACAAACCCATTTAAAATGCACTTTTAACATACATTTGAAATAGTTTAAAATTCTTATGGGATGCACAAGATAAAACCAACCTAATAGCTTCTAATCTAGCTACGGGAGCAAAAGATTCTTCGAAATCAATACCTTCCTCTTGCCGGTAGCCTTGAGCTACTAACCTTGCTTTGTTCCTTGTGATTACCTCGTTTTCATCTGTCTTGTCCTTGAAGATCCATTTAGTCCAAATGACTTGGTGACCACTTGAAAGAGGTACGAGTTCCCAAACTTCGTTTCTCTCGAATTGCGTTAGTTCTTCTTCCATTGCCACTATCCAGGAGCTATCCTCACAAGCTTCTTGGATGTTCTTTAGCTCAATGGTAGAGACAAATGCGCAATGAGAGAATTCTTCAATTCTCGACCTCGTTCGAACACCCACACCAATATCTCCAATTATTTGGTTATGGGGATGATTGCGAATGGTCGGGTAAGCTTTGGGTATACATGTATCACTAGGAACAACTTCAACAATTTCGTCAGGAGTGTTAGTCTCAACAATAGAATCATTAATCTTAACATTATTAAGAGAATCACAAAGAGTATCTACATTATCATCATCAACATGAGGAAAATCAAAATCTTCATAAAAAGATACGTGAAGAGATTCCTCAATCGTTGAAGAAGTTTTGTTGTATATCCGGTAGGCTTTGCTACGTATGGAATATCCAACAAAAATTCCTTCATCGGATCTTGGCTCAAATTTGTCTAAATTACCAAATGTGTTCTTTATAAAACATTTTGAACCAAAAACACGAAAATACTTTACTTGAGGCTTTTTGTCATAAAACAACTCAAAACAAGTTTTATTCGTTCGGTGTCTCACTAGGATCCTATTGAGCACATAACATGTCGTGTGCACCGCCTCTGCCCAAAATTGTAGTCCAAGATGACTATCATGGAGCATAGTGCGTGCACACTCAATAAGAGTCATATTTTTTCTCTCTACAATACCATTTTGTGGTGGTGCCCGATGGAATGAAAAATTATGAGCTATCCCGGTGTCATCACAAAACTTAGTAAAAGTTTCATTCTCAAATTCTCCTCCATGATCACTACGGATAGTGATAATGGTGGATCCTAAGAAATTCTGAATCTTCTTTGCAAATTTGGTAAACTCTTCATAAGCTTCATTCTTATTAGTTAAGAATGAAACCCAAGTAAATCTAGAAAATTCGTCTACGACAACTAATCCATAATGAGCATTACCTAAAGAAGCGGTTGTAGTTGGCCCAAATAAATCTAGATGAAGAAGTTCTAGGGGCCTCTTAGAAGTAATCCCTTCTTTAAGCTTAAATGAAGATTTACTTAGTTTACCTCTTTGACACGAATCACAAAAGTTTTTCTTATTAAAAGCAATCTTAGGAAAACCTTTGACTAGATTATGCTTAGCTAACTTAGATAAGTGCTTGAAGTAAACATGACCAAAACGGCGATGCCATAATAGTTGTTCACTTGTGTTAGCAACTAAGCAATGTTCTATGGTTTTAGGCAAGCTCAAATAATAAATATTTTTACGCCTAATACCGGAAAATAAAACATTTGAATCACAATCAACAATAGTACACAATCCTTCTCCAAAGTTAACCGTGTAACCTTTGTCACAAAGTTGACTAATGGAAATGAGATTGTGACACAAACCACTAACAAGATAAACGTTAGTAATTAAGGGTTTGGAAAGATTACCAACGATACCTACTCCTATGATGGTTCCCTTTTGATTACCTCTAAAAGTGACCGTTGCACCATCCTTGATGCTAATCACTTCGGAGAGCAATGAGGGATCTCCCGTCATATGTTTGGAGCAACCACTATCGAGAATTCATCCTTTTCCTTTAGAGAAAGTTTGACCTTTATTGCTCTTCTTATTTCTCTTGGGTACCTATATAATATACCATAAGCTCATGGTACCCGATGTTTGTTGGGTCCAAGGGGATTAGCCCTTTGGAAGCCAAGTCCAAGTGGACTTCCGCTTCCCAACATAATTACTATTTCTAATCACATCATGAAAATAGGAATCAACATAAGCATTCCTATCATTTAGACTAGTGTTCTTAGGACCCCAAATAGTGTAAATCTTGGGAGTCCTTTTCCTAGTTGCATGTATATGTGTTGGATTTCTATGTGGTGCATACTTCTTAGGAACATGGTTACTAGCATAGAGATGTGGTGAAGGATATGCATTGTACATTCTAGGATGATATGTATGCTTGGTAACATGCATGTTGTATGAAGCATATGGATTATGCATGACATGCGGAGGAGGTGCATACATGTAAGAATGATGCGTATGAGCATACGGGTGTATAGGAGCACTTACATGAGTATTTCTCATGTGTGGTTGTGTACGTGTCCGTGAGTGTGGAGCATAAAAAGTGTCATAATTATCCACTTGTGAAGTAGGAGATTTCCTACGTGGATGATTGTTAGTGTACATGTAAGCATGGCCTTGCTTTTGGTTTCCACCCTTAGTGGGTTTCTTGCCAAAAGGAAGAGAAGATGAAGTGGTGACTTTCTTGGTAGGTTTGCTACCTATAGTGTCTTTGATACCACTTGTGGATGCACCGGAGGAAGGCCTCACAAAGTCTATAGTGACACCACTATAGGAGGTGCGATCATTGGATGCATTTGCTTTCACAAACCCAAGACCAACATGATGTGTGGCCGGAAATTGGTTTGCTAGCAAATCATCCAATTGTCCTTTTTCCTTATTGAATCTCACAAGACGGGAGGACATGAGCTCATATTTCTCCTTTAGAGAAGAAATGTTGGTATCCAAGGTGGACACCCGTGCTTTGAGCTCGTGCACTTGGGTTTTAAGAGAATCACTCTCTAAACCCAATTGTGTGTGGCGTGTGACTAGATCACTATTATCCATTGGATGTGTTTGATCTAGTTGAGATTTGAGGTTTTTCACCTCATCTCTCAAGGTGACATTTTAAGAAGCTAAGTTTGCTTTCTCAAGAGTTAAAGTATCAACAATGGTGTCATTATTGATAATGCATGGAATGGATGACTTGCTAACATTTGATTTCTTTAAGCTAGTGTATCTAAGCATTAAAGATTGATATTTAGCAAATAATTCTTCGTTAGCAATACGAAGTTCATCCATTGTTACCTCGGTTTCATCCGTATCAGAATCACTCTCATCGGAGAGTGGATCCTCTCGGGCCATGAAACACATGTGAGCGCTCTCACCCTTCTCATCATCGGAATCGCTAGATGAGTCCTCACTTGAGTCATCGAAGGTACCTACAAGTCCTTTCTTCTTGTCTCTTTTGTTCTTGTCGGACTTGTGGTAC
Organism: Scilla litardierei; assembly: GCA_030789695.1. Lineage (NCBI taxonomy): Eukaryota > Viridiplantae > Streptophyta > Magnoliopsida > Asparagales > Asparagaceae > Scilla > Scilla litardierei. Next base: position 206,497,713 of record CM061133.1, read on the forward strand.
TTAGGTGCCTTCCACTTCTCTTTGTTCTTTAACATTGGGCAATCCCTCTTGATGTGCCCTGGTTTATTACACTTAAAACAAAGAGAGGAAGTAGCATTAGTAGACTCAAAACGTTTGTTGGAGGGAAATTTACCTTTGCGAAAGAAGCGTTGGAACTTCTTCGCCATTTGGGCCATTTCACCCAAATCCATCTCATCTTCCGAATCTTCGCTATCGGAGGATGATGAATTGGCGTAGAATGCCAAAGCTTTCTTCTTGGCCTCCGAAGGATTTATCATGGCTCGAATCTTTAATCTGTTCTCTCGTCTTACCTCATGAGACATGAGAGTCCCGATAAGATTCACAATCGTGTAATTCCTCACGTCATTGACCTCCTCGATGGCGATCGCTCTCCTTTCCTATTTGGAGGTCATTCCCATGATGATCTTCCTTACCTTGTCAGGTCCGGAATATTTTTGGCCAAGGGCTTCCAATTCATTTGTGATGTCGGTAAAGCGTTCGTACATTGATGCAATGCTTTCATTCTCCTGCATATGAAACAAATCGAAGTTTTGCACTGCAACATATAACTTTGAAAGTTTTACCTTATTCGTTCCCTCATGGGTAACAATGAGATGGTTCCAAATTTGATATGCACTCTTACATGTGCATATCTTGTTGAACTCATTCGGGTCCAATGCACAATGAAGAGCGTTCATTGCTTTAGCGTTGTTGACTTCGGCGGACTTCTCGAAAGCCGTCCATTTCTCGAAGTCCTCTTCGGTGGGCTCGACGTACTCCTTATGGAGAGTTCTCCAAAGTGAAGCACTCCTAAGGAACGTCTCCATCCTACACTTCCAATAGCCAAAATTAGTACCATTGAAACGTGGAGGACGTACCGTAGATTGACCTTCGAAAAGTGTGGACGCTACATCACGATCGTGATTGTTGTATAAAGGCGGCGGAGGAACGTCGTTGTTGTTGGATGCCATAGATATAACCTTGCGCTCTGATATCAATTGTAAGGACCATGTCTATGGGGAAAACACTAGAAGGGGTGTTGAATAGTGTTTATGCAAATTTAAAAGGAATTTACGCCAAATAAAATACAATCCAACAAATAGTTCGGAATAGAAAAACAACCCAAAATGAAACACACGCAAACGCAGAGATGTTTCAAGGGTTCGGATTACCCAAGTCAACTCCCGACTTGTTCCAGGTAATCCTACGTCCCTTCCACCCGGATACCTCCGGATACTCAAGTTAGAACCCTAACTTGAGGTTCCCTTAAAACCCACTTGTAGCAACCCTATAAGTGAAATCGATTACAATCGATGTCCTTGACTCCCACAACTTGGGAGCAAGCAAAACCACTCTCACAACCAAGAGCAAATCTCAAATAACGAAAGTTATGAAATTATGAAAACAACACTTACAATCACATATGCCTTGAATTAGAACTTGAAGGAGAAGTGTGATGTGTGTTAAAGAACTCTCTTGGAAGAGAGAAGAAAGCCCTTTCTCTTGATTGTACCAATTGCCTAGAGAATCACTCTTTGGTTCTAGGTTGGAGAGCAAGAGATCAAAGATTTGGAATTCTTAGGGCTTTGGATTTAAGAGCTTTAAACTTTAGAATGAAAGCTTGAGATGAAAATTTGGAAGAATTGGTAACCTCTCAATGGAACAGTAGAAGCCTCATTTATAGGTTTCTCAAATCCACAAAAGAGTTTAGGCAAAAACTCTTTTGGAATCCGTGAGAAAAATCTCAACGGATAGAATCTGAACTCGCGACAGTCGACTGTTGAAGAAACCACAGTCAGCTGTTGCACAGTCAGTAAGGGTAGGTAAGAATTCATAACGGTAACTTACCACGTGGACAGTCGACTGATGAAGCAAAGACCGTCGACTGTTAAACCAACAGGCGACTGTAATTTCTTCTGCCAGGCGACTGGCCGAAAGATGAGTAAGTTAGAATAATACTGGAAATCTCACAAGTAACAGGATAGAGGACTGAAGTAAGGAACACAGTCGACTGTTAATCAGAACAGGTGACTGTAAATCCTTATACAGACGACTGTCAAATACTCTGAGAATTTCCAGAGAGCTGAGTCAATAAATTGGCTCACAGACAGACAACTGTTGCAGCATACACAGTCGACTGATCCAAGGAACAGTCGACTGAATATTCAACAGTAGTCGACTGGCCGTAAAAGTCAGATCAAACAACGTTTGGGCAAAGGATAGACAGGCGACTGATTTACAAAACACAATCGACTGTCACTTGGACAGGCGCATGTGAATCGTTCATCAGTAGCCTGTGTGAAATAATCAGAGAAGGCCCAAAACTATATTGTAAAAGTCTGTGCATAACATGCGACTGTAGAACAAAACACAGTCGACTGTTTTTGAGACAGACGACTGTAAAGTGTTAAGCAGTCGACTGTTATAAACAATCCTTGCACAATCAATAAACAAATGAATTGGGGTCAAAGGACAATTGATCTAATGATGTCCTACGACCGAATGTAGATGTGTGTGACTGCTCCATCAAAGTTCTACTTCTAAGCTACATACTAGAAGAGATAAAAGAAAATTACATTTGACGAATAATCTCTTCTTTCCATCGTATGAGCTTGAAGTCTTCACGGAGCTTCAATCATCAACTACGATCATCCAATCCATGTAATTTGCCTTCAATGAACTTTGTGAGTCATCCATTGCTAGTAGATCTTCATAATAGTCTTAGGTAATGGATTAACTGCAAAATAGGGGATTAGTCACAAGTATTTATGTTTGCTCATCATTAACACCAAGTAGGGAGAAGTCCAATACTCAACAGCGAGGAGTTCGACGGCGCTTCTTCGATGCGTGGGCTGCTTGTGGAAGATGACGGCGTGCGGGAGCTCCGATGGGATGAAGCAAACGGCGGGGTTCGTCGACTGTTTTGCTTCGACAGCGGTGGATAACGGCGACGGCTCTCGTCCACGTCGATTACAGCAACGGCGGTCTACGCGTGGATGCGGCGTTGAGCAGATGGCAGCAGCGATCTCCGAGCAGTAGCGACGGCGAGTATTCCATGTTCGAACGAAAGCCATAGCAGCGGTGATCTCCGACAGCAGCCTCTTCTTCGTGCGGCGGCAGTGACGAGCTTCTCCTTCGAACGGCGACTCCTCACGACTGCAGCGGTTTGGGTGATGGATGCTCGGTGATGATGCCGACGGCCTACAGGATGAAGAAGACGGCAAGATGATGATGATGGCTCGGGGATGCTTGATGTACTCGACGACAAGGTGATGCAGGGCCAGCTCTCTATTGTTTCGGAGAGAATTATTTTGCTTCAAGACGTGGGCTTAAGCTCGGGAAAGAAAAACTTGCATGAAGATCTCTTTGGAAGAAGCTGGCGGCTAAAATAATATGGGCTAGGGTTTTTTAAGCTCTTGATGTAGGCTTCTTCTTTTTGGCTTTATGCGTTAGGCCTTCACACGACTTTATTTTAATTTCCCCACTTTTTTGTTTGATGCCGCACGACTATTACCCCTTGATACGAGAATTTATACAGGATGTGGACTAGGGTTTGGGGTTGGCCGTGAGTCTTGTAGAATGATGAGGAGGAGTCCCTAGAATTAAGGGATTTGTAACACAATAGGGATATGAATGGGATTTGATTAGGTGTTTGAATGGGAGTTTGGTAGCAACAAATATTTGCAAGTCTAGCTAACTGATTTGATCAAATCCCTTTTAAACTCCATCTCATCCCATATTGGACCAAGTCGAATTTGCTTTGTGTATAGCACTTTAACCAAGTCCATTAGCTGTGTGGATAGCAATTCCTCCAACGCTTAGAATAACGATTTTGCCATTCCTGAAACGCACTTAGCACACACGTTAAATAGTTCGCACATGTTTGTCATCATCAAACTAGAGTTCCTAGATTGTTACGTTCAACACTAGTAAGTGAAGTTGGCGAACCTTCCACCCCATCAAAATGAAGTTCCTCATATAGTGACTTAAGAGGAACCTCAAAATCAGACTCAACCTCAAGATCAAACTCAATACCCTCAAATTCAAGAAGAACCGGTGCCTCTACGGAGATCCACAAGAGAAAAGAGAAGTGCAATATCAAGTGACTATATTGTATTTCTCAATGAGAATGAAGTAAATGATGGTCCAGTGGGAGATGACCGGATCACCTTTCATGAAGCGATCGAATGTTCAAACTCTCGGAAATGGATCGCAGTCATGTGTGAGGAAATTCAATCCATGAAAGACAATGACGTTTGGGACCTTGTCCCATTACCTAAATGTGTGAAATCAATTGGTTGTAAATGGGTTTATAAAACCAAAAGTGATTCACACGGCAATGTGGAAAGATATAAAGCACATCTTGTCGCAAAAGAACTTACTCAAAGAGAAGGTATCGATTATAAAGTTAATTTCTATCATGTTTCGTCGAAAGACTCCTTTAGGACCATAATGGCACTTGTGGCATATTTTGACTTGGAGTTACATCAGATGGACGTAAAGATGGCTTTTCTCAATGGTGACATTGAGGAAACCATCTATATGGTGCAACCAGAAGGGTTATCTCCAAAAGGAGATAACGGGTTGGTATGCAAATTAAAAAAATCTATCTATGGGCTCAAGCAGGCATCTCGTCAATGGTACCTTAAATTTCATCAAATTGTTCTCTTATTTGGTTTTGAGACCAACATTGTTGAAGATTGTGTGTACCATAAGTTCAGTGGGAGTAGGTTTATATTTCTGGTATTATATGTCGATGATATTTTGCTTACCAGCAGTGAAGTAAAGCTTCTTCAGGATACCAAGAAATTTCTATCAGAACATTTCGATATGAAAGATCTTGGAGAAGCATCATATGTGTTAGGAATCCAAATTCATCGTGATCGTTCACGAGGTATTCCTGGCTTATCACAAAAGGGTTACATCGAAAAGATACTGCAAAGGTTTGGCATGCAAAATTGTAAACCACATGACACACCTGTGTCAAAAGGAGACAAATTTAGTCTTAAAGCAGTGTCCAAATAATACTATTGAAGCCAAGTATATGGAGAATATCCCATATGCATCAGCAGTGGGAAGTCTTATGCATACACAAGTATGCACTCAGCCAGATTATGCATTTATAGTGGGAATGCTATGCAGATACCAAAGCAATCCAGGAAGAGAACATTGAGTAGCAGCTAAAAGAGTCTTTAGATACTTACAGAAGACAAAAGGTTATATGCTCACATATAGGAGGTCGGATAATCTTGAGATCATTGGGTATTCTGACTCCGACCTTGCTAGATGCCAAGACAGTAGAAAATCCACATCTGGATACATTTTTTACTAGCCGAAGGTGCGATTTTATGGAGAAGCACTAAGCAAACTCTCATTGCTTCCTCTACTATGGCGGCAGAGTTTGGTATGTGCTACTAGGCATCAAATCATGCAAAATGGCTGCAAAACTTCATTTCAGACTGCGAATTGTCAACGGCATTGAAAAGCCACTCAAATTATATTGTGAAAATAGAGCAACTTGTAAAAATCTAAAAAACATATTACTTATTTTAAAAAAATCTAAAAAAACCTTTAAAAACTTTAAAATCTAAAATAAATATTTAAAAATCTAAAAAATTCTAACAACTTGTAAACAATCTACATTTACTATATAGTCTATATGTTATGTATACATATTAATAGATAGTAAATTGTAATCATATAATAATTTTAAAAAATATAATACAATATCGTAATTTGTACGTAGATAAATAAAGAAACAAACACATGACAAAAAAAATTTAAGCCCGAAATTCTCAAAGGTCACGGGTTGAACCTTTAAATTTTATTAATTAAAATCTTTTTTTGAGGGGGGACGTACGTCGGCCAGCCTTACCCCTCATACAATGGCCAAAACAAAAAATAATATAACTAAGAAAATAATAATACATCACACATTTTCTTCTCACGTCTTCTTCTTTGGAAAGGTCCTTCTTGTTCTGCGAGCGGTTTTCAGCATGAAACCCATCTTTCGCACAAAACACAACTTCAACTATGTCTTCCTTCAGTCGTGATCTCTTGTTACTCAGAACGCGACCACCTGCACTAAAATCAGACTCTGAAGCAACTATAGATATAAGTACAGATAACAAATCTCGTGCCATGATGGAAAGAATGGGATAAACTGATTCATATCCTTTCCACCAGTCAAGAGGATCAAAATGCTCATCATCCATTACTTCCTCTTAAAAAGGAAATGGATTAGCTAAATATTTGGATAGTTCACTAATAGAACAATCCGACTCTGCGGTTTTTTGTTTCTTCTTTCCTAACATCTGTCGGATCCTACTAGAAGAAGTAGTAGTAACACTAGCATGCACAAATGAATTATGTGAAACATTACCAAATTTAGCCTCATAATAAGCATACATGGTTCTTAATCTAGTTTTAACAGCAGATACTTGTTCAACAGGGATAAATTCCATGTTTTCAGAATACAATTCTAATAAACCTAGTGCAACATCCTCCTTATAACGAGGATCAAAAACTTTAGATAATGAGTAAAGAAGAGGAACAGGATGCCAATACTTAGCCAGTTTTACAGACATGTCTTGTATCATAGGCATTATGGCAGTGTTAGGGTGTGTACTGTCTCTATGCTTAGCTATCTAATCAGAAATGAATACTAATTGTTCTAATCCTAAAACAGATATTGGGTAGTAACCCCAACTAATTTGTTTGTAGCAGTAAAAAAACTTCTAAAAAATCATGCAGCTGCTCTACAGTTAACCACTCTATTTCAGTAATGTCAAAAACAGGGTCATGTGAAAGATATGTAAGTAAATAATCTGTAAGTTGCTCTCTATTCTTAAGCATAGATCGCAGCATTAAGTAAGTTGAATTCCACCTTGATGCAATATCAAATTTAAATGCAAGGTATGGCTTCTGTTTAGTACGACACAGTTGTTTGTACTGAAGTCACCTAGTGCTAGAAGTATGTATGAACAACAAGAGATTTCTAATTTTATCTAAATAAGGTGAACAAGATGCAAGTCCATCGCGAACTATCAAGTTCAAGACGTAACATGCACCTCTTTGATGGAACAAACCCTCCATATCGGGGGTCAAATTTCTTTTTAAAACGCTAATTGCACTAGTGTCATTGGATGCATAATCAAACGTAATTGAAAAAAATCTTTTCTGCAATATTAAAATCATAAATTACAGACATTATTACATTAGAAATTACACCCCCAGAATGAGCAAGCTCTAACATTCTAAATCCAATAATCATCTTATTTAGCATGTAAGAATTATCTACAAAATGCGATGTAACACATAAATATGAAACACCCCATTTTGTTGTCCAAATATCAGAAGTCGACGCTATTCTAGATTTTACACTAGTAAACGTTTCAATCAATTTAGCTTTACCAACTTCAAAAACTAGCATAGCATCTCTTCGAAGAGTGTTTCTAGGCACTCTTCTAAAAGCAGGGCTAAGGGCCACTTGATTAAGTCTTTCTAATTCGGGGCTTTCCCCATAAGTAAATGGCAATTCTCGGTATATAACAAATCTTGCCATCTATTTTCTCATAGTCTCAGCAGAGTATGAGAAATTAGATAAAGAGGAAGAAGAGCCAGGTAAGTTTAATGTTGTCTGTTTAAGGTCTTTTTTAAGTGAGATGAATAATGTCTCTTTAGGTGTGTTGTGTCATCAGAAGGTTTGCAAGTACAATCAGATCTACATATTTTACAAACTGCCCACGTGCCTCTGCCAGGGACAGTTTCAATTGTAAAGTGATCTCAAACCGCAGATTTTGTTAATCTGGGTTGGGTTTGTTGTGTTGGTGGAACATCAGCAGTAATAGGTTGTGCAGGTGTAGAAGCGTGTACAGAAGATGTTTGTGCAGAAGTAGTATAAGCAGGTTGTATAGGATTTGTGTACTCATACGATTCAGTTTGTGACATGTCTAAATGTTCATAATTAGGTGTTTCTATCGGGTTAGCCCACATCATATTAAAGTTATCTTGCTCCTCAATGTTGTCAAGGTGGAATGTAAAAGACCTACGGTTTGGTGCCGACATTATTCTAAAAATATAAGAACCTGATTTGCCGGGATGCGAGTGGTGTAGAGAGCAACTGATCGTTATAGCAGAGGGATCTGAGGTGATCTTGATAGCGGAGGAAGATGAGAGCGATATCAATTTGAGCCTTGATCTTGCTTGAGAGGGGTTGATTTGCTTGCTTGAACGTATGAGAGAGTATGAGAGAGTTTGATAGTTTGAAAATTGTAAAAAATGAGAGGGTTTGGGTGAAATTTATAGGGGTTTTCGATGTAAAATGTCCACAATACCCCTCCCAAATGGATGTTTATGACCGTTGGGAGGGGTATTTTTGGTCAAATGACCAAAAAAGACCAAAAAGCCCCCCTTCCCTTTGCAGCCCAAGCAAAGAAGAAGAAAAAAATTTTTGCAGGCAGGCAACGGTCACATGATCGTTGCCTGCGCGCGCAGCAGGCTGCAAAATGCAGCCTACTGCAGCAGGCGCAGGCCGGCCCGGCCCGCCGGGCAAGGGGGCACCGGAAGCCTGGCCCTGGCCGCGGGCCAGGTCGGGCTTCGGGCCCGGTCATTGCCCCCGGGCCCGGGCCGGGCCGGCATGTTGACCGGGCCGGGCCGGCACGTTGACCGGGCCGGGCCGGCACGTTGACCGGGCCGGGCCGGCACGTTGACCGGGCCGGGCCATAGGCTTTGGAGCTTTTGGCCATCTTGACATATCACACATCCACACTATGTATGTCATTTAGTTAAATTGATACTTGTAATCAATGCGAGTTTAGTTGCATGAAATTTGACAACGGCTCTTTTGGTTCCTGTATCGATGAGATTAATGGACGAGATGTTTTAAATTCAGTTGTGTACACACATTCAGTTTTACAGAGTAATTTATGTGTCATCAAGAAGAGTTATTTATACACATGGCTATGTAGTCCAAGTGGAAAATTGTTGGAATTATGGACTTCATATCATTGTATATAACCCGTATTTGCATTTTTACGTGTGGACGCACACGTGTTGCATTAATTGTCACATCTATATTACCAAAGAGTTAATTTAGGACCTAATTGTAATGACCAAATTAAGTTTTATGGTCCTATTTAATTAATAATAAGTGTGAATACTTATTTGCAAATGTGTAGAATTCCTGAAGTAGTTACTAATTTCTGATATGCTAATTAGTAAAAATCCATTTCTATAAATAAGGGTGTGTGATACCTTGTTGACGTACATTATATTTTTTACTCTCTCATTTAGAAAAGTGCGTAAGACAAAAGAGAGAAGAAAAGGGCTTCTCATCTCACTCTCTCCATTTGTACGATCAATAAGAAGATATATATTCAGATTTCTTCTTCTTCATGGATTCTGTTAATGTTCTGCGCTCAATTCAAACAATTTCTAGACAAGATTTTTGATGAAATCCAAGTTCTTTCACAAAGATCAAAGACCAAGTGTTTACCGACGACGCTGGGACCAACGATGCTACCACCCATCTCATTATTTTTTTCGAGAGAAAAGGAGCTTTTTCTTGATGACCGACATAACCAAAACAAACCCACACAATTATTTCCAGGTCTGACAATTTATTTAGGGTTTATATGAAATTTTTGGTTAGTGGACCAGTTCTGATGTATAATTTGGCATGATTGAGAAATGAACAAAATTTACCAGATAAATCTTTCCAAAGAATACAAAGAATCGCCCATAAGACTCAATTGTACATGTGAAGATTAAAAGATTAAAAATTAAAATATGTATACAGTTCACACGAGCAGATGAACAGATTTCTAGGTGACGCGCAATTTGTTAGACAAATAACTGCAACAACATTATGAGAAAGGCAAACTGCCAAAAGACAGAAATTTGCACAAAGATTGCCACTTCAACCCCTAAATAAAGCAACAAACTGCAAAACAAATTAACAAGTACCTTCAAATCCGTTGGCAGGGTCCAAAAATAGACAATCAGCGTAATTACAAAATTAGAAGACTGTTGCCCGCAACGAGTCTCCACTCAGATTCCAAGGCGCATCCATGAGCTGAATAAAAGTTAAAATAATAATAATCATTAGACAAAGAGAGAAGACAATGCAACTCCCATTGCACAAACACAAACAAAACAAACAGAGTCGATAATTCAAGCACCTCCTAGGCTCATCTCCATCATGAAGAAATTACAGACTCCAACATCCATCTCTCGTTTGTCCAAATGTTCAAATCCAACAAATATACCGCGATTTCTAGGGTTCAAAGGAGCAAAACTGATGTTAAATGAAACAACGTAAACGAAGCAAAACAATTTCACAAGAAAAAGCATTAGCAGATATGAATAAACATTTGGCGAACAACTTTTCTTCCCATCACCAAAAGCTTACAGACTTCAAAAGAAATTTACAACGCAAAAAAAAAAAAAAGTAAAGGCCATGAAACCCTCAGCCTTAAAAATAAACCATAACCCCACCGCCGACCGCCGACCAACCAACTCCTAAGACCCTTACTTTCGAGAACCTTAGCCCCCGAACCCATAGAGGGTCCTTCCCTGTCGCTTGAGGGCATAGACGACGTCCATCGCCGTCACCGTCTTCCGCCGTGCGTGCTCCGTGTAGGTGACGGCGTCGCGGATGACGTTCTCCAAGAAGATCTTGAGGACGCCGCGCGTCTCCTCGTAGATCAGTCCGCTGATACGCTTGACCCCGCCACGGCGGGCGAGGCGGCGGATGGCAGGTTTCGTGATTCCCTGGATGTTGTCCCGGAGGACTTTCCGGTGGCGTTTCGCTCCGCCTTTGCCCAGCCCCTTGCCTCCCTTCCCACGACCAGACATGGCTGCTCCTTCTCGAAGAAGATCGATCAGAGAAATAGAATTATGGTTGGGGTTTTGCGTGTTGATTGGATTGTGCGTGAGAAATGAGAAAAGGGTCGAAGCTTTTATAAAGGGATTTTTGGAATTTGGGCACTGAAAATTTTTGGTTGTTTGGCGCTCGGGGAATTTGGCAAGGAGAGACGATCCGCGGTTGAGTAAAAGTAGCGGTTAGATGGCTAATTGACGGTGTGGATATGTCTTCTTTGTTTGTGCGGATGGATGAGCTGGCAGCATGAAGCCCCGATGGGCTATGTGGTCACGCAAGTTTTTTATTAATTTTATGTCCGAGACTCCGAAAGGGAATTTTCGAAGAGCAACAATGAGAGTGGCTAGGCTATGGCCAGTTCTTTTCCTAGAAAGTGGAAATGTGGAAAGTTGGATGGTGTGGAATCTTGGGAGAGAAAAAGATGTTGTAGTGTGGTCTTTTGAGACCTGTTCGGTTTGGAAGAAAGTAGGAAGATGGTGAAAATTGTGAATAGTATATAGGGTTGGAATCTTGGAGAGAGAAAAATAGAGTTTTGTGTTTGTTTGGTTGGAAAGTGTGGAGGAAAGTTGTGTTGTGCACAACTTTATTGTGTTTGTTTTGTGGAGAATGAAAGTTGGAAAGTTGGAGGAAAAAAGTGGTGCGGGGTAAGTGGTGAACATAGGAGAACAATGACCCCCCACATGCATATGTAGAAATTAACAATTGAATCTAGAAGAACAACATATCAAGGCATGAGTGTTGAACAGTGCCGAAATCCTTAAAATATCAAAAATACAATATGTTAGGTCATACGTTGTGTGACTGTGTTGTCATTAGTGACACACATTTAGTCTTCTGTAGCCTTAATTATCTTGGAATGAAAGAACAAATTTATTGGCCATGTTGTATGACATGTTGAATGTCATATTGCAACATAAGATCCAACATGTTGTGCCCGAGGCTTTAAAAACGGATGACGGTCATCAGCAGTATTGAAGGTGGATTACTTCAGATCTAACTGCGGTCTCTTCAAGGTATTCTGTTATTTGTTGTTATGTTGAAGAATCTTTGAAGAGCATTTGGAAGTTGTTATCTCTTAGATTTGATTGAAGAATCTGTTGGAAAGATATTAGCCCGCAAATAGTGGTTGATAGATCTTTAAAGATACTGCAGAACCGCTTGCCTGAAGGGGTTCTTTATTTGCGGGCTGCCGATCTGCACGGGATTTATTGAGCGATCTTTCCTATCTACTCCGAGATTGAGGGGGAGCGGAGTATCTAAGGCGTGTGCGGTTTTGCAGCTAGGGTTACGGCTTTTTCGAAAGTTTTTGTCGAACTCCAGGAGGGAGGCTGACGGCTACCGAGGTAGAAATCAAGGGAGTTAATTCTAGTCAGTTTTACAAGGAGATCTTGCATACAAGGGGAGCTTGCATAGATTACTCCAAGGGGTTGGTAGAGACCACCCATCATAGTTTGTATTAGGGGGGAGTTTGTTACTCTTAATAGAAATCCGGTATTAGTATTTGTATTCATTGATATTTCTAGTGGAGTAACCTGATCTTTCTGGGCGTAGCCCCGCAGATGTAGGTGTGCGCACCGAACCGCGTTACCAAATTTTACGTGTCGTTGCTTGTTTTTGTGTTTAATCATTATGCTTTGATTAATTAATCTCTACGTACTGAATTACAATTGGTATCAGAGTAGGTCATCCGTGTTGCTTTGTTATTGTCAAAGTGGGTGTGATCTTGGTTTTTCAGTATGCAAATCATGAATACAAAAGAAGGCGCTTCCGTTACTCGTCCTCCGCTGCTCATCGGTACAAACTATACATACTGGAAGTCTCGGATGCGTGCCTTCATCAAGTCTCTTGATGAGAAGGCATGGATTGCCACCATTGAAGGATGGACTCCTCCAGTCGAAGTCGACAAAGATGGCAAAGAACACCTCAAGCCTGTAAGATATTGGAGCCAAGAAGAAGATCGAGCGGCTCTGGGAAACTCTAAGGCCGTGAATGCCATCTTTACAGCTGTTGATGAAGAGCAATTTAAGTTGATCTCCACTTGCGAGTATGCCAAAGAAGCATGGGACATTCTTCTAAATGTTCATGAAGGCACTAGTATGGTAAAAGCTTCTAAACTCCAAATACTTGCTTCTCAGTTTGAAAATCTAAGGATGAATGATGATGAGACTATAACAGAATTCAATGGGAGGTTGAGAGACATAACCAATCAGTCCTCCAACTTGGAAAAAAATACTCTCAAAAGAAACTGGTCGAGAAAACCTTGAGATCTCTTCCAGACAAATTCTCTGCCAAAGTTGCAGCCATTGAGGAAACCATGAATACTTCCACCATGAGACTGGATGAACTCATGGGATTTCTTCAGACCTATGAAATGAATCTGAAGCAGAAAAGGGACAAAGGGGTTGCCCTAAAGGCAGAAGCTTGTGAAGTCTCTAAATCAAATAATGAGTCAGAATTAGATGATGACATTGCCTTGCTGACCAAGAACTTCAGCAGAATGATGAAAAAGATCAGTAACAAGGGTCAGAACTTCAGATCTGGCAACAATGTGCCACGGCCAAATCTTCCCACTGCAGGAAAAAATACCAGTCGTCCTACTCAGAGGCATGATCAGAAGAACAAAGGTAAAGTGATACAGTGCAGAGAATGTGAGGGTTTTGGTCACATGCAAGCTGAATGTGCCAACACCCTAAAGAAACAAATGTAAGGTCCCTGGTTATGAGGAAAACACTAGAAGGGGGAATAGTGTTTATACAATTTAAAATGATAATTACACCAAATTAAATTCCTAACCAACAAATAATGTGGAATGAAAATAAACCCTAAATTGAAACAATGCAAACACAAGGATGTTTCAAGGGTTCGGATTACCCAAGTCAACTCCCGACTTGTTCCCGGTAATCCTACATCCCTTCCACCCGAATACCACCGGATACTCAAGTTAGAAACATAACTTGAGGTTTCCTTTAAACCCACTTGTAGCAGCCCTACAAGTGAAATCGAAATACACTCGATGTCCTTGACTCCCACAACTAGGGAGCAAGCAAACCTCTCTCACAAACCAAGAGTTAAACTAATAACGAAAGTTATGAAATATTGAAATGACAACACTTACAATCACCTATGACTTGAAGTAGAACTTGAAGGAGCAAGTGTGTTGTGTGTTGAGGTCTCTCTTGGAAGAGAGGAACACCCTTTATCTTGTCACCACCAATTACCTAGAAGATATCTCTTTGATACTAGGTTGGAGAGCAAGATAGTAAAAGATTGGATTTCTAGGGCTTTAGGATTGAAAGCTTGAGAAGCTTGAAGATGTAGATGAGTGAGTCAAGTGAGTAACCTCTCGATGGAACAGTAGAGGCTGCCTTTATATGTTTCTCAAAACCCTCAAACAGAATCCGCAAAACCCCCTTTGAATTCGTCGAGAAAAAGCCAACCGATAGAATTTACACAGTCGACAGTCGACTGTTGAACAAAACACAGTCGACTGCTGCACTGTGTCAGATGGTAGGTAAGAATTCAAACGGTAACTTACCACATGGACAGTCGACTGATGAAGAGAAAACATGTGCGTGTAAATCCAATAGGCGACTGTAAATCCTTCTACAAGCGACTGGCCGCAATATGGGTAAGCTGAGAAAATCTCAGAAAGATATGGAAAGACAGGACAGGCGACTGATGTGGAACACACAGGCGCTTGTGCCATGGGCAGGTGACTGTGAAACCAACATCAGTCGACTGTCACAAAACCTGACATTTTCCAGAGAGCAGAGTCGCAGAGAGCTTAAAGACAGTCGACTGTTGAAGCATTGATAGTCGACTGTGCCATTGGATAGGCGACTGTAAATACAACATCAGTCGACTAGCACTAAAATGTTAAACATTCCAGAGAGCAGATTCTGTAGAGGATTCATGGACAGTCGACTGTTGAAGCATTGACAGTCAACTGTGCCTTGGCCAGGCGACTGTAAATACAATATCAGTCGACTGGCCAGATGAAAATGAAAATGATCTTTGGGCTAAAGATAGACAGGCGACTGACTAACAAATCACAGTCGACTGTCTCTTGGACAGGCACCTGTAAAATATACAATGGTCGCATGAAGGAGTTAAAGTTTAGAAAGCCCAAAAATCAATTGGTTAAGTATGTGAATAACAGGCGACTGTAGAACAAATCGCAGTCGATTGTTTTTAGACAGGCGACTGTAAATCGTTCAACAGTCGCCTGTTGAAATCACACCATGCACGTGCTTGGTAAAATATGAATTGGAGTCTAAGGAAAAGTGATCTAATGATTTCCTAGAACATAAATGAAGATGAGTGTGTGCTCCAACATAGTTCTACTTCTAAGCTACATACTAGAAGAGAAAAAGAAGATTACATTATGTAGAAATCTCTCTTCTATCCAAAGTATGAGCTTGAAGTCTTCTAGGAGCTTCAATCACCATCTTTAATCATCCAATCCACTTTTCTTGCTTTCATTGATCTTTGAGTGACATCCATTGCTAATTGATCTGCATGATATGATTAGGCAATGGATTAACTGCAAATAGGGGATTAGTCGCAAGTACTTATATTTGCTCATCATTAACACCAAGTAGGGAGAAGTCCAATACTCAACAATAATATGGAAAATCTTTAGCAAGCACCTGGAGCGATGATGAATCTGAAGGAAGTGCTGGAGATGAGGACATCACCAGCAACTACGTGGCCTTTACAGCCATCCTGAAAAGACAATCTGATTGCGACACTCATAGCCATGTTGGATCTGACGTTGCAACATCAGGTTCAACATCTGGCAATAAACTAGAAAATGTCAGGCAGAGTGTTGCAACATCAAGTACAACATCCAGCAATGAATCTGATTCTGAAGTTGATAGTGATGAGGATGTGAATGAAGAGGACATTCGAACAGCCTATCAGACCATTTTGACAAGTGGATGAAGATCTGTGAAACAAACAAAACTTTGAAGGACGAGAATGTCAGATTGAAGAATGAGAAGGAAGAAGCCAAAACTAGACTTCTGAAGGCTGAGCTCAGTCTTAGAAATCTTGAGAGCAGCGTCAAAAAAACTCTTCTTAGAGCTGAGAAGGTTGAGAATACTCTCAACAAGTGAAACTCTGGAAGGTCAAAACTATATGACATTCTAAGTATGGGGAAGACCTCAGGAGATCGCACTGGAGTGGAGTCAACATAGGAGGCTACAATCATGTCGCTAAGGAGAGACGATTCTTGTGACCTTAGAGTTGGAAAGGATGGGTCAGCCCAAGGGGTATGAACAGAAGAAGAAACTGAGTAAAGAAACCACATCCGGCCATCCTGTTTGTGGCTACTGCAGGCTCTTAGGACATACTGAAAGAAACTGCTTCAGTCGCATGCGACATTGGCGTGAAAGGAAAAATGTTAGATATTCTGACACGAAGATGAAGAAGAAATAGGTAAGGAAATCCGAACTGTATAGTATGGTGGCTCACACTTCTTTAATTGCTTTCTCTAAGAACATGTGGTATTTTGACAGTAGGTGCTCCTGGCACATGACTGGCAACAGGAATCTCCTTAGTGATTTTACAACCTGTAACAAGGGACATGTAACCTTTGGTGATGGACAAAGAAGCAAAGTTGTTGGGAATGGAAATCTAAATGAGGCCGGTTCTCTCAATCTGAAGGATGTTATGTATGTCAAAGATCTGAAAGCTAATTTTATCAGCATAAGTCAACTATGTGATCAAGGCCTATTAGTTCGGTTCACTAAAAAGAAGTGTTCAGTATTCAACACAAATGAAGAGTGTATCTTCACTGGGAAAAGATCTACTGATAACTGCTACCTTCTTTAAGAAGCTAACACATGCCTTAATGTTACCACTGATGTTTCTGAACAGTGGCATCAAAAGTTAGGGCATCTCAACTTCAAGACACTGATGAAGATATCTAAAGTTGGAGCTGTCCGAGGAATACTGGTTCTAAACAAGAAGAAAGAGCGGGTGTGCGGTCCTTGCCAACTGAGAAAATAAAAGAAGACCATCCACAAACAACTTCAGACGATTACTACATCCAAGATACTGAATCTCCTGCACATGGATTTGATCGAGCCAACGTCTAAAACTAGTATGGGAGGTACGAAGTACATCTTTGTCTGTGTTGATGATTTTTCTAGGTTTACCTGGGTAGACTTTCTGATCGCTCCCGGATATACACCCGAAAAACAATTGTATTTTTACCGCAAGCGCACGGTTAAGTGGTAAGCGGGTTATCGAACACGAGGAGGAACTAATGACGGCACTCTACTTTGATTACTAAGCTATTGGTGGAAAGTTGGTTTAAGAATGTTAGTGTCATAATCGTTTAATTATCAATTCAATTCAATATAATAAAAATGTCTAGGGCTAGGGAATCCCCACCATGGATTATCATGCATCCTTATGAATCGTGAATCTCAATGTTACTAGACTTGGATTGAGGTGAACTAATCGTAACTAAATAGAGAACCAATCTCACGCTCTCACGCTATTGCAGGTCTATATCGACCTAGATTAGAGCCAACTCTCGTATAAATCCTAATCTAAACCACTAGCATTAAGATCGACATCATCATCCAATCACAACTCAAGCCCACTCTCGTGCAAACTTGAGTTATGATCTAGACTGTGATGGCTCGTATTCATCCAATCTCTTGCAAACGAATATGGGTATAGACTTATAATAAAATGCTAGCTTTGGTCCAATCTCTTGCAAACAAAACCTAGTGAATCTTGATTATAAATCTAAATCGAATATCTAGACCTTCCCATTGATCAGAGCCCAATCTCTTGCAAACTCTAGATCAATAGAAATTCCTAGCTATCCGTAGTAAATCAATCACAATCTGACCTTCTAGCAATTCTAGTAACATATCGATTCATTCATCACAAATCTAACATTAGATCCATAGGGTTCATCCATTTGCCTTAGAACACGGGATCTACTCACAATTCATCGAAACAATAGCAAGATCTATGATAGAAAACATATTGCAATTTAGATCTAGAAGGAAATAATTCATAAAAGTGCAAATATTCAAAAGGATTAGACAACCCAGATCTGAGTTCTTCAATCTCCTTCAATACAAAGCTGAAATTCAACTAGAATTAATCTAAAAACTATTCTAAGAAGTCTCTCCTTAAGCTGGAAAAAAAACTGGGCTTAAATACATGCCCAAAACGTCCAAATAAACCACCGACAGAACTGCCCCGGTGCAGCACAAAACCCTAGTTTCTAACCCAGGTTGGTGGCGCTACTCGGCCGAGTGGAAATCTCACTCGGCCGAGTGCCAGATCCGAATAAAAACAGAGAAATTAGAGGGTTTGGGCACTCTGGCACTTTGCTTCACTCGGCCAAGTAAAGTTCATCACTCAGGCGAGTGGACTTCCTACTCGGCCGAGGGGGTGTTCTGCTGCGCTTTCCAGAATTCCAGAGAGTCTGGTGTGTTTTCCTTCAGAAAATGTGGCCTCACTCGGACGAGTGGAGTTCTCTACTCGGTCGAATGGAATTAACCACTCGGGCCAGTACATTGCGGCACCAGGTCTGGCAGATGTCTTCGTATCAGTCGTACTCAGCCGCGTACGCTGCTTCACTCGGGCGAGTGACTAGTGTAACTCGACCGAGTGGCCTGTTTCTGGAATCCTTCCTTCTCCTCCTCGCCTCCTCCTCGATTCTATCGATCATCTTCTTCTCCCGCTCACCGTCCAGTGCAGTTAGCTCCTCATGTCACGCCCCGCTTCCTAAAATGACAGAATGGACACGTGACTAAGGTCCGCATGTGTCGGAGCTGTGAGGCTCAGGTCCAATAAGCATCTGTAGGGGTACCATTTTAAAGTTAAAGTTACAAAAAAATGATATTATAGCAGATAGGTCCATCGACGTCCTAAAATTACAAAGAAGATACCGGTGTGATCGCGCCTCTGAGAGGGTTGAGAATCGGTCGCGCGTTGAGCTACGGAATGCAATAACAAAAATTAAACACTGAAACATGCACACGAAACAACAAGGATACGCGCTAAAATACGTACGGTCGGAAGTGACCGTTACATCCTACACACCTTAAGAAATGATTCCGTCCTCGGAATCTACATCATCTACTGCTCAGGAAAATAAAAGCAGGTAGCGCTCTCATCTCATCTTCGCGCTCCCAAGTGGACTCTTTAGGTGATCCGTGCCGCCACATCACTCTTACCAGGTCGACTACCTTGTTCCGCGATTGCTTCTGTCAACGGTCCAAAATCTGCACTGGCTGCTGCTCATAAGTCAGGTCCGGTCGGACCGTGATCTCTGAAAAATCCCCAATGTGCGATGGGTCACCGACGTATCGACGTAGCCGAGATACGTGAAATACGTCGTGAACTCCCTCCAAAGATGGTGGTAGAGCAAGGCGATATGTCACTGCTCCCACATGCTCCAGCACGTCAAATGGTCCAATATACCTAGGACTCAGCTTTCCCTTCTTTCCGAAATGAATGACTCCGTGGTTCGGAGAAATCTTAAGGAAGACATGATCTCCTGGCTGAAACTCCAAAGGTCACCTCTTGGTGACTGCCCAATGCTTATAGCGATCTTGCGCAATCCGAAGCTTCTCCCTGATATCTCTCACGACATCCACAGCCTCTACTATCATCTCTGGTCCCAACAGCTCTCTATCACCGATGTCATCCCAGCTCAGTGGCGATCGACATTTACTTCCATATAAGGCAGTAAACGATGCCATGCCAATGCTCGCCCGATAGATGTTGTTGTATGAGAGCTATGAGTATCCCTCCGTAGCTCCTATCTAATGTCACCTGCAGGTACGCAGAGTCTACTGCCGTACCTCAGCGATCCTCATGAATAATAAATTCCGTCCGAATTCCAGCTTCCACATGTCTCCTGATCCTTTGCAGCTTCGGATCTCCTGCCTATGCTGCCTTGATACGATCCACTATCGTAGACTGAATCTGCAACCTTATCAGTGAAACGACCACTCCTTGTAGGACAACCTCAATGTCCATCCCTCTCAGCTCTTGCTGTATCCTCCAGTCGGTAGTATACATCATCACTGCGGGGAGTCTGCTCAAAGCATCTGGCACTACATTCACTTCCCCCGGGTGATACTGCAAATCTATCTCATAGTCTGCCATCAGCCCCAACCATCGTCTCTGATGCATGTCGAGCTCCTTCTGCGTAAAAATATACTTCAAGCTTTTGTGATCGGTGAAGATTTTCATGCTCTCACTCAGTAGAAAGTGTCTCCAGATCTTCAACGCAATTATCACCGCAGCCAACTCTAGGTCGTGCGTTGGGTAGTTCCTCTCATGATTCCTCAATTGGCGAGAAGTGTACGCGACCACATGTCCATGCTGATGTAAGACGCACCTGAGTCCCTTCCCAGACGCATTACAATAAATCTCGAAGCCTCTGCTCCGATCCGGTACAGCCAATACCGATGCTGTGGTCAACTTCTCCTTCAAGATACTGAAGGCCTTCTCATAATCCTCTGACCAAACGAACTCCACATCCTTCCCCGTCAGCTTCGTCATTAGCTCCGAAATCCTCGAGAAATCTTTAATGAACCGACGGTAGTGGCCAGTTAATCTAAGAAAGCTTCTGATATCTGATGCTGACTGCGGCGTCGGTCACTCGCTGACCGCTCTGACTTTCTCCGGATCTACAGATATGCCATCTCCAGACACCACGTGTCCCATGAATGCGACTCTGTCCAACCAGAACTTGCACTTACTGTACTTGGCATACAGCTTATGACGCCTCAGTGTCTCCAACACTGTCCTCAGATGACGGCTGTGCTCCTCTTCCACCTTCGAGTAAATAAGGATGTCGTCTATAAAGATGACCACAAACTTATCCCAGAGGTTATAGAAAATTAAGTTCATCAAATTCATGAAGACTGCTAGAGCATTGGTCACACCGAATGGCATAACTACGAACTCATAATGTCCGTACTTCATCCTGAAAGCTGTCTTCTGAATATCCTCCTTCTTCACCTTCAGCTGATGGTATCCGCTCCTCAAATCCAATTTCAAGAAAAATCTCGAACCTCCAAGCTGGTCGAAAATATCGTCGATACGCGGTAGCGGATACTTATTCTTCACGGTCACAACATTTAGACCACGGTAATCCATGCACATCCGACGGGATCCATCCTTCTTCTTCACGAGCAGGACCGGTGCACCCCACGATGACACACTAGGGTGAATGAATCCCTTCTGCAGCAACTCATCCAATTGCTTCCGCAGTTCTTCACGCTCTGCAGGAGCCATAAGATACGGCGCCTTCGATATAGGTTGCGCTCCCGACATAAGATCTATACCGAACTCTAAAGCTCTATCGGGTGGCAAACCTGAGATATCCTCTGGGAAGACGTCGTCGAAATCTCTGACGACTGCTGGTCGACTGATCTCCATCTGCATAGCTGCAACAATTGGCTCCTCCGGCTTGGCCCGAAATCTAACGGGCCCAAGCGATTCATCTCTGCTATGGAACTCGAACTCTGGATGGCCTGGAATCCTGAATACCACCTTCTTGCTACGACAATTGATCGAAGCATGGAAATCTCACAGCCAATCAATGCCAAGAACAACATCGAAATGCGACAGATCATGGACAATGAAGTTGACATAAAGCTCATGTCCACTGATCACTAACGGAATCGAGCGACATCCCATATTAACCGTCACCACTCTGTTCCCTGTAGTGATGTCCCAACACCTAGGAAGTGTATGGGTGGGAATGGAGTGTTCTGTCACGAATCTCCAGGTTATGATGCACATAGATGGACCGGAGTCGAACGAGGTTTATGCCGGGAAAGACGACAGTAAAATAGTGCCTAAGATAGAGAGAACATAACTAATGTCACACTAGGGTCACTAATCTAACCCGGGATTATTAGACTTGTACATGTTAAACATGATATTTTAAATAAATGCGAGTAATTCTATTGCTACGAACTTTTCGCTTAAACTGCATGGGCCACCACTAAAACCTGTCATGCCCCGCTTCCCAAAACGACAGAAGGGATGTATGACTAAGGTCCGCATGGGCCGGAGCTGTGAGGCTCGGGCCCAACAAGCGTCTGTAGGGGTACCATTTTAAAGTTACAGGTTCTTACATATATAAAATTCATAACAATCAGAATAAGAGTACTCCAAAAGGAAATTTGCATTCATTAATAAAAGAGATAATATCTAGCATTTATATCAAGTCTAATAAAAGAATCCCAGCATGGCTAAAACTACTGAAAGGAAACTAATGGTGTAAGCACCCAACCTAGGCAGAAAAGTAAACGGTTCTACGCACCCGAACTAGAAGGTAGTAACCTCTGGGGATCAGCTACAGGAAAGAAGCTCTAAGACTGGCCCTCGTCAAGAAGGTACTCCGGGTCAACATCCTCCGTCTTCAGGTACTATGGTATGTCCGGCTCGTCCGCGTACTCTGGCTCAACACCTGGCGTACAGTACCCAAGAGAAAAGAAATTGTACGTCAGATAAAATCTACAAGGAAAGGTTAGACTCTACTGCAAGTGTGAAACAAATTTATTAAACAACGTTTTACTGGTTGAATTACATGCTGTTGTGATGTTATGGCAGTTATACAATTATACGAGGAAAGTAAAAACGGAGCAGGAAAGTAAACGAGACAGACAATAGCCGTAGCATGTGCTACTGGCTATTGGACTAGACTGGACCGGACAAGACAAGACAAGAAGTACCGTGTGTGTCACGAAGGGTTCACGCCTTACAGTTTGAGGGCGACCAAACCCTCTCCCCGTGCGACCGCTCAACCATACCTCAAACCCGAGTGCTCAAGACAAGACAACACAGAGATCACTGTCGCATGGAGAGCATCTGAAATGCCCGTAGGCTTTTCGTAACACGGAGATCACTCTCGCTTGGAGAGCATCTAAAACGCCCGCAGGCTTTTTGTAACACAGAGATCACTCTCACTTGGAGAGCATCTGAAACACCCGCTGGATTTTTGTAACACAGATATCACTCTTGTGTGGAGAGCATCTGAAACACCCAGAGGCTTTTTGTAACACAGAGATCACTCTCGCGTGGAGAGCATCTGAAACGTCCGGAGGCTTTTTGTAATACAGAGATCACTCTCGCATGGAGAGCATCTGAAACGTTCGCAGGCTTTTTGTAACAGGGACCATGCCACGACAAGTAGCAAGGCGTTGTTCATTCTAGGGGGTCCACACGCACACACACACAGATAGAACCTAGGGTGTCAGTTGTTGTTGTTGTTGTGCTTAGACTTCGTCGTCAAGTTTAAGCTGTCAAGGGGGGTTCTGGACGCTATCATTTCACGTCCGGTTCTCTTTAGTCGTACTTTAACAGTTTAAGAAAAGATTGCCTAAACGTGGCCGAAAGTACGCAAGTGAGAAACACTTGCCTGCGGTGGCGAGTGAGTCGTCGGTCTGGATCGTCTCGTCGAAGCGATGTGTCGGTGATGGTTCGTCTGAAACGAGCCAACGGTGGTGTCAGAACGTGTTTTCAAAAAGTTCTATTATGGTATGTTTCTAAGTTTGGCATGGCTATCCTAACAATTTTCAGTCAAGTTTGGAAGTCAGCCTATTCGACGATTCTATCCTATGTGCACAGTCAATCAAGTCCATTCGTCGATTTCTAGAGTTGAACATCGTTTTAAAGTGCGTAAAGTAAACTTTAGTTAAAGTTGGCGATTTTTAATTAGGTTTTGATGTCTTACGGTGTGGGTTTCTACGAGTGAGAGGAACCAACCTAGTGCGACGAACGTGCACGAGTCGACGTCGGATCTAGAACGATGGTGGTGCTCGGTGTCCTCAAATGCGCGTAGCGCAGTAAGGATTCATCGAAATCGCCTCGGTTGCAGGTAGCGCAGTAGAGTGACGTCTATGGAGAGGAGCAGCAACTATGGTCCCGAACTACGAGAACGACAGTAACAGCGACAGGGAGGCAGCAGCGTCAGCGAGGAGGGCAGCGACTACGCACAGCCTGAGGGGAAAGGCGACGCAGAGACGTCGGAGAACGGTGACAGCGAAACAGCAGACAACATGGCAATGAACCACTGGGCAGCGACAACGGCACAAGCAACGGTTATGGCAGTTATGAGGGTTCCTAGGGGAAAATCTAGGAGTGGAAGAGGCTTTGGCCTCTAGGGTGAAGAGGAGGTGTTTGCGAGGAAAGTGGGGAGGTATGGCCATGGGTTCAGAGAGGGTCTGGTCGGACTGGATTCTGGTCGTGGGGAAGGGTGGTAGTGCGCAGGTTGTAGGTGGGGGAGGAGTTCGTGCGGTGGCTGTTAATGGCCGTAGGGTGGTGCGATGCGGTGTGGGAGGAAGAGAGCGGAGGAGAGTTGGAATGGGGGCTGTGGCTCGGCGGCCTGTCGGCGATGAGGGGAGAACGGAGAGGGAGGTCGGCGGCTCTTAGAGGTGGCGCACGGAAGTGGATGGCGGCCTGGGTAGTTACAGGTCGCAGAGAAGGGCTATGGATCTGTGATCTCATCGGGGTCAAGCAGCAGAGGCCGCTGGTGGTCGCGTGGAGCGGATGGGCGGCCGGCGTCAAGAATCAGAGAGGGGAGAGGCTGCGCGCGTGCTTGGGGGCCTGGGGTTAGTTGAGAGGCTTGGGGTTCGAAATAAACACTAGGGTGGCTAGGGTGCATGAGTAGCAGGGGAGAAAGAGAGTTTGATTTGGAAAGGAAAAAAAAGAAGAAGAAGGATTCTGCTTTGTGCGACTGAAACAAATAGAAACCCTAGGCCCTTAGCTTCTGCATGAAGTGGGGAAGCCTAGCCTAGGTTTATATAATATAGGGGAGAGAGAGAAGGGCTTTGAAATGAAAAGTCTGAGCAACCAGTGCGGCTGTAGCTAAATGTCCTTAGGTTGTTGAACGTGGGTAGAGTTTGTTGGGATTTTATTTTATTTTATTTTTAAAGGATTACGGCTGGCAGTGGGATCTCAAGGAATAGGTTAAAGTTTTAAAAATAAACAGTTTTGATTTAATAACACTGATAGCATTTTAAGTTGGAAAATTTAAACAGATTAGTTTCGTTCCCCCTTTTTCTTATATAAACAAAACCTAATTAGATAATAGGTGGTTAAAGATAGGGGTTAAAATGATTAACGATAGATAGTTTGTTTTAAAGAAAAGTGAAAGGTTGATTCCTTCAACTAACAGCTCATTAGTTTAGGTTTTTTTAAAAATATAAAATGAATTCGTTTGAAGACAACGCACAAAATTTTCAAATGTTTATTAAAAGAAGGTTGTATTAATACAAAAAATGATATTATAGCAGATAGGTCCATCGACGTCCTAAAATTACAAAGAAGATACCGGTGTGATCGCGCCTCCGAGAGGGTTGAGAAAATGGGGTTCGGTCGCGCGTTGAGCTACGGAACACAATAACAAAAATCAAATACGAAAACACACACACGAAACAACAAGGATACGCGCTAAAATATGTACAGTCGGAAGTGACCGTTTCACCTCAATAAGGCCATGAGTGATGCTCCGGTATCCGTGCAAATCTCTTAATCTCATTTATGCTCGCGATTGCTCTATATTTCCTGAAATCCGACAAAAATAAGAAATAGTGAAAAGTAACGCAATATCGTCGAATAGTCGTGAAAAGCGCGATATGGGCGATCAAAATGGTAAGCAAATATGCAGAAAAAAGGTGTAAAATATGGACCAATCAAAATCCCCCAAGCTTGCCTCTTACTCGTCCTCGAGGAAGATGAGTAAAAAGTCGAACCCGGTGGATAAAAATAAGGAAAATGAAAAGAAAGAGAGAAAAGAAAACGAAGAGGGAGGTTCTAGATCATCCTCTCAGGACATGGAGTTGCTTACTCATATAGCGCGCGATGAATTAAACATGCTAATGATTTTTACCTCGATATCACATCATTAAACGCATTCGATATAGAAACCAAGAACATCAAAACAATGCGAAATATAAAATCATTCTAGAATAAGCATCGTCTAAGGCATTTAAAATGATATACGTAATCATAGATTGCAAACTTTTTAATTGATCTCTTTCTCCTTGGAGTATAAGAGGTATCACACATTATAAAGCAATAAGAATAGAAAGAGATGGTATTCATGAAATGCATGCCAAATTTTCAATTCATAGACTTCGTTATACTCTAAGTAATCTCCCTAAGTATCAAAAATTACCTAGCTTAGGTCGTCATGCATATATAAGTGGTCACTCTCTCACACGTCATTGGATCCCCTCCCCCAAGCTTATCTATAAGCGTGGGGCATCAAATAGAACAATACGGCCTGTTCCAATTTTTTTTGAAGCTCCAAAGAAAATAAAAGAATAAAGAAAGAAAGAAAGAAAGAAATGGGATCATGCATATACAAATGATTCCCTTTTGTTTTGCTTTTCTCTTTGTCTCCTTTTTTCCCTTTTTGTTTTTTTTGATAAGCAATATACGCAATAACGATCCCAAATCAAAGAGAGATAGAAAGATATGCATTAATATTTTTCTTTTGGGAGGAGCTTATTCTTTTTGGCATGGGGAAGATGCAAGTATAGGATTCACTAGGGGAGATTCACCAGTGACTATAAGTATAGAATTGGTGATCAAGGTATGTGGAGAAATAAATATAACACTCGGTTCACTCTTTTGTATGTGCACGACAACTTTCAGCAGGGTAATGTAATCTACTCAGTTTGATTTCAAAAAGTAAACTAATCTAATCATATCAAAAAGACATACATTCAATCAACCTGGAAGTTGAGCATACAATTTCATGCAAATAGAAGTGATATTCGATAACAAAAGCAGTACTCCAAGATTAGGCAATCAATGTGTGAAGCTTGGTGTGTTTTCTATGAAAAGTATACGATATAAATTTTCAGACTTAGCTAATGCTAAAATTTCATTCACAATCATATAATAGAGATGGAGGTTCATATTCTCAAATGCATGGCGATGTATAGCATATGATATCTGAAATAAAAACAATGGCATGGCAAGGGAATACGCATATAAGAGCAAGCTAACTCCAAGTCGTCGTCGTCATAGAGAATTTATTTCTAGCAAAAAGGATAAAAGAAATAAAGATAAAGGAAACATAAAAACTAACTATACATATGCAACGCACGCAAAAAGTAAGAAACGTGATGCATGAGAAAAAAATGAAAAAATGGGTGAAAATAAGTGGAAAATAAAGAAAGGTGGAGAAATAAAGATAAAAATGAAGAAAATAAAAAGTGCGTGAGTGCAATCACTCCCCCAAGCTAAACTGTATAGTGTCCTCAATGTGCTAAGTGTGGCACATTGACAAATAAAGTAGGGGGTGGGTGGGTGCGGATGCATGCATGATAAAATAAGAATAAGAAAAGAAAATGGGATGGATATGCATATGAGAAGTGCAGCATGCAAATGATGGATGTGGTGGGCATGCAGATCATGGGAGCAAAATAATGGATAACATATGCACGACCGATACAAGGTAAGGCCCAGAAATACCACATCTCCCCCAAATGGATATATACATAGCCCTGTAAAAAGTGATCAAAATATATGAGCAAGGAAAGTGGTCGTGAAATCATGGGGCGAGAGGGGGTTGCAAAATCAGTAGCAAAAGTATCAACCAAAACATCGGTAAAAAAATATCAAAGGCATCAAGTGTGTGCCTAAGTCGGTGCTACACCATCACCTCCATGTGATGGGGAACATGGTGGTTGTGGCAGTGCATGTTGTGGTGGCTGGAGCGGTGCATGCTGTGGTGGCTGGAGCTCCTGCAGACGAGTAAGAATCAGGTTCAGCGTGAGCTGAATACCTGGGATCATGGCTAAGCGGTCTGCTGGGCTGACACGGTGGCTGAGAGTGCCCTAAAATCTCCTCTGATTCCTGTAAGGATCGTCTTACCCTTGCAATACTAACAACAACACACTAGGGGGGGGGGTGAATAGTGTAATGGCAATAAAATTGTCCAATTAAAATTAAACTTGCAAATGCGGAATAATAAATGCAAGAGGAAATAATTGACACAATCAATCCAAACGCAAACACAAGATATTACCCTTGTTCCCTAAAACTTGGGTACGTCTAACCACACCAATATTCATTATATTCCCACAAAGAGAAGTGAATACAAATCCCACAAAGAGATACCTCACCAAGAGGATTTTTCCCTACACAAGGACCCAACCAACCCTTCATATGGGTCAAACTTACACCTAGAGAATTACTAACTCCCACTCAGAAAATTAGGGTTAGCCCTACACTAGGACACCAAAATCCCACAAAGAGAGTTACTCCCACAAAGAGAGTTATTTCCACTAAGAGAATATGCTTATCCCACAAAGAGATAAACTCCCACAAAGAGAGAAAGACTAATTCCCACAAAGAGAATTAGTGTTACAAGAATCACCAAGTAAACTAAATACTCTTACCTATGCCTTGAGATGCTTACTCATAGATGAATGCAAGGCATGGAAGAGGATCTCCAAGTGTTGAGATTGGCTTGAAAGCACTAGGATGATTTCCCTTGAGCTGGACTCCAATGCATGAAGAGGAATGAGAGCTCAAAGAGGGAAATGAGAGAGTTTGAGAGTGGCTTATTGATCTATTATGATTTTCAATAGCATCAAGAAGTTCTTATGAACTCAGTACACCCATATATATAGGAACCCTATATCAACCCTCAAAACCCAAGAAAACAGTAAAAAGCACAAGGCTGCAACAGCTAGTTTCTGGGCAGAAACGTCAAGGACAGTCGACTGATGAACAAATGACAATCGACTGTTCAACGGCTAGAAAATATCCAACGGCTATAATCTGAGCCAGGACAGTCGACTGATGAAGTCGATACAGTCGATTGTAAACAGGACAGGCGCCTGTAAAACCTTCAGCAGGCGACTGCTGCAGGGGATGGAATAAAACAGAGAGCTACACTCTTTCTCCAGATAAGCATACAGGCGACTGATGTCAATAATACAGTCGACTATAAAAATAGTCAGGCAACTGTAAATCCTTCATCAGTCGACTGCTGCAGGAGATGGAGAAAAACAGAAAGAAGCAGTATATGCACTTACGCTACTCAGACGACTGTTGACCAATGCACAGGCGACTGTAAACATACAGGCGACTGTAAACTGAGCATCAGTCGACTATTGCATAAAGCTCAAGTAGAGTCAATAGAAATGTTGACTTGAGCAGTGCATATCAGTCGACTGTAGAAAGATCGACATACGACTGGAAATCATCCAGTCGACTGTAAATCCTTCAGCAGGCGACTGATGGAAAGCCAGAGACTCCAAATGAGTCTTTGGTCAAGATGAAACTATTAGGTTGGATTCTATGATCAACCTAAGGCTCACTAAAATGGCTAAATGCATATGCATGAATGAGTAGACCATCTATCAAGGCATTACATTAACCTAGACTCAAATGAGAGAGAAAGCAATAAAGGAAATATTATATGGATTACTTTGCTTTCCTTTGAGTCTAAGTCTTCCATCTTGATGCCTTGATGCTCTCCATCATCTCCAAGATTTGGCACCCCTTGAGTCCAAGCTTTGGCCCTTCTCCACTTGATGTCCATCCTTGCACCAAGTGTTTAGTCTCCAAGAGAGATATTCTTGAAATGAAACTATGAGACTAAAACAAGAGAGTCATTAGCAACAACATAATGTTGTGATCATCATCAAAATAAGATTAGTATGAAACACCAATACTCAACAATTCCCCCTACTGCCATCTCGACATCACGGAGATGTTGGAGGAGGACGTCGGGGGCTAGGCCAGAGGGGTCTGACAGGTGGAGGGTGTGGCTATTGAACACGGCCATCATAGACTATCGGGGCAACGACTGGGTGGGGCAGCTCAGCTGTGCTCATTAAAAGATGCTCAGCCTCTGTGCGAGGCTGAGACACACGAATGCTCACAGAAACGTGAGCAGCGGCAGAAGAGGGTAAGGCTACAACAGAGGTCGAGGTAGGCTGAGAGGTTGCAACGGTAGATGTGGTAACAGATACCATGACACTCTCAGTGAAGGGCGGTGGTCGAGGCGGAAGAGTCGACAATCGGGGAGGGTGTAAAGTCAACAGGAAATGCCTCCCCAGGAGTCAAGAACTCGAGTGAAGACATGGTCTTGGCCGCTGTCAAAAAGGAAGACTCGCCTCTAACCAAGTCTGCTACATTGGTGGTGCTCTCCAACCTCACATATGAAACAAGATCAAATCTCGACGGCTCGGTGGTGGTGGTGGACACAACTACAGAAGAGCTCACGACACTAGCAGAAGTGTCGGGCTTGTGAATCACATCGAGGGCATGCTGGGGAAGAGGGATCCCAGGGGGCCAAAGGGTTTAGAGGGTCTAGAGGGGCTTCCTGCTGGTCATCGTCTGGCTCGAGGACGTAGGCGACATGAATGTTGAGGTCCATCTCTGGCCTCCACACTTTGCCGTTTGGTCCAATATGGGTCTGAGCAGGGCTCGAAAGCACCATACAGTCAGCAGAGTAGGGGCCCTGATGCCAAACCCAATGCCGACGTCCGTGGGGATGGAGCATCGTCATACGGAACATAACGTCAAGTGAAAGTGAAGTGGGCCCCGTGGGTCGGCATAAACCAGCAGGGAGCTTAATCCCAACATAGGAGCTAGCAGGGTAATCAGACTGCCACAACATATCGCCATCCTGGCGAAAACTGTGATAACTATGCAGTCGAGGTATTATGAAGCTATATCAATGGATATGGCAGGGACTGAGACATCTACAATGTCTCCCTCATAGACTCTAGAAGAACTCATCGCATAAAGCATATAAAGCTCAGGCGTCGACATCGTCCCAGGCTCCGGCCTAACAAGTATGGTAGTTGCCAAAAGGCGCTGTGTAATCCGTAGGCACGGGTAGACGATAGACGAGGCCTTGGTCCGACTGGGGTCAAAACCAAGTGTGGTGCCCGTGATCAAGGTCCAGAAAGCGTGAGGATCAAACGTGGGAGGGTGTGTGGTGTGTAGGAGCGTAAGAACATGTCAGATCAGGGACGGGGGGCCAGTAAAAGAAGGCTCGGAGCATGTCGAGAGTGATCTCGCAGTCCCGATCCATCAGCCTAAAAGTGCAACCCCTAGGAGTCCTACTAATAGAACTCAAAACCTCTAGGATCGGACAGACGTAGGTGTCCGCCGATACCGACAGAAATCACGCCACCCCACGTTATCGTATAACTGGAGCAGCCCCTGTGTAACCCCTAGGCGATCTAAATTGGCCATGTCAGCAAACCTAGTGGGGATGAACGACCTCTTGGAAATAATTTTAAATTTGACGAGGTGTGCGTCATCTCTGAAAGTAATTCCAAGGGTGTCGATCACTGGGGCTTGCGGTGCAACAGGTGGAGGTGAAGTGGGAGCCGGAAGCGTGGGTGGTGGTTCGCTGCGGGCGGGGAATCTGCTCTAGGGGAAGAGGGACCGGCATTATTGGACCTCTTTCGCTTAGAAGTGGGTTTCCTCGTACTGCGGCGAGGGGTACGTAGAGGCATAATACCTGTGAGATGCGCAAACAATCACAAAGTGCTAGTAAATAATATGGAAAGAGTATTCCAAAACATGATGTGACTCCACGCTAGCAATTCGGGCAAAGAGGCACCTCCCCTGAAGCTCCAAATAGGGTCTGAATCTCCCCCAAGCTATCCTGAAGCACAAAATCAAGAAATCAGTGATGAATTCATATAATCATTGGGTTAATCAACATAATTAGGCTAAAACAGGGGATAATTAGGGAATGTGGTTGATTGGGCATACGAAATAGGGTAGGAGACGAAAATGGGCGAAATAGGCGAGAGGGGACGGTGATCGCCAGCGTTCAGTGGCGAGGTCAACGGTGGAAGGGGGTTCGAAGGGAGCGCATGTGCGGAGCTCGGGCAACGGTCGACGAGGCAGGGGGCGAGTGAGAGAGATCTTCAGGCGAATCGGGGGGGATTTGAGGTTTCGAATTCGGTTTGGGGATTTTAATCCCAGCCCCGATTTGCCTTAAATAGGTTGGGCTTGTATGAGAATATATGCCCATAAGGCATTTATCCATAAGTATACGTCTTGTTCATACAGTATATGGTACCTATTATTCTAAGTATAAATAGTTCGTATTAATATACTTAGGTAATATCCATAGACTTATAGTTAGGTCCTTACGTATCTAGATGAGATCTCGATTATGAGTAAGTAAGTGACCAAATAGAACGTAAGTCTCAAACGGTTCATGGTCATAGATGTGTCGAGAACTGGATATCGACACATCGGATAGACCATTGTGTCTTAGTCTAACCTTAGGGTAATGATGATCTCATAGTCATTCCACTTGGTGAAGTCATAGACGAGACACAGGTGCTCATTAGAGAATGAGTTCACTGAACGACCACATAAGAGTTATTAAATGGTTGACTTTAACTGAACTGTCTTTAATAACTCTAGGGTGATGATAGGTTAGCTGGTCATTAAGACCTGAAGTCATTTGTACAAACCTGTGAGTGAACGGTGTAGCTTAGACCTATGATCTAGCTTCGAGGCTAGGCCTGCTGAAAGATCTTAGGTTGAGCTGCACCTGAAGCTCTCGAGGCGAGTAGATGACTAAGATGGGATTCGTCACTTCTATTAAAGGGAAGTTAGTGTTACAGGCTCAGTACGGTCTTTATGTTAATCCTCGGCCGGGGTGCGTTGTAAGAAGTACAACTTGTATACAATAAAGACCGCCGTATACTGACCAATGTTGTCTAATAGGGTTGACAGTAAACCATACCCTAGGCCAACAAGAACACAGGCTTGACGAAGGGACTACGGCTAACGGAGTTCATCACTGACACAGCCAATGTAAACCCAATGATGCTTTTGTCAAAGGGTCGATCACGTTATGATGATTCTGAAACAGGGACGACAGCTACTGATCGTAGTGACCGTCGTCTAGGGGTTCCGAGCCCCAACCTGTAGTAAGGTCAGGCTGTAGGGTCTCACACCGAGTAGTGTTCGTGTCTTAGTAATAGGAAGATAGAATAGAGAGATATATCATTTGATGATATTCATAAAGCTTGTTGTGAAAGTTAGTCGCAATAGCAATAGGGACAAACGTTGCATTTGATGCAAACTATGATTAAACGTGTCGTAAATTGGTTACGACAAATTTAGTAGGAAAAAATATATTTGAAGGGGTTACTTGGTTGACGGGATCGTCCCGGTCTAAACACAGGTTTAAACCGTGTCCAAATCAGAGGTCAAACGAGCCCGGAAACGTGAAAACGGTCCAAGGCGAAGTGGGTTACACCCACTGGGCTAATAAGCCCATAGGCAAAGGCAAACGGGCGCAACCCGCTGGATGTAGCGGGCACACGCCTAATGCACAGCGGGCACTGGCCCGCTGCAGCCAGCTGGCCGCAGCGGGCCAGCGCCTGCTGCAAGCGGGCGCGGCCCGCTGCGGCAGCGGGCGCACGCCCGCTGCCCAGCGGGCGTGCGGCCCGCCTTTGTCCCCTTGGGCGGGCGCGCCCGCTAAGCTGGGCGGGCGCGCTCACTAAGCAACTTAAGTCAATTTAGGGTTTTAAGCTGGGCGGGCGCGCTCGCAACTTAAGTCAATTTAGGGTTTTTTGAAACCCCAAATGACGGCTACGAAAATCGATTGTTTGCCCAACTTTGGGCAATTGTTTGAGGGATCAAACGAAGTCGAAATTCGTCACCGTCGGTTCCTACGCGTTCACCATTCGAAGCTCTTCAGATTGATAGCTTGTTTGGTGTCTAAAGTTTAATAAGCAAAGAGAATTAATTAGTTAAAGTTTGCTTTTACGAAAAGCTCACTTAAACTAGAAATTAAGCCAAATTGGCTTAATTGATTTTTCTCCCATTTGCGAATGTCCCACATTGCTCGCAACGAAGGAGTGAGTGCCGACTCCCTATATAAATAGGGGTGCACTCTCTTCGTTGAAAAAAACACCAAGTCATCGATCGAGTAGCTCCAGACTTTTAGAGCAAGCTCGATCGGCGACTAAACTTTTCTCTCTCTCTCTCTTCCTATTCTCCGGAGTAGTCCTAGCAAGACTACGAAGGGGGTTTGGATCTTGATCCGGACGTCTAAGACGCGGGTTCTTCTCAAGTGAAACTTTCTACCGCGTGTGATCGGCTCGGAGGCGAAAGTCGGCTCGGGTGGATCGGTGCGAGGGTGCGAGGCGGCTCAGGCGGTTCGAGTCAAGACGGCTCGGCTACGAGGAGCTTCTGAAGACGGTGCTGTACATCTTGCCTGCTCCAGGGCCAAGATTCCGGTATTTGGTTAAGTAATTTTAGTGTAGATTTAAATTCGTCGCTTTAGAGTAGATCCCTCTTGGGGTGGTCAGATCCACCCCAAGTTGGCATAGATCAGGCTAGGTTCTGGCTCCCTCAGAGCCTAGCTAAATAGTTTAGCTAGTTTAGAAATTTTGATTTTCGATTTCCGCTGCGTTTTTGTGCCCCTGTGGTCCGTCCGACTTAGGACAGACACAGATCCGAGCTCTGGGGGTCCGCCAAAAACCCAACAGTGGTATCAGAGCCACGGTTATGCTATAGATCTATGATAGCGACTTTTTAAATCTTTAAAATTGCTTATTTTTAAACATACAAACTATTTTAGCTTTATGTTAAATTAGTTTAAAATCATTTTGTGTTTTAAAAATTGTTTTTACAACATGGAAATTCCTTTTTTGAGATGATTTAATTTTATGCGATAATATTAAATGAATCTCGAATATTCAAATGCTTTATAAATTTTTTTTGTGAGATATAAATATTTTTTTTCGAGCATTTAAATGTTTATGTAATTTTAAGAAATATTTTATTTTTGAAATTTAATTTTTTTCTTAAGTTACATAAAGATTAGAAATTTAAAAACTTTATTTGAAAGCTTTTAAATCTATTTCTAATGATTTTAAAAGTGTTTTAAAATTGTTTTAGAGGATATGTAAATTATAGAAATACTTTATTTTCATGAGATGAAAGATAAATTAGTTTCTTTTAAATTACATATAAGTTTCTAAAATTATTTATGCGATATTTCAATTTTAGAAATAACTGATTAAAATTTTAAAGCCTAGGTTTTAGAATTATTTGATAATTTTATACCTAGTTTTATGTGATAAAATGTTTTGGAGCTTTAAAAATTTTATCTTCGAATTTAATTGTTAAATTTTAGATTTGCGTGTTTTATTATGTAGATAATTTTAAACTTGCAAATACTCGTTATATGTCACAAATATGAAACTTTCATTTATGCGGATAAATTAGTTGTTTCAATTTTTAATGGACATATTGAATAATGTATTCATAAACCTTATTAGGTTAGCCATTAAATGTTTAAAATTTTATGAGATGAAATTTTAATTAACTAGTGACATGCTATGTTTTGATAAAACAAAACAACATCAAAATCTAATACCAGATTAGGTTAGTCCCTTTGTTTGTAAATCATTTCATTAAAACGTTTAATTGATGATTTTCATAAAAGACAAATGTTGAATTGTTTTATAAAATCCTAATTAGATTGGGGTAGCACGTTGAAAGAATAGACCTTATAGTTGATAAGGACTTAATAAAAATTGTTCAACCAATCCATAAAATTTCGAATTTTAGGATCCACTAGTTGATAAGGATTAACTAGTTTTCTTAATTAAAAGCCATTTAGTTGTTTGAAAAACATAGAATTGATGAAAACTCCTTCAATGGATCATGATGTCGGTCAATGTGCTTGGCTAAGTTTGCTGGACCAACCTAGCTAGACTGGGTAACAAGTGGTCCTGGCTTAGTCAATTCCCTGGCCGCGTCCGCTGGACCGCAAGGAGTCGATTAATGACTATGAAAGTCCATCGACTATACCTAAGTCAATACGATAATAATCTTGTTCAAGATAAATCGTAGCCCTCCTTTTTTTATTGAGTTGGCAACTGTAAGAAACATGTTACGGTTTTTGAGCTACACTCAAGCCGTGATATGTCAATCTTATAGAAACCGATTTCTTGATTGACATCTTGACCTGACTGAAACCGTTGTCTCATCCTTCGAGTATCGGCATAAGTCTAACCAAGAATGTAGTCTAAGTCCTGACCCAAACCAACGTGTCGTGCATACACCGAGCGGCGGGGCAAGTCAGGCTAGACATGAAAACAAGGGTCCGACTAGGCTAGCCATTGTGATCCGGTTGAG
Organism: Scilla litardierei; assembly: GCA_030789695.1. Taxonomy (NCBI): domain Eukaryota; kingdom Viridiplantae; phylum Streptophyta; class Magnoliopsida; order Asparagales; family Asparagaceae; genus Scilla; species Scilla litardierei. The sequence continues at coordinate 206,533,759 of CM061133.1, forward strand.
CACACTCATGATCACAAATGACTAGGGGTAAAAATCGATATGGAATCATAGTTAATATGATTGACGACGAGTTCGTCTACCGACTGCAGAGTCGGACAACTTGTTGAGATACACTCAAGGTTGTCAGACTCGGGGTAGTCGGATCCCTCTCTCACAAATGTTATTTTATAATAAATTGTTTATTATTATGGCTTTAATAAATTTAATGGGAGCATATAGTTTTATAAAAACCATTAAAACTATACTACGAACTAATACTAACTAAAGTATCTATAACATGCAGAATGGATTCGGGTCTTAGATATATGGTTGAGAAGGACGTGCTCGATGGAACGAACTACAAAGACTGGCTTAGGAACATCAAGTTGGTCCTTTCCCTAGCCGGGATAGGATACGTACTGTTCGAGGACGCTCCGGATAAGCCCGATGAAGATTCGACCTTCGAGGAAAAGGAAGCCTACAAATTGTACCAGAGGGATGCAGAGAAGGCCAGGTGCCTTACTCTGGCTTCGATGAGTAACGAGCTGCAGAGGAAGCATGAACATATGGATGTTCAAAGTATGCTTCTCAATGCACACGAGTTATACGACAAGCGATCTTGAGCTGCCAAGTTCGAAGCCACCAGCAACCTCTGGGGCACAAAGATGGGGGCAGGGCCCGTACATGATCATGTTATCAAGATGATCGGGTATGTAGAGGACGCCACCCAGTTAAGATTTGTCCTGGACAATGAAATGTCCATAGACATTATCCTAAAGTCTTTGACTCCTGAATTTAAGCCTTTCATCACTGGTTTTATAATGAACATTCTTGAGACGGGTCTTCCCGGTCTCCTCAATATGCTTAGGAAATTTGAGGAGATTGAGAAGAAGCCGACTACATTGGTTGTTGGCTCTGCTTCTTCCGACCAGCCGAAAGGCAAGGGTAAGAAGAGGCAGTTCTCGCAACCTGCGAAGGCAAAGAAAGGAAAGAAAAAGACTAAAGGGGACCCGTCGAAATCTGAGTGCTTCCATTGCCACAAGATTGGCCACTGGAAGAGGAACTGTAAGATCTATCTTGCAGAGAAGAAGAAGGGGCATACGGATGCCTCCACCTCAGGTACAAATTCAATTCAATAAAACGTAATTATTTCCAATCATATAGTATGAGATACTAAAAGACATCTGTGTAATGTATACATGTGGCTGATATGAAGCGGAGATTGGGAGAAGTGCGGAGGACGGTCGGCAATCTGAGCAATCGTTACTGCTAGGGCCGTTCAACGACTTCAAGAGACATGATTAAGAAGGAGATGATACTAATCTTAGTTTAATAAATTGTATCATTTCTTGAAAGTTGAAAACAATGATTGAGTGTTCTGCACTCAAAGTTTATGGGATAAACAAATTACGGTTCATCTTAATGAATCCGTTGTTTTAATAAATGTCTCGGAAATTGCGTTTTTGTTGAGTTCAAATTTGATTGGCTTAAATTTTCTGTGATTGTGGCTTTCTGAGATGGTTGCGAAAATTCTCGAATGATGATGCGAAGCTTCAGAAAATGTTGATTTTTGAGCTGACTTAATGTTATAGTCAATTGGTAGTTAAGTATAGGTTCCAAGGGCGTATAAATTGTGTGCGATCACAATTATATGCATATTAAGATTAATTCTTAATAAACCACATTTAGTTATTAAAGAGTTAATATTAAATGTTGGTTAAGGGAAAAGTACAGTGTAGGACATTTTTTGATTGAGCGAGTCAATGTCAAGATTCCTTAAACCGATCTTGACTTGACTCATTCGTCAAACTGAACCTGACACTAGTACATTCCATCAAAAGCACTTATAAAATGGTTATATTTTCGTATATATAATCTAAATATGATTTAGATATGATATTGAAGTATTCAACCAGGTAATTCTTAAAGTCAGTGGGAGCCAGCTCGTGTACTTGGTTCCGGTCTCTCGGACTAAGTAAAAAGGATTTCCACCTTAAATAAATCATCTATATAGAACATTGAATCAAAATTGTTTTGATTTAATCGAATATATAGAGACTCAGTGTGTCATGTATGTACTTGACATATTGACACAAAGAAAGTAGAATGAGCTGGGACTGACTTATAGATAATAATGTTAGACCCTACATCTAGATTGTATAAGCTAATTGTTAGCTATACAAAGATAGGAAAAATTGATCCAGATCATTTTTCCAAAGGATCAACCCTGTGTGATCAAGAGATGTATTAATTAATCCACTTAAATTCGTTGTAGATACTAGTTAGTAAAACCACTCTTAGGTTTGTCATATAAATGTCAATGTGACTGATATGCTATAGCGGTATGAGATACCGAGATAAATAACCTAAGTGCAAGTGGGAGATGTAGGAGAATATATGCCCATAAGGCATTTATCCATAAGTATACGTCTTGTTCATACCGTATATGGTACCTATTATTCTAAGTATAATAGTTCGTATTAATATACTTAGATAATATCCATAGACTTATAGTTAGGTCCTTACGTATCTAGATGAGATCTCGATTATGAGTAAGTAAGTGACCGAATAGAACGTAAGTCTCAAACGGTTCATGGTCATAGATGTGTCGAGAACTGGATATCGACACATTGGATAGACCATTGTGTCTTAGTCTAACCTTAGGGTAATGATGATCTCATAGTCATTCGACTTGGTGAAGTCGGAGACGAGACACATGTGCTCATTAGAGAATGAGTTCACTGAACGACCACATAAGAGTTATTAAATGGTTGACTTTAACTGAACTGTCTTTAATAACTCTAGGGTGATGATAGGTTAGCTGGTCATTAAGACCTGAAGTCATTTGTACAAACCTGTGAGTGAACGGTGTAGCTTAGACCTATGATCTAGCTTCGAGGCTAGGCCTGCTGAAAGATCTTAGGTTGAGCTGCACCCGAAGCTCTCAAGGCGAGTAGATGACTAAGATGGGATTCGTCACTTCCATTAAAGGGAAGTTAGTGTTACAGGCTCAGTACGGTTTTTATGTTAATCCTCGGCCGGGGTGCGTTGTAAGAAGTACAACGTGTATACAATAAAGACCCTCGTATACTGACCAATGTTGTCTAATAGGGTTGATAGTAAACCATACCCTAGGCCAACAAGAACACAGTCTTAACGAAGGGACTACGGCTAACGGAGTTCATCACTGACACAGCCAATGTAAACCCAATGATGCTTTTGTCAAAGGGTCGATCACGTTATGATGATTCTGAAACAGGGACGACAGCTACTGCTCGTAATGACCGTCGTCTAGGGGTTCCAAGCCCCAACCTGTAGTAAGGTCAGGCTGTAGGGTCTCACACCGAGTAGTGTTCGTGTCTTAGTAATAGGAAGATAGAATAGAGAGAGATATCATTTGATGATATTCACAAATCTTGTTGTGAAAGTTAGTCGCAATAACAATAGGGACAAGCATTGCATTTGATGCAAACTATGCTTAAACATGTCGTAAATTGGTTACGACAAATTTAGTATGAACAAATATATTGAAAGGGGTTACCTGGATGACGGGATCGTCCTGGTCTAAACACAGGTTCAAACCGTGTCCAAATCGGAGCTCAAACGAGCCCAGAAACGCGAAAATAGTCCAAGGCAAAGTGGGTTAGACCCACTGGGCTAATAAGCCCATAGGCAAAGGCAAACGGGCACAGCCCGCTGGGTGCAGCGGGCGTACGCCTGCTGCACAGCAGGCACAGCCCGCTGCAGTAGCGGGCGTGTGTAGCTGGCCAGCGCCCGCTGTTGCTGCGGGCACGGCCCGCTGCATGCAGTGGGCGCATGCCCGCTGCCCAGCGGGCGTGCGGCCCGCCTTTTTCCCCTTGGGCGGGCGCGCCCGCTAAGCTTAGCGGGCGCGCCCGCAACTTAAGTCAATTTAGGGTTTTTTGAAACCCTAAATGACAGCTACGAAAATCGATTGTTTGCCCAACTTTGGGCAATTATTTGAGGGATCAAACGAAGTCAAAATTCGTTACCGTCAGTTCCTATGCGTTCACCATTCGAAGCTCTTCGGATTGATAGCTTGTTTGGTGTCTAAAGTTTAATAAGCAAAGAGAATTAATTAGTTAAAGTTTGCTTTTATGAAAAGCTCACTTAAACTAGAAATTAAGCCAAATTGGCTTAATTGATTTTTCTCCCATTTGCGAATGTCCCACATTGTTCGCAACGAAGGAGTAAGTGCCGACTCCCTATATAAATAGGGGTGCACTCTCTTCGTTAAAAAAACACCAAGTCATCGATCGAGTAGCTCCAGACTTTTAGAGCAAGCTCGATCGTCGACTAAACTTTTCTCTCTCTCTCTCTCTCTCTCTCTTCCTATTCTCCGGAGTAGTCCTAGCAAGACTACGAAGGGGGTTTGGATCTTGATCCGGACGTCTAGGACGCGGGTTCTTCTCAAGTGAAACTTTCTACCGCGTGTGATCGGCTCGGAGGCGAAAGTCGGCTCGGGTGGATCGGTGCGAGGGTGCGAGGCGGCTTAGGCGGTTCGAGTCAAGGCGGCTCGGCTATGAGGAGCTTCTGAAGACGGTGCGGTACATCTTACCTGCTCCAGGGCCAAGATTTCGGGTATGTGGTTAAGTAATTTTAGTGTAGATTTAAATTAGTCGCTTTATAGTAGATCTCTCTTGGGGTGGTCAGATCCGCCCCAAGTTGGCATAGATCGGGCTAGGTTCTGGCTCCCTCAGAGCCTAGCTAAATAGTTTAGCTAGTCTAGAAAAATTTGATTTTTGATTTCTGCTGCGTTTTTTGTGCCCCTGTGGTCCGTCCGACTTAGGACGGACACAGATCCGAGCTCTGGGGGTCCGCCAAAACCCCAACAGGGCTAAGTCACTCGAGCGAGTGACAGTCGTCACTCGGGCGAGTGACTCGTCCATGAATTTCTTGGTTTTTAACTTTCAGCAAAATGATGACTAGACCGAGTAGCGCTTGTCACTCGGGTGAGTGATGAGTTCTACTTGGCCGAGTGGAATTGAAACATAGCATTGATTTTGGGTGGTTCTAGATCAGCTGTCACTCGAGCGAGTGGAATTATCCACTCGGGCGAGTGGAATTATCCACTCGGGCGAGTGAAAATTCCTGCTCGGCTGAGTGAACAGACTTCACACATCAATTTTTGGCACAATTTGGTATCAGATTCACTCGGGCGAGTGACAAAGTCACTCGGCCGAGTAGCGCTTAAAATACAGAGAATGGATTTTCGAAACTTCCCTGTCAGTGAGTTACTCGGGCGAGTGGCTCCTCTACTTGGCCGAGTGACTGTTTCACTCGATCGAGTAGGCTGTCTGCTCCAGCTTCCCACTCTCTATTTTCCTACTGCTACTGTTTCTTCCTCTCCTCTTGGTTTCTCCCTTCCTTAGACGTTTACACACATCCCTGGAGCTACTTTCCATCGCCGTGGCTATCCTCCATCGAATGGTTCCCTCGTTTCTTCTCCCTTCAACGAAAATCAGAGTCCGTTGTCAGGATACTTCTAGTATTTTAGACTCGACTAAAAATTATAAAACAAAGATGAAACATCAAATTCAACTAAGGTGGAGCCATCGGGTTGCCTCCCGATAAGCGCTCGTTTATGGTCTTGAGCTCGACCCCTTAAGATTTGCAATTAGTGCTCAATATTCGACGCATAGGAGATGCACGTGTCAAACTTGCCGGGAATGCTGATAGGATTCACTTGTTGCTTTTCACTAGCCTTCCTCAGCTGCGCCTCATCAAAGGTGGTAGTAGGGAACGACTCCCCCAAGCTTGAGCTCTTGATGTACTTCTTCTTGGCCCACGGTGAAGTTGTATTCCCCAGTTGCGCTTGTTTCATGTACTTCACTGTAAAGAGCTTACAGAGCTCTCTAATCCTAACGACATCAGCGTCGTTCTTCTCTTCATCCGTAAGAGGATCTGGTGGGTCTCCAATCATTGTGCCGTCATTGGCAATTTGGACCTCTTCAAGGTCGTCATCGTGCGTGGCTCCAATGGCGAATGGAATGGCATCGTCTATGACCTCATCGAGGAGGTCCACATAGTCCACTTCCTCTGGCCAGGGCATATGCTTCATTATCTTTGGAATATGGAGTTCAACCGTTATGTTGCCAACGTTGAGGGACAAGGTTCCTTCCCTCACATCTACTATTACTCCGGCAGTGGCTAGGAAGGGGCGTCCAAGTATCAGCGATGTATCGCCCTCTTCTCTAATGTCCATGACCACGAAGTCGCACGGCAAGCAAAGTCCACCCGGTATTTGCAGTGGCATGTTCTCAGCGATCCCCACCAGCCTAGTGATTCACCCATCGGAGAGTTATATCTTCATATCTGTGGCCTTGAGGTCGGTCCCCATATTAAGTTTATTAAACGTCGTGAGGGGCATGAGGCTCACGCTTGCTCCCAAATCCACTAAAGCTTTTTGTAGTGGGACTCCTCCAAGCGTGCAAGGAATTCGAAAACTACATGGGTCTTTCAACTTGGTCGGTATCTTCTCCTTGTTGACGAACCACGTACCTTACTCGGCCAGCATGATCCTTTCCGTTCGCTTCTTTTCCATGATCAAATCCTTGAGGAACTTTGCATATGACGGGATTTCGATGATTGCATCAAAGAATGGGATGTTCAAGCTCACTCCTAGCAAGTACTCCAGAAATTTAACGACCCTCTTCTCCATTTTTTCTTTCACCAACCGTTGTGGAAACGGTATCGGCAGCACATAGGTTCGCTCCTTTCGTGGCTCATCCACTTCAGATTTTTCTTCATTATTTGCCGCCTTTGGGCTCTCCTCTTCATTGATTGTCTCCTTCTCAACCGAATTTCCTCCCTCGGTTCCTTAGCTTGAATCATGGCGGGAGTAGTGTCCTTCCAGCCCCTTGTAATCATTACCACGACCGTATTGATGTGGCCGATGTTGATCCGTGTGTTTTGTTTCGGTTGGGCTGGAAATTGTTGATTAGCCTTGTTGAGCAATGTAATTTGCTCTGCCAATTATGCTACGATGGTGTTGAGGGATCCTTGTGGAGCCGAAAATTTTGCATTAATCTTCTTTTAATCGGCCATGAATTTTTCAACCCTTACTTCGTGCTCCGACCTTGGTGGCGCTTGTGGGGGGGGGGGTGGGTGCCCTCCATCCTTGATTATTTCCCGGGGGTCTATAGGGCCCCGCTTGTTGCCTTGGTGGGTTGTTTTGTTGTTGGGGCGGCCTTTGTTGATACTGTAGTTGTTGAGGAGGCCGGGCTTGTTGTTGTTACAGCGGTGGTTGTTATTTTAGTGGAGTCAAGGCTCCATCATTGTTGGCGTATGAAAATCCGGGGTGACCCTTAGTAGCTGGGTTCACCCAATAACCGCTATTACCGGCAACGTATTGAGCTTGATCCATAGCTCCGTCTCCTTGCTCGCCTCCAACGAACATAACTTGGCTTTGATCTTGCCAGTCGCTCATGCTTCCTCCGGATGTAGATGCATTGGAAGCTCCATGTGGCTCGCTTATCAACTTTTCTAGCCTCTCTACGGCTTTATGAAGAGAGTCAAATTTGGTAGAGAGTTCTGCCACCGCTTTTGCTTCATAGATGCTCGCCGACTTCAAAGATGACGAAGATTGTCCCCTTTTGTCGGCCCATTGCTGATTATTTGAGGCCATCTCCTCAAGTAAGGCTATAGCAGCATCTAGTGTCTTTGCCAATATAGCTCCATTGGCTATGACATCAATTATTTGCTTTGTGCTCGGTTGCAATCCATTGTAGAAGTTATGCACAAGCTCCCACGCTTCAATGCTATGGTGGGGGCATTGGTGTTGGAGATCCTTAAATCGCTCCTACGCCTCATATAAAGACTCTTAAGGGCCTTGCTTGAAGGACATCAAGGCGCTTCGTATCTTCACAGTCTTGGATGGTGGATAGAATGTGTTGACAAATGCGCTCTCTAGCTCATCCCAAGTAGTGAAGATCCCCTCGGCTTGCATCCTTAGCCAAAATAAAGCCTTATTACGAAGAGTGAATTGGAAGAGACACAGTCGAATAGCATCCACCGGCACGCTAGGCATCTGGAAAGTGGCGCACTTCGCCAAGAACATTTGCAAATGGTAGTGCGGGTTATCTTGAGAATTTCCATGGAATGGGTCTTGTTGCATCAACACTATGAGTCCCATCTTCAACTCAAAGTTCTTGTCGGTCGCCAACTTCGGCATAACTATAGAAGAGGTGGTAGATGTGGTCTTAGGCTGTAGCCTATCCCGGATGGAGACAAGCCTAGCCATATATTGTGCTCGCTCTTCTGGTGTTTTTGGTGTAGCCATTTGATTTTCCTCTATAGTAGATCTCCTCTCGGCTCTAAGCTTCCTTGCCATATGCTCGATCTCAGGATCAAATAATATGTCTTCTTGGGAAGCCTTTGATCTCATGTACATGCACAAAAAGAGAGAATCTAGATAGACTTGTTAGCACAATATAGGAATAAAAGAGTGAAAATAAGAAATAAGAATAAAAAAGGAAAAATAGCCAAGTACAGTCGCCTCCCCGGCAACGGCACCAAAAACTTGATCGCTCACGGATATACACTCGGAAAACAATTGTAGTTTTACCACAAGCACACGGTTAAGTGTTAAGCATGTTATCAAACACGAGGAGGAACTAATGACGACAGTCTACTTTGATTACTAAGCTATTGGTGGAAAGTTGGTTTAAGAATGTTGGTGTCACAATCGTTCAATTATTAATTCAATTCAATATAATAAAAATGTCTAGGGCTAGGAAATCACCACCACGGATTGTCATGCATCCTTGTGAATCTTGAATCTCAATGTTACTAGACTTGGATTGAGGTGAACTAATCGTAACTAAATAGAGAACGAAGCTCAGCTCTCGCATTATTGCAGGTCTATAGCGACCTACATTAGAACCCACTGTTGTGCAAACCCTAATCTAAACCAATCGCATTAAGATCGACATCATCATCCAATCACAACTCAAGCCCACTCTCGTGCAAACTTGAGTTATGATCTAGACTGTGAAAGCTCGTATTCGTCCAATATTTTGCAAACCAATATGGGTATAGACTTATAATAAAAATGCTAGCTTTGGTCCAATATCTTGCAAACCAAACCTAGTGAATCTCGATTATAAATCTAAATCGAATATCTAGACCTTCCCATTGATCAGTGCCCAATCTCTTGCAAACTCTAGATCAATGGAAATTCCTAGCTATTCGTAATAAATTGTCACGCCCCGCTTCCCAAAAATATGGAGGCGAAGCGTGAGAAGGTCCGCTCAGACTTGAAGCTACAAAGCTGCAAGTCCGATAAGCGTCAATCAAATTTAAAACTGCAGGTCCTTGCAACGCGAACGAAACAAAGATAATAATATTGAAATGAGACAAAAGAATAATATCAGAATATCCATAAATATAAATTCCAACATCGCAGAAAAGCCACCAGGTTGAAATAAAAGAGAGTATACAGGCCCAAACATGGCCAACAAAAGTACAACGTACAAAAAAGGGTGCCAGCACCAACAACTAACAAAAGGCCTAAAACAAAAGAAACTCAGCAAAATCACCAAGAAAGGTCACCGGTGTCCATAAAACTCCTCCTGGCAATCATGGACTCGGACTCAGCGTCAGCAAAACATCACGTACACATCAGCGGTCTCTTGCTCAGGGTCTAACATGTGACACCCAAAAGAGCAAGGGGCACATGTCAGCAAGTCTACAAGAGACTTGTGCAAGGAAACTGGAAGTATGCAAAAGTAAAGCAACCTAGCAGTTCTAGCATGAATGCAATGACATGGCAGTTAAAGTATGAGTGCAACAGGTAAAGTAAAGTAAAGTAAAGTAAAGTACGAGCATGGCATGGCATGAATCATTCACAAGACAAGTACAAGACAAGAAAAGTAAGCACCTTGTGCACAGAGATTCCGTCTTTTGGTTAGAGGGCTGATCAGGCCACTCCTAAGCTCAAGTGAACGTTTATCCCTACCCCTCCACGTGTATCGAGCCATGGCCTTACCCCCGAACGGGAATGCTCGCTTCTGGATCACGAGCCATGAAGTGTTTTTAACAAGTATGGCATAGGGGTGCACCTAGCCGGTCCAGGGAAACCGGGCATTGGCTTTTGACCAACACATGAGGCCCGTTTCCCCAGAAGTAGTATTCAAGGAGTACAAGTATTGTAGCGTGTGCTACGAATGCAACAATCAACTTGGATGACATGTAGAATGCAATGCATGGCAGTTAAAAGTGCGTACAGATAAGGAAAGTAAACGTGACAGTTTAGTATGCATGAACAACAAGTTTAAAGGGTTGGATCTAGCTTCGTTGACAAGCTAGATCCATTTAGGTGACGGATCTAGTTTCGTTGTCAAACTAGATCAAGTAGGCGTCTAGCCAGCTATCATTTAACTGACTAGTCTCTTTTACGCTAAAAGCAAGGAAGTGGCCTAAAAACATGGCCCTACACAAGAGTTGGCAAGTTTCACTTGCCTGCAAGTACAACGTCTGAGCACACCGTCCAATGAGTCCAAAAATCACAATTATCCTACGTGCACAAGTCCACCGGCCTAAAGTCCATATTATTAATCTTGATTAGTGAATTTAAAACATTTAAAATACTTTAAAAATACTAATTTTAGTCTTGATTAGGATGCAATAGGTTGGGGGTCCTAAGGGTGCAAAGCGTTACCTCAACACGACGCGAAAGCTACACCGGCGTCGGGTAGCGACGCCGGGGGTTGGAATAAGAGAACGCGCTCCAAGTCCTGATTCCAATATATATTCCTCGCTGGAAAATTCAGAGCATCGACCGGGGAAACGGTTCCAGATTCCAAAGCTAGCACGTGCGACGACGGGCTACGACGTGTCGCAACGTCGTACACGGCGATTCGTCGGAGAGAAAGCACCTAGGTGGGGCCCACAGTAGTCCTAGGGACCTTTGGGGGACCCACAATACCTCTGGAGAACTTGGGGGGCCCACGGAGGCAAGTGGTGCGACGGATGCGGGGTTGCGACGAGTGGATCTCGGTCGTACACAGCCAATGCGGGGGATTCCATCGGTCGGGCTCATGCGGCGGGGCTGTGCAGCGCTTGCGGAGATGCGGTCGTCGGTCACGGCGGCCGCTGCGAGGGGATCCTTCGGTCAGACTCTGCGGATGCGAGGGAGCGGGCGCTGCAACGCTGCGAGGGTTGCAACGGAGCGGGGGAGCGGGCGATGCGGGCGCTTGGGTCGGTCAGACATAGCGGGCGGGTCGGTCGGGCGCTTGGGCTGCAGCGGAGCGGGGGTTGCGATGCGGAGCGGTGGAACGGGCCGGTCAGATCGATGGGTTCTCTCGGTCGGAGTGGGGTGCGAGCGTTGCAATGGAGCGGCGGGTGACTGGGTGCAGAGCGGGCGCTTGTGCGGGCGCTTGTGCGGGCGAGGGCCTCGGTCAGACCGAGGGAAATGGAGGGGAAACGTCGGTCGTGCGGCAGCTGATCGTCGCAACATTGCGACGAATTGTCGCAACGTCAATTTTGGGTTTTGGAAGAGGCTAGGGTTAATTTCTTGCGAAAATGGGTCTTCCTAGGGGTTGTTTATATAGTGTAGATGGGTTGACTTGGTCTAGGGCTAAATCTAATAGGATTAAAAGTTTAAAATAATTTAAAATTTGAAATTCAACTTCTCCAACTCACCCAAGGATTTGACTTGGTCCAAATGAGCTGGAAATTGGCTCAAAAATTCTTTAATACGTTTAAAACTCAAATAAATTTTATTTGGCCGAAATTAATTTAAAAAGTAATTATTAAAAATAATATAAAACTTGTTAAAATTATAAAAGTGGTCAAATGAACTCCAAAAATTTTAAAATAAATATCGTGGTGATCGTGATGACGAAAGTGAGCTAACTAAGAAGACGAATCTCAATTTCGACGTCGGACGACGAAACTAAAAATAGAAACGTCTCGCGTCAAAAGTGAAAATCGTCACGTCTCATCGAGTAAGTTTAAATTGTGGGAAAACGACTCGAGAAATGTCGTTCCAAGATAGTGCCACTATTTAATACTCTTAGAGACGTTCACAACGGCATATCACACAAAAGTGTTCACAAACGAATAAGGTCTAAAATAAACACGTGCACGGTCAAAAGCACGTGCACGAAAAGTGTACAACGAAAAGTGGTCGTTACATCCTCCCCACCTTAGAATAAAGTCCGTCCTCAGACTTTCTAATATATCTAGTCGCTCTAATAACTACCCCAAATCAAGTCACATTATATTTCAAACCAGGTATAGTCATTACAGGTGCTCATATACGCACTAGGTAGTCAAACATTGATACTACCAACAAGTATATATATACATTCACGTATGTCATATACTTATACCTATTATAGTCAGTCAATTTCATACATGTATTTCAATCATGTATATAAACATACCTCCCTTATATAACTGCTACTCACAAAACAATAGTTCAGATACTTATATAAGTATGATCTCATACTAGCAAATACAATCATTGCTCTACGTATAGATAGCTACCTATTCACAAACATCAAGGGTATACTACCCTCTAATATTCATCCAATACCAAACATCTCAACACATATAGTCACACCATACCATTATTAAATCAAGTTCACTATATCTAATATACATTCACCACTACTATAATTTCACGATATGTAGTCATTCAAATACATGCAAATAGTTCACCATATATTCTCATCACATACGGTCCTATAACTGTATTTACGACACGCCACATATATCATAGTCATCAATACCTATAACTAAGCACATACTTACCCGTGCATGGTGCACACCCATACACGCTAACATTTCATTTACATACACCAATCATACCATTATATAACTAGCACACATACACACCTAGTTTTAGCTAGTACACATACGTTCACACGAGCAAGTCCTTAGTAAATAACTATACCACAAGTCCAACACCTATAACTATATACTGGTGTAGCGACCCACAATCATGTGCGTAACACAACCAGGCACAACCACTCCTATCACTATACATACATCAACATTTCTATATTCAACTACAAACATACATTCAATATTCTTAGAGTATACCCACTCAAGCTTGAGTGAGACTCAATACACATATCAGAATATTCTATATACGTAACACGGCATTCATACCTATACCAATATCACTCCAATATTTATATATGTCTACCAATACAACCATATGCATACCATAAGTCAATCACACTTAATATTTAGTCAGGTAATACTTACTTAGTTCAATCACTCTATATACCATAATAATAATAATACAGACATCAGCACACGTATATCTATAATACTCTCCCTAATACATGCATACGTATTCATCATATAGTCACACACGTGTGACATATATATTCACCCCATAGCCTACTACCTATGATTAGTATACTAATACACCTATACATACATAATTGAGGTGTGCAATAGTCGTGTATACCTCACGGTATGCACGCATGCAACATCCCGTAAAAGCAAGCAATACCAATCAAAATTATAATCTACTATCATATGCATATCACCTATATACTCAGGCAACAAAACATAACTACTTACATCTAAACACTATATATCTACCTATGAGCACATACTCATACGTACTAACATATGGGTCACTCAACAGGCTTACTTACGTAACTATACATATGCTTATTATTATCACACCTATCATACACATAGCTTTACCAATCATTTATTTCAACCATCACAAGTATCTCTAACTTCATACACTCCATTAGACATTTCAACGCTAACTCTTATATACACATGCATCCCTAGTATAGTATAGCTATCCACACAAAAATCTATAACTACTAACACACAACAACTTCATACTATCACGAATAACTCCGAGTATATATATATATATACCACACAATAGGCAAGCATCAATATACTATGGGGGGTACACTCATTCAAGCCCACGTACACAACTTAGGTACGTGCACTACGACTACCTCACAAGGTCCAAGGGCCTGCTAACAATTAAGGGTTGACACAGACATTGACGGACCCTAAGGTCTAAGCAACAAAGAGAGGTCGAGAGCGTGACGAGGGAAGGATCGATAAGCACGAGTTCAGATAGGACGAATACAAGGAGACGGCTTGGTTAGGGAAAACATTGGCTCAATGGTGATGTTTAGGTTGAAAGAAAAGGAGATGTATTGATGCTTAAATAGAACACAGAAAAGAAAATAGGGTGAATAGCATAAGCTAAAATACGTGGATTTTGAAAACTGTCGTTCTTCCAAAGTTGAAATCCCAGTCTGAAAAGAAATATTTGGAGATCGATAAAACGAGTGGTTCAAAATAAATTTGAGTCGAACATTCATAATAAGAGAAAATGGTCTATTGGTTTTAAAAATCATCATAAAAGGAAGTAAAATTATTTACACGAATATTAAGGATGTGGTTTAGAAAATTTATACGTCAGTAATTTAATATAATGTTGTCAAGAAGTTTTGGAAAGTCAAGAATGAAATCAAGTAACGGAAGAATTTAAACTCATATTAAATGCTTTCAAAACTTTTAGGCTATGGAAAATTTAAAATAACCAACATTGAAACTACTTTTTAGAGAACCAGGGTTTGCCAGAAATGAGAAACTGATTTACATAAGGTTCTTAATATACGAGCACAACAAGTCTGGCACGGATATAAAAATAATTGAAAGTATGTATGATGCACGGAAAAATAATATTAACTTAGTAGTAGAATTATCGAAATCGAATAGCAAGTCTTTAAAATCAAATCATGGAGGGTATAAATCAGGAAGTGGTTATGAAAATAGTAATTTTGCAAAAATCTGAAATAGCGAGAACGACGAGCAAAGACCAACTTGCTGAAAGCTGAAATTCCATGTGTCTTGAAAAGTATATGAATGGCATAAATCAGGAGGGAAAATTAAAAGTTGAATAAAAGTACGATTCAGAATAAAATTAATATATGAAGGAATGACGCATTTGCATAAGTACGAAAAACATAGGCTGGGAAAATACTATAAGCTAGTATTCAAAAATTCCGACAAACGTTTTAAAATTTAAATCAATGAAGGAGTATGAAGTATAAGTATATTAAAATTTTGAACAAAGTTAAACTTAGTGGTAGGGAAGATTGAAAAATATTTTCAGAAGGTTCAAGATTTGCAATGGAGATGTTTGAAAATTGACGACGATCGTCATGAGGCGATCTCGTGAATCGAGGCAAGGAAATTTGGTCAGGTGATCAGAACATACATACGCCTAGGATATGAATCAGGAGACTCTACGGGGAAACTCATACGGTCGACCAACTAAAGATTAAGAACTAAGCGCTAAGACTTTCTAAGGAGCTAGACGGAAACGAAATGCGTTCAGCTTGGTCCGAAATCGATGAACCCAAGCGAACGACAAAAGGAAATTTTAGAGGTCTAATATGGTTAGGGTTAGGCAATAACCACTAAGGTAACTCCTACGAAGATTAAATTGATTGCTAGAAGGGGGTCTAACTACAATCAGGGCCTCTAACTAGCAAGCACAGACGTCTAACTAAGCATTCTTATCACCTAGTGTCATAAGAAAACGACTAGACTCAGGGCTTATGACTCGGATGTTGCAATTTATTTAATGGACATTCCGTTATTATCGTTGTTTCGTTAATTCGCAATTGCAAGACTGGACCTGCATGGGCCACCAACAAAACCTGTCACACCCCGCTTCCCAAAAATATGGAGGCGAAGCGTGAGAAGGTCCGCTCAGACTTGAAGCTACAAAGCTGCAAGTCCGATAAGCGTCAATCAAATTTAAAACTGCAGGTCCTTGCAACGCGAACGAAACAAAGATAATAATATTGAAATGAGACAAAAGAATAATATCAGAATATCCATAAATATAAATTCCAACATCGCAGAAAAGCCACCAGGCTGAAATAAAAGAGAGTCTACATGCCCAAACATGGCCAACAAAAGTACAACGTACAAAACAAAGGTGCCAGCACCAACAACTAACAAAAGGCCTAAAACAAAAGAAACTCAGCAAAATCACCAAGAAAGGTCACCGGTGTCCATAAAACTCCTCCTGGCAATCATGGACTCGGACTCAGTGTCAGCAAAACATCACGTACACAGCAGCGGTCTCTGGCTCAGGGTCTAACATGTGACACCCAAAAGAGCAAGGGGCACATGTCAGCAAGTCTACAAGAGACTTGTGCAAGGAAACTGGAAGTATGCAAAAGTAAAGCAACCTAGCAGTTCTAGCATGAATGCAATGACATGGCAGTTAAAGTATGAGTGCAACAGGTAAAGTAAAGTAAAGTAAAGTAAAGTACGAGCATGGCATGGCATGAATCATTCACAAGACAAGTACAAGACAAGAAAAGTAAGCACCTCGTGCACAGAGATTCCGTCTTTTGGCTAGAGGGCTGATCAGGCCACTCCTAAGCTCAAGTGAACGTTTATCCCTACCCCTCCACGTGTATCGAGCCAGGGCCTTACCCCCGAACGAGAATGCTCGCTTCTGGATCACGAGCCAGGAAGTGTTTTTAACAAGTATGGCATAGGGGTGCACCTAGCCGGTCTAGGGAAACCGGGCATTGGCTTTTGACCAACACATGAGGCCCGTTTCCCCGGAAGTAGTATTCAAGGAGTACAAGTATTGTAGCGTGTGCTACGAATGCAACAATCAACTTGGATGACATGTAGAATGCAATGCATGGCAGTTAAAAGTGCGTACAGATAAGGAAAGTAAACGTGACAGTTTAGTATGCATGAACAAAAAGTTTAAAGGGTTGGATCTAGCTTCGTTGTCAAGCTAGATCCATTTAGGTGACGGATCTAGTTTCGTTGTCAAACTAGATCAAGTAGGCGTCTAGCCAGCTATCATTTCATTGACTAGTCTCTTTTACGCTAAAAGCAAGGAAGTGGCCTAAAAACATGGCCCTACATAAGAGTTGGCAAGTTTCACTTGCCTGCAAGTACAACGTCTGAGCACACCGTCCAATGAGTCCAAAAATCACAATTATCCTACGTGCACAAGTCCACCGGCCTAAAGTCCATATTATTAATCTTGATTAGTGAATTTAAAACATTTAAAATACTTTAAAAATACTGATTTTAGTCTTGATTAGCATGCAATAGGTTGGGGGTCCTAAGGGTGCAAAGCGTTACCTCAACACGACGCGAAAGCTACACCGGCATCGGGTAGCGACGCCGGGGGTTGGAATAAGAGAACGCGCTCCAAGTCATGATTCCAATATATATTCCTCGCTGGAAAATTCAGAGCATCGACCGGGGCAACGGTTCCAGATTCCAAAGCTAGCACGTGCGACGACGGGCTACGACGTGTCGCAACGTCGTACACGGCGATTCGTCGGAGAGAAAGCACCTAGGTGGGGCCCACAGTAGTCCTAGGGACCTTTGGGGGACCCACAATACCTCTGGAGAACTTGGGGGGCCCACGGAGGCAAGTGGTGCGACGGATGAGGGGTTGCGACGAGTGGATCTCGGTCGTACACAGCCAATGCGGGGGATTCCATCGGTCGGGCTCATGCGGCGGGGCTGTGCAGCGCTTGCGGAGATGCGGTCGTCGGTCACAGCGGCCGCTGGGAGGGGATCCTTCGGTCAGACTCTGCGGATGCGAGGGAGCGGGCGCTGTAACGCTGCGAGGGTTACAACGGAGCGGGGGAGCGGGCGATGCAGGCGCTTGGGTCGGTCAGACATAGCGGGCGGGTCGGTCGGGCGCTTGGGCTGCAGCGGAGCGGGGGTTGCGATGCGGAGCGGTGGAACGGGTCGGTCAGATCGATGGGTTCTCTCGGTCGGAGTGGGGTGCGAGCGTTGCAATGGAGCGGCGGGTGACTGGGTGCGGAGCGGGCGCTTGTGCGGGCGAGGGCCTCGATCAGACCGAGGGAAATGGAGGGGAAACGTCGGTCGTGCGGCAGCTGATCGTCGCAACATTGCGACGAATTGTCGCAACGTCAATTTTGGGTTTTGGAAGAGGCTAGGGTTAATTTCTTGCGAAAATGGGTCTTCCTAGGGGTTATTTATATAGTGTAGATGGGTTGACTTGGTCTAGGGCTAAATCTAATAGGATTAAAAGTTTAAAATAATTTGAAATTTGAAATTCAACTTCTCCAACTCACCCAAGGATTTGACTTGGTCCAAATGAGCTGAAAATTGGCTCAAAAATTCTTTAATACGTTTAAAACTCAAATAAATTTTATTTGGCCGAAATTAATTTAAAAATTAATTATTAAAAATAATATAAAACTTGTTAAAATTATAAAAGTGGTCAAATGAACTCCAAAAATTGTAAAATAAATATCATGGTGATCGTGATGACGAAAGTGAGCTAACTAAGAAGACGGATCTCAATTTCGACGTCGGACGACGAAACTAAAAATAGAAACATCTTCCGTCAAAAGTGAAATTCGTCACGTCTCATCGAGTAAGTTTAAATTGTAGGAAAACGACTCGAGAAATGTCGTTCCAAGATAGTGCCAGTATTTAATACTCTTAGAGACGTTCACAATGGCATATCACACAAAAGTGTTCACAAACGAATAAGGTCTAAAATAAACACGTGCACGGTCAAAAGCACGTGCACGAAAAGTGTACAACGAAAAGTGGTCGTTACATAAATCAATCACAATCTGATCTTCTAGCAATTCTAGCAACATATCGATTCATTCATCACAAATCTAACATTAGATCCATAGGGTTCATCCCTTTGCCCTAGAACAAGGGATCTACTCACAATTCATCGAAACAGTAGCAAGATCTATGATAGAAAACATATTGCAATTTAGATCTAGAAGGAAACAATTCATAAAAGTGCAAATATTCAAAAGGATTAGACAACCCAGATCTGAGTTCTTCAATCTCCTTCAATACAAAGCTGAAATTCAACTAGAATTAATCTAAAAACTATTCTAAGAAGTCTCTCCTTAACCTGGAATAAAAACTGGGGTTAAATACATGCCCAAAACGTCCAAATAAACCACCGACAGAACTGCCCCGGTGCAGCACAAAACCCTAGTTTCTAACCCAGGTTGGCGGCGCTACTCGGCCGAGTGGAAATCTCACTCGGCCGAGTGCCAGATCCGAATAAAAACAGAGAAATTGGAGGGTTTGGACTCTGGCACTTTGCTTCACTCGGCCAAGTAAAGTTCATCACTCAGGCGAGTGGACTTCCTACTCGGCCGAGGGGGTCTTCTGCTGCGCTTTCCAGAATTCCAGAGAGTCTGGTGTGTTTTCCTTCAGAAAATGTGACCTCACTCGGACGAGTGGAGTTCTCTACTCGGTCGAATGGAATTAACCACTCGGGCCCGTACATTGCGGCACCAGATCTGGCAGATGTCTTCGTATCAGTCGTACTCAGCCATGTACGCTGCTTCACTCGGGAGAGTGACTAGCGTGACTCGGTCGAGTGGCCTGTTTCTGGAATCCTTCCTTCTCCTCCTCGCCTCCTCATTGATTCTATAGATCTTCTTCTTCTCTCGCTCATCGTCCAGCGCTGTTAGCTCCTCAATAAGGCCATGAGCGATGCTTCGACACGCGTGCAAATCCCTTAATCTTATTTATGCTCCCGATCACTCCATATTTCCTGAAATCCGACTAAAACAAGAAATAGTGAAAAGGAACGCAATATCGTCGAATAATCGTGAAAAGTGCAATATGAGCGATCAAAATGGTATGCAAATATGCAGAAAAAAGGTGAAAAATATGGACCGATCACTTTCTTAAAGAAAATTTAGACACATTTGAAGCCTTCAAGAAACTGTGTACTCGTTTGCAAGTTGAGAAGGGAAGTAGTATCTGCAAAATTGTCAGAATCAGGATCGAACATGGAAAGGAGTTTGAAAATAATTCATTTACTGATTTCTGTGAGTCCCGAGGAATTGCTCATGAATTCTCGGCTCCTAAGACTCCTCAACAAAATAGAGTTGTTGAAAGGAAGAACCGCACCTTGTAAGAGATGGCTCGTGTGATGCCAAATGCTAGGGAGGTCAATTTAAGGTGGTGGGCCGAAGTAATCAATACGACATGATCTACTTGTAACAGAGTTTATCTCCATCTTAGAACTGAGAAAACTCCTTATGAAATCTGGAACGGAAGGAAACCCGACGTATCATACTTTCATATCTTCGGAAGCAAAATGCTACATTCTACAGGACCGTACTCCAGGAGGGAAGTTTGATGCAAAAAGTGTTGAAGAAATATTTCTTCGCTATTCTACTACCAGCCGTGCATTTAGGGTCTACAACAAGCGTACAAATACCATGATGGAATCTATCAATGTTGTTGTAGATGATTTTGATCAAAAGGAGGCAGTCATTATTAAAGGAAGGCATTCTCAGGAAGACTGCACAGATGAAGAAGACCATGTTGAACCTATTGTTGCAACATCTGATAAAACACAAGATCATGTTGAACCTAATGTTGCAACATAGGATACAACATCAGCTGAGGAACCTCAAAGCGGCTCGAGTGATGCTCATGCTCCTGAAGGAATCACCAGAGTTATACGGAATCATCCTCCAGAGCTGGTTATAGGTGATGTTCTTGACGGTCGTCGTACGAGAGGTACGAGCCGTGTCAACTACCGTGATCTTGTCGGGTATGTCAGTTTCATCTCCTTAGCTGAACCGAAAAATGTGAAGGAGGCCTTGATTGATGAATACTGGGTTTCACAATGCAAGAAGAACTAAACCAGTTTCAGCAAAATGATATTTGGACACTGGTAGAAAGACCTAAGGGGATAAATGTCATTGGTACAAAATGGATTTTAAGAATAAAACAGATGAGAAAGGTAACGTCACTCACAACAAGGCTTGTCTTGTGGCCCAAGGGTATTATCAGGTAGATGGTATTGTTTTTGATGAGACATTTGCCCTGTTGCCCGTCTGGAGTCTATCAGGCTCTTACTGGCCGTAGCCTGTAGCTTCAACTTCAAACTTCATCAAATGGACGTGAAGAGTGCTTTTCTAGATGGAATACTGAATGAGGAAGTGTATGTCGAACAACCCAAAGGGTTTAAAGACCCATTTCTCCTTAATCATCTTTATGAGATGAAGAAGGCGCTCTATGGCTTGAAGCAAGCTCCAAGGGCATGGTATGAGAGACTGACTAAATATCTTCTTCAGAAGGGTTATGAGAGAGGGAGAGCTGACAAGACTCGGTTTGTTCAAAGAACTAAGTCGACTGTGATCGTAGCTCAGATATACGTTGATGACATAGTGTTCGGATCCACTTCTCAACAGCTCGTTTGTGAATTTATAGCTCTTATGCAGAAGGAGTTTGAGATGAGTATGGTTAGAGAACTGAATATGTTCAATGGTCTTCAAGTAAAGCAAACTAATGAAGGTTTGTTCATTTCTCAGAGCAAGTATGCGAGAAATCTGGTGAAGAGATTTGGCCTGGAGAATGCCAGACAAGTCTGCACTGCTATGTCTACAAATGACAAGCTCTCCAAATATGATTGTGGAAAATCAGTGGAGGTCACGTTGTATAGGAGCATGATAGGGAGCCTCCTATATCTGATAGCTGGCAGGCCTGACATCAGTTTCAGTGTGGGAGTATGTGCCCGTCATCAAGCATGTCCTAAGGAGTCTTATATCACGATGGTCAAAATAATAATTAGATATGTTAGTGGTACATCTGAATATGGTATATGGTATACCAAAGACACAAACACCTTACTGTCTGGCTACCGCGATGCTGATTGGGCAGGAAATGCTGATGATAGGAAGAGTACAACATGTGGGTGTTTCTATATGGAAAACAATCTTGTCTCATGGTACAACAAGAAGCAGAATTCTATTTCTCTATCCAATGCTGAGGCTGAATACATAGTAGCAGGAAGTTGTTGTACTAAACTTCTATGGATGAAGCAGATGCTGACTGATTATGTGGTAGAGCAAACTATTTTGACTATTTTATGTGACAACCAGAGTGCAATCAACATCTCCAAGAATCCAGTTCAACACTCAAGAACTAAATATATAGATATCTGACACCATTTTCATCAGAGAATTGGTAGAGAAGAAAGTTCTAGTCATGGAATATGTTGCAACCTCTAGCCAATTGGCTGATATTTTCACGAAACCCCTCGATTTAGGCAGATTTGAAGAGCTACGACAGGCACTTGGGCTGTGTCATATCTGATGTTGCATCTCATGTTGCAACATAAGGGGGTGCTGGGCTGTGTTATATTAGGCCTGTTTAGGGTCAGGCCATTATAATTGATTTCCCCCTAATTTATTCCTTACGACGCTTTTTTCTCTCCCAAAATTTTCAAGAACAGAAGTGTGCTCTTCTATGGTTTCTTGATTCCTTCTTGTGTGATTCTCCCTCTCCTCTGCTAAAATGGCTCGTGATCAAAGTCAAAAATCTCCGCAGGCCCCTCGCCGGTCCTTTCGACGGTCTTTCTCCTCAAAAGGGCAGCGTCCTCTTCCTCTCTTCCATAGGGCAAGAGGAAAGGGGTGGCTCCTCGGTCCGCTCGTGTCTCATCTTTTGGCATTTCTCCTCCCTTTTCATCGCAGATGTCTTCCCAGCACATGCATTGCCATGTAGTGTCGAATTGGGAGATGGTTCCATTTTCCCCAATTTCAGTTCATTATGAGAAACCCTCGTCTTTCTATTCTGATTTGGATGAAGATTTTCCTGCTCCAGTCACAATTTAGGGCTGGTTCTGGTATCTTAGGAGGACTGGCAAAAAATTGGACCTATCTTGGATGGACTTCACTGGTGTTCGCCTTGGTCCTTAACAAATTTAACAAGTTGAGAGGTAAATTGTTGAGTGTTGAGGTGCCCGATGATGATGAGATTGTACTTACCACCTGTCGGTAAAGGAAGTCTTCTGTTAAATTATCTGAAATTGTGATTTTAGAGATTTCTAGTTCTAAGATGTCCATTCCTGCTGAGGATACTAGTGTTAATGCTGATGCTGAAGTGAATTCTGGCCATGTGGCTGCAGATGTCCAGCCTCAAATTCCTTCTGTATCGGTTGATGTTCAAGACGACAGCCATGTCCCTGTTGTTTCGGTTGTGGATGAAGAAGTTCTTCAAATGGAGGACCCCCTGTAGTGGAAGATTCTGGACTACATTCTGATACCCATATGCCTCAAATTGCTGAGGAAGATCTGGTTCAGGGGCAGGTGTTAATTCTTGTGTTGCAACACAGTCAGAGGAAGCTCCTGAAGTTACTCTAGAGGAGGCTCCTGATGTTGTAACATCATCTTGTGGTGGTGCTAAAGATGCTCCTCTTGATGATCCTTGTGCAGCTCAAGCTGCTGCTGCTGATATTTCCTGTGATGTTGCATATGGTGTTTCAACATCAGATGCAACATGCACCCCATCTGCGCAAGAAGAGGCTAATTCTTCACCTCAGCCCGCTCTACCTAAAGATGATCTTGTTCCCCCATGCTCGCAAGCCCAGGACTGTTCCCAGGAAACGTGCTGCTCCTTCCAGCCATGTTTCTCCATCTCCTCCAAAGAGGGCTAAAATCAATGTTGCTTCAGGTTCGTCATCTTCCCCTCTTTTTACTGCATCAGAGGCTATGAGCAAGGTTTTCTTTGATAAAGCTTGTAAAAGGAGATGGCCCCTTTACTCTGAAAGGGCCATTCTTGCTGAGAAGTCCCTGTCTGTTTCCTCCTTTGCCAATACCAAATTTATCTCCATTTTAAATGACCTCAAACTCCTTCATGCTGCCACTTGCTTCAAATCTTATAACCCTGCATTGGTCAGGGAGTTCTACTGCAATTTGTCTAGGGCTGCAGGAGATTCTTCATCTATGTGGGCCTTTCGTTCCTTTATTAGAGGGAAGATTATCTCTTTTCTCCCTCCGTTCTGAATAAGATTTTGCAGTGATCATAGCCTCCCTCTCTGTCAGCTTTTGGGGAGTCAGTTGGAGATAATTATGACACCTTCATAAAGGTGGTCACTGCTGGAAAGCTGGTCAATTGGCCTAAGTCCTCATCCTTTCCTTCCTCTTCCCTGTCTGTAAAGTTCTTTCTGTTGTATAGAATTGCAACCAGGAATTGGCTTCCTTGTCACTAAAGAGATGTGTAAACTGATGTATTCTGCTGGCACTAAGCAGCCCCTCAACCTTGGAAGAATCATTTTTGATCCTATTCTATCCATGTCAGAGTCATCTGAAGCTTCTCCTTCTCTACCCCATGCTTTCTTATCTCCATGATGCTACAGTCTCAGGAAATTATGCTATCTGCAACTGAATTATCTGTTTCTTCTAAGGGCATTAGCTACACAGTCAAGTCTGTAGTTGGGAAGACTGATGATATTTCTAGTTTGTCATCTCCATCTCCTGGAACTGATCATGTATCCTCATCACCATCTTCTCCTGTTAGGAAACCATCCTCTGTCCCTTCTGTACCTGATCCTCTATGTCCAGTTGGCTCTCACTCCCTTATTCTAGAGGACATCAAAATATATGAGAATGCCATGAAGAATGTGGAAAATCAGCTGTTGTTTCTTCAGGGTTAGAAAGCTGTGTTTGAGGCTGAGAAAGCTTTGTTTGAGGACAAGATTAGTCTGCTAAAGTACAAGCTTCCTCCTCCTTCTTCAGGGTCTGTGGATGATATTGCTGGCAGTGGCTCTAAGTGAGGTTTGTTTTCTTTTGGATTTTGTGGCCCAAAGCGGGAGATATGAATGTGGGGGTGGAGTGATTGTTTTGATGGTGTATGGCTTGATGGTGTTGGTGGTTATCGTTTATGGTGTTGCCATATTGGATGGTATGTTGGATATCATGTTGGATATGTCATGTCTGCTGGTGGGTTTGTTGTCCTTCTCAATCTTCTATGAAAATGGCCCTTCTGCTTTTATTGTCATTCTTGCTCTTTTATAACATGGTTTGCCTATTATGATTGTGCCACTAAATGCCAAAGGGGGAGTTTGTTAGGTCAAACACTGTGTGACTGTGTTGTCATTAGTGACACCCATTTAGTCTTCTGTAGCTCTTAATTTTCTTGGAATGAAAGATCTAGTTTATTGGCCATGTTGTATGACATGTTGAATGTCATGTTGCAACATGAGGTCCAACATGCTGTGCCGGAGGCTTTGAAAAAGGATGACGTTCATCAGCAGTATTGAAGGTGGATTACTTTGCGGTCTCTTCAAGGCATTCTGTTATTTACTGTTATGTTGAAGAATCGTTGAAGATGCATTTGAAAGTTGTTATCTCTTAGATTTGATTGAAGAATCTGTTGGAAAGATATTAGCCCGCAAATAGTGGTTAATAGATCTTTAAAGATACTGCGGAACCACTTGCCTGAAGTGGTTCCTTTATTTGCAGGCTGCCGATCTGCACGGGATTTATCGAGCGATCTTCCCTATCTACTCCAAGATTGAGGGGGAGCGGAGTACCTAAGGCACGTGCGGTTTTGCGACTAGGGTTACGGCTTTTGCGAAAGTTTTTGTGGAATTCCAGAAGGGAGGCTGACGGCTACCGAGGTAGAATCAAGAGAGTTGATTCTAGTCAGTTTTGCAAGGGGATCTTGCATGCAAGGGGAGCTTGCATAGATTACTCCATAGGGTTGGTAGAGACCACCCATCACGGTTTGTATTGAGGGAGAGTTTGTTCCTCCTAATAGAAATCCGGTATAAGTGTTTGTATTCATTGATATTTTTAATGGAGTAATCTGATCTTTCTGGGTGTGGCCCCGCAGATATAGGTGTGCGTACCGAACTGTGTTACCAAGTTTTGTGTGTCGTTGCTTGTTTTTGTGTTTAATCATTATGCTTGATTGATTAGTCTCTACATACTGAATTACACAATACATAAGCACAATGAAAATATAGCAAAAACAAATTAGTTTTGAAAATCCCAATGGCCCACTGCCAACAAATTACTGTATTCCATCAAATATCCATCGCTAACTACAAAAAACAAAAGAATATAACAAATCACAAAGTTCGCATGCAACAACATGCCATATTCATTCACAAAACCACCACATATTAATAAAAGACCAAGGTAGATACATCGTATATTACAAAAAAATTTCGTCCACATCCCATCCACCTCAAAATACAACATCCCACCAGATCGCCAGCAAAGGCACAAATGTACATCTCCACATCAAACGATATTGTGATGCATCCTCAACAACAGTAATAAAATAAGACCTAATAGAGAGAACAAGGCCAACTTACTAGAGCGGTTATCATTTATGATGCTCTCAACTTTCACATTGTTTCTATCTATAAGTCCTACAACCTGATCCATTTTTGCCTCTATATCTAACATCCTCCTCTCAGACAATGGTGTTGCTTCAACATCAGTCTTGGGACGTCTTTCACTCTCATCTAGTAAATGCAGTATCACCTATTTGGACCACTCAGGGTGTGGTGGATCCTTCCATAGAAAGATGAGCATGGACGCTCGCGAGTTGTACAACTTCAAAAACGTCAGCCTGGGTTTAATCGGGTCCATGACGTCCTCCTCGGCAAACGCAGCCCACATTGACATATCTTGAAGTCATCTCCATCGGCAGTTAACTCCCCTCCGATCTCATCTCTAGGTCAAGATCGACTAGAAGAGCTCGATACGTAATTCATTTGTACCTGGCAAGAAAACAAAAACCCCATTAACATATAGCACTCTACATATAAAATAGTGATAAATGGAAAAGAGTGAGTGAAAAGCATACTTATGAAATGTATCGAACATTGGCATGGTAATGTTGGCGGCATCGTTCAGAACTCAGAACAGTCACACAAAAAAGAGCATATAATAACAGAAGCAAATTGACAATGGAATCGGTAAGCATATTGAGAAACTTAAAATCAAAACAAACGCCAAAAAACACCAAGAAAAAAACTTTAAAAACTAGCATGACGCATATTGGGGACATTCATAAAGTTTTAAAATCATAAGCCCTCAGAATTATTTTTCCATCTCCCCATCAGGTTGCTTGGCAATGGCTCCTTTCCTGTCTACCCACCCATGCCCACGGCATTAATTGAAGCCAAACAATACCACAACAGCTCAATCAAATACAATACAGTGAAAAAAAAATCCCAAGGCATACATGCATCAAAATGCCACCTTACCTTTCAAATCCATCTCAACCCATTTCATGGTTAATTACCAACTCATCGGAGTCCTTATAATTCAAATTCTGCTCCAATGTGGGGACTGAAGGATCCTACTTGCCTGCCATCCAGTATGACAGATAAACAATTTGCCACATTTTCATCATTGGGCTGGTTGAACAATAGTCCCCAAAAATCTTTGTTCCTTCATGCATATCATAAAAATCTAGTACACATGCATAACATAAATGCCTAAGCCAACCCAACTTCATCACACAAAACAATTGCCCAGTTACTGCTTCAGGAACACAGGATACATACACAGGCATATCATAAGGCCAGGTACACGGGATACATAAAAATCAAGTACACAGGCATAGCATAAGGGCCTGTTCGTTTTCAATTAAAAGGGTCAAGAAAGTGGCCCAAAGCACTGAACGGCCTGTTTGAAGTGTATTGTATCTTGGCCATCTGAAGTATGTGTGACATACATTTTTGTGGCATGCCTGGGTATTTTAGTTACTATGGTATCTTTGCTGTCTCTGCCTTGGGCCATTGCAACTTGTGATGGAAGTGTAGTGTTTTTGAAGTGTGGTGTATCATAGATAGTTAATTCCTAGAAGGCCTCCTGTTGGAGAAAGATACAGCAGGCCAAGAGGAATCCCAATAAGAGAAAATATGCATAGGATATCCATATAGAGAGTGCCACAAGCCAACCCAACTTAAACACTCAAAACAATAGCCCATATCAGAGACAGCAAAGAAATGAATTCATGGAGGGGGAAAAATTCCAAGTCATGGAGACAACAAAGAATCCATAGAGAGTAAAATCCCACAAAGCCTCTATTTGGAGAAAGATAAAGCAGGACAAGAGACATCACACATTGCAAGAAGGAAAAAATGCATAGGCTATCCAAATACAGAATGCCCCATGCCACCCCAACTTTAACACAAAAAACATTGCACAAATCAGAGACATCAAAGAAACCAAATCATGGTTTGATTAAAAAAATCCCAATTCACTGAGACATCAATGAATCCATATACATTAAAATCCATTAAAGCCTCTAGTTGGTGAAAGATACATCAGGCCAAGAGCCATCCCAAACTAAAAACGGAAAAAAAAATTCCATTGTGATTTCATTCTCAAAATTGCCATCAGGCTTCCCAACTTCAACACACAAAACAACTTCCCATATCAGAGACAGCAAAGAAACCAAATCATTGTTTGAAACAACAAAAAATCCAATTACATTGAGACAACAAAGATGCCACATAGAGTAAAATCCCAGAAATCCTCTAGTTGGTGAAAAATACATCGGGCCAAGAGCCATCCCAATTTGCCACAAGAAAAAAAATTCCTTTGTGATTTCATTATCAACATGGCCATACGCAAACCCAACTTCAACACACAAAAAAATTGCACATTTCAGAGAAAGCAAATGAACCAAATCATGGTGTGATACAAAAGGAAAAAATATATTTATATTACCTATGAATGCATGAAGGCAGCGATATCAAAGAATATAGTTAAATTATAGTTGCACAAGGCAGAGACATCAAAGAATAAATTTAAATTACCAAGGATGCATGAGGAATATATGGGAAATTCATATAGTTTTTCAATCATAAGCCCTCAGATATTTTTTTCCATTCCCCCATCTGGTTGCTTGGCAATGGCTCCTTTATTATCTTCCCAAACAGTCCCAAGCCATGAATTGAATCCAACCAAGCCAACTTAAGCTCAAGCTAAAACAACATAGTAAAAAAATTCCCAAGTCACACATGCTTCAGATTTCAAAATTCTAGTACATATCCATCTCAACCCATTTCATTGCATACTTACCAACTTAGAGAAGCCATTTCATTCAGATTTTGAATCAACTTGCGGAATGAAGGATCCTAATTGCCTGCCTTCCAGAATGAAGTATAGTCAATAAGCCACATTATCCTTATTGGGCCATTTGATCTAATTTTCCAAAAAATCTGATATCAACCATGCATAGCAAAACAATTCCAATACACAGGCAAATTAGAGTTTCCCAAGTCACACAGGCTACAGAGGGCCAAAAACCATAAGAACCCAGTTACATAACAACTCCATCACAAGTTGCAATGGCTCAAGGCAGAGACAACAAAGATACCATAGTACCTAAAATACCCAGGCATGCCATAAAAATTTATGTCACACATGCTTCAGATGTCCAAGATACACTACACTTCAAAAAAACAATTTTCAATGGCCCAACACAGAGACATCAAAGATACCATAGTAACTAAAATACCCAGGCATGCCACAAAAATGTATGTCACACATGCTTCAGATGGCCTAGATACACTACACTTCAAAAACAAGTTGCAATGGCCCAAGGCAAAGACAGCAAAGATACTATAGTAACTAAAATACCCAGGCATGCCACAAAAATTTATGTCACACATGCTATAGATGGCCAAGATACACTACACTTCAAAAACAAGTTGCAATGGCCCAAGGCAGAGACATCAAAGATACCATATTAACTAAAATACCCAGTCATGCAACAAAAATGTATGTCACACATACTTCAGATGGCCAAGATACACTACACTTCAAAAATACAATTTGCAATAGCCCAAGGCAGAGATAGCTAAGATACCATAGTAACTAAAATACCCAGGCATGCCACAAAAATGTATGTCCCACATGCTTCAGATGGCCAAGTTACACTACACTTCAAAAACAAGTTGTAATGGCCTAAGGCAGAGACAGCAAAGATACCATAGTAACTAAAATACCCAGTCATGCCACAAAAATTTATGTCACACATACTTTAGATGGCCAAGATACACTACACTTCAAAAACAAATTGCAATGGCAAAAGGCAGAGACATCAAAGATACCATAGTAACTAAAATACACAGTCATGCCACAAAAATGTATGTCACACATGCTTCAGATGGCCAAGGTACATTACACTTCAAAAAAAAATTTGCAATGGCCCAAGGCAGAGACAGCTAAGATACCATAGTAACTAAAATACCCAGGCATGCCACAAAAATGTATGTCACACATGCTTCAGATGGCCAAGATACACTACACTTCAAAAACAGGTTGTAATGGCCCAAGACAGAGACAACAAAGATACCATAGTAACTAAAATACCCAGGCATGCCACAAAAATTTATGTCATTCATGCTTCAGATGACCAAGATACACTACACTTCAAAAACAAGTTGCAATGGCCCAAGGCAGAGACAACAAAGATACCATAGTAATTAAAATATCCAGGCATGCCACAACTATGTATGTCACATATGCTTCAGATGGACAAGATACACTACACTTCAAAAACGCTCTGCTATGGCCCAAAGCAGAGACATCAAACATACCATATTAACTAAAATACCGAGGCTTGCCTAAAAAATTTAAGTCACACATGCAACAACTGGCCAAGATACACAACAACTCCAACATCACTTTACAATAGTCCAATGCACACACATCAAATAAGACATAGTAATTAAAATACGTAGTCATGCATGAAGCATATACATAAACATGAAATACACCATAAATAAACTAAGTTCCAACATTATACTGAAATGGCATACACAACCCCACCACAAATCCCAACAGTTTCAAGAGTGCACTACCACAATCTCACTCACTGCATCCACAATATACAACACCCAAGTTTCACACCAAAAGTTAACGTAATCGTCTTACCATGACATCCCATTGATACTTCATAAATGTCATTCTTCATCATTGCCTTCACTGTCTCCTCATGCCTCAGTACGAGCCCTCTCAATCTCAGCCACCTTATTGGCAACATATCTCTTCCATGCCGCATCGGGCATATTGACAAATCTCCGACCCTCTCTATCATCCTCACTAAGTTTTAAGTACACTTCATCCAAGACGTCGTCTTGATAATCAGTGAGTGAATACAAATATGTAGAAAGATCTGCAAGCCAATGGGTGTGGGAGAACTTTATGGCTTGGGCGACCTCTCTAACATTATCAACCATTTCCTTCATTCGATCGGGATTATCTTTCAAAGCCCGTCTACGCATTTTCTTTTTTCCAACGTAGTGTGGGCTTGCATGCCTAGTCACCGGCAGAGATGGCCCCGTCGACGCAATATTGGGGATGTCGGGATAAGCATCATAGTCGGTCGATGCTTGCGAGAAGGGTTTCAGACTAGCATGCTCTCCTTCACCTTCATTAAATGCACACCCAAATGTGTGATACACACTCTTACCATAATCCCCATTCGCGGCATCATCTCCTATGATAATCAAAAGATCCTTAAGCCATGGTAAGGGCTGGGTGACATAATCTTTCAGCATATAATTTGCCTGCAGTTATATTTGTTCAAATATTATGAAGGTTAAAATGAAGTAATTAAATTGAATTTTCAGAGATGCATAAATGAGAAGTTAATACCGCGGCCCATGGGGCATAAATTTTAGGGTCCAGTTCTATCATCTATTTTTCCTCTGACCACCCAGTCCCACTTATTTCTTTGCAAGCCATTACATCAGAAAGTCACCGAGCAAGACCTTTCATATGATTATTCACATGCTGGCTTGTGTATGCTGTGCCAAACATGGAGTTTATAGGTACAACTGCAAAGGTGAATGACGTCCCTTTGAACATCTTGTCGGCTTTATTGCCTTGCCGTGCTTGGTCTGCCAGGAAAGGTATTAATGCCATATCATGCTCACCTATCCACACTTTATTCATCATCCCCATCTTGGATGGTTTCTTACTTTTTTCTTGGACTAGACACCGATACATCCATGTCATCATCCCGGTGACCTGACTTTCTTGACGAGTCACTTTCTCCTGTTGTGCATTGCCCGCTATGTGGTGAAGGAATGTCGAAAGCACTTTGTGTTGACTTGATTGTAAAAGGTGGGATTGCCCCACATAGTAGCATTTGCATATAACCTGTAGGAGGTGGCATGTGCATGGGTAGTTGCATGCTATAGCTGGGATATTGTGCATAAGGCATACTTGAACCCACCCCTTGGAAGCTCTGCATAAGATATTGACCATCAATCATCTTACGCGGCAAAGGACGACCAAGCAAGGGATCATTCCTTCGTGCTTCTTCTGCCCAATGTGTCCCATATGTAGGGTCATAGAAAGGTGGCATAGGACCACTCCCTTGCTCTTGATCTGAAGACCCGTCCATGCCTATAAAACCATTGTTTCCATAACATCGCAATAATGGCCATATGTAACGGCCGGTATTTTCTAGGCGTATTTTTGTGTGTGCCCGTATTTCGTTTTGACCATCCGGATGTTTTCGTGCGCGAGTCCTATGTTTGTGCGTCAACGCGAGCCGGTGTCCGTTTTTTGTTTTACCGTACTATCAATAACCGACTATCCATTTTAACTAATTACCTTAACTTAATTATCTCACCAATCACAAAATTGCTAATCACACTTAACCTTCACTAATTACGTCATTTATTTTAACAATTACACTTTACTTAATTACTTATTTACCTTAACTAAAAAGGGTTAGTTACTAATTAAAACTTTCTACCATATGATGAAAACATTTCCTTAAACTAATGAACACTATTGAATTCCACCGTTTGGGTGGGTGAGATCCGACATGCACATCAATTTGTTCTCCCCATAACCAGCTATCCCCCACCAAACTGTCTCCCACACTATTCCTTTATCTGAAACACCATCGCCAACGTCTCATTCACTACAATCTTCATCTCCCTGCAAACATTTCTCCCCTGCATTTCCCCATCATCTCCTCCATCAACCCAAACCACAGAGCACACACCACCATCACCACCCCCCTTTCACCTCCCCCTACCAAATCAGCCACATCCTACAACAACAACAACAGTTAAACCCAAATTCACCATTTCCTCCCCCATTCAACCCCAAACAAACCAAATCCACATTCAGCCAAGAATCAAACACCAAGTTTCAACTAACCCAACATCAATTCAGCCTCCTCCAACCCAAAAGCATCACCACATTCAAAACCAAACTGAAATTGGAATCTGAAAATAAAATCTGAAACAAATTTCGGGTGTGTTTGGTTAGTGGGAAAAGGAAAGAAAATGAAGGAAAATAAGAAGGAAAATGATTTTCCATTGTTTGGCTTAAAAGAAAAGTGAAAAGAAAAAGAAAATGAAGGAAAAGAGTAGAAAATAAATAGTAAAACTTTTCTTTCAACTTTTCCTCCTCTTGACCCAAGGAAAATGAGGGAAAACAAAGCAAAACTAACTATTCTTGTTACGACCTAAAGATCGTAGGAGCCCGACTCCCGCCCGGATCTGCTAACATACCCCATTAACTCACCATTTCACAAAAGGGCCGCCGCCCCGAAAATCCGGGGCATCATGGAGACAGGCGCGCCTTGCAGCGTTCCTCGAACCGGCCGAGGCGAACAATCGCAGCCGGCCGAGGCGAACAACCGCAGCCGGCCGAGGCGAACAACCGCAGCCGGCCGACCCACCGGGGTAGCGCGCTTGGGGACGCTTGGGTAGCTAGGCCAGGCCTATGACGGGCGCGGACGTATCCTTCCGTACCGGCGGGCCATACCCCATGACCGATCGGGGGGCGCGGCCAGGCCGGACAACCCCCGATCGGAACGGCCTGCCCGATTCCCGCGAACCGCGGCGCCTAGAGTGACACAGCCCGACCTTTAGTGCGTCGCTAATGACAAACAGCCTAGGATAAGGACACGACTGACACATACGTCACCCGACCGCCTGACAAAGCACCCCCAGGCGGCTGACCCATCCGACGGTTAGCGCTTTCGGCCCTGACATCCCGACAAAAGCACCCCTTGGCCGTTGCACCGCCTGACAGAAGCAGGTCAGGAACTCCTGTTCCCGATGTCCTTGTCCGAAGCTTCCGCTGACACCCGAGCCAGCTCATCACGCCTAGTCATCACCCGTCAGGTATAAATACCCCCTCTCCTCTTACGGAGGGGGGGTTGGAGAATTCTCTCTCATTTTCTATTATTCACACACGAGAGCAAAGGTCTTCCATATCTTTGCTCTCCCACTTATAGCTCGTCATGCGCGGCGGACACACAGATAGTCCGACCGGCGTGTCCAGCCCCCCATTTTAAGCCCTATTACTGACTTAGGCATCGGAGGGGCTAAGGGTTGAACCCCAACCCTGCCCTTCTGACGAGTTGTTCGTGCTGCAGGAGAGCTCACCCCTTGACCGGAGTCAGCTTCAGCCCCCTGCCGTCCAACCTCTCTCAGCTGCATCCGGCGAGATTCGACCCCGTGAGCATCACCGGCAACGGGTCCGACTTCTTCACCCCACTAATCACCTGTAAAACAGCCTACCTGAACCCTCTTTTCCATATAACCATCGTGTCCTTGGTTCCCCATAATATAAATTCATTGTACGCGAGTTCCACCTCGTAACAATTGGCGCCGTCTGTGGGAACGAAGGGTCACACCCATGTTAGACTCCATGCCGATCCCGCGGAACCCTGACCACGGCAAAGATCCCGTGGATCAGGAACCGCTCTTTCTACAAATCACCCCGGCGTCCGACCCCCTTCTGGGGGTGGGCACCGAAACTGAACATTCTTCAGCCCACACCGTCCTGAAGAGCTTCGAGGCCGTTACTCAGGCCAGGGGTGGCTATCAGACGGCTGGAACGGAGCCACTGCCCGGCCCCTCAGAGCCCCAGAACATGAGGCGGAACCTCCGCCTTCAGTTCTAGGAGGAGGGAGAAAACAGGGGGCACGCTGAGGAGATTGCGGCCCAGCAAAGGTTCCTGGAAGAGGAGATGGAAGTTGCGCGGTGGTGGAGGCGCCTGGGGGAGGCAGCCGCCGCGCAAAGGCGTTTGGACGAAGCGGCTGAGGCCGCCCGAAGGGCCTACCATGAAGAAGAGGCCGCTCGCCGCCACCTCCGCCTCATCGTCGTGGAGCGCGAGAGGCTAAGGAGAGAGAACCGGAGCAACCGAGAAATCCTGGACGAGACGACAACGGGCCGACGGCTCGGGGACAGGCGGGACCCGTTACTGAACAGGTCCCCACCTGGAGGAGGCAGCCCGCATCGCCAGCACCACCCCTCCAATACCCTGCACGAGGAAGCCGTTTGTCGACAACTACACTTCCTCGCCGCCGAGCACGAAAGGCTCCTCCGAGAGAATCAAGAACGGATGGAGGCCCGAGGAGAGCTGGCCAGGAGGCGCTGGTGCTGGGAGAACCGTAGCCCGCAACCCGTCGAATCCTCGGCCCGGGGAAGGAGCTACTCCCCGGGGAAGGAGGACCGTCGGCGGCCGAGGCGCGACCGAAGCCAGACCCCCGAATGGCAGAGAGGGGATGTGCCGGATCGCCCTACCTATCCGGAGGAGGCCACGCCGCTTGCACGATGGATCACGTCCGCCCCAAGGCCCGTAAGGTTCAAGCCCCCTCACTTGGCCACGTACAATGGGAGAGGCGACCCCTTCACGCACGTGCAACAATACCGGGGGGCGATGGAGGCGCAGGATGTGGACGAGGCGTTTCTATGCCGACATTTCTCCCAAAGCCTGAGGGACACCGCGCTGGATTGGTATTTTGGCCTGCCCGCGAGATCCGTTGGGAGCTTTGGTGAGCTGTCCCACAAGTTCTGCCAAGAGTTCCGAGCCGGGCGGACGAAGAAGAAGCCCTTGGACTATCTCTGCACAATAGTCCAAGGGGAAGGAGAGACGACGGGTAGATACCTCCGCCACTTTCAGGAGGAAAGACGGGCGGTGGTGACATGTGGTGATGAGGTGCTTATGCTGGCCTTCAAGACGGGGTTACGAACTCGGAGCCTCCACAAATCCCTGCTCCAGGATCCGCCGACGACTATGAAGCGTTGGTTGCAATGACGGAAAGGCACGCGTTGGCCGAAGAGACTCTAGGTGCAAAGGCCGTATTCCCCCCGGTGAAACCGTCCCAAGACGGACCCCGGCCACACCCTCGGCCGAGGCAGGAAGAGAGGGGCCGAGACCGCGATCAGATAGCCCGACCGCAGCAGGAGCTGCCCGAGCCTCGCCCACAAGATCGCCTTGGCCCGGTGCGCGAGCTCGCCCCGACGCGGGGCCCCCCCGGAGTCGTCCCAAGACAAGAAGGCCCCCTACAGGCGCCTTACACGCGACTCAATGCCCCCATGATGGAGGTGCTGGCCACGGCTATAAGGGCCGGGTTACTGCTGGAGCCTCCCTGGGAGATGAGGACGGACCCGGCGAGGCGGGACCCCCAGAGATACTGCCGTTATCACCGGGACCATGGTCACGACACCGACCGTTGTTACTCCCTTAAAAGAGAGATCGAGCGACTGATCCAGGCGGGTCACCTGGGGAACTTCGTCGCGGGAAGGCGGGCGGCAGCAGGAGAGAGAGCCCCCCCGGAGGAGGGGGGACGGGAACCGCCGGCGGACCGCGATAAGGAGGAGCCACGCCCCCCAAGGGCGGTCATGCGAATTGAGATGATAACTGGAGGGTCTACCTCGGCGGGGTGGGCGCCCGCAGTCCCGGGGGCCGGAGCCCGACAGGTGATGGTGGCGGCCGCTGGCCGCCGACCGAAGTGAAGAAGGACACACCGACCCCCCATCACCTTTACTGAGGAGGACTGGCTGGGGGCGCGGAGCCAGGACAATGACGCTCTCGTCATCGAGGCTCGGATCGGGGCGATAGACGTCGACCGGCTCCTGATTGACACTGGTAGCTCCTGCGACATCTTGTTCCTGTCAACAGTCGAGAGGATGGGATGGGGGCGTGCAGACCTAGAGCCCTGTGTGGGCCCTGTTGCTGGCTTCACCGGCCATACGATCCCCACTGAGGGAACGATCACCCTGCCCATGACCCTGGGGGAAGAACCGAGGGTCGTGACCAAGGAAGCGCTTTTTGTCATCGTCGACGTCGCGTCTGCGTATAACGGAATCATAGGGCGTCCATATATGACAGCCATCGAGGCGCTCCCCAGCCTGCAACATCAGACGATGAAGTTCCGGACCCCGTGGGGGGTGGGACAGGTGCGGGGAGGACGGGAGGTGCCCGGAGACCACAACCAGGCGCCGTCGCTGCCTAGGAGCCCGAGGCGGTCCCTGACTTCTCTCATCCCTGACGAGAGGGAGGACTTCTGCGACCAGCGGCCGACCCCGGCAGAGGAAGTGGAGGAGGTCCCAGTGGCCTCGGACGAGGGAAGAACCGTCTCCATCGGGACAAAACTCCCGTCCGCGTTGAGGACGGCCCTCGTCGCCTTGCTCCGGGAAAACGCGGACATATTCGCATGGTCACCCACCGACATGCCCGGGGTGGACCCGGCGGTAATCTCCCACAGGTTGAATGCAGACCCGGAAGCCCGACCTGTTCGACAGAAGAAGAGAAGTGCGGGGGGCGAAAAGAAGAGGGCGTCCGAGGAAGAAGTAGAGCGACTCCTCGAAGCCAAATTTGTTCGGCCGGTGGACTACCCCGGCTGGCTCGCCAACGTCATTCTGGTGAAGAAGCCAATTGGAAAGTGGCGCATGTGCGTCGACTTCACTGACCTCAACAAGGTATGCCCAAAGGACAGCTTCCCTCTGCCCAGAATCGACCACCTGGTGGACCAGGCGTCCGGCTATGAGTTGTTAAGCTTTATGGACGCCTTCTCGGGATACAACCAGATACCGATGGCGGAGGGGGATGAGGAGAAGACGTCTTTTGTTACCGATAAAGGCACCTTCTGTTACACCAAGATGCCCTTTGGGCTGAAGAATGCCGGGGCGACCTATCAACGGATGGTGGACCGAATATTCGGCCCTCAGGTGGGACGAAACTTGGAGGTCTACATCGACGACATGCTGGTGAAGAGCGGAAGGGCCCCCGACCACCTCACCGACCTGCAGGAAACCTTCCAGAGGGTCCGCCGGTACAACCTGAGGCTAAACCCCGCGAAGTGTATCTTTGGCGTGCAATCAGGAAAATTCCTAGGCTTCATGATAACGAAGCGGGGAATCGAGGTGAACCCCGACAAGGTGACGGCCCTCGTCGGTATGACGGAGCCCCGGACGATCCGGGACTTGCAGCGACTGAACGGCCGGATCGCTGCTCTGGGACGATTCCTGTCAAAGTCGGCGGTGAAATCGCTCCCCTTCTTCAGGGTCTTGCGAACAGCCTTTGGCGAAGCTAAAGACCAGAGGAAGGTGATCCCATGGGACGCCGACTGCGCGCGGGCGTTCGCGGAGCTGAGAGCATACCTACAAAGCCCACCGCTTCTCGCTCGGCCGGAGGAAGCGAACCCCTAGGGTTGTACCTGGCGACCAACGAGGAGGCCGTTAGCTCCGTCCTGATCAAGGAGGAAGGAGGGGTGCAACACCCTGTTTACTATGCCAGCCGGATCCTCCGGGAGGCGGAGACTCGCTACAGCCCTATCGAGAAAGCCGCCTACTGCCTAATCACCACAGCCCGGAAGCTCCGACCCTATTTTCAGTCCCACCTCATAATCGTCCACACCGGCATGCCCCTCGAGAAGAACCTGAAAAGACTGGAGCGGTCGGGGAGGATGCTCAACTGGAGCGTCGAGCTCAGCGAGTTCGACATAACATACAAAGCCCGGACGGTGATCAAGGGCCAAGCGCTGGCCGACTTCGTGGTGGAATGCACCACGGAAGTCCCACCGGGGGACCGGACGGAGCTCCCATCGGCGACCACGTCCCCACGGAGGATCGAGGTGGGCGAACCCTCAGCGCCCTCCCCGACAACAGCGGGCGAATTATGGACCATCCACGTCGACGGCTCCGCAACAGGCTCCGGGACAGGAGCAGGTATAGTCATTCAGACCCCTGATGGATGTTCGCTGGAGTACGCCCTGCGCTTCAGCTTCCCGGCCACCAACAATGTCGCGGAATATGAAGCCGTGGTTAACGGGTTGAAGCTCGCTAGGGCGGTGGGGGCGACGAACGTGTTGCTCCTGAGTGACTCCCGCCTCGTCATCCAACAGATCTTGGGGGGCTTCGAAGCCCGAGAGGAAACAATGAAGCGATACCTGAATCACATCCAGATCGAACTCCGTAAGTTCAAGAAAGCGGACGTCCAACACCTATCCCGCTCCAGCAACCTCCGGGCGGATGCCCTGTCTAAGCTGGCTTCCTCTTCGGCGGCCGAGATCGGGAAGGCAATCTACGTGGAAAGCCTGGTGACGCCAACCATCGACGAAGGAGAGCTAATGTGCGCGGACACTAGGACGTCATGGATGACCCCCATTATGAAGTACCTAGAGACGGGCGAGCTACCCGAGGAACGGATGCTGGCAAAACAGGTGGAAAGGCGGGCCATATCATTCGTACTTCTCGACGGAGTGTTATACAGCCGCCGCCGTGCCAATTTCGACGTCCTGCCCTACCTGAAATGCTTGGGCCCGAAGCAGGCTGAGCAAGTCATCCGCGAGGTACATGAAGGCTTCTGCGGAAACCACCATGGCGGGCGCACCATCGCCCACAAAGTAATGCGCCAAGGATACTACTGGCCGACGATGATCCGGGATGCGGTACAGTACGTCAAGAAGTGCGAGGCATGCCAGAAGTTCTGCCGGCGGACGACTGCACCTCCGGCCAACCTGATGCCCATCTTGAGCCCGATCCCCTTCGCCAAGTGGGGGCTCGACATCCTGGGGCCGTTCCCAAAGGCCTCCGGGGGAAGGAAATATCTAGTCGTCGCCGTGGACTACTTCACAAAATGGGTCGAGGCAGAGCCGCTGGCGCGAATCACGTGGACGGACATGAAGGGCTTCATCTGGCAATCCATCATATGCCGCTTCGGGATTCCCCGCTCCATTGTCACGGATAATGGAAAGCAGTTCGATTGCGAGGGCTTCCGCGACTTCTGCTCGGGCTGGGGGATCAAACTCCAGTTCGCGTCAGTCGCCCACCCACAGTGCAACGGAATGGCGGAGGCCGCAAATAAATGTATCTTGAACCCTATGAAGAAGAAAGTGGACGCCGCTCTGGGGGCTTGGGTCGACGAGCTGCCGGGAATCCTATGGTCTTATCGTACCACCCACAAGGCCTCGACCGGGGAAAGCCCCTTCGTGCTAGCATATGGGTCAGAGGCGGTCGTTCCTGTGGAAATCGGCGAGGAAACACTCCGGCTAAAGCTCTTCGACGAAGAAATGAACAGAGAAGGACTCGGCCTCAGTCTTGAGTTGATAGATGAGGTACGAGACCGGGCCCTGACCAGCCTCGTCAAACATAGCCAGAGGATGGCACGGTATTACGACTCCCGGGTGAAACCGCGGACATTCAGGATCGGTGATTTGGTCCTCCGAGATGCCACCTTCCGCCCCGAGACTGCAAAGCGGGGAAAGCTGGCCGCTAAATGGGAAGGGCCCTACACGATCATCGATATTGTCGGGCCGGCCACGTACATCCTGGCTACCCCCGAAGGGAGCGAACTGGCCCACCCCTGGAACGCGAAACATCTGCTAAAATTCTACCAATAGTTGTGAGTTTTCCCTTTCCTTACGCACAATATACACCTCTACTCGTTTTACGCAACATTGTTGTTCCTACACAAGTTTTGCAGTTCGCCAAAACTCCGAACCTCTGGGGCAGGGCCAACCCTAGCCACCCAAACCAGAGAAGGGCACGAGCCGGGCTACGCGCCCGCCCCCCCTAAGACCTCTGGGGCAGGGCCAACCCTAGCCACCCAAACCAGAGAAGGGCACGGGCCGGGCTACGCGCCCGCTCCCCCCCTCAAGACCTCTGGGGCAGGGCCAACCCTAGCCACCCAAACCAGAGAAGGGCACGGGCCGGGCTACGCGCCCGCTCCCCCCCTCCAGACCTCTGGGGCAGGGCCAACCCTAGCCACCCAAACCAGAGAAGGGCACGGGCCGGGCTACGCGCCCGCTCCCCCCCTCAAGACCTCTGGGGCAGGGCCAACCCTAGCCACCCAAACCAGAGAAGGGCACGGGCCAGGCTACGCGCCCGCTCCCCCCTCCAGACCTCTGGGGCAGGGCCAACCCTAGCCACCCAAACCAGAGAAGGGCACAGGCCGGGCTACGCGCCCGCTCCCCCCCTCAAGAACTCTGGGGCAGGGCCAACCCTAGCCACCCAAACCAGAGAAGGGCACGGGCCGGGCTACGCGCCCGCTCCCCCCCTCAAGACCTCTGGGGTAGGGCCAACCCTAGCCACCCAAACCAGAGAAGGGCACGGGCCGGGCTACGCGCCCGCTCCCCCCTCCAGACCTCTGGGGCAGGGCCAACCCTAGCCCCCCAAACCAGAGAAGGGCACGGGCCGGGCTACGCGCCCGCTCCCCCCCTCCAGACCACTGGGGCAGGGCCAACCCTAGCCACCCAAACCAGAGAAGGGCACGGGCCGGGCTACGTGCCCGCTCCCCCCTCCAGACCTCTGGGGCAGGGCCAACCCTAGCCACCCAAACCAGAGAAGGGTACGGGCCAGGCTACGCGCCCGCTCCCCCCCTCCAGACCTCTGGGGCAGGGCCAACCCTAGCGACCCAAACCAGAGAAGGGCACAGGCCGGGCTACACACCCGCTCCCCCCTCCAGACCTCTGGGGCAGGGCCAAACCTAGCCACCCAAACCAGAGAAGGGAACGGGCCGGGCTACGCGCCCGCTCCCCCCCTCCAGACCTCTGGGGCAGGGCCAACCCTAGCGACCCAAACCAGAGAAGGGCACGGGCCGGGCTACGCGCCCGCTCCCCCCCTCCAGACCTCTAGGGCAGGGCCAACCCTAGCCCCCCAAACCAGAGAAGGGCACGGGCCGGGCTACACACCCGCTCCCCCCCTCCAGACCTCTGGGGCAGGGCCAACCCTAGCCACCCAAACCAGAGAAGGGCACGGGCCGGGCTACGCGCCCGCTCCCCCCTCCAGACCTCTGGGGCAGGGCCAACCCTAGCCACCCAAACCAGAGAAGGGCATGGGCCGGGCTACGCGCCCGCTCCCCCCCTCAAGACCTCTGGGGCAGGGCCAACCCCAGCCACCCAAACTAGAGAAGGGCACGGGCCGGGCTACGCGCCCGCTCCCCCCCTCCAGACCTCTGGGGCAGGGCCAACCCTAGCCACCCAAACCAGAGAAGGGCACGGGCCGGGCTACGCGCCTGCTCCCCCCCTCCAGACCTGTGGGGCAGGGCCAACCCTAGCCACCCAAATCAGAGAAGGGCACGGGCCGGGCTACGCGCTCGCTCCCCCCCTCCAGACCTCTGGGGCAGGGCCAACCCTAGCCACCCAAACCAGAGAAGGGCACGGGCCGGGCTACGCGCCCGCTCCCCCCCTCAAGACCTCTGGGGCAGGGCCAACCCTAGCCACCCAAACCAGAGAAGGGCGCGGGCCGGGCTTCGCGCCCGCCCCCCCTCAAGACCTCTGGGGCAGGGCCAACCTTAGCCACCCAAACCAGAGAAGGGCACGGGCCGGGCTACGCGCCCGCTCCCCCCCTCCAGACCTCTGGGGCAGGGCCAACCCTAGCCACCCAAACCAGAGAAGGGCACGGGCCGGGCTTCGCGCCCGCTCCCCCCCTCAAGACCTCTGGGGTAGGGCCAACCCTAGCCACCCAAACCAGAGAAGGGCACGGGCCGGGCTACGCGCCCGCTCCCCCCTCCAGACCTCTGGGGCAGGGCCAACCCTAGCCCCCCAAACCAGAGAAGGGCACGGGCCGGGCTACGCGCCCGCTCCCCCCCTCCAGACCACTGGGGCAGGGCCAACCCTAGCCACCCAAACCAGAGAAGGGCACGGGCCGGGCTACGTGCCCGCTCCCCCCTCCAGACCTCTGGGGCAGGGCCAACCCTAGCCACCCAAACCAGAGAAGGGTACGGGCCAGGCTACGCGCCCGCTCCCCCCCTCCAGACC
This sequence comes from Scilla litardierei, assembly GCA_030789695.1. Taxonomy (NCBI): domain Eukaryota; kingdom Viridiplantae; phylum Streptophyta; class Magnoliopsida; order Asparagales; family Asparagaceae; genus Scilla; species Scilla litardierei. The sequence goes on from CM061133.1 coordinate 206,576,560, forward strand.
TCTGGGGCAGGGCCAACCCTAGCGACCCAAACCAGAGAAGGGCACAGGCCGGGCTACACACCCGCTCCCCCCTCCAGACCTCTGGGGCAGGGCCAAACCTAGCCACCCAAACCAGAGAAGGGAACGGGCCGGGCTACGCGCCCGCTCCCCCCCTCCAGACCTCTGGGGCAGGGCCAACCCTAGCCACCCAAACCAGAGAAGGGCACGGGCCGGGCTACGCGCCCGCTCCCCCCCTCCAGACCTCTAGGGCAGGGCCAACCCTAGCCCCCCAAACCAGAGAAGGGCACGGGCCGGGCTACACACCCGCTCCCCCCCTCCAGACCTCTGGGGCAGGGCCAACCCTAGCCACCCAAACCAGAGAAGGGCACGGGCCGGGCTACGCGCCCGCTCCCCCCTCCAGACCTCTGGGGCAGGGCCAACCCTAGCCACCCAAACCAGAGAAGGGCATGGGCCGGGCTACGCGCCCGCTCCCCCCCTCAAGACCTCTGGGGCAGGGCCAACCCCAGCCACCCAAACTAGAGAAGGGCACGGGCCGGGCTACGCGCCCGCTCCCCCCCTCCAGACCTCTGGGGCAGGGCCAACCCTAGCCACCCAAACCAGAGAAGGGCACGGGCCGGGCTACGCGCCTGCTCCCCCCCTCCAGACCTGTGGGGCAGGGCCAACCCTAGCCACCCAAATCAGAGAAGGGCACGGGCCGGGCTACGCGCTCGCTCCCCCCCCTCCAGACCTCTGGGGCAGGGCCAACCCTAGCCACCCAAACCAGAGAAGGGCACGGGCCGGGCTACGCGCCCGCTCCCCCCCTCAAGACCTCTGGGGCAGGGCCAACCCTAGCCACCCAAACCAGAGAAGGGCACGGGCCGGGCTTCGCGCCCGCCCCCCCTCAAGACCTCTGGGGCAGGGCCAACCTTAGCCACCCAAACCAGAGAAGGGCACGGGCCGGGCTACGCGCCCGCTCCCCCCCTCCAGACCTCTGGGGCAGGGCCAACCCTAGCCACCCAAACCAGAGAAGGGCACGGGCCGGGCTTCGCGCCCACTCCCCCCTCCAGACCTCTGGGGCAGGGCCAACCCTAGCCACCCAAACCAGAGAAGAGCACGGGCCGGGCTACGCGCCCGCTCCCCCCCTCAAGAACTCTGTGGCAGGGCCAACCCTAGCCACCCAAACCAGAGAAGGGCACGGGCCGGGCTACGCGCCCGCTCCCCCCCTCCAGACCTCCGGGGCAGGGCCCACCCTAGCCACCCAAACCAGAGAAGGGCTACGCGCCCGCTCCCCCCCTCCAGACCTCTGGGGCAGGGCCAACCCTAGCCACCCAAACCAGAGAAGGGCTACACGCCCGCTCCCCCCTCCAGACCCCTGGGGCAGGGCCCACCCAAGCCACCCAAACCGGAGGGGGCTACGCACCCATGGCCCTCGAAAAATCAAAAGAAGACGGGCGCACAAACCGGGACGAAATGACGCCAGTTCCCGAGTAGGCGGCCCCGATGTGACTCGACGAAACGAAAGGACGCTCGAGAAACACGCCACCATTAATAATGCGCTTCAAAAGAGGACCCGTAAGAGCCACCTGGCAAAGGCGGTTTCCCACGGGCATGAATTCGAGGAGCCCTTTAAATGCCAGCTCAGCGCAATGAATAGGGGAGAAACCGTCAATAAGATCTCCCTATAAAGAGGCCATTCCCACTTCCGAAAGTAAAAAAAAAGAAAACCGACAGACATGAAAAACCACCACTTGATCCCCCACCCTCCGAGAAACGGGCCGAGATACAACGCCCTAACAAAAGAGAAGTCACCGGCCATCAGTGGTTCCCACCGCCCTGGATGGCGGTTCCTACATCTCCAGCACCGCTAACAGGGTATTCCCCTTACAAACGGATCGCAAAAAGGGTATTCCCCTTACACAAGGGAAATCCACCTTTCACGCCTCCGTCCGCCCTAAACGACGACGGGTCGGTGAAAGAATGGCATCCGTTCAATGCCGGCTGGGCAGGAGAGAGCCCCCAGCACTTGCCGGCCAGTACCTCCTCGCCGTCGACCTCCAGGCGAGGACCTCAGAAAGGCTGCATCCCCGACGAGCCCAAATGGCGAGTCATGGCATGTCAGCCCGCCCATACACAACCGAGCGCTGAACCCCACCCTCAAACCGAAGCAGCGAGACACGGGGCGGCGGGGGACGGCCCGATGCTCAAGAACCTCCCCAAGGAGCAAGCCTCAGCAAGACGGCTTCCCTTCTCAGCGCCTCTACCGGACCGAGGAAAACCCTGTCCACGGAAGGAGATGACGAAGCAACGGAGGGAAGGCGGCCCGATCGGCAAGATCCACCACCCCCCACCTATCCCGGGCCAAAGAGACCTCGTAACACTTCAGCACAGAAGGCGGCCAATCACCTCCGCGCCAAGATCGACTCAAGTTAAAACAGGCCCGCACGGCCCGCGGTGACTCCTAGATCCGGAGGTCATTAGGCCCATACGGCCGGGCGAGGACAGCTCTAAAGCCCCTCCCCGAGCCAGATCTGACCCCACAACGGGCGATGAACTAAGAACTCATGTACAAGCTGTAGCTCAGCTCTTACAAATTTAAATAAAAACATTCTTCTTTATACGCTCAGATTTTTCGGAGAATACCATAGCGGGTAGCTATCCCCCGGCCACGTGCCGGGCGAGCAACTCGCTACCCCGCCTAACTGGCGTAGGCCTTCTAGGAAGCCTACGTCCGCAGCTCGAACCCCGCGATACTACGATTGGAAACCAGCCCCCCCCGCTACCTGAAAGTCACCGACACAAGGAGAGAGGTACACGGGGGCCCGCCCTGCGTAACATGTTCGGCCCGAGATCAAATCACGATAGGACGGCGGGTCTCACCCCGCACCCCTTCACCGACTCCCCGCCCCGCCCAAAGGCAACACAAGCCGACAACATCCCCTTCCCCCAGACCTCGCGATCTCGGACACGGGAATGTTGGGGGCATAATTAGGAATTGTGTAACTCCAGCAAGAAGCCAAGTCACGTGACCCGGAACGGACCGGTCACAAGGCAGAGGCCGCGAAATTGGCGCCCAGTCCAGACAGAGTAGCCGCCCTGTCCCATCAAAGCAGTGCCACGATGCGACTCAACGCAACGAAAGGACGCTTGGACTACACGCCATCAGCAACAACACGCCCCCCCGAGAGGCCAGAGTGCCAGATACCGCAGACAAAGTAGCAGCCATGTCCCGTCAAAGCAGCGCCACGATGCGACTCAACGCAACGAAAGGACGCTTGGACTACACGCCATCAGCAACAACACGCCCCCCGAGAGGCCAGAGTGCCAGATACCGCCAGGGAAAAGCGATTCCCAAAGCGCGGGATTCCGCGGAGCCCATTAACGGCACTAATCCCCCGCATTACCCAAGAAAAACCCTTCCACAGAATCTCGCTATAAATACCCCCCCAGAGGTCAGGGTAAAGGAGGAAGAGAGACGTAGGGGATTCCCCTCCCCTCACGCCGGGCATAAAACGGCCCTAAACGCCCCACCGAGCTACGAAAAAAGCCGACAGCCACCGACGGACCTCACTTCCCCTGACGATGGGCGTCACAGCCCCGCCACCTCCGACATGATATTCCCCTTACACGCGGAAGGCCCCGCCAGCCAGCTTGCCTCCTGCTTGTTACTGTATCAAAAGGCAGGTCCATATGGCCGTCCGCGTGCCGCAACACCCCAATTAACGCCGTCACCTTCGGCAATCCCCACAGGGTGTCGGGGGGGGGGGGGGGGGGGGGGGAAACCCCCCAACTGCTCTCCCAGTGGCGCCGCCACCGCCACCTCGTCCTCGGCCTCCCTGGGGTTCCCCCTCGGTGCGCGGGGTCCCCGGCAAGGCTGAACGACCCTCCAGCACGACGACAGCGAGGCAGAGCACGAGGAAGCGATGAAAGGGAAAGGAAGAGGGTCCACTCCTACGACCGAGGGTCGCCCCCCCGAAGGCTAAACCCTCACGACATAAGGGAAGACCGCCCCGATGCGGGGATCTGCTCCTCCCGACGGAGCGAACAACAAATGAGGATAACCCTCCGTCCCAACCACCGGTTGACCCACATCTTCTAATAGTATTGTAATATCACTTAGACCTCCGATAAAGATTGGTGTATAATATTCCCCCTTTCGGACTCCTCCCCCTAAGCCCAAGTGCACATCAGCGGAAGGGTTCACCGGGCACGGCCCGGCTGAAGTTCCGCGAAAACTACAAGCGCGTCCGATGAACGCCTCTCAACAAGAACCCTAGCGTTCTCAAAAAGTCGAGTTCCCCCTAAATCCGACCCAATAACCACCAACAACGGCACCTCGTTATGGGACACCGCCCCGCTTGGCTCACACTCCGGAAGAGACCTCGCGATCCCGCTATAGCGGGACACACCCCGCAGGACCAGCATCCCCCCCTAAGCTTGAATCCAAGCCCGGGTAACGTTAAAAGATAGTGTCGCGGTAGAGTTACGCCATCCGAGATGAACCGGGCTTCTGCCTCGCACTCGAATGCCGGGGGCAATTGTTACGACCTAAAGATCGTAGGAGCCCGACTCCCGCCCGGATCCGCTAACATACCCCATTAACTCACCATTTCACAAAAGGGCCGCCGCCCCGAAAATCCGGGGCATCATGGAGACAGGTGCGCCTTGCAGCGTTCCCCGAACCGGCCGAGGCGAACAACCGCAGCCGGCCGAGGCGAACAACCGCAGCCGGCCGACCCACCGGGGTAGCGCGCTTGGGGACGCTTGGGTAGATAGGCCATGCCTATTGACGGGCGCGGACGTATCCTTCCGTACCGGCGGGCCATACCCCATGACCGATCGGCGGGCGCGGCCGGGCCGGACAACCCCCGATCGGAACGGCCCGCCCGATTCCCGCGAACCGCGGCGCCTAGAGTGACACAGCCCGACCTTTAGTTCATCGCTAACGACAAACAGCCTAGGATAAGGACACGACTGACACATACGTCACCCGACCGCCTGACAAAGCACCCCCAGGCGGCTGACCCATCCGACGGTTAGCGCTTTCGGCCCTGACATCCCGACAAAAGCACCCCTTGGCCGTTGCGCCGCCTGACAGAAGCAGGTCAGGAACTCCTGTTCCCGATGTCCTTGTCCGAAGCTTCCGCTGACACCCGAGCCAGCTCAGCACGCCTAGTCATCACCCGTCAGGTATAAATACCCCCTCTCCTCTTACGGAGGGGGGGTTGGAGAATTCTCTCTCATTTTCTATTATTCACACACGAGAGCAAAGGTCTTCCATATCTTTGCTCTCCCACTTATAGCTCGTCACGCGCGGCGGACACACAGATAGTCCGACCGGCGTGTCCAGCCCCCCATTTTAAGCCCTATTACTGACTTAGGCATCGGAGGGGCTAAGGGTTGAACCCCAACCCTGCCCTTCTGACGAGTTGTTCGTGCTGCAGGAGAGCTCGCCCCTTGACCAGAGTCAGCTTCAGCCCCCTGCCGTCCAACCTCACTCAGCTGCATCCGGCGAGATTCGACCCCGTGAGCATCACCGACAACGGGTCCGACTTCTTCACCCCACTAATCACCTGTAAAACAGCCTACCTGAACCCTCTTTTCCATATAACCATCGTGCCCTTGGTTCCCCATAATATAAATTCATTGTACGCGAGTTCCACCTCGTAACAATTCTCATATTCATGCATTTGTGTTTTTTAACAAATATAATTAGTAGCTATTTTTAAGGTATTCATTAATAATTCATGAATTTTTTCAAAAATTATGAATGAATTTTTTCAAAAAATCACGAATTATTATCAAAATTTTACACATGAATTATTTAAAATTCGCAAATTAGTCAAAATTTACGAATTTTTCCCGAATTTTTTAAATTAGTATGTGAATAATTCAAATTTTTTTAGAAAATCATGAATATTTACATTATTTTTATTCATGGACTTGTTCAAAAAATTAGCAAATAATTCGTGTAATTTTCGCGTTTTGCTTGAAAAATTCGCGCATTATGCACGAATTTTGTTAATAGCTTGCAAATTATTTCCAATATTTTCATATAATTTGTAAATTATTTATGTACTATTTAATATCACATTATTTACGAATCATGATATTTGTACGGTTTAGAGAATTATTTGTTAGAATTCTTAATTTATTTGCTAACTTTCTGAATTATTCAGAACAACTAACAAAATTTTAATTTATTATGAGACTAAAATACCTCTTAAATTTTTTAAGCAAATTATTTATAAAGTTAGCAAATACACCTCTTAAATTATTTAGCAAATACACCTCTTAATTTTTTTCGTTTGATTTAATAACATAATTGAAGAAATTTCCTTATTTTCCTTTGAACTTTCTTCAAAATTTTCTTTGGCAACCAAACATGAAAAAGAATCTCATTTCATTTTCATTTCACTTTTCTTTCTTTTTCTTTTTCTTTTCACTTTTCTTTCTTACATTTTCTTTCAATCCAAACACACCCTTCAGGTTCTTCCAACTTCATTTCAACCCTCCAACAAATCAGCTCAAACAAATCAGCCTAAAACATTTCTTCCCAAATCAACCATCTCCAAATACAAACTCAAACAAAATTGATATCAGAAAATCTTCGGTGATTCAAATCTGAAACGATTTCAGATCTATTTCTCCTCTTCACGAACTCCGTCGCTTGAAGGTCGTGCCACAACCTTGCGCGCCGCCGTCCGACAGATCACCAGCCCCATGCGTGCGCCCCAGCATCGGAAGCCGCGCGTGCATGCGCTGCTGGAGGACGCCGCGCCACCATCGCGCGCAGCCGCGTCGCCTGAGCGCCGGAGGGCCGCCCCGCCGGAGCCGCCGAGCGTCACCTGTCACCGCCGGCCCTCCTCCTCTCCCGCGCGTAGGTGAGAACCTCCCCCCATTTCCTTGCCGTGAGTTCCCCTTGCTGCCTGCGAGTTTTGAACCAACAAAAAAAAGAGATGAAACGAGGACAGCCTGGAGTTTTGTAAAGAAAGAGATAGAGAGTGATTGTTGACAGCAAATGTATAGAAAGAATTAAAGGGAGAGAGAGAGTGGAGGTAGGGTATTTAAATAATGTTAGAGGTAGGTGTAAAGTTGGTGTGAGCTATTAAATGTAAACTTACCCTTAAGTTAACCATGCAATTAGCCTAGTAGAGTTAATTAAGTAGGTTGTTAGTGTTAATTAGAGTTAGTGTTAATTTAGATGACAATTTGTTAAGATGTTACTTAAATTTCAGCATGTTGGTATGATAAATAGTGTTAGGGTGATAATACTAGTATAAAATGAGGCGTACCATGTTAGCGTAACACAATATAGACGTTACACTAGCCGTAGAACCGGACATAATTTAGCGAACCCAATTCGTGTGTTATTTTAATATTGCGCGTATCTCGCAAAATTTCTAATTCGGTGATGTATTTATCTAAAACAGAGAACTACTATCACTGTAAAGAAGTACCCGTAGAGACGAACCCAACGGCACCAAAATCACCGAAAACAGGCAAGTGTACGATTTATAATGAATTTACGAATTGGATGTTAAATTAGTCTCTTGTATGTAAATGTTGCTCGTTACTCTCGTAACCATGGAAATTGTTGTATAAAGATAACTGGTCTTGTTATTTAATTGCTGCATGCCTTGAAATAATTAACTAACGTGAGACATCGTGAAATCGTGCGCCTCGAAGGCGAAATCGTGATTTTCGTGATGTCATGTGAGTTGACAAATTCGTGCTTGTAATTCGTGAATTAGGCTGGCTCGTGTTCCAGCACAAATCTTGGGTGGGGTAAGGGTTGAGCGGCTACTAGGCGTATGAACGCGTACTCTCTTCAAGGGCACCACCTGTATACGGTGGGTTAGCGCCAATCACGGTAAGCCCCCGTGAGAAGAACGACTCACTCATCACGTCCTAAAGGCGAGAACCCTATTATAGACATGACATGCTAACAATCGTGAAATGCTAACAAGAAACTTGCAACTTGAAATTGTTATCTCAGTAAAATTGACATGCTTTACTTTACTTGTCAGATTGTTTAGAACTGCATGATAGGGTGTATTACTTTAAAATTAGCATGTTTAAACTTTCGTTGCTATCTCGTTTAATTTATAATTGCCTCTAAAAATTCAGTATAAATTTGTATATCTTGCCTTGGGTTCTAATCTCTACTTGCAGACCCTTGCTGACATACATTCATGTTTTTGGATGTATGTCAGATCCCGAGCTATAGCACCAGGATGACTAGTTGAGATAGCTAAACAAGTGGGCCAAGAATTTTTGACTAGCGAACCTTCATTGTATTTCTTTCGTTGGTTGTACGGGTCATAAGACCCACTCTCCTTTATCTATTGTTGTAATTCCATTGAGACGGTTGATATTGTAATAATGTTTTATTTATCTGTATGGTTTTGAGTAATGCAAGCAAGAACCTGCGGTTTTCACACAGACGCTTATTGTGTTAAGTCAAGGAGGAAAGAAAAGCAAAAGTACCTCCTCCTGACTTGCATAAGCGGGCCCGTTCACGTCCTCGCTCCCAAGTCTAATGGGAAGCGGGGCGTGACACCATACTTACATGAAACCACATATAGTACATTTCATAAATGGTAATGTAAGTAATATTTACTACCACCGATATAATCAGAATCCAACACAATAAAATAAATTAATCAGCTAAAGCCAATAAATTGTAACCATATCTCATGCATCACCCAACATACTTAACATAAATATCATATGTTAATACAAAGAATTCAACTTAACAAATTCTGTTAAAATTCTAATTTTAAGTTTTTCCTCATAGACCATATTCATTTATGTTCCCATGGTTATGTAAAGTACAATATTCCACCCATATTTCCCATGCTACTCATCCCTGCGACTTTTCCATTGATCCCTTTGTGAAGTTTGTTCACGTATAGGCAACTATTGTGACAGATCCATAATCGAGTCGTCATCCTCACCCATCACATCACCATCCTCCTCAAACTCATCTCCATCCTCATTTAGATGTGGGTCATGAGGATCAGCTATTTTGATATAATTATGCAAACTTGTGCAAGCAAGGACGATATCGACCTGAGATTTGAATGGATAGTGAGGCTTTGAAGTCAAAATTTTAAAGTTGTTCTTTAGTATGCCAAACATTGACTCGATCTTTGTTCTTAATGAAGAATGTCTTCGGTTGAATAGCTCTCTGTGATTTCGCGGAACTCGATCAGTATTGTCCTTCAGATGGTATCTAACGCCACGATAAGGAGATATGAAACCAGGCATTGTTGTATATCCTGCATCGCATATGTAATATTTACCTACAAACGAAAAAGTAAACCCGCTTTATGTTCACATGGAATCAGACTGACGTATACAGGATATGTACGAAATTTTTTGCCTATTACCTTCATACACACGCAGCCCGTGGGGGTTGGTGGTAAAGACAACACATCTTTCAGGACAGTGAAATCATTCGCTGATCCTTCCCACCCGACCATAACATACATGAATCTTTTATTAGACGTTACAGCCGCAAGAACATTTTGTGTCACCCCCTTACGTCCTCTAAATCATGGTACGAGATTGGCATGTAGCGTGGCATCGATATGTGTCCCATCAATTATACCAATGCCATCCTACACCGTAATCAATAACGGACAAGTTGAAATCACCATCAATCAATTTACTATATTACTATCTATTCATATAAACACACTAACCTTGAAAAATGGCAACCAATTAGGATTATTGAGTATCTCTTGGGGTGTCTCATTTGGGGCTTGCTTCATGAACCTATCACGAAGGGCACAAACTGCATACATCACTTTGTTAAAGTATAAGCTAACTGTCGCCCTGGACCTTATAAAATCAACTTGCATGACTCTGTTCTTTGACTTGTGCCTACGATATGAAGAAACATTGCCAACTGCTTCTCGATGGACACATAATAAATGTCTTTGAGAATATCACCTTGGCGCATTAAAGTTGCAAGATTCATGAACGCATGTCTGTGCATTCTTAAGTAGTGTAAACAACTACTATCAGAACCAAATATAATTCTCCGCATGTGGGATTTTCTATGAATATCACACATCTCCAAAGGCTCACGAGGTATTGGGGTATCCATATCGTCATCATATAGCTGCATGAATATGATGGTAAAAATAATAGCTGCCACGACCGATGTACACGATGAACATAATAGCTGCATGAATATGATGGTAAATTCGCCTTTTTGATACATCTAAACCTTATTTGAATCAAACATAGCTTCAATCGTAATTTGTAACTTACATTTACTTATATCATACAATCGTGCATTGGCCATTAAAACATAAACAACGATTAATGATATATGGCACAAATTAATTCAAAAAATATAAACAACTCATTAAATAGCAACAAAAATCATATTTGTCATAACACAACAATTATATGCCTTTGAGTATGGGAAAGAAAGTGGCCCCAATACACTGTAAGGCCTACTATTGGGCTAATATTAAAAGTGATACCTTCATTTTTAAAACGTTATATTTCATGCCAACACATTAAAATGCCCACCATATGAAACAACAACCTAACAATCATGTCCAAGCCATTCATGACTCCATAACATGTTTCCCTCAGATTTACCGATATAATTATCATTGCTAGTTTCTTGAAATACTTCAAGCATGCCATAGCAATGTACCATCGTAGCATCATAAATCCCAATCACGCATACAATATATTCACTTTATGTGTCTCATCATTGGGCACAAATATGTAGGGTTCATATACGTTTGTTCTCATTACTTCTCATTGGAGGTATGTAAAATTCACCCTCCATATAGGCAAGCCTACATTGTATCCTCATGGCACCATACATTGTCAAAAATTACTTTCAACCCTACACAATAGCCCTCAAAAATTGCAAAATATATTAGGCATTTTTAATTTGCCAATCTATCAGAGTCACGAAGTGTGTGTCATCATGGGGCAATAAGCGGTATGTATCGAAATAATTACAGAGTCATGGGCTTGAGAACTGATTGGCTTGATGTTTCATTCAACCAATTCATTGAATTTAAAACAACATATACAATTAAATACTATGGTTTCTTTGTTGTCTCTGCATTGGGCTATTGTAATGTGTGTTGGAGTTGGGTTGGCTCTTGGTAATCTATTGCATGCATGCCTTGGTAGTTTCGAAAACTATGGTAATGACCATTATCCCAATTTAGGGTTTCATGCCTTCCACTATGTGATGGTGAGGAACAACTCGACCACAAATAGGTTGCAAGACACCATCATCTCGTTATACCTGCATAATATCGACACCCCCACATATATGAGAATGAAATCTCACAAATTTCCTACTTGTAGGAACCGTAATGGGGCATAAATTTTCCTAAAATATAAACAGAAATTATACCTTAGGGAGCAAATAGAGTAGCAGTACCACCAGTCGAGAGCAGCTCAAGCAAAGTAACGAGATCAGCTCAAGCATAGTAACGACGCTACCTCGATCCAACATCGATGCAAAGGGACAACACAACCAGACCAGCAATGATCTGAACCCTAGTTGCAGATCCAACCGATGAGCTCAGTGAAAGCAATGAATCGATGCTACCCAACTGGCCAACAGAAACGTCAGTGTTGCTCAAAGATCCAAAGACCCCAAAACATCCAAGATTGGCACCCTTGATGCAGATCCAACAGCAACGGCAAAAATCTCGTCTTGAATCCGTCGTCTAGGGTTTCAGAATCGTCCAAAATCGGAGCTTTGTTGGTGCGAATGGTGTCGAATGGAAGAGAGGAGAAGGTAGAATCATCTCTGGGAGGTGATCAGAGGCAGTAGGGCCCACGAAGAGCAGAATCCACAGTAGAATCACCGAAAAAAGCAGAGAAATCACAGCAGCGAATCTCGCTTGCCACGACGACTCCCCCCAAAACCCAATCACATAAACGAACACGTGAGTGTGGAAAGAGTGTGAAAGTTGGGGAATAGTGCACATACAGTAGGCATTCAATGCTTTGGGCCACTTTCTTGACCCTTTTAATTGAAAACGAACAGGCCCTTGGTGGAAAGTTGGATAGAAAGTGGAGTTGGAAAGTTGATTGTGGGGCCCACTCCATGTAGTGTGTTCTTTTGGTTGAAGAAAGTTGGATAAAGAAAGTTGGATTGTGCGGTGTGGTGAATCTATGTAAGGTTACCCTCCTAAATAAATTGATTTCGTTCTGGGTTATTTTTCCACAATTGCAGGTCCATCAAGAAACCAAATACAGCAAGCATCCGAGGCAATAAAGGCATGAAACAGATATACAAATGCCGTAGTCATGGACCCAAATCCCCCAAAGTCAGCTCCATCATGACAACTATGGATTGCAAGCAGCAAAGGCAAGGAAGGCATGAGAATGATATAAAAATCAGTACCCATGGTCGCAACTCCCCCATGTCAGCTCCATCATAAAAACCAAAGTGGGGAAGCCGTTAAGGCAATATAAACATGAATCAGATATACAAAAGCAGTATCCATGGTACACAAGTCCCCCCCAATTCAGCTACATCAAAAAACTTAAAGCAGCAACGAGAAGACAGACATGAAACTGATATACAAAAGTTTTTAGGGTATAGAACCCAATTCCCACCAATTCAGCTCCATCATTACAACCAAATACATCAAGCATCAAAAGGCAAGACATGCATGCAACATAGACCAGATTGAGATAAAACTATACAAAATGAAATGTGGACAATGTAGTTATACAAAATACTACGCCAACATAAAAAACATAGTAATTATACAAAATGTTTTCGTCACACATCAGCCGAACTTGTTGTACACCATCATTAACATAATAACCAGTACAACAATGAGAGAAAACAAAACAAACTTAATTGATTTGAAAACGGAAAGGATGTTATCCATTTTCTCCTTGATTCTCACACAATGTCCTACGCTCGTCTCCAACCGCCCCACTATCTCCAGCAACCTCCTCTCAGACAGCGAGCTCGAAGAGATTTCTACTCTTGGCCCTCTTTCATTCTCATCCATTAAATGATGGATAACAAATATGGACCACTCACCGTGAGGTGGGTCCTTCCATTCGAAGAACTTGCATTTTTCACTGTAGCCGTACAACTCCAAAAATGTCTGCCTTGTTTGCTCCTGGTCCATGAAGTCCGTATGGACACCCTCAGACCATAGTTGCACATCCTGCAATTAGCAACATCTGAAGCCAACTCATACTGAGGCGCGTCCTGCAATCAGCAACATCTAAAGCCAACTCATACTGAGGCGCGTCCCGTTGTCGGGAGCAAATAGAAGAGATTGATCCTGAACTCATGTGTACCTAGACAATCATACAAATAAACACAATTAACGGATAATAATTTAAAGAGATAATATATATCCATGGAGAAAAATTGGTGTAAAAAGTGTACATACGAAAAGGTAAAACACCCCGTATGATGACACATCTGGAAGAAATCAGAAGTAACAGACAAAAGGAAATACCGTAACATAGACAAAGCATAAACCCTTAGATATCAGAGACAAAGCATATTGGGGGGGGGGTGTGTGTGTGGCCCTCAGAAAAAGTTGACTTTTCATTTTCCCAACGTGGTTGCTGGCAGTCGTTCCTTCATTTCCTACCCAAGTTAAAATGATATACAAAAGGAGCAACCATGGAACACAAGCCACACAATTCAGATCCATCCTACAACCCAAAGACAATAAGTAGCAAAGGCAAGACATGCATGCAAATGATGTACAAACTGCTATACTCATATGACAGACCCGTAATTATTGGGCCTGTTCTTATTTAGGAAATCAAGCAACGTGAGGAATACAGGAACCATCAAGCCAACCGTCCACTTAATTGGGAATATAAAGAAAAAAATTATTCTTTTTCTTGTTTTCATCATTGGTCTATTTGAAAAAAAACATATAAAGTAAGCAGCCAAGACTTTAAAAACAAAAGCTGACTCCCAAAAATCAACTCATGCAGATTAATTGGATACATCTCCATATAGGCACACAAATATCCATGAGTATATGCATACTACAATTCATCACAAAATGAAAGTATTCACAAAGCAAGAATGCCCTAGAAAAAATGTTGCAATCTGGGCATTAATCACATAGATATCCCATGAGCATTATGATGTTGTGATGCATTAATCACACTGAAGCTCATGTGTGCAGTTATGAAAGAACTCTTTACATTGTATCTGGATGTAATCATGATTTTATGCAAGGATTGATGTTTATATGCTGGATTGCTTGATTCTATGATATGAGTTGCCATCTGGATGTTTTTATGTTTTTATGCTAATTGGGTGATAGAAGAATGCCCACTGGAAGATGAATGCTTAAGCAATGAATGTGAATCTGCAAATGAACAATTACAAGATTCTGGAACTTTGTCATCTGTCTTGCATGAAGCACATTGATGCTATTCTGGTCATGAAGCAGAACATGCACATGTGTTTCATCTGTCTTGCATGAAGCACCAAAACCCACTAAAGTGCTGCTATAACGGGCATCCATGTACGTGTCCCCATTGCTGCTATCTTGTTGATAGATGAATCGCTAAATCACAGACATACAAGGATATGACAGAGCTCAAATGCTAAGCTCAAGATAAAAATGTATGTGTGTTGCATGATAGCTGGGAGTAGTGAAGACATTGAGAATGCTGAATGCATCTTTGTATCTTCATGGTAAAACCAAAACAAAAACAAAAACCAGTATGTATCTAAATAGATGAAAAGCAAAACACACCTACATTGGTGAAACCTAGAACATATCCATCAGGATGAAACCAAAAAAAAACTAGAGCATGCTCAAAGAAGTAAAAAATAGAAAAGACCGAAACAGGTGAAAACCAGAACATGCCTCTTAGGGAGAAACTAGTACTTGCATATCCAAGAAATCCAAAACAAGAACTAGAGCATGCCTCTTAAGGTGAAGCCAATACTTTACTCATCCAAACAGTCCAAAACATACCCAGAGGATAAAATGTGAATAGATGATAGCTAGAGCTCACCTTAATAGCTCAATGAGGATTGCCAGAAATTACTCATAGTTTTTTATTGACACAAGCATACCCAGATTATGGTGAAATGGAAATGCATAATTCTCAATGGTGTACTTAACCTAAATCAGAGCAACATAAGGTGACGATTAATGGAACACATCAAAAAATGCATTAGCACTAGCAAATTTTGTTTATTAGCACAGTGAATTTCATTATAACTTTATATGAACTAGTAACTTGAGAACTTGATGTTATGTAATTTTTCCAATTCATTAACACCAGTAAAATTCAATTAGAGAAAACAGTAACTTAATGCATTCATGTCTGAAATTTCTCAATTGACACAAGTATAAACTTGTTCTGATGTGGTCCTAACTCTAAAACATGAGAGTATGAATATTCTAGTTTTACAAACAAAAGATGCATTTTATAGTTGATATACACCCAATGTAGCAATCGTCTAAAATTCTTCAGTAGCGAATTAAGTTCTCTCTTTAGTAACAACCATGCATCGCACAAAGCTACATAACAACGCTTTCCTTTGCGAATCCTTCTTTCATTAAGTTCTTCATTAAGCTATTGAGCATGTCGTAACACAGTTTGCACCAAACATAAATAATTCAGACTATTTAGCATGAGTAATTTTATCATGAAGTCATACCTTAAGAGTAAAGTATTATTATTAGGAAGAGTTTGCCAGAAATCATCTAACTATTTCAGATAATATAGTTTTTATTAGCAAAATGATAAAGAAAATGGACATTATATAGGCAAAACAAATCAAATAACAAAACTTTAAGACTAACTCAAACTGATAACGAGAAAAGAAAAGATTTTTGTATACCTTATTCTATCAAGAACTCAAAGATCCCAACCTGATACAAGCTGATACATTAAAATCACAAAGTGCAAATGCTATATGTTTCTTTTTAAAGTTGTTTTCCAAAAAGCTGATACATTAATATCACACACACATTTATCCAAGTTGTTTTCCAAAAAGCTTTATTCCTAAAAAGATATGCAAGAAAATATGCAAGAAGCAATAATACAAGGATGCTTGAGTATTGCTAAAAACTAAAATGTTCATATGTAAACCTCATGCAGTGTGTGCATGGTCATCAACATGACAGATTTTCCCAGCAGGATTGATTTGGTATGAAATAAAAATGAAGGAATGAAGGGGATGCATGTTATGTTCTGGAGTCAGCTGACAATTCTTGACAATATCAACAAGCAAGCTATCTATTTTCAATGATAGTGGTGCCTTAGTAATAACAACAATGAAGTAAACAAGTTGTAGTGAAATGCATACTTATGCATACGTAAGGAAACAAGCCACACACACACTGGGACACACAAACACAAACAAACAAACAAACAAACAAACACACACACACAGTCATACACACACGTTCAAGTTAATATGCATTATAAACACAGCTATACTAAGGAAACAAGTCTACATAATACAAAAGTCTAACAACAATAAGTTTTACAAATGCACATACCTTACTCAAGTTCAATACAAATACCACCCTACATGATACGAAAGTCTACATATACAACACACAATTACTTACTCCTTTTCCCCATCTTATTCCCCATCTCATTCACCAATCCCATTTCTGTTCCCAATCACATAGCGATACATAGGATTTAAATTACAAGTCATATGTATCCTCATCCGCATCCCCCTAGCCATCTGAATCTCCTCAATTTTATGCTTGAGGTATCTCCTCCGTGACTCATCCAGCTTCGCCATAAACTTCATCCTTTAACGCTCATTATCGACCATCTCATCATACACTATATCCAACAAAGGTGTTGGGTACTCTGTGTATGCATACAACCTTGTTGCTAGCAATTCGGTCTAGTGGACGTGGGAGATCTTTTTAGAGTTGGCAACCTCTGAAACTTTGTCAAGCATTTTTTGCATAACGTCAGGATCATCCCTTGCAACCCGTCAATGCGATTTCTTCCTCCCCACAGAGGGCATGCTAGCATGGCTCGTCCCGCCTTGAAAAGTACCTGTCAAGTCAGATGGTGGGATGTCATGGTGGAAATCACTTTTTGGGGTAGGTGCAGGACTAGAATGATCCCCATCGACTTCCTTGAATGGGTCTTCAAATTGTTGATACACTGACTTCCTAAAATCCCCCTTCGCCGCATCATCTCCTACTATGAGAGAAAGATCATCAAGCCAATGCAAAGGTTGATTAACATATGCTTTCAACCGAAGGTTTGCCTGCACAAACAATGCAATATATATTAAGGAGTGTAAACTAACAAATGTGAACAATATTTTCAGTTTCACTAAAATGTAGAAGTGAATACTGCGGCCCATGGTTCATAAACTTCAGAATCTAGCAATATCATCTTCTTATCAGGACACCAGCCTGCACCACTTATCTGGAGGCACACAGACACATCGGCAATGCACCGAGCCAGATTATTCATATGATTTTTTTACATGTTTGCTGGTGTAGGCCGTGCCATGTACAGAATTGATGTGTGCAACTGTAGCGTTGAATGTAGTCGCTTTGAATGTCTTATCTACCTTATTTCCTTACCTTGCCTGCTCTGCAAGGAAAGGAATGAGGGACATGTCATGATGCCACTGCCAAATTTTGTTTTGCATCCTCTTGGGAGTTTGCTTCTTACTCTTTTTACTTGGACTAGACACCGAAGCATCCCCCTCATCATCCCGTCAACCCGACTTCCTCGAAGATCCACTTCCGACATTCGGGTCATTGTCGCATGGCGATGATGTCTTATTGAATGCACTTTGGAGTGCCGGGCATAAAAATGGATTGATTCCCCCAGGAGCATTTGCATAAAGCCAGGGGGTGTTTGCATGGGCATGGGCATGCTATACTGTGGGAATTGTGGAAACAGCAAGCTTGAGACTACACCCTAGTATCTCTGTGAATGATAAGGGAACTCAGTCATCCTACAGGGCATCGGGCGCCCAAGCGATGGATCATTCCCCCGTTCATCTTCATACTACAGGTTCCCACATGTAGGGTCATATACGGGGGCATAGGATCACTCCCTTGCCCTGGCTGCAAAGAAGACCCTGACATGCCTACAAAATGAAAGATTTAAAATTGCAATAGCAAGTTATGGCAAACGACTTTCATAAACATATATTACATGTATTTCAAATACCATATTACCATAAGTGATGGAAATAAAACATGATACATATCACATAATCAAAGTAAAAAACCGCCAGTTTTACACAATAGAAAAATTTATAAAGCAGCTACATACACCAAACTTAAAAGCATCCATCATAAGCCATGTTCAAGTGTGCTCCCATTGTTATGTATGTTACAATAGTCGACCCACATGTCCCAAGCGATTTGATCCCTATGAATTTTCCATTGGTCCCTTTGTTGGGTTTGTACATGTATGTGCAACTATTGTGAAAGATCCATAATCAAGTCATCATGCACTCCGATAACATCTCCGTCCTCCTCAAACACATCCACATCCTCATTTAGCTGGGGGTCATGAGGATCTGCTACTTAGATATAATTATGCAACACAGTGCAAGCTAGAACGGTATCGACCTAACTTGGGAATGGATAGTGGGGCTTGGCCGACAATATCTTAAACTTGTTCTTTATTATACCAAAAGTCGATTCTATCTTTGTTCGTACGACTGCGGTTGAATAGCTCTTTGCAATTTCTAGGAACACTATCAGTATGGTCCTTCAGGTGGTATCGAACGCCCCTGTATGGCGATATGAACCCTGGCATGGTAGTATTGCCAGCATCGCATAGGTAATATTTACCTACATACAGAAACGTAAACCCATTATATAATCATAAGGAAATCAGAAATATTTATATATTATTATTAAGTGAACAGTATACCTATTACCCTCATACACTCGAAGCCCGTTTGGGGGGTAATGACAACGCTGTAGGAGAATATATGCCCATAAGGCATTTATCCATAAGTATACATCTTGTTCATACCGTATATGGTACCTATTATTCTAAGTATAAATAGTTCGTATTAATATACTTAGATAATATCCATAGACTTATAGTTAGGTCCTTACGTATCTAGATGAGATCTCGATTATGAGTAAGTAAGCGACCGAATATAAACGTAAGTCTTAAACGGTTCGTGGTCATAGATGTGTCGAGAACTGGATATCGACACATCGGATAGACCACTGTGTCTTAGTCTTACCTTAGGGTAATGATGATCTCATAGTCATTTGACTTGGTGAAGTCGGAGACGAGACACATGTGCTCATTGGAGAATGAGTTCACTGAACGACCAAATTAGAGTTATTAAATGGCTGACTTTAACTAAACTGTCTTTAATAACTCTAGGGTGATGATAGGTAAGCTAGTCCTTAAGACCTGAAGTCATTTGTACAAACCTGTGAGTGAACGGTGTAGCTTAGACCTATGATCTAGCTTCGAGGCTAGGCCTGCTGAAAGATCTTAGGTTGAGTTGCACCTGAAGCTCTCGAGGTAAGTAGATGACTTAGATGGGATTCGTCACTTTCGTTAAAGGGAAGTTAGTGTTACAGGCTCAGTACGATCTTTATGTTAATCCTCGGCCGGGGTACGTTGTAAGAAGTACAACGTGTATACAACAAAGACCGCCATATACTGACCAATGTTGTCTAATAGGGTTGACAGTAAACCATACCCTAGGCCAACAAGAACACAATCTTGACGAAGGGACTACGGCTAACAGAGTTCATCACTGACACAGCCAATGTAAACCCAATGATGCTTTTGTCAAAGGGTCGATCACGTTATGATGATTCTGAAACAGGGACGAGAGCTACTGCTCGTAGTGACCGTCGTCTAGGGGTTCCGAGCCCCAACCTGTAGTAAGGTTAGGCTGTAGGGTCTCACACCGAGTAGTGTTCGTGTCTTAGTAATAGGAAGATAGAATAGAGAGAGATATCATTTGATGATATTCACAAAGCTTGTTGTGAAAGTTAGTCGTAATAGCAATAGGGACAAACGTTGCATTTGATGCAAACTATGATTAAACGTGTCGTAAATTGGTTACGACAAATTTAGTAGGAACAAATATATTGGAAGGGGTTACCTGGATGACGGGATCGTCCCGGTCTAAACACAGGTTCAAACCGTGTCCAAATCGGAGCTCAAACGAGCCAGGAAACGCGAAAACAGTCCAAGGCGAAGTGGGTTAGACCCACTGGGCTAATAAGCCCATAGGCAAAGGCAAACGGGCGGGCGCCCGCTGCATTAGCGGGCACGGCCCGCTGCGGCAGCGGGCGCACGCCCGTTGCCCAGCGGGCGTGCGGCCCGCCTTTGTCCCCTTGGGCGGGTGCGCCCGCTAAGCTTAGCGGGCACACCCGCAACTTAAGTCAATTTAGGGTTTTTTGAAATCCCAAATGACGGCTACGAAAATCGATTGTTTGCCCAACTTTGGGCAATTGTTTGAGGGGTCAAACGAAGTCGAAATTCGTCACCGTCGGTTCCTACGTGTTCACCATTCGAAGCTCTTTGGATTGATAGCTTGTTTGGTGTCTAAAGTTTAATAAGCAAAGAGAATTAATTAGTTAAAGTTTGCTTTTATGAAACGCTCACTTAAACTAGAAATTAAGCCAAATTGGCTTAATTGATTTTTCTCCCATTTGCGAATGTCCCACATTGCTCGCAACGAAGGAGTGAGTGCCGACTCCCTATATAAATAGGGGTGCACTCTCTTCGTTGAAAAAAACACCAAGTCATCGATCGAGTAGCTCCAGAATTTTAGAGCAAGCTCGATCGACGACTAAACTTTTCTCTCTCTCTCTCTTCCTATTCTCCGGAGTAGTCCTAGCAAGACTACGAAGGGGGTTTGGATCTTGATCCGGACGTCTAAGACGCGGGTTCTTCTCAAGTGAAACTTTCTACCGCGTGTGATTGACTCGGAGGCGAAAGTCAGCTCGGGTGGATCGGTGCGAGGGTGCGAGGCGGCTCAGGCGGTTCGAGTCAAATCGGCTTGGCTACGAGGAGCTTCTGAAGACGGTGCGGTACATCTTGCCTGCTCCAGGGCCAAGATTCCGGGTATGTGGTTAAGTAATTTTAGTGTAGATTTAAATTAGTCGCTTTAAAGTAGATCCCTCTTGGGGTGGTCAGATCCACCCCAAGTTGGCATAGATCGGGGTAGGTTCTGGCTCCCTCAGAGCCTAGCTAAATAGTTTAGCTAGTCTAGAAAAATTTGATTTTCGATTTCCGCTGCGTTTTTTGTGCCACTGTGGTCCGTCCGACTTAGGACGGACACAGATCCGAGCTCTGGGGGTTCGCCAAAACCCCAACAGTGGTATCAGAGCCACAGTTATGCTATAGATCTATTATAGCGACTTTTTAAATCTTTAAAATTGCTTATTTTTAAACATACAAACTATTTTAGCTTTATGTTAAATTAGTTTAAAATCGTTTTGTGTTTTAAAAATTGTTTTTACATCACGGATATTCCTTTTTTGAGATGATTTAATTTTATGTGATAATATTAAATGAATCTCGAATATTCAAATGCTTTATACATTTTTTTGTGAGATATAAATATTTTTTTCGAGCATTTAAATGTTTATGTAATTTTAAGAAATATTTTATTTTTGAAATTTAATTTTTTTCTTAAGTTACATAAAGATTAGAAATTTTAAAAACTTTATTTGAATGCTTTTAAATCTATTTCTAATGATTTTAAAAGTGTTTTAAAATTGTTTTAGAGGATATGTAAATTATAGAAATACTTTATTTTCATGAGATGAAAGATAAATTATTTTCTTTTAAATTACATATAAGTTCCTAAAATTATTTATGCGATATTTCAATTTTAGAAATAATTGATTAAAATTTTAAAGCCTAGGTTTTAGAATTATTTGATAATTTTATACCTAGTTTTATGTGATAAAATGTTTTGAAGCTTTAAAATTTTTATCTTCGAATTTAATTGTTAAATTTTAGATTTGCGTGTTTTATTATGTAGATAATTTTAAACTTGCAAATACTCATTATATGTCACAAATATGAAACTTTCATTTATGCGGATAAATTAGTTGTTTCATTTTTAATGGACATATTGAATAATGTATTCATAAACCTTATTAGGTTAGCCATTAAATGTTTAAAATTTTATGAGATGAAATTTTAATTAACTAGTGACATGTTATGTTTGATAAAACAAAACAACATTAAAATCTAATACCAGATTAGGTTAGTCCCTTTGTTTGTAAATCATTTCATTAAAACGTTTAATTGATGATTTTCATAAAAGACAAATGTTGAATTGTTTTATAAAATCCTAATTAGATTGGGGTAGCACGTTGAACGAATAGACCTTATAGTTGATAAGGACTTAATAAAAATTGTTCAACCAATCCATAAAATTTCGAATTTTAGGATCCGCTAGTTGATAAGGATTAATTAGTCTTCTTAATTAAAAGCCATTTAGTTGTTTGGACAAACATAGAATTGATGAAAACTCCTTCAATGGATCATGATGTCGGTCAATGTGCTTGGCTAAGTTTGCTGGACCAACCTAGCTAGACTGGGTAATAAGTGGTCCTGGCTTAGTCAATTCCCTGGCCGCGACTGCTGGACCGCAAGGAGTCGATTCATGACCATGAAAGTCCATCGACTATACCTAAGTCAATACGATAATAATCTTGTTCAAGATAAATCGTAGCCTTCCTTGTTTTAGGAGTTGGCAACTGTAAGAAACATGTTACGGTTGTTGAGCTACACTCAAGCTGTGATATGTCAATCTTATTGAAACCGATTTCTTGATTGATGACGTGTGTTTATATTTCATATATTTGTGCACGTTTTCTTCCGTGTTTTTTCGTATTTTACCGCCGTCTTATATTTGTTTTCTCGTGTTTTCTTGTTTTCTTTCACTTTTCCGTGTTTTTCGTGTTTTGCAGGAGCTTACTGGCATTTGGGGCATAAAACATATCATGTGTCCCCGGAGCAACGGGAGGAGTCACACGTGATCCAGGTCGTCAAACGACAAAGATTGCATTTTTCAGCCCCTCACCCGGTCGGTTGGTCATCTCCAACCGATCGGGTGATGCACGCGTGCACCACCCGAACGCAGCTTGGAGCTCACGAGAAGTCACCCGGTCGGTTCAGTGACCGGGTCAAAAGCTCAAAGTCTCTGGAATTCGAAGCTGATTGCCAACCGATCGGGTGACCTTCACCCGATCGGTTCACCTGTAGCCGAATTTCAACAGCCAAGACACGAAGATCCAACCGGTCTCCTCACCCGGTCGGCACCAAGATCCAACCGACCACATCCAAGATCCAACCGACCGGTTCATCCTGACCGGGTGAAACCCCGCATTGCGCTGCAATTTTGTGAAGCGGTTCACCCGATCGGTTGACTTGTCAACCGATCGGGTGATGTCGTTTTCTATAAATAGAACCCTAGGTTTCCCAGATTCGGGAGTTGGTTATTTTTTGCTGTTTTTCTCATTTTGTGACGGCTGTAATTTTCCAGTTGTTGTAAGTTTTTGGATCTTTGTAAAACTTTAGTATTATCTTAATTGCTTTACTACCATTGCATTTCTATTGTCTGATCATGATTTTTACGGTTCATTTTCGTTTAGATCGCTTTTTACTAAATATGTGTGAGTAGTTCCCAAATCTGGGATTTTGGCGGAAACCCCTTCGTGGGCTCTTCCCGATGCGTCCATAGGGTTAGGAAATCGATAGGGATTAGGAATCTAACGGTTACGTGGGGTGTTTTATTATCATCGGCGAGAAAAAGACCGCCTTTGACCGTTGGGCCAAGGGGGAATAAACTTGGCGGTTGACTCCCTAGCCATAGCTCACGCCCTTAGCATAGACGCCGAATCCTAGCGCGCGGGAGCGGCATGATGAGACGTTGGGAGTTATCGTTGCGAGCTTAGTGCTCCCGGAGTCGATCAGTGTTAATGGACACGGGAGTGCCCACTGATCGAACCCGGGAAGTCAGGCGTATCATCCTGGGCACCGACCGGAATATCGGGCCCATGGGATGCCAGTACCACTTTCAGAGGCAACGTCTCACCATTAGACCCTAATTCCGATCGCCATCCAAACCGTAGGCCGTATCGGCGAGAGTCGCTCGTTGGGGTCGAAACCAAAGTCCCGGGTTTTTCCTTCATATTGTCTATACCTTGCATTCCTTTACCGTGAAAACCCATCATTCGATCTGGGCTAGCTCGCCCATGGGGTGATTTTGATCCTCTTTGACACAAGCACATCCACGCCTCCCTGAGTTCGACCCCCAAGCCACACTACAACACCGTGCGCTTGCGGTTACAAATATTTAAATCTCCGCGCCCCCGTTCGCATCATTGCACGCACTTTGCGTGCAAGAGCCCGCGTCGTGGGGGCGCCGGTCAAGTTTATGGCGCCGTTGCCGGGGAGGCAACGTGCTTGTTATCTTAGAATTTCATGAACACTAGTGTCTAGCTCACATCCCTACCTCGCGATAATTTTCGCATTCTTCTTTTTCCTTTTTATTTTCTTATTTTTATTTTTATTTCTTATCTTATCTGTTTCTTTCCCACTTTTCGCTTCACGGGTGTTTGTTGTTTTTCTTGCGCAGGAGTTCAAGAAGTCTCGACGACTTGATCCCCGTTGATCCAGAGATAAACGCCACCCTAAGGCGTTTGGCCGCCGAGAAGCGAAGAAGAGAGGATCCTGAAGCCATGTGGGAGAACACCCCGCCTCACAAGTCCTTGTTGGAGTACTCAATGCCTTCGATCGAGTCGACCTCCGCCATCCGTCCTCCAACTATTACGGCCCAAAGCTTCGAGCTTAAGCCATCTTTGGTGACGTGGATCCATCAGGATCAATTTTCAGGTGCACCCATGGAGAGCCCGATTGAGCATCTAGACTCCTTCTTGGAGAAATGTGACACCTTCCGGATTAACGGTGTCACAACTGAGGCGATCCGACTGAAGCTGTTCCCCTTCTCCTTGAGAGATAAGGCCAAGCTGTGGCTTAGGGGGAAGGACCCGAATACATTCAACACCTGGGAGAAGCTCTCAAATGCTTTCCTGACGAAGTTCTTTCCTCCGGGGAAGACCATGAAGCCGAGGAGTGAGATCTCATCCTTCTCCCAGGCCAGCCACGAGTCCTTGCATGAGGCTTGGACAAGATACAAGGAGATGCAGAGAAGATGTCCCCACCATGAGCTCCCCAAGTGGCAGATCATAAATCTGTTTTATAATGGGTTGAGGGACGATTTAAAATCTTCCATGGACACCGCGGCTGGAGGGTCCTTCATGTCAAGAACCGAAGAAGATGCCGGACAGATTCTGGAAAATATGGCATCTAACAACGAGCGATGGTGTGACGAGAGAGCCACACCAAGATCTGGGGGCATCCATAGAGTCGAAGACGTCGACAAATTGTCAAGCAAGTTTGACTTGCTGTCAACCCAGATCTCCGCATTGATGGTAGGCACCTGTGGCACCGGTACACAACAGATTGCTGCGGTGGAATCCGAAGTTTTTGGAGAGTTCGACGGTGGTGACATCTCACCACCGTTGGATCAGGCGAGTGCATTATTTTACAATCCTACGGGGAATGCGCCTTTTCCACCACGAACCAACTCAAATCCGGCCTACTCTCCCAACAACCGGAATAATCCAAACCTTAGTTACCAGGCGCCATATCAGCAGCAACAACAGCAGGTATATCAGCCGGCTAGGCCACAGCAGCAGTTTCAACTGCAGCAATTTCAGCAGCAACAACCTCCACCACAATATCAACAGTATGCTCCTAGGAATCAGCAGCCCACCCAGCAGCAATACGGCCAACAGAGGGCCATTTCTCTTGTTGAGTCCCTCCTGACTCAATACATCGCCAATCAGGAGAAGATAAATCTGAAACTGGAGATGGGACAAAGAGTCCTCACTGATCAGGTGACCCAGCTGGGGTTGCAAGTGGCGAACCTTCAGAGACCGTAGAATTTATTACTGCCACAGCCTGAGGTGAACCAGAGGGGGGTAAATCGGACCTTGGCGCTCACACATGAGCATGAGAACGTGTCCGCCATCGTCTTGAGGAGCAGAACACAAATACCTACGAGAGAGCCCCCCAAAGGACCGGAAGCACCGTTGGTCGTGGAACGACCAACTGAGAAATTAAATGACGACGGTGCTTCGTCACCAAAGCCAACTACTCCGGAGAGAGTTCATAGTGAGGAGAAGAAGAAGGATGAGGAAGGGAACCTAAGAGTGTTCAAGCCTGTTGTGCCTTTCCCACAACGGCTTGCCAAAGCCAAAATCGATGAGAAGTATGGCAAATTCTTTACCATGGTGAAAGATCTGAGCTTACAAATCCCCTTCCTCGAGGCCATCGAGACAATCCCCTCATATGCCAAATTTCTGAAAGACTTGGTGACACGGGGATCTAGAAAAGAGAAGGTCATGTTAACGGCGGAGTGCAGCGCACTTATTCAGCATACAAATCTGCCCAAGCTCAAGGACCCCGCAAGTTTCTCCATCCCTTGCTCTATTGGGGAAGTGCAAATCCAGAGGGCGCTCGTCGATCTAGGAGCAAGCGTCAGCTTAATGCCCCTATCGCTGTACAAGAGAATAGGGATGGGAGACTTAGAGCCCACCGGCATGACATTACAACTTGCTGACCATTCGGTCAAGTACCCGGTGGGAGTCGTGGACGACCTCCCCGTCGATGTTAAAGGAGTACATGTACCGGTTGATTTTGTGGTGATGGACATGCTGGAAGACAAGCATACCCCAATTATCCTTGGACGGCCCTTTATGGCAACCGCCAGAGTTTTGATAGACGTGAAGAATGGGAACCTTTCCCTCAATATGGGCCAAGAGGGAGTCGAATTTGACTTAGGCTTGTCGATGAAGCATCCAAATCCCCCGGACGATCCTTGTATCAGTGTGCTGGAGAACGAAGAAGATAGAGCTGTTGAAACAAGCTCCTGGGAAGTGCTCTCGAGGAATCCCCCTGATAGCTTGGGGGACCTTGGAGAGCAAGTTGGCTCCCCAAAGAATGAACTTGCTAATGAGGCGGTCGTGTGACATGTGATCCCTCCCGGATTCCCTAAGTCTCCTCCCACGAGGAGAAAGGGGAAAGAACCCATGGACCTCACCGACGATGAGGTCCGGATCTTGAAAAAGATGGCGGTAGACGCCAATTTGAGGGAGAAGCCCCCAGATCCTGTAGACAAAGGGAGGGTAGTTGAGCAAATCTTTTTACAGCCGTCGACTACACCAATGGCCACAAGCTCTGGAGTTGAAGAGATGCCGGATTTTGGGCATCACCCGTATCGCCCACCATGAACATCATCAACGGGCGTCGAGCTAAACGACGTTAAACAAAAGCGCTTCATGGGAGGCAACCCATGCTCTAAACTTTTACTTCCGCTTTTTAGGACTTTTTCTTAACTTTATTTTATCTATTTTTATAAATAAATCCAGCCGCAAGAACTTCCGTCGTGAAACTTAGGCGATTTTTGGGTTTTTGCAGAAAACAAGGCCCCAACCGATCGGGTGATAACTCACCCGATCGGTTGGGATGTATCAGCTAATAGCCGTGTCTGTCACCAAATGAACCGACCGGGTGGAGAAAGAAGAGACCGGTTGGCAGACCGGGTGACCTGGGGATACTCTCGGGAAAATTTCAGAATTCATCAACCGACCGGGTGACAAGAAGCGAGACCGGTTGAGGGACCGGGTGAGAAACCCTAAACTCTCGGGAAAATGTGTGGAGCGGTCAACAGATCGGGTGATAACTCACCCGACCGGTTCACATGTAGCAACTCTTCAGCCAAACTTTTCGACCACGAAGTCAACCGATCGGGTGACAATTCACCCGACCGGGTCGACTTAAATCCCTTTAAATGGCCGCCCCCGCCCGTTCGTTCCGCCTTCGCCGATTTCAAAATTCCTATTGACGTTTCGCCTTCTCCTCTTGCGCCTGACCTTGTTCTTCCCTTAAATCAACCCCAATCGACCCCCCTCTCCCTATCCATCTCTCCATCGATTTCTCTCCATCTTCCTCGATTCCACCCGCACACAAAACCCTAACTTTCACCCATTCTCCCCAAATTTCGAAACTTGCTGAAGAGATTGCCGCGGCTTCACACGTGCTCCTATCGAATAGCATTGGGGCGTCTACGAGCAACGATCTTCATCTCATTTGGGTAAACTCGCTCCTTAGCTCAATTTTTATTTTGCCCCAAATATTCCATTTTGCTCGTTGGTCGTGTTTGTGTTTATTCATCGTATTTTGCATACACACACACACACACACACACACACACACACACACACACACACGACTCCTGCACAATGCCTCCCCGCCGTGCTAAGCCCACCGACGCCAGCTCTTCCAACCCTAGGCCCACCCGTCGTGCTCGTCGCACACAACCCCCTGCTCAATCCACCACCACCAATTCATCTACCACCCCACGCACCACTCCCCCCCTTACGTTGACGATCCCGAATACGGGATGTCATTCCAAGACGACGACCAAGCCGACCGATTCACGGCCATGATCCTCCTAGCTGGACATAGTGGTCGGGTAACTCAGGAGTCCGTCGACCGAGACCTCTCCTTTCTTCAAAGCTTCATTCGCCACATCCGTGAAGACCCACCCAATGTCTCCGAGCTCCACATTCCACCCCCCACGACTCCTGGTCCCCAGCACAGGCCCCCATCACCACCCCTAGAGGGTGGTGCCCCTACTTGATACTTTCCCATCCCGCTTTTGTCCCCCCTATTCCTAGTGCCCATCTGTCTTTGCGGGGCCCTGCTTTACCACTGCTAGGGGGAGGACTCATTCACGTGTCGAACTGCTTCCTTTTTATTTCTATTTCTTTTCACTTTGTTTTTTTTGACATCCCCCTTGCACATTCCTGCACTTTCACGTTCATATTTCATTGCTAGCACTGTCACATCTAGCTTGGGGGAAGTCTATTTTGCTGTGTTGTCGTGTTTTGTTTTGTTTTTGTGTGTGTGCTTGTTTTATTTTTTGTGCGTCGTGTCTTTTTTTTCTATTCTTTCTTTCTTTTTCTATTTTTATGTCGTGCGGTTTGATCGTGGTTTTTCTTTATTTTCAGTTTCGTATCTGTGTTTTCCATGTTTTTCATTTCTTTTTGTGTCGGTGCGTATTCCCCCCCATTTTCATTGCCCTCCCGTACTCACTCTTATTGCATTGAGGGCAATGCAAGCTTCAGCTTGGAGGAGTCGCACTTTGTGCGTCATTTGAGTCTTTCTTTTTCGTTTTTGTGTCGTTTTCATTGTGTTTTTAATTTTTCTTCTCTTCTTTTTATCTCTTTCTCCTAGAGATGAACCCTATGATGAATTGCCACAAAATCACACACACCTAGCGTAGCATTGATAATCACACTCACTAACCCTAGGATATCGAGTCCCCCTGCATTTCACGCATCGTGGGTCCACTAAGCTTTTTTGTGAGTCATGTGTCGTGCCTAGCTGTTTGGTGTGCTTCTGCTTTGTGATTTTACTTTATATACCTGTCCAGGAATGACCCCTAGATTATCACGAGTCGATATGAATAATGCGGTATTTGCTTCTCTTGCCTGTTTCTGTATGCATGAAAATATACGTATCGTATGCTTCATTTTGCATGTGTCGGGATTCCACAATTAAGGACTAGGATAACCCATTTAGCCCATGCTCTATTTAGCGAAAATAGTTTCCTTTGCCCAAGTGCTTAGATTCTGACTTCTTTTTTGTTTTACTTGGTGCAAATCCCCTCGCCGTGTACCGTTCTCCCACTTGGGAGAGTACACATGTGTATAGCCCAAAAACCCCAAAAATACAAAAAAAGGGAGAAAAGAAAAGAAAAACCAAAAAAGAAGAGAAATGAAAAGAAAAAAAGAAAAAAATATGTATAGCCAAAAATCCAAAAAAATACACAAATACCCAAAACCCAAAAAAATTCCAGTGTGAATATTTTCCTACTTGCCGAGAATAAAGGGAAGGCGAGAATTTGCACCGAGTGTTCTTCTCCACATCATCTCAACCCCCATCGGTTTCGAAAACACTTGGCTTAGGAACTTTTTAGCTATTATCTAGGCTATAGTGGAGTGATTTCCTTAACCCTAGTTGTGGAGTCCCTGACGCATGATATGTTTCGATTCTCTCTCTATTCTCATGCATGCTTGAACTATATATTCACCGCTTTATTCAATTCGATTCGATATTTGGGTCATTTCCTGGGTTTGTGTATGTCGAGCTTTATCGCACATCGTAGGTAGTGACACGGACTGCTAGCGCACGACCACACTCACTCGCGCTTCACCGCGTGGGCCCACGGCACTTGTCTGGACTCGTACTCCTTGGTTTAGTGATGTGATTTGGCGTTTGCTTGCTTGGTGTGTCGTTTTTGATTTTGTTGACCCTGACGGGCGATCTAGGATATAGAGTTTTCTTTTTCTCTCTTTCTCTCTATTTTTTCCCTCCGAGCTCCTACTCTCACGCGTCTTCCTCGAGGACGAGGAAGAGTTCAGCTTGGGGGATTTTGACGTGCGTTTATATTTCATATATTTGCGCACGTTTTCTTCCGTGTTTTTCCGTATTTTACCACCGTCTTATATTCGTTTTCTCGTGTTTTCTTGTTTTCTTTCACTTTTCCGTGTTTTCCGTGTTTTGTAGGAGTTTACTGGCATTTGGGGCTTAAAACGATGATATCATGTGTCCCCAGAGCAACGGGAGGAGTCACGCGTTATCCAGGGGGTCAAACGACAAAGATTGCATCTTTCAGCCCCTCACCCGGTCGGTTGGTGACGTGCGTTTATATTTCGTATATTCACGCACGTTTTCTTTTGTGTTTCTCCGTGTTTTTTGCCGTCTTTTATTCGTTTTCTCGTATTTTCTCGTTTTCTTTCACTTTTCTTTGTTTCTCCATGTTTGCAGGAGATTGCCCGCGTAGGGGATGTTTAACGATGATATCATGTGTCCCCAGAGCAACGGGAGGAGTCATGCGTGATCCAGGGGGTCAAACGACGAAGAATACATCTTTCAGCCCCTCACCCGGTCGGTTGGTCATCTCCAACCGATCGGGTGATGCACGTGTGCACCACCCGGTCTCAGCCGGAGCTCAAGTGGAAGTCACCCGACCGGTTGACAGGCCGGTTCAACTGGGGCCAACTCTCTGTCTTCTCGAGCCAAATTCCAACCGATCGGGTGACTCTCACCCGATCGATTCATCTGTAGCTGATGCTGAAGAGCCGAAGACACGGGCACCCAACCGATCAATTCACCCGATGGCGCCAAGATCCAACCGGTCACTCCAAGAACTCAACCGACCGGTTCATATGACCGGGTGAAAGTTCGCCGTTTTCTGTTATTATCTGTAACGAATCACCCGATCGGTTGACTTGTCAACCGATCGGGTGATACGAGAGTCTATAAAT
The DNA here is from genome assembly GCA_030789695.1 of Scilla litardierei. Classification (NCBI taxonomy): domain Eukaryota; kingdom Viridiplantae; phylum Streptophyta; class Magnoliopsida; order Asparagales; family Asparagaceae; genus Scilla; species Scilla litardierei. The sequence continues at coordinate 206,607,963 of CM061133.1, forward strand.
AGAACCCCTAGGGTTCCAGAAACCAGGAGCTGCTAGTTTTTACTGTTTTCTCCTATTGTGACGGCTGTAATTACTGTTCTTTTGTAAGTTGTCGGATCTTTCTTAAATTTTAGTATTGTCTTAATTACTCTATCACTTCCGCATTCCAATCGTCTGATTATGATTCCAACGGTTCATTTTCATTTAGATCGCTTTTTAATGAATTTTTGTGAGTAGTTCCCAAATCTGGGATTTTGGCGGAAACCCCTTCTAGGGCTCTTCCCGATGCATCCATAGGGTTAGGAAATCGATAGAGATTAGGAATCTACCGTTTACGCGGGGTGTTTCATTGTCATCGGCGGGAAAAAGACCGCCTTTGACCGTTGGGCCAATGGGGAATAAACTTGGCGGTTGACTCCCTAGCCATAGCTCACGCCCTTAGCGTAAACGCCGAATCCTAGCACGCGTGAGCGGCAGGATGAGACGTTGGGAGTTATCGTTGCGAGCTTAGTGCTCCAGGAATCGATCAGTGTTAATGGACACGGGAGTGCCCACTGATCGAATCCGGGAAGTCCGGTGTATTATCCTGGGCACCGACCGGAATATCGGGCACATGGGATGCCGGTACCACTTTCAGAGGAAACGTCTCACCATTAGACCCTAATTCCGATCGCTATCCTACCCGTAGGCTGTATCGGCGAGAGTCGCTCGTTGGAGTGGAAACCAAAGTCCCGGGTTTATATTCTTATTGTTCATACCTTGCATTCCTTTCCGCGATAACCATCAACCGATTCAGGCTAGCTCGCCCACGGGGTGATTTTGGTCCTCCTTGACACAAGCACATCCTAGCCTCCCTGTGTTCGACCCCCAAGCCACACTACAACACCGTGCGCTTGCGGTTACAAATATCTAAACCCCCACGCGGGTCCCCCGGCCATTTGCGGATAGCAAGCCGGGGCACACGTCAAGTTTATGGCGCCGTTGCCGGGGAGGCAACGTGCTTGTTATTTTAGGATCTCTTGAACCCTAGTGTCTCTCTCTTATCCCTACCTCGCGATAATTTTCGCACTCTACACTTTTCAATTTCACTTGGACATATTGTGGATAGTAATTGTATAGTGCTAATTGACTGAATCGCCGTGCTTCCATCGTAACTTGCGGTTCTCGTTTATGCAACCTGTGCTTTTGACGTGTTTACCACTTGTGCAGTTCTCTCTCTCTCTCTCCTTTCGTATAAGATCCTGGCCCCACAGTGAGGATGTTGCATGCAGTTTCAGGAGACATCTGGGATCACTCTCACCATATCCGCTGTTTGGCGCAGAGCTTAGCAGAATCACTGAATACTTCGAATATACTATCCCTCCTGTCTGCCGCCGTGGAAAGTTAGAGGAGATATCGAGATGCGCAGGAGCACCTTGCCATGGCAACTCTCTTTCCTCATGGTGAAGTGGCGTATATCGACAACCATGGTCCCGAATGTAGTGAAGAAGAGTTGTCCGCGGAGTTTTGTCAGGAGAACCATCCGACCGGGTTTGTAGGCTACGCTGGACAGGAATCAATCTATCCCTTGCAGACTTCTATTGAGCGTCCCTGGTCTTTGGACAATGAGGAAGCTAGAAACAGTTGTGGGGAATCATCGATGATTGAAACCTGTTTTCACCTACAAGCCTTCTACCCGGACAATTATTATGAGCTTGAAAGAGACCCGGTGCCTCCCTCGATCGTTCCCACTATACCTTGCGAAACTTTGCCATGCGGAGCCAAGGCCGAGGGTGAGATTCCGGATGCTGGCTTCCGAGAAATCCACGAAGAACTCCTTTCCCTTGAGGATGCTCAGCTTGAGAAGTATGCGTCGGGGCCTCAAGAAGTTGAGATGAAAGAATTACCGCCGGGGCTAAAATATGAATATTTGGGAGCTGGCTCGACCCTTCCGGTCATAGTCAACTCTTCTCTGCCCGAAGACAAATGACCAAACTTCTTGGTGTTTTAAAAAGATTTAAAGGAGTTTTCGGATATGCAATTGAGGATTTAAAAGGGGTTAGCTTAGGCCTCTGCTCACCCAGAATTCTGCTTGAAGATGAGCAAGTCTCCTCGATTGAGCCATAGCGGAGGCTGAACCCCATAATGATGGAAGTTGTAAAGAAGGATATTGTTAGGCTTCTACATGCCGGTATTATATACCCTATCTCCGATAGTCGCTGGGTTAGCCCGGTGCACGTTGTACCCAAGAAAGGAGGAATGACGGTGGTTCGCAATGAGAAGAACGAGCTAATACCAACGAGGACCGTCACGGGGTACAGGATGTGCATTGACTATAGAAAGCTGAACAAGGCTACGAGGAAGGATCATTACCCTCTCCCCTTTATTGACCAGATGCTCGAGAGATTGGCAAAGCATAATTATTTCTGTTTCATGGACGGGTATTCAGGATTTCTTCAGATCCCTATTCATAACGATGACCAGGAGAAGACGACTTTCACTTGCCCATTCGGGACGTATGCCTATAGAAGAATGCCGTTCGGACTTTGTAACACCCCTGCTACATTCCAAAGACTTATGTCCGCTATCTTCTCCGACTACTCCCAAGACATCATGGAAGTTTTCATAGACGACTTCTCCGTCTATGGAACTAAGTTTGACTTGTGCCTCAGTAATCTAACTAAGGTCCTGGAGAGATGTCAGGAAAAGGGACTAGTCCTAAACTGGGAGAAGTCTTCCACTTCATGGTCCAAGAGGGAGTTGTGCTGGGGCACGTCATCTCTTCGAGGGGAATAGAGGTTGATAAGGCTAAAGTTGAAGTGATTGAAAAGCTTCCACCACCGCTCAATCTTCGAGGAGTCCGTGGTTTCTTAGGACACGCGGGATTCTATCGCCGCTTCATAAAAGACTTCTAGAAGATTTCCAGGCCGCTGACCCAACTCCTCGTGAAGGACGTGCCTTTCGTCTTCAGCGAGGAGTGTATGGAGGCCTTCCGCACTTTGAAGCAAGCTTTGATTTCCGCGCCCATAATACAGCCACCAAACTGGAATCTCCCCTTTGAGCTGATGTGTGACGCTAGTGATTATGTGGTTGGTGCCGTCTTGGGGCAGAGGAAGGATAAAAATCTTCATGTCATATATTATACGAGCAAAACCCTTGATGCCGCCCAAAGAAATTATACTACCACGGAAAAGGAATTGCTCGCGGTGATCTACGCCATGGATAAGTTCCGACAATATCTCGTTGGTGCCAAGGTGATCGTGCACACGGATCACGCAGCTCTTAAATACCTTTTGAACAAGAAAGAAGTTAAGCCACGACTCATTAGATGGATCCTCCTCCTCCAGGAATTCGACCTGGAAATCAGAGACAAGAAGGGGGTGGAGAATGTTGTTGCCGATCACCTGTCCAGGATGCCCACTCTCGATTTAAATGCTACACCGATCGATGATTCACTCCCTGACGAGCATCTCTTCTCTGTCTCTTCCTCCTGGACCCCCTGGTACGCCGACATCGCAAATTATCTGGCTTGTGCCATCGTCCCCCACAATGTGAGCTTTCAGCAGAAGAAGAAATTTTTCCATGAGGTCCGCAAATTTTATTGGGATGACCCCCACCTATACAAAACCTGCAATGATGGGGTGATATGAAGATGCATCCCTGAAACTGAGGCAACCTCCATCATTTCCCACTGCCATGGGCAGCAATGTGGAGGGCACGCGAGCACCTATAAGACCACCGCAAAAATTCTCCAAAGCGGATTCTACTGGCCTACACTCTTCAAGGACACACATGTTTATGTCCAAGCCTGCGATAAATGCCAAAGAGCTGGGAATATTTCCAAAAGGAATGAGATGCCTCAACACTACATACTGGAGATAGAAATCTTCGATGTATGGGGAGTGGACTTCATGGGACCGTTCCCTTCCTCCTCGGGGAACCAGTATATCTTGGTGGCTGTAGACTACGTGTCGAAATGGGTTGAAGCGATGGCCAGTCCAACCAACGATTCCAGAGTGGTGGCCTGTCACGCCCCGCTTCCCAAAAACGTGGAGGCGAAGCGTGAGAAGGTCCGCTCAAACTTGAAGCTACAAAGCCGCAAGTCCGATAAGCGTCAATCACCTTAAACTGCAGGTCCTTGCAACGCGAAACGAAACAAAGATAATAATAACGAAAAGAGACAAAAGTACATCTCAGAATATCCATAAATATAAATTCCAACATCGCAGAAAAGCCACCAGGCTAAAATAAAAGAGTGTCTAAAGGCCCAACATGGCCAACAAAAGTACAACGTACAAAACAACAGTGCTACGCACCGACAACTAACAACAAACCTAAAACAAAGAAAGCTCAGCAAAAGTCACCAAGAAAGATCACTGACATCCACAAAACTCCTCCTAGGCAGACATGGACTCAGGCTCAGCGTCAGCAACTCATCACGTACACAGCAACGGTCTCTGGCTCAGGGTCTAACATGTGACACCCAAAAGAGCAAGGGGCAGATGTCAGCAAGTCTGGAAGACTTGTGCAAGGAAACTGGAAGTGGGCAAAGTAGAGCAACCTAGCAGTTCTAGCATGATGCGATGACATGGCAGTTAAGTAATGAGTGCAACAGGTAATGTAAAGTAAAGTAAGGTACGAGCATGGCATGGCATTCACAAGACAAGTACAAGACAAGGAAAGTAAGCACCTCGTGCACAGAGATTCCGTCCTTTGGCTAGAGTGGCTGTACGGGCCAACTCCTAAGCTCAAGTAACCGTTTATCCCTACCCCTCCACGTGTATCGAGCCAGGGCCTTACCCCCGAACTTGGAATGCTCGCTTCTGGACCACGACCCAGGAAGTGTGTAAACAAGTATGGCGTAGGGGTGCACCTAGCCGGACAAGTAGTACAAGGACAAGTATTGTAGCGTGTGCTACGATGCAACAATCAATGCATGGATGACATGGCATGGCAAGTAGTAAAGCGTACAAGTAAGAAAGTAAACGTGACAGTTTAGCATGCATGAATGACAATTTTAATGGTTGGATCTAGCTTCGTTGTCAAGCTAGATCATTTAGGTGACGGATCTAGTTTCGTTGTCAAACTAGATCAAGTAGGCGTCTAGTCAGCTATCATTTCACCGACTAGTCTCTTTTACGCTAAAAGCAAGTAAGTGGCCTAAAAACATGGCCCTACACAAAAGTTGGCAAGTTTCACTTGCCTGCAACTATCACGTCAAGAAAACACCGTCCAACGAGTCCAAAGTCACGATTCCTACGTGCACAAGTCCACCGGCCTACATCCGTTTTATTAATCTTGATTAGTGATTTCTAAAACATTTAAAATACTTTAAAATACTGATTTTTTAGTCTTTATTAGCATGCAATTGGGTTTGGGGTCCTAGGGGTGCAAAACGTTACCTCAACACGACGCGAAAGCTACACCGGCGTCGGGTAGCGACACCGGGGGTTGGAATAATAGAACGCGCTCCAAGTCCTGATTCCAATATAGTTTCCTCGCTGGAAAGTTCAGAGCATCAACCCGGGCGACGATTCCAGATTCCAAAGCTCGCACGTGCGACGACAGGCTACGACGTGCGACGACGTCGTACGCGGCAAGTCGTCGAAGAGAACACACCTAGGTGGGGCCCACAGCAGTCCTAGGGGCCTTTGGGGGACCCACAATAACTCTGGAGAACTTGGGGGGCCCACGGAGGCAAGTGGTGCGACGGATGCGGGGTTGCGACAAGTGGCCGTCGGTCGTACAGCCTCGGTGCGGGGAGACTTGTCGGTCAGACACGTTGGGCGGCGCTGTTGCAGCGTTGGGGGTCGGTCGCAGCAGCGGGGTGCGGCGTTTCCTTCGGTCAGACCGATAGGGATCCTCGGTCGTTCGCTTGGGATGCGGGGCTGGCAGCGTTGCAGCGTGCAGCGCTTGGGGCGCTCGGTCACAGCGGGCGTTTCCTTCGGTCGGGCACGGAGCGGAGCGGGGGAACGAAGCGGAGCGCTGTGCGGGGGTCGGTGCGGAGCGGGGCCTCGGTCAGACCGAGAGCTCCTCTCGGCCAAGCGGGGGAACGGGGCGGCGGTCGATGCTGTGTGCGGAGCGGCGATGGATGCGGGCGAGGCGGCCGGTCAGAGCGGGTGGATGCGGGGGTTTTCTTCGGTCGGACGGGGTGCTGAACGTCGCAACGTTGCGACGATTCGTCGCAACGTCCAAAATGAGTTTGGAAGAGGCTAGGGCTAATTTCTTTGGAAAATAGGTCTTGCTAGGGGTTGCTTATATAGTATAGATGGGTTGACTTGGTCTAGGGCTAAATCTAATAGGATTAGAAGTTCAAAAAGATTTAAAATTCAAATCTAACCAACTCCTTCTCACCCAAGGATTTGACCTGGTCCAAATGAGCTGGAAATTGGCTCAAAAATTCTTTAAAATGTTTTAAACTCAAATAAATTTTATTTGGCCGAATTTAATTTAAAAATAAATTATTAAAAATAATATAAAACTTGTTAAAAATATAAAAGTGGTCAAATAAACTCCAAAAATTATAAATTAAATATCGTGGTGATCGTGGCGACGAATGTGAGCTAACTAAGAAGACGGATCTCAGTTTTGACGTCGGACGACGAAACTAAAAATAGAAACGTCTCCCGTCATGAGTGAGAATCGTCACGTCTCATCGGGTAAGATCAAATTGTGGAAAAACGACTCGAGAACGTCGTTCCAATATAGTGCCACCATTTAATACTCTCAGAGACGTTCGCAACGGCATATCACACAAAAGTGTTCACAAACCAACAAGGTCTAAAACAAACACGTGCACGGACAAAAGCACGTGCACGAACAACGTACCACAAAAAGTGGTCGTTACATCCTCCCCACCTTAGAATAAAGTCCGTCCTCGGACTTTCTAATATAACTAGTCACTCTAGTAACTACCCCAATCAAGTCATATTATAGTTCAACCAGGTATAGTCATTACAGGTGCTCATGTACGCACAAGGTAGTTAAACATAAACACTACCAACACGTATATATATACATTCACGTACGTCATATATTTATACTTATTATTGTCAGTCAATTTCATACATGTATTTCAATCATATTTATATAAACATACATCCATTATATAACTACTACTTACCTAACACAACCAATATTTCAGATACTTACATAAGGATAGTTTCACACTTAGCCAATACAATCATGCTCTACCTATATGTAGCTACCTATGCACAAACATCAAGGGTATACTACCCTCTAATATTCATCCAATACCAAGCATCTCAACACATATAGTCACACCATACCATTATTAAATCAAGTTCACTATATCTAATATACATTCACCACTACTATAATTTCACAATATATAGTCATTCAATACATGCAAATAGTTCACCATATATTCACATCACGTACGGTCCTATAACTATATTTACGACACGCCACATATACCATAGTCATCAATACCTATAACTAAGCACATACTTACCCGTGCATGGTGCACACCCATACACGCTAACATTTCATTTACATACACCAATCATGCCATTGTATAACTAGCACACAAACACACCTAATTTAGCTAGTACACATACGTTCACATAACAGGTCCTTAGTAAATAACTATACCACAAGACCGGCACCTATAACTATATACTGGCGTAGCGACCCACAATCATGTGCGTAGCACAGCCAGGCACAAACACTCCTATCACTATACATTCATCAAACATTGCTATATTCAAACTAAAAACATACATTCAATATACTTAGAGTTTACCCACTCAAGCTTGAGTGAGACTCAATACACTCATCAGGATATTCTATATACGTAACATGACATTCATACATATACCAATACCACTCTAACATTTATACGTCTACCAATACAACCATATACATTCCATAAATCAATCACACTTAATATTTAGTCAGGCAATACTCACGTAGTTAAATCAATTTATATACCATAATTATAGTAATACAGACATCAGCACATATATACTTATAATACCCTCCCTAGTACAAACATTTACCGTATAGCCACACATAAGTAATGTATATATATTCACACCATAGCCTACTACCTATAGCTAGTATACCAACACCTATACATACATAGTTAGGATGTGCAATGGTCGCGTATACCTCGCGGTATACACTCATTCAACATCCCGAAAGCAAGCAATATCAATCAAAATTATAATCCTACTATCATATGTATAACACATATATAAAACATAACTACTTACATATAAGCACATATATATCTACCTACGAGCACATACTCACACGTACTAGTATATGGGTCACTCAATAGGCCTACTTACTTAACTATACATACACTTATTATTATCACACCTAGCACACACATAACTTTACCAATCATATTATTTCAACCATTATAAGTATCTCTTACTACATACACAACTTAGATATTCCAACGCTAATTCAAATATACACAAGCATCCCTAGTATAGTATATCTAACCACTCACAAGTCTATACATTCTAGCACACAACAACTTCATAATATCACGAATAACTCCAAGTACATATATATATAACACAGTAGGCAAGCATCAATATACTATGGGGGTACACTCATTCAAGCTCACGTACACAAGTTAGGTACGTGCACAATGACACCTCACAAGGGTCCAAGGGTCTACTAACAACTAGGGGTTGACACAGACATTGACGGACCCTAAGGCTTAAGCAATAAAGAGAGATCGAGAGCGTGACGAGAGAAGGATTGATAAGCACGAATTCAGATAGGACGAATACGAGGAGACAGCTTGGTTAGACGAAACATTAACTCAATGGTGATGTTTAGGTTGAGAGAAAAAGGGGGGGTGTAGTGATACATACATAGGATATAGGAAAGAAGATAGGGTAGGTAGCACATGCTAAAATACGTGAATTCTGAAAACTGTTGTACTTTAAAATCCTCGTTTGCGAAGAAATGTTTGGGGATCGATAAAACGAGTTGTTCAAAATAAATATGAGTCGAATATTTCAAATAATAGAAAATGGCCTATCGGTTTTAAAAATCATTTTGAAAGGAAGTAAAATCATTTACGCGAATATTAAGGACATGGTTTAGAAAATTCTATCAGTCAGTAATTTAATAAAATATTGACCAAAAAGTTTTGGAAAGTCAAGAATGAAATCAAGTAACGGAAAGATTTAAACTCATGTTAAATGCTTTCAAAACTTTTAGGCTATGGAAGATTTAAAATAATCAATTTTGAAACTTCTTTTAGAAAACCATGGTTTGCCAAAAATGAGAAACTGATTTACAAAAGGTTCTTAATATACGAGCACAACAAGTCTGACACGGATATAAAAATAATTGAAATTCAATTTGGTTTAGAAATTTCTTCTAAAAGCGTGTATGGTGAGCAGAAAGAAAATAGTAGTAACTTAGCATAAGAATTATCAGGATCAAATAGCAAATCTTTAAAATCAAATCAGGGAGGGTCTAAAGCAGGAGGAGGTTATGAAAATAGTAATTTTGCAAAAATCTTAAATAGTGGAAACAGCGAGCAAAAACTAACTTGCTGAAATCTGAAATTCCATGTGTCTTGAAAAGTATATTAAAAGTAAACACGAAGTATTTTTCAAATGACATAAATAAGAAGGAAAATTATAAATCGAATTGGACAAACGGTTCAAAATAAAATTAATATATGAAAAGACGACATGAGTACGAAAACATAGGCTGGGAAAAATATTATAAGCTAGAGTTCAAAATTCCGACAAACGTTTTAAAAATTTTAAATCGACGAAGGAGGGTGAAGTATAAGTATATTAAAATTTTGAACAAATTTAAACCTAGGGAAAGAGGAAATCGAAAGATACTTTTGGAAGATTCATGATTGTAACGGAAAGTTTTGAAAATTGACGACGATCGTCATGGGGCGATCTCGTGAATCGAGGCAAGGAAATTGGTCAGTTGAGCCAAACATACATACGCTTAGGATATGAATCAGAAGAGGCTACGGAGAAACTCCTACGGTCGACCAACTAAAGATTAGGAACTAGGCGCTAAGACTTCTAAAGGTTAGACGGTAAAGAAATGCGTTCGGCTTGGTCCGAAATCGTTGAACCCAAAAGCGAACGACCGAAGGAAAATCTAGAAGCCTAATATGGTCAGGGTTAGGCAAGGACCACTAAGGTAACTCCTACGGCGATCAATTGCTAGAAGGGGGTCTAACTATCAATCAGGGGCCTCTAAATAGCAAGCACGGACGTCTAACTAAGCCTTCTCACCACCTAGTGTCCTAAAACGACTAAACTCAGGGCTTCTGATTCGGGTGTTGCAATTTATTTAATGGACATTCTGTTATTATCGTTGTTCCGTTAATTCGCAATTGCAAGATAGGACCTGCGTGGGCCACCAACAAAACCTGTCACGCCCCGCTTCCCAAAAATGTGGAGGCGAAGCGTGAGAAGGTCCGCTCAAACTTGAAGCTACAAAGCCGCAGGTCCGATAAGCGTCAATCACCTTAAACTGCAGGTCCTTGCAACGCGAAACGAAACAAAGATAATAATAACGAAAAGAGACAAACGTACATCTCAGAATATACATAAATATAAATTCCAACATCGCAGAAAAGCCACCAGGCTAAAATAAAAGAGTGTCTAAAGGCCCAACATGGCCAACAAAAGTACAACGTACAAAACAACGGTGCTACGCACCGACAACTAACAACAAACCTAAAACAAAGAAAGCTCAGCAAAAGTCACCAAGAAAGATCACTGACATCCACAAAACTCCTCCTAGGCAGACATGGACTCAGGCTCAGCGTCAGCAACTCATCACGTACACAGCAACGGTCTCTAGCTCAGGGTCTAACATGTGACACCCAAAAGAGCAAGGGGCACATGTCAGCAAGTCTGGAAGACTTGTGCAAGGAAACTGGAAGTGGGCAAAGTAGAGCAACCTAGCAGTTCTAGCATGATGCGATGACATGGCAGTTAAGTAATGAGTGCAACAGGTAATGTAAAGTAAAGTAAGGTACGAGCATGGCATGGCATTCACAAGACAAGTACAAGACAAGGAAAGTAAGCACCTCGTGCACAGAGATTCCGTCCTTTGGCTAGAGTGTCTGTACGGGCCAACTCCTAAGCTCAAGTAACCGTTTATCCCTACCCCTCCACGTGTATCGAGCCAGGGCCTTACCCCCGAACTTGGAATGCTCGCTTCTGGACCACGAGCCAGGAAGTGTGTAAACAAGTATGGCGTAGGGGTGCACCTAGCCGGACAAGTAGTACAAGGACAAGTATTGTAGCGTGTGCTACGATGCAACAATCAATGCATGGATGACATGGCATGGCAAGTAGTAAAGCGTACAAGTAAGAAAGTAAACGTGACAGTTTAGCATGCATGAATGACAATTTTAATGGTTGGATCTAGCTTCGTTGTTAAGCTAGATCATTTAGGTGACGGATCTAGTTTCGTTGTCAAACTAGATCAAGTAGGCGTCTAGTCAGCTATCATTTCACCGACTAGTCTCTTTTACGCTAAAAGCAAGTAAGTGGCCTAAAAACATGGCCCTACACAAAAGTTGGCAAGTTTCACTTGCCTGCAACTATCACGTCAAGAAAACACCGTCCAACGAGTCCAAAGTCACGATTCCTACGTGCACAAGTCCACCGGCCTACATCCGTTTTATTAATCTTGATTAGTGATTTCTAAAACATTTAAAATACTTTAAAATACTGATTTTTTAGTCTTTATTAGCATGCAATTGGGTTTGGGGTCCTAGGGGTGCAAAACGTTACCTCAACACGACGCGAAAGCTACACCGGCGTCGGGTAGCGACACCGGGGGTTGGAATAATAGAACGCGCTCCAAGTCCTGATTCCAATATAGTTTCCTCGCTGGAAAGTTCAGAGCATCAACCCGGGCGACGATTCCAGATTCCAAAGCTCGCACGTGCGACGACGGGCTACGACGTGCGACGACGTCGTACGCGGCAAGTCGTCGAAGAGAACACACCTAGGTGGGGCCCACAGCAGTCCTAGGGGCCTTTGGGGGACCCACAATAACTCTGGAGAACTTGGGGGGCCCACGGAGGCAAGTGGTGCGACGGATGCGGGGTTGCGACAAGTGGCCGTCGGTCGTACAACCTCGGTGCGGGGAGACTTGTCGGTCAGACACGTTGGGCGGCGCTGTTGCAGCGTTGGGGGTCGGTCGCAGCAGCGGGGTGCGGCGTTTCCTTCGGTCAGACCGATAGGGATCCTCGGTCGTTCGCTTGGGATGCGGGGCTGGCAGCGTTGCAGCGTGCAGCGCTTGGGGCGCTCGGTCACAGCGGGCGTTTCCTTCGGTCGGGCACGGAGCGGAGCGGGGGAACGAAGCGGAGCGCTGTGCGGGGGTCGGTGCGGAGCGGGGCCTCGGTCAGACCGAGAGCTCCTCTCGGCCAAGCGGGGGAACGGGGCGGCGGTCGATGTTGTGTGCGGAGCGGCGATGGATGCGGGCGAGGCGGCCGGTCAGAGCGGGTGGATGCGGGGGTTTTCTTCGGTCGGACGGGGTGCTGAACGTCGCAACGTTGCGACGATTCGTCGCAACGTCCAAAATGAGTTTGGAAGAGGCTAGGGCTAATTTCTTTGGAAAATAGGTCTTGCTAGGGGTTGCTTATATAGTATAGATGGGTTGACTTGGTCTAGGGCTAAATCTAATAGGATTAGAAGTTCAAAAAGATTTAAAATTCAAATCTAACCAACTCCTTCTCACCCAAGGATTTGACCAGGTCCAAATGAGCTGGAAATTGGCTCAAAAATTCTTTAAAACGTTTTAAACTCAAATAAATTTTATTTGGCCGAATTTAATTTAAAAATAAATTATTAAAAATAATATAAAACTTGTTAAAAATATAAAAGTGGTCAAATAAACTCCAAAAATTATAAATTAAATATCGTGGTGATCGTGGCGACGAATGTGAGCTAACTAAGAAGACGGATCTCAGTTTTGACGTCGGACGACGAAACTAAAAATAGAAACGTCTCCCGTCATGAGTGAGAATCGTCACGTCTCATCGGGTAAGATCAAATTGTGGAAAAACGACTCGAGAACGTCGTTCCAATATAGTGCCACCATTTAATACTCTCAGAGACGTTCGCAACAGCATATCACACAAAAGTGTTCACAAACCAACAAGGTCTAAAACAAACACGTGCACGGACAAAAGCACGTGCACGAACAACGTACCACGAAAAGTGGTCGTTACATGGCCAAGTTCTTTAAAAGCAACATCTTCCCGCGGTTCGGTGTACCTCGTGTCCTAATCAGTGACAGAGGGAGCCACTTTGTAGGGAAGAAATTCGAGGCCCTCTTAAAAAAATACGGGGTACAACACCGGGTGGGGCGTGCCTACCACCCGTAGACCAGCGGTCAGGCAGAAGTCTCTAACCGGGAGATTAAAAGCATACTAGAAAAGACGGTGGCCAATTATAGAAAGGACTGGTCATCAAAGCTTCCTGACACGCTTTGGGCCTACAGGACGGCATTTAAAACTCCTATCGGCACAACTCCCTACCGACTTGTCTATGGGAAAGCTTGCCATCTTCCTGTGGAATTGGAGCATAAGGCATATTGGGCAGTTAAGAATCTGAACTTCGACACCAAGAAGGTAGGAGTGCACCGGCAGTTACAACTCAACGAGCTCGACGAAATCCGGCTCAATGCCTATGAGAACGCCAAGATCTACAAGGAGAAGCTGAAGCGGTGGCACGATAAGCGAATCTTGAAGAGGGAATTCAAAGAAGGGGACTTAGTTCTCCTATTCAACTCAAGGCTGAGGCTCTTTCCTGGAAAACTCAAGTCAAGGTGGTCGGGACCGTTCCGCGTCACCAAGGTTTTCCTGCATGGGGCTATCGAGATAATGGGAAGGGATGAGCCGTTTAAAGTCAACGGACAGCGTCTGAAACACTATGCAGTTGGAGAACCAGAATTCTCTCCGGTCGGATCCCCAACGAACAACAACCCCTCCTCTAACCCTCCGGATCCTAATTGACCACCGCTAGAGGCGTCAAGCTAAACGACGTTAAACGAAAGCGCTTCATAGGAGGCAACCCATGTTCTAAACTTATGCTTCGTTTTAAAGGATTTTTTCTACTTTATTTTTTCTCTATTTTTATAAATAAATCCAGCCGAAACAACTTCCGTGAAGGAACTCAGGCGGTTCTTGGGTTTTGCAGAAAACAAGGCCTCAACCGATCGGGTGAGTTCCCACCCGATCGGTTGGGATGTATCAGATACAAGCCGCATCTGTCCCCAAATGAACCGATCGGGTGAAGAATGGAGAGACCGGGTGACAGACCGGGTGATCTGGGGAGAAGTCTCGGAAATTTTTTGGGAAGCATCAACCGATCGGTTGAGTTAGAGCACGATCGGTTGAGGCGACCGGGTGAGCAACCCCCCATTCTTGGGAAAAATTTGGGAAACGGTCAACCGATCGGGTGACTATTCACCCGGTCGGTTCACCTGTAGCTGTTGGCCGACAGGAACTTTCGAAATTTGCCTACCCGATCGGGTGAGAACTCACCCGATCGGTTCAGTTTCGCCCCTATAAATACCCCTACCGCACGATGACCGCCACCTGACCCCTGAAAATCACTTCACACGGTTTCACGCCCTCCAACTGTCGAATCGACCTCCTCCACCCTACATACTGCACCTAAACCCTCATCCCCACTCACTCCCATACTTCCCCACCCCCGCCACCTCGCCATCGTCGACATTCCATCATCAAAACACCCAAACCCTAACCCTAGCCCCAAAATTTTCAAAAATCTGTATCTTGTCGGATCAGCGAGCAGCGGCTTCCTGAATTGTTCCCTCCTACTACACGAGTCCCCCGGGATCTTGATCTTGCTACATCGATGTGTAACACTCTTCCACTCTACACATCTCTTACTTTATCTGTAATATCCTAAATTGGTGTTGTACCTGCTTCACTTGCTCTATATTCATCGTAGGCACGCCCCCACTTTCATTTTCACCACCCACATAGTCACCATGTCTAAGAAAGGGAAAGAGATTGCATCATCTTCGCGCCGTGATCCGCTCTACGGCCCCTTTTCCCCCTCTTTCCTTGGCATAAACCCTTCTACGGAAGAACAGTCTGACCGTTTGAGAGCACTACTTCATCGCCCGATGAGACCTACACTCTTCGCCGATCGCCCCACACTCGAAGCTCTAGGGCTTTCGAACGGCGTCGTCAGAATTTTCAACTGTATCGGGTGCCATACCCTCTCTTACATCCATGCTCTCATACACAGAAATCTCACGCTTGAATTCCTCAGTTCCCTCGAGTTGTTTGATGGTGGTTTCTCCTTCCGCGCTTTCAACTGCGACTTTTCTCTGGGTTTCATCGAGTTGAACAATATCCTCAATCTCCGTCACCCCGATCTTAATACTGAACATTCCACCCACGATCGAACTGACATCTACTCTCAATTTCGGGCTGATGGTGTTTGGCAACGATTTACCCGGTACACCACCTTTCCACCCGAGGCTCCTGCCTCCTACATTATTCACCCGTGTTACCGCCTCGCCCATTGCATCCTCGTCAACACTGTTTTCACCCGCGTGGATGTGTCCACTGTATCTAGGGATAAGCTCTTCTTTCTCTATGCCATGTCCGATGACAGGATCCTTGGGCACGTCCCTATGCCCATAAACGCCGCTCATTGGATCATCCACGAAATTTTTGCTGTTAGCCGCGCCAATTCTGGATCCATCTGCTGTGGTGGGATGATCACTCTTATTGTCAGCTGTGTTTTGAGAGTACCACCCGACCTCCCTATTTTGCCTGGTCGTAGCCGTATTGATCGCGATTACTTGATCGATATCAATATGCTCACTCCCTTCGGTGAAGACCGTGCTGTCTACCTCTATAGCCCCGCCTACAAACCTTTCGCGATCCTGCCACCTTTGGCCCCTTTGTGGCTACCCTACCCCCCATCTCATCTGCCTTGGGAGTTTTACCCCGATCCTTGGTATTCTCCATTAGTGCATCTACCACCCTTGGATCCTCCCGATTGGCACCCAACTGTCGGCCCGCCTGGTACGATCTTTCTCCACCACAGCCCCCTGGTGCACATCGATCCTCCCGTGCTCTAGCCTGTCGCCCCTCCTTCCCCCATAGGCACACCCTCCTCTTCCTCTGAGGATTCTTTCATTCACTATTCCCCACCCTCCTCCCTCTCCCCCTACCATTCCAGTACCAGCGAATCCGATTGACTCCCCCTTGCATATCTCTGCATTTCACGATCACATTTTATTTGCTAGCACTGTCAGGTCTAGCTCGGGGGACGTCTATTTTGGTGTGTTGTCGTGTTTTGTTGTTTTTCTCATTTTTGTGTGTGTGCTTGTTTTTCCCCTTTTGAGTGTCGTGTCGTGTGGTTTTATTTCTATTTTTGTGTCGTTTGATTTTGATTTTGATCTTTCTTTATTTTTAGTTTCATCTCTGTGTTTTCCTCGTTTTCATTTCTTTTTGTGTCGGTGCGTATTCCCCCCATCTTCATTGCCCTCCCGTACTCACTCATATTGCATTGAGGGCAATGCAAGCTTCAGCTTAGGGGAGTCGCACTGTGTGCGTCACTTGAGTCCTTCTTTTTCGTTTTTGTGTCGTTTTCATCGTGTTTTTTATTTTTCTTTTTTTCTCTTTTCTTCTTTTTTTCTCTTTCTCCTAGAGATGAACCCTTTGATGAATCGCCACAAAATCACACACACCTAGCATGGCATCGATAATCACATTCGCTAACCCTAGGATTTCGAGTCCTCTTGCATTTCACGCATCGTGGGTCTGCTTAGCTTTTTGTGAGTCGTGCGTCGTGCCTGGCTTTTTGGTGTGCTTCTACTCTGTGATTTTACTTTATATACCTGTCCAGTAATGACCCCTAGATTATCATGCTTCGATTTGAATATGCGGTATTTGCTTCTACTATATGCATGCTATATTTATATCGTATATTTCAATTCGCATGCGTCGGGATTCCACAATTAAGGACTAGGATAACCCATTTAGCCTATGCTCTATTTAGCGAGAATAGTTTCCTTTGCCCACGTGTTTAGATTTCGACTTCTTTTTTGTTTTACTTGGTGCAAATCCCCTCGTCGTGTACCGTTCTCCCACTTGGGAGAGTACACATGTGTATAGCCAAAAACCCAAAAATCCAAAAAAAAATGGGAAAAGAAAAGAAAAACCCAAAAAGAAAAGAAAAGAAAAATTTTGTATAGCCAAAAAGCCAAAAAAATACAAATACCCAAAACCCAAAAAAAAATTTCTAGTGTGAATATTTTTCCTATCTACCGAGAATAAAGGGAAGGCGAGAATTTGCACCGAGTGTTCTACTCCACATCATCTCAACCCCCATCGTTTTCGAAAACACTTGGCTTAGGAGCTTTTTAGCTAGTATCTAGGCTATAGTGGCGTGATTTCCTTAACCCTAGTTGTGGAGTCCCCGACGCATGATACATTTCACTTCTTATACTCTTCTCATGCATGCTCGAAACTAATATTCACCGCAATTTCAAATTCGAATCGGTATTTGGGTCATTTCCTCGATTTGCGTATATGAGCTCATAGCACATTGTAGAAAGCGACACCATTTGCTAGCACGCGACCGCACTCACACGCGCTTCACCGCGTGGGCCCACGACACTTATTGTGACTCGTTTTCCTAGGTTTAGTGATGTGATTTGACGTTTGCTTGTTTGGTGTGTCGTTTTTGATTTTGTTGGCTCTGACGGACGATCTAGGATATAGAGTTTTCTTTTTCTCTCTTTCTCTCTATTTTTCCCCTCCGAGCTCCTACTCTCACTCGTCTTCCTCGAGGACGAGGAAGAGTTCAGCTTGGGGGATTTTAACGTGTGTTTATATTTCGTATATTCACGCACGTTTTCTTTTGTGTTTCTCCGTGTTTTTCGCCGTCTTTTATTCGTTTTCTCGTATTTTCTCGTTTTCTTTCACTTTTCTTTGTTTCTCCATGTTTGCAGGAGATTGCCCGCGTAGGGGACATTTAACGATGATATCATGTGTCCCCGAAGCAACGGGAGGAGTCACGCGTGATCCAGGGAGTCAAACGACGAAGAATACATCTTTCAGCCCCTCACCCGGTCGGTTGGTCATCTCCAACCGATCGGGTGATGCACGCGTGCACCACCCGGTCTCAGCCGGAGCTCAAGTGGAAGTCACCCGACCGGTTCACAGGCCGGTTCAACTGGGGCCAACTCTCTGTCTTCTCGAGCCAAATTCCAACCGATCGGGTGACTCTCACCCGATCGGTTCATCTGTAGCTGATGCTGAAGAGCCGAAGACACGGGCACCCAACCGATCAATTCACCCGATGGCGCCAAGATCCAACCGGTCACTCCAAGAACTCAACCGACCGGTCCATATGACCGGGTGAAAGTTCGCCGTTTTCTGTTATTATCTATAACGGATCACCCGATCGGTTGACTTGTCAACCGATCTGGTGATACGAGAGTCTATAAATAGAACCCCTAGGGTTCCAGAAACCAGGAGCTGCTAGTTTTTACTGTTTTCTCCTATTGTGACGGCTGTAATTACTGTTCTTTTGTAAGTTGTCGGATCTTTCTTAAATTTTAGTATTGTCTTAATTACTCTATCACTTCCGCATTCCAATCGTCTGATTATGATTCCAACGGTTCATTTTCATTTAGATCGCTTTTTAATGAATTTTTGTGAGTAGTTCCCAAATCTGGGATTTTGGCGGAAACCCCTTCAGGGGCTCTTCCCGATGCATCCATAGGGTTAGGAAATTGATAGGGATTAGGAATCTAACGGTTACGCGGGGTGTTTCATTGTCATCGACGGGAAAAATACCGCCTTTGACCGTTGGGCCAAGGGGGAATAAACTTGGCGGTTGACTCCCTAGCCATAGCTCACGCCCTTAGCGTAAACGCCGAATCCTAGCACGCGGGAGCGGCAGGATGAGACGTTGGGAGTTATCGTTGCGAGCTTAGTGCTCCAAGAATCGATCAGTGTTAATGGACACGGGAGTGCCTACTGATCGAATCCGGGAAGTCCGGTGTATCATCCTGACACCGACCGGAATATCGGGCCCATGGGATGCCGGTACCACTTTCAGAGGCAACGTCTCACCATTAGACCCTAATTCCGATCGCTATCCTACCCGTAGGCCGTATCGGTGAGAGTCGCTCGTTGGAGTGGAAACCAAAGTCCTGGGTTTATTTTCTTATTGTTCATACCTTGCATTCCTTTCCGCGACAACCATCAACCGATTCGGGCTAGCTCGCCCACGGGGTGATTTTGGTCCTCCTTGACACAAGCACATCCTAGCCTCCCTGTGTTCGACCCCCAAGCCATACTACAACACCGTGCGCTTGCGGTTACAGATATCTAAACCCCCACGCGGGTCCCCCGGCCATTTGCGGATAGCAAGCCGGGGCACACGTCAGTTGGTCATCTCCAACCGATCGGGTGATGCACGCGTGCACCACCTGGACGCAGCTTGGAGCTCACGAGAAGTCACCCGGTCGGTTCAGTGACCGGGTCAAAAGCTCAAAGTCTCTGGAATTCGAAGCTGATTGCCAACCGATCGGGTGACCTTCACCCGATCGGTTCACCTGTAGCCGAATTTCAACAGCCAAGACACGAAGATCCAACCGGTCTCCTCACCCGGTCGGCACCAAGATCCAACCGACCACATCCAAGATCCAACCGACCGGTTCATCCTGACCGGGTGAAACCCCGCATTGCGCTGTAATTTTGTGAAGCGGTTCACCCGATCGGTTGACTTGTCAACCGATCAGGTGATGTCGTTTTCTATAAATAGAACCCTAGGTTTCCCAGATTCGGGAGTTGGTTATTTTTTGCTGTTTTCCTCATTTTGTGACGGCTGTAATTTTCCAGTTTTTGTAAGTTATCGGATCTTTGTAAAACTTTAGTATTATCTTAATTGCTTTACTACCATTGCATTTCTATTGTCTGATCATGATTTTTACGGTTCATTTTTGTTTAGATCGCTTTTTACTAAATATGTGTGAGTAGTTCCCAAATCTGGGATTTTGGCGGAAACCCCTTCGTGGGCTCTTCCCGATGCGTCCATAGGGTTAGGAAATCGATAGGGATTATGAATCTAATGGTTACGCGGGGTGTTTTATTGTCATCGGTGAGAAAAAGACCGCCTTTGACCGTTGGGCCAAGGGAGAATAAACTTGGCGGTTGAATCCCTAGCCATAGCTCATGCCCTTAGCGTAGACGCTGAATCCTAGCGCGCGGGAGCGGCAGGATGAGATGTTGAGAGTTATCATTGCGAGCTTAGTGCTCCCGGAGTTGATCAGTGTTAATGGACACGGGAGTGCCCACTGATCGAACCCGGAAAGTCCGGCGTATCATCCTGGGCACCGACCGGAATATCGGGCCCATGGGATGCCGGTACCACTTTCAGAGGCAACATCTCACCATTAGACCCTAATTCCGATCGCCATCCTACCCGTAGGCCGTATCGGCGAGAGTCGCTCATTAGGGTCGAAACCAAAGTCCCGGGTTTTTCCTTCATATTGTCTATACCTTGCATTCCTTTACCATGACAACCCATCATTCGATCTGGGCTAGCTCGCCCATGGGGTGATTTTGATCCTCTTTGACACAAGCACATCCACGCCTCCCTGAGTTCGACCCCCAAGCCACACTACAACACCGTGTGCTTGCGGTTACAAATATTTAAATCTCCGCGCCCCCGTTCGCATCATTGCACGCACTTTGCGCGCAAGAGCCCGCGCCGTGGTGGCGCCGGTCAATTGACATCTTGACCTGACTGAAACCGTTGTCTCATCCTTCGAGCATCGGCATAAATCTAACCAAGAATGTAGTCTAAGTCTTGACCCAAACCGACGTGTCGTGCATACACCTAGCGGTAGGGCAAGTCAGGCTAGAGACGAAAACAAGGGTCCGACTAGGCTAGCCATTGTGACCCGGTTGAGCACACTCATGATCACAAATGACTAGGGATAAAAATCGATAGGGAATCATAGTTAATATGATTGACGCCGAGTTCGTCTACCGACTGCAGATTCGGACAACTTGTTGAGATACACTTAAGGTTGTCAGACTCGGGGTAGTCGGATCCCTCTCTCACAAATGTTATTTTATAATAAATTGTTTATTATTATGGCTTTAATAAATTTTGTGGGAGCATATAGTTTTATAAAAACCATTAAAAGTATACTACGAACTAATACTAACTAAAGTATCTATAAAATGCAGAATGGATTCGGGTCTTAGATATATGGTTGAGAAGAACGTGCTCGATGGAACGAACTACACAGACTGGCTTAGGAACATTAAGTTGGTCCTTTCCCTAGCCGGGATAGGATACGTAATGTTTGAGGACGCGCCGGATAAGCCCGATGAAGATTCAACCTTCAAGGAAAAGGAAGCCTACAAATTGTACCAGAGGGATGCAGAGAAGGCCAGGTGCCTTACTCTGGCTTCGATGAGTAACGAGCTGCAGAGGAAGCATGAACATCTGGATGTTCAAAGTATGCTTCTCAATTCACAAGAGTTATACGGCAAGCGATCTCGAGCTGCCAAGTTCGAAGCCACCAGCAACCTCTGGGGCACAAAGATGGGGGCATGGCCCGTACAGGATCATGTTATCAAGATGATCGGGTACGTAGAGGACGTCGCCCAGTTAGGATTTGCCTTGGACAATGAGATGTCCATAGACATTATCCTAAAGTCTTTGACTCCTGAGTTTAAGCCTTTCATCACTGGTTTTATAATGAACAGCCTTGAAACGGATCTTCCTGGTCTCCTCAATATGCTTAGGCAATTTGAGGAGATTGAGAAGAAGCCGACTGCATTGGTTGTTGGCTCTACTTCTTCCGACCAGCCGAAAGGCAAGGGTAAGAAGAGGCAGGTCCCGCAATCTGCGAAGGTGAAGAAAGGGAAGAAAAAGACTAAAGGAGCCCCGTCAAAATCTGAGTGCTTCCATTGCCACAAGATTGGCCACTGGAAGAGGAACTGTAAGATCTATCTTTCAGAGAAGAAGAAGGGGCATATGGATGCCTCCACCTCAGGTACAAATTCAATTCAATAAAACATAATTATTTCCAATCATATAGTATGAGATACTAAAAGACATCTGTGTAATGTATACAGGTGGCTGATATGAAGCGGAGATTAGGAGAAGTGCGGAGGACGGTCGACAATCTGAGCAATCGTTGCTGCTAGGGCCGTTCAACGACTTCAAGAGACATGGTCAAGAAGGAGATGATACTAATCTTAGTTGAATAAATTGTATCATTTCTTGAAAGTTGAAAACAATGATTGAGTGTTCTGCACTCAAAGTTTATGGGATAAACAAATTACGGTTCATCTTAATGAATCCGTTGTTTTAATGAATGTCTCGGAAATTGCGTTTTTGTTGAGTTGAAATTTGATTGGCTTAAATTTTCTGTGATTGTGGCTTTTTGAGATGGTTGCGAAAATTCTCGAATGATGATGCGAAGCTTCGGAAAATGTTGATTTTTGAGCTGACTTAATGTTATAGTCAATTGGTAGTTAAGTATAGGTTCCAAGGGCGTATAAATTGTGTGCGATCACAATTATACGCATATTAAGATTAATTCTTAATAAACCGCATTTAGTTATTAAAGATTTAATATTAAATGTTGGTTAAGGGAAAAGTACAGTGTAGGACATTTTTGATTGAGCGAGTCAATGTCAAGATTCCTTAAACTGATCTTGACTTGACTCATTCGTCAAACCGAACCTGACACTAGTACATTCCATCAAAAGCACTTATAAAATAGTCATATCTTCGTATATATAATCTAAATATGATTTAGATATAATATTGAAGTATTCAACCAGGTAATTTTTAAAGTCAGTGGGAGCCAGCTCGTATACTTGGTTTCGGTCTCTCGGACTAAGTAAAAAGGATTTCCACCTTAAATAAATCATCTATATAGAACATTGAATCAAAATTGTTTTGATTTAATCGAATATAGAGACTCAGGGTGTCATGTATGTACTTGACATATTGACACAAAGAAAGTGGAATGAGCTGAGACTGACTTATAGATTATAACGTTAGACCCTACATCTAGATTGTATAAGATAATTGTTAGCTATACAAAGATAGGAAAAATTGATCCAGATCATTTATCCAAAGGATCAACCCTGCGTGATCAAGAGATGTATTAATTAATCCATTAAAATTCGTTGTAGATACTCGTTAGTAAAACCACTCTTAGGTTTGTCATATAAATGTCAATGTGACTGATATGCTATAGCGGTATGAGATACCGAGATAAATGGCCTAAGTGCAAGTGGGAGATGTAGGAGAATATACACACATAAGGCATTTATCCATAAGTATACGTCTTGTTCATACCGTATATGGTACCTATTATTCTAAGTATAAATAGTTCGTATTAATATACTTAGATAATATCCATATACTTATAGTTAGGTCCTTACGTATCTAGATGAGATCTCGATTATGAGTAAGTAAGCGACCGAATATAAACGTAAGTCTTAAATGGTTCGTGGTCATAGATGTGTCGAGAACTGGATATCGACACATTGGATAGACCACTATGTCTTAGTCTTACCTTAGGGTAATGATGATCTCATAGTCATTCGACTTGGTGAAGCCGGAGACGAGACACATGTGCTCATTGGAGAATGAGTTCACTGAATGATCAAATTAGAGTTATTAAATGGTTGACTTTAACTAAACTGTCTTTAATAACTCTAGGGTGATGATAGGTAAGCTGGTCCTTAAGACCTGAAGTCATTTGTACAAACCTGTGAGTGAACGGTGTAGCTTAGACCTATGATCTAGCTTCGAGGCTAGGCATGCTGAAAGATCTTAGGTTGAGTTGCACCTGAAGCTATCGAGGTAAGTAGATGACTTAGATGGGATTCGTCACTTCCGTTAAAGGGAAGTTAGTGTTACAGGCTTGGTACGATCTTTGTGTTAATCCTCGGCCGGGGTACGTTGTAAGAAGTACAACGTGTATACAACAAAGACCGCCGTATACTGACCAATGTTGTCTAATAGGGTTGACAGTAAACCATACCCTAGGCCAACAAGAACACAGTCTTGACGAAGGGACTACGGCTAACAGAGTTCATCACTGACACAACCAATGTAAACCCAATGATGCTTTTGTCAAAGGGTCGATCATGTTATGATGATTCTGAAACAGAGACGACAGCTACTGCTCGTAGTGACCGTCGTCTAGGGGTTCCGAGCCCCAACCTGTAGTAAGGTCAGGCTGTAGGGTCTCACACCGAGTAGTGTTCGTGTCTTAGTAATAGGAAGATAGAATAGAGAGAGATATCATTTGATGATATTCACAAAGCTTGTTGTGAAAGTTAGTCGCAATAGCAATATGGACAAACGTTGCATTTGATGCAAACTATGATTAAACATGTAGTAAATTGGTTACGACAAATTTAGTAGGAACAAATATATTGGAAGGTGTTACCTGGATGACATGATCGTCTCGGTCTAAACACAGGTTCAAACCGTGTCCAAATCGGAGCTCAAACGAGCCCAGAAACGTGAAACAGTCTAAGGCGAAGTGGGTTAGACCCACTGGGATAATAAGCCCATAGGCAAAGGCAAACGGGCGCAGCCCACTGGCTGTAGCCCGCTGCATAGTAGGCACAACCTGCTGCAGCAGCGGGCATCGCCCGCTGCAGTAGCGCAGCGGGCACGGCCCGCTGCGGCAGCGGGCGCCCGCCCATGCGGCCCGCCTTTGTCCCTTTGGGCGGGCGCGCTCGCTAAGCTTAGCGGGCGCGCCCGCAACTTAAGTCAATTTAGGGTTTTTTGAAACCCCAAATGACGGCTACGAAAATCGATTGTTTGCCCAACTTTGGGCAATTGTTTGAGGGGTCAAACGAAGTCGAAATTCATCACCGTCGGTTCCTACACGTTCACCATTCAAAGCTCTTCGGATTGATAGCTTGTTTGATGTCTAAAGTTTAATAAGCAAAGAGAATTAATTAGTTAAAGTTTGATTTTATGAAAAGCTCACTTAAACCAGAAATTAAGCCAAATTGGCTTAATTGATTTTTCTCCCATTTGCGAATGTCCCACATTGCTCGCAACGAAGGAGTGAGTGCTGACTCCCTATATAAATAGGGGTGCACTCTCTTCGTTGAAAAAAAAACACCAAGTCATCGATCGAGTAGCTCCAGACTTTTAGAGCAAGCTCGATCGGCGACTAAACTTTTCTCTCTCTCTCTTCCTATTCTCCGGAGTAGTCCTAGCAAGACTACGAAGGGGGTTTGGATCTTGATCCAGACGTCTAAGACGCGGGTTCTTCTCAAGTGAAACTTTCTACCGCGTGTGATCGGCTCGGAGGCGAAAGTCGGCTCGGGTGGATCGGTGCGAGGGTGCGAGGCGGCTCAGGTGGTTCGAGTCAAGGCGGCTCGGCTACGAGGAGCTTGTGAAGATGGTGCGGTACATCTTACCTGCTCTAGGGCCAAGATTCCGGGTATGTGGTTAAGTAATTTTAGTGTAGATTTAAATTAGTCGCTTTAGAGTAGATCCCTCTTAGGGTGGTCAGATCCACCCCATGTTGGAATAGATCGGGCTAGGTTCTGGCTCCCTCAGAGCCTAGCTAAATAGTTTAGCTAGTCTAGAAAAATTTGATTTTCGATTTCCGCTGTGTTTTTTGTGCCCCTGTGGTCCGTCCGACTTAGGACGGACACAGATCCGAGCACTGGGGGTCCGCCAAAATCCCAACAAACACATCTTTTAGGACAGTAAAATCATTTGCGGATCCTTCCCACCCTGCCATTACGTAAGTGAATCTTTTATTTGGCGTTACAGCTGCAAGGACATTTTGTGTCACCCCTTTACCGCCTCTAAAGCGGGAAACGAGTTTGGATGGTAGCATGGCATCGATATGTGTCCTATCAATGAGACCAATGCAATCCTACAAGCTCCATCAATACACCGTCAATCAATAAAGACTAGGGTTTACTACCCATGAAAACAAAATTACCTTGAAATATGGATACCAATTAGGATTATTGACTATCTCAGGCGGAGTCTCATTTGGAGCTTGCTTCATGAACGTATCATGCAAGTTACAAACTGCATGCATTACTATGTTAAAGTAACGGCTAACTGTAGACCCAGAATGTATAAAATCAACTTGCATGACTCTGTTCTTTGACTTGTACCCAACGATATGAAGAAACATGGCCAACTGCTCCTCTATAGACACATGTAGAGTGTCTTTGAGAAGATCCCTTTGTCGCATTAAAGTTGCCATATTCATGAAAGCATGGCTCCACATTCTTAAGTAGTGTAAACAACTACTTTCAATCCCATGAAGAATTCTCTGTATGTGGGAGTTTCTATGAAGACCACACATATTGGATGGCTCTCTTGGTAAACGGTTTGGCCTACCCTCGTTGTATAGTGGGAAGTTAATGACGACTAAAATGATGGTCAACACGGCCGCTGAACATGTTGTACAATCCGACTGTTCTCCTTTGTGATCCATCTAAACCGTATTTGAATCAAACATAATAACATGCATAAGGTGATACATACTAATGAAATTATAAACTTATTCGAAAAATGTAAATAAATAAAAAGAAAAAATTTGTAAATGGCACTACTAAAGCACATAACACACAATTCAATTATATAATGAACCTAATCATCATAAAAATGTTGCATAGTCACAGTCAATAACATATAAAGGGGAAAAAATTCAGTGAGCCATCAGATAAATATTTTTTCATTTTTAATATTGGTGGCATGGCGGTTGCTCCTTCATCTACACATAGCCCGAAAAAAAATCCCATTTTCATTCTGCTACATCATAGAAACCCAAGTAATCAAGATGCCATGTGCATATTGAAAACGATTTTCAAATCAAACACCGTCAATGTTAAATAAAACATCATCAAACTCCTTATCAATGCCTCTAATAACCAAGAAAAATGATAATCAATATGGTGTCTAAAGGAACCTTCCAGCCAGCCTTTATTCTCGAAATACGAAATTCATATGTCTAGCAATGATTACATGTCATCATTGGGCTCTTTGAAAACAATTTTTTTTTTCATGCTTGAAAATGAAACCATTATTCAACATATAACCGAAAATACATTTCATTGCATACAACATGATAAAGCAACCATCAACGCCATTCCAAGCCATGCAATAATCCTCAACCTATTGCCCTCAGAATAAACCGACATCAATTTATCATTGCTGATTTCTTGAAATATATCAATTGTACCATAGCAATGACCCAACATTTAATCAATATTAACGATGACTCAATTTCATTATGTATTTTTCATCATGGGGCAATTTTTAACATGGATCCGCATACATATACGGGTTCAGCTTGCTTGAATTGGGTTGGATTGCGTATTCATGCAGTGTATGAAATGCATCATACATATAAGGGCCTGTTCTTTTGCAAGAATATGGGAGACAAAGTGGGTCTCACCGACTATACACCAGCATGTAAATTAGGGTTTATTGAACCCTACAATGTGTCGACAACCCTATAAATTCGCAATCCACATATTAGCGGATGCGTACACCCATATAATGATTGATATCAAACCACAATTTGCAGCACAAACATAAACACACACACTGTCACACGCACGCGCGCACACACACATGCTGAAAATCAGAAATTTTAGCAAGATTCACTGTGTATATGCGCCATCAACCATACCAAAACCCCGAAGTTATAACAGAAATTATACATCCCTCTCAGATCAAAAGCCAAATTTCTTAAGAAGATACTCCCCTCATCGACAGCAAGAAACCGGGCACTCCCGACGATCCTTGAAGAATGGGATCAATTTCGACAACCCACGACAGCTCAAGCGACCTGTCGAAGCAAGATGAGACAGATATTTAGGATTGTCGTACATAGCCCACATGATCTGCCATACAAATGAGCAAATTTGTATGAAAAACCAAACCTTTACCCCCTTCGCAGATCAGAAGCCCCAAGTCAAAATCGGAACAGCAGCTTGCCCTTGCTTCGACAGATTTTTAGGGTTGTCGTACATAGCCCACATGATCTGCCATAAAAATGAGCAAATTTGTATGAAAAACCAAATCTTTACCCCTTGGCAGATTAGAAGCCCCAAGCCAAAATCAGAACAGCAGCTTGCCTAGGGCACTCCCGACGATCCTCAGTCGTGGATATACTTCGCCAACCCAAATCTGGCAGCTTGCTGAAGAAGGGACGACGTCAAACTTTTAGGGTTTTTGCACAAGGCAATAGAAACAATCGAAGGCAGTAGCGAGAAGGGGAGAAGGAGGAAGATGCTGCTTTGGGGAGTGCGGGAGGTGATAACACACAACTGGGCCCCACGAGAATCGCAGAATCGAGCGAAATCATCGAAAAACCCGGAGAAAACAAAGCAGGCATAGGATTCCTACTGACACCGCCACATCAACCAACTTTCCCCCTTTCCCTTTTCTCGTAACTGAACACGTTCGAAGAAAGTTGAAGGGGAATCTCAGCTACATGGGGCTGAATAGTGGGTCACACCCAATTTCTCGCCTACAATCGAGGAAAAGAACATGCCATATGTGTCCGAAAGGGAGTGAAGATTGCTTGGAGTGAGATATTTTAGGAGATTATAAGTCAATCGGATTCGCAGTTGGCTCTAATTCTTTTTGGTGAGTAGGACATTGCCTTCCATCCTCTGTTTAGCTTGATTCTGGATATTAGCCAGCTAGGTCAAAGTTCATTATATGCTTCTTTCGATATGTCTTGCAAGAGGCTAATTTTTGTGCCGATGCTCTTGCTACCTTGGGTTGTCATTTAGATGCTGAACTCCATATTTGAGATCGCCATCCTGCTTCCTTATCCCAGTTACTCCTTATGGATGGAAAGGGGTCGGGGTTTCTGAGGGGATTCTCCCTCTGATATGATGTAATTACATTTAGATATACGAAAAAAAGAAGAAGAGTTGCTATGCGCACAGACCTGATTAAAGAATACATTTATCATTTATTTACAAGTTTGCCATCCAAAATTTACTAGTTATCCTTGGAACTTTTTCCTAGCTTACCCTCCAACTCTCTATCTCCTACATCCTCTTCCTCTTTCTTCTTCTCCCCCTCCTCCGCATCCCGGCATCCACCCACTGCGCCACCTCACTCGCATGCCGCCAACCCCTCCCTTTCATCATCCCATCCCATCTTCAGTCGTCATCACAGCCATGTTTTTTTCCTCTCTTACAGTCCAACTATCTTCCTCATCCATCCTCTTCATCTTCTTCAATTCTGTTGTAGCCCCATCCTCGTAGCCCTATCCCCCTCCAAAAAAACTGCACCACCTCACCCCACATGCAGCCAACCCCTCCCTTCCTCATCCCCTCCACTCTTCCGGTAGCGGCAGTCGAAGAGGTGATAGGATGAGGACTGAAGAGTGTAGAGGAGGAAGATGACAGAGATATGTGGGGTCAGGAACGCACGAGGTAGTGGGTGCGATGGGGGACCGACGATGCTAACACTGGGACGTGTTGATGAGAACAAAGAGGAACAATGTAATGTCGGTATATGGTGTAGTGTGTAAAGTAGAAAATGATTTTTAAATTTGTTTGTGTGTGTGTGTTTAATGTGGTCTGTATGCATAGTAATTATTTTTGTGTGCATATCAACTCCCAGCAAAATGGGTATCATATAATCAATGACAAAATTCCTTATTGACTGTTGACATGTTGTTATCTCGGTCTGCACATCATGCTGAGAAAAAATAATGGCTAAGGTGAATAATTTTGTGGGTATTTTGCAGCAAAGCCCACTTTTTTGAATGACAATATATGATAGTTGGGTCAGGTTCTCTCAAAAGCCTCACATTTCTCTTTCATCTGACAGTCTTCTCAAAATAGTCGTGTGAGACCTTCACATGTGATCTCAATATCGATGAACCCTTTACTTAGATTGGTGATCTCGAAAATAGGCTCATGAGGGAGAGACGGTGTCGTCGCCCCACTTCGTTCTCCTCTTAACACTCTCCCCCAGTTAGAAACCTTATCCCTAAAATCTCCTCATCGGGACTTCGCCGATGAAATCACCAGCCCTCCTCATATAAACATCGATGATAAGGAGGTTCCTAATCTTATCTCGTTGTAATCGCCAATTCCTTGTTGTTGCAACATCAATCGACCCTACCATTCTCCCTCACAGTCTCTCCTTCGCCTCTCTTTTAATATCTCTCCAAAACAACCCAAAAATCCCTTGCGTCTAGCCAGACGGATCCAGGAATTAAATGCAGATGGGTCACAATTTTTTTGCACACAAATAATTTTTGTTTATTTTATTTATTGCAAAATTGTAGCCAAAATGAAAAATTACATCAATTCAAGCGCACCCCTAGACAAGCTAGTTGTAACGACTTACAAACAATTAAAAGAATATAAAAAGCATTATTAGGACACAAACCAGATATACAAAGAAGTAGTGAAATGATCATTTAAGTTCTGACGTAACATATAAATAATTGGATGGATAATGCTTGCTTTGAATCAAGGAGATTTAAGGATTGATATAGTATAAAAATTAAATTAAAACAATAAAACCAAGAAGACATTGTTATTAAAATTAATTAAGTAAAAAAGGACGAAGGTGTTTTTATTGTTGTATACGGCAAAATCATTCAAACTTGTAAATAATAATTGTAGAAGGATTTCGCAAACAAGATAATAAATAGATGGAAGATCTATGAAATTTTTCTTTCTTTGATTCCTCTAAGTATTAACAATAAAAAGAGTGGAAAAAAATCGTAAATAGTTGGAATATAAATCGTAAATAGTTGAGAGATGTATTGAATTTTTCTTTGTTTGATTCCTCTAAATATCAACAATAAAGGAAAAAATCACCAAAGAGAGGAGTTGAAAGACTCGAAACTAGTTATTCGAATGATAGAGCGATTTCAGATTGATTGATGCACGACAACAAATCCAGCAAGACTTGCAGGCGTGGAAAATTCTATGGCATATCATTTTATCCTTTATCTAAAGATTAACAATAAAAGGCATGCGGGAAAAACGGTGGTTAGGATTCGAACCTGCGTTTGCATTTGACAGCTTGAATCCCAGCCCTTGGCCTACCCACTCAAGCAATGCGCGTGGCTGTTACGATCCTAATAAAGTAGACATATATATTTATGCTTTCATGGCAATTTTAAGGACATATAAAAAATTTCGTTCTCAATTTTCAGGGGGGGCACGTGCCCCCTGGCCCCAAGGTAGATACGTCCCTGCGTCTAGCCGCAGATTTCAAAGAAAAAAAATCCTACTTTCCCCTTACTATCTCCTTCTCATCATCTCTCAATCTTTCACAATTTCTTTCAATATCTAATCAACAAGTGTTCTGGCAATCTTTGTATATCTCTCACATCTCTCTACTCATCTTATCAACTTCATAAACAACCTAATCATATCCAAATACCCTTATCAGCTACATCAAACTCACCACATCACAAGAAGCATAACTCTTCACAACTTAGGATGTCGTTGGATGCAGTAGCAATGCTATAAATTGAAATTTTTTTAATATTCTAATGGTAATCATTATTGGGTATTGGATTCTCCCAATACTTATTTTAATGATGAGCAAACATGACGTATTCACTAATATATTTATTAACTTGTTTATGAAAGCATTAGCAAATGTCTAGAGCATCAATAAAGAACAAAGATCAAAGACAAAGCATAGATTACTCAAGCACAGAGGACAAAGCAAGATCGCAACCAAGCTTGACAAAGTTTATGTGATGATGTAACTACTAGGCAACAAGATGACTTAAAGACTTCTATGACAAGATGAAGATCAAAGATTACATTAAAGGAAAAACAAGGTTAAAATATAATTTGATCTATTGTTTTTAATCTTGTCTAGGAATCTTTATTAAGGTCTTGAAGATGTCACACACACACATGAAACCATATGAATTAACTTAGAATTAATTGGAATTAATTTATATCAAACCCCATAGGTTTCATTGGCCAAACTATGCATTTATACCAGGCTAGTCGACCATGTAGATTACCATATGCAACTAATAGATGTTGGGAATTAACTAGGGTTGACACATCTGATGAGTCGACCAAATAAGTCTGGATAGTCGACTAATCAAGAATTGGTCGACTAACAGTTGAACTCCGGTCACCTAATATAAAATAGAGACTTTAGCTGTTCTCTGATTTGACTAGCTAGTCTACAAATGAAGACTTTCTAGCTGACTAATCAGACTATTAATCGACCAATGGTATATGACTAGTCGACTAATTATTGGCAAACAAACCAGCTAACTTCTGGCTAGTTGATTAGTCGACCAATGAAAAAATCATAGTGGACCAACGACTAGTAATCGACTAATAGTTGTTCTCTAGTCGAATAATCAATTAGCCATTCACAAAACGTAATTTTCACAACTAGCCGTTTTCTAGACATTATTGGAGCATTTTAGGGATTCTCTTTTTGCAGGCTTATAAATTGCAGCTCTATTAGGGATTTTTAATATGAAATATTGATAAAAATACATGGAAAGAAATAAGAAAAGGATAAGAAATCACATATTGCCATTGAGCTCGAGTCCTTCATCTCATACTCTTTTTTAGCACTGTTTCTATTCTTCATTGCCCAATCATATAGAGTAGAAACACTTGCCCGTAGACACCTTCAAACACAAGCGTCATTTTTTTTCAATAGCTCAACAAAGTTTGCCTCGGTATGAGGTGTTAGCTTCAGTGCAAGGAAGTTGTTGTAATGGAATGCTGGTAGTTATATAAACATTTTAGATGCGAAAGGCAGAAAATTAGAATTTTCTAATACTAGCAATCAAACTAGTCATGGATCTACTGCAAATCCAGAAATTAACAACTAAATTAAAACCATACATGGGCACACGTATACTTCAGCGATACTTACAGATCCAAAACTCTTTCGGTGAAGACCAAGACCCACTCACCAACCGATACCTTAGAAGATTTGTGTTGATGAAGAACTCCTTCATGATCTACGAGCTATTCAAGAACTCGAATCGCCCTTCCAAGCCTTGCTAGAGCAATAAAGGAAGAGAAGGAAAAACTTTGTTTTGTGCAAGAGATTCTCCCTCCAAAGATGTTTGAATTTCTCCGTGCTCAGAGATTTCAGATATAGATCTTCAATCTCATTGAGTAGAGATTTCTCTATTGAGTTGGTCTGTTGAGAGAGATGGGGAAGACCACTTTTTATATTGATAGGGTCATCCACATCTGAATAGGATTAGGGATTTGAATTAGATCTCAATCTTATTCCTAAACATGCAAAGAAGGAGAAAATTCTTTCATAATGAGTTCTAATCTTATTATATCTCTACATTTGATATCCAAATATTTATCATGAAACTAGGATAAGAATATATCAAAAAAATTATTTTGGATCAGATCTAACTTTTAGATCAAATTCCACATCAAATTCAAAACCATTATTCTGATCTGTCAATAATAGTCGACTAGTAACACTATACTAGTCGACTAGGCAGCTGACAGAACTAACTCTCACACACTGCCTTTGATTAGTCGACTAGTGGCAAGCCTTTAGTTGACTAACCAGTGCTAAGTCAGTTATCTCTTCTTCTTTGGTTGAAAATTTCGTAACTGTTTATGCTCATCTCTTCTCATGTACCCACAACTCTTTGTGATGCATTAATGTACTCCCAAACGATCACAACTCTTGTGATCGTACCCTTATATATATCTTATATACTCAAATTTTATTCTTTCGCCTTTAGTGATTAGTCTTCATTTATTTCAGACTCTAATACCATGATTCCTACTTCAATAGTGACACGATCATATCATGTCACAGATCGATTGTGGTAATAGCTATGCATGACGACCCCTGTTTTAAAATCATCATTATCTGGTTGGTGTTAGACTGGAATCTCCCCAACCAAATCTGGGCCTGACAATGACATATACTGTGCAGGCCAGCCTATTCGTCAAGACTATGTCGCTACGATGTATAGGATATGAAATATTGTCAAAACCGACTACACCTTAATTATTGAGTCATATGTGATCCCATATTTATCAATTGGATGATACTTGTTAACTCTTAACAAGTTCATTTATTACCTTGTCCAGGGATTTACTGAAGGGTTTTCTGGGTCCTTAGGGCCATAAAATTGACGTCCTGTCTTAGTCGGACGGACGACGAGATCG
Organism: Scilla litardierei; assembly: GCA_030789695.1. NCBI lineage: Eukaryota > Viridiplantae > Streptophyta > Magnoliopsida > Asparagales > Asparagaceae > Scilla > Scilla litardierei. The sequence continues at coordinate 206,642,140 of CM061133.1, forward strand.
AATTATGCAGCGAAAAATCAACTTAAAACTATTTTAAGTCTATCCCTAAAGAGAACAAACCCTAGCCAGAATTTCTACTATCTCGAGGTTGGGTCCGACCAACCCTTAAGGATAGATATATCTAACATTTGCAATAATAAACATATTAATATTTAAACTACATACCTTTCACTTCTTTTCTGCAGAATATGAAGCGTCGTTTTCAGCAACATTTCTTTGGACCCGTGTCGCTTCTCCTAAACCGAACCGTGTCCCGAACCGAACCTCCTCCCAAGGCAAATCGCTTTCTGAACTGCACCACGTTCCGAGACGAGCAACACCCTTGTCGTCGAGCCAATCACGCGACCGAAGAAAGTTTCACCTTGAGTGGATCCTCCATCAAGACTTCAGATCCGATCCGAACTCCTTCGTGTCTTTGTTAGAGCCCGATCAGGAGCAATGAAGAATTTAGGGAGAAAGAGGGAATATTTACTTTAAGCTCAGATCTGGGCTTGCTCACGTTTAATGGAGCTACCCAAATTTGGATCTTGGGACAAATTTTAAGGAGGGGGTTGGCCCCTATTTATATAGATGGCATACTCCTCCCCTTCTCATCATATTGGATGTGGGACTAAAGGTTTTGGAGAAAAAATTAATTAAAGTTTGCCTTTCCCAAAGGCCAATCTTTAGCAAATTTTTCCTCCCTCATCGTTGAGCTTCGTAAGTGATACAACCTATTAAATCGAAGAGCACTAAACGGTGAACGCATAGAAATAAACAGGGCTCAATTCCGACTTCGTTTGATCCCTCAAATGTTGTCTCAAAATTGACCCATAAACCACATCTTGCTGAAAAAATCAGTCGTCAGGAAAGAGGAAGCTAGGGTTCGAAACCCAGCGTGTGGGGCCCACCACGTGAGCCCCAAAAAACAACTGTGCGCGCAGAGCCCGTGTGTCGCATGCCATGAACGTGCCTTGTAGGGCGAGTCAGGTGCCCTGCGAGCGCCGACGGGTCGGGCCAAGAAAGGGGGCTTTGAGCCCCTTTCATCCCTTTTTTATTATTTAGCCTTAGGGCTTAAATAAAGTGGCATGGGCCTTTTAACATCAAAACCCCTTTTGGTGTAATGGTCTTATTATTCACATCTGGAGCCTGTTTTTTGATCAGTTTGAACCTGAATTTAGACCGAGACGATCCCGTCATTTAGGTAACGTTATATAAAATATGCTCGTAAACTTTTTACGGCATATTTAAATATTTTGCATTATATGCAAAATTTCCACATCTAATATTAAAATCCATTTGCCTCAAATACAAATGAACTTAGGGCATACATCCCTCAACATCTCCCACTTGCACTCACGATCATTTATCCAAATGCAGAAGCTAACTGCAAACTCTTTGCAGTCTTGCATCAAATGCATTTTCTCTCTAATTTCTACCTATTACTTGACGAAGGTCTCACTCTGTGTGAGACCCTATAGCCTGACTCTGCTACAGGTAGGGCTCGAAACCCAAGATGACAGTGACCACGATCAGTAGATGTCATCCTTATTTCGGTAACGTAATTATGTGGTTGACTCATCGACATGAGTATTGTCTCGACCACCCTGAATGTGTCTGTGATGAATACCACAGTTTTAGTCCCTTCGTCAAAACTATGCCACTTAGTCAAACCTAGGGTATGGTTAACTGTCAACCCCAATAGCTCGAAGTCGATTAGTCTCCATCGATCTTTAGTCAAATAATGTTGGACTACTTCCAACAAATCTGGCAAGAGTTTTTACTAAATATCGAATAAACACGTGTGACACTAACTCCCCTTGACCGGGAGAGACGAATCCTATCTTGGTCATTACTCTGCTCGTACGCTTTAAATGTCACCCAACCAAAGACCTTTCAACGAGGCTTGCCCCGAGGCTAGATCAGGGATCTAAGTGACACCGTTCACGTACAGGTTTGTACAACAACCTCAGGTCTGAGGACCGACTTGCCTATCATCACCGAGAGTTATCATTGACAGTTTAGTCAATGTTAACCATTTGATAACTCTCGATGGGTTGTTCAATAAACTCATTCTCCAATGAGCATCTGTGTCTCGTCTTCGACTTCACCAATTCAAACAGCCAAAGAATAAGACACAATGGTCTATCTGATGTGTCGATATCCATTTCTCAAAACATCTGCGACCACGAACGTTTTTAGACATATGCTACAATCAGTCAAACACTTCTCCAAATCGAGATCTCCATCTTGATACATGTTTGACCTCGTATTAAGTCTCAGGACTATACCTAATTTCTAATGAAGACTACATTATTATTAACTTAGGTAAATTTTTACCAAACAGCTTACTGTTATTTTGAACAAGACGTTTGTACACATACATAGAGATAAATTGCCTCAAGGACAAACCCATCTTGCTACATCTCCCACTTGCACTTAGGCCCATTTATCCCGATATCTCATACTGCATTTACACGTAAGTCTTTCTAGACTTCATGTACGAGGTAGAGCCTACGTGAGTGGATCTGCTAAACCGTCTACTGTATAGACTTAAGGGGTTCTATGTTTCTGCTTGATCACGAATTTGAATCGCATCCAAATCGTTCCTTAGTACTATTTGAATCCATAAAATTTTTCTTGCAAGTTTCTTATGTTGGGAGATGTATGCCCTCGAGACAATTTATCTCTGACATCTTATTCAAAATTACAGTAAGCTGTATGGTAAGAATTTATATAAGTTAAATCATAATGTAGTTATCATTAGAAACTTAGGTAAAGTCCTGAGACTTAATGCACGGTCAAACATGTATCTAGATGAGGATCTCGATCATGGAGAAATGCTTAACCGTTAGTAGCATAAGTCTAGAAACATTTGTGGTCGTATATGTTTCAAGAAAAGGATATCAAAACATCGGATAGACCATTGTGTCTTAGTCTTCACTGTGTAGCGGTGACGATGATCTCATGATCGTTCGACTTGGGAAAGTTGGAGACGAGACACAGGTGCTCATAGAAGAATGAGTTCACTGAACGACCCAACAAGAGTTATCATATGGTTATGATTGACCGACCTGTCAATAATAACTCTTAGTGATGATAGGCAAGTTGGTTTTTTGACTTGAGGTCATTGTATGAACCTGTACATGAACGGTGTCACTTAGATCTTTGACCTAGCTTCGAGACTAGGACTGTCGAAAGGTCTTTGGTTGGGTGACAATGGAAACGTGCGAGGAGAGTAATGACCAAGATAGAATTCGTCTTTCCCTGGTCAATGGGCGTTAGTGTCGTAGTGTTAGTTCGGTCTTTAGTGAAAACTATAGCTAGAGTATGTTGGAAGATGTCCAACATTATTTGGCTAAAGATCAATGGAGACTAACCGGTTTCAAGCTATTGGGGTTGACAATTTGACTATACACTATGTTGAATATTGGACTCCCCGGATTTGGTTTTGGATGATGAGCAAACATAAATAATTCATGAACTAACAATTTGTGAGCGCAGTATTGGAGATCGTCGCCAATTTCACGAGGATATTCAAAGCGACATCTCAACACTTCCAAAAGCTCGTATTCATGCCTAAAGCTTCGTTGAAGCTCTTGCGCCGTTTTGGAAGTTATGAAGATTCAATCGAAGCTCTCAAAGACCGTTTATTAAGGTTTTATTTATAGTCTTTTAGTCTCGATTGATAGAATGTTAAGCCTTGAGTATATCTTACGTTTCTATCTTCATTACGCTCTTTACGTAGCTCTAGGATCCTTGCACAAGTTCATTCTAACTTCCTCGAAGCGTCGCGCTTCGATTCGGATTTGTTTGTGCATGTTAGTTGGTACAAGAACAAGTACTGACCGACTAGATGGTGATCTAGTCGGTCGGCAACTGTTCTTGGACCGACTAGTTTGATTCCTTAATTTCTTGGACTTTACTGTTTACAGTTAGTCGGTCTACGTTGACTCACCGACCGACTAGTTTGTGAACTAGTCGGTCAGTGATGCTTCTTTGACCGACTAGTTGTGACTTACTGTTCACTCTAAATTTCTCCTAAGCTACTGTTTACCGTTAGTCGGTCTAAGAACGTTTGGTGACCGACTAGTTGACAATCTAGTCGGTCAACTTTTGTTCTTGGACCGACTAAGTCAACTTGCCTTCAGACTATTTCATTTTGCCTCTTAGTCGGTCTACGTTCACTGACTGACCGACTAGTTGTGAAACTAGTCGGTCAGAAAGTATTCTTGGACCGACTAGATTTCTAGGTCTGAAATTCTATCTCTTCTCAGATCTACTCTTAGTCGGTCCACGTTGTTTGGCTGACCGACTAGTTGATGAACTAGTCGGTCAGTGATTGTTCTTTGACCGACTAAGTCTCACAGATTTCTATCCGTTGGTGAATGACCTAACTTGTGTTTTTGGGTTCCTATAAATACGAACCTAGGTCATTTCTATCTAGGTAAGAGCTTCCATTCAGAGATTCATTGAGATCAAAAGAGATAGTCATTCTCCCTCAAATCTAAAGCTCTCTTCCTCACAAGAAACCCATTCTCTCTCATTTCTAGATCTAGAGAGAAGCTTGTTCTTGGTGAGCTCTTCAAGCTATTGCTTGATTCAAGTTTCCAAATCAACCCTAGGCACCCATTGCTGGTTATTTCCTTGGTGCTAGGTTTTGGTAACTTCATCTTCCTCAAATCCTTCATTCCACCTATTGGGTAAGAAAAACTCAAGGTATAGGATTTTGTGGTAAGAGTATTTATTTCATCTAAACTCTTTTATATTGCTTGTTGGCTCTCTCGGTTGTGAGAGAAGTTTGTGATCCCGGGTTGTGGGATTCACTTTGCCATTGCATGTATGATTTGATCTTGTGAAGGTTTTTCACAAGATATTCATAGTGGAAATCTTGAGTTAGGGTTTCTAACTCAAGTATCCGGAGGGGATCCGGGTGGTTGGGACGTAGGATCACCGGGAACAAGTCGGGGAGACTTGGGTGGATCCGAACCCATTAACATCGTTTGTTAGCATTGTTAATTTCATTGTTGTCATTCAATTTAAGCTTCTGCAAATTGATTTGGTAGTTGTGTGCAATTTAATTTGGAATTATACGCCTTATTATTTTAAAGTACTATTCACCCCCCTCTAGTACTTGTGCTGTAGCTGGTAGGGCATTACACACTAGGCTTGAATTAAACGACATAGTTTTGACGAAGAGACTAAAACTGCGATATTCATCACGGACACAGTCAGGGTGGTCTCGACAATACTCATGTCAATGAGTTAACCATATAAGTATGATACTGTAACATGGACGGCACCTGCTGCTCGCAGTTATAGCCGTCTGGGGCTTCGAGCCCCACCTGTAGTAGGGTCAGGCTGTAGGGTCTCACACAAAGTGCGACCTTCGTCTAGTAATAGGTAGAAATTAGGGAGAATGTGTATTTGATGCAAGGGATAAAAAACTGCAAAGCGTTTGCAGTTAGCACCTGCATTCGGGATAAATAATCCTGAGTTCAAGTGGGAGATTTCATTTGTATAGGATGCAAATGGATTTTATAGAGTCGCAAAGAGCTTGCGATATATTAGATGTGAAAAATGTTGCATTTGATGCAAAGAGAAATTTAATGCGTCGTAAATTGTTTACGTGCATATTTAATTAAAGAAACACGAGAAAAAGTTTACCTGGATGACGGGAACGTCCCAGTCTAAACCCTGGTTTGAATGGCATCCAAAACAGAAGCCAAAAGCACACGATATAGCCAAAACAACAAATAAAACCCCAAGCCATTTTTTATTTAACCCTTTTAGGCTGATTAAATATTAGGAGGGGGAAAGGCCCGGCACAATGGCGCCCTTTACTGGGTGCCAGATTTGTGCGTGCGCCCATGTGGGCGCGTCCATGGGCGCGTGCATGGCACGTGCCGGCTACAGTGAGGCCTGCTCGGTGGGTCCCACTGCAGGGTTCGAAACCCTAGGCTTGTGCGATTTTTGACGGCCCAGTTTTTTTTGGAAAAACCAGTTTTGGGCTTATATTTGGAGACACGTTTGAGGGGTCAAACGGACTCAGAATGACTAGCCGTTTTTTCCTATGCATTCACCATTTAGGGCTCTTCGATTTGATATGTTGGATCAAATGCGAAGCTCAACGGTGAGGGAGTTAAAATTCATAGAATGTCACGACCCGCTTCCCTAAAATGGAGGCGAGACGTGAAAAGGTCCGCACGAGAGTGGAGCTGTGAAGCCCCAAACCCGATAAGCGTCAATAAAACATAAGCAGGTCCCTGTAACCACAACGGAATAACAATAATAACACAAGGAGAGACTGAAATAAAATCTCATATCTCATAAATTGTCCAACATGAAAATAAGTCCAACATCCAGAAAAGCCACCAGGCTAAAAGAAAGAGTCTAAAGGCCCAGAACAAGGCCAACAAAAGCAACGACATAACAAAGTATAGGTGCCACGCACCGACAACAAAACAGCAGTCTAAACAAAAGGAAAACACAACGAAGACACTAGGACTGGTCCCCAGTGTCCACGTACTCCCCGTCAAACACAAGATCGGGCTCGGCGTCAGCAAACACCTCGTCCTCAACAAGGTACTCAGGCTCAGGATCTAACATGTGTCACCCAAAAGAGTAAAGGGGCACATGTCAGCAAGTCTAAAAGACTTGGCCGAGGAAACTGAAAGTAAGGCAACTAGCAACCTAGCAGTTTTAGTATGCATGATATGGCAGTTATAACATGAGTGCACAAACAAGACATGGCAAGACAATTTGTACAAGAGAACAATTATCGGGACAAGACAAGAGTAGCCAAGCTACTAACAATCTCAATCAATTCACTATTCACGTTTCACTGTTGTTTGTAGATGTTTACGCCTTACAGCTGAATGGTTTCACATTCACGCTGATTGGCCGCTTAACAACTACCCCAAACCCAGAGTTTACGCCTTACCACTGCAGTTGCTGATCTGGCAGACTCCCAGTTGATTGGCCGCTTAACTCTTACCCCCAATACCCATATGTAATCGAGCCAGGGTCCCCGCACATGAGCTCAGTAAGTGAGCCGGGGTTGCCCCGTACATGAGCTCACATTCTATATCACGATTCATAAACAATTGGCGTAGGGGTGCACCTAGCCGAAAACAAGCAATTCGGGCATTGGCTATCAACCAACACATGGCCCGCTTCTGGAACACGAGCCAGGAACACAAGCATTGTAGCGAAGCTATGCATTCACAGAAATACTTAAAGGATGCAATGACATGACAATTTATTTGCGTACCGTTAATGGAAAGTAAACATGACATGGTAATTGTGCAACATGCTAAATGTCGGAACTAGCTTCGTTGTCAAGCTAGTTCCCCAATTTTGCGCCTAGGCGAGTATCATTTCGTCGCCTAGCCTCTTTTACGCCTACAACAAGCAAAATGGCCTAAAACATGGCCTAAACCCTAAGTGGCAAGTTTCACTTGCCTAGCACCGGGGATGACGATCACGAAGGTTCGTCTCGCGGATGCTAATCTACGGGGGAAATCGCTGTTATGGGGAAACAATCATCAAACAACATGAAATTTCATTAGGGTTTCATAAAAATACAAATAGGTTATGAAAACAGCGAGATATCGATTTCTTACCGAGAGGAGGCGGAAGAAACACTTCGGAGAACCCTAAGACCAGATCTGGAAACAAATGGAGAAGTTTGGAGAGTTAGGGTTTTTGGGGGATTTTGGGGATTTGATGAGATTTTGGGGAAGATGAGGGGTAGAATGTGTTGATGGATGGTTTGGATGATGGATCTAGGGCTTGGAATGAAGGAATAAGGCTTGGTGGAAGATGTGGGCTCAATGGGGGAGAAACTAGGTTTTGGGTCGAGTGGAGAAAGAAGAAAATGTTTGGGAGGGGTATAAATAGGATGGGCTGGCGGCTGCCCAGAAATTAGGGTTTTAACACAGATTAGTCGGTCAAAGAGCAACCACTGACCGACTAGTTTGGCAACTAGTCGGTCGGTCGACCAACGCAGACCGACTAAGTGTAAACAGTAACTTCTGAACGAAAATAGGTTTTAGATTTAGTCGGTCAATGAACAACTACTGACCGACTAGTTTTACATGTAGTCGATCGAGAGATGAACTTAGACCGACTAAGAGTGAACAGTATTGATACTAAAATTTAGTTGAAGAGTTAGTCGGTTAAAGAAGCATTGTTGACCGACTAGTTTGCAACCTAGTCGGTCAACCAACGTTCTTAGACCGACTAACGATAAACAGTAACTCCTGAATAATTTAGAAAGCCAACTAGTCGGTCCAAGAAGGATTGCCGACCGACTGGATCGTCATCTAGTCGGTCGGTGCCCCTTCTTATACCGGCTAACGTGCACCAAAAGTTCCGATACGGAGCGCGGAGCTCCGGGATCGATTCCTAAGACTCCTAGGCTTGATCTAACAGTAAGATACGACCGTCATGAAGTCCGTCACGAATGACATACTTCGAAATCGACAATCCTAAGGAAGAAACGAGAAAATACGACGAATCGATCGAAAATGAAAGCTACGGAGACGAAAACCACACATGAGGAGAAAATCCACCAAAACATATATTATATTATAATAAATCCAGATACATGAAAAGCAGTCGTTACATCCTCCCCAACTTAAGAAAAATTCCGTCCTCGGAATTTCCGAATACTCACGAGTCCGGAAACAAAAGTGGGAAACGCTCTCGCATCTCATCCTCATTCTCCCAAGTAGACTCTCCAGGTGAGCCGTGTCGCCACATCACCCTCACAAGATTGACAATCTTGTTCCGAAGCGATTTCTGACGCCTGTCCAGAATCTGCACTAGATGCTGGTCATACGTCCTATCGGGGCGAACGATAATCTCCGAAAAATCCACAGCATGAGATGGATCGCTAATGTATCGACGAAGCTGCGACACATGGAAAACATTGTGAACTCCTTCCAAAGATGGCGGCAAGGCTAAGCGATAAGCTACCTCGCCAACCCTGTCCAAAATGTCAAACGGTCCAATGTATCGCGGGCTCAACTTCCCTCGCTTCCCAAAACGAATCACACCACGATTCGGGGAAATCTTCAAGAACACATGGTCGCCCGGCTGAAATTCCAAAGGACGACGTTTAGCATCTGCCCAATGCTTAAAACGGTCCTGAGCAATCCTCAACCTCTCCCGAATATTCCTGACGATATCCACGGCCTCCACGATCATCTCAGGTCCCAACAGCTCCCGATCACCAACGTCATCCCAACTTAATGGCGATCGACATTTCCTCCCATAAAGAGCGGTGAAAGGCGCCATGCCAATACTCGCCTGGAAGCTGTTGTTGTAAGAAAACTCCACCAGATGTAGATGGTCCTCCCATGAACCCTTGAAATCCAACATGCACGCCCTCAGCATGTCCTCTAAAATCTGAATCGTCCTCTCGGACTGGCCATCTGTCTGCGGATGGTACGCCGTGCTGAAACTTAGACGCGTACCCAAACTCTTCTGCAAACTCTGCCAGAACTGAGATGTGAACCTCGTGTCTCTGTCAGACACGATACTCACGGGGACTCCATGAAGTCGCACGACCTCCTGCACGATTCACGTCACATCACTATCCAAACTAGGAAAAGGAAATAAAAACGGAGAGTAAAAGAATTTTACCTACATATATCTCCTCGCTAGCGCCTCAGTGGACTGTCCCACTCGGAATGGAATAAAGTGCGCGGATTTGGTCAACCGATCTACGATCACCCAAATCGCGTCATTCTGCTTTGGACTCCGAGGTAGTCCAGTCACGAAATCCATAGTGATGTGTTGCCATTTCCACTCCGGAATCGGAAGCGGTTGTAGCAACCCGGCCGTATGCTGATGCTCCGCCTTCACTTGCTGGCAAACCAAACACTTGGCTACACTCCGAGCCACACTCCTCTTCATACCATGCCACCAATAATTCAGACGAAGATCCTGGTACATCTTGGTGCCACCAGGATGCACAGAATACGGCGAACTGTGTGCCTCCACCATCAACTCCTCTCTAATATCCCCAGCTGGCACACACAACCTGGCTCCAAACCTCAGCGAGCCATCCTCATGAATCAAAAAGTCAGTCTGCAGACCGGCTTCCACCTGCTCCCGAATCTTCAACAGCTTCGGATCCTCAGCCTGGCCAGCCTTAATCCGATCCACGATCGTCGACTGTACCTGCATGTACATCAACGACGAAGCCTCCCCAGGAAGAACAATCTCCACGCCAGACTCGCAAAAATCCTGCTGCAATCTCCACTGCGAGGTCAAAATCATCACCGCTGGAAGCCTACTCAAAGCATCCGGAACCACATTCACCTTGCCAGGGTGATACTGCAAATCAATCTCATAATCCGCCATAAGCTCCAACCATCGACGCTGTCGCATGTTGAGCTCCTTCTGAGTGAAAATGTACTTCAAGCTTTTGTGATCGGTGAAAATCTTCACTTTCTCACTCAGCAGGAAGTGCCTCCAAATCTTAAGAGCAAACACAACGGCAGCCAACTCCAAATCATGCGTCGGGTAATTCTTCTCGTGAACCTTAAGCTGACGAGACGCATAAGACACAACATGTCCATGCTGATGCAACACATAACCGAGACCCTTGCCAGAAGCATCGCAAAAGATCTCAAATCCACTGCTGCGATCAGGCACAACAAGAATAGGGGCAGTCGTCAACCTCTCCTTCAGAACGCCAAAAGCACTCTCGTAATCACCCGACCAAACAAAAGCAACTTCCTTCCGCGTCAACCTGGTCATCGGCTCAGCAATACAGGAAAAGTCCTTAATGAAACGCCGATAGTAACCAGCAAGCACAAGGAAACTCCGAATCTCAGACGCAGACGACGGAACAGGCCACTCTCTGATGGCCCTAATCTTCTCGGGATCCACTGAAATACCATCTCCAGTCACCACATGCCCGAGAAAAGCAACTCTATCCAGCCAGAACTCGCACTTCGAAAACTTAGCATACAACCGATGCTTCCTCAAAATCTCCAATACCATCCTCAAGTGCGAGGCATGCTCTTCCTCCGACTTCGAGTAGATCAGAATGTCGTCAATAAAGATAACGACAAACTTATCTAAAAAGTCGTAGAAAATCAGGTTCATCAGATTCATGAAAACTGCGGGTGCGTTAGTTACGCCGAAAGGCATAACCACAAACTCATAGTGTCCATACTTCGTCCTGAACGCCGTCTTCGGAACATCATCCTTCTTCACCTTCAACTGATGGTAACCACTCCTCAAATCCAACTTAGAAAACACCCTCGAACCTCCAAGCTGATCAAAAATATCATCGATGCGAGGCAATGGGTATTTATTCTTGATGGTTACCGCATTCAACTCCCGATAGTCCACGCACATGCGACGCGAACCATCCTTCTTCTTCACTAGCAGCACCGGTGCTCCCCACGGAGACACACTAGGATTGATATAACCCTTCTGCAAAAGCTCATCCAACTGCTTCCGCAACTCTTCCAATTCAGCGGGTGCCATACGATACGGCGCCTTCGAAATCGGCTGCGCACCCGGAACAAGATCGATAGAAAATTCTAGAGCTCGATCAGGTGGCAAACCAGACATCTCCTCGGGGAAGACGTCACCGAAATCACGCACCACAGCTGGCCACTCCAGCTCCATCTGCATAGCCACAACCTCCATCGGCCTGGCCCGAAATCTGACAGGACCAAGCGAACTGCTACCACGACTGAACTCAAATACTGGATGTCCGGGGATCTCGAACACCACCTTCTTTCTCCGACAGTCGATTGTAGCATAGAAGCTCGCAAGCCAGTCCATCCCAAGAACTGCATCATAGTTGATGATGTCGTGGACAATGAAATCAGCGAAAAGCTCATGTCCACAGACCACCAACGAGCAAGAATTGCAACCACGATGCACCGAGACCACGCCATTCCCTGTAACGATATTCCAACTCTTGGAAAGAGGGGTCGTCGATAAGGAATGCCTCTCCACGAAGCTCCGAGAAATAATACACATCGATGCACCAGAGTCAAAGAGGACTCGTGCAGGAAATGTGCAAACCAAAACCACACCTAACAATCAATTAACAATCAAACCCTAGTCTAGCAAACAACCATGTTCAAGCAAACAACACAATCTAATAATCAAACCAGCTAGGAAAGTAACAGCTAGATCGAGGATTACCTAAGATAACCTCATCCACAGCCTCGCTCTCCACAGCGGTCATCAGAAAAGCCTGCTTCCTTGGCGGAACAGCCTGCCGAAAACCCTATCCCTGTGGAACAAGAGCTGCTCCACGTCCAGCAGGAACAGACGCTCGCTGCTGCAACGGCTGTGCTGTAACAGGTGCCCTCCGTAGCTGATTTGCGTGCCGACAATCCTTCGCGACATGGGAAGCATCACCACAAACCAGACATTGGCCCAAAAACTTCCGACACTGATCCTTGATGTGGCTAGGCTTGCCGCAGAAATGGCAAGTCTTCAGAATGGGCCCTCCTGGCCTCTTAAACTGAGCTGGCTGATTAGGCTTGAAACCAGGCCTAACCACCGCTCTGGCATGCTCCATAGGCCTCTTCCCAGCACCAACAACAGACCCCCTCCTCTGGTTCACGAGCAGCTCCTGCCTCTTGGCTGCTACTAGAACCTTCTGATAAGACTCCCGGTCAGAAGAGGTCACAAAACTCTGGAGCTCCAAAGCAAGTCCCTGCAGGAACCTCTGAGCTCTCTCCTCAGCGTCCTGCACCATCTTTGGTGCAAACCGACTCAGCCTCATGAACTCTTGGTGATATATGTCCACCGACGAGCTTCCTTGCTTCAAATCGGTAAAACGCTGCAGCATCTCTTCTCTGGCAGCTTTCGGGAAGAACTCACCCTCAAATCTGGCCTTGAAGGTAGCCCAAGCTATCGGCTCCACCAACATCTTCTCTTCCGCATCCCACCAATTCCGAGCATTATCCTTGAGTTGCCTCTTCGCCAAATCAACCCATCCAGCCGGGGTGATCTTGGCCATCTTCAGATTGTCCTCGATGTTCCGAATCCACTCATCGGCAGCCAGAGGACCCTCAGACCCATCAAAATATGCGGGACCCAGCTCCCAAAATTGCTTCGCTCCTGGCTCAGAGCGAGGGGCATCCGGAAGAGCCCGGGCAGCTCGAGCAAGTGGAGCATTCTGGACTTGCAGAAGCACGCCCTGCTGCACTTGCATCATCTGGAGCATCATCCGCATCATCTCCCTGTTGGTGGGTTCCTGCTCAGGCTCCTCATCATGAGGGAGCGCACCACTACCCCCACCACGGGTGAATCGTCTTCCTGCCATCTAGTGACACAGAGAACGAATCAGATTAGACTCATAGCTTATGACTCGGACGTCGAACTCAGTTTATTGGACATTCTAATATTATTATCGCTATTCCAAAAATCGCAGTTACAGAAGGACCTGCATGGGCCACCAACAAAACCTGTCACGACCCGCTTCCCTAAAATGGAGGCGAGACGTGAAAAGGTCCGCATGAGAGTGGAGCTGTGAAGCCCCAAACCCGATAAGCGTCAATAAAACATAAGCAGGTCCCTGTAACCACAACGGAATAACAATAATAACACAAGGAGAGACTGAAATAAAATCTCATATCTCATAAATTGTCCAACATGAAAATAAGTCCAACATCCAGAAAAGTCACCAGGCTAAAAGAAAGAGTCTAAAGGCCCAGAACAAGGCCAACAAAAGCAACGACATAACAAAGTATAGGTGCCACGCACCGACAACAAAACAGCAGTCTAAACAAAAGGAAAACACAACGAAGACACTAGGACTGGTCCCCAGTGTCCACGTACTCCCCGTCAAACACAAGATCGGGCTCGGCGTCAGCAAACACCTCGTCCTCAACAAGGTACTCAGGCTCAGGATCTAACATGTGTCACCCAAAAGAGTAAAGGGGCACATGTCAGCAAGTCTAAAAGACTTGGGCAAGGAAACTGAAAGTAAGGCAACTAGCAACCTAGCAGTTTTAGTATGCATGACATGGCAGTTATAACATGAGTGCACAAACAAGACATGGCAAGACAATTTGTACAAGAGAACAATTATCGGGACAAGACAAGAGTAGCCAAGCTACTAACAATCTCAATCAATTCACTATTCACGTTTCACTGTTGTTTGTAGATGTTTACGCCTTACAGCTGAATGGTTTCACATTCACGCTGATTGGCCGCTTAACAACTACCCCAAACCCAGAGTTTACGCCTTACCACTGCAGTTGCTGATCGGGCAGACTCCCAGTTGATTGGCCGCTTAACTCTTACCCCCAATACCCATATGTAATCGAGCCAGGGTCCCCGCACATGAGCTCAGTAAGTGAGCCGGGGTTGCCCTGCACAGGAGCTCGCATTCTATATCACGATTCATAAACAATTGGCGTAGGGGTGCACCTAGCCGGAAACAAGCAATTCGGGCATTGGCTATCAACCAACACATGGCCTGCTTCTGGAACACGAGCCAGGAACACAAGCATTGTAGCGAAGCTATGCATTCACAGAAATACTTAAAGGATGCAATGACATGACAATTTATTTGCGTACCGTTAATGGAAAGTAAACATGACATGGTAATTGTGCAACATGCTAAATGTCGGAACTAGCTTCGTTGTCAAGCTAGTTTCCCAATTTTGCGCCTAGGCGAGTATCATTTCGTCGCCTAGCCTCTTTTACGCCTACAACAAGCAAAATGGCCTAAAACATGGCCTAAACCCTAAGTGGCAAGTTTCACTTGCCTAGCACCGGGGATGACGATCACGAAGGTTCGTCTCGCGGATGCTAATCTACGGGGGAAATCGCTGTTATGGGGAAACAATCATCAAACAACATGAAATTTCATTAGGGTTTCATAAAAATACAAATAGGTTATGAAAACATCGAGAGATCGATTTCTTACCGAGAGGAGGCGGAAGAAACACTCCGGAGAACCCTAGGACCAGATCTGGAAACAAATGGAGAAGTTTGGAGAGTTAGGGTTTTTGGGGGATTTTGGGGATTTGATGAGATTTTAGGGAAGATGAGGGGTAGAATGTGTTGAGGGATGGTTTGGATGATGGATCTAGGGCTTGGAATGAAGGAATAAGGCTTGGTGGAAGATGGATGGGGGAGAAACTAGGGTTTTGGGTCGAGTGGAGGAAGAAGAAAACGTTTGGGAGGGGTATAAATAGGATGGGCTGGTGGCTGCCCAGAAATTAGGGTTTTAACACAGATTAGTCGGTCAAAGAGCAACCACTGACCGACTAGTTTGGCAACTAGTCGGTCGGTCGACCAACGCAGACCGACTAAGTGTAAACAGTAACTTCTGAACAAAAATAGGTTTTAGATTTAGTCGGTCAATGAACAACTACTGACCGACTAGTTTTACATCTAGTCGGTCGAGAGATGAACTTAGACCGACTAAGAGTGAACAGTATTGATACTAAAATTTAGTTGAAGAGTTAGTCGGTTAAAGAAGCATTGCTGACGGACTAGTTTGCAACCTAGTCGGTCAACCAACGTTCTTAGACCGACTAACGATAAACAGTAACTCCTGAATAATTTAGAAAGCCAACTAGTCGGTCCAAGAAGGATTGCCGACCGACTGGATCGTCATCTAGTCGGTCGGTGCCCCTTCTTATACCGGCTAACGTGCACCAAAAGTTCCGATACGGAGCGCGGAGCTCCGGGATCGATTCCTAAGACTCCTAGGCTTGATCTAACAGTAAGATACGACCGTCATGAAGTCCGTCACGAATGACATACTTCGAAATCGACAATCCTAAGGAAGAAACGAGAAAATACGACGAATCGATCGAAAATGAAAGCTACGGAGACGAAAACCACACATGAGGAGAAAATCCACCAAAACATATATTATATTATAATAAATCAAGATACATGAAAAGCAGTCGTTACATAGAAGTTTGGACTTTTTTTAAGGCAAACTAACTTGAATTAATTACTCTAAAACATTTAGTCCCACATCGGAAGTGGAGTAAAGGGGAGGGGTCAGCCGCCTATATAAATAGGGGCCTGCCCCCTCCTCTAACCTCGTCCCAAGCTCTAGATCTGAGCGGCTCCCAAAAGTTTAGAGCACGCTCCGATCTAAGCTTAAAATAAATATTTTCCTCTCCCTATATTTCTCCCTTGCTCCTGAAGGGCTCTAGCAAAGCCACGAAGGAGCTTGGATTCGATCCGGAGTCTTGGCGAAGGATTCACCCAAGTGAAATTTTCTTCGACACGTGGTTGGCTCAGCGGCAAATGGTTGCTCGCTTCGGGACGTGATGCGGTTCGGGAAGCGGTTCAGCTCGGGACGAGGAGCGGCTCGGGACGCGGTTCGGTACACCTTGCCGGTACAAACAAGGTTCCAGGTATGTAGTTTAATTAAGCATAGTATTTATACTATTGCAGTAGCTTAGATCCATCTTGGGGTGGTCGGACCCACCTCAAGAGAGCAGAGATCCTGGCTAGGGTCTTGATATCCTTATGACTTGTTCGTTAAATGGTTTAATGTTTTTTTTCCATGCTTGCTTTTCTTTTTGCCTTTATCATCTGTCCGATGTAGGACGGGCATAAAAATATGCTCTAAGGGTCCCTCAAAATCCAACATTGGTATCAGAGCATAGGTCTACTTCTGATCTTAGGACTGCAATAATTATAAATGCAAGTATGCTTTTTAAATACATATAAAATTTATTTTAACTTTATGAGATAAATTGTTAAAATGGAACCACTTGTTATTAGATGCTTTAAAAATTATTTTTATGTGATACAATTATTTTTAGTAGCATGCTAATTTTAATGTGATGATTTTAAAACAAATGCTCTTGAATTAAAATTATGCGATAATTTTTGAACATGAATCAATTAATTTTATTGGATAAAATTTTTATGTTTTAAAAATATGCTTCAAATTTATGTGATAAAATTTTAAATTTGGATGTTATGTTTGTTTATAAACATAAAGTTAATTATGAGATAATTATGAACTTAATTTCATGTGATTTAATTAAGTTGTTAATTTTAATGGCTTTGTTTATTCTTGCTTATTTGATAACTCAAGAAAACCTTGTTAAGTTAGCCATTAAAAGCAGTCTAACAATTCTAAGATAATTTTTAGATTGCTTCTGCTTTGATTTATAATTGTTTTAAATGCCTAATGTACAATTAGGATAGCACCTTTATAAATCATTCCTTATAGTTGATAATGCCTTAATAAAAGTTATTAATAAATCCTAAAATTTTGAATTTTAAGGATTTCACTAGTTGATATGTTTAACTAGTTCTAATAAAAGCCATTTAGTCTATGGCATGCATATATAAATGATAAGTTTCATTCAATGGGCCATGATCCAGTCAATGTGCTTGGCTAAGTTTGTTGGATCACCCTAGTTAGACTGGGAATAAGTGATAATGGCTTAGTCAATTCCCTGGCCGTGTCCGCTGGACCGCAATGACGCGAATCATGATTATATGACACCGTTGACTATATCTAAGTCAATTACGTTAAAAATCTTCTTCAAGGTTAGCCGTAGCCCTCCTTACTTTTGGACTTTGGGAACCAGGGATTTCATGTTATAGTTGTTGAGTCAACTCAAGCTATAACATGACTATCTTTTGTGAACCAACTCCATTAAACATATGATGTGGTTCGACTTAACCCAAACCGTCGCGTCATGAACAACCCGAGTGTTAGCATAAGTTAGGATTGGACAAGAAAGTAAGGGTCTGACTAGACTAGTCTTTATGATTTGTTGAGCCAACTCAAGGTCATAAGTGACTAGGGGTAAAAACATACAAGGGAATCACATTCGATGTGATTGGTGAAGAGTCGTTTACCGATCACAGAGTTAAGCAACTTGTTGAGCCAACTTAAGGTTGTGAGAATCAGGATGGTCGGGTCCCTTTTCCACTAAATATTATTATTCGTTCATCTTTATGGCTTAAGATGATCACAAAAATAGTGGAAGGATATAGTTGAATAAAAATCCATTTTACCGTATTTAAAAATCATTGAACATATGCTAAACTAAGATAGTTCTATGTTTACAGATGGAATCAATTACATAATATTTTAAGAGAATAAGTTAACTGGTCCAAATATTTGGTTAATGAAATATCAACTCAAATTCTAATTGATAGACTTAACTATGTTCTCATTGACATTAAATGACCTTCTTAAAGCACATGCTTAAGGACAATGATTTCCTTAAGTTCTGGGTCCAACAAATAAATGCATGCTACTTGTCACTCGCCTCTATAAGGGACATCATAACATACTGATGTTCAAAGCATGTTTCTCCATAAAATTTGTTGAGTCAACTCAAGGTTGTTTGGAAAATGGTTTCGATCTGCAAGGTTTGAAACTTCGATCAAACTGTTTGATTAAAAGATGAGTGCACGAGCGGTATAAGACCATGCATCCAAATCAGATCTTGAGTCAAGCAACTTGTTGAGTCAACTCAAGGTTGTGAAGCTCAAGTGTTTGGATGGATTATGTGCTTGTACATGTAATAATTTTGTTGGGTCGTATAATATCTAAATAAGATTTAGAAAATGAAGAAGGCACTAATGAAAGTTAATTGAGAAAGATAGTTTTATTTATCATTAATAAAGGCATAAGTAGGAGGAACTGAAAATGTGACATAATTGATGTCACGGTTTCAGGATAACCGTTATACAAAAGAAATAGATTGTCTATGTGTTGGAAAAAGGAACAATTGTTGTTTCTTGGACCATGTACGTCGTTAAACATATTTTTGACGAATGTCGTCACCTTGCTTCTGAACCAATGTTTTATGTGATTAAGTTGTATAACAATAATGTATTAAATGTTAATACATGAATACGAAAGATAATAACAAAACTTATATGGTAAAATAGACTAGGCCATACCAAAGAGACTAAGCTTCACAAGTCACATAAAGAGGGGTCTGACCTCTCGTATTATGAAGTCTACATACACTTGTGAATCTTGTCTCAAATGTATGATGGCCAAAACACCTTCTGTGAGACAGTGGGAGAATGAGTTGGAGAACTCATGGTCTTGTACATACGGATGTATTCATACCTAAGTCTAAATTAGCCTAGATAAGTTATACTTATTTTATTACGATACGTGTTCTTGATGAAACACAAGTCTAATAAAATAGAGAACAAAATGACAGAAGTGTTTGAACTGCTTCGATCAGATCGAAAAGTCAAATACTTAGCTATATAAATCTTGCGTAAATTAAAAAAATGTGATTTTCTCCCAGGTCAAGTCTCTTAACACATCGGTGTGTTAGAGAGCATTGATCGCATTTGGTTAGACATGGTGCGATGCATGGCAAGTGACTCTGAGTTATAATCCTCCCTCTGGGTTAAGTCCCAGATAGTAATGCCTAGGTTTTGATAAGGTTCTATGAGGACCTTATCAATAAGATATTCATTAAATTAATCGTTAGGAAGTTAAAGGATTGCTCGAGTCTCATGAGACGAAGAGTCGAGTTAGACATCTTAGTCGATGATGGCCTAGACAACTTCCAGGATGCAATTCGGAGTAGGGACTCTGATTAATAACTTGAGGCAATCAGAAATGGTCTGTGCACGTAAATAAAGTATGGAATTTAATTTACATGCCCAAAGAAAGAGTTTCTTATTAGCTGCAAGTGAATCTTCGAGTTAAGAAGATTGGTGCAGAAAGAAAATAGTGAAATACAACTTATGTTCGTTAAAAACGGTTATCATCCTAACTCCTATAAACGGATTATGATGAAACTGTCTCGCCAGTAAATGTGTACAGATCTACCAGGATCGAACTCGATGTTAATGCACATGATGACCATAAAACTGGAGCATTCATGTATAGTCTGTTTTTCTAAATGAGATTTAGAAGAACAAACTTATATGAATCGACTAGAGAGTTTTCAAGGTCAGTGGGAGTGAATAAACGATGCAAGGCATCAAGAAGCCAGAACATATGGTTTGACAAAGTGGTCAAAGAGTTTGACACTTTATCAAAATGATTATGAGCCGTCTAAATGACCAGTAAAACTTATTATGGATTATTCTCGTAAGGTACGATGAGCTAGGCAATGTTTGGTCAATTAAATCTATCCAACCATTAATCTCCAAGAACGATGTCACACATCGTTACAAAGAGAGTTGAATAGTGAACACGTATGAAAACGACGCTCCATTTCGAGTCCGTTTGACCCCTCAAACGAGCCTCCAAAGTCTGCCAAAAACCTTGCTTTACACACCACCCAGCCGCCAGAAACAATGCAAATAGGGTTCAAAACCCTTTTAGTGGGGCCCCCACCTGCATGTTCACTCGCTACAGGCACAGGCGCCCGCTTGCAAGGTGGGCAGGCATGGGCAACCGCCCGTATGGCGGGCATGTCAGGCGCCTACCAATTTGGGCAGGCCTGACCCCCCCAGCTTGAGTGGGTGGGTTTTGCCCCCTGGGCTGAGTTGGGGGCGCCCAGCCCAACTATTTGGGTTGCCCCCCTTTTGTGCGTTGTTTTGGCTCTAACTTCTTCATTTGGAGTCCGTTTTGGACGCCGTTTAAACCTAGGTTTAGATCGGGACGTTTCCATCATCCACGTACACATCTCATGTGTCCATTATATATAAAATATGCTCGTAAATATTTCATGACATATTCATGAGCTTTTGCATCATATGTAATTTCCTACATCCTAAATATTCTAAAGCTTTTGTCAGAAATATTTTATGACGTATTTAATTACCTTGCATCAAATGCATCACCTCCCTTAATGTTAGTGGTTATGCCCTAGGCTAAATATTTGGACCTTTATATTATGTCATTTTTCATTTATAAAATGTTTCTCTTATTGTTATTGTTATATTGCTGGCATGTTTCTTTATAATAATATTCATCCCTAGTCATTCATCGTTAAATGTATAATGATGAATTAAAACTAGTATGAGCTTGATTGATAATTATGAGATAATTATATGTATGTTGATACAAATCACACTTATATGTACTTATTGGAGAATAAGGTATTGGATAGACTCGTAATGAGATTATTACATGGATCAGTATCATAAATGATCTCATAATAGTTATGTCATAAAATCCTTAGACCTAATATCATCACAGCTTCCTACATAAGAACATCATGTTTTGATATAATCAAACGTTGCCTTTAATCAGATAATCATAAAGGTTATGATTGAACATGATGTGAATTATGTAGAGGAAAGTGAATGAACAATACAGAATTTGTCCCTCTCTTATGAGAGAGATATCTAATGGGCCCCTCGATAAGTAGGACTGAGAAATGCATGGACATGCTCAAATGAATGTCATTTGATTTTATCAGTCTACTTAGTAATCGAGAAATTAAATGTTTGAACAATATAAGTATGACACTGTCCATGACTTATGTTCAAATTAGATATCATGTGACAAAAGGATTATGACATGTTCTATTGGTTAGGTTAATATCGGACTAACGATATTCATATTAATTGGGTAGTCATAATGTCTTGCTAGAGACTAATTATGACTTGTTGGTTTTTAATAGGATTAGGCCCACTGCCAATTTGATATGAGCATATTGGGTCGCACACAAAGAGCGTAATGGATATGATAGGGTTTAAACGTGATTTCGAATTTGATTTGAAATCTGTAATAAGGCAAAATATCTTAACCGTCAGATATTATATCTCGATGAGATATTATCCCTAAGATAACGCTGCGTAACGAAAACGTGTTAAAGAGTTAACAAATAATATAAGATATTAGCCTAATGATATTGTTTCGTAACTGAAATACATTAAAGGGTTAACATGGAATTCTATATAAGATATAGAGAGGATTTTCAGTTTCATGCATTCATTCTATCTCTCCTGTTTTTGAGAAAAGCGACGAGCGAAAGAGAAAGAGAAACCCTAGTTGCGAAAAAGGAGCTAGCACCCTCGCAATTCTTGTTCGTGACGTTCGCGTGTGGATACCAATTGAGGGTGGTCGTTCGTAGAGCAGCACCTGTAGTTCGACACATTCAGATCATCACTAAGGTTAGTAATCATTTCGAATCAATTTGAAACGCATGGATCTTGGTAGGTTTCTAATTTTATGCTACGTATAAATCAGTTTATGCATGATAGAAACCATAACACTTAATTCTACCTGTTACGGGCCAAATCTACCTAACAATGAGATTTGTTTAGTAGGAAATCAAGGGTATGGTGATAACAGGTTAAATGGGGTTTCGTAGAGGTTAGAACGACTTTGGACTCGATCAGTGGCCGAACAATCCAAGGTCTTCTGAAGGTCGCTGACTGCTAGGGAGTAGCGTTGATCTTCCTGCACAACAAACAGCTCGTCAAAAAGGCTGGGTTGGCTGTCAACCCATGGCCTCTCCGATGGTTAAGTCAGTAGATGACTTAATAGAAGAAGGCTGGACATGCTGTCCGATCTTAGTGTAGAGCGACCTAACGCGGTGAGCTTATGTGGAAGGCACAGATATGTAGACGATATCAGACCTTGTGTATGAATGAGAATTTAAGATTTCTACTAACCAACCTCCTTCTTAGTGGCTGTAGGGGGGTATTTATAATGGAGAGAGTCGGTTGAGTGTCGTTCAATCAGCTGTCGCTTCCGCTTAGCTGGAGCTCGGCTGGAGCATTAATGGGGAAGCGATGGGTCGGCGAGAATGTTAGAGATATTCTCGCACCGCCTTAACCTAACATTAATTGAATGTTAGAGAATGTTAGAGAATTTCAGAGATATTTGTATTAATGGAGACGTGATGGATGGCCATCAGTTCTCGTCTTTAACCTCCAGCATTGATTGGAGACGTATGTGGCCATACATCACCAAGTCAGAAATATTTATGCCTGCTAGGTTGCCGATGGTCACCCTTGGAGAGAGTCGAGCTTGGTGTCCGAGCTCGACGTCCCAAGCTTCCTCCGTCTGTCCTTATTGCTCCGTCAATAGGCAAGCTTCGTCGTTTGCCAGATGATCTCTAAGTTTGGCAGCAAGCTCCCCACTTGGTTAGTTGGGCAAGCCTCTCTCTCTCTCTCTCTCTCTCTCTCTCTCTCTCTCTCTCTCAGACCAGCTCCCTGCTTGGCTGGGCGAGCTTCTTGCACGGGGGTCAGGCTCCTCATCAGGGCTTGCTCTTGTCCAGGCTGGCCGGCGAGCTTATTTTCTTGGGCTTCGACTATTTGGGCCTTTATTTTCTGAGCCGACCATCAGGCCGTAACACTACCAATTACTTGACAAAGGTCTCACTCTGTGTGAGACCCTACAGCCTGACCCAACTATAGGTGGGACTCGAAACCCCAGACGGCAGTGACCACGAGCAGCAGGTGACGTCCCAGTTTCGGTATCATAATTATGTGGTTAACTCATTGACTTGAATATTTTCAGGACCATCCTAACTGTGTCTGTGATGAATACCGTAGTTTTAGTCCACTCATCAAAACTATGTCGCTTAGTCAAGCCTAGGGTATGGTCAAACTGTCAACCCTAATAGCTTGAACTTGGTTAGTCTTCATAGATCTTTAGTCAAATAATGTTGGACCTCTTCCAACATATCTTGGCCAAAGTGTTTCACTAAAGACTGAACCAACACATGCGACACTAACTCCCCATACAGGAGAGGCAAATACTTTCTTGGTCATTACTCTCCTTGCACGCTTCAAGTGTCACCCAACCAAAGACCTTTCGACAGGCATTGCCTCGAAGCTAGGTCAGAAATATAAGTGAAACCATTCACGTACAGGTTCGTACAATGACCTCAAGTCTAAGGACTAACTAGCCTATCATCACTGAGAGTTATCACTGACAGATTTGTTATGTTAACCATGTGATAATTCTCATTGGGTCGTTTAGTGAACTCATTCTCCAATGAGCACATGTATCTCGTCTTCAACTTTGCCAAGTGGAACGTCCATGAGATCATTGTCACTATTCAATGGTGAAGACAAAGACACAGTGGTCTATCTGATATTTCGATATCTTTTTCTCGAAACTTCTACGACTACGAATGATTTTTAGACTTATGCTACTAACGGTCAACCAATTCTCCATAATCGATATCCTCATTTCGATACTTGTTTAACCTCGCCTTAAGTCTCAGGACTTTACCTAAGTTCTAATGTTGACAACATTATTTTTAACTTAGGTAAATTCTTACCAAACAACTTATTGTTATTTTGAATAGGATGTTTGTACACGTACACAGAGATAAATTGCCTCGAGGTCATACCTATCTCCCAACATCTCCCACTTGCACTTAAGCCCTTTTATCTCGGTATCTCATACCGCTTTTACACATAAGTCTCTTTAGACTTTATGTAGTAAAGCCTTCATGAGTGGATCTGCTAAACCGTCTATTGTATAGACTTTAAGGAGTTTTTATGTTTATGTTAGACCAATCATTTGAATCTCATCCAAATTATTACCTTGATCTTTTGGAATCCATAATTTCTAACTTGCCTAGATCTCATCCAGCTCAATGTCCTCACTTGAGACTTAAAACAATATGCTTTTCGTACCTTACGAGAATGCTTCAAAATAGTCACTGATAATTCGCATGGTTCATAATCGTTTCTGATAAAATGTCAAACTCTTTAACCACTTTATCAAAACATATGTTCCGGCTCCTTGATGCCTTGCATGCCTTTTATTCGCTCCCACTGACCTTGAAAACTCTCTGGCTGATTCATATAAGTTTGTTTTTCTAAATCATATTTAGAAAACAAACTATACATGAATACACCAGTTTTCATGGTAATCGTGAGCATTTACATCGAGTCTGATCCGAATAAATCTGTACACATCTATTGGCGAGAAAATTCCATCAAAATCCGTTTATAGGATTTCTGATGATAACTATTCTCAACCAGTATAACTTGTACTTCACTAATTTTCATCTGCACTAATCTTCTGTCTTGAAGATTCACTTGCAGCCAAAGGGAACACTTCCCTTAGGCACGTCAACTAAGGTCTGTACCTTATTTACATGCAAGGACCATTTTTGGATTGCATCAAACCATTTCTTAGAGTCACTACTCCGAATAGCATCTTGGAAGTTGTCTAGGCCATCATCAACTAAGATGTCTTACTCGACTTTTTCGTCTCACAAGACTCGAGTAATCATTTAACTCCCTAACGATTAATTTGAGGAATATCATATTGATAAGTTCCACACAAACCCTTATCAAGAACCTAGGCATTACTATCTGGGACATAACCCAGAGGGAGGATTGTAACTCAAAGTCACTTGCCATTTATCGCACCATGTCTAATAAAGTGCGATTCATGCTCTCCACACCAATGTGTTAAGAGACTTGACTTGAGAGAAAATCTCATTTTCTTTTAATTACGTAAGAATTACACATCTAAGTATTTGACTCTTCAATATGATCGAAGTAGTTCAAATACTTCTGTCTTTGTATTATCTATTTTATCAGACTTATGTTTCATCAGGAACACGTGTCGTAATAAAATAAGAATGTCACATCTAGGCTAATTTAGACTTGGGTCTGGATACATCCGTATGTACGAGACTACAAGTTCTCTAACCCGTTCTCCTACTATCTTAGATAAGAAGTTATGGCCATCATACCTTTGAGATAAGACTCACAAGTGTCTTTCGTCTCATAATACGATAAATCAACAGACCCCTCTTTAGGTGACTTGTCTAGTCTGTTCTTTTCGGAACGGCCTAGTCTATTTAGTCACAGATTAGAATTCTATAACTTGCGCATTCATGTATTACCACCTAATACAATATTTTTATACATATTACTCATAGCTTCGGAATCAAGATGACGACATTCGCCAAATAGTATTAGACGTCCTCTATGGTCCAAGAAACAACAATTGCTCCTTTTTCCAACATGTTTGACAATCTATTCCTTTTTGTATAATGATTATCCTGAAACTGTGACATCAAATATGTCACATTTTCAGTTCCTCCTACTTTTGCCTGTACTAATGATTGATAACACTTTCTTTCTCAATTGACTTTCTTTAATGCTTTCTTCCTTTCCAAATCTCATTTAGATATTAGCGTCACAATATAAATAGTAGTTGTGCAAGCATCTTATATATCCAAATGGTTGAGCTTTACAACCTTGAGTGTGCTCAATAGGTTGCTCGTCTCAAGATCCAATTGGGATGCATAGTCTTGCGCCGCTCATGCATTCATCTTCGAGTCAAACAGTTTAAACGAAGTTCCACACCTTGTAGATTGAATTGTGTTGGATCTAGGCTTATAAGGAAGTCATTGTCCTTCAGTCAGTGTTAATACGTACACTTTAATGGCAATGAGAATATAGTTTAGTCTATCAAATAGAATTTTGAGTTGATATTCCTTAACCAACCATTTTGAACAGTTAACTTATTCTCTTAGGATATTATGATTTGGATTCCATCGATAAACATAGAACTACCCTAGTTTAGCATGTGTTCAATATTAAATATAGATAGAATGGATTTTACCTAACTATATCATCCCACTATTTTGGCGATCATTTTAAGCCATATTAATGAACGATTTAAATTAAATAAATTTAGTGGGAAAGGGATCCAACCACCCTGAGCCTCACAACCTTGAGTGTGCTCAAAAAATTGCTTGACTCTACGATTGGTAGATTACTCTTTATCAATCATATCATATGTGATTCAGTTATTGGATTTTAACCATAGCAACTTATGATCGTGAGTGTGCTCATCCAAATCACAATGACTAGTCTAGTCGGACCCTTGTTTTCGTGTCTAGCCTAACTTACGCCAGCGCTCAGTGTATGTGCACGATTTGTGACGTGCGTATATATTTCATATATTCACGCACGTTTTCTTTTGTGTTTCTCCGTATTTTTCCGTCATTTTTTATTCGTTTTCTCGTATTTTCTCGTTTTCTTTCACTTTTCTTTGTTTCTCCATGTTTGCAGGAGATTGCCCGCGTAGGGGATGTTCAACGACGATATCTCAAGTCCCCGAAGCAACGGGAGGAGTCACGCGTGATCCAGGGGGTCAAACGACGAAGATTACATCTTTCAGCCCCTCACCCGGTCGGTTGGTCATCTCCAACTGATCGGGTGATGCACGCGTGCACCACCCGGTCTCAGCCGGAGCTCAAGTGAAAGTCACCCGACCGGTTCACAGGCCGGTTCAACGGGGGCCAACTCTCTGTCTTCTCAAGCCAAATTCCAACCGATCGGGTGACTCTCACCCGATCGGTTCATCTGTAGCTGATGCTGAGGAGCCGAAGACACGGGCACCCAACCGATCCCTTCACCCGATGGCGCCAAGATCCAACCGGTCACTCCAAGAACTCAACCGACCAGTTCATATGACCGGGTGAAAGTTCGCCGTTTTCTATTTATTATCTGTAACGGATCATCCGATCGGTTGACTTGTCAACCGATCGGGTGATACGAGATCCTATAAATAGGACCCCTAGGGTTCTAGAAACGGGGAGCTGCTAGTTTTTACTGTTTTCTCCTATTGTGACGGCTGTAATTACTTTTCTATTGTAAGTTTTCGGATCTTTCTTAAACTTTAGTATTATCTTAATTGCTCTACTACCTTCGCATTCCAATCGTCTGATTATGATTTCAACGGTTCATTTTCGTTTAGATCGCTTTTTAATGAATATTTGTGAGTAGTTCCCAAATCTGGGATTTTGGCGGAAACCCCTTCGGGGGCTCTTCCCGATGCATCCATAGGGTTAGGAAATCGATAGGGATTAGGAATCTAACGGTTACGCGGGGTGTTTCATTGTCATCGGCGGGAAAAAGACCGCCTTTGACCGTTGGGCCAAGGGGGAATAAACTTGAAGGTTGACTCCCTAGCCATAGCTCACGCCCTTAGCGTAGACACCGAATCCTAGCATGCGGGAGCGGCAGGATGAGACGTTGGGAGTTATCGTTGCGAGCTTAGTGCTCCCGGAATCGATCAGTGTTAATGGACACGGAGTGCCCACTGATCGAATCCGAGAAGTCCGGTGTATCATCCTGGGCACCGACCAGAATATCGGGCCCATGGGACGCCGGTACCACTTTTAGAGGCAACGTCTCACCATTAGACCCTAATTCCGATCGCCATCCTACCCGTAGGCCGCATCGGCGAGAGTCGCTCGTTGGAGTGGAAACCAAAGTCCCGGGTTTATTTTCTTATTGTTCATCCCTTGCATTACTTTCCATGACAACCCATCAACCGATTCGGGCTAGCTCGCCCACGGGGTGATTTTGGTCCTCCTTGACACAAGCACATCCTAGCCTCCCTTTGTTCGACCCCCAAGCCACACTACAACACCGTGCGCTTGCGGTTACAAATATCTAAACTCTGTCACGCGGGTCCCCCGGCCATTTGCAGCTAAGCGAACCGGGGTCCTCACTCGCGCGACACATCAAGTTTATGGCGCCGTTGCCGGGGAGGCAACATGCTTGTTATTTTAGGATCTCTTGAACCCTAGTGTCTAGCTCTTATCCCTACCTCGCGATAATTTTCGCACTCTACACTTTTCAATTTCACTTGGACATACTGTGGATAGTAATTGTATAGTGCTAATTGACTGAATCACCGTGCTTCCATCGCAACTTTCGGTTCCCGTTTATGCAACCCGTGCTTTTGACGTGTTTGCCACTTGTGCAGTTCACTCTCTCTCCTTTCGTATAAGATCCTGGCCCCACGGCGAGGATGTTGCATGCAGTTTCAGGAGACATCTGGGATCACTCTCACCATATCCGCTGTTTGGCGCATAGCTTAGCGGAATCGCTGAATACTTCGAATATACTATCCCTCCTGTCTACCGCCGTGGAAAGTCAGAGGAGATATCGAGATACGCAGGAGCACCTTGCCACAGCAGCTCTCTTTCCTCATGGTGAAGTGGCGTATATCGATAACCCTGGTCCCAAATTTAGTGAAGAAGAGTTGTCCGCGGAGTTTTGTCAGGTGAACCATCCGACCGGGTTTGTAGGCTACGCTGGACAGGAATCAATCTATCCCTTACAGACTTCTATTGAATGTCCCCGATCTTTGGACAATGAGGAAGCTAGAAACAGTTGTGGGGAGCCATCGACGATTGAAACCTGTTTTCACCTACAAGCCTTCTTCCCGGACAATTATTATGAGCCTGAAAGAGACCCGGTGCCTTCCTCGATCGTTCCCACTATACCTTGCAAAACTTTGCCATGCGGAACCGCGGCCGAGGGTGAGATTCCGAATGCTGGCTCCTGAGAAATCCACGAAGAACTCCTTTCCCATGAGGATGCTCAGCTTGAGAAGTATGCGTTAGGGCCTCAAGAAGTTGAGATGAAAGAATTACCGCCGGGGCTAAAATATGAATATTTGGGAGCTGGCTCGACCCTTCCAGTCATAGTCAACTCTTCACTGCCCGAAGACCAAATGACCAAACTTCTTGGTGTTTTAAAAAGATTTAAAGGAGTTTTCGGATATGCAATTGAGGATTTAAAAGGGGTTAGCTTAGGCCTCTGCTCACACAGAATTCTGCTTGAAGATGAGCAAGCCTCCTCGATTCAGCCACAGCGGAGGCTGAATCCCATAATGATGGAAGTTGTAAAGAAGGAGATTGTTAGGCTTCTACATGCCGGTATTATATACCCTATCTCTGATAGTCGCTGGGTTAGCCCGGTGCACGTCGTACCCAAGAAAGGAGGAATGACGGTGGTTCGCAATGAGAAGAACGAGCTAATACCAACGAGGACCGTCACGGGGTACATGATGTGCATTGACTATAGAAAGCTTAACAAGGCTACGAGGAAGGATCATTACCCTCTCCCCTTTATTGACCAGATGCTCGAGAGACTGGCGAAGCATAATTATTTCTGTTTCATGGACGGGTATTCAGGATTTCTTCAGATCCCTATTCATAACGATGACCAGGAGAAGACGACTTTCACTTGCCCATTCGGGACGTATGCCTATAGAAGAATGCCGTTCGGACTTTGTAACGCCCCTGCTACATTCCAAAGACTTATGTCCGCTATCTTCTCCGACTACTCCCAAGACATCATGGAAGTTTTCATGGACGACTTCTCCGTCTATGGAACTAAGTTTGACTCGTGCCTCAGTAATCTAACTAAGGTCCTGGAGAGATGTCAGGAAAAAGGACTAGTCCTAAACTGGGAGAAGTGCCACTTCATGGTCCAAGAGGGAGTTGTGCTGGGGCACGTCATCTCTTCGAGGGGAATAGAGGTTGATAAGGCTAAAGTTGAAGTGATTGAAAAGCTTCCACCACCGCTCAATCTTCAAGGAGTCCGTGGTTTCTTAGGACACACGGGATTCTATCGCCGCTTCATAAAAGACTTCTCGAAGATTTCCAGGCCGCTGACCCAACTCCTCGTGAAGGACGTGCCTTTCGTCTTCAGTGAGGAGTGTATGGAGGCCTTCCGCACTTTGAAGCAAGCTTTGATTTCCGTGTCCATAATACAGCCACCGAACTGGAATCTACCCTTTGAGCTGATGTGTGACGCTAGTGATTATGCGGTTGGTGCCATCTTGGGGCAGAGGAAGGATAAAAATCTTCATGTCATATATTATACGAGCAAAACCCTTGATGCCGCCCAAAGAAATTATACTACCACGGAAAAAGAATTGCTCGTGATCATCTACGCCATGGATAAATTCCGACAATATCTCATTGGCGCCAAGGTGATCGTGCACACGGATCACGCGGCTCTTAAATACCTACTGAGCAAGAAAGAAGCTAAGCCACGACTCATTAGATGGATTCTCCTCCTCCAGGAATTCGACCTGGAAATCAGAGACAAGAAGGGGCGGAGAATGTTGTTGCCGATCACCTGTCCAGGATGCCCACTCTCGATTTAAACGCTACACCGATCGATGATTCACTCCCTGACGAGCATCTCTTCTCCGTCTCTTCCTCCTGGACCCCCTGGTACGCCGACATCGCAAATTATCTGGCTTGTGCCATCGTCCCCCACAATGTGAGCTTTCAGCAGAAGAAGAAATTTTTCCATGAGGTCCGCAAATTTTATTGGGATGACCCCCACCTATACAAAACCTGCAATGATGGGGTGATACGAAGATGCATCCCTGAAACTGAGGCGACCTCCATCATTTCCCACTGCCATGGGCAGCAATGTGGAGGGCACGCGAGCACCTACAAGACCACCGCAAAAATTCTCCAAAGCAGATTCTACTAGCCTACACTCTTCAGGGACACACATGTTTATGTCCAAGCCTGCGATAAATGCCAAAGAGCTGGGAATATCTCCAAAAGGAATGAGATGCCTCAACACTACATCCTGGAGATAGAAATCTTCGATGTATGGGGAGTGGACTTCATGGGACCGTTCCCTTCCTCCTCGGGGAACCAGTATATCTTGGTGGCTGTAGACTACGTGTCGAAATGGGTTGAAGCGATGGCCAGTCCAACCAACGATTCCAGAGTGGTGGCCAAGTTCTTTAAAAGCAACATCTTCCTGCGGTTCGGTGTACCTCGTGTCCTGATCAGTGACGGAGGGAGCCACTTTATAGAGAAGAAATTCGAGGCCCTCTTGAAAAAATACGGGGTACAACACCGGGTGGGGCGTGCCTACCACCCGCAGACTAGCGGTCAGGCGGAAGTCTCTAACCGGGAGATTAAAAGCATACTAGAAAAGTCGGTGGCCAATTCTAGAAAGGACTGGTCATCAAAGCTTCCTGACTCGCTTTGGGCTTACAGGACAGCATTTAAAACTCCTATCGGCACAACTCCCTACCGGCTTGTCTATGGGAAAGCTTGCCATCTTCCTGTGGAATTGGAGCATAAGGCATTTTGGGCAGTTAAGAATCTGAACTTCGACAGCAAGAAGGTAGGAGTGCACCGGCAGTTACAACTCAACGAGCTCGACGAAATCCGGCTCAATGCCTATGAGAACGCCAAGATCTACAAGGAGAAGCTGAAGCGGTGGCACGATAAGCGAATCTTGAAGAGGGAATTCAAAGAAGGGGACTTAGTTCTCCTATTCAACTCAAGGCTAAAGCTCTTTCCTGGAAAACTCAAGTCAAGGTGGTCGGGACCGTTCCGCGTCACCAAGGTTTTCCCGCATGGGGCTATTGAGATAATGGGAAGGGATGAGCCGTTTAAAGTCAACGGACAGCGTCTGAAACACTATGCAGTTGGAGAACCAGAATTCTCTCCGATCGGATCCCCAACGAGCGACAACTCTTCCTCTAACCCTCCGGATCCTAATTGACCACCGCTAGAGGCGTCGAGCTAAACGACGTTAAACGAAAGCGCTTCATGGGAGGCAACCCATGTTCTAAACTTATGCTTCATTTTAAAGGATTTTTTATACTTTATTTTTCTCTATTTTTATAAATAAATCCAGCCGAAACAACTTCCGTGAATGAACTCAAGCGATTCTTTGGTTTTGCAGAAAACAAGGCCTCAACCGATCGGGTGAGTTCCCACCCGATCGGTTGGGATGTATCAGATACAAGCCGCATCTGTCCCCAAATGAACCGATCGGGTGAAGAATGGAGAGACCGGGTGACAAACCGGGTGATCTGGGGAGAAGTCTCGGAAATTTTTTGGGAAATATCAACCGATCGGTTGAGTTAGAGCACGATCGGTTGAGGCGACCGGGTGAGCAACCCCCAATTCTCGGGAAAAATTTGGGAAACGGTCAACCGATCGGGTGACTATTCACCCGGTCGGTTCACCTGTAGTTGTTGGCCGACAGAAAACTTTCGAAATTGGCCTACCCGATCGGGTGAGAACTCACCCGATCGGTTCAGTTTCGCCCCTATAAATACCCCTACCGCACAATGACAGCCACCCGACCCCCGAAAATCCCCTTCACGCAGCTACACACTCTCCACCTGTCGAATCGACCTTCTCCACCCCACATACTGCCCCTAAACCCTCATCCCCTCTCACTCCCATACTTCCCCACCCCCGCCACCTTGCCATCATCGACGTTCCATCATCAAAACACCCAAACCCTAACCCTAGCCCCCAAAATTTTCGAAAACCTGTTTCTTGTCGGATCAACGAGCGGTAGCTTCCCGAATTGCTCCCTCCTACTACGCGAGTCCCCCGGGAGCTTGATCTTACTACATTGATGGGTAACACTCTTCCACTCTACACATCTCTTACTTTATCTGTAATATCCTAAATTGGTGTTGTACCTGCTTGACTTGCTCTATATTCATCATAAGCACGCCCCCACTTTCCTTTTCACCGCCCACATTGTCACCATGTCTAAGAAAGGGAAAGAGATTGCATCATCTTCGCGCCGTGATCCGCTCTACGGCCCCTTTTCCCCCTCTTTCCTTGGCATAAACCCTTCTACGGAAGAACAGTCTGACCGTTTGTGAGCATTACTTCATCGCCCGATGAGACCTACACTCTTCGCCGATCGCCCCACACTCGAAGCTCTAGGGCTTTCGAACAGCGTCGCCAGAATTTTCAACTGTATCGGGTGCCATACCCTCTCTTACATCCATGCTCACACACACAGGAATCTCGCGCTTGAATTCCTCAGTTCCCTCGAGGTGTTTGATGGGGGTTTCTCCTTCCGCGCTTTCAACTGCGATTTTTCTCTGGGTTTCATCGAGTTGAACAATATCCTCAATCTCCGCCACCCCGATCTTAATACTGAACATTCCACCCACGATCGAACTGACATCTACTCTCAATTCCGGGCTGATGGTGTTTGGCAACGGTTTACCCGGTACACCACCTTTCCACTCGAGGCTCTTGCCTCCTACATTATTCACCCGTGTTACCGCCTCGCCCATTGCATCCTCGCCAACACTGTTTTTGCCCGCGTGGATGTGTCCACTGTATCTAGGGATGAGCTCTTCTTTCTCTATGCCATGTCCGATGACAGGATCCTTGTGCACATCCCTATGCCCATAAATGCCGCTCATTGGATCATCCACAAAATTTTTGCTGTTAGCCGCGCCAATTCTGGATCCATCTGTTGTGGTGGGATGATCACCCTTATTGTCAGCTGTGTTTTGAGAGTGCCACCTGACCTCCCTATTTTGCCTGGACGTAGCCGTATTGATCGCGATTACTTGACCGATATCAATATGCTCACTCCCTTCGGTGAAGACCGTGCTGTCTACCTCTATGGCCCCACCTGCGCACCTTTCGCGATCCTGCCACCTTTAGCCCCTTTGCGGCTACCCTACCCCCCATCTCGTCTGCCTTGGGAGTTTTACCCCGATCCTTGGTATTCTCCATTAGTGCATCTGCCACCCTTGGATCCTCCCGATTGGCACCCAACTGTCGGCCCACCTGGTACGATCCTTCTCCACCACAGCCCCCCGGTGCACATCGATCCACCCGTGCTCCAGCCTGTCGCCCCTCCTTCCCCCATAGGCACGCCCTCCTCTTCCTCTGAGGATTCTTTCATTCACTATTCCCCACCCTCCTCCCCCTCCCCCTACCATTCTAGTACCAGCGAATCCGATTGACTCCCCCTCGCATATTTCTGCATTTCACGATCACATTTTATTCGCTAGCATTGTCATGTCTAGCTTGGGGGACGTCTATTTTGGTGTGTTGTCGTGTTTTGTTGTTTTTCTCATTTTTGTGTGTGTGCTTGTTTTTCCCCTTTTGAGTGTCGTGTCGTGTGGTTTTATTTCTATTTTCGTGTCGTGTGGCTTGATTGTGATTTTTCTTTATTTTCAGTTTCATCTCTGTGTTTTCATCGTTTTCATTTCTTTTTGTGTCGGTGCGTATTCCCCCCCATCTTCATTGCCCTCCCGTACTCACTCATATTGCATTGAGGGCAATGCAAGCTTCAGCTTGGGGGAGTCGCACTGTGTGCGTCATTTGAGTCCTCCTTTTTCGTTTTTGTGTTGTTTTCATCGTGTTTTTTTACTTTTCCTTTTTTTTCTCTTCTCTTCTTTTTATCTCTTTCTCCTAGAGATGAACCCTATGAATCTCCACAAAATCACACACACCTAGCATGGCATCGATAATCACACTCACTGACCCTAGGATTTCGAGTCCTCTTGCATTTCACGCATTGTGGGTCCACTTAGCTTTTTGTGAGTCGTGCATCGTGCCTAGCTATTTGATGTGCTTCTTCTTTGTGATTTTACTTTATATACATGTCCAGGAATGACCCCTAGATTATCATGCTTCGATTTGAATATGCGGTATTTATTTTCCCTGTCTACTTCTGCATGCTATATATATCAGGTACTTCATTTCGCATGTGTCGGGATTCCACAATTAAGGACTAGGACAACCCATTTAGCCTATGCTCTATTTAGCGAGAATAGTTTCCTTTGCCCAATTGTTTAGATTTCGACTTCTTTTTTTTTACTTGGTGCAAATCCCCTCGTCGTGTACCGTTCTCCCACTTGGGAGAGTACACATGTGTATAGCCAAAAACCCAAAAATCAAAAAAAAAGAAAAAAGAGAAAAGAAAAGAAAATCCCAAAAAGAAAAGAAAAGAAAAATTTTGTATAGCCAAAAAGCCAAAAAAAATACAAATACCCAAAACCCAAAAAATTTCAAGTGTGAATATTTTTCCTATCTACCGAGAATAAAGGGAAGGCGAGAATTTGCACCGAGTGTTCTACTCCACATCATCTCAACCCCCATCGTTTTCGAAAACACTTGGCTTAGGAACTTTTTAGCTAGTATCTAGGCTATAGTGGCGTGATTTTCTTAACCCTAGTTGTGAAATCCCCGATGCATGATACGCTTCTATTCTTATACTCTTCTCATGCATGCTTGAACTAATATTCACCGCAATTTAAAATTCGAATCGGTATTTGGGTCATTTCCTGGATTTGCGTATATGAGCTCATAGCACATTGTAGAAAGCGACACCATTTGCTAGCACACGACCGCACTCACACGCGCTTCACCGCGTGGGCCCACGACACTTACTTGGACTCGTTTTCCTAGGTTTAGTGATGTGATTTGACGTTTGCTTGCTTGGTGTGTCGTTTTTGATTTTGTTGGCTCTGATGGACGATCTAGGATATAGAGTTTTCTTTCTCTCTCTTTCTCTCTATTTTTCCCCTCCGAGCTCCTACTCTCACTCGTCTTCCTCGAGGACGAGGAAGAGTTCAGCTTGGGGGATTTTGACG
Organism: Scilla litardierei; assembly: GCA_030789695.1. Classification (NCBI taxonomy): domain Eukaryota; kingdom Viridiplantae; phylum Streptophyta; class Magnoliopsida; order Asparagales; family Asparagaceae; genus Scilla; species Scilla litardierei. The sequence goes on from CM061133.1 coordinate 206,678,186, forward strand.
TGCGTATATATTTCATATATTCACGCACGTTTTCTTTTGTGTTTCTCCGTATTTTTCCGCCGTCTTTTATTCGTTTTCTCGTATTTTCTCGTTTTCTTTCACTTTTCTTTGTTTCTCCATGTTTGCAGGAGATTGCCCGCGTAGGGGACGTTTAACGACGATATCTCAAGTCCCCGGAGCAACGGGAGGAGTCACGCGTGATCCAGGGGGTCAAACGACGAAGATTACATCTTTCAGCCCCTCACCCGGTCGGTTGGTCATCTCCAACCGATCGGGTGATGCACCCGTGCACCACCCGGTCTCAGCCGGAGCTCAAGTGAAAGTCACCCGACCGGTTCACAGGCCGGTTCAACGGGGGCCAACTCTCTGTCTTCTCAAGCCAAATTCCAACCGATCGGGTGACTCTCACCCGATCGGTTCATCTGTAGCTGATGCTGAGGAGCCGAAGACACGGGCACCCAACCGATCCCTTCACCCGATGGCGCCAAAATCCAACCGGTCACTCCAAGAACTCAACCGACCGGTTCATATGACCGGGTGAAAGTTCGCCGTTTTCTGTTTATTATCTGTAACGGATCACCCGATCGGTTGACTTGTCAACCGATCGGGTGATACGAGATCCTATAAATAGGACCCCTAGGGTTCCAGAAACGGGGAGCTGCTAGTTTTTACTATTTTCTCCTATTGTGACGGCTGTAATTAATTTTCTATTGTAAGTTTTTGGATCTTTCTTAAACTTTAGTATTATCTTAATTGCTCTACTACCTTCGCATTCCAATCGTCTGATTATGATTTCAACGGTTCATTTTCGTTTAGATCGCTTTTTAATGAATATTTGTGAGTAGTTCCCAAATCTGGAATTTTGGCGGAAACCCCTTCGGGGGCTCTTCCCGATGCATCATAGGGTTAGGAAATCGATATGGATTAGGAATCTAACGGTTACGCGGGGTGTTTCATTGTCATCGGTGGGAAAAAGACCGCCTTTGACCGTTGGGCCAAGGGGGAATAAACTTGGCGGTTGACTCCCTAGCCATAGCTCACGCCCTCAGCGTAGACGCCGAATCCTAGCGCGCGGGAGCGGCAGGATGAGACGTTGGGAGTTATCGTTGTGAGCTTAGTGCTCCCGGAATCGATCAGTGTTAATGGACACGGCAGTGCCCACTGATCGATTCCGGGAAGTCCGGTGTATCATCATGGGCACCGACCGGAATATCGGGCCCATGGGACGCCGGTACCACTTTTAGAGGCAACGTCTCACCATTAGACCCTAATTCCGATCGCCATCCTACCCGTAGGCCGCATCGGCGAGAGTCGCTCGTTGGAGTGGAAACCAAAGTCCCGGGTTTATTTTCTTATTGTTCATCCCTTGCATTACTTTCCGTGACAGCCCATCAACCGATTCGGGCTAGCTCGCCCACGGGGTGATTTTGGTCCTCCTTGACACAAGCACATCCTAGCATCCCTGTGTTCGACACCCAAGCCACACTACAACACCGTGCGCTTGCGGTTACAAATATCTAAACCCTGTCACGCGGGTCCCCCGGCCATTTGCGGCTAAGCGAACCGGGGGCCTCAGTAACGGCCGCTTTCCGACCGTTCGTATTTCCTGCGTGCACGTGCTTTATCGTGCACGTATTCTATTTGGCTATTTCTGAGCTCCGGCATGAGCGATGCGATATGCCGTTGCGATCATTTGGGAGTGTAGAATTTTATAGTAATATTTGGGAACGTCTTTTCACGGCTCGTTTTCTCGCAAAACGATTTTGAAAGATATGGGCGTTTTGGTCTTTTGGCACCAATACGCGGTTCCTGATTTTACGATAATTTTTGCTAGGTGTAACATGCAATCGGACACTGTAGCCCCGTACTTCTCGTCTCCACGATCGTCCCGGTATTTTCGGATTATTTTTCCGATGCCCGTAGTGGAAGATATCCCCTAATCAATTTCAACCGTTGATTAGCCACTAATCTTTTGAATTTCAAATTTAAAATCAAATCCTAATCAAATCTTTGGAGAATCCCTACGTATCATGCATGTGGGATTTCTTCCACTACCCACACCCAAAACTACACCCCCTCCTCTCACATACTCTCTCTCCTAGTCACCTAAATACACTCTTTTTAACACCCATATATCAAGTTTCTCTTCCCTTTTAACAAACCCAAACCACAACCCTAGGAGGCCACGCATGAACCCATTTGCAACCGCCTTGCTCCTCCTCCGGCCACCACGGCAGCCCCCCAAGCTCCCCAACTCCGGCCACCACCTTCTCCTCCTCCTTCTCCTCCATCTCCACCTCTCCAAGACATCAAAAACTCCATGAAAACCACACAAAACACAGCCCAGGCCAGAACTGCGCCCCGCCGGAAAACACCGCCGGCCGGCCACCTCCGGCCACCCCCTCCGGCGACCACCACCCCCGATCAACTCCTCTCTGACCCCCCAAGCATCTCCACCTCCCCTTACCCTCTTCCCTCATCTCTATCTCCCTCAAAACGCTTTCAAACACAACCCAAACAACAGTTTTACAGATCTGCGCCACCACCGAAAAAACTCACGCCCACCGGCCATCCGGCCACCTACGACGACCACCCTACTGCCGTTGGATTCCTATCGAAACCACCTACCAACTGCAATTTTCCTCATGCTCATAGCCCACCTGTAGCTCCCGAAATCCTCGTCGGAACACGTCGCATCCGCTGTTTTTCACAGATCTGGAAGCTGAACTTCGCCGCCCGCGCACGGCCACCTCCGACCACCCCCGGCGACATCTCCACTGCCGTTGGCTTCGTCTTGAAGTCCTTTACCCACTGCAAATTCCTGTTTCCGCTGTTCGTCTCTGAAATTTCACTGAGACGCGCGACAACGGACGTGGCGCGAATCTGTCCTCCCCGGCATCTCACGGCCGCCCACCGCCGTGCGCTCACGCCGTCGGCCACCCACCGGACCGAGCATCTTCCTTTGGTCCCACTTCATCTATCTACAGCCCCCTTGGACTCTGAGAGTTCACGTGCGTTACCGCACGCACGTACTTTTAGCCAACGTCGCTGTTATCGTGAAGAACCGTTGCGCTACTCGTAACGGGAAGGAGATCGCTGTTTAGCTCGCTGATTTCACGTCATCACCCCGCTGTCCAGAGGTACCTCACTGCGCTACCCGCGGCCGAGGAGTTCCAGATGACGTCGACGTTTCGCCGTTCAGACCCGACTTCTGCTTGTTGGACGACATTACGAGGTTAGTTTCCCTAACGAGTAGTAAAACCCACACCGTAGCAAAACTGAACCCTAAACTAAAACTAGACAACTGCAATTAAATTTACTTTTTCGCATCAGTAAAATGTTGTCACTATAGAAAATCGACCATCAGACAATTTTCTGTGCATATAGGGTAATGGTCGATTTAGGCTGAACAAGAACACCAAATTGTGACTTTTGACGAATAGGATAGTCCCGAAAACCTAGAAACGAAACCTAATAGGATTTGATGAATTTGAGACCTGACATCGTCACCGTGGCGATATTTCAGACGGACTTCTGCGGACGAGACGCTTGGACGAGACGCTTCGAGAGGACGACAAACTCGCCATTTCAGGCAAGTGTATCCACTTGCACTCTTGGCCGTGCTTAGGCCTTAGTTGGTTAGAATTGTTAACTGTGAACAAATAGAACCGGACGTGAAATGATAGCGTCTGGGACGACTCCTGACGGCTCAGACTTGACGACGAAGTCTGAGCCTGACAACAACAACTTTAAGCTGTAGGGCTATCATGTGTGTGCGTGTGTGTGGACACCCTAGAATAACCCTTCCTGTCTTGTCACGTCCCGTCCCGTCTTGCACAGCCCGCTGGGCAATAGGGCACTCTTCGAGTGATCCCTTGTACAGATTCACAGCCTGCGGGCAATAGGGCACTCTCCAAGTTGAGAGAGTGATCCCTTGTACGGATACACAGCCCGAGGGCAATAGGGCACTCTCCAAGCTAGAGAGAGTGATCCCTTGTACGGATTCTCAGCCTGCGGACAATAGGGCACTCGCCAAGCTAGAGCGAGTGATCCCTTGTACTGGTGTCATGTCTTGTCTTGTCTTGGGGTTTGGGGTTGGGTTGAGCGTGCGCACGGCAAGAGGGTCTGATCCCCCTCGAACCGTAAGGCGTGAACCCTTTCGTGTCTCACTTGTCTTGTCCTGCCTTGTTTCCGTCACGTCACGTCTTGTCTTGACACCTGTAGGTTAGTCCCGTGGTTGGTAGCACACGCTACGACTACTACTTGTTGCGCTCTACTTTCCTGCTACGTTACTTCTGTTTGTTACTCAGTTATAACCCCAGCATGCTAATCAACCAGTAAAACGTTGTCTAAAAGTTGATACACTTGCAGTAAAGTCTAACCCTTCTTGTAGACTTTACCTGACGTACAGTTCCTTTCTCTTGGGTGCTGTACGTCAGGTATTCCGCCAGAGTTCGTGGACGAGGCAGACTTACTGGAGTACGAGGAGCTGAGGACGTTGATCCAGAGTTCATGCCTGACGAGGATCAGACCTTGAGGTCTTTTAGTCGCCACTTTCCGAGGGTACTACTTTTAGGTTTGTCTTTAAATCTTTTGTTGCCATGCTTAGGCTTCTTTTAGACTTTGTACTTGTTGGATATCATACCTCTAATTTAATGAATGCAATATCTTTTCCGTACTTTTGTTGTTTCGAACTATAAAAATGCAAGAACCTGGAAATCGTTTAAAATGGTACCTCTACAGACGCTTATTGGGTCCGAGCTTCTAAAGCTCTGGCCTAAGCGGGCCTCGTCACGTTTCGCTTCCGTCCATTTTGGGAAGCGGGGTGTGACAGGTTTTAGTGGTGGCCCATGCAGGTCATGCAAAAGTTCGGAACAATAAAAAGTACCGCATTCATCTAATATCCACGTACAAGTCCGAATTAGTTTCCCAGTCTTAGATAGTAGGAAGACTTAGGTAGACGTCCCAATTTGACAGTCTGACGCCTTAGTTAGGAATTAGACATCCTCGTCCTAGGATACCTTAGTAGCCACTTGACTCTGACCAAATTAGATTTCTAGAGTCCTCCTTTTAGTTTAGTCGCTCGCCCAGCTCCATTGACTTCGAGCCCAGCAGAACGTAACCTTGATTCTCTTAGGAACTTTCCCCCTAGATCCTGATTGTAGTTTAGCTCGTTAGAAAATCTTAGCGTCGAGCTCTCCTGATCTTGAGAGGACCCGATAATTAGAATCCCTGACTTCTAGCGTCTCCCTGATCGTTACCCTTTTCGTGATATCGACCGTAGAGTTCCATCATAGCTTCGTGAATCGTATCCTAAGAGTATCCATCATGCGATCTTTTCCTTTCTTCCAATTCAAGTAATCGTTCCTGACGAGTGTCGTTGATCCTTCGAGTCTTTTCCCTTGCCAAGTCTGCTGCCTCTAAAAGTATTTTTGAAATTCCTATTAAGTTTTTCGCTCAGCTTAACTTCTTTGAAAACCCCTATGTTATATATTTCAAAATTCTTGTTTTTAGGTTGAGTTAAAATTCTTTCACTAATCTTGAAACCTCCCTGGTTGTAAAATTATTTTACTATCTTGTACCTATTTTCAAATCGGCATCTTTCGTGTTTCAGTTTTTTTTAAACCTTGTTATCAAATTCTATAATCCAATATATATATATATATATATATATATATATATATATATATATATATATATATTACTTTTCCAAACTACAAAATTTTTATTGCTAATCACTTACCGCACGCACTTTTAAAATATTTTCTAAACCAGAGGGAACTCCAATTATTATTTAATTATTATTGTTATATCAGTTCTATGTTCTTCGTGACCACATTTCAAAATCTTTGTGTAAACTTATTTTCATTTGCAAAATAATCACTTCTCACCCTACCTTTCTTTCCTTCGTCTCACTCTTTCCCAGAATTGTAATTTACTACATCTGCCCACTTTTCTACGTATTTTTTTAATAAGTGTAAAAGTATATGATATCATATTTTACACGTAATTCTTCTTCCATCTATTTAATTATTTTGAGAAATATTTTTGTTCAGTCCAACCAACTATCTCCTTATCCCGCCTTATTTGAACTCTTTCCTTCCGATTCTTTTCGTTACACTCCTGGCTTCTGTTTTTCCTTAGGTTGTGTAGACATTAGTCCTTGTAGTTGTCTATGTTATCTCCGGTTTAGGAGAAGGCCCTTTTGGTAGGTGATGTCGTTGTGGTGCATGAGTATAGGTAGAGTGCGTAGACCTGTATGAGTGTGTGTTATTTAGGATCCCGATGATTGCCTTTTGTGTCTTGAATTTGTACTCAGTGTTAACCATGATATGATTGAAGTTGTCTGAATGACGGTATTCATACGTATATGAATAGGGTCATAGCAAACAATTTCCTTAGACGTAGTTTTTGCGATTATAGAATAGCTTAGCTTTGACTGAATGTGATTGTATCAAAACTTCGTTTTCTTTTAAACCAACCCCTTTAAATTTTTTGAAATTAGCTCACAAGATCACAAATCAATTATCTTCCTCGTCCATTACCACGACTCCACACGTTTTTTCAAATGTTTTAAATGTGTCACTGGTTTTAAGTTTCCCTTTTCTTCTCTATCTCTCCTTTTAGAAATACTATGTTATGGTTGTTATAGTTTCGGGACTAGCTATTATTGTGGTAGGATTTTGTTTGCGGGTAGGCTCATGGAGAGATGAGATTTGTTATAGCATTGATTAACCGATTTTGAAACAATAGGATATTGGAATAGTTTCTTTCGGATGAGAAGATGAGCTGTCTAAAACTTATTTATGATACCGATGTGAGACGGACTCAATGGGAAATTCTGGCCGGGTGAAATTATATGCGAGGAGATGATAACTTATCAGACTTGAGGCTTAGACGGGTGGTAGGTAGGAGTAACTGCGGAGTATAGTATGAGTCAGGATGATCACGAGAATTAGTAGAACTTTGTAAGCATCAAGACTTGGTTGTCGAGTTGACGTGAGAAGGCTTTGAGAATGATACGACGCGTCGAGATAAATGGATGGTTAGGTAGTCGGACTTAATATTGCTTAAGATTAATTATAGTGAGTAGGATAAGATATGATTTTGATAGTTCAATTATTTGGCGGATGAATGTATGGGAAGATATGACAAGGAACGTATTGAGGACACGACGATAGTTGATTTGTGAAGGTGTTATAAGATAGACAGAGTTTTTTTTTGGGTTGGTGATTGACTAGAACACCATTTTAGCGATTGATTAATATTGGGAAGAGATAAAAAGTTAAAAGATTGTTTTTGAGCGATGATGTTTTATAGAGTGGTATGGTATGAGAAGATGATTATTATTCTTTTGTGAAGACTTGGAGTTGGAGATTTCAACAGCAATGATGGGTCTATGGTTAAGTCTTAGGATGTGAGATTAGTCGCGGCATTATTCAGTGAAAAGAAGGGTTATGAAGGATTAATTAAAGAACATTGGTTGAAGTTATAAGATTAGCGATCTATAGGCGTAGTCATGAGAGTTTTGGGGTATAAGGTTATATAGAGGTTATTATTGATAGTATGAGTGATTCCGAGGAAGGAATCATTAATAAGGTGGGTAGAATGTAACGGCCGCTTTCCGACCGTTCGTATTTCATGCGTGCACGTGCTTTATCGTGCACGTATTCTATTTGGCTATTTCTGAGCTCCGGCATGAGCGATGCGATATGCCGTTGCGATCATTTGGGAGTGTAGAATTTTATAGTAATATTTGGGAACGTCTTTTCACGACTCGTTTTCTCGCAAAACGATTTTGAAAGATAGGGGCGTTTTGGTCTTTTGGCACCAATACGCGGTTCCTGATTTTACGATAATTTTTGCTAGGTGTAACATGTAATCGGACACTGTAGCCTCGTACTTCTCGTCTCCACGATCGTCCCGGTATTTTCGGATTATTTTTCCGATGCCCGTAGTGGAAGATATCCCCTAATCAATTTCAACCGTTGATTAGCCACTAATCTTTTGAATTTCAAATTTAAAATCAAATCCTAATCAAATCTTTGGAGAATCCCTACGTATCATGCATGTGGGATTTCTTCCACTACCCACACCCAAAACTACACCCCCTCCTCTCACATACTCTCTCTCCTAGTCACCTAAATACACTCTTTTTAACACCCATATATCAAGTTTCTCTTCCCTTTTAACAAACCCAAACCACAACCCTAGGAGGCCACGCATGAACCCATTTGCAGCCGCCTTGCTCCTTCTCCGGCCACCACGGCAGCCCCCCAAGCTCCCCAACTCCGGCCAACACCTTCTCCTCCACCTTCTCCTCCTCCTTCTCCTCCATCTCCACCTCTCCAAGACATCAAAAACTCCATGAAAACCACACAAAACACATCCCAGGCCAGAACTGCGCCCCGCCGGAAAACACCGCCGGCCGGCCACCTCCGGCCACCCCCTCCGACGACCACCACCCCCGATCAACTCCTCTCTGACCCCCCAAGCATCTCCACCTCCCCTTACCCTCTTCCCTCATCTCTATCTCCCTCAAAACTCTTTCAAACACAACCCAAACGACAGTTTTACAGATCTGCGCCACCACCGAAAAAACTCACGCCCACTGGCCATCCGGCCACCTACGATGACCACCCTACTGCCGTTGGATTCCTATCGAAACCACCTACCAACTGCAATTTTCCTCATGCTCATAGCCCACCTGTAGCTCCCGGAATCCTCGTCGGAACACGTCGCATCCGCTGTTTTTCACAGATCTGGAAGCTGAACTTCGCCGCCCGCGCACGGCCACCTCCGACCACCCCCGGCGACATCTCCACTACCGTTGGCTTCGTCTTGAAGTCCTTTACCCACTGCAAATTCCCGTTTCCGCTGTTCGTCTCTGAAATTTCACTGAGACGCGCGACAACGGACGTGGCGCGAATCTGTCCTCCCCGGCATCTCACGGCCGCCCACCGCCGTGCGCTCACGCCGTCGGCCACCCACCGGGCCGAGCATCTTCCTTTGGTCCCACTTCATCTATCTACAGCCCCCTTGGACTCTAAGAGTTCACGTGCGTTGCCGCACGCACGTACTTTTAGCCAACGTCGCTGTTATCGTGAAGAACCGTTGCGCTACTCGCAACGGGAAGGAGATCGCTGTTTAGCTCGCTGATTTCACGTCATCACCCCACTGTCCAGAGGTACCTCACTGTGCTACCCGCGGCCGAGGAGTTCCAGACGACGTCGACGTTTCGCCGTTCAGACCCGACTTCCGCTTGTTGGACGACATTTCGAGGTTAGTTTCCCTAACGAGTAGTAAAACCCACACCGTAGAAAAACTGAACCCTAAACTAAAACTGGACAACTGCAATTAAATTTACTTTTTCGCATCAGTAAAATGTTGTCACTATAGAAAATCGACCATCAGACAATTTTCTGTGCATATAGGGTAATGGTCGATTTAGGCTGAACAAGAACACCAAATTGTGACTTTTGACGAATAGGATAGTCCCGAAAACCTAGAAACGAAACCTAATAGGATTTGATGAATTTGAGACCTGACATCGTCGCCGTGGCGATATTTCAGACGGACTTCTGCGGATGAGACGCTTGGACGAGACGCTTGGACGCGACGCTTCGAGAGGACGACAAACTCGCCATTTCAGGCAAGTGTATCCACTTGCACTCTTGGTCGTGCTTAGGCCTTAGTTGGTTAGAATTGTTAACTGTGAACAAATAGAACCGGACGTGAAATGATAGCGTCTGGGAAGACTCCTGACAGCTCAGACTTGACGACGAAGTCTGAGCCTGACAACAACAACTTTAAGCTGTAGGGCTATCATGTGTGTGCGTGTGTGTGGACACCCTAGAATAACCCTTCCTGTCTTGTCACGTCCCGTCCCGTCTTGCACAGCCCGCTGGGCAATAGGGCACTCTTCGAGTGATCCCTTGTACAGATTCACAGCCTGCGGGCAATAAGGCACTCTCCAAGTTGAGAGAGTGATCCCTTGTACGGATACACAGACCGAGGGCAATAGGGCACTCTCCAAGCTAGAGAGAGTGATCCCTTGTACGGATTCTCAGCCTGCGGGCAATAGGGCACTCGCCAAGCTAGAGCGAGTGATCCCTTGTACTGGTGTCATGTCTTGTCTTGTCTTGGGGTTTGGGGTTGGGTTGAGCGTGCGCACGGCAAGAGGGTCTGATCCCCCTCGAACCGTAAGGCGTGAACCCTTTCGTGTCTCACTTGTCTTGTCCTGCCTTGTTTCCGTCACGTCACGTCTTGTCTTGACACCTGTAGGTTAGTCCCGTGGTTGGTAGCACACGCTACGACTACTACTTGTTGCGCTCTACTTTCCTGCTACGTTACTTCTGTTTGTTACTCAGTTATAACCCCAGCATGCTAATCAACCAGTAAAACGTTGTCTAAAAGTTGATACACTTGCAGTAAAGTCTAACCCTTCTTGTAGACTTTACCTGACGTACAGTTCCTTTCTCTTGGGTGCTGTACGTCAGGTATTCCGCCAGAGTTCGTGGACGAGGCAGACTTACTGGAGTACGAGGAGCCGAGGACGTTGATCCAGAGTTCGTGCCTGACGAGGATCAGACCTTGAGGTCTTTTAGTCGCCACTTTCCGAGGGTACTACTTTTAGGTTTGTCTTTAAATCTTTTGTTGCCATGCTTAGGCTTCTTTTAGACTTTGTACTTGTTGGATATCATACCTCTAATTTAATGAATGCAATATCTTTTCCGTACTTTTGTTGTTTCGAACTATAAAAATGCAAGAACCTGGAAATCGTTTAAAATGGTACCTCTACAGACGCTTATTGGGTCCGAGCTTCTAAAGCTCTGGCCTAAGCGGGCCTCGTCACGTTTCGCTTCCGTCCATTTTGGGAAGCGGGGCGTGACAGGTTTTAGTGGTGGCCCATGCAGGTCATGCAAAAGTTCGGAACAATAAAAAGTACCGCATTCATCTAATATCCACGTACAAGTCTGAATTAGTTTCCCAGTCTTAGATAGTAGGAAGACTTAGGTAGACGTCCCAATTTGACAGTCTGACGCCTTAGTTAGGAATTTGACATCCTCGTCCTAGGATACCTTAGTAGCCACTTGACTCTGACCAAATTAGATTTCTAGAGTCCTCCTTTTAGTTTAGTCGCTCGCCCAGCTCCATTGACTTCGAGCCCAGCAGAACGTAACCTTGATTCTCTTAGGAACTTTCCCCCTAGATCCTGATTGTAGTTTAGCTCGTTAGAAAATCTTAGCGTCGAGCTCTCCTGATCTTGAGACGACCCGATAATTAGAATCCCTGACTTCTAGCGTCTCCCTGATCATTACCCTTTTCGTGATATCGACCGTAGAGTTCCATCGTAGCTTCGTGAATCGTATCCTAAGAGTATCCATCATGCGATCTTTTCCTTTCTTCCAATTCAAGTAATCGTTCCTGACGAGTGTCGTTGATCCTTCGAGTCTTTTCCCTTGCCAAGTCTGCTGCCTCTAAAAGTATTTTTGAAATTCCTATTAAGTTTTTCGCTCAGCTTAACTTCTTTGAAAACCCCTATGTTATATATTTCAAAATTCTTGTTTTTCGGTTGAGTTAAAATTCTTTCACTAATCTTGAAACCTCCCTGGTTGTAAAATTATTTTACTATCTTGTACCTATTTTCAAATCGGCATCTTTCGTGTTTCAGTTTTTTTTAAACCTTGTTATCAAATTCTATAATCCAATATATATATATATATATATTACTTTTCCAAACTACAAAATTTTTATTGCTAATCACTTACCGCACGCACTTTTAAAATATTTTCTAAACCAGAGGGAACTCCAATTATTATTTAATTATTATTGTTATATCAGTTCTATGTTCTTCGTGACCACATTTCAAAATCTTTGTGTAAACTTATTTTCATTTGCAAAATAATCACTTCTCACCCTACCTTTCTTTCCTTCGTCTCACTCTTTCCCAGAATTGTAATTTACTACATCTGCCCACTTTTCTACGTATTTTTTTTAATAAGTGTAAAAGTATATGATATCATATTTTACACGTAATTCTTCTTCCATCTATTTAATTATTTTGAGAAATATTTTTGTTCCATCCAACCAACTATCTCCTTATCCCGCCTTATTTGAACTCTTTCCTTCCGATTCTTTTCGTTACACTCCTGGCTTCTGTTTTTCCTTAGGTTGTGTAGACATTAGTCCTTGTAGTTGTCTATGTTATCTCCGGTTTAGGAGAAGGCCCTTTTGGTAGGTGATGTCGTTGTGGTACATGAGTATAGGTAGAGTGCGTAGACCTGTATGAGTGTGTGTTATTTAGGATCCCGATGATTGCCTTTTGTGTCTTGAATTTGTACTCAGTGTTAACCATGATATGATTGAAGTTGTCTGAATGACGGTATTCATACGTATATGAATAGGGTCATAGCAAACAATTTCCTTAGACGTAGTTTTCGCGATTATAGAATAGCTTAGCTTTGACTGAATGTGATTGTATCAAAACTTCGTTTTCTTTTAAACCAACCCCTTTAAATTTTTTGAAATTAGCTCACAAGATCACAAATCAATTATCTTCCTCGTCCATTACCACGACTCCACACGTTTTTTCAAATGTTTTAAATGTGTCACTGGTTTTAAGTTTCCCTTTTCTTCTCTATCTCTCCTTTTAGAAATACTATGTTATGGTTGTTATAGTTTCGGGACTAGCTATTATTGTGGTAGGATTTTGTTTGCGGGTAGGCTTATGGAGAGATGAGATTTGTTATAACATTGATTAACCGATTTTGAAACAATAGGATATTGGAATAGTTTCTTTCGGATGAGAAGATGAGCTGTCTAAAACTTATTTATGATACCGATGTGAGACGGACTCAATGGGAAATTCTGGCCGGGTGAAATTATATGCGAGGAGATGATAACTTATCAGACTTGAGGCTTAGACGGGTGGTAGGTAGGAGTAACTGTGGAGTATAGTATGAGTCAGGATGATCACGAGAATTAGTAGAACTTTGTAAGCATCAAGACTTGGTTGTCGAGTTGACGTGAGAAGGCTTTGAGAATGATACGACGCGTCGAGATAAATGGATGGTTAGGTAGTCGGACTTAATATTGCTTAAGATTAATTATAGTGAGTAGGATAAGATATGATTTTGATAGTTCAATTATTTGGCGGATGAATTTATGGGAAGATATGACAAGGAACGTATTGAGGACACGACGATAGTTGATTTGTGAAGGTGTTATAAGATAGACAGAGTTTTTTTTTTTGGGTTGGTGATTGACTAGAACACCATTTTAGCGATTGATTAATATTGGGAAGAGATAAAAAGTTAAAAGATTGTTTTTGAGCGATGATGTTTTATAGAGTGGTATGGTATGAGAAGATGATTATTATTCTTTTGTGAGGACTTGGAGTTGGAAATTTCAATAGCAATGATGGGTCTATGGTTAAGTCTTAGGATGTGAGATTAGTCGCGGCATTATTCAGTGAAAAGAAGGGTTATGAAGGATTAATTAAAGAACATTGGTTGAAGTTATAAGATTAGCGATCTATAGGCGTAGTCATGAGAGTTTTGGGGTATAAGGTTATATAGAGGTTATTATTGATAGTATGAGTGATTCCGAGGACGGAATCATTAATAAGGTGGGTAGAATGTAACGGCCGCTTTCCGACCGTTCGTATTTCCTGCGTGCACGTGCTTTATCGTGCACGTATTCTATTTGGCTATTTCTGAGCTCCGGCATGAGCGATGCGATATGCCGTTGCGATCATTTGGGAGTATAGAATTTTATAGTAATATTTGGGAACGTCTTTTCACGGCTCGTTTTCTCGCAAAACGATTTTGAAAGATAGGGGCGTTTTGGTCTTTTGGCACCAATACGCGGTTCCTGATTTTACGATAATTTTTGGTAGGTGTAACATGCAATCGGACACTGTAGCCCCGTACTTCTCGTCTCCACGATCGTCCCGGTATTTTCGGATTATTTTTCCGATGCCCGTAGTGGAAGATATCCCCTAATCAATTTCAACCGTTGATTAGCCACTAATCTTTTGAATTTAAAATTTAAAATCAAATCCTAATCAAATCTTTGGAGAATCCCTACGTATCATGCATGTGGGATTTCTTCCACTACCCACACCCAAAACTACACCCCCTCCTCTCACATACTCTCTCTCCTAGTCACCTAAATACACTCTTTTTAACACCCATATATCAAGTTTCTCTTCCCTTTTAACAAACCCAAACCACAACCCTAGGAGGCCACACATGAACCCATTTGCAGCCGCCTTGCTCCTTCTCCGGCCACCACGGCAGCCCCCCAAGCTCCCCAACTCCGGCCACCACCTTCTCCACCACCTTCTCCTCCTCCTTCTCCTCCATCTCCACCTCTCCAAGACATCAAAAACTCCATGAAAACCACACAAAACACAGCCCAGGCCAGAACTGCGCCCCGCCGGAAAACACCGCCGGCCGGCCACCTCCGGCCACCCCCTCCGGCGACCACCACCCCCGATCAACTCCTCTCTGACCCCCCAAGCATCTCCACCTCCCCTTACCCTCTTCCCTCATCTCTATCTCCCTCAAAACGCTTTCAAACACAACCCAAACGACAGTTTTACAGATCTGCGCCACCACCGAAAAAACTCACGCCCACCGGCCATCCGGCCACCTACGACAACCACCCTACTGCCGTTGGATTCCTATCGAAACCACCTACCAACTGCAATTTTCCTCATGCTCATAGCCCACCTGTAGCTCCCGGAATCCTCGTCGGAACACGTCGCATACGCTGTTTTTCACAGATCTGGAAGCTGAACTTTGCCGCCCGCGCACGGCCACCTCCGACCACCCCCGGTGACATCTCCACTGCCGTTGGCTTCGTCTTGAAGTCCTTTACCCACTGCAAATTCCCGTTTCCGCTGTTCGTCTCTAAAATTTCACTGAGACGCGCAACAACGGACGTGGCGCGAATCTGTCCTCCCCGGCATCTCACGGCCGCCCACAGCCGTGCGCTCACGCCGTCGGCCACCCACCGGGCCGAGCATCTTCCTTTGGTCCCACTTCATCTATCTACAGCCCCCTTGGACTCTGAGAGTTCACGTGCGTTGCCGCACGCACGTACTTTTAGCCAACGTCGCTGTTATCGTGAAGAACCGTTGCGCTACTCGCAACGGGAAGGAGATCGCTGTTTAGCTCGCTGATTTCACGTCATCACCCCGCTGTCCAGAGGTACCTCACTGCGCTACCCGCGGCCAAGGAGTTCCAGACGACGTCGACGTTTCGTCGTTCAGACCCGAATTCCGCTTGTTGGACGACATTACGAGGTTAGTTTCCCTAACGAGTAGTAAAACCCACACCGTAGCAAAACTAAACCCTAAACTAAAACTGGACAACTGCAATTAAATTTACTTTTTCGCATCAGTAAAATGTTGTCACTATAGAAAATCGACCATCAGACAATTTTCTGTGCATATAGGGTAATGGTCGATTTAGGCTGAACAAGAACACCAAATTGTGACTTTTGACGAATAGGATAGTCCCGAAAACCTAGAAACGAAACCTAATAGGATTTGATGAATTTGAGACCTGACATCGTCGCCGTGGCGATATTTCAGACGGACTTCTGCGGACGAGACGCTTGGACGAGACGCTTCGAGAGGACGACAAACTCGCCATTTCAGGCAAGTGTATCCACTTGCACTCTTGGCCGTGCTTAGGCCTTAGTTGGTTAGAATTGTTAACTGTGAACAAATAGAACCGGACGTGAAATGATAGCGTCTGGGACGACTCCTGACGGCTCAGACTTGACGACGAAGTCTGAGCCTGACAACAACAACTTTAAGCTGTAGGGCTATCATGTGTGTGCGTGTGTGTGGACACCCTAGAATAACCATTCCTGTCTTGTCACGTCCCGTCCCGTCTTGCACAGCCCGCTGGGCAATAGGGCACTCTTCGAGTGATCCCTTGTACAGATTCACAGCCTGCGGGCAATAGGGCACTCTCCAAGTTGAGAGAGTGATCCCTTGTACGGATACACAGCCCGAGGGCAATAGGGCACTCTCCAAGCTAGAGAGAGTGATCCCTTGTACGGATTCTCAGCCTGCGGGCAATAGGGCACTCGCCAAGCTAGAGCGAGTGATCCCTTGTACTGGTGTCATGTCTTGTCTTGTCTTGGGGTTTGGGGTTGGGTTGAGCGTGCGCACGGCAAGAGGGTCTGATCCCCCTCGAACCGTAAGGCGTGAACCCTTTCGTGTCTCACTTGTTTTGTCCTGCCTTGTTTCCGTCACGTCACGTCTTGTCTTGACACCTGTAGGTTAGTCCCGTGGTTGGTAGCACACGCTACGACTACTACTTGTTGCGCTCTACTTTCCTGCTACGTTACTTCTGTTTGTTACTCAGTTATAACCCCAGCATGCTAATCAACCAGTAAAACGTTGTCTAAAAGTTGATACACTTGCAGTAAAGTCTAACCCTTCTTGTAGACTTTACCTGACGTACAGTTCCTTTCTCTTGGGTGCTGTACGTCAGGTATTCCGCCAGAGTTCGTGGACGAGGCAGACTTACTGGAGTACGAGGAGCCGAGGACGTTGATCCAGAGTTCGTGCCTGACGAGGATCAGACCTTGAGGTCTTTTAGTCGCCACTTTCCGAGGGTACTACTTTTAGGTTTGTCTTTAAATCTTTTGTTGCCATGCTTAGGCTTCTTTTAGACTTTGTACTTGTTGGATATCATACCTCTAATTTAATGAATGCAATATCTTTTCCGTACTTTTGTTGTTTCGAACTATAAAAATGCAAGAACCTGGAAATCGTTTAAAATGGTACCTCTACAGACGCTTATTGGGTCCGAGTTTCTAAAGCTCTGGCCTAAGCGGGCCTCGTCACGTTTCGCTTCCGTCCATTTTGGGAAGCGGGGCGTGACAGCCTCACTCGCGCGACACATCAATTTGACGGCTTGGGTTAAGTCTAGACTACATCTCATGTAGTAAGAAGTTGATTTCCATAAGGTAGATATGCCATAGCTTAATTGTGCTCAACAACTACAATATAGAAACTAAAGTTGCCAACCTCTAAAATAAGGAGGGTTACAGCTAATCTTGAAGAAGATTATAAACGAAATTGACTAGATGTAATCGATGGTTTCACATAATCATTACTCACATCATTGCGGTCTAGCGAAACACGGCCAGGGATTTGGCTTGGCCAGGATCATTATCTCCAATCGAGTTAGGGTGATCCACAACACTAGTCAAAAACGCTAGACCGGATCATGATCCATTGAATGATACTAATTATTCATATGTGTGACATCAACTTGAAATGGCTTCATTACATCTAGTTAATCCTATCAACTAGTTGTATTCTAAAATTCGAAAATATTAGGATTGGTTAATAACTTTTATTAATGTCCTTATCAACTATAAGGAATGAATTTTAGGGTGCTATCCTAATCATGTATTAGGGATTTAAAATTCAAGGTGCAACAATTTAAATCATAGCCTTTTTGAAATTATTATTAGAACAATTAAAATAATAATTTGTTGCAAAGGGCTACCCTAATCAAGTATTAGGAGTTTAATTTGTTGCAATAATTTTTAATTCATAGCATGTCCATTAAAAAATTATCATATAATTTTCTGAAAGCTTTTAATGGCTATCCTAAAAGTTTTTCTTGTATTATCACATAATCAATAAGAACTAATGTAACCATTAAAATTATCAACTAAACAATTTAGCCTGATGGCAGATCAACTAAAAATTATCTCATAAAATTTAGCTAAGCATGCAACTTAAAATTATCTCATAAATCTAATTTACATAAAAAATTATCATATAATTATAAAGATCTAATTTTTAAAATTATTACATGACTTTTAAAATTAGATCTAATTTCAAAAATAATTTTTTCAAAAATAAATACATCACATAACGACAATTTAATAGTTTAATTAAAGACCTCCATCTGATAGAGAAACATGATGCATCATATGCACTTTATAATTGCAAAAATATAGATCATGGTATACTGGGTCTGATAATACTATATGGTTTTTGGGTCCTTATGGCTATAAAATCGATGTCCGGTCTAAGTCGGACAGACGACGAAAACATAAAAGTAGTAGAAAACCAACTTAAAACTATTTTAAGTCTAGCCCTAAAGAAACAACCCTAGACAGAATCTGTACTATCCCAGGGCTCGGTCCGACCAACCCATAATGATAGATTTATAAACATATTGCAATTTAAATGCATGTTAATAAACTACCACTTCGTTTCCACATGATACGAAGCGTCGTTTTCAGCAACGTTTCTTTATCACCGAAGCGATGCCCTACGCCGCTTCTCCCGAGCCGAACCGTGTCCCAAGCTGAATGGCGTCCCGAGGCAAGCAACACCCTTTTCGCCGAGCCAATCACATGGCAAAGAAAGTTTCACCTAGAGTGGATCCTCCGTCAAGACTTCGGATCCGATCCGAGCTCCTTCGTAGCTTTGCTAGAGCCCGATAAGGAGCAGGGAAGAATTAGGGAGAAGCGGGAATATTAATTTAAGCTCATATCCAAACTTGCTCATGTTTAATGGAGCTACTCAGATCTGGAGCTTGGTGCAGGTTTCAAGGAGGGGGTTAGTCCCTATTTATATAGGCGACTGAGCCCTCCCCTTCTCTCCATTTTTGATGTGGGACTAACCGCGTTTGGAGAGTTTTATTAACACACAACATGCATTTCACAAAGTCAATGTTTGGTCAATTAAATCTATCCGACCATTGATCTACAAGAGCGATGTCACACATCGTTGCGAAGAGGGTTGAATGGTAAACGTGTAGGAAAAAATAGCGCTCCATTCCGAGTCCGTTTGACCCCTCAAACGAGCCTCCAAAGTCAGCACAAAACCTTCCTTTACACATCTCCCAGCCACCAGAAACAATGCAAATAGGGTTCAACCCCCTTTTGGTGGGGCCTATTGAGTATTGATGTTTCATACCAATCTTATTTTGAAGATGATCACAACATTATGTTGTTGCTAATGACTCTTATGTTTTAGTCTCTCAGTTTTATTTCAAGAATATCTTTCTTGGAGACTAATCACTTGGTGCAAGGATGGACATCAAGTGAAGAAGGACCATTGCTTGGACTCAAGGAGTGCTAAAGCTTGGAGATGATGGAGAGCAATCAAGGCATCATGTTTGAAGAATTAGACTCTAAGGAAAGCATTGTAATCCATGTAATTTACTTTATTGCTTTCTCTCTCTTTTGAGTCTAAGATTAATGTAATGCCTTGCTAGATGGTTTACTCATTCATGCATACGCATTTAACCATCTTAGTGAGCCTTAGGATTATCATAGAATCCAATCCAATAGGTTCACTTTGTCCAAAGACTCATTTGGAGTCTCTGGCTTTCCATCAGTCGCCTGCTGAAGGAAACACAATCGACTAGGTGATTTCCAGTCGCATGTAGTTCCTTCCACAGTCGCCTGATATGCACAGCTCAAGTCAACATTTCAATTGACTCAAACTTGAGCTTTACGTACAGTCGACTACTGGTCTGTTAACAGTCGCCTGTATATTTACAGTCGCTTGTAGATTGGTCACTAGTCGCCTGAGTAGCGTAAGTGCAATCTCTGCATCTCTCTGTCTTTTCTCCATCTTATTCTGTAGACGACTGATTAAGGTTTTACAGTCGCCTGACTAATAGACAGTCGACTGTATTATTGACATCAGTCGCCTGTGTGCTTAACTGGAGAAAGAGTGCAGCTCTCTATTTTATTCCATCCCCTGCAGCAGTTGCCTGTTGAAGGATTTACAGGCACATGTCCTATTCTCAGTTGACTGTATCGTCTTCTTCAGTCGACTGTCCTGGCTCAGATTATAGCCGTTGGATATTTTCTAGCCGTTGATCAGTCGACTGTCTTTTGATCATCAGTCGACTGTTCATGTTGTTTTCGCCGAGTTTTTAGACATTGCAGAATCGTTTCTTTGGCTGTTTTCTTGGGTTTTGGGGTTTGATATAGGGCTCCTATATATATGAGTGTGTTGCCATCTCTTATGCTTCTTGATGCTATTGAATATCTCAAGAGATCAATAAGCAACTCACAAACTCCCTCAATTCCCTCTCAAGAGCTCTCATTCTTCTTCATGCATTGAAGTCCAGCTCAAGGGAATTCATCCATGCCTTGCATTCGTTCATGAGTAAGCATCACAAGACATAGGTAAGAGTATTTACTTTACTTGGTGAATTTGTGTCTCTAATTCTCTTTGTGGGAATTAGATCTTTCTCTCTTTGTGGGAGGTTGTCTCTTTGTGGGACTAGGATATTCTCTTTGTGGGAATAACTCTCTTTGTGGGAGTAACTCTCTTTGTGGGAGTTTAGTGTCCTAGTGTAGGGCTAACCCTAATTCTCTGAGTGGGAGTTAGTGATTCTCTGTGTGGGAGTCTTGATCCTCGTGTAGGATTGGTTGGGTCCTTATGTAGGGCATAAATCCTCTTTGTGGGGATCTCCTTGTGAGATTTGTATTCACTTCTCTGTGTGTGAATATAGTAAATATTGGTGTGGCTGGATGTACCCAAGTTTGGGGAACCAGGGTAAAACATTGTGTTTGCGTTTGGATTGATTGTACCTTTTAATTCCTCTTGCATTTATAATTCCGCATTTGCAAGTTAGATTTTAATTGGACAATTTTATTGCCATTACACTATTCATCCCCCTCTAGTGTGTGTTGTTAGTATTGCAAAGGTAAGGCGATCCTTACAATTGGTATCAGAGCGAGGTTATAGCATACTGCAATAATGGCATTCAACGCTACATCCGCGTGCCATGAAGAAGGTCACTCAACCGTTCGACCCCCGCTCTTCAACGGAACCAACTGCCCTAGTTAGAAGATCAGGATGATGGTCTACTTGAAGGGTCACGACCTTTGGGACATTATAGAGTCTCCTTTTGAGGAGCCTACTTCACCCGCATCCTCGAGAACTAAAGCGAAGAAGGATTCGATCAGAGTCAATGCTAGGGCTATGTGTGTACTCCATTGCACCCTCACTCCGGATGAGTTCAATCGCATCTCCATGTGCAAATCGGCCAACAGTATTTGGCATACTTTGGATATTTCTCATGAAGTGCGTCTTTAGCATAAGGAGGAAGTTCAATCAACCAAGCCTGAGAAGGAAAAGGGGGTTGCACTCCATGTTGAGAAGGAGTCATTCAAGTGGAAAAAGAAGTTCCATCAAGAAACTCTGAGTGAAGAAGAAGAAGATATTAGCGATGATGATTACATCGAACTTGCCAAGCAATTCAAGAATTTCAAGGCATTCCTCAAGGACAAACAAGGTATATCTTCGTCAAAGTTTGCCTCTCATTCTAATAAGTTGATTTGTTTCAATTGCAGTGGAAGAGGTCATGTTGTTACCAAATGCCCTTCCAAACCCACCAAAGATACCCATAAGGGTAAAGGGAAGAGATATTGGAAAGCCAAGTCCGAGGTCAAGAACCAAAAGAAGGGACTTATTGGCACATTTGATGATTCTGATGTGGACACATCAAATGATGAAGAAGAATGTTGCTTCATGGCTAATGGGAAAGAGTCTTTGTCTAGCTCAAGCGAGGAGGAAGGCGATGAGGAAGTCAAGGAGGAAAGCGATGAGGAAGCTGAGGAGGAAAATCCATCCTATGAGGAGCTTGTATATCGCCTAAATGTGGCCTCAAATTTGGCAAGTAAGTGCATCGATTCATATGATAAAATGAAAGCTAAACTTGATAATGCTATGAGTAGGGTGCATGATTTAGAATCGTCCAGTGTAAATTTTCATGATGCTTTGCATGTTTGTGACACTAGTGAGAGAGACACACTTCTCTCTCAAATTAAGGAATTGAGTTTAACTAATGAAAAACTTGTTGCTCAAAACCTTAGTTAGAGTCTCATATTTAACAACTTACGTTGAAATGTGAAGAGGAACTCCCGTAAGCTCATAAGCTTTGTGTATTCTAGGGATTCACTCCACGATTTGTTGGAAAAACGACATCCGGCAAATCATAGAGGAGGTTTGGGTTATATTCAAAATGTGGTTCCCAAACCCACCTCTAATTCCTCTTATGGTGCAAATACAAGAAATATTGCTAAAGCACCTAAGAAGAATCACCATGCTTTCTTGTACAACAATAACATCAACAAGAAGCATGTAGATCACGTGGTAATGAGAAAGAATGAAAAATCTTCATTTTTTCCTAAGAATGAAAAATCTTCATTTTTTCCTAAGAAGCAAAATCCTCATTCTATGCATGCCAAGAAACTTGTTTCTAAACCTAAGTATGCCACATCCACCCCTCTTGCAAAGGCAAAACCCTTGCCTAGGAAATCCTTGAGATTATGGATTCCCACTAAGGTTAGTGTGCAAGAGAGGGATAGCTACATCAACTCTCTTGTTAGGGATGTGATCACCTCATGTGATTACATTAGGAAATCAAACTCCTCTTGGGGTTGGTTGCCTAATGTTTAGGTTCCTCACACATATGCATATTGCATGGGTATTGTGCTTGTATGTTTATTTGTTGCATACCCATTGTTTGTGTGTGTTTCATGATTTTTGAAAATATTTTCAAACTTATTTTTCATGAAAATGGGGACCTTTGGGGTTTATTGACATGCATGCATTTTTTATCCATGTGTATGTCAATGGGGGAGTTAATATGTTATATGTTTAAAATATCTTAAGACATATTTTAACTCTCATTTCGGAGGTTATTTGAGATCTTTATTTTCAATTGGTTTTTATGGTCTCAAACCAAATCTCTTGTATGTTGCCAACATGTTTTTTGTTATATTTTGTTTTGGCAATATCCTTGTGTATCTTTGAAGCTTGATTTTTCCATATCTATTGCTTTGATACACTTTTAAGGCCCATGGCTCCATTAATTGTCTAATTGGTATTAGATCCTAGAAGTCAAAAGTTGACCATTTCTATGATCTAGGGGGAGCATGGGATAGTGAATTGATACCCACTAAAATTTTCAATTTGGTATCATACATATCTTTCTTTTCTTGCATATTGTCACATCTTAGTTAAGATGACAAAGGTGGATATATTTGATGTCCACCTTTTTGACGATGTCATGGGGGAGAGATATATGCATTATGTAAATATATATGGGGAGATATATTCATATGCATATGGGGAGAGATATAGCTATGGGGAGAGATATATGGGATTAGATAAACCTTTCATGTTTGCATGATATTGTCTATTATCAATTGGTTTATGTAATCCATTGCCTATTATATGTCACCATGATCTTTTTTGGTATAATGAGTATTTACTATTGTGTGGCTCATTGTTTAATTGGTGCATATAAGTAGGGGGAGCTCATTAGCATTGTGCTTTAATTATTTGTATTTTACATAATGTGTGTCATCATCAAAAAGGGGGAGATTGTTGAGTATTGGTGTTTCATACCAATCTTATTTTGATGATGATCACAACATTATGTTGTTGCTAATGACTCTCATGTTTTAGTCTCTCAGTTTTATTTCAAGAATATCTTTCTTGGACACTAATCACTTGGTGCAAGGATGGACATCAAGTGAAGAAGGACCATTGCTTGGACTCAAGGAGTGCCAAAGCTTGGAGATGATGGAGAGCAATCAAGGAATCAAGTTTGAAGACTTAGACTCTAAGGAAAGCATTGTAATCCATGTAATTTACTTTATTGCTTTCTCTCTCTTTTGAGTCTAAGATTAATGTAATGCCTTGCTAGATGGTTTACTCATTCATGCATACACATTTAACCATCTTAGTGAGCCTTAGGATTATCATAGAATCCAATCCAATAGGTTCACTTTGTCCAAAGACTCATTTGGAGTCTCTGGCTTTCCATCAGTCGCCTGCTGAAGGAAACACAATCGACTAGGTGATTTCCAATCGCCTGTAGTTCCTTCCACAGTCGCCTGATATGCACAACTCAAGTCAACATTTCAATTGACTCAAATTTGAGCTTTACGCACAGTCGACTACTGGTCTGTTAACAGTCGCCTGTATATTTACAGTCGCCTGTAGATTGGTCACCCGTCGCTTGAGTAGCGTAAGTGCAATCTCTGCATCTCTCTGTCTTTTCTCCATCTTACTCTGCAAACGACTGATTAAGGTTTTACAGTCACCTGACTAATAGACAGTCGACTGTATGATTGACATCAGTCGCCTGCGTGCTTAACTCGAGAAAGAGTGCAGCTCTCTGTTTTATTCCATTCCCTGCAGCAGTCGCCTGCTAAAGGATTTACAGGCGCCTGTCCTACTCTCAGTCGATTGTATCGTCTTCTTCAGTCGACTGTCCTGGCTTAGATTATAGCCGTTGGATATTTTTTAGCCGTTGATCAGTCGATTGTCTTTTGATCATCAGTTGACTGTTCCTGTCGTTTTCACCCAGTTTCTAGCCGTTGCAGAATCGTTTCTTTGGCTGTTTTCTTGGGTTTTGGGGTTTGATATAGGGCTCATATATATATGAGTGTGCTGCCATCTCTTATGCTTCTTGATGCTATTGAATATCTCAAGAGATCTATAAGAAACTCACAAACTCCCTCAATTCCCTCTTAAGAGATCTCATTCTTCTTCATGCATTGAAGTCCAGCTCAAGGGAATTCATCCAAGTGCTTTCAAGCATATCTCAACACTTGGAGATCTCTTCCATGCCTTGCATCATTCATGAGTAAGCATCTCAAGGCATAGGTAAGAGTATTTACTTTACTTGGTGAATTTGTGTCTCTAATTATCTTTGTGGGAATTAGATCTTTCTCTCTTTTTTGGAGGTTGTCTCTTTGTGGGACTAGGATATTCTCTTTGTGGGAATAACTCTCTTTGTGGGAGTAACTCTTTTTGTGGGAGTTTAGTGTCCTAGTGTAGGGCTAACCTTAATTCTCTGAGTGTGAGTTAGTGATTCTCTGTGTGGGAGTCATGATCCTCGTGTAGGATTGGTTGGGTCCTTGTGTAGGGCATAAATCCTCTTTGTGGGGTATCTCCTTATAAGATTTGTATTCACTTATCTGTGTGGGAATATAGTGAATATTGGTGTGGCTGGATGTACTTGATCACTCCATATTTTACACCTTTTTCTGCATGTTTGCATGCCATTTTGATCGCTCGTATCGCGTTTTTCACGATTATTCGACAATATTGCGAAGCTTTTCACGATTTCTTATTTTTGTCGAATTTCAGGAGATTTGGAGCGATTTGGAGTGATTCTGAGATGCACCCACTCCGAAGTGTCACCCGTGACTCTTTTGAGGGGAATTCTGCGATTGGAGAGGAGTGGAAGAAGAAAGAACGTCGTAGGAGCGACGAGGGAGCAAAAATACGAAGATTGGGCATTTTCAACATGTCACTCGGCCGAGTGAAGGAGTCACTCGGCCGACCATCGAAAGCCCGCTCGGCCGGCCAGATCGGACACGCAACAGACTGAGTATCAGCGTGCACTCGGCCGACCATCGCAGCCCACTCGACCGAACCACGGAGACACCACTCTCTCGAGTGGCATCAAGACGACGGCAAGAAAAATCCCAGACTTACTGTAATCCGTCAGTGCAGTCCCGAGTTCCGACTCGGCCGAGTGAAGAAGTCCCTTCGGCCGAAGCAAAGAAAGTCACTCGGCCGAGTGACTCCCGAGGAGCTGACCCCCAAAAGTCCGAAGTTACTGGAATCCGTCAGGGGTTGTCACTCGGCCGAATGACATTTTTCACTCGGCCGAGTGAGCCGCGTTGCCTGTAGCGTAAATTGCGATTTTCAGGCTGCGCAGGGGCAATTTTGTCACAGTTTTTTGGATGATTTTGGGGGGTATTTAACCCCAGTTTTATACCTAGTTTAGGGAGCTTTTTCAGAACTTTTTGCAGCCTTTTTTAGATTACTTTTTAGGAGATTAGATTGAGCTTTTTGGAGGGAGACGAAAGTGTTATTTTGTTGGATGCTATTGAATCTTCATTGGTTTGTCTCTCTCTCTCTCTCTCTATTAAAAACCTCATTTTTATATTGTCTATTGTAATGAATTCTATTGATTTTATTATTGAATTTCTAATGATTTGCACCATGAATCGTGAGTAGTTTCATCGTCTTAGGGCGTAGGGATGAACCCTACGAACCCTATTCCTAATTTGTGATGAATTGGTGAAATGATTGCTAGAATTGATTAGGGTTAGTTTGGGAATTATTTAATACGAATAGCTAGGGATTCATACCGATTGGGATTTGCAAGAGATTGGATCCCAACTCGATAGGAAGCCCTAGAAATTCGAATTGGGTTACAATTGGATTTCTCTGGAATCGGTTTGCAAGAGATTGGACCGAAACTAGGGTTTTCGATTGCAATTCTATACCAATACCCGTTTGCGAGAGATTGGATGGGTAGAAACTATCCCAACCTAGGTTGTAGCTCGAGTTTGCACGAGAGTGGGCTCGAGATACGATTGAACGATGATGTTGTTCTTCACGCTAGCTTGCCTAGGTTAGGGTTTGCAAGAGATTGGACCTTACCCTAGGTTTGCTATAGACTGGCAATAGCGCGAGAGCGTAAGCTTGGTTCCACATTTAGTTGCAACTAGTTCACCTGAGTTTCAAGTCTAGCAATTGTGAAACCTACGAATCACAATGACGAGATACGGTTTGTAGCGGGGATTTCCTAGCCCTAGGCGTTTTTATTAATTTGATATTTCCTTTATACAATTGAACGACTGTGACCGCTTTATTGCGAATATTTCTCGACTGTTCTTATAGCCAGGTGAATTGAAAAAGATACTGTCATTTGCCCTCCTCGTGTTCGATACCCGCTCGCCGCTACACCGTGCGCTTGCGGTAATGTTGGATATGGACGACATAAATACACCCATGAGGGGATGTATGAGGGTATACGGACCTCAGATGTCGCGTGCACGAAGGCGTGCGCGAAGTGAACCTTTTCTCGTGTGAAAAGGACCACTCGATAAGTGGAAAAAGCCACTCGATAAGTGGAAAAAGCCACTTTATAAGTGCAAAATGGCACTTGATAAGTGGATAAAGAAGAAGATAAATGAATGTGCTAATATAGGCTAATAAGCTTATAATTGGTTATTTCCTACAATAACCACCCCTAAAGCCTATAAATAGGACCCAAGGGTAAGGCATTCATTCACACTTTCCATGCCATAAGTTTGCATAAGGCATCCTTATGTTCTTCTTCTCCCTTCCATTAAAATCATCTTCTAGTTAGAGATTTAGGCGGTGAAACTCTGCTTCGATCCTCCGTGACGAAGTATCGACCGTTGTGGCGAATCCGAGGGCGAAGTTCCAAGATTACGGTGCCGCGTACGTAAGCGTAAGTCTCAACTTCATTTATCGATCCTAACGTTGTTTTGACAGGATCCTACATTGGTATCGGAGCCATACACGTTCGCCCCGGTCAAACCGCCGCCCCGTCGAACCGATGAACGAGGCGTTGTCTTTTTCACGAGTGGGTATCCTACCATTACGGATATGGTAGGAACGCTTCGTGACGGAGAGAACGCAGCGGTTGTTCTTTTCACGTTAGGGTCTCCTACCATTACGGATATGGTAGGAACTCGCCGTGACGGGAAGAACCGACCGTTCATATCGTCAAGCTCGCTCTCTTCATGGATGCTGAGTCTCCATTCATAGGGAATGTGAACTCTCTTCATGTGGAGCGCGTAGTTTACGAATTTTAAAGTATGTTAATTTTTCATTTTGGCACACGGCCATTAGAGAATAACTACTTTCTCGACGAACGGGTGCTTCATCGACGAACGGGTGCTTCATCAAGGAAGATGATGGTAGTTATCTCCATCAGAGAAGATGATTTTTGGTGCATGATCACCATGGCCAAATGGGCTATGAAGGCAATGCACCCCCTCCCCATGCGGAGGGGGTTGGCTACGGCCAATAACCACCACGGCCACCCCTTCAGCGGGGTGTGCGGCAACCCCATACAAGGGGGTGGCCGGCCATGGCCATATGAGCCATGGCCGGCCAAGGCCAAAGGGCCAAGGTCGGCCATGGCCAGGCCGGCACTGGCCGGCCACGGCCAGGCCAGGGCCAGGGCCATGGGGCCCTGGCCGCGGCCAGGCCAGGGCCTGGCCGGCCCTGGCAGAGGCCAGGGTCGGCGCCCTGGCCTCAGGCCAGGGCCTGGCCGGCCCTGGCAGAAGCCAGGGCAGAGCCTAGCCGGCCCTGGCCTCTGCCAGGGCCAGGGCCAGGCCCTGGCCGGCCTCGGCCAGGGCAGAGGCCCTGGCCGAGGGGCTAGGGCCCCTGGCCAGCCAGGGCAGAGGCCCTTGGCCAGCCTCGACCAGGGCAGAGGCCCTGGCTGGGAGGAGTGCAGATCATTGGTTGGTCGACCAATCTAGGAGTTTTGGTCGACCAATCTGGCAAAAGGCCTTGGTCGATCACAAACATGCCGACTAGCCCATACGGGGTGGCAAAAGGCTTTGGTCGAACACGAATGTGCCGACTAGCCCATACGGGGCTAACGACAGTCGTCTGCGGCAAAATTCTCCCATACGGGGGGAAGCGCCTGGATCCATACGGGAACCGGTGACAATGGCTTGCAGAAAAAACCCCTCAGGGGGATCCGGCCTTGGCATGGCTACGGCTCATTCCCGGCAAATGGCCAGGAAGTGCCAAACATTTCGCTAGTATCATAAGGGTACTAAGTCGAAATATACAATTTTGAAAAATACGTTTTCATACGTTTTGAAAAATACATTTTTTAAAAAACGCTTTTCCGCTGCGAAGTACTATAAGAGTACTAACATTTGATAAAGTGATGGGGAAATATTGAAAGTTACTCTAGATGGTGATTGGAAACGTAGTGACCTTTCCGATTCTAGGGTAACATCTTCAGTAATTTTCGAAAGTAACTTATCAAATTATAAATGTCGTTCCAAGTGGGAGTTGAAATTAGAACTATCCAAATGGGATATTCTATTATCACTTCAAATGGGAATTATATTTTAAGAATTTTTCAATGCAATGTTTTTGATCAAACCTTCGGTTTTGTGTCTTTTGCAGCATTTTAAAAGTAAAATGTCGTCCGCTTCAAAGAATATCGTCGCTGAGTTAAACAGAGGTGAAAAACTCAACGGTGATAATTACAAACTTTGGTCCATCAAGATACACTACGTTTTAGAGGAGTAAGAAGTGCTCGAAACTCTAAAGAACGTAATGATTGAACCCGAGTCGGGCACTACGGCCCAACACAGACGAGACAAGGAAGCTTTTGATGCTTGGTCTCGGAAGAACAAGATAGCACGCATTACGTTATTAAGCAGTATGGCTGATGACATAATGCACATCTTCCGAGAGCATGACTTAGCCATGGACATATGGTCCAAGCTTGAGGAAAAGTTTGGTGGCACATCGGTGTCCAAACTTCGCGCCTTAACTATAAGATTTGATTCATACAAGAAACGTCCAGATAATTTCATGGGGAAACATCTGCGACATATGGTGAATCTTATCTCAGAGTTAAAGGATGCGGGTCATGTGCTCACTGATGAGCAACAAATCCAAGCAGTCATACGTTCCCTACCAAATGGGTGGGATCAAATGAAGATGCATCTCACTCACAATGAGAGCATCAAGACCTTCAGCGATGTTTCCAAGCACCTCGAATTAGAGGAAGAGCGGCTTGCGACTGCCAAGCCTAGTGCAGAAGTGCACATGGTTGCTAGTTCCTCACACGGGGGAAAGAAACGGAAAGATCGTTCGAAGTCTACTAATGAATGTAATAAGCAACCTGAGTCTACCAAGAAACCCAAACATAAGGGTGGGAACAAGAAATGGCACAAGAAGAAAGACTTGAAGAGGATCAAGTGCTTCAAGTGCAACAAGCTCGGTCACTATGCTCATTCGTGTACGAGTGGAGGCGACGAGGTAACTTGTAAATATACTAGTTACATATGTGTTTCTAGTTCAATATTTCTTGTGGAATCTAATCCATTTTGGATAATTGATTCAGGTGCCACCGACCACATAGCCAGGGACAGACGGTCCTTCGTGGAGTATCACCGGATACCCCAAGGAACGAAGTGGATCTTTGTAGGAAACAACACACGTGTTGAAGTGAAAGGCGTTGGGACTTGCAAGCTAGTCTTGGACAACGGCCGCACTCTCCTACTTCATGATGTCCTCTTCGCTCCAGATATTCGAAGGAATGTAATTTCTGTGGTCGTGTTAATGGGTCTTGGCTATAACTGGTTTTTTCATGATTGTAATGTGGACTTAAGTTGTAATAATACTCTTATTGGTACTGGGTTTGTATTTAAAGGATTTATTGTAATGAGTACAATGTATGATTCCTCATGTAATGAAAATTTCCTTATTGCAAATTCTAAGACTTATGAGTCTGATGTGATTTGTTGGCACGCAAGGCTTGGTCATATTGGACCAACGCGTATGGATAGACTTGCCAAACGTGGCCTTCTATCCAATGTTTCAAAGGTTGAAATGTCGACATGCGAATATTGCCTAGTGGGGAAATCTTGTCGCAAGCCGTTTGGAACCGGCACAAGGGCCGAGGTTCCATTACAGCTTATCCATTCGGACATATGTGGTCCGATGAATGTCAAGACAAGACATGGGAAGTCCTATTTCATCACTTTTATTGATGATTTCACCCGATTCGGACATATCTATTTGATATCCCACAAAAGTGAAACATTGGCTTGCTTTAAAAACTATATGAGTTTAGTGGAGAATCAATTAGATCGCAAGATTAAGGTCTTGCGAACCGATAGGGGCGGTGAATATCAATCAACAAGTTTTAAGGAACTTTGTGATGAAAAAGGCATAGTACATCAGGTAACTATGCCTTATACTCCTCAACAAAACGGTGTTGCAGAAAGGAGACATAGGACTTTAATGGAAATGGTCCGTTCAATGATGACGCAAGCTAACTTCCCAATCACCTTTTGGGGTGATGCGTTATTGACGGCCGCTTTCATTTTAAACCGCGTACCCTCGAAATCAGTTAGCTTCACTCCTTATGAGTTATGGAACCAAAGGTCTCCTGACTTAAACATTTTGAAACCTTGGGGTTGTGCATCCTACGCACATATTTCCTCCCATAAGTATGGTAAACTTGGGCCAAGGGGAAGGAAATGTATCTTTATACGATACGCAGAAAACTCCAAAGGTTATGTTTTTGTTAGTCAGGAAGACAATGGTGGGCTAATTGAGTTTGAGTCGAGGGATGTCACTTTCTTGGAAAACGAGTTTCTAAGACAGGGCGAGATAAGTCAGGACTTATCTTTATTTGAGATTTATGATCAAGAAGGATTACCTCATTCGAGTGGGAGAATTTTTGGTGAAAACGAAAATACGTTTCAACCTTCACCAATGGATTATACGAATGACGATTATCCTATTCCATACGGGAATAATGATCCAAGTGGGAGCAATTCTAATGACATTCCAAGTGGGAGTGATATTAGAATTGATCTAAATTCGAGTCAACAAGGACTTGAAGAATCTCAAATACGACGTAGTAGTCATACAAGGTTGGCTCCTCTAAGATTTGAGGATGA
Source organism: Scilla litardierei (assembly GCA_030789695.1). Taxonomy (NCBI): domain Eukaryota; kingdom Viridiplantae; phylum Streptophyta; class Magnoliopsida; order Asparagales; family Asparagaceae; genus Scilla; species Scilla litardierei. Next base: position 206,709,713 of record CM061133.1, read on the forward strand.
ATTTCCGCAAACCTTTATGACTTTACTACAAGAAGATGACGAGCCTGCTACTTTCAAACATGCCGTATCTTGCCCTGCTAAAGACAAATGGATGGAAGCGATGCAAGAGGAGTTAGAATCCATGAAAGTTAACCAAGTCTGGGACTTAGTTGACTTACCCAGAGGACGTAGAGCTATTAGGAACAAATGGGTTCTCAAGATCAAGCATAAGGCTGATGGCTCTATTGACAGATATAAAGCTCGCCTTGTCGCGAAAGGTTTTACGCAACAGGAATGGATAGACTACGAAGAGACCTTCTCACCTGTTGTTCGTTTTACCTCGATTCGCCTGATTCTGGCAATGGTAGCTTGCTTAGACCTCGAATTACATCAAATGGATGTAAAGACTGCCTTTCTCAATGGAGAATTGGACGAGGAGATCTATATGGAACAACCAACAGGGTTTGTAAAAGAAGGAACCGAACATAAGGTTTGTAAACTTCTTAAATCCATATATGGTCTTAAACAATCCTCGAGGCAATGGTATATACGATTTCAAGAAGTTGTCTTATCAAATGGTTTTACCATGCTTGATGAAGATAACTGCGTATATATCAAGAGGATTAAAAGCAAGTATGTTATCATGTCTCTATATGTAGATGACATTTTAATAGCCGGAAATGACAAGGGCTTTGTGATGGATATCAAGGCTTGGCTTTCATCAGTTTTTGAGATGAAAGACATGGGAGAAGCCGCATATATCCTTGGAGTTAAGATTTCAAGGAATCGTTCGAAGAAACTTCTTTCTCTTTCACAGGAGACTTATATAAAGAAGGTTCTAGAACGATTTAATATGCAGGACTGCAAGTCCATTGTTACTCCTATAAGCAAAAGCGATAATTTATGTCTGAAATCATGTCCTAAGAACCAAAAGGAGAAAGAGATTATGGAAAAAGTTCCATATTCCAGTGTAGTTGGTAGTCTTATGTACGCTATGATGTGTACAAGACCAGACATCTGTTTTGCCGTTGGAATGGTAAGTCGTTACCAATCCAACCCAGGGCAAGTACACTGGAAAGCGGTTAAGAGGATAATGCGGTATCTCAAAGGAACTGCAGACTTAGCTTTATGCTATCAAGGAGATGCCTTGAGGCTCGAAGGCTACACTGATGCTGATTGGGCGGGTGATCTCGATGAGCGACGATCGACCTCAGGATATGTTTTTCTACTCGGATCTGGTGCAATATCCTGGAGTAGCAAGAAACAATCCTGCATCGCACTTTCAACTATGGAAGCCGAGTTTGTAGCATTTAGCATGGCAGTCCAAGAGGCTGTTTGGCTTAGGAAATTCTTAGACAGGCTAATTGATGCAAGTGACTCTGGTGCTGTACCTATACACAGTGACAGTCAAGCATCTATAGCTTATGTCAAAGATCCTAAATTTCATTGTAAGACCAAACACATTGATATCCGCTACAAATTTGCAAAAGACTATGATAAGACCAAGAAGGTGGACATAAGGTACATATCTACGCATGAGATGATAGCGGATCCGCTCACGAAGGCGATCCCCAGAGATGTGTTTTACAAACACTTATCATCCCAAGGATTGCGTAAGAGCTGAGTTGTACCAATGTAAATTCCCATGTCTGTAAATGATCAAATTTAATAAAAGAATATGTTCTTTTTTTCAAACATTGCATATGAATTTCTTGAGAAATGTTTGTGTACATTTTTGAAATCTCAGCTATACTTTCTAGTATGTCGAACAGATTGAGGTTGGCTCTCTCACATGAGCAACCGCCTTATTCTATCAGACGGATAGAATAGAGATGAGACCTGTTTAAAGTCAAAATCATCAGACAGATGATTTAGAGTCATGACTTAAACAAAATGGTCGCATGAAAGATCTGCATCATATGGATGCTTACAGAAGATCTAAGAGGATTTTGAAATCCTATCTGTCTAAATGCGGGATGTGAGTCCAAAGGATTATTTGAGTAGAAAAAGGGACTCAAAGTCAGACATTGTGGTGTCTGATCATCATCCTTACAACATCATTGAGACATACACTCCCTGGGAAAGGAGTGATGTTGTAATACGTATTCATACTACGTATGCATTTTTTGACCATTGGGTTAGAATAGTAAATAATTTTACTATTATGTGAGACCCAAAGACCACATGGGTCTTAATTCATTACCATTATGGACTCTAATTGGTTCCTTTAGATTTGACCGGGTGATTGCTATCTTAGCATGTTACTTATGGACTATGGTTAATTCGGTCAGGCGGGGCATGTTAGAAAAGCAAGTCAAGTCAAGATCGAAAGGATCGCAAGAAGAGGAAGATTAATTTCGCATTCACATTTGGACTTTAAAGATTCAAAGCTGGCCAGCCAATTGCAATCCAGATGGGATTCAATTGTTGAATATAAAGTATAAGAAATGTGAAGAAATAATCTAGGGTAAAGCATGCGTTGATCTACTCAACTTTGCACCTCGAGGAGTGTTGTGTATCTCTAACAAGTGCACAACAGCGGACTCTATGCGCATGACGGTCACACGGCCTATTTCTCGGTATGATAAACAGAAGAGTTAGAGAAAATAAGTTTCCTTACAATCCCCTCAAGTGTGAGTGGGAGATTTTGGATATGGACGACATAAATACACCCATGAGGGGATGTATGAGGGTATACGGACCTCAGATGTCACGTGCACGAAGGCGTGCGCGAAGGGAACCTTTTCTCGTGTGAAAAGGACCACTCGATAAGTGGAAAAAGCCACTCGATAAGTGGAAAAAGCCACTTTATAAGTGCAAAATGGCACTTGATAAGTGGATAAAGAAGAAGATAAATGAATGTGCTAATATAGGCTAATAAGCTTATAATTGGTTATTTCCTACAATAACCACCCCTAAAGCCTATAAATAGGACCCAAGGGTAAGGCATTCATTCACACTTTCCATGCCATAAGTTTGCATAAGGCATCCTTATGTTCTTCTTCTCCCTTCCATTAAAATCCTCTTTTAGTTAGAGATTTAGGCGGTGAAACTCTGCTTCGATCCTCCGTGACGAAGTATCGACCGTTGTGGCGAATCCGAGGGCGAAGTTCCGAGATTACGGTGCCGCGTACGCAAGCGTAAGTCTCAACTTCATTTATCGATCCTAACGTTGTTTTGACAGGATCCTACAGGTAAGACTACGAGTCGTTTGTCCCGGTTGCGTGTGCATACCGGGGCGCGATCAAGTTTTTGGCGCCGTTGCCGGGGAGTGTTTTTGACGGAGTTCGATTTCGATCACCCAGTTATTTTTCGATTTCTTTATTTATTTATTTATTCATTCTTTTCTAACTCTGTTTACAGCCCAATTTGCACGCTCTCCCAAAATTTTCCACAAGATCTTAACAGGTAACATGGGGGATGCAAAGCCAATGACTGAGTCTGGCCAGGGAGATGATGAATCCTTTGCAGAGCTCATTAAGGAACTTGTTGATGAGGTACACGCCACTGGAGCTTTTTCTATTAACATCGAGGACCCCGTCGAACAATTATTTGCATGCTTCGTGATGGATCAAATCTCCCCGAATGGGACAATTGGGGGCGACATCAGAGTTGACGTGAGAGACGACAAGCTATATTTCGAAGACAACAGAACATGCATCGAGAAGTGCTACATCCCCGGGGAATCCACTGGACATACCAATATTCAGGGAAGTGCACTCTATGACCCCCACTCCTGCATTTATGGATTAACTGACATATCTCTTGGTCTCAGGAATGAACCGGAGCAAAGTGGAGGTCCTATCGATGCCCACGCGGAATCGTGCAGTGTCTATTCAGATGCACCGTCCTCACAAAAGAAGCGAATCTGAGCCTCCACTCGAGAGTGCACCACCCGAACATGAGCTAAACTCAGATGTTAAAGGAGAAGCCAAACTCACACAAGATGATGAAGCAGAGGGTACGTCACCTCTTGAGGTAGAGCTTAAACAATTACCACCGAATCTAAGGTATGCTTTCTTGGGTAATAAATTGACCTTCCCGGTTATAGTTAACTCCCACCTCACTCATGATCAACTTGAGAAACTCCTAGATGTTCTCAGGAGTCACAAGGATGTCCTTGGCTACACTATCTCTGATCTTAAGGGAATAAGCCCTAGGCTTTGCACGCATAGAATCCATTTGGAAAACACTGACGCCACCTCCATAGAGCCTCAAAGGCGGTTGAACCCAAACATGAAGGAGGTGGTCAAAAAGGAAATCCTAAAATTTCTTGAGGCCGGAATTATCTACCCTATCTCTGACAGTAGATGGGTTAGCCCCGTTCACGTCGTCCCAAGAAAGGGGGGATGACCGTAATAAAAAACGATAAAGGAGAGCCCATTTCTACACGCACTGTCACAGGATGGCGGATGTGCATTGATTACACAAAACTAAATAAAGCCACCCGAAAAGACCATTACCCACTACCCTTCATAGATCAAATGCTTGAACGGCTTGCTAAACATAAATACTTTTGCTACTTGGATGGGTATTCAGGGTTTTTCCAAATCCATTTGCATGAAGATGACTAAGAAAAGACTACTTTTACTTGTCCCTATGGCACTTACGCCTACCGTAGAATGCCCTTTGGTCTTTGTAATGCACCCGCCACCTTTCAGAGGTGCATGACCTCCATCTTTTCCGACTATATTGAAAATATTATGGAAGTTTTCATGGATGATTTCTCAGTTTATGGAAGTGAGTTTGATTCTTGTTTGGCTAATCTTACCAAAGTTCTTAAAAGATGTCAACAAAATAATCTTACTCTTAATTGGGAGAAATGTCACTTCATGGTCACCGAAGGGATAGTGCTTGGGCACCTTGTCTCCTCAAGAGGGATTGAGGTTGATAAGGCGAAGATTGAGGTAATCGAGAAACTCCCTCCTCCTATTAATGTTAAGGGCATTAGGGGCTTTCTTGGTCATGCGGGGGTTTACCGCCGCTTTATCAAGGATTTCGTCTGGATTGCTCGACCTCTTACCTCCTTGCTTGCTAAATATGCCCCGTTTGTTTTTTCAGGTGAATGCTTGCAAGCGTTCAATACATTGAAGGAAGCACTAATTTCTGCGTCCATCATACAACCACCGGATTGGAGCCTTCCCTTTGAGCTCATATGTGATGCAAGTGACCAAGCTATTGGAGCGGTGTTAGGACAAATGAAAGACAGAAAGCTTCATGCAATATTCTATGCAAGCAAAACGTTGGATGACGCACAGAAAAATTATACAACTACGGAGAAAGAGCTTCTAGCGGTCGTTTATTCCATTGAAAAGTTCCGCTCCTATCTCCTTGGATCCATGGTAATTGTCCACACCGACCATGCGGCATTGAAGTATCTTCCAAACAAGAAAGAGGCCAAACCTAGGTTGATTAGGTGGATACTTCTATTGCAAGAGTTTGATTTGAAATCAGAGATAAGAAGGGTACGGACAATGTTGTGGCGGATCATTTTTCTAGGCTTATTCGTGACAAGGAGGACGAGAGCTTGCCCATCGATGACTCCTTTGTTGATGAGAGGCTATACGCCATAAGGCCCGGGGAAGTTCCTTCGTATGCAGACTTTGTCAATTACTTGGCTTGTAGGATTAAACCATGCGGGATGCCCACACAGCAAAAGAGGAGATTTATGCATGAAGTCCGTAGCTATTTCTGGGAAGATCCGTATCTCTTTAAGATATGCAAGGATGGGGTTATCCGAAGATGTATTTCTAAGGAGGAGGCCACCTCCATCATCTTGCATTGCCATGGTATGCCATGTGGGGGACATCACGCCTCTTGCAAGACTACAGCTAAGATATTACCGAGTGGATTCTTTTGGCCAACCATGTTCAGAGACACGCACGACTTCGTCAAGGGGTGCGATAGATGCCAACGGACCGGAAATATTTCCAAACGAAATGAGATGCCAATGAGGCCCATTCTAGAGATTGAGCTCTTTGATTGTTGGGGAGTGGACTTCATGGGACCATTTCCGTCAAGCAAGGTTAACAAGTATATCTTATTGGCTGTGGACTACGTCTCAAAATGGGTAGAAGCCATCGCCACCCCTACCAATGATGCGAGGGTTGTCTCCAAGTTTTTCTAGCAGAATATTTTCCCACGCTTTGGGGTGCCTCGAACTTTGATAAGCGACGGGGGAAGCCACTTTATAGAAAACAAATTTGAAGCCATGTTGAAAAAGTACGGGGTAAACCATAGAGTTGGCATGGCCTACCACCCTCAGACGAGCGGGCAAGTGGAAGTTTCAAATAGAGAAATCAAGCAAATTCTTGAAAAGACCGTGGATCGATCTAGAAAAGATTGGTCTATGAAGTTACACGATGCTCTATGGGCATATCGCACGGCCTTTCGCACTCCCATTGGCACCACGCCGTTCCGACTTGTTTACGGGAAAGCTTGTCACTTGCCGGTAGAGTTGGAGCACCGCGCGTATTGGGCCATCAAGACCCTCAATTATGACTATAAGAGTGCGGCGGTGAGGCAGCTCCTAGATATCAATGAGCTTGACGAAATTAGAAGAGATGCCTACGAGAGCTCAAGAATTTACAAAGAAAGGACCAAGATTCTCCACGACGCACGCATAACTGTCACGGACTTCAAGGTCAGAGACAAAGTCTTGCTATATAATTCCTGACTCCGACTATTCCCCGGGAAGTTGAGGTCACGGTGGTCCGGACCTTTCACCATCAAGCACATACAACCAGGAGGAGCTTTTGAATTGGAAGGGAAGGACGGAGCCACGTTCAAGGTGAATGGACAACGGCTCAAGCATTATTCCGAAGGAGTCCCTACGGGTGAAGTAAATAGAATATATCTACTCAAGGGATGGCCAGATGACCTTTCATACCTCCTTGATGAGGTCATTGAAGAGGCTATCCCCTACTCCATCGGTGCACTCCATAATGACGGCTTCGAAGAAGGCCAAGATTTGGTCGAAGAAGAGAAGATGGAGGACTCTCCCAATAGCTCCACGGTGAATGATGATGGCGACGCCGATGTCGCGAGAATACGGGAGATTTGCAAGCTCTCGACATTGAAGAATCCGAAGAAAGCTCCACCGATTCGAAGATCGGTGTCACCGGCGAATTCAAGGACCGAAACAAGCTCAAGCTTGGGGGAGCCATCCCCCAACATTGCCCAAGATGAAGGGGCGCTGAGGAAGGCCACTCACCACCACGATCCAAATCCGAGCGGTCTTCCCAGAAAGTTCGACGGGTGCATCTCATATGCACCCAACATCCCACACTAAATTGAAAATCCAAGGGGGTCGAGCTCAAGACCTTAAACGAGCGCTTGTCGGGAGGCAACCCGACAGTTTTTGCATTATTTTTATTTGATTTTCATTTTTTTGGTTTAGACTTTTGTTAGTGTTTTGAGTCCTTTTGCCCATAAAAATCGTGACAACGGGTATTAATTTCTATGACAGGAGAGGAGAAAAGGAGATCTCTCAAATGGAGGAAGATAGAGGCAAGGAAGAGCGCTCCAGGAATGCGCTCGAGGCTTAGGAAGAGGAAGAAACCAACTGGAGGAAGAAAAACAGAGAGTAGAGCGAAAACGGAGCCCCGAAGCAGAAAACAGCACGACACTCGGTCGAGTATCATATGCGACTCGGCCGAGCAAAGGACCCCATTCGGCCGAGTGGGGCACCAACCAGGGAAGTCTGCGGAACCAACTCTCTGTCTTTTTTGTGCATTTCATATTAACTGCCACTCGGCTGAGTACGTTTAGTCACTCGACCGAGGGAAATGGATACCCTCCTAGGGCGAGAATTGACGAGTAGCTTGTGTCACTTGGCCGAAGGAGTTTTCTCCCTTCGGCCGAGTGAACAAAAGCCACTCGGCCGAGTCGTAAGTGACATGGAGAAATTTAAATTTTTTTTAACGTTACGTCACTCGGCCGAGTAACATAGTCACTCGGCCGAGTCGTAACTGCCCCTATATATATCGCTACGGGCTCGGCGCGAATTTCAACGCAACTAATTCCCCAATTCCGCCCGAGCCTAGCGACATTTCCTTTCCCCTCACTCACGATCGTCACCCCCCTCGCCTGAATCACCTCGTCGCCGGCCCCACTCGACCGACCACCGCCGACGAGCACCGCCCGCCGACGCCCCGACCTCCGGCGAGTACCCTCGCCGCCGGCCGACCGCCTGCAACCCCAATTTTGCCCCTTAGCTCCATTTTCTCCCATTTTTGACAATCCGCACGCCCATTGAGCCCCTAACCCAAATTAACTTCTTTATCTATCTATTATACCCCATCTCCCCCATATATTTCGAATATTATCCGCTGATTTCATTGTTTGATTTGCAGGCTATCTTGGGGGAGCTTTGGGGAGCTTCAGGACGCACTTTTAGCTTCGCAGAGGCGGTGCTCTTCGCACGCACTTGCTGATTTGCTCTCGCGGCGTGTTCAGGTACACTTGTTCCTTTTATTGAGCACGCCGCATTATATTTTTGTTGGGTGAGCACTCACGGCACACATGCCGCCCCGTACTAAGCCACGCACGCGGGGAGCCTCTTCCAAGCGGAAGAGGACCGATGATGCCGGTCCCTCTCACGCTAGGGAGGACTCCCCTCCACCTAGCCCGCTACAGCCACCACCACCCACACAGCCGCTTCCCGCCGATCCCATCCACGCACAGCCACCACCGGCTCCCGCTGTCGGGCCGCTGGGGATCACGTTCAGAGACGACGCACAGCGCGTCCGATTTGAGCGTATCGTCCAGAGCTCGATAGTGCCCTCTAGGTTCGCACATTTAGCAGACCTTGATCGCCTAGGGGTACTAGAGGGGATGCTCACGTTGTACGACAACATGGGTTGGCGCGACTTCTTGTCTGTGTCGGCGGACACCTACGTCCGTCCGACACTTGAGGTTCTTAGCTCGATAGCCCGGACCCCTGGAGGATGCACATTCCGCCTGATGGATCGAGAGTGCGAGGTCACTCTCGCCATGCTTCGTACGTTCTTCCAGTGGCCCGATGTCCCTGTCCCTGACCGAGCCTACGCACCCACTCACATCCCACCGTCGTCGTTCGACACTTCCACGTTCTGGACACAGATCACGGGCTCCCACCATGGCTCTGACCCTAGTAGGGCCAAGGCCTCAGCCATCCTGCACCCCTGCCTCCGCATTGCCCAGCGCCTCACGGTGACCACTTTCTTGGCGAGGTACGAGCCTGGGACGATGTCTACGCCTGAGCTCTACATGCTCTATGCGATGACTCGCCCTAGAGTTCTGGATAGGGGTAGCGACGACCTGGTCCCCACCGTAGAGATTGATATTTCTAGCTGGTTTTTAGACCGCATCATCATTTCGGTGGGCGCTCGCTCACCTATTTGCTGCGGCGGTCTGATTACTCTGCTAGCCCTGATGACCGGCGTGGACCTACCTGCCGACCTTCGACGAGCCCCGGGCCCCACTTCACTCTCGATTGATGTTATGGCCCGGATGAAGATGCTTTGTCCCCACGGCCAGCGGCACTGGGTATGGTTGCACGGTCCCTTTGGTGCCGATTACATGGTTCTCCCGAGCCTCGCTCAGACACATATAGGACCGGCACACGCGGACTGGCTTCCGGCGATGGATCTCTTGATCCCCGTCGCCTACGTGCTAGAGGCTGAGGGAGCTGAGCAGGCACCACCTGCACCCTGTGATCCCTCAGCCCGAGCCTGCACTTTCTGCACCTCCCGACACTTCTGTCCCATCTTCTGTCAGTGTCGGGAGTACCCTTGCTGAGTCGTCCACCACGCCCACCACGTCTACCACCACCCCCACCACTGCTGTGCCTATCTCGGTTGAGCCTATTTCCTCACTTCTTCCCGAGCGTCCACCCAATATCCTTGAGAGCGGCGAGCCTTCCTTCCCTGCTACTGTGCGGACCCTATCCAGCTTGATGTCCGCTGGGGTGTCACCTTTTAGTCCTTACACTTCCTCCCCAGTGGCCGACCCTTCTGTCTCCACCGTAGCTATCCTATCCGAGAGTGTCGTGACGTCCGTCCTCACACCTGTGTCACTGACCTCTCTTGCTTCCTCATCGCCGATTTTGCCTTCCACCACTACTGCTGCTGCCTCCTCATCCCAGCCTGCGTCCCAGCCTCACACTGAGGCTGGGCATCCACTAGTGAGTGCATCACCTTTTCTGCACATACCTGTTGGCCCGATTACTTACACTGCCCGTGTCAGACAGCCCCGTCCTTCGCAGCCTAGACCAGTTCGTCCCTCCGCTCCACCACCCCCTGACGCTCTACTTCAGAGCATTCGTGCTCTTGAGGGGGTAGTGAGTGGACTCAGAGGCGACTTTAGGGCTCTCTCTGCCACGGTTAGTACCGTACAGTCCCGCGTCACCATGCTTCCCGATATTCAGGCTTGCCTGAATCAGATCCTGGCGCGACTGCCTCCGCAACACCCACCCACCCAGCAGACACCTCCACCACCACCTCCACCTCCGCCATAGGACGGAGATGGTGCAGCACCACCAGCTTAGGCACCCCCTTGATGCCATTGATCTTTTTTGTCGTTATGCTGCCCATTTTCTGCTGGTCCTGTAGATTTTTGCCCCCACCCCCACCCCTCACTATTTTGGTCCCTATCTTGCTCACATCATTTTATATCCTTTTTGGGAGAGAGGGAGAGTATTTTTGGTGACACATTACCTGCATCACTCTGATCTTTGCATGCCACATTCATATCCGCATCATATTTTTTGTTTATTTTTCCTTTTTTATATCATGCATGCATCCTCACACACCCCACCCATTTCACGTCTCTCGGTGTGCCACACTTTGCACATTGAGGACACTGTGCACTTTAGCTTGGGGGAGTAAGTTCTCACACTTTTTGCTTTTATCACCTTTATTTTTAGTTTTTTCACGTTTTTTCCGCTTTTGCACCCATTTTTCATCACTTTTTCATTTTTTTACCATGCATCACGTTTTTCTTATTTTCTTTGTATGCTGCATTGTAAATAGTTCGGTTTTCTTTTATCTTTATTTTTTTTCATCTTTTGCTAGAGATGATTTTTCTGTGATGACGATGACGTGGTGTTAGCTTTTCTCTATATGCATGCTAAATTTGTCATGTCATAGCTTTTGTTTCTGATATCATATGCTATGTTCTGCTTTGCATTTAGAAATAGTAACCCACTTCTTTTTCCGTATGAAAATGGATGAAATTCTATTATTAGCTGATGTCTGATAATTCATATGTATGCTATCATAGAAAACACACCAAGATTCACACATTGATTGCTTATATCTGGAGTACTGCTTTCTTTTCTCATATCACTTCTTATTGCATGATTTGTACGCTTCACTTCAGGTTGATTGAATGTTTGCTAGCATTGACTTATCTGGACTAGTTTGCTTTTTGAGATTAAACTGAGTAGATTAAATTACCCTGCTGAAGTTGTCATGCACGTCCTATAAAGTGAACCGAGAGATACATTTATTTCTTTCTCCACATATCTTGAACATTATTTCTCTATTTTAAATTCATTGGTGAATCTCCCCTTAGCAATTCTATTATTGGCATCCCCCCGTTATTATATCACATGCTCCAAATTCCCCAAAACCCAAAGAAAAAAATACTCGTATATCCTTCTCTTTGATTTGGGATCATTTGTGTATATATGCTTTATAAAAAAAATTTGAGAAAAAGAAAAGAAAAGAGAAAAGAAGTTCGAAAACGATCCCATCTCATACCCTTTCTCTCTTTCTTCCCTCTTTTGCTTTTATTTTTATTTCTTTGACTTTTGGAGCTTCAAAAGAAATGGGGAATGTAAATATTGTTTTGTTTATGCCACCACGCTTATGGATAAGCTTGGGGGAGAGGATCCAATGATGTGTGAGAGAGTGAATACTTGACGGTGCATGACAACCTAGGCTAAGTAATATTTTATACTCGGTGAGATTGCTAAAGTTTCACGAAATCCATAAATCTACGCTTAGCATTCATTTCATGAAAACCACACTTTTCTATTCTTACTACTCTATTGTGTGATATCTCTTATACTCCTTATAGAAAGCATTCAATTTAAAAGTGTGTGATCTACGATTTTGTATACCGCTTTCGATGCTTCAGACGATGTTAATTCTAGAATTATTCCATTTTTCATGCTATATTGATATTCTTGGGTTTTCTATTTCAAATGCACCATTATACTATGATATCGAGATAAAAGTCTTTGACATGTGTTTTATATTTGATGCGTGCTATATGAGTAAGCAAAACCCACATCCTGAGAAAAATGATCTAGCAGCTTCCCTCTTCGTTTTCTATTTTGTTTTTCATTTTTCATTTTCCACTTTTCCACCGTGTCTATTATCTTTATCCACCGGGTTCGCTTTTTACTCATCTTCCTCGAGGACGAGTAAGAGGTAAGCTTGGGGGATTTCGATCACTCCATATTTTACACCTTTTTTCTGCATGTTTGCATGCCATTTTGATCGCTCGTATCGCGTTTTTCACGATTATTCGACAATAATGCGATGCTTTTCACGATTTCTTGTTTTGTCGAATTCCAGGAGATTTGGAGCGATTTGGAGCGATTCTGAGATGCACCCACTCCGGAGTGTCACCCGTGACTCTTTTGAGGGGAATTCTGCGATTGGAGAGGAGTGGAAGAAGAAAGAACGTCGTAGGAGCGACGAGGGAGCAAAAATACGAAGATTGGGCATTTTCAGCATGTCACTCGGCCGAGTAAAGGAGTCACTCGGTCGACCATCGAAAGCCCGCTCGACCGGCCAGATCGGACACGCAACAGACTGAGTATCAGCGTGCACTCGGCCAACCATCGCAGCCCACTCGGCCGAACCATGGAGACACCACTCGCCCGAGTGGCATCAAGACGACGGCAAGAAAAATCCCAGACTTACTGTAATCCGTCAGTGCAGTCCTGAGTTCCGACTTGGCCGAGTGAAGAAGTCCCTTCGGCCAAAGCAAAGAAAGTCACTCGGCCGAGTGACTCCCGAGGAGCCGACCCCCAAAAGTCTGAAGTTACTGGAATCTGTCAGGGTTTGTCACTCGGCCGAATGACATTTGTCACTCGGCCGAGTGAGCCGCGCTGCCTGTAGCGTAAATTGCGATTTTCAGGCTGCGCAGGGGCAATTTTGTCACAATTTTTTGGGCGATTTTGGGGGGTATTTAACCCCAGTTTTTAACCTAGTTTAGGGAACTTTTTCAGAACTTTTTGTAGCCTTTTTTAGATTACTTTTTAGGAGATTAGATTGAGCTTTTTGGAGGGAGACAAAAGTGTTATTTTGTTGGATGCTATTGAATCTTCATTGGTTTGTCTCTCTCTCTCTCTATTAAAAACCTCATTTTTATTGATATATTGTCTATTGCAATGAATTCTATTGATTTTATTATTGAATTTCTAATGATTTGCACCATGAATCGTGAGTAGTTTCATCGTCTTAGGGTGTAGGGATGAACCCTACGAACCCTATTCCTAATTTGTGATGAATTGGTGAAATGATTGCTAGAATTGATTAGGGTTAGTTTGGGATTGATTTAATACGAATAGCTAGGGATTCATACCGATTGGGATTTGCAAGAGATTGGATCCCAACTCGATAGGAAGCCCTAGAAATTCGAATTGGGTTACAATTGGATTTCTCTGGAATCGGTTTGCAAGAGATTGGACCGAAACTAGGGTTTTCGATTGCAATTCTATACCAATACCCGTTTGCAAGAGATTGGATGGGTAGGAACTATCCCAACCTAGGTCGTAGCTCGAGTTTGCACGAGAGTGGGCTCGAGATACGATTGAACGATGATGTTGTTCTTCACGCTAGCTTGCCTAGGTTAGGGTTTGCAAGAGATTGTACCCTACCCTAGGTTTGCTAAAGACCGGCAATAGCACGAGAGCGTGAGCTTGGTTCCACATTTAGTTGCAACTAGTTCACCTGAGTTTCAAGTCTAGCAATTATGAAACCTACGAATCACAATGACGAGATACGGTTTGTAGCGGGGATTCCCTACCCCTAGGTGTTTTTATTAATTTGATATTTCCTTTATACAATTGAACGACTGTGACCGCTTTATTGCGAATATTTCTCAACTGTTCTTATAGCCAGGTGAATTGAAGAAGATACTGTCATTTTCCCTCCTCGTGTTCGATACCCGCTTGCAGCTACACCGTGCGCTTGCGGTAAGACTACGAGTCGTTTGTCTCGGTTGCGTGTGCATACCGGAGCGCGATCAGTACCCAAGTTTGGGGAACCAGGGTAAAACATTGTGTTTGCGTTTGGATTTATTGTGCCTTTTAATTCCTCTTGCATTTATAATTCCGCATTTGCAAGTTAAATTTTAATTGGACAATTTTATTGCCATTACACTATTCACCCCCCTCTAGTGTGTGTTGTTAGTATTGCAAAGGTAAGGCGATCTTTATAGGGCCTACTGCGTGGGCCCTACCTACATGTTCACCCGCTACAGGCGCAGACACTCGCCTGCCTGGCGGGTCTCCTGCCCGCAAGGTGGGCATGGGCACCCGCTTGCAGGGCAGGCAGGCCTAGGCCCCCGCCTGCAAGGCAAGTCAAGTACCTGCCAATTCAGGTGGGCCTGACCTGCCTAGCTTAGGCAGGCGGGCCCTGCCCCCTGGGCTGAGCTGGGGCACCCTGCCCAACTATTTGGGCTGGCCCCCCTTTTCTGCGCTGTTTTGGCTCAAACTTCTTCATTTGGTGTCCGTTTTAGATGCCATTTCAACCTGGGTTTAGACTAGGACATTTTTATCATCCAGGTATACATCTCATGTGTCCATTCTATATAAAATATGCCCGTAAATATTTTACGACATATTCATGACCTCTTGCATCATATGCAATTTTCCACATCCTAAATATTCTAAAACTTTTGTTACAAATATTTTGTGACGCATTTTATTCCATTGAATCAAATGCATCACCTCCCGTAATTCTACCCATTACTTGACGAAGGTCTCATTTGTGTAAGACTCTACAGCCTGACCCAACTACAGGTGGGCCTTGAAACCCCAGACGGCAGTGACCACGAGCAGCAGGTGTCGTCTCTGTTTCGGTATCATAATTGTGTGGTTAACTCATTGACTTGAGTATTATCGGGACTGTTGGATACGACGTGTAGTTGGATACAACGATCGATGATTTCATGTTTGATGATAACAAACATGTGTGAACGATTTAATGTGTGTGCTAAGTGTTTACGGGAATGGCACTCTCGCAAATACTCAAAGAGAGACTAAGTAAAATTTATGGAGAATGTGCTATGCATTAGCCAAATGGACTAAGTCAAAGATGAAGATAATGGCTACAAAAATTTGACTAAGTCAAAGATGGGAAGCTAACGATGAAATCAATTCAAATCCATATTTGAATTGATTCAAATCAAATGGTGCAACATTCAAATCCTAAAGCCATGCAAATTGAAGACTTGGTCAAAGATGAAGAGATATGGAAAATCTCATGCAAATTAATGGTGATTAAATGATTGTTCCACCGGTCACTCACTCCAAAGCGGTCGCGTCCAGCTCTGTGTTTGCGGGGCTTTCACATTTGAAGCTTTGAGTTGCAGAGCTTCATGGTCCGTGGTGGTCGTGTTGTGCTGGACGAGTGGGGTGATTCTTTCTTTGCCTGTCTTAGTGTTATGTGGGTGCGTGTTTGGGTGTTGAGGGCCATGTCTATTTGTTAGGGGGTGTTTTGGGTCATATTACTTAGTTATGTTGTTTGGGTCTGGCTCTTGTGCCTAGCCCTGCTTTTGGGGTCTTTTCGTGTCTGCCTGATTGCTAGTGCCTGGTGACTGCTTCCTGGCCTCTTCCATGTTTGCAATCAGGAAAGGCGAACTTGATGTTTTTGTACTCTGTACACACCAGCATATATATAATTACTTACTTTTCAAAAAAAGGTGATTAAATGAGATCCAATTCAAATCCTATAGCTACTCAAATTCAATTCCATAGCCATCCATATTCAAACTCCTTATCCATAGAGATTCATTCAAATCCTAATCAGGGATTCCTTCCTATCTCCATCAATTATCGGATTCTATTTGATTCTATTATATCTCATCCTCTCCTATATAAACCCATACTCAAAGAGAGAGATTTTGATAGAGAGGCAACCAAAGAAATTTGGCCAAAACCCTAGAGGGAAGCCCTAGGCCGCAACTTTGCAAGGTGACATCGATATTGCGCAACATTGCTCATCACCCTTGCAAAATCTTCAAGCAACCAAGACATCTCTTTCTTCCTTGCGCAAGCCTCTCCAAATCTCCATTGCCAAATCACCTCCAAGGCCAAAGCATCATATCTCCTATCTCCATTGCCATACTCTCTCCTTTAGGCCGCAACATACCCAAGAGCTCCATTCCCAAAAAGCTTGCCAAAGCCCCATAGCCATTGCTCCTTCATCCTTGCGCAAGTCCCAAGAAACCAATGCCTTGAACTCACCCTTGCCACAATACTTGAAGATACCTTCATCATCTACATTGTGCAAACAACAAGAGGAGAGACATCATTCATTGCACAAGCCAAAGGAGATATCATTGCCGTAAGCTACTTCAAAGAGAGAGCCATGATCACACATTGTGCAACAACAAGGGGAGACTCCATCCATCATTGTGCAACTCTCTTGGGGGGTCAACTACATAGGGCCGCAAGTTTCAAGGAGGAGAGCACCTAGGCCGCAAGTTTCAGAGGAGGACGTGACGTTGGCAACTACATCCTGTCAGATACGATCTGACCTGAGCTGATTGACAGAGACGACTGCCGCTACACAAACTGAGATTCTCTAAACTCTTTATTATTATATTTGTGTAGTAGTAGCGATCTTTATAGGGGAAACTTCACCATTGTGACGTGTTTGGGGTCTTGTCTAGTGGGTACTAGACAAGAGGGACTTGGCTAGTTGGGCCTAGCCAATAGAAAGCTTATACTAGGATTAATTTTGTTGAACACCAGTGGAGTGGGGTACTGAGAGCCTGGTGAGTGTAGAGACGTGGGTTCTCTTGTTATTACAGTTGTACCTGTTACATTATTAATACAGTATCTGCTTTTAGGGCTGGACGTAGGTCGTGGGACGACCGAACCAGGCAGGGTAAATCTGTTGTGTATTCTGTGATTACTCATTATTTACTCTGCATCTACTTTAACTGCGTGCGATTGCTCGTGGATTGTACGAGAACTTTTATTTGCCTATTCTCTCCCCCTCCCCCTCTAGGCTTAGATCCAAATCCAACAAGTGGTATCAGAGCAGGTTAGATGATCTAGGCTATATTTGACCATGAATTCTATTGAGTCTACTTTTGCGGAAGGTCGGTACATATCGCGACCCCCACAATTTAATGGTGTAGATTATGCTTATTGGAAATCTAGAATGAAAATCTACTTAGTATCTGTTGATTATAAAGTATGGAATATTGTTGAAAAGTTTATAATCCACCTGTTATTAAAATTGAAAATACTGAAATGCTTAAACCTGAAGATAAGTGGGATGATGCTGATTAGAGATTATATTCATTGAATGGTAAAGCGATGAATGACCTTATATGCTCCCTTGATAAATCTGAATTTAATTGTATCTCACATTGTCAAACTACGTAGGAAATGTGGCATACGCTGGAGGTGATACATGTGGAAACGTTACAGGTGAAGGAGTCTAGACTTGCGTTGCTGAGCACAGAGTATGAGAGCTTCCGCATGCTTCCATTGAAATCCATATCAGAGATGTTTGCGAGGTTCACCGACATCGTCTACAAGTCTAGCTCCCTTGGTAAGCCATATTCTTGTAACGGCATGTTTCTGAATATACGTATCTTGTACTAATTTAATTAGTGTAGTAATTTATTAGAGGTTTTATTTTATGATTTTATTTTATGATTATTATTATTATTATTAAAAGCTTGAGCACGCGATTAAAGATCGTGTTAATATCTTATTTAATTTTGGTTAACATTGATCGCAGGGACGAGATCATCCGATCATCTTAATTATACGAATTTTCTGAATCCAAATATCTTGATCATATCAATTCTCTAAAGCAAATCTAATGAATGATCATATTGTCCGAACCAAATCTCGACCCACTAGATCTTGAAGCTGATTTACTAACCAAAATCGTAATCTAACCAATCTAAAAATCTCAACCAAGTCGATTATCCAAATCGATTCCTAATTAACGTAATTATCTAATCCTAATCGATTTTTACTAAATTTGATCTTATCCCACTGGATCTTCGTATCGAACCTTAACCAAATAATTATCACAACTAAAATTCTAATATCTTAGCTATATGTGTAATTTCTAACTAAATCAGTAATCTACATCCTAACTTAATAATCAAACCGCACCTATTAATTTTCTGTCTGTCTGTAACAACCCCTGCATGCGGATCCCACTGCCACCCACGATTCCCTCATTTCGTAACCAACTCCACCCCTCTTTCGTAACAAAATCTCAACAATCCATAAGAATCCCACGTTCCCACTCCCCACGATCCCATGCTGAGGATCTCAACAACCCAACTGCCCCACATACCTTTTCAAGCTTCTCTTTTAAGAAGCAATGGCTTACACAAAAACCCACAGGACAGCACTACAGATCTTCTTCCCTCCAAAGCCCATACGAACCCATGCCAGCCCCATCGAACATGAGGAGCCTCCCCCTCCTCCGATGGCCTTCGCCTTGTTTTGCCTCCCCTTTAGAACCCAAAGCCAGATCGTCATAAGCCCCTCCGTCGAAAGCCCAGGCGTAGCCCTCTTCCTTGCTTCGGGCCACCCCACTTCTGCCATCACCACAAATGCACCCGCCCCCTCCCTTGCTACAGACCACCTCAACCGCACCCTCGCACAGCGCCCTCCTTCATCCATGCCTCCAGCAACCCTCACTCCGACCCAACAGATCCCCCTTGGCGTTCTCCTCTCCGGCGCCGTAGCCTCCTCTGCCCTCTCTTCGCCGCCCGACACCGATCTACACCCGCAACCGACAGCCTAGGCCACCTCTCCCTCCTTTCTCCACTGTCGGTAACGACCTCGCAATCCCCATCGCTATTCCCAGACATCCGCCCTTCCTCTCGTCCTTCCGCCCAGCGATGTCGAAGCCCCAGCGAACCTCCGACCTCGCAAGCCCCAACACGAGCTCCTCCTCCCCTTTCAGGCCTTACACCAAGCCCAACCTCTCCTCCACGCCGACGTCCATCCCTGCAAGACCCTTCGCCCACCAACGATCTCCAGCGCCTCCTCAACCTCCGCCCCAAGCCCGGGCAACCACCGGCAACCCACCTACAACACAGTTCCTCCCACCACCACCCTTCCGAACTCCGGCGACGTTCCGAACGCCTCTCCCATCGCTCTGCCCCTTCGAAATCTCCGAGCTCCCCTGACCATCTTCCGCAACCCACGAACCACCAACCCGCCTCCGATCCTCACCACCAGGCCACAAATCAACCCGCCTCCGATCCTCACCACCAGGCCACAAATTAACCCGCATCCGACCTCCTTCCTCCACGTCACCACCCTCAAGACCCGCCATCGACCCAAGCTCCGAACAGCCCCATCGGCGATCTCTCCCCCTTTCCCACAGCAGCCAACCCACCTCCCCTGTCTCGCCTCATTTCCTCTGTTCGGAACAGAGCACCCCATCCCCCGCCGCTCCCGCTCCCACTGACAGCTGCTCAAGGCCAGGCCGCCTCTCCGGTAACCTCCCACACCGCCCCATCTTCTCCACCCGACCATGCCGTGCTGCCGTGGAACCGTCGCCCAGGCCGCTGCCGTGATCCGCGCCACCAGAAGTCAAAGCGCCGCCACATCGATCGCCACCCCGCCAAGCCTGTAAGCTGCCCCGTCTCAGATCGGATCCGCCAGCCTCCGATCCGCTGCCCCTGAGCCCCGATCGCTGCGGATCGCCCTCGCCGCCATCTCCCCGACGGAACCCGCAACCGCCGAAGCCTCAAGAGCGCGACTCACCACTGCTGCCCGGGAGCCGCGCCGTCGCCCCTCCACTGCAATCCGTCGCCGCCGCCTTGAACACCCTACCGTTGCTCTTCCCACATACCGGTCCGCTTCCCATTTGAGCTCCCTGCAATGAACGAAAGAATGGAGTGGAAATGTCTGCAGTTAGGTGAGATCTTTAAGTTTTTATAAAATTTAGTTTTAGTAATATGAGACTTATAATATTTTGCTGTTGTAAGTCATGTTAGGCGTGAGGATTTGTTATTATAATGTTCGGCTGTGAGTCTTTTGGTGTCAGTTGGTGTTATAACTTATAGAATTACATACCAGTTCTTCTTAGTTAATTAAACAATTAATTAACCTATAAGTTAGAAGATTAGTATGTATTTGCTTATAGCAGTGTGTTAATCTAGGTATATGTTAATGACAGTTAGTATAGGTATAACTTAATTTGCCTTAGTTTTCATATTAAATTCTCGTAGGTTAGCAGGTTAGTGATTACAGCTTTTTAGACTAATAAGTAGTGTAGTGAATATGTTAGTAGGCAGTATATTAGTGTGTTCTGAATGTTAGTGTTTGAATTGGGTTAACTTAATAATTAAGCAGTAGTGAGTGTTCGTGCATAAGTTTTAATTTACCAGTTTAATGTTTTAGCTTAATACCGTGTATCCGTTGTCACAGATTTATCACGCCCCTTGTTGCATCCGCTCGAACACCCGATATCGACTATACCAGGCAAGTGCACTTTTTACGTATCTTGAAACCGTTGTTTTTTTAATTGCTTTGACCTGAGCTACTCTGATATGCAAGTGTGCAATTTACAGTTTTTAAAACATCGTTACATCATGAATTGCTAGTATTGCTCTATTCCATGTTGCACGCCTTGCTTGTACACTCTTGATTGAATGCATTTTGACGGAATGTGTCACGCCCTGCTTCCCAAAAAATGTGGAGGCGAGACGTGAGAAGGTCTGCTCAGACGTGGAGCTGTGAAGCTGCAGTCTGATAAACATATAAAATTCAATTGGCAGGTCCTTGCAACGCAATACGAAACAACGATAATAATAATGAAATGAGACAATAAGCAATTTATTAAATCTCAGAATATCCATAAAATAAATTACAATATCACAGAAAAGCCACCAGGCTCAAAAGGAAAGCTAAGGCCCATACATGGCCAACAAAGTACAACATACAAGCAAAGGTGCCACGCACCGACAACTAACAACAAGCCTAAACAAGGAAGATGACACAAGCGATCTCTAAGACTGGTCACCAAAGACCACAAACTCCTCCTCGGCAACCATTGGCTCAGCGCCAGCAAACACTACGCCCCCTCCAACGAACTCTGGCTTAGAATCTAACATGTGTCACCCAAAAGAGTAAAGGGGCACATGTCAACAAGTCTAAAAGGACTTGGGCAAGGAAACTGAAAGGAAAGTAAACTAACAACCTAGCAGTTATATTATGATACATAGCATGACAAGTTTAGTATGTGAGTAACAATTAAGTTAAGGTGCAAGTGACAAGTAACAAGTAGCAAGTATGGCATGGATGACAAGTTTTACAAGTATAAACATGGACAAGTACAAGTCAAGTAAATCACGTCAAGTAAACACGTCGTGCACAAGTAAGACATGGTGTAACAATAAGTGCAAGAGAACAATTATCATGGCATGTCAGGAGTAGCCAAGCTACTAACAATCTCAATCTTTTCACTAGTCACATTCTCAAGTTAATTGTAGATGTTTACGCCTTACAGCTGAACTGTTGGACATTCACACTGAGTGGCCGCTTAACACTACCCCAGTCCCAGAGTTTACGCCTTACAACTGAAGTTGCTGATCGGGCAGACTTCCAGTTGAATGGCCGCTTAACCCTTACCCCTTCCATATGTAAACAAGCCAGGGTCCCTGCACACGATGCTCAGTAAATGAGCCAGGGTTGCCCCGCACAAGAGCTTGTTTTTAGGTTCACACTTTGGCGTAGGGTTGTGCCCGCCAAAAGCAGGTGCCTAGCCTCAATCAATTCACTAAGTGTTGCGGAGCTACGCAATCACGGGAACATTTAAAGAATGCAATGACATGACAATTAATTCGCGTACCGTTAATGGAAATGAAACATGACATGGTAGTTATGCAACATGATAAATGACGGATCTAGCTTCGTTGTCAAGCTAGATCCTGAAATTGCGCCTAGGCGAGTATCATTTCGTCACCTAGTCTCTTTTACGCCTACAATAAGCTAATGGCCTAAGGCATGGCCCAAAACCATAAGTGGCAAGTTTCACTTGCCTAACACCGAGGATGACGATCACGAAGGCACGTCACAAAATGTTAACTACGGAGAGGAGATCGCTGCCATGGCAAAACAACATCAGAACAATATCTCTAATATCCATATTTATTAGGGTTTCAATAAAATCACAATGAGGGTTATGAGAATATTAAAGGATCGAACACTACCGTATAGAAGTAGAAGATCGATGTCGAGCAAGCACGGCAACGAAAGAACGATCCGGAGAACTACGGCTCAGATCTGGAAACGGTGAGGAAATCTGGAGAAATGGGATTTTGTGGGGTTTTTGGGGGTTGAAGGCGACCTAAAGCATGAAGGCCGGCCTAAATGGAGGGTGAGAGGGGCTCTTGAGGAAGGAGGAAGGGCTAGAGGAAGGTTGGGGAAGATCAGAGGTCTAGGAGAAGGGAAATGGCCAAGAGAAAATGAAAGAAAGAAAAGAAAACGATCGGGCGTATTTATAGGGATGAACTGGCGGCCGCCCAAAAATTAGGGTTTCTGGGTTGATTAGTCGGTCAACGAAGGGTGGCTGACTGACTAGTTTGGGAACTAGTCGGTCGGCCGTTCAACTGTGACCAACTAATATCAAACAGCGAAAGAAGGAAGAAATCTGGGAAGTGAATTAGTCGGTATGTAAAGGCCCGTCGACCGACTAGTTAACAATCTAGTCGGGCGGTGAGTGTTCATGGACCGACTAACAATAAATAGTAACTTAGGTAAAATTAATCAAAGGAACTAGTCGGTCTGAGCGCAAGTTCTGACCGACTAGTTTCACATCTAGTCGGTCGGTGGTTGTTCTTAGACCGACTAAGAGTAAACAGTAACTTCTGAATTATTGATTCAATGAACTAGTCGGTTCCAGAAGTGTTCCTGACCGACTAGATTGGAATCTAGTCGGTTGGTCCTCCTTCTTGAACCAACTAACGTACACGAAAAGAGTCGATTCGAAGCGCGAAGCTTCGGGAAGGATTCCTATGGCTCCTAAGTTCAAACTAACTCTAAGATATGAGTGATATGAAGCTCGTCATGTGTGACTTACTCCAGGCTCAACGATCTAAGGAAGAAGCTAGAAAATCACAACGAAACGAACGAAAGCGAAAGCTACAAAGACGGAAATCACACGTAAGGAGAAAATCCACCAAGACATATATATATATATTATATCGATAACAATAATATATAAAAACCAGTCGTTACATCCTACACACCTTAGAATAAAGTCCATCCTCGGACTTTCTAACATATCTAGTCGCTCTGGTAACTACCCTCAATCAGTATCACTTTACATTTCAACTAGGTATATTCAATACAAGTGCTTATATATATGCACTAGGTAGTCAAACATTATCATTACGATCATGTAAATATATATTCACGCACATTATACACTTATACCTATCATAGTCAGTCAAGGCATACACGTATTTCCATCATATACACATATACACATTCATCCCTTATATAGCTATTACTTACCTAGCACAAAACATTAGTCCATATACTCACAACCAATTAAATAGTTCACACCAGTAAATACCATCATAATACTCTACATTAGGTAGCTACCTATGAACAAGGCAATAAGAATACACTACTCACTATATCTCCTAGTATACATCCAATACCAAACACGTCAACACATGTAACCACACCACACCATTCTAAACTCAAGTTATTATATTTAATATACTTCCACCATCATTATAATTTCACAATTTATAGTCATTCAAACGCACACAGATACTTCACCATATATTTACTTCAAATATAGTCCTATAACTATATTCACGACACGCCACACATACCATGGTCACCAATACTTATAATTAGGCACATACTTACTCGTGCATGGTGCACACCCACACATGCTAACATTTCATTCATATTTACCAATCATACAATTATAAACTCAGTACATCGACACACTTAGTTTTAGCTAGCACACATATATATTCACGCAGGCAAGCCCCCTAATAAATAACTATACCACAAGACCAACGCCTATAACTATATACTGGTTTAGTGACCCACAATCATGTGCGTAACACAACCGAATACAAACAATCCAAACATTATATATACATCATCCATCACTATACACCAACCACATACAAACACACCAATGTACATAGAGTATACCCACTCAAGCTTGAGTGAGACTCAAAATCATAGCAGAGTATTTTATATACATAACACAGTGTCCATACATATATCAATACTATTCTAATGCATACACATCTACCACATAACCATATACATATCATAATGTCAAACACCCTTAATATTTAATCAGGTAATATCACGTATTTCAATCACTTTATATACCATAATAATATTACAGACATCAGCACACTAATAATTACATACTCTCCCTAATACATGCATTCACCGATAGTCACATACAAGTATCATATATATATTCATACCATATCCATCCATCTATAATTGGTACATCAATACATTTACTTCATACATTAGTTAAGATATGCCGTAGCCGGGTATACCTCATGGTATACACACATACGACATCTCATAAAAACAAGTAATACCAATCAAACAATTATAATCCTACTATCATATGTATATCACACTTATACTCATGCGGCTAATACATAACTACCTACACACAATATACCAATACCAACACACATACAACTTCATATGCACCATGAAATTTAATACACTACGACGACACAACAAATTACACTAATGGGGCCTACCAAACTATACTAAGGTTGACACGGCGACAACAAGCTCTATTGGCTAGAAAAAGGGAAAGCAACTGAAATCAAAAGCGTACGAATAGAAGGATCGAAAAGCATGAGAACGGTCATGTAATGATGTAATGATGCTCCATTAGGATACATGGATAATAATGTGTAAAAGATATAAGTTAAAACGAAGAGTACGAAACCGGTCGATAAAATGAGTCGTTCGAAATAAGTTTGAGTCGTATATACATAATAAGAAGAAATGGTTTATTTAGCTTATATAAAGCTATCACGAGTAAAAGTAAATCATTTACACGAACATACAGGGCATATGTTAGAAAATGTTATGCGGTAGTAGTTTAAAAATTTTGGAAAAAGTTTTAAGATTCAAGGAATGAAATCAGATCAAATTTAGTGTGGGGAATTTAAGCTCATGCCAAATGTTTTTCCAAGTCTTAAAACTGAAGAGAAATTCCAAATAAACCGTATTGAAAGTACTTTTAGAGAATCCGGATTCGCTAGCAGAAACTGATTTATACAAGGGTCTTAACGCACGAGCACAACGAACATAGTACTGATATATAAAAATAATTGTAGTTCTATTTTAGAAATCATTTTTTTTGAAATATGTATATGATGAATAGAAAGATAATAACATCTTAGTAGTATGGAAGTAAGTGGGAGGATATATCGAATTATTAAATTGGTAATAAAGCTTTAAAACCGAATTATGGAGGTCTAAATCATGAAATGGTTTCGAAAAGTAATTTTACGAAAATCTGAACTAGGGAAAACGTTGAGCATAAAATCAACTTGCTGAAAGCTGAAGTCCCATGTGACTTGAAAGGTATATAAGAAGTAAGCACGATGCGGTATCTGAACAAGTTTTAATGGCATAAGTAAGGAAAGAAAATTATAATTCGGGTTAGGAAAAACAGAAGTATGGTTCAGAATAAAATTGGTATATGAAAAGGGACAAGACATTTATATCTGTATGAAAAGGTATATGCTGGAAAATATTATAAATTAAGAATCAAAAATCTCGACAAAAGTTTCAATATTTAGAAAAGAACAAATAAATTTAAGTCGGCGAAAGAGTGTGAAATCTAATATATATTAAAAGTTTTCGAATAAATTTAAACTTAGCGAAAGAGGAAAATCGAAAATACTTTTAGGGGAAACTAGGATTTGCCACAAGAACGGGTTGGTATAAAGACTTGAAGTACGGGTACGACAAACTTATAATTAGTATATTTTCATAAATTAATTGGAGTTCTATTTATCTCGAAAGAAGTATTTTAAAGCACGCATGGTAAATAGCTAAAATGAATTTCGCAATTTAGAAAAGGTGGTATATCGAATCATCGAAATAGTACTAAAGTTTAAAATCAAGTGCGGACGATATATGTTAGAAAAATAGTTACAAGATAGTAATTTAAAATTACAACCAAATAGTCTTCAAAATCTAAGAATGACTTTTAGCTCAAACAGAAGTAATGGAAATATACTAAAAGAAGGTTTAAAACAAAATTTAAATCGAGTGGAAACTTTTAATAAAGAAAAATTTGAAAACGACTTTGGAAGAATCAAGATTTGCAACGGAAAGATTGAAAGGTCAACGATAGTAGTAAGGAGGGGATCATATGAATCGAGGGCAATGAATGTGGTTGTGTGATGAATGCACCTAAATTACGATTCAAAAAAACTACGATGAAAATCTACGGTCAGTAACACAGAAGTGTAGTGACCAGGAAAAGATTGAATTAGAGGGTTCTAATCATCGTTTGACTAAAGGTCAAGAAAAACTTAACACTAAGGCTTCATAATGGCTAGAGTATATTAGAGGCCTCAGGGAAGGTTCTAAGAGAATCGAGATCATGTTCTGGCCCGAAATCGATGAACCCAAGCGACGGCTAAAGAAATCCTAGGAGTCTATCATGGTCAGAGCTAGACAGGAACCACTAAGGTAACTCTTAAGACTATCATATCAATCACTAGCATGGAGTCTAACAAACAATCAGGGGCCTCTAACGAGCAAGGACAAACTTCTAACTAAGTCTTACTATAGTCCTGATCTAATGGATTTCCTACTAGGCTGGGACAGGTGCTCTAACACGTCTACCAGCCACCTAAGACATAGGAACACTAAAAACCTAGACTCCGGGCTTATAATTTGGATGTTCTAATTTATTTAATAGACATTCTATAATTTTTATCGTTGTCCCGATAGTTCGCATTTGCAAATGGACCTGCATGGGCCACCAATAAAATCTGTCACGCCCCGCTTCCCAAAAATGTGGAGGCGAGACGTGAGAAGGTCCGCTCAGACGTGGAGCTATGAAGCTGCAGTCTGATAAGCGTATAAAATTCAATTGGCAGGTCCTTGCAACGCAATACGAAACAACGATAATAATAATGAAATGAGACAATAAGCAATTTATTAAATCTCAGAATATCCATAAAATAAATTACAATATCACAGAAAAGCCACCAGGCTCAAAAGGAAAGCTAAGGCCCATACATGGCCAACAAAGTACAACATACAAGCAAAGGTGCCACGCACCGACAACTAACAACAAGCCTAAACAAGGAAGATGACACAAGCGATCTCTAAGACTGGTCACCAAAGACCACAAACTCCTCCTCGGCAACCATTGGCTCAGCGCCAGCAAACACTACGCCCCCTCCAACGAACTCTGGCTCAGAATCTAACATGTGTCACCCAAAAGAGTAAAGGGGCACATGTCAACAAGTCTAAAAGGACTTAGGCAAGGAAACTGAAAGGAAAGTAAACTAACAACCTAGCAGTTATATTATGATACATAGCATGACAAGTTTAGTATGTGAGTAACAATTAAGGTAAGGTGTAAGTGACAAGTAACAAGTAGCAAGTATGGCATGGATGACAAGTTTTACAAGTAAAAACATGGACAAGTACAAGAAATCACGTCAAGTAAACACGTCGTGCACAAGTAAGACATGGTGTAACAATAAGTGCAAGAGAACAATTATCATGGCATGTCAGGAGTAGCCAAGCTACTAACAATCTCAATCTTTTCACTAGTCACATTCTCAAGTTAATTGTAGATGTTTACGCCTTACAGCTGAACTGTTGGACATTCACACTGAGTGGCCACTTAACACTACCCCAGTCCCAGAGTTTACGCCTTACAACTGAAGTTGCTGATTGGGCAGACTTCCAGT
Organism: Scilla litardierei; assembly: GCA_030789695.1. Taxonomy (NCBI): domain Eukaryota; kingdom Viridiplantae; phylum Streptophyta; class Magnoliopsida; order Asparagales; family Asparagaceae; genus Scilla; species Scilla litardierei. The sequence continues at coordinate 206,737,868 of CM061133.1, forward strand.
TGAATGGCCGCTTAACACTTACCCCTTCCACATGTAAACAAGCCAGGGTCCCTGCACACGATGCTCAGTAAATGAGCCAGGGTTGCCCCGCACAAGAGCTTGTTTTTAGGTTCACACTTTGGCGTAGGGTTGTGCCCGCCAAAAGTAGGTGCCTAGCCTCAATCAATTCACTAAGTGTAGCGGAACTACGCAATCACGGGAACATTTAAAGAATGCAATGACATGACAATTAATTCGCGTACCGTTAATGGAAATGAAACATGACATGGTAGTTATGCAACATGATAAATGACGGATCTAGCTTCGTTGTCAAGCTAGATCCTGAAATTGCGCCTAGGCGAGTATCATTTCGTCACCTAGTCTCTTTTACGCCTACAACAAGCAAATGGCCTAAGGCATGGCCCAAAACCATAAGTGGCAAGTTTCACTTGCCTAGCACCGAGGATGACGATCACGAAGGCACGTCACAAAATGTTAACTACGGAGAGGAGATCGCTGCCATGGCAAAACAACATCAGAACAATATCTCTAATATCCATATTTATTAGGGTTTCAATAAAATCACAATGAGGGTTATGAGAATATTAAAGGATCGAACACTACCGTATAGAAGTAGAAGATCGATGCCAAGCAAGCACGGCGACGGAAGAACGATCCGGAGAACTACGGCTCAGATCTGGAAATGGCGAGGAAATATGGAGAAATGGGATTTTGTGGGGTTTTTGGGGGTTGAAGACGACCTAAAGCATGAAGGCCGGCCTAAATGGAGGGTGAGAGGGGCTCTTGAGGAAGGAGGAAGGGCTAGAGGAAAGTTGGAGAAGATCAGAGGTCTAGGAGAAGGGAAATGGCCAAGAGAAAATGAAAGAAAGAAAAGAAAACGATCGGGTGTATTTATAGGGATGAACCGGAGGCCGCCCAAAAATTAGGGTTTCTGGGTTGATTAGTCGGTCAACGAAGAGTGGCTGACCGACTAGTTTGGGAACTAGTCGGTCGGCCGTTCAACTGTGACCGACTAACATCAAACAGCGAAAGAAGGAAGAAATCTGGGAAGTGAATTAGTCGGTCTATGAAGGCCTGTCGACCGACTAGTTTACAATCTAGTCGGTCGGTGAGTGTTCATGGACCGACTAACAATAAATAGTAACTTAGGTAAAATTAATCAAAGGAACTAGTCGGTCTGAGAGCAAGTTCTGACCGACTAGTTTCACATCTAGTCGGTCGGTGGTTGTTCTTAGACCGACTAATAGTAAATAGTAACTTCTGAATTATTGATTCAATGAACTAGTCGGTTCCAGAAGAGTTCCTGACCGACTAGATTGGAATCTAGTCGGTTGGTCCTCCTTCTTGAACCAACTAACGTACACGAAAAGAGTCGATTCGAAGCGCGAAGCTTCGGGAAGGATTCCTATGGCTCCTAAGTTCAAACTAACTCTAAGATATGAGCGATATGAAGCTCGTCATGTGTGACTTACTCCAGGCTCAACGATCTAAGGAAGAAGCTAGAAAATCACAACGAAACGATCGAAAGCAAAAGCTACAAAGACGGAAATCACACGTAAGGAGAAAATCCACCAAGACATATATATATTATATCAACAACCCTAATATAGAAAAACCAGTCGTTACAGAATGCATATTGATGGGACATGTTAACGAAATGGAATACCTGAAATTGTAAACTTGTGAATTCGTGCGCCCAAGAGGCGAAATAGTGAAATCGTGATGTCATGTGAGTTGACAAGCTCGTGCTTGTAATCGACTAGGCTGGCTCGTATTCCGGTAAACTTTTGGGTGGGGTTAGGGTTGAACAGCTACTAAGCGTATGTAGGGGTCATGTCTTCAAGAACACCACCTATACGGTGGGCTAGTATCAATCGCGATTATACCCCCGCGTGAAGAATGACTTACTCATCACGTCTTAAAGGCGGGAACCCTAGGAGTGAATAGAAACACGGACGTTGTTACGCCTATTTGACCGAGACCCCAAAAGACACGAGCCCAGGAGCCCGACTACTGGTCGAGAGCCCATCTGCATCCTCAAGCCCATTCAGCAAAGGCCCTGTAAGGGATCTTCTCGAATGTCGATCCGACCCGGCCCCGATAACCCGCTAAGTCACTCGCCCACTCCTGCAAAAACCGTTCCCCCGAATGCGCGACCACTAAATGGCGGTAATGGGGAGGTGCTAGAAGGGCGAAGAGAGCGGCGGCGAGGGGGCGGATTGATGGGGCACGATCGAGGGCAGGCGTGGGACGGGGGCCAGAGGCAATCACGCCGGGAGCTGTACAAAAGGGCTAGGAGGACGACGAAGAAAGGGACCGCATCTGAGGTAACAAAACCTAAGGTACTCCATCAACGACCTCGTTCCCCCAATTCATCTCCTTCCTCCCCCGCTCGCGCCGAGAGACGCCGTTACGATCTCCTCACGAGTCGGACCGTCTCCGCCGGGCCTCCTTTCTCAGATCTCTGTCTGACTTAGGCATCGGAGGGGATTTGGCCGGAACCAAGGTCCGGCCCCCTGACGAGCGTTCTCGTCTACGCAGGTGGACAGCTGATCAACGGGCCGAGGCTCCCCCTCGCCCCTCGCTGACCACGCAACCTGTCGGACGATTGAGGCTTCCCCTCGTCGTCCGATCGCCGAAGCCAAGCGCAAACCACCGAGGCCGAGTGTCTCGACCCGGGCCGAGGCTTCCCCTCGCCCTTCGCCGAACACGCATCTAGCCGGACGACCGAGGCTTCCCCTCGTCGTCCTATTTCCGAGGACGCGCACGTCTGTCCGAGGCCGAGCGTCTCAACCAGGGCCGAGGCTTCCCCTCGCCCCTTCTGCACCGATTCGAAGCCCCCGAGGGACCCAAAGCGGGCCCCTTGACCACGTTGACCGGGTTCTCCACGGTCAACGCTTTGTAGTGAGAAAACACTCTGAAACATCTGGCGCTGTCTGTGGGAACGAAAACCGTCCCACGAAGTAACAAACCACACCAACAATGGCACGAGCCAGCAATGGAAGGAAGCGCATTCCCCCCATCCCGGAGGAAGGGAATGGCGCATCAAACGGCAACCCCGAGGACATGCCCGTCGGCGACCACCCCGCCCTCTCAACCGAAGAGACCGACGGCTCAAAACTGGCCACACAGGGACAGCTCCGCGCCCTGGCTCAGGAGACCAACGCGAGCCTCCAGACATTGGTCGCGACGGTGCAGCAGCTCGTCGGCCCTGCGCCGTCCAACGGAGGCACGTTGGACGATAGCCATCGATGGGCGGGGGGTCCCCCGCACTTGCGGTCCGCCGTGGTCGACGACCACGGGACCCTGAAACCGAACACGGAGCGTCGATTCACGCTACACGGCTCTCGTCAGGCGAGGTCACGCGCCTCCTCCCCTTATCGTGAAAGGAGCCGAAGAGAAACCGAAGGGACAGAGGGCGAATCGATGACGGCATCATCTCGTCGGTCGCGGTCGTCCCGTCGCAGGAGAAGCGAACGACACCACTCAAGAGACCGATCGCGGCGGAGCAGGAGCTCCCGCAGGAGGAGTCGGGAACGTCGGGTCAGCCCGACCCCAAGCGTGGCGAGGGTCGCAGAGCCAGCCCCGCCGACGCATGTGCTTCCTCCACCCTCGATCGAGCCAGAGGCAGGCGAATACCGCATCCCCGGGGGCATCCACGGAGACCGGTGCCCCTTATCACGGAGAATAACCGACGCACGGGTCCCCTCTCGATTCAGGATCCCAGTGCTGGGGAAGTACGACGGAATAGGGGACCCGGGACACCACCTGATGGACTACGAGGGGGACATGGCCTTCCAGGGAGCTGACGATGACCTGCTTTGCCGGGGCTTCTATTCTACTCTCAGGGGAGCGGCAAGGACCTGGTACCATAGCCTGCCCGGCCGCTCCATCGACAGCTTCGAGCAACTCACCCAGTTGTTCTGCAAACAGTTCATGGTGGGGAGGCTGATCAAACCTGGTGCTGAACATCTGTTCAACGTGGTGCAAGGCCCGGCCGAGCCGCTCCGACAGTTCATGCACCGCTTCAATGCGGAAAGGCTGAACGTGAACAACCCTCCCGACCTGGTGGTCCAGACGGCCCTTAAGAAAGGGCTTCGCCACCGAGGCCTCAAGAAGTCCCTACACAACGATCCCCTAAAGGACCTCCCTGGGATCATGGCGAGGGCCGAACGCTTCATGCTGACCGAGGAGGCCTTGGCCGAGGATGCAGGAAAAGCCACTCGAGGGACCAAGCGCGGCGACGGCGGACGAGTCAGCCCCGAAGGATACCGGACCGAGAAGAGGCCGAAGAACAGGCAGCGGGGAGAAAGTGCGAGGGATATCACCCCAGACGCCGTCCTCGCCCAAGTACAGAAGGAAGAGCGAGCTGATCGCCCCCCACTGAAGGCTAGAAGAGGTGGGAAGAACAGGGAGAAGTACTGCAAGTACCATACGGACGATGGTCATGACACCGAAGACTGCTGGCATTTGAAGAAGGACATTGAGAAGCTGATGAGCCGGGGGCACGCCAAGAACCAGGCCGACGAGCCGGCCCACGGAGAAGGGACCTCCACGCAGCCAGACAAGGGGAAGAAGATCAACACCGTCCAAGGTCCCCTCCGTATCATAGAGTGAGCGGGCGATGTCTCTCCCCCCGGTTGCAGCCTAGTAAGAGGGAGCTATCTAGGTTTACGTCCCTCTGACTAGTTTCATTTCCTTTTCCTTTCCTCCAAATGTACCGGTCCGACAGGACTCTTGAGAGTACAAATGCATTCCCTTTTTGGTCTTTTCTTAAATCCCCGACGGAATTGACATGTCACCAATAGCGCAAGAGACTGGGGACCGTCGCCTCACTGGAGGAGGAAGGGGAGCTTTGTCCTCGCCGATTGACTCCTGCGCTTATAAGACTGGGGGCAATTCCCCCAGCATGCACGGATGCCGACCGGTCCTAAGCCGAGGAGCTTTGCCCTCGCCGACCGACTCCTGCGCTCATAAGTCTGGGGGTGATCCCCCCAGCTAGCGCGAACGCCGACCGGTTCTAAGCTGAGGAGCTTGGCCCTCGCAGACCGACTTCCGCGCCCATAAGCCTGGGACAGTTCCCCCAGCAAGCACAGACGCCGACCGGTCCTAAGCCGAGGAGCTTTACCCTCGTCGACCGACTCTTGTGCTCATAAGTCTGGGGGCAACTCCCCCGAGACACAGACGCCGACCGGTCCTAAGTCGAGGAGCTTTTGCCTTCGCCGACCGACTCTCACAGCCATAAGTCTGGGGAGAATCCCCCCCAGCCAACGCCAACGTCGACCAGTCCTAGGCCAAGAACAAGGCGACAACGCAAAGTACACGAGAAGTCCGAGTAAGTCAATTTCTTTTATAATAGTTAACCAGAGTACAAAAATGTGTCTTATTTACAGGGGATCGAGGCGAAGAAAACACCCTACAGAAGCCAGATCGACACCGACAGAGCAAAATTGGTTGACAAAAGACCCAAAGTAGGTAGCCCAAGCTAGAAGCCATGCAACCAGCAATTATTGGCCACGGAGCCATCGACGAAGCCGAAGGAGACAGCGGGGGCCAGGGATCCATTTCAAGTAGACTGGCCCAAAGCGAAGCGGATGCTAAAAAATTTGAGGATAAGGCCGGGAGGGACTGCTTAGGGAGCCCGAGCTCGGGAGGACACATCCTCGGGCACTTCGCCCTGCTCAGAGCGAGGGGGATCGACCGACGGAGGGGCCTGCCGGACACGCTCTGCACATTCCCGGAAGGAAGACTGGACGACTTCGACGATCCGAGGGGCGATGAGGTCTTCGTACTTACCGAAGGCCACCCTGAGGACCTCGAGGATCCTCATCCCCAGGGTCTCGACGACGCCCTTCTCCACCTCCTCTGCAAGCCACGTCACTTGGCGCCGATCCGACAGTTCCCTCTGAAGCTCCTCCCTCTCCAGGCAGAACGACTCCGCCGCCTCCTCAGCCGACTGATGAGCATCCTCCAGCTTTCCTTGGAGGTCACCCACTTGTCCCTCCAACGCGGCCACACGGAGGTTGAGGCGCCGAGACTCCATCTGGGCCTCCATCATGGCCACCTCGGCCGCACCGGCCCGCTCCTGAGCCTTCATGGTGGACTCCTCCAGCTTCCTCAGGAGGATGGCTCGCCGCTGCAGCTCCACGGCAAGCGTCGACCCCTGAAAAACGGGACATGAGCTAAAAAGGGAGTGAAGGGAAAGAAAGGACTGCGAGAGGGCCGAACCTGTTGAAGGGCCCAAACCAAAGAATCCGACACCTTGTCGGCGGGAATCTTCTCGAGGGTGCTGCGGTCCCGAGGGAAGACGGAGCTCTCGGCCACCTGCTGGGCTAGGGCTCGGTCGGCGAACACCGAACTCCCGGGGGCAACATCGAGGGAAGCCATATGGCTCGCCAATAGCGCTCCGATTCCCGGGGACGGAAGCGGGGACGCTGCGATGGGGGTGGTTGTCAGAGTCACCTGAAGATCCCCGGTGGTGCCTGCAGGAGGCACAGAACTGGCCGGGCTGGAGGGCTCCGCATCCTCCTTCCTCTTCTTCCCTTCGTGAGGCACCACGAGCGCCGGAGGAGAGCGCTTCCACCTTGCCCCATCTCCACTCTCGGGGACGGGAGGGGACGCTCCGAGGGCGAGGGGGACTACACCGGACCCGTCATTACCCCCTGCCTCTCGGGCTGGTGGGGCAGGTCCGGCCTTTACTACGCCCCCGGGGAGGGGATCGCCAGAAGAAGAGGCAGGAGGCACGGCCACTACCTTACCCACGGAGGGCTCGGCTCGGCGCACATCCTCCTCAACTACCTTGCCCACGGAGGGCTCGGCTCGGCGCACCTCCTCCTCAACGGTCCGTCGAGGCGCCCTTCCGGAGGTACTACCTCGGCTCCGAGCAGCTCCACGACGGATCAGCTCATCGACGTCACGGACGAACTCGCGGCCTGCCATCCCTGCAAAGGAAACCGAAATCAGGATGAGTCACAGGGCAGTCCGAGGAGGAAAAAGCGACCTACCCGGGGACCACAAGATGGCCTTCAGGAGTAGGTCATCCAACAAAGGCCAGATGGACTTCGATTCCAAAGGAAGAGCCGACAGCGTCGCGGCGGCTGCCTGATCAACATCCGAAAGGGCTAGTGGCAGGCGAGGTTGGACAGACGCTCCCCAACTTGTCAAAATCTGGGCCTCACCCAAGAAGACCACGAAGACATAATCCGAGTTCCAATCCCCTGACCAGCGGGGCAACCCGATCAGGCATTCCCTCCTCGAACGGGCTCGGAGTAGCAGCCATGACCCCGGACCGACCGTCTGGACCTGGTAAAAGTGGAAGAGAAGGGGGAGAGACGGCTCCAGACCACAGGTACAGCAGAGCGTTACGAAGCCCGTCAGTACCGCGATCGAACACGAGGTGAACTGACACAGGGACACCGTGAGATGTTCCATGACCTGGATGAAGAAGGGATGGAGCGGGAAGCGAAGACCCAGGCGGAACATCTCGACGTAGGCGCCGACCTCATTACTCCTCGGAAGGCAAATCCGCTCGTCGACAAATGGAACTCGAACCTCGTATGGGAAGCAGAGATATCTTTCCCGGATCTCCGCGGCCACCGAAGGAGGAGTCCTCGACGGCGTACGGAGGACAACCGGGGGCACATTAAGCCGCACGGCAGCCGACGCCACGTCATCACGGGCGTAGTCTGGAAAAAGTTTCCCCTTCCCCTTATCTTGAAGAGAACGACTCCCGGCGGGGGAACCTGATTCCCCTAGCCGGGGCTCGCCCCGCCTGGACTCCGGAGGATCCCTCGCCCTTTGACCAGAACCGCCTATCCTAAGAGCAGCCATGAGATGAAAGCGAGAGAGGAATTACCTTTTTCGACTAGTTCGGAGAAGGCAAGAAAGCGAAGGCGACGGGAAACTCCGAGTTGCGGAAAGCTTGGAATACCGGGAGGAGCAAGGGAGGAGGGGAGATCAACGCGGCCGAGGATCTTATATACCGGGTGCAGGGGCGAATTCGAAGCGGCTGACAAGAACGCGTGGCAGGCTTCGAAGAACTGGCGGCGTTTCGAAATCGGCGCCAGGGGAAGTTCAATCGATCCGCCTCATCATGACCTACATTTATGACCACGCCTCGGCTGAAGCGCCACTCGAAACCCCAGGAGGCGTAGCGGTTATACCAAGCTAGCCGAGGCCGATCGATCCCACTGATGGCGGTGCCCAAACCCCTCAGCTTCTCGATTGAAGACGGCCCCGCGAACGATGGGGGTAAATTTGCAGCCACACGTGGCGGCATCAGAGGACCAATGGCGCTTCAGAGCCCGCGCCTTAAAAATATCGAACGGGCCCACTCATGATGACGACTAATAAATGAGTCGGCATCGACTGGCGAGCTTGTCAAAATCGGCAGGAGTCACATCGGCCGAGCCGAATAGGCCGAAGCTAATCAACTCGACCGATGGGGGCAATTGTTACGCCTATTTGACCGAGACCCCAAAAGACACGAGCCCAGGAGCCCGACTACTGGTCGAGAGCCCATCTGCATCCTCAAGCCCATTCAGCAAAGGCCCTGTAAGGGATCTTCTCGAATGTCGATCCGACCCGGCCCCGATAACCCGCTAAGTCACTCGCCCACTCCTGCGAAAACCGTTCCCCCGAATGCGCGACCACTAAATGGCGGTAATGGGGAGGTGCTGGAAGGGCGAAGAGAGCGGCGGCGAGGGGGCGGATTGATGGGGCACGATCGAGGGCAGGCGTGGGACGGGGGCCAGAGGCAATCACGCCGGGAGCTCTACAAAAGGGCTAGGAGGACGACGAAGAAAGGGACCGCATCTGAGGTAACAAAACCTAAGGTACTCCATCAACGACCTCGTTCCCCCAATTCATCTCCTTCCTCCCCCGCTCGCGCCGAGAGACGTCGTTACGATCTCCTCACGAGTCGGACCGTCTCCGCCGGGCCTCCTTTCTCAGATCTCTGTCTGACTTAGGCATCGGAGGGAATTTGGCCAGAACCAAGGTCCGGCCCCCTGACGAGCGTTCTCGTCTACGTAGGTGGACAGCTGATCAACGGGCCGAGGCTCCCCCTCGCCCCTCGCCGACCACACAACCTGCTGGACGATTGAGGCTTCCCCTCGTCGTCCGATCGCCGAAGCCAAGCGCAAACCACCGAGGCCGAGTGTCTCGACCCGGGCCGAGGCTTCCCCTCGCCCTTCGCCGAACACGCATCTAGCCGGACGACCGAGGCTTCCCCTCGTCGTCCTATTTCCGAGGACGCGCACGCCTGTCCGAGGCTGAGCGTCTCAACCAGGGCCGAGGCTTCCCCTCGCCCCTTCTGCACCGATTCGAAGCCCCCGAGGGACCCAAAGCGGGCCCCTTGACCACGTTGACCGGGTTCTCCATGGTCAACGCTTTGTAGTGAGAAAACACTCTGAAACATCTGAGTCGGACCGTCTCCGCCGGGCCTCCTTTCTCAGATCTCTGTCTGACTTAGGCATCGGAGGGGATTTGGCCGGAACCAAGGTCCGGCCCCCTGACGAGCGTTCTCGTCTACGCAGGTGGACAGCTGATCAACGGGCCGAGGCTCCCCCTCGCCCCTCGCCGACCACGCAACCTCCCGGACGATTGAGGCTTCCCCTCGTCGTCCGATCGCCGAAGCCAAGCGCAAACCACCGAGGCCGAGTGTCTCAACCCGGGCCGAGGCTTCCCCTCGCCCTTCGCTGAACACGCATCTAGCCGGACGACCGAGGCTTCCCCTCGTCGTCCTATTTCCGAGGACGCGCACGCCTGTCCGAGGCCGAGCGTCTCAACCAGGGCCGAGGCTTCCCCTCGCCCCTTCTGCACCGATTCGAAGCCCCCGATGGACCCAAAGCGGGCCCCTTGACCACGTTGACCGGGTTCTCCACGGTCAACGCTTTGTAGTGAGAAAACACTCTGAAACAGACGTGAAATTACAAATTGCCAAGTCATTCCTTTATTTCAATCTGTTTAGAACTGCGATGCTATTTGGTGTACACACTACACTTGCCATGTTATTTGTTGTACGCGCTACACTTGTCACGCTATTTGCTGAACGCACTACACTTATCACGCTATCTGCTGTACACACTACACTTGCCACTTTATTTGATGTACACACTACACTTGCCACGTTATTTGCTGTACACACTACACTTGCCATGCTACTACTTGTACACTACGTTTGACTTGCTTATACTTTCCTTATGCTGCCATGTTTTAGCTATTGAAATCGTATCTTGTCACTTACCTTGCTTTTTTAATGAGTTCGAAAACCTTGCCGAGGGTCAAGTTTCCTTTTTATCCTCTTTAAATCTTGCCGAGCGACCCTTGCTGATGTATATTTCTTGTCTTGTGAAATATACGTCAGGTATTAGACAGGTCTGCAGAGGAGTTGCTTAGAGACCTTGCAGGTTGATCGGGAGTGCCTTGCCGCTGTGTTTCCCCGCTGAGAAGTTTGTAACTTTGCAAAATCTTTGTACTTGTTATCTTTCCAATTTTGTAAGAGCGTTGACCCTCTCTCTTTACATTTCATACTTTGTTGTATCTATTCTGAGACTTAAGATTGTAAATATATTATCTGTGTTGTTTGAGTCGCATGCAAGAATCTGCAAGTGTTATCACAGACGCGTAATGTGCTTAAACCAAGGAGGGGAGAAAAGAAAAAAAGTACACCCTGCTTGCTTTAAGCACATGTGGACCTTCGTCGCGTCCTCGCTTCCAAGTAGAATTGGAAGCGGGGCGTGACAATTCTAGTCTTGAACATCTGAGGAAAATCTTAAGGACGCTGCCAAGCTCGTTCTATGTCACGCCCCGCTTCCCAAAACTACAGAGGCGTAGCGTGACAAGGCCCGCTTGGGCTGGAGCTGTGAAGCTCGGACCCAATAAGCGTCTGTAGGGAGTACCATTTTAAAATCCCAGGTTCTTGCATTTATAAAATTCGTAACAACAGAAAGTACTGAAAGAAAATACATTCATTTTATTCCATCAAGATATCCAGAAGTACTAGAGTCTAACAAAGGGAGTAATGCCCAGCATGGCAACACACAGAAAGTAAACTACTGGTGTAAGCACCCAACCAAGGCAGAAAAGTAAACGGTACTATGCACCCGAACTAGAAAGCAGGAAAAACTCTGAACTGCAACGGTGAGGGTCCTCTAGGACTGGTCCTCATCAGGTACGTACTCCGGGTCGACACCCTCTGGCTCCACGTACTCAGGTACGTCCGGCTCGTCCACGTACTCCGGCTCAACACCTGACGTACAGCACCCAAGAGAAAAGGAACTGTACGTTAGGTAAAGTCTACACAGAAATTGTTAGACTCTACTGCAAGTGTATTTTAATTTAGAATGACGATTTACTGGTTGATTAACATGATGGGGTTATAACATAGCATTTAAAGAAAGTAACAAAGCAGGAAATTAAACACGACACGTTGTAGCCGTAGCGTGTGCTACCGACTACGGGACTAACCTAAACGGGTCAAGACAAGACGAGACAAGAGACGACAAGACAAGACACGACAAGACACATGTGACTCGAAGGGTTCACGCCTTACGGTTCGAGAGGGATCAGACCCTCTCCCCGTGCGCACGCTCAACCCTACCCCAAACCCAAGTGCTCAAGACAAGACAATATAGAACCACTCACTCTGCTAGGTGAGTGCCTCTATCCTATGGTCTGCGGGGACATTTACTCTGCTAGGTGAATGCTGTGCATCCCGTAGGTTCTTCTATACCATTGTGTGGTCCACTCACTCTGCTAGGTGAGTGCCACTATCCTCACGGTCTACTGGGTCACTCACTCTGCTAGGTGAATGCCGAGCTTTCCGTTGATGTTCTGTAACAAAGATCACCCACTCTGCTAGGTGAGCATCTTATTGCCCACAGGCTGTTTATCCATACAAGAGATCACTCGGAGAGTGCCCTATTGCCTGCAGGCTGTGCATGACAAGACACGACATGACGAGACATGGATGGTTCTTCTATGGGGTCCACACGCACGCACACACAAGAAAACCCTAAGGTGTCAAAAGTAGTTGTTGTGCTTAGACTTCGTCGTCAAGTCTAAGCTGTCAAGGGGTGTCCCGGACACTATCATTTTACGTCCGGTTCTCTTTGTTCATATTTTAACAGTTCTAAAAAGTCTAAGGCCTAGACACGGCCGAAGGTACAAGTGAGTACACATGCCTACGGTGGCGAGTGTGTCGTCCGTCCAGAGCGTCCCGTCCAAGCGTCGTGTCTGCGGTAGTCCGTTTGAAACAGGGTCACGGCGACGGTGTCAGGTCGCGTTTTTCAACAAATCCTATTAGGGTTTGTTTCTAAAATTGGCAGGACTATCCTAATAGTCAAAAAGTCACGTTTTTGATGTTTGTTCAGTCTAAATCGACGTCTACCCTATGTGCACAGAAAATTGTCCGATCGTCGATCTTTCCTACAGTGGCAACATTTTACAGATGCTGAAAATAAATTTAGTTCAAGTTGACCAATTTTAGTTTAGGTTTTGGTTATCTACGGTGTGGGTTTTACTACTCGTTAGGGAAACCAACCTCGTGATGTCGTCCAACAAGCGGAAGTCGGGTCTGAACGGCGAAACGTCGGCATCGTCTGGAACTCCTCGGCCGCAGGTAGCGCAGCGAGGTACCTCTGGACAGCTGAGTGGTGGCACAAAATCAGCGAGCTAACATCGATCCTCCTCCCGTTGCGAGTAGCGCAATGGATCTTCACGATAACGGTGACGTCGGCTAAAAGTACGTGCGTGCAGAAATGCACGTGAACTCCAAGGGTCCAAGGGGGCTGTCGGTAGATGAAGTAGGACCAGAGGAAGATGCTCATCCTGGTGGGTGGCCGACGGTGTGAGAGTACGGCGGTGGGTGGCCGTGAGAAGCCGGAGAGGACAGATTTGCGTAACGTCCGTTGTCGTGCGTCTCAGCGGAATTCCAGCGACGAACAGCAAAAACGGGAAGTTGCAGAAGGTAAAAGACTTCAAGATGAAGCCAACGGCAGTGGAGTTGTTGCCGGGGGTGGTCGGAGATGGGCGTGAGCTGACGTGGAAGTTCAGCTTCCAGATCTGTGAAAAACGGCCGATACGGCGTGTTCCGACGAGGATTCCGGGAGCTACAGGTGGGCTATGAGTGTGAGGGAAGTTGCAGAGCGGAGAGGGGTCAAAGGGAAACAAAGTGGTAGGGGTGGTGGCCGACAACGGTGGCAGTTGGTGGCTGGAGGCTGGCCTCGAGCTGGAACTCTGGTGGGTCAAAACTGGGCTCTTGCGGCTATGGGGGGTTTTAGAGAGAGAAAATGGAGGAGAGAGAAGGGTGGCCGGAGGGGAGAGATGGCCGGCGCTGGGAGAGGTCGGGGGTGAGGTCAAGTGGCCGGAGAAGAGAGGGGTGGCAACCAGAAATGGGTTTTGCGTGAGCATGGTGCGGCTGCCCTAGTTTCCTTAAAATGAAGAAGGGTTTTTGATAGTTGTCTTTGGGTTTTTGGTTAAATGGGAGAGAGAGATAGAGATAGGGAGAGTGGAGATAAGGGAAAGGGGGGTGTGAATAGTGGCTGTAAGTTATTGCCATGATACGTGGGAGAGAAATTTGGGATTTGATTAGTTTTGAATTTCAAATCGATTAGCGACTAATCAACGGCTGAGAATTGATTAGGGGATATCTTCCACTACCGGCATCGGAAAAATAATTCGAAAATACCGGGACGATCGTGGAGACGAGAAGTACGGGGCTACAGGGTCCGATCGCGTGCTACACCTACCAGAAATTATCGTAAAATCGGGAACTGAGTATTGTGCCAAAAGACCAAAATGCCCTTCCATTCAAAGCTATTTTGCGAGAGAACGAGCCGTGAATTGACGTTCCCAAAAATTACTATAAAATTCTACACTTCCATTGGGTCACAATGGTATATAACTTCGTATACACGAAAGAATCAAATTAAATATGTGCACGAAAAGTACGTGCACGTAAAAAATACGAACGGTCAGAAAGCGGCCGTTACATTCCAGCCTATAGTCACTGCCATTCAATAAGCTAAGGATCTGTCGCAAATGAAAGTGGAGGACTTAATAGGCAACCTGATGTCACACGAGCTTGAGCTGCAGAACATTGAAGAAAGAGAGAAACCAAAGGAAAAGGCTCCAAAACCACTAGCTCTTCAAGCTAGCGAAGATGACGATGATAAGGAGGAGATAACATTGATGGTCGGATGATTTATAAGATACATCAACACTCCTCAAGGAAGAGCTGAAATGCAAAAAAGGTTCAATCATTTTAACCAATATAATCCTTCTAGAAATTCATCTGAACAGACTGATATTAATAAAATGAAGGGTATTTTTGCATATCTGTCCCTTAAATCTTGCGTATTTTGATATCTGTCCCTCAATCTTGGTATTTTCTCTCAAGTCTCTTAAATTTTAAACTTGTAATCTTAATAGTCCCTCTCCCTAAATTTCTGTTAAAAACTAACGGAATGGGAATATTCCGTTAGATTAAGGGGTTAATTGGGGGTTAGGGTTAAGATTAGGGTTAGGGTTAAGGGGGAGGGGCGGCGCCCCCCCTTCCCCTCTGCCTCAGACGAGGCGGAGGCGGAGGCGGAGGGGGCGCCGCCCCCTCCCCATGTTTTCTGGGGCCCCTCCGTTGTGTGAGGCGGAGGGGGAGGGGGCGCCGCCCCTCCCCCAGACGAGGCGGAGGGGGAGGCGGCGCCGTCCCCTTCCCCCCTTTTTGGGGTCGATAATTAACCCTAATTAAGTGGGGTTTAATGATTAATTTAACATAATTTCTTAATTAACTAACCATAATCCATAATTAATCGTTAATCAATATAATTTTTTAACAGAAATACAGGTTGGAGGGACTATTAAGGTTAACGTTTAAAATTTGAGGGACTTATAAGCAAATACGAAGATTTGAGGGACATATATCAAAATATGCAAGATTTAAGGGACAAATATGCTAAAAACCCTAAAATGAAATGTTTTAAATGTAAAAAGCAGGGACACCTTATGAAGGATTGCCAACAAGAAGTGAATTATCTTGCTGAAAAGAAAGGAAAAGCTTTTGTGTGAACGTGAGACATGGATAGTGAAGATGAGAATGAGGAGCATGAAGCCCACTCCGCCCTTTGCTTAAGGGAAAATTTGATGAGGTAACCAAAGCTGAACTTCTAGGTACTATTACTGAATTGCAAGGTGAAATTGACAACCTAGAATCTAACATAAAGGAACATGAATCCATATTTGAAGAATATATAAATGCCAATGATGAAATACAACAAGACACTTACAACATGTCGTTAGAAATTAAGGAACTAAAAAGAAAAATTGTTGCATGTGATTACCATTGCTTTGTTGGAAAAAGAGAATTCTAGGTTGCATGAAAAAGCTGAATGTTCTATTTGTCCCTCTTTGTTAAAAGAAATTAGCATGTTTAAACAAGATGTGATTAAGCTTGAAACTGAAAAAGAATGGTATAATGAAAAGATGAGCATGCTAAATAATGATCTTAAAATCATGAAAAAGAATGAAGAGTACAATAAGAAGGCATTTGTTAGTAAATGCACTTTTATTGTGAATGAAAATACCTTATTGAAATCCAAAGTCACAAGTCTAGAATTGTCATTAATGAAATTTTCTATAGGAAAACAATGGTTGGATACTATTCTAGAAAATCAACTTTATGGCAATAATATACGTGGACTTGGATATGATATGAAACATGCTAAAAGCCTAATTATAAGAAAATTCAAAATGAGCCATTGAAAGTCAAAAATATGTATGCAACGTGCTTTACTTGTACTGGTGTTGGTCATACATCTTATTATTGTAAGTTTAGAAACACGAATATGAAATTCAAGCAAATATGGGTTCCTAAAGATTTGATGACTAACATGAGTGGACCTTGTTGGATTCCAAAGTCACACATAACATCTACCGTGTAGGTAAGATGGAGAATTGGAAAGGAACTTTCGATTGAACATTTTATTATTTAGTTCCTTAGCCATACAATGACGCGAATGTATGTTATTTCTACGTTGCACTTAATGCATACCTTCATAGAATTTTTTTGTTTTTGTGTGCTTGATTTGATTTTTATTTTGTGTGCTAGTTTATTTGCTTTCTAGCTTGTTTATTTCTTTATAAATAAAAATCAAAAATTGAAAAGGTCAAAAAGCAAACAAATTTGAGCTTAATGTATATCTTTTCTTTTGAATCATTTAAGTGATATTAATAAATGATAATCATATTCATGTAAAAATTGATGTATTATAGTTATGGCTACATGCGCATGTTTGATTTTCTAAATAGCCATGACGTGTTCAATGATTAATCATCACACTTACATATATTAAGTGATTTCATATTTAATTGAAAATGTGGATTGGTTTCGGTTGAATTTCTTAAAAGTTCTCCTTATGTGCTTCAATATTTAATCATCACACTTACACAAAGGTATTGAAGTCTATGTTATAATTTTCATTGAATTTGAAGTGCTTACTCTATGAATGTCTACATGCAAGTGCTAGTTGTAATTTATAATACTCTTTAATTTGCATGTGGTATGAAACTTGACTTCAATATACACTTTTAATGATAACAAAAGGGGGAGAAAGAATTTAGAAGATTTGAATATGTGCATTAATGCTTACATGTTGCATATATGAATATTGGTTTAAGGGGGAGCATTAATGAACAATGAATAATGTGCTTTAATGCTTACATGTTGCATTAATGCTTACATGTTGCATATATGAATATTGGTTTAACGGGGAGCATTAATGAACAACGAATAATGTGCATTAATGCTTACATGTTGCATATATGGATATTGGTTTAAGTGTGAGCATTAATGAACAATGAATAATGAAAATGTGCTTGTTGAATATATGAATATTGGTTCAAGGGGGAGCACGAATAAAGGGGGAGCATGCATACATATTTGAATGCTTGAACATCATTGTAGCATGCAAGTATGTTGCACATCATTGTCGCACTTGTTGCATATTGCATTCATCCTCCATCTTCACACTTCACACACACATGTCACGCTGATATCAGTTGAATCGTTATTGCAAATCTTATATTGGTTTGTCATCATCAAAAGTATGAGATTATTGGATACAACGTGTATTTGGATCAAGGATCGATGATTTCATGATTGATGATAAAAAACGTGTGTGAAAGATTTAATGTGTGTGCTAATTGTTTTCAGGAATGGCACTTTCGTAAATACTCAAAGAGAGACTAAGTAATAGTGATGGAGAATGTGCCATGCATTAGCCAAGTGGACTAAGTCAAAGATGGAGATAATGGCTACAAAAATTGGACTAAGTCAAAGATGGGAAGATAAGGAGGAAATCAATTCAAATCCATATTTGAATTGATTCAAATCAATTGTGCAACATTCAAATCCTAAAGCCATGCAAATTGAAGACTTGGTCAAAGATGGAGAGATATGGAGAATCACATGCAAATCAATGATGATTAAATGAGATCCAATTCAAATCCTATATCTACTCAAATTCAATTCCATAGACATCCATATTCAAACTCCATATCCATGGAGATTCATTCAAATCCTAATCGAGTTAGAATTCCTTCCAATCTCCATCAAATATCAGATTCTAATAGATTCTATCATATCTCATCCCCTCCTATATAAACCCATACTCAAAGAGAGAGATTTTGAGAGAAAGGCAACCAAAGAAATTCGGCCAAAAACCTAGAGGGAAGCCCTAGGCCGCAACTTTGCAAGGTGACATCTATATTGCGCAACATTGCTCATCACCATTGCAAAATCTCCAAGCAACCAAGGCATCTCTTTCTTCCTTGCGCAAGCCTCTCCAAAATCTCCATTACCAAATCACCTCCAAGGCCAAATCATCCTATCTCCTATCTCCGTTGCCATACTCTCTCCTTTAGGCCGCAACATACCCAAGAGCTCCATTGCCAAAAAGCTTGCCAAAGCCCCATAGCCGTTGCTCCATTATCCTTGCGCAAGTCCCAAGCAACCAAGGCCTTGAACTCCCCCTTGGAGCAATACTTGAAGAGACCTTCATCATCTACATTGCGCAAACAACATGAGGAAAGACATCATTCATTGCACAAGCCAAAGGAGATATCATTACCGTAAGCTACTTCAAGGGGAGAGCCATCATCACACATTTGCGCAACAACAAGGGGAGATCCATCCATCATTGCACAACTCTCTTGGGGGGTCAACTACATAGGGCTGCAAGTTTCAAGGAGGAGAGCACCTAGGCCTCAAGTTTCAGAGGAGGACGTGTGTTAGCGACTACATCCTGTCAGATACGATCTGACCTGAACTGATTGACAGAGACAACTGTCGCTACACAAACTAAGATTCTCTAAACTATTTATTATTATATTTGTGCAGTAGTAGCGATCTTTGGAGGGAAAACTTTACCATTATGACGTTTTTGGGGTCTTGTCTAGTGGGTACTAGACAAGAGGGACTTGGCTAGTTGGGACTAGCCAATAGAAAGCTTATACTAGGATTAATTTTGTTGAACACCGGTGGAGTCGGGTAATGAAAGACTGGTGAGTGTAGAGACATGGGTTCTCTAGAAATTACGGTTGTAACTGTTACATTATTAATCTAGTATCTGCTTTGGGGGTTGGACGTAGGTCGTGGGACGACCGAACCAGGGTAAATCTGCTTCGTATTCTGTGATTGCTCATTATTTACTCTGCATCTGCTATAACTATGTGTGATTTCTCATGGGTTGCACGAGAATTTTATTAGCATATTCACCCCCACTCTAAGCTTAGATCCAGATCCAACAAGGACCACCCTTACTGTGTCCGTGATGAATACCGCAGTTTTAGTCCCCTCGTCAAAACTATGTTGCTTACTCAAGCCTAGGATACGGTCAAACTGTCATCCCTAATAGCTTAAACTTGGTTAGTCTCCAGCGGTCTTTAGTCAAATAATGTTGGACTTCTTCCAACATATTCTGGCCAAATTTTTTCACTAAAGACCGAACCAGCACATGCGACATTAACTCCCCATAACGGGAGAGACGAATTCTTTCTTGGTCGTTACTCTCCTCGCACGCTTCAAGTTTAACCAACCAGAGACCTTTCGACAGGCCTTGCCTCGAAGCTAGGTCAGAAATCTAAGTGACACCGTTCACGTACAGGTTCGTACAATGACATCAAGTCTAAGGACCAACTAGCACATCATCACTGAGAGTTATCACTAATAGATTTGTTATGTTAACCATATGATAACTCTCGTTTGATCGCTCAGTGAACTCATTCTCCAATGAGCACATGTGTCTCGTCTTCGACTTTGCCAAGTCAAACGTCCATGAGATCATCGTCACCATTCAATGGTGAAGACAAAGACACAATGGTCTATCCGATGATGTAATATCCTTTTCTTGAAACATCTATGACCACCAATGATTTTTAGACTTATGCTACTAACGGTCAAACAATTCTCTATGATCGAGATCCTCATTTCGATACTTGTTTAACCTTGCATTAAGTCTCAGGACTTTACCTAAGTTCTAACGTTGACTACATTATTATTAACTTAGGTAAATTCTTACCAAACAGCTTACTGTTATTTTGAACAAGGCATTTGTACATGTACACAGAGATAAATTGCCACGAGGGCATACACATCTCCCAACATGTTACCGCCAGCCTTACGGTCGATCGGATGGTCAGCTTGCTGGGTGGGTTACCCTAGTCTTACGGTTGACCAGATGCTCGGCCTGCTGGGGGAGTTGCCCCAGCCTTATGCTCGAACAGGTGGTCGGCTTACTGGGGGAGTTGCTCCCAGCCTTACATCTTAGCTGATGGTCGACCTGCTGGGGGAGTTACCCCATCCTTACGGTCGATCGGATGGTCGTCCTCCTGGTGGAGTTGCCTCTAGCCTTACGATTGATCAGATGGTCGACCAGTTAGGGGAGTTTCTCCTAGCCTTATGGCCGAACAGATGGTCGACCTAATGGAAAGTTGCCACACTCTTATGGTCGATTGGATGCTCGCCCTGCTGGGAGAGTTGCCCCCAACCTTACAGTCGATATGTTGACTAGCCTAATAGGGAGTTGCCCCCAGCCTCACGGTCGATCGGATGATTGGCCTGCTGGGAGAGTTACCCCCAGCCTTACGGTCGATCAGATGAGTGGCCTACTGGGGGAGTTGCCCCCAGTCTTATGGCCGATAGGTTGACTGACCTACTGGAGGGTTGCCCCCAGCTTTACAGTCGATCGGATGTATGGCCTGCTGGGTGAGTTGCTACCAGACTTATGGCCGATAGGATGAGCGGCCTACTGGAGAAGTTTCCCCCAGCCTTACGGTTGATCAAACGGTCGGCCCACTGGGGGAGCTGCCCCTAGCCTTACGACCGATTAGGAATTTTGATCTGCGGTGTTTGATCTGACAGGCAATCGTCAAGTACGGTAGGATTAGCGATCATGTGCAAGAACTCTTGTCCAAGTTTTATTAATTAGAAAGGGAAGATACACTTTCGAATGGAAGGCATAAAGTAGGTAAGTTAAGGGTGGGCAAGTGTCACTTGCCCTGTGGGAGGATGAGGATGCCACACTCGTTGCCTGTGCTCCTGCAGCCGGCTCTTTACTCGATTATCCGAAGGGGAGTCTGGACAACATTCACTTTTTTCCCCATATCCCCTTACCTGGATGTGCCTTCTCCGGAGTTTGATTTTGTGGCATTGACGAAGTTCTTCAGGTATCCCTGGCTGATCAGCTGGTCAATGCCTTTCTTTATGTGCTAGCAATCGTCGGTGTTGTGGTCGTTGTCCTTGTGGTACTTGTAGTACTTCTCTTCATCTCTTCCCTCGCTCTTCATACTCTGGGGTGGCTTGTTGATGTGGCCTTTTTGGGCCTGGGTCAATACGACGTCCTAGGATGCGTTCAGCTTTGCGGACGCTACTTCCCCTTTACGTGATCGTCCCCAAGGGTTCTTCTCCTGTTTGTGGTCCTCTAGTTTGCGATGTGTGCTATTGTCACGCAGTCAAGTTCCTTTTAGCCCCAGTGTGGGGAACTTCTTCTTCCGCAGCTAGGGCCTCCTCTGCCAACATGAATCTCTCTGCCTGAGCTAGGAGCTGGTCAAGACCCTTGGAGGTCTTGATGCAATGACTTCTTTAGGCCTCTATATTGGACCACTTTCTTCATGGATGCTATGACGACCTCCTCAGGGTAGCTTTCAACACTTAGCATGTGGGCGTTGAAGCATTTCATGTAGTCCCTCAGAGTCTCGTTCGGCCTTTGCACTATGTTGAACAGGAGGTCCAAGCTCGACTTTCTTCGTCACCCAGCCATGAATTGTTGGCAGACAATCTGGTACAAATCTCAGAAACTGCTAACGGATTGATCGGAGAGGCCGTTATACCACTCCCTAGCTGACTTTTGGAGGGTGGTGTAAAAGCCTCTGCAGAGTAGGACGTCGCCGACCACTTGGAATTTCATGATCCCCTTGTAATCTTGGCCATGCTCCTGGGGATCTCATGTGCCGTCTTATTTCTCCAGGGTTGTTACTTTGAACCTGGATGGTACCCGTGCGATGGTGATAACCCTTATTAGCATGTTGCAGTCGTCCTCTGGGACTTCTAGGGTGGCCGGGTTCGGCGGTACCTTGCACTAGTGTTTGGGTTGCTTAGGAAGATTAGTAGTGGCACGGGAGGGACTGCCCCCACGTCTGTCTCGACTGGGAACTAGTGTTGGCACAGGGTATTCTCCCTTTGGCATTGCTCCTCACGGCTCCTCTGCCTCTTTCGGCAGGACTCCGGCTACGTCCTTGTCGGTTTTCAGTGGTTGGGCGGCTGGATGATTGACCTTAGGTCGAGCGGGATGGTTTAGACGAGGTCGCAGTTGGTTTGTCCCTAGTCCATTCAGTTCTTTGTCTCCCCTTGTCTCGCAGGGAGGTGGGGGTCTGGGACCGCGGAAGAGAGAGGTGCGGCATGCTTAACCGCTGCTCCCGGTTCAGGCTTCTCCTGTCGTGGTTTGTAACCACGGTCGAGCGCAGCGTGGGGCACGACCTCGGGTAGTCGGGGAACCCCGTTGAGTTTCCCGTCAGAGGATGTTGCGGGCCTACGAGTTACTGTACATCCGCTGCCAATGTTCAGAAGTTTTCATTCACCTCCTTGGCGAACAGGCAGAACTGTTCATGGGTTACCGAATGTGGGTCATCGGTCCCCTCGGAGATACCAAGCACGAGTTCTCCAGCCGAGCTATGAAGGAGAAATGTAAGGTATAAGATGGTCTGAGGAGATGGTATACATGAGTCTAAGTTATCCAGGATTCCGTCCCATCGTCTTCCGTCTTTCGGGCTGCTTATCGGAGTACCTTATGTCAACACCTTCATGGCGTTGTACCGTTCCTCCCTCTGTACCCGTCCATATTGATGATCCATTGAATGGTGATCAAGGCAAGCTTGATGGTGGCTTGAATGGTGATCAAGGCAGGCACGATCCGAGGAGGGGTTTCCTCATTCACGGGAAGTCAACAGCCTTTTAGGCTGTGGTCTTGGACTGAGACGTCCTGATCCGCTCGTGTGGCCCCTGGGCTTGAGCCTGGGGTGGTCCTAGGCCAAGCGGTCTGCCTGCTTCTCTTCAGCCCATTCGGGGGGTTGTATTACTAACAATTGTCATAGGGTTGAAAATATTAGCATGGAAGCATCAAATTATGATGTATTAACTCAAGTATCATAAGATCCATGATTAGCCATGTGCTTTTTTTCTGCTGCTTCAACAAATCGATAAGTGTTTTTAGCTAAATGACCATATATCATTGCTTGAGATTTATGGTAATTTCCTAACCTCCGTAAATGCAAAGAACATTCATCTTACTATCAGGTGACAATCTATTGAATTAATGTTGCCTTCCGAAGAAATGTTTTTCTATGATATTTAATTTCAATTGTTTTTTGATATTCTCACAATCATTAAGTGACTTCTCCATTGAGATTTATATTATGTGGTTGTACTAGGATACTCGCCATGTTTTATCCCGGACAGAAAGTACTTTTAAATTTTCTGCCATTTTCCCATTTCGCTCAGGTATTTGGGAGTTCCCTTTTTGCTAGTCTTGCGTTATTTTAACACATATGCAATCTTCATATTATCATGAGATTCACAACTATAAATTTCTACTGATATGACAAATTAAAAGAACCTTTACAGGTGTGGTTGTTGGCTCGACAGCAGCCCCATATGGGCTGCTGCCCATGATTTGTTAAAAAATAGGGGTTAGTTGGTGCACCAATCTTCTCTCCCCTTCATTCCTATTAAAGGAGGGAAAAGTCATGGGTTATTGGCATCGAAAAGAAATGAAGCATTGTATGATCTCTTGAAAGTTCTAAGAGTATTTTGAGAGCCATTCCTTTGAGAGCTATTTGAGATTTCTTTTGTAACTTCATTAGAAATCAATATGAAGTGTTTCCTTGGTCGATCTTCGACCTAAATTTCTTGTGCTCTCTCTCTCTCTCTCTCTCTCTCTCTCTCTCTCTCTCTCTCTCTCTCTCTCTCTCTTCTTTGTTCTAGTTACTTCGACGGTCTCGATTGCTTTCGCGACTTAACAAATTGGTATCAAATCCATTAGGTGACAAAGATCTAGACGAAGAAGATGAGCAAAGATGGCGACGAAGATTCTACTTTAATGGCACAATCTTCAACAACACGAACTATCGTATCCGATACGAAGTTCGAAATTGAGAAGTTTGATGGGCCGATCAACTTCGACATGTGGAGATGCGAGGTACTTGACATCTTGAACCAACTTGGTCAAGATCAAATCCTAGATGAGAGGCTGACTACAGCGTCGGATTCGAAGTGGAGGATGATGAACCGAAACACTTACAGCACGATCTGGCTCTACTTGACGAATGCGAAGAAATATCCTTTCATGGAGGAGACGAACACGAAAGCGTTATGGGATGCTCTTAGAGAGAAGTACATGGAGAAGAACATCCAAAATTGCCTACACCTAAAGAAGAAGCTCGTTGGCCTCAAGATGGAGGAAGGAGTTTCAGTTGAAGCACACCTCAACTACTACTACAAGCTCTTCACAGATCTGAGAAATATCGACGTCAAGGTGGAGGATGAGGAAAAGGCGATGATTCTCCTCAACTCCCTGCATAAAGACTACGAGCACATCGTTTTAATCTTAACATATGGTAAAGAATCTATCACCTTTATTGAAGTTTCTAATGCTCTCACAAGCAATGAATTTAGAAATAAAAATGATGAGAAGATGAGGGGCCAACGGTCCGATGCGCTTACCGTAGTGAGAGGTTGAAGCAATGAAAGGAGAGGAAGCCACAAAGGGAACCAAAGATCCAAGACGAGGGACAAGAGTAGAGCTTCACGCATCGACATCGAGAAGGATCAATGCGCCTTCTGCAAAGAAAGAGAACATTGGCCGAGGGAGTGCCCAAAGGTAAAGAAGAAGAAAGAGGCTACCGCCAACATCGTCAAAGGTGTGGATGTTGATGAGTGGGGCGTTGTCGACGCTATGAATGGGGTGATGAAGGAGGAATGGGTTCTCGACTTGGGATGCTCGTTTCATATGACACGTACACAGAAAGTACTTGACACCCCCAGAGAGAGTACTTTACTGATTTCCATGAAGGTAGTAGAAGTACAGTCCTTCTTGGAGACGACAGAGTTTGCACGACGGCAGGCATTGACACGGTCCGCATCAGGATGGGAGATGGAGTCACAAGGGAACTAGATGAGGTCTGCAATGTTCCCGTCCTAAAGCAAAACCTTATATCACTTGGGTCACTTGAAGCCAAGGGTTCAAAGGTGACGATGGAGGATGGAGCTTTAAGACTGATTCATAGTGCCTTGATTGTGATGAAGGGGAAGCGCACAGGCAACCTCTACTACTTGGATGGCAAGGTGGTAACTGGCACGATGGATCTTACCCGAGAGGATGAGAGAGATGAATCTCTGCTTTGGCACATGTGCCTTGGGGATGTTGGCGAGAAGGCTCTTCAGAAGCTGACTGACAGTGACCATCTACGAGGAGCGAAGAGCAAGAAGATCGACTTTTGTGAGCATTGTGTCTTTGGAAAGAAGACACGTGCATCTTTTGGGCCCGCCATCCACAACACGAAGGGAGTGCTTGACTATGTCCACACTGATGTATGGGGACCATCGAGGGCGGTTTCATTGGGAGGTAATCACTATTTCATGACATTTATTGATGATTTCTGTCATACACTGTTTGTGCAATACGTTATCTCTCTATACTTATGAGTGTATGTGTAGTTATTGTGTATCATTCTTAGACATGCATGTGTGTGGGTATATGTTTGTTATTGGTATATGCTTGTATATTGAGATGTGGTTATATATATAGCTATGTTTGTGTATTAGTGTATACTAGTCATAACCTGTGCCCGCGGGCACGATTCAGTTAAGATTTTCTCCTGCGAAATCTTTCTTCCCCAAAAAATTATTTCCACAGCATAAATTTAAAAGAACAACACATTAACATACAAATATTTAGCGACGCGGGAGCCTTCTGCGTGGAACAACAAATTCATCATGGGCACCTTTGGCGCGGAACAACAAATTAGCGTAAAAAATTTAGCGGGCACCTTTCGGCACCCGCGCCGAAACGACGCGGAAAAGAAGACCGATTCAAGATTTTTTCTCCCTCATTAAGTCGTTGGTAATAAGGGAGTCTTATGTGCATCACTAAAAATAGTGTAAGGTCATATTCTTATGAACAAACTTTCAGCAGCAATCTGTTTTCAGGAATTTCTTTTAAATGCGATCACATTGCTTTTTTGAAAGGTAGCTGCTTTTTCTTGCTAAGACTTTGATCACATATCTATTACATATGATAGTAATATATATCATATAACTAAATCAATGATAATTTACCGTTCTCGGGGAAAATTTTACCATCTCTAAGTTACCTTTGGCCTTGACAGTTGATTCAGTAGATTTAATGTGCTATTAATGTTACTTAAGCTTGACACATCTCTGAAAGTGACCAGCAAGTGACCAGTAACCTGCTTCGTATAATATCTTGAATTTTTTATACTTCTGAACTTGAGCATGGAAAATGTTGGACAATTTAGGTTCTTGCCCTTGAATCTAATGGTACTATGGCAGATTTTTTGCTCTCAGTTGCGCCTTCGGCGCGGGCGCTTTAGTCATGCCATTCAGTAGAACAAAAATTTACAAAACACCCAATCCAATGAAAAATGAAGATAGATCATCACTGTAACAAAATTAATAGAGATTATTGTACCAAAGAGACTCTCTTCATTTAGCTAAAAATAAGGACATACATAAAACACACACGCACATCAGACACCACATGCATAACATCTGCTGGCCATAAGAACCTCTCTCTCCCTCTCATCCTTAAAAGTGTTAACATGATATTGTCCATGTCTCATTATTCTAAGTACCCAACTGTAACTACATGTTAAGACTCCATCAAATCACATGACAACTTCTTCCACTCCTTCATTTGCAGTTGCATGGATCACTTGTGCATTTGGATCCACACTTACAGCCTCCATTCTCAGCTCCAGCAGCAGCCGTCTCAGACCCTTCAGCTTGCCTGCAATCAAATTCCGATTAAAACTTATATTCGATTTGGGTTTTAAAAAAATTAAAAAATTTTAATTGTAATGACATAATCTGGTTGTAATAATTCCAAATATTAGAAATGAATACAGACTCTTTTTGAGGTGACACGCCAAGGATCATGGTCTCGATGGTGCTGACCCTATCCTCAGCCAGACTGGGGTACATCTTGCACATGCACATCAACAAAAAAAACAATAACACTCCCTTCTTGAACCCCAGCAACATATCACACCTCACATGTAGCAGCATAACACTTTCACATTGTTCTTGTTGTTTCTATTGTTTCTCACATACATTGTTGTTTCTATCTCTAAAAAAACATGTTATGTTCACATCCTATTTTTCAGACATATTTCCATTTGTAGAAACCTATTATGTTCCCATACTATTTTTAGACATATATCATGTACAATATCAGGGAAAGATCGTGTACAATATCATGTAAAAATGTTGGCAAATATGTCAAAAATGTGTTTAATAAATCAAGTTTTAGTGATATGTTGCTGGAATAATTTGGACAGTTACCTTGCATAATCTACAAAAATCAGATTATGGACAATATATCTAATTGGATGGGAACATATGTCAACAAAAAACAGGATGTGAGCATGTCAGGTTATGGACAATTTCTACATTTCAATTTCAATTTCCTTGCATTATGGAAATATCTGTCCAAATTATTTACATATATGTCATGTCATGTTACCAGCCTATTTTTAGATTAGAGATATTTGTCTAAAAAACAGGTCATGTACATTTTTAGACATATCTGTCAAAAAATTAGATCATGTACAATGTCATGTGGAGATCATGTACAATACATGTCCAAAGTTCGCATTATTTCCTCGGGTTATGAAAATAACAGGTCATGTTCCCATCCTGTCTCAAAGCAATTTTATTACAATTTCCTCGCATCATGGAAATATGTCTAAACACAGGTTATGGACATATCTCTACATTTTTATTTTAATTTAGAAAACTAAACAATTTGGACAGTTACCTCCCATAACAGGTTTATTTATATTTGAGCAAAACGTATGCATGATTTGAGCAAAACTAAACAATTTGGACAGTTACCTCCTATAATACAATTTGGATAATGGAAATAAGATGAATGTCGAGGATCCTCCAGTGGAATGATGCAATCAGTAATCTTAACCAAACTCCTTAGTTCCCTATTGATTCACTCAGGAACACTTTTACCCATGATAAATACATAATGGATAAGATAACATCCCGAGTTGAAACAGAAGATACTAAATGCAATTCATAAGCCAAGTGTACATTATAATTAATAAATATAATTCATAGAAATGTATGCTTTGGTGGTATATTGATACTTGAAGTAAGATTGTTCAAGAAGTTACAACAACATAAAGAGAAATAAGACCACGACCATGACCAAATATAGCTCACAAATATTAAAACAAATAAGCGAGTGGTTATAGCACCAACCTCAATAGCGTTCATACTACTGTTATAATTGTTATCATGTTTTATTTAATCCAGACATATGAAGCGATGAGAAGGGATGATAAATCAATGGCAGCTGAATGATACAATTTTACAATTGACAGAATCAAAAGATCTCATGCTGCTTGGGCGAATCGAAGTTCTTTTCCAAATGCTTAAGGTGGCTGGTCCATAACTTCCATGAGGCATGTGCACAAAGAATGCGGCTCTTAGTACATATTAAATAAAAGTTGAAGCAAGAACACTATTACATTTTTGTATTTAGACAAATAGAATCATCAATGTGTAGGTGACTATCAGGAGAATATTAATGGCTAAATCTAACATATTATATAATTTAAAATGCATTAAAGGCTTACAATGTTACATAGATATGAAGTTTTAATCACTTGCCCAAAAATCAAGTATTATATTAACCGTGTGCTAATTTGATATTCACTTCAGCAATCAGTTTACGAAGGTGGCAATCATGCTGATCTTGTCGCCTCCGTCGGAGGCCTTCGGCATCCGCGCTTTGCTGCAATGGTTCTCTTTCTCGGGTACCTCCTTTTCCTGTCATGATCGAGTTAAGCTTGATAGTAAAAAGAAAAAGGAGTGGGTTTTAAAGGAGAGAGCACTGAGATCATTGTTATTAAGAGCCTAAATGCTAAAATTTGAAACAGCTGCCATGGACAAAAATTTAAAATACCAATTTTTCCATCTCTTCAGGTTTATTGCCACCGGATAATCCATCAGAAATTCCCTTCAAAACTACATACATCGAGAGATTAAATAAACCAAGGATCTTGAGATCGGAATAGAAAAGAAGGCCTTAGAAATTTGAGTAGGTACCATGAAGGCGATCGATGGCGTAGAGCTCAAAATACTCGAGTCGATCTTCGAGAGTTGGGGCAGATCGCTATTTCAATGCTTCAGGTACAAAATGAGCTAATTTTAAAACCTATTGTAGAGCCTTTAAATTATTGATATCTGAACTTAAAAATTATAATAAAAAACACCAAACAAATGTCCATACATTAAAAGGAGACAAAATACAAAATGAAATTCTTAGATACAAAATTGAACATAAACTTCCATAGAAAAATCCAAAAGAACTAATAAGTATATATTTGACCAAAATTCCCGATAATCAGTACTTATCAACCGTACTGCATTTCGTGTACAGAAGTGAATTTTAACAACAAAATATAAATCAAACAGCATAAAACAGAATTCAGCGTCATGAGTAATTACCTATGTATGCTTCCTCTTTACCTGTCAAAAACCAATCAGTACTGTTTTGAGCCAATTTCATATCACTACTTAATCTCAGTAGTGATGATAATGACCTTCTAACCTTGCCTAACAAACTACTCTTAAAAAGATGTTTAAGTGTTTATTTTTTTGTTAGGTAAATGTTTGATCATATAATTACCTCTGCCATAAGGCCTCCAGCCATATCCATGATTATGTATTCCCATTTGTTTACAGACCCACTATCTTTCAGCGAGAAGGGGTATCACTTCCATGCCCAACCGTAACCATATGTTCATAGGTGTTTTCTCCATTGAAAATCTTGCAATCCTTTTATACGCGAAACCAAGGCTTCGATTCTTCTTTCGCTGAAGAATCGCATCGGTATGCTTCCCATCATCCGAACACTCTCAATTTCTATGAGGAAGAAAGACAATATATGTCAGTTAATGTATGCTAAGAATGCTATGTCGTTTCCTAGAATGGAAAAGAGTATGCATGCAATGGTTTCTTACCTCTCTATGTATTTTTGTTAGTGTCTTGCCATTTTGATCCATGAGGTAAACTTCATCACCACACTTCTGATCGTAATTATCGACCCGGTAGGCTAGTCGACCCTCGGAGTTGTAGGCAGTGCAACCATTGCCATTCATCACCAACGATTTCATCTATATTGTAAGAATCTCTCTTCCAGAGGAGGAGGAGGAGGAGGAGGAGGGAGGGAGGGAGGAGGAGGGGATGCACTGAGGATATATCTTAGCCATTGGAATTTGGAAACAAAGAAACAATTGGATTGCTTCATAAGAATTTATCATTACCACCAAACCCCTTATCTTGCATAAATATCCTCTCAAAACCCACCCTTTCGTTCTCAGCTTGAAGGGGTCTTCTCCTCTTCCAGAAACCAACAAAAAAAATCAATTAAAAAGAGGAGGGAAGAGGAACCTTTAATCAAGTAAATTTATTCGTTCGTTCCTTCATCATTCAATAATTACCCCCCTCCCCTTTTTCATTCTCTGCATCTCTCTCTGAGTTTAGCACTATTTTTAGGATTGAAATTTCGAATTTTGCTCCCTTCCCTTTTCAGCAAGACTCATTCTTGTCTCCAGGTTAATCTTACCCCTTCTACCCTCCAACCCCTCCACTGTTTTGGTCCGATGGCGGTGATACTTTCTCCAGCCTCTGCCCGATTCTCTGCCAGCACGCCATCTATCGTTCGGATCCCGAGTTGCCACATCCAACGCAGCCACCGCCCTGAAAATACCACTCCCAGCTTCTTCCATAGCGCCATCGGATCCAACCGCGCCGACTGGCTCAGCAATAGTGCCATCCTTTCCAGCAAGGTAGCTGTCTCTCAATCTCAGCATCGTAACGACGATGGCAA
The DNA here is from genome assembly GCA_030789695.1 of Scilla litardierei. Taxonomy (NCBI): domain Eukaryota; kingdom Viridiplantae; phylum Streptophyta; class Magnoliopsida; order Asparagales; family Asparagaceae; genus Scilla; species Scilla litardierei. The sequence goes on from CM061133.1 coordinate 206,768,560, forward strand.
CCACTCCACGGTTGACAACATCGGCGGCGATAACCCCCATCATCTTGCCCCTTCCGCCATCGTCAACGGCCACAAAGTCGTTGCCTTTGATTACTCTGGATCTCGTCCCCATCGTCAATCTCCCAAAGCCTCTCACCATCACCAATCTTTCCCCTGCTCCCATGCACGGTTCTCTACTGCACACCGCCTACCAAGGCGTCCCTGGCGCTTACAGCGAGGCCGCCACCGCCGGAAAGGCCGTTCTCCAGCAGGGGGAGTAGCCGCTCGGCGATCTCGTGGCAAACCATGTCCATGACGAATCGGAGGAGCGACCTTCGGTTGAACTCATGGCTGGCGGTCTTGCGTTGTGCCTCCAGTGGTCACCGTCGGAGTTGAAGATGCTGTTACCGAGGAAGTCTCGGAGGAGGGTGAGGGTTCTTTGGCCCTTAGGGAAGTTGGGGAAGTTGGTCTTGAGGATGTGCTCGACGTTTCGGGGGTCGGTGGTGATGATGCCGTTGACGGTGGTTGGGCCTTGATGGTTCTGAAGGGAAAGAGCTAAGGCTGAGGATTTTGGGGAAGAGAAAGTTCGGTTCTCATTGGGATTCTCCACCTCATTTAACCCTCAAAATTCAAAAAAACAAAATTCAAACACCAAAAGTTTTCCCCCAGGTTTGTTCCCCCCCCAAGTTTTATTTCTCCCTCCAAATTTTGAGTTAACATTTGAGTTTTCAAAGTTTTGAGTTTTACAAACAAAATTCCCCCCAAAACACTTGTCCTAGTCATCAATTTTGTTTGTCCCAGTCATCATTTCTTTGTCCACGTAGGACAGACCCCTGCCACGTAGGACAAAATTCAAAATCTTCATCCTTTATAGTATAGATATGTGGTGTGTAGTGTTTGTGTATTGGTATATAAATATGGTGTGTAGTGTGATATAGCTATATCTATTTAGTAAGTATATGAAGTGTGTATGCATGGGATGGCATGGTTGTAATTATCCAACTACGTTGGAGGGCATTTGTGTTGGAGGGACCTATTAGAAAAATTTTAGCATAGTGAGGGGTTTTGTAAAATTTGCACATTGGTATAGAAATAAATGCTTGGCATGAGAGGGGGGCTTCATAAATTTTTCATTTCTAAGGAATATTCCATGGCATATCCTATTCTTGATAGAAAAGAAAAAGAAGGGAAAAGAAAAGAAGAAGAAAATCTAGAAATCACTTCCCTTTCTCTTTCTTTTTCTTCACTTTTTCCTTTAGTTTTCTCCTCTTTTTCTTATCATTTTCGTTCTCCCCCTCCCCCTATGCCTTTTGCTCATTTTTCTCAAGAGAAAATCACACACTCACCTCCTTTAGTAGCCTAGTCCAAGATAGTAAAATGTGGGTTGCGTGGAGCTTAAAAAGAAGAAGTTTTCATGGACAAGTTGGGAGCTTTTGGAGTTGAAGCATGGAGGGAGCTTTCATGGAGTAAAGATGGGGTTTTAGAGGATGAAAGGAAGCTTCTTTGAGGGAGGGAACCTAACCACTATGGCATGTTATTCAATTTTAGTATCTTTCCATGAATCTCTATGTGTTGTTGCTATCCATGCTTTGTTCTTTTTTTGTAACATGCATAACTCTCTCTATAATCATCTAAAAATTACAAATAAATATAATATGTAAATTTTATCACGTTAGCTACAAATTTCATGTTGGAGGTTTTTCCGAATTCGTACTGCAATTAGGCCAAAACTAGAGTTATTTCCAGGGTATCAGATTCTGCCAGATTTACACATCATTACTGTTTTAGCCTTATTCCTAATGTAGACATGCAAATCATGAGCTCTTGGATATTTTTGATATCTACACTTCCTAATCTACATTTTCTATGTTGAGCTTTTAACCCAGAACTGATTGAAACTGTGAGTATTTCATTGATTAAGTTGAAGAAGTTTTCAGTTTTTAAACAGAAATTCTATCTCTCACCATATTGGTCCCTATAAAGCACACACTTGGTATTACTTTCTGAAAATTGGTATGGCAATGTAAAATTTATGTATCTACAACTTTCCAATTGTAACTTTCCTGAAATTCTAACTAGACTTAAATGGGAACAGCCATATTTAATGATTGATTGTATTTTTCCTGCACTTGTGTTGGTTTGGGGTGTTCTAGTGTCATGGTTTAATGATGTTCGCCATGTTCTAAAGACGCATTGCATTTTACTGATATTAGCATTCTATGATGAGGCACGTTGCTCTTTCATACAAGTTATTTATTGTTGAAGGCAATGCTTGAAGTCCCCGTTTTGCATAGTTGTGGTGTGACATTGCTTCAACATGATGTGTGCTCTTGCATACAAATTGTTCCTTATAAAGCAATGCATGATGTTGTGTTGAGATAAAGAATGAAAGAAGGATGAGAAGAGGGAAAAGATTGTGATGTGGTAATGTTTTATGAAAATGTGATATTTTGAGAAATGGATGAAAATGGTATTTTTAGAAAAAATGGGAAAGCGTGAGATTGAGTGATTCCAGAGCGACTCAATCCAGCTAACGTGGGTGACACAGGGTGGGGGAGGCCTGGGTAGTACATAGGTATCAGGACTGGACTTGGGAGGTATACCCAAATGTGAGTGCTCCACTGGCGGGATTTGATGAGATATGTGCAGCCCACAAGGCAATGTACCGAGTGATGATATGTGTTGATTCTATCGCACTCCCACTAGAGTGATGGGGGAGTTTGAGAGGCCCCTTTAAAATTCATTAGTGCTCGTGTACCACTGGCAGAGTAGTTTGAGTGCCTCCCCACCTTGGGGTGAGGTCCAGGTCCTTATGTCCTGCGTTTATCCAGGTTTCCAAATAAATAACAATAAATAAAGACACTTAATTTTTCATTATACGCTTGTAGTTATTTCTTTTACTTGTTATAGTTGTAGTTACTTGAACTCTCCTATGACCATGGACGCATTGTATTTCCTTTATTTTGCTACCATGTCTCATTTTCTTTATGTCACTATTGTAACTTTATTGTTTACATTTATGTTTCATTTCATATGCCATAACATGGCATGCATTGCATTTGGCATGACTGTTGAATAAAATGCCATACTAGTTAGGCATCCATACTGGACATGCTTTAACGTGCCCTCCCCTCTTTCCACAGGTAGCAGATAGTTGGAGAGCTTGAAAGACTTGAGAGCATGGAGCTGGGGGTGTAGGGGTAGTTTAGGGAGTTGATTTGTACTCTGGGGACGTGGAGTTGGGTATTATCCTTTGGAGGTGTAGCTTTGAGTTGAAGACTGGTGTTGTACATTTGTATTAGATATTGTATTGGACTTATATTAATAATATGTATGAATTGTACCTTTTGTTGTTGTCCTCTTTCTATTGTGATGTCGTGTTGTTCTTCTCTATGATTGGAGCATTACAGGTTTATCCCAACATGTGCATAGTGGCATGCATCTTTTTGTTCATCTCTCTTCTCTTTCTTTCTCTTCACCCTTGCCTCTCCAGGGGATAATGGGACAGACTCGTACTTCCCGGGTATCCTGGAGAGTGGGGCATGACAATTTCTCATGGATGGTGTGGGTGTTCTCCTTAAATTCCAAAGACCAGGTACTGAGCAAGCTCAAGGAGTGGAAAGTCTTGATCGAGACTCAGACCGGTAAGAAGATCAAGCGACTCCGTAGCGACAATGGTGGGGAGTACAGGTCGGACCCCTTCTTTGACTACTGCAGAAAGGAGGGGATACAACGACCCTTCACTGTAGCTGTTACGCCGTAGCAGAATGGTGTAGTCGAAAGGATGAACCGAACTTTGCTGGAGAAAGTTCGGTGTATGTTATCGACATCCAGCCATGGAAAAGAGTTTTGGGCACCTTGGCATACGCGACCAACTTGGTCAACAGGTTACCTTTGCAGCACTTGATGAAAGACCTCTTTTAGATGTATGGTCGGAAAAGCCAGTTTCTGACTACCAGTCTTTACATATTTGGGGGTGTCCTTCTTACTTCGCAGTAAAGGAGGATGATCGGTCCATATTTTACACCTTTTTCCTGCATATTTGCATGCCATTTCGATCACCCATATCACGCTTTTCACGAGTATTCGACGATATTGCGTTACTTTTCACTATTTCTTGTTTTTGTCGGATTTCAGGAAATATGGAGCGATCGGGAGCAAAAAGGAGCTTAAGGGACTTGCACCCACTCCGGAGCGTCACCCAAGGCTCTTTTCAGGGCTATTCGGCGATGGGAGACGGGTGGAATAAGAAGGAACTTTGTAGGAGCGACGAGGAGGAGAAACGGAGAAGATTGGGGATTTTCAGCATGCCACTCGGCCGAGTGAATGAGTCACTCGGCCGAGCAAAGAAGCCCGCTCGGCCGGCCAGATCGGACACGCAGCAGATTGAGTATCAGCGTGCACTCGGCCGAGCATCGCCATCCCACTCGGCCGAGCATGGAGACACCACTCGCCTGAGTGGCATCACGACGACGGCAAGCAAAAATCCCAGACTTACTGGAATCCGTCAGGAGATTGAGGGTTCCGACTCGGCCGATTACCGAATGCCCCTCGGCCGAGTGAGTAAAGCCACTCGGCCGAGTCACCTCCGAAGACAGGCCCCCAAGACCCCTGACTTACTGGAATTTTACAGGGTCTATCACTCGGCCGAGTAGAGAAGCACACTCGACCGAGTAGAGAAGTCAACTCGGCCGAGTGATGCCGAGGACATGCAGCACCCAGATTTTCAGACAGCCTCCCACTCTTTTGAAATCTGCTATCATTCCAGCAAGCAAAGTATTTTTCTCATATTGTTTATGGATAGTAGACTTCATGACGATTCCAATGCCGCCAAGAACACGCAAATCAGAGGTCGGATGAAATCTGGAGAATTTCTGCAAGTTGATGCTGCAGTGCTGGAATTTCCACTCGGCCGAGTCACATTTTCCACTCGGCCGAGTGCGGCCTGGGCCCAGATTTTAAGTTGCGGTTTGGGCTGTTTTTGGGTACGAATTTGAGGGGTTTTCTAGGGTTTCTTGCTAGGGTTTTGGGGGAGTATTTAAGGGGTTTGTAGCCACCATTAGAGAGGGATCTCCATTATGTTTTCTTAGTTCCCCATATGTTTTTCTTAGGATTATTTTAGAGGTTAGGCCATGCCCTAGGCCCCCTCTTGGATCTAAAAATCTTGTATTTTGGATTGAAGATCTTCATCAAGCTAAGTATTTTCTTCTTTTTATTTGAATCTTTTTTTTTCTATCTTTTTGTATGCAAGCAATGATTTCTATTGATTCATATATCCTTGTTGCTATGCTAGGGTAGATTTGTTGTTCTAGGGTTTGGGGATGAACCCTATGGATCTAATTTCATATTTGTGATGAATGAATTTCTAAATTGCTAGAATTGCTAGGAGGTTAGGTTGTGATTGATTTACTACGGATAGCTAGGGATTTCCATCGATTTGGGATTTGCAAGAGATTGGATTCTAATCGATGGGAAGGCCTAGATATTCGATTTAGATTTACAATTGGATTTCTCTAGACTTGGTTTGCAAGAGATTGGACCAAATCTAGGATTTTTAATTGTAAATCTATACCCATATTCGTTTGCAAGAGATTGGACGAATACGAACTATCACAACCTAGATCGTAACTCGAGTTTGCACGAGAGTGGGCTCGAGGAGCGATTGGACGATGATGTCAATCTTCATGCTAGCGACTTAGGTTAGGGTTTGCAAGAGATTGGGCCCTAATCTAGGTTGCTATAGACCGGCAATAGCGCGAGAGCGTGAGCTTTGTTCTCTATTCAGTTACGACTAGTTCACCTCAACACAAGTTTAGTAATATTGAGATTCACTATTTACGATGATGTATGACGATCCGTAGTGGGAATTCCCTAGCCCTAGACGTCTTTATTTGGCTTTATATCCCCATTCTTTGCCCGACGATTGTGACAGGATCGCCGCAAGGCAAATTCCCTCTTTTATTATATTGTATTTGAATCGATATTCGAACCGATTTCTTTATCATCGACACCGACATCCACCACCATTGCCATTACATCATACCCTAGCCATCTCCACCAATAAAACCATCATAGTCAAACCAACCTAGGATAGATTGGAGCCAACACCACCTCCTCGTGTTCGATACCCGCTCGCCACTACGCCGTGCGCTTGCGGTAAAACTACAATCGTTCTCCGGGTGTGTATCCGGGGCCGACCAAGTTTTTGGTTGTGCTCTTGGGTTGCATTTCGGGGCGATCAAGTTTTTGGCGCCGTTGCCGGGGAGGTGTTTCCCGTTGGGTGCCAATTTGTCACAATTAGGTTGATTAGATTACATTGAAAAAAAATCAAAAAAAAGACATTGAGAGAGATTTTTTTCCCACCACCTGCTATTATTATCTTTATCTCTCTTTGTACCACTGACGTCTTTTCCAGGTTGTTTACTTTGATTGATCACGTACAGTTTTTGCAGTGATGGTGCTTCCAAAGAAAATGCGGGCGGGCTCTATACAATCCTACATATATCTCGCTGCATTCTATCAGGCTGATGGAGAATCCTTCGGGGAAGCCTTGTCTAGGTTTGAAGGAATGTTAGAAATGTTCCAGACGGAGTCAGACCACGAGTGGAATGACTCCACGCTATTTGATATCTTCACTAGAAGGCTAAAGGGACCCTCACGTGAGTTTTTGAAGAGGATGCAAGTGGGGAAGTTCAGTGATCTACAGTTGGCAGCAGCCTTGGAGCAAATGATAGATGATGCTCGATCTACCGGTTCACTAACCGTTACGGCAAGTAAACCATACGACCAAGTATTCATCGATTTTGTTATGGCTAATGTCTCTAATGCAGGTACCATCATAGATGGAGTGTATGCTTCACTTGAAGGTGATCATATCCACCTTTATACCATCAACACTCCACAAATAGAGACACCTGAGTTGCCAAATGAGGACACGTACACGGACCTATTGAGAAACATTGTCGACATAGTTCGAATTTCCGGTCCATTGACAATAACGGCAGGTGATCCTTTTGAGCTTGAATTTCAAAACTTTATTACTCATTGTATCTCTTCCACAGGCACAATTGATGATGGAGTCTACGCTCTAATTGAGGGGCACAAGACCCACTTTTATACCATGGTCAAGATACATGAGCCCATAGAGCCACCTGCACCTACTATTGAGGAGGCCAAGCCATGCAATCGGGTGACTCGAGCTCCAGGAAAGAAACAAAGAAGGAGGCATGAAAAGGAGATGATGACGTTTACATTGCCTTCTATACCTGAGGAGCCTGAGGAGGATGTCCACGTTCAGCTTGGGGGAGAGTCAGCTTGTGCCATCGTCGCTCCCCCTTGTCACCCACATGAGCCAGAGCTTGCTGTTGAGGATGCCTTACATGCGGAGCCAGAGCTTGTCACCGGGGAGGCCGTGCATTGGGACATGGACACATCCATTCATGAGGATCCCGAGCATTACCCTCCTCCTTTCGAGCTACCGCAGCCGCCTCTACTTTCTACAGAGTCTGAGTATCCCTCAGAGGACCACCCTTCCACTGACGCCGAGGACAATCCCACAGAGCTTATGGCTCCCCTTCAGGGGGATCTCTTTACTACCTCGCCCTTAACATTTGATTCCCCTCCCGTATATGATGCTTGCTATGATTCAGATTTTGACGACTCATTGCACCTTTTACAGGATTCATGTACATACGATCAAGAGGTACGATGGGACGTATACGAGGAGGAGAGCGAGGAGTTAGCGCCCATGGATGCTATTAATTATGATCCGGAGTTGCGATGGGATAATTCTGACGATGATGAGGAGCTGCCTGATGAGACCTACGCTTATATGCCCGAGCTACCTGAACAACCTGAGGCGAACGATGTGGAGTTGATCGACGTGGTACACGGGAGTAGAGATTTATTTCCAGGGAAGTGTTGTCAACCGTTTTTAATTTTAAATACTTATGTTGATGACCCTCTTTGGAATACATTTATTTTGGGGAAGAATTATCCACATCAGATTGATGCGGCGTATCTCTTGCAGGGTACAGGTGGAGCCCTTGGAGAGGTGCTGGGAGCCGCATTGCTGGAGTCTGATGGAGTCCGTGGACACACGGATGTGGCAGAGTCACGGAAAGAGCAGTTGGAGCAGTTGCCTGCACCGGTAAAGATACTGGATCCACCTTTTGCTATAGGTGATATCAATCCAGTAGTGTAGAAATTTTTATGCTTTAAATAAACGCGAATCCTCTCGATAGCGAGAGGACCGTATAGATTTGCTTGAATAAATATCACCTCATATGACGGCAACAATAATCATTTACACCCCAAACCCATTATATATATTTATTGCCCTCTTCATATTTTTATGTGTCACATCCTTTTGCTCACCACCATCGAGCATTTCTTTCAAGTGAATACTCACTTTCTTATTCATTTGACTTGATCACGCTTTTCAAAGCCATTACATTTTTGATCGAGTCATTTGAATAGGTTTGTTTGGTATAAGCTTGGGGGAAGGTGCTCTCATGCATCATTGTATTTGCATGTAGTTGCATTAGGATTCCATGTCATTCATGTCATCATTTTTCATTCGCCCTCTATATTTATCGTTGTTCCTCATATCCTTCCATTATGATCACATTGAGGACAATGCGAAGTTTAAGCTTGGGGGAGTGCATTTCCATGCCATTTAGATGCATTAGTTGCATTTTTACTTTATTTTAGGTTTTTTTTATTTTTTTCAAAATTTTTGCATCATCTTTTTGAATTTTCCATCTTATTTTCCTTTTATGTGTGTTCATGCATCATGTTGTGTGCTTGATTTTCTTTTCTTTTCTCTCTTTTGTTTTTATTTCTTTATTTTCTTTTCTCCTTTTGCTAGATTTGTTTCGTATGATGATATCTCTTATTGCCTTAGAAACCATCACGATGCTTATTATTCATTGACATGCTACTTAGAGTACTCCATAGTCTTACTATTCACATGTGCTTGCTTATATATTCTTTTGATGACTCCTCTAAGTGAATGCATGATATTAATTGAAGCTGAATGTATTGATTAGTGTTTAGTAAGCTTTTGTTGGAAATGCACTAAGATTCACGCATCATTAGTATATCCGAAGCATCAGTTTTATTGTCTTATTCACCTTCTGTTGCATGCCTGATATGGTTGTAGACTTTACCGCTCGACTTCACTTTTTATTGAGATGATTGAGAATATCCATGCTTACATATTAGTTTTAGTTGAAATATTATTTTATTGAACCGTTCGTGCACATCTTAGAGTGAACCGAGTGTTACATTATTTCTTTCTCCACATATATCTTTTTATTCTCTACATGTCACTTGAGTTCACCTCCTAAAGCTACTTATATCGCTTCTATTTCCCAAAAATCCCCACAAAAGAAAAAGTTAGCTCCAAAAAGTCCAAAAAGCCAAAAAGGAGCCAAAATCCAAAAAATACAAATCAAATTGCTCCTACAAAAATCCAAGAAGAAAAATGAGAAACAAAGTCCAAAAGAAAAAAAAAAATATTTCTCTATCTCATTATTGGAGCCACAAAATACTTGGGAAAACCAAGGCAAAAATCCCATTTTCCACTATCATATTCCTTTAGATGTGATGCCTCAAGCTAAGCTTGGGGGGGTGAATTCATTTGACCATATGAGTGAGTATGACATTAGAGTGGAGATGTGCATGAATGTGAATATTCGATAATGCTTAGACTTTGCAAAATATATTAGATATGGAGATTTTTCATGATTTGAAATAAATATGTGAATGCCATGACTTTTATTCTATTCTCTATTGCATGCTTGGTGTGTATCTTATATGCTTCATTTATAACTTTTGATTGAAAAGTGCATCGCCAACATTTGTAAATTAAATTCTATGAAATGCGTGATGTGGATATGAATTGATTGTATGAATTTAGAGAATCCCTTTTGTTGTTCTTAAAAGCTTGCAAATACCATGTTTATGTAAGATATAAAATCCTTATAGCATGTGATTTGTATTTTTCAAGTTATCGTGATGTGTAGCTTATGGCTTGAGATCTGAGAGAAGAATCTAGCGACCCCTTCCACTTCGTATTCTTTTATTTCATTTCCCTTATTTTTCATCTCCCGAGTTCGTCTTTTTACTTATCTTCCTCGAGGACGAGTAAGAGGTAAGCTTGGGGGATTTTGATCGGTCCATATTTTACACCTTTTTCCTGCATATTTGCATGTCATTTCGATCACCCATATCACGCTTTTCACGAGTATTCGACGATATTGCGTTACTTTTCACTATTTCTTGTTTTTGTCGGAATTCAGGAAATATGGAGCGATCGGGAGCAAAAAGGAGCTTAAGGGACTTGCACCCACTCCGGAGCGTCACCCAAGGCTCTTTTCAGGGCTATTCGGCGATGGGAGACGGGTGGAAGAAGAAGGAACTTCGTAGGAGCGACGAGGAGGAGAAACGGAGAAGATTGGGCATTTTCAGCATGCCACTCGGCCGAGTGAATGAGTCACTCGGCCGAGCAAAGAAGCCCGCTCGGCCGGCCAGATCGGACACGCAGCAGATTGAGTATCAGCGTGCACTCGGCCGAGCATCGCCATCCCACTCAGCCGAGCATGGAGACACCACTCGCCCAAGTGGCATCACGACGACGGCAAGCAAAAATCCCAGACTTACTGGAATCCGTCAGGCGATTGAGGGTTCCGACTCGGCCGATTACCGAATGCCCCTCGGCCGAGTGAGTAAAGCCACTCGACCGAGTCACCTCCGAAGACAGGCCCCCAAGACCCCTGACTTACTGGAATTTTACAGGGTCTATCACTCGGCCGAGTAGAGAAGCACACTCGACCGAGTAGAGAAGTCAACTCGGCCGAGTGATGCCGAGGACATGCAGCGCCCAGATTTTCAGACAGCCTCCCACTCTTTTGAAATCTGCTATCATTCCAGCAAGCAAAGTATTTTTCTCATATTTTTTATGGATAGTAGACTTCATGACGATTCCAATGCCGCCAAGAACACGCAAATCGGAGGTCGGATGAAATCTGGAGAATTTCTGCAAGTTGATGCTGCAGTGCTGGAATTTCCACTCGGCCGAGTCACATTTTCCACTCGGCCGAGTGCGGCCTGGGCCCAGATTTTAAGTTGCGGTTTGGGCTGTTTTTGGGCACGAATTTGAGGGGTTTTCTAGGGTTTCTTGCTAGGGTTTTGGGGGAGTATTTAAGGGGTTTGTAGCCACCATTAGAGAGGGATCTCCATTATGTTTTCTTAGTTCCCCATATGTTTTTCTTAGGATTATTTTAGAGGTTAGGCCGTGCCCTAGGCCCCCTCTTGGATCTAAAAAGCTTGTATTTTGGATTGAAGATCTTCATCAAGCTAAGTATTTTCTTCTTTTTATTTGAATCTTTGTTTTTCTATCTTTTTGTATGCAAGCAATGATTTCTATTGATTCATATATCCTTGTTGCTATGCTAGGGTAGATTTGTTGTTCTAGGGTTTGGGGATGAACCCTATGGATCTAATTTCATATTTGTGATGAATGAATTTCTAAATTGCTAGAATTGCTAGGAGGTTAGGTTGTGATTGATTTACTACGGATAGCTAGGGATTTCCATCGATTTGGGATTTGCAAGAGATTGGATTCTAATCGATGGGAAGGCCTAGATATTCGATTTAGATTTACAATTGGATTTCTCTAGACTTGGTTTGCAAGAGATTGGACCAAAGCTAGGATTTTTAATTGTAAATCTATACCCATATTCGTTTGCAAGAGATTGGACGAATACGAACTATCACAACCTAGATCGTAACTCGAGTTTACACGAGAGTGGGCTCGAGGAGCGATTGGACGATGATGTCAATCTTCATGCTAGCGACTTAGGTTAGGGTTTGCAAGAGATTGGGCCCTAATCTAGGTTGCTATAGACCGGCAATAGCGCGAGAGCGTGAGCTTGGTTCTCTATTCAGTTACGACTAGTTCACCTCAACACAAGTTTAGTAATATTGAGATTCACTATTTACGATGATGTATGACGATCCGTAGTGGGAATTCCCTAGCCCTAGACGTCTTTATTTGGCTTTATATCCCCATACTTTGCCCGACGATTGTGACAGGATCGTCGCAAGGCAAATTCCCTCTTTTATTATATTGTATTTGAATCGATATTCGAACCGATTTCTTTATCATCGACACCGACATCCACCACCATTGCCATTACATCATACCCTAGCCATCTCCACCAATAAAACCATCATAGTCAAACCAACCTAGGATAGATTGGAGCCAACACCACCTCCTCGTGTTCGATACCCGCTTGCCACTACGCCGTGCTTTTGCGGTAAAACTACAATCGTTCTCCGGGTGTGTATCCGGGGCCGACCAAGTTTTTGGTTGTGCTCTTGGGTTGCATTTCGGGGCGATCAGAGGACAAGCTAGATCTTACAGCTAAGAAAGCCATGTTCTTGGGCTTTAGCGATGAAGTGAAAGGTACAAGCTGTGGTGCTCTATATAGAGGAAGGTGATCCTCAATAGAGACGTGACATTCGACGAGTCAGCTATGTTGAAGAAAGGAAGCGAACTGGAGGTGGAGCCTTTAAAGACACGTCTGGAGCAGGTTCAGATTGATGTGTCAATGATTCCAGAGGAGAGGACTATTGAATCTAGTCATACACCACATGTTCCAGATGGTCTACTCCATACAGATGGTAGTGATGGAGGTTCGTCTTCGGGTGGTGGAGATGCTTACTCTCCACAAGATGTACAACTGCCGGATTCCATTGCATCCTCGAGACCACGAAGAGAGATTAGAAGACTTGTGAGGTATACTGATTTGGTCTCATATACTTTCCCGGTAGTTAGTATTGATACTCCCACCTCCTTCCAAGAGGTGGAGCTTTTCGAAGACCTACAAAGATGGAAGAAAGCAATGAACGAGGAGATGGAATCGCTTTGGAAGAACGAGACATGGGAGCTGGTGGAGCTTCCTCGTGGTAAGGAGGCGGTTGGGTGTAAGTGGGTTTACACTAAGAAGGAAGGAGCCAAAGATGTAGATATCCACTTCAAAGCAAGACTTGTGGTGAAGGGATATGCTCAAAAAGAGGGGATCAACTCCAATGAGGTATTCTCCTCAGTTGTGAAGCACTGCATGATTCGAATTCTATTGGTGTTAGTAATACAACTTAATCTTGAGTTGGTATAATTTGATGTCAAGGCAGCTTTCTTGCATGGCGAGCTTTAGGAGGAGATCTACATGGCTCAACCTGATGGTTATGAGGATTGATATGGACTTGCATGTAAGTTGAAGAAATCTCTTTACGGGTTGAAGCAATCTCCTAGACAGTGGTATAAGCACTTTGGCGCTTCATGACACAATCAAGGGTATGTCCTGAGTCCCTTTGATCATTATGTGTTCTTTCGGAGCCTTGAAGATGGTTCCTTTATCTACCTCTTGATTTATCTTAATGACATGCTCATAGCATCATCAAATAAAGAAGAGATCCAGAGGTTGAAAGATCAGTTGAGTTGCGCGTTTGAGATGAAGGACCTTGGCAATGCACGAAGGATTCTTGGCATGGAGATATACCGAGATCGAGGTGGAGGTACATTACATCTTTCTCAAAGTCGCTACTTGAAATCTATTGTTCACGATTTGGATATGAAAAGATGAAGACTGTGCTTACTCTGCTTGCACCTCACTTCAAGCTTTATGCAATGCATTCTCCAGAGGATGATGAGGAGAAGGAATCTATGAAGAAGGTACTATGTGCTAATGCGATAGGTGCAATGATGTATACGATGGTGTGCACGAGACCCGACCTTTCACACGCGATGAGCATGGTGAGCTGCTACATGCACAATCCAGGGAAGGCACATTGGCAAGCGGTGCAGTGGATTCTGAGATTCATCAATGGCACCATTGTTTCAGGATTGACATACAAGCGAGATGTTGATGGTCTGCAAATTATTAGGTATGTTGATTCTGATTTTGCAGGTGACTTGGATGGAAGGAGATCCATGACAGGCTATGTCTTCACCTTTCAGGAGCTTCTATTTGTTGGTGAAGTATACTCTAGTCTACAGTAGCCTTGTCAACCACGGAGGCATAGTACATGGCATTAACTGAAGCTGTGAAGGAGACGATATGGCTAATGGGCTTGATGGATGACTTGGGTGTTTGGAAAGACAGGCATGACTTCCATTATGATAGCCAAAGTGCAGTACACTTAGCGAAGAATCAAGTCTTCCATGCAAGGACCAAGCATATCGATGTCAGGTATCACTTTGTTCGTGACTATGTTGGACAAGACGACGATGACATCACCTTGATTAAGATAGGGACAGAGGACAACCTTGCAGACAGAACAACCCCGCGGACATGCTTACAAAGGTTGTTACTGGTCAAGTTAAAACATTGTTTGGACTTGATCAACATTGTTCCAAGATAACGATGGTGGCCCCTTCTGGGGCAATAAGACTCTGCGGAGCTATATGAGCCTTTCGAAGCAAGATGATGGGAACACGAGATGATTCTCATCAAGGAGGAGCATTGACGGTTGATTGTGTGGCATAGACCCAATATCTCGCCAAGGTGGAGATTTGTGATTGTTGGCTCGACGGTTGGAAATTTCCAGCAGCCCCATATAGGCTTCTGCAGATGATTTGTCAAAAAATGGGGGTTGGTTGGTGCACCAACCCCCTCCCCCTTCATCCCTATAAAAGGAGGGAAATGTCATGGTTATTGGCATCGAAAAGAATTGAAGAAATGTATGATCTCTTATAAGTTCTAAGAGTATTTTGAGAGCCATTCCTTTGAGAGCTATTTGAGATTTCTTTTGTAATTTCATTAGAAATCAATATGAAGTGTTTCCTTGGTCGATCTTCGACCTAAACTGCTTGTGCTCTCTCTCTCCCCCCCTCTCTCTCTCTCTCCCTCTCTCTCTCTCTTCTTTGTTCTAGTTACTTCGACGGTCTCGATTGCTTCCGCGGTGCAACAACAGGGAGATGAAGACAATACATGATCTGTTTGGTCCGATTATTTTTGTGTGCTGCAAAATCCCTTTCATGCACAACACATGGGTTCCTTGCTTGATCATTTGTTGTTAGGTCTTAAAGGCCATTTGTTTCCTTTGACCACCCATAGAGAGAAGATGAAGGAGCTGCTGCCGTTTTTTTTTTCTAGTGAGCAAAAAACAGAGCCAACAAGAGGGCTGCCTTTTTTTCATTGAGCTGAAAAGAGCAAAGCAAGGTGAAGCTGCTGCCAATTTTCAGAGAGAAAGAAGCTACTTCAGCCATTATCCTCTTGGCTGCCATTTTTCAGTGTGAAAATGTGTGCTTGGATCTGAGATTTGGAGGAGAGCAAATCTAGGGTTTTGGAAAGCCAATACACTTGCTTTTGAGATCCATGGTGAGTGTCTTCTTTCCTCTTCCTCTAGTTTGAGATCAATGAGTCCCTTGGGGCGTGTCTAGTTTTTGGGAACTCTATTACCATGGAGTGATCTCCATTGGTATGGGATTGGTCCCTTGAGGAGCTCTACATGTTGTGTTTAGTGGATAAATCGGGTATGTGATATTGTAATAATTGACTGCACGTGCAAGTGTGATATATTGGGGAATGTATGCCTTTCAAACTATTATATGTTATTTGGTGTTATTTATATATGTAGTTCTCACTTTCACTACTGAGTATGTTGTTGTGTTTATATTACATGGTTAAAGTCCTTGGACTTATGAGAGAAACATTGGGATCGTGATGAGATTATGAGAATGAGATCCAAGGTATCCTCTTCATCATATGTCCTAAATATTCTTAGTCATATGAATATCAAGATGGGACATCGATATTCCGGTTAAACCGGTATGCATTGATCTATACTATCAGATGGTAGTGTATGCTCTCATGGTCACTCGATGTGGATACATTGTTAGACAGTGCACATGTGTTTGTTAGAGAACAAGTTCACAGAAAAATTCGTCGAGATGCTTCTGAACAGTGGGAGTAGTAGTCTTTTAGTGGAAGGATATACTAACTCAAATTTTCAAAATGACATAGATGACAAAAATTCGGTTCAGGATATGTTTTCATGCTCAATAGAGGGGCAGCGAGTTGGAAGTGTTCCAAACAAGACATCGTGGTAGACTCGATAATGGAAGCCAAGTACATCGTAGCTAATGATGCAACAAAGGAGGTGATCTGGATAAGGAAGTGGATTACATAACTTGGAGTGGTTCCATCGATTGTTGTTCCAATATCTTTGTATAACGACAATAATGCGGCACTTGTTCTTTCCAAGGAACCAAGATCTCACAAGAAATCCAGACACATCCTAAGAAAATTTCACTAGATACGTGAAATCCGAGGATGCCAGGACATTAGGATACAAAGATTTGGTACAGATGATAATATAGCAGATCCACTCACGAAGGACCTTCCACAAAACAGACTGTAGTGTTTAGTGGATAAAATCGGCATAAGATACTGTAATAATTGGTTGTAAGTGCAAGTGGGAGATGTTAGAAAATGTATGCACTTCAAAAAATTATTGTAATTGTAATATACATCTTGTTCAAAATAATAATATGTTATTTGGTATCATTTATCTATGTAATTTCTCTTTCGCTATTGAGTATGTTTTGGTGTTTAAATTTCATGGATAAAGTCATTGGACTTATGTGATGAACATTGAGGTCATGATGAGATCATGATAATGAAGATCAATGTATCCACTTCAGTGTATTTCCTAAATGTTCCTGGTCATTGGAATATCGAGACGGGAAATTGATATTTCGATTGGACTAGTGTGAATTGATCTATACCATCGGATGGCAGTGGATGGTCTCTTAGCCACTTGATATGGAGACATTGTTAGATAATGCACATGTGCTTGTTAGAGAACAAGTTCACAGAATGACTCGTCGAGATTCTTCTGTACAGTAAACATACTCAAATGTCAACAGAAGTTCTCAGTTGATAGTTGGTGCATCGTAGTCCTTGTGACCAGAGATGATCTAAAGGACATTGCACGTTGAAAGCTATACTTAGACAGTTGTCGAACATCAACATTACGTCTGAGGCGTAGGTGCTTGCTAGGTATGGTTCAAAGCATGCGAATGGAGTGGCTATCTAGACGTGATTCATCTCCTTTGGTATGAGAGGTAAGTGTCGTATGAAAGTCATTGGATCCATAGAAAATGTAAAAGGATGTATGCCCTAAGTTTATTTGTATTTGATGCAAATGGATTTTAATATTAGATGTGGAAATTTTGCGTATGATGCAAAAGATTTAAATATGTCATAAAATTTTTACAAGCATATTTTATATAACAAACGCATAGAAAAAGGTTACCTGAATGACGGGAACGTCTCGGTCTAAATCCAGGTTCAAACGGATCGAAAAACAGGCTCCAGATGTGAATAATAAGACCATAACACCAAAAGGGGTTTTGATGTTAAAAGCCCCAAGCCACTTATTTAAGCCATAAGGCTAAATAATAAAAATGGGGGGGGAGGAAAGGGGCTCAAATCCCCCTTCTTTTGGCCCCGTCCAAATGGCCGAGCCGGGCAGCTGTCGGGGCCCGCAGGGCGCCTGACGTGCCCTACAGGGTGATAATATGTGGCACATGCTGCACGGGTCTGTATGCACAGCTATTTTGTAGGGCCCACATGGTGGGCCCCACACATTGAGTTTCGAACCCTAGCTTCTTTTTTTCCTGACGGCTGATTTTTCAGCAAGATGTGGTTTTTGGGTCAATTTTGAGACAACGTTTGTGGGATCAAACGAAGTCAGAATTGAGCCCCGTTTGTTCTATGTGTTCACCGTTCAGTGCTCTTCAATTTGATAGGCTGTAGCAGTTACAAAGCTCAACGGTGAGGGAGGAAAAATTCGCTAAAGATTGGCCTTTGTGAAAGGCAAACTTTAATTGATTTTTCCTCCAAAACCTTTAGTCCCACATCGGATATGATGAGAAGGGGAGGGTCAGTCGCCTATATAAATAGGGTCCAACCCCCTCCTTGAAACTTGTCCCTAGGTCTAGATCTGGGTATTTCCATTAAACGTGAGCAAGCCCAGATCTTAGCTTAAAGTAAATATTCCATCTTTCTCCCTAAATTCTTCCTTGCTCCTGATCGAGCTCTAGCAAAGCCATGAAGGAGTTCGGATCGAAACCGAAGTCTTAATGGAGGATCCACTCAAGGTGAAACTTTCTTCGACGCATGGTTGGCTCAGCGACAAGGGTGTTGCTCGCCTCAGGACGTGGTGCGGTTCAAAAAGCGGTTCGGCTTGGGACGAGGTTTGGTTCGGCACAAGGTTCGGTTTGGGAGAAGCGGTGCTGAGCCAAAGAAATGTTGCTGAAAACGACGCTTCGTATTCTGCGGAAACGAATTGAAAGGTATGTAGTTTAAATAATCATGTGTTTATACTTGCAAATGTTAGATAGATCTATCCATATGGGTTGGTCGGACCCAACCCCGGGATAGTAGAGATTCTGGCTAAGGTTTGTTCTCTTCAGGGCTAGACTTAAAATAGTTTTAAGTTGATTTTCTGCTGCATAATTCGATCTCGTCATCCTTCCAACTTAGGCCAGACGTCGAATTTATCGCCCTAAGGACGCAGAAATCCCTTCAGTGGTATCAGAGCCAGTCTACATGATCTATATTTTGCAATTATAAAATGTATGTGATACATCATGTTTCTCCATGAGATGGAGGTTGTAAATTAAACTATTAAAAT
Source organism: Scilla litardierei (assembly GCA_030789695.1). Taxonomy (NCBI): domain Eukaryota; kingdom Viridiplantae; phylum Streptophyta; class Magnoliopsida; order Asparagales; family Asparagaceae; genus Scilla; species Scilla litardierei. The sequence goes on from CM061133.1 coordinate 206,787,250, forward strand.
AGTCATTTCCATGTGATGTTTTTTCGTAAAATTGTTTTTGAAAAATTAGATCTAATTTTAAAATCATGTGTTAATTTTAAAAATTAGATCTTTATAATTATTTGATAATTAATAATGTTGAAACTGTTAGAAGGGGATTAACCATGGCAAATAGCCATGGTACTATATTTATAAAACTCTCATGTTGAGTTGGGAGTCCAAGAGCCTCCCCACTAACTTAGTGGGGAGTAATGGAGAGTGATGAGGGGAGGGAGGCCAAAGGCCTCACTCAACTCACAACACTCCCCCTCATCTCTCCATTACCTTGGGTTAAGCATATGAATACTTCAGGATTCAGTATGCCAATGGGGTGGATACTTCTGGATCCAGAGCCACTGTGGTTTCCTCATTAAAACCTTAGCTGTGGAAATCCCAGTGGGAAAATCCAGCAGCTTAAGGAAAAAGAGTACAACTATCGAGGGACTCCCCCTAATATGTACAAGCTTCAGGCTTGCAGATCTCCTATGTAACTATACAATTATCTCCTATTCGTATATACATCCATCATGTTCTGAAAGAAAATACATTTATCACTCATCTACACAAGTTTCACTCATCTAGCGGCTATTAGAAGGCAGCGTCGCTCTGGAGTGTAATGCTCTTCGAAGTTGGTAGATGACTCCACTAAAGTATTCTTTGAATCAGTCTTCAGTGTGTCTGCAAGGTACTGCTAGACCTGGCTGAGCGTTTTCAATACTTGCTTCTTGGATGATGAGCTTCTCAGAAGATGTAGACATTGGATGATGATGTGTATATATTTAGGAGGTGGCCGGCCTAATGTGTTTCAGTCATCGCGATGATCTTTAAACCTGCATATGCAATATATATTCCTTGACCCTTGGAAGTTGCGCAAAAGCAGCTTATCCTTGGTCTAGTGTTGCTCTCCAGGACAACACTGTATCTGGTTAACAACTTTACTGGAGACGTTCTATCAAAGATACGTGCAGTTGGCCAGATAATACACTAGAGCTAGGCTCTTCAGGACCTAGGATGTCCTCCCCCACTTTCAGCTACTGAAAGGTGTCATAAATAAGTATCCATTTTTAATAGGTTGCAAAAGGACATCATTCTTCATAAACTCCAGGTGTATGAAGAATATGAAAGGGTTCCACCACGAAGGTGTTTAATATGTAAGCCGATACATCTTCGGCATGATTAATAATAGTTCATCTTCAGGATGATTAATTTCATCTCCAGGATGATGGTTCATCTCCAGGATGATGGTTCATCTCCAGGATGATAGTTCATCTTCAGGATGATTAATGTCATCTTCAGGATGATAGTTCATCTTCAGGATGATTATTGCCATCTTCAGGATGATTAATGTCATCATCAGGATGATCGTTATACCTAGGTTTTTCATTTCCAAGGTACGCTTTAAAGCTATCTGAAATCTCAATGGTCTCTGCTGGAGATCCTATTAGCTTTAAGTCGACCATATGTAAGGCAAATATAACAAATCCTGTCAACGATCTTTTGAAAAAGATACAAGGGCAGAAAATTGCTTAAGATCAACTAATGATCTTTGTAGCCTTTATGTAGAAGACGTTTCTACGTTTCTCTTTCATCTCTAGGGGTAGAGTATACCCTTCTGGAAGTTTTATATAGATCTCTATATCTATATTGCCGTATATATATGCAGTCACAACGTCCATGATCTGCATGTATTGGCTTTTACAGAGAAGTGTAGGCTTAGTAGGAAAATGATCACATTTCCTTCATTTCCATTTCTTTATGAAATTCGAATTATATTCCACAGGTTTTTACACATTCAGGTGTATGGACTACTGGTCCAAAGACTTTGCTTTTCAAGAGTGAGTCCAGCTCTACTCTTATTACCTCGTCCCACTTTGGCCATTCTATGCGTTTACGCTATAGAAAAGTGGGTAGAAGTCATCGTCGTATTCAGCGACGTGAATGGCAATAGCGAAAGTAAAACCGTCGTCGACGACTGTGCTATATCTGTCCAGTACCTCTCCAGTACGTACGTAATATAATGATGTTTCTCCTGTTGTTTCCTCTGCAGGGGAAATTAGGATGGGAGAGGTTGCTGGTCTGAGCTCAGCATCCTGTGGTTGGATCATTTTTATATATCCAGGAATCTTCCTATTATGAGTAAATTTTTATTTTGAACCTGGCCGGCGTCCTCTTTTCAAATGAGGTACAACCAATTCTGCTGCCGGTGGATTGCATCCATCTTTGGGAATGTCAATCCTAGCTGGCGTGTTGGCAGCAGGGACGTGTGAACGAACAATCTTCTAGTTGTCAGCAATTTTATCCGTCAATTGATGTACTTTAGTCTGAATGTGAAGGATCTTCTGGATCTCAACGTCACACAGAAAAAGTATGCGGATCATAACGAGATGAGGACTTATGTGTCCCATGATATGGTCTCAGAAGCTTCAGGCTTCTTTAGACTGCGTGCCTATTTCAATGAGACTTTGCTCATCAAATCACATTTATCAAGACTTGGTGGTAAACCATAAGCAAGCGGCATCAGCAATAAGATATGGCCACAAGCGGGCCGTATCGTAATAAGCGATGTGGAATGCAGTGTGTTGGTCCCTAAACATCAACAGGCAACTGGGATTTAACAATGGACGTGAAATCCATTGGAGTCTTTTTACCAGAGACTCTGATAACCCATTCTGAGTATGAACATGCTACATGATGTTCAATTTCAATGCCAGTTGCTTGGCAGAAGTCTTTAAAGATATATGTAGTGAATGCACCCACATTATAAGCTTTGAGAAAGCTATGTTGTGAGTGAAAATAAAAGCACACATAAGACCATCTAGTAGATGCATCAATCAGTACAATGAGTACCGAAAATGGGCCACTTGCAGAATGAATAGTCCTGCAAAGGTCATAATGTATTCTCTCAATGAAGCCAGGAGACTCTCATCCCACATTCAGGAGGGAAGGTCTCTCTAAAAGTATGCCCTTACGACAAAGGAAACTCAATCTTTTGAAGAATCTTCAGGTTCTCCAATGGATTCATTTGATGATGCGTCCATCATCGCTGATCCAGGATGACTAAGTCCATTTTGCCAGAGTTAAAAACTATGGCAATGAAAGGCACTTCTGGTGCACAGTCAAGTTGGCTTTATATAGGATGAATATCTATAATGAGATTGACCCGACTGGGGTCCAACGAATCTTGCGCAGATGGTCTTCTGGCCATCCGTTTGACGAGTTATATAGAGATATTCACTATTATTATCCATAGTTTCCAAGGTATGTTCGTTTTAAACGAAATATCCTTGAAACTTGGGAGATTCATATATGATTAAGGAGAGAAAATTTGCATCTTATAGTCTCGTTGTATGTTGGAGCAATATTAATGCATCACCAGTGCCTCGAGGCATTGTCCACAATATATCACACTTCATCTATATATTTGAATGACTAGACTTTATAAAATAAAGCTAAATATGCATTCATAAAGTTTTTTTGTTTAAAAAGAAAATACAGATGAAGTAAACTAGTATTTAAAATGCATATATATAAGCAAACTAAGATAAGACTCAGTCGAGCAAGTCGTCGTGATCGAAGTCTTTTGCGGTCAGCTTGGTTGAAGGATGAGATTCAACCAGATTTGTTTCAGGACGAGGCTGCAGGCTCGCCTGATAAAGATCCTGGAGATTACGTGGAGTGCGACAGTTCCTGTACCAATGTTCGGTCATGCCACATTTATGGCACTTGTCCACCCAGTTCTTCGAGGGAATAGACGGTTGGCCATTGTTGTTATTTGTCCACGTATTCTTTTTCTTCCCCTGGTTGTAGTTATTGTTCTGTGGAGGTCCTCTAGCTGGTTACATCACAGCCTTACCCTTGTAATTACTGGCCTTCTTCTTGTTCTTCGTCTTCGGGGAAGAAACAAGATGGGCTTCAAGGAAAGGAGCAGTCCCAGCAGGGCATAGGTTGTGAGTGGTTAGTAACAAGTCTCTGTTCTGAACCGCCCTTAGGGGGCAGGAGAGTAAGTCAGAGAATTTCGTGAAATGTCTTTCACGGTACTGTTGCATGAGGATTGCATCCTTTTCATGGAAAGACGTGAAAGTCTTTTCCAATATGCGTTGCTCCGAGACTTCTTCACCATACAGCTTCAGGCGTGAGGTGATATTATGAAGTGCTGAGTTATACTCAGACACAGACTTGAAATCCTGACGTCGGAGGTTTTCCCACTCATAACTAGCACGGGGCAGTATAACATCAATCTGATGTTTATACCGTGCCTCCAGTGTTGTAACGACCACTTTTCGTTGTACGTTGTCCGTGCACGTGTTTGTTTTGGACCTTGTTGGTTTGCGAACACTTTCGTGTGATATGCCGTTGTGAACGTCTCTGAGAGTATTAAATAGTGGCACTATTTTGGAACGACGTTTCTCGAGTCGTTTTCCCACAATTTAAACTTACTCGATGAGACGTGACGATTCTCACTCTTGACGGGAGACGTTTCTATTTTTAGTTTCGTCGTCCGACGTCAAATTTGAGATCCGTCTTCTTATTTAGCTCACTCTCGTCATCACGATCACCACGATATTTATTTTATAATTTTTGGAGTTTAATTGACCACTTTTATATTTTTAACAAGTTTTATATTATTTTTAATAATTAATTTATAAATTATTTTCGGCCAAATAAAATTTATTTGAGTTTTAAACGTTTTAAAGAATTTTTGAGCCAATTTCCAGCTCATTTGGACCAAGTCAAACCCTTGGGTGAGTTGGAGAAGTTGAATTTCAAATTTTAAATATTTTTAATATTCTAATCCTATTAGATTTAGCCCTAGACCAAGTCAACCCATCTATACTATATAAGCAACCCCTAGGAAGACCTATTTTCGTAAGAAATTAGTCCTAGCCTCTTCCAAACTTGAAATTGGACGTTGCGACGATTCGTCGCAACGTTGCGACGTTCAGCTGCCGCACGACCGAGAAAAACGCCCCCGTTCCCCCGCCCCGACCGAATCCCCAACCCCGCATCCATCACCGCCCGCATCGCTTCACAGCGCTCCGCACCGTGCCCGCTTCGTTCCCCCGCATCGCTCAGTGTCTGACCGGTCGCCCCGCCCGCAGCGACCGACGTTGCAACGTTGCAACGTTGCAGCATCGCCCGCCTCGCATCCCAAGCACACGACCGAAGCCCCCGACCGGTCTGACCGAAGGAAGCGCCCGCCCCCGCTGCTGCGACCGACCCAAAGCGTCGCACAGCGCCGTTCCTAGGGTCTGACCGAGAGATCTCCCTGCATTTGGTTGTGTACGACCGAGAGCAAACGTCGCAACCCCGCATCCGTCGCACCACTTGCCTCCGTGGGCCCCCCAAGTTCTCCAGAGTTATTGTGGGTCCCCCAAAGGCCCCTAGGACTGCTGTGGGCCCCACCTAGGTGTGTTCTCTTCGACGACTTGCCGCGTACGACGTCGTCGCACGTCGTAGCCCGTCGTCGCACGTGCGAGCTTTGGAATCTGGAATCGTCGCCCGGGTTGATGCTCTGAACTTTCCAGCGAGGAAACTATATTGGAATCAGGACTTGGAGCGCGTTCTTTTTATTCCAACCCCCGGCGTCGCTACCCGACGCCGGTGTAGCTTTCGCGTCGTGTTGAGGTAACGCGTTGCACCCCTAGGACCCCCAACCCAATTGCATGCTAATCAAGACTAAAATCAGTATTTTTAAAGTATTTTAAATTTTTTAAATTCACTAATCAAGATTAATAATATGGACTTTAGGCCGGTGGACTTGTGCACGTAGAATAATTGTGATTTTTGGACTCATTGGACGGTGTGCTCAGACGTCGTGCTTGCAGGCAAGTGAAACTTGCCAAATCTTGTGTAGGGCCATGTTTTTAGGCCACTTCCTTGTTCCTAGCGTAAAAGAGACTAGTCAGTGAAATGATAGCTGGCTAGACGCCTACTTGATCTAGTTTGACAACGAAACTAGATCCGTCACCTAATTGATCTAGCTTGACAACGAAGCTAGATCCAACCCTTAAACTTGTTGTTCATGCATACTAAACTGTCACGTTTACTTTCCTTATCTGTACGCACTTTTAACTGTCATGCATTGCATTCTACATGTCATCCAAGTTGAATATTGCATTCGTAGCACACGCTACATACTTGTACTTGCTTGTCCTGGCTAGGTGCACCCCTATGCCATCATGAAAAACACTTCCTGGCTCGTGTTCCAGAAGCGAGCATTACCGTTCGGGGGTAAGGCCCTGGCTCGATACACGTGGGATGGGGTAAGAGTTAAGCGGCCAATCAGCTGGGAGTCTGCCTGATCAGCAACTGCAGCTGTAAGGCGTAAACTCTGGGTGGGGCGGAGTTAAGCGACCAATCAGTGTGAAAGAAAGTCATTTCAGCTGTAAGGCGTAAACTTTGCACATAACATGAAAACATGACTAGAGAAATCCTTGTAAATGTTTATAGTCTTGCCACACTTGCCATGCCATGCTAGGTTACTTGTTGTTTTCTTTACCTGCTGCACTCATACTTTAACTGCCATGTCATTGCATCATGCTAGAACTGCTAGGTTGCTTTACTTTCCCTACTTTCAGTTTCCTTGCACAAGTCTCTTGTAGACTTGCTGACATGTGCCCCTTGCTCTTTTGGGTGTCACATGTTAGACCTGAGCCAGAGACCGTTGCTGAGTACGTGATGTTTTGCTGACGCTGAGACTGAGTCCATGATTGCACAGGAGGATTTTGGTGGACACCGGTGACCATTCTTTGAGTCTTTGTTGAGCTTTATTTTGTTTTAGGCCTTTTGTTAGTTGTTGGTGCGTAGCACCGTTGTTTTGTACTTTGTACTTTTGTTGGCCATGTTTGGGCCTTTAGCCTCTTTTTCTTTTAGCATGGTGGCTTTTTCTGTGATGTTGAAACTTATTTTATGGATATTCTGAGATTATTCTTTTGTCTCATTTCATTATTATTATCTTGTTTCGCTCGCGTTGCAAGGACCTGCAGTTTTAAATTTGATTGACGCTTATCGGACTTGCAGCTTTGTAGCTTCAAGTCTGAGCGGACCTTCTCACGCTTCGCCTCCATATTTTTGGGAAGCGGGGCGTGACAGGTTTTGTTGGTGGCCCATGCAGGTCCTATCTTGCAATTGCGAATTAACGGAGCAACGATAATAACGGAATATCCATTAAATAAATTGCAACATCCGAGTAATAAGCCTTGAGTCTAGTCGTTTTCCTACGACACTAGGTGGTAAGAAGACTTAGTTAGACGCCTGTGCTTGTTAGATAGAGGCCTCTGATTGTTAGATAGACCCCCCTGTCAGCCATTGATTCAATCTTCGTAGGAGTTACCTTAGTGGCCCTTGTTTACCCTTGACCATATTAGACTTTTAGGATTTTCCTTTGGTCGTTCGCTTGGGTTCATCGATTTCGGACCAAGCTGAACGCATTTCGTTTCCGTCTAGCTCCTTAGAAAGTCTTAGCGCTTAGTTGGTTGATCGTAGGAGTTTCCCCGTAGATCCTTCAGATGCATATCCTAGGCGTATGTATGTTTGGATCATCGAACCAAATTCCTTGCCTCGATTCACGAGATCGCCCCGTGACGATCGTCGTCAATTTTCAAACATCGCCATTGCAAAACTTGAACCTTCTGGAAGTATTTTTCCAATCTTCTCTTCCACTAAGTTTAATTTTGTTCAAAATTTTAATATACCAATATTTCATCCTCCTTCATTGAATTAAATTTTTAAAACGTTTGTCGGAATTTTTGAATACTAGCTTACGGTATTTTCCCAGCCTATATTTTTCATACTTATGTAAATGTGTCGTTCTTTCATATATTAGTTTTACTTTTGCCCTGCCCAATTCGATTTATAATTTTCCCTCTCATTTGTGTTATTTGAATGATACGTCGTGTTTACTTTAATATACTTTCAAGACACATGGAATTTCAGCTTTCAGCAAGTTGGACCTTGCTCGTCGTTTTCGCTACTTCAGATTTTTGCAAAATTACTATTTTCATAGCATCTTCCTGCTTTAGACCCTCCCTGATTTGATTTTAAAGATTTGCTATTCGATCTTGATAATTCTTATGCAAAGTTACTATTATTTTCTTTCCGCTCACCATACACGCTTTTAGAAAAATTTCTAAAACAAATTGAATTTCAATTATTTTTATATCCGTGCCAGACTTGTTGAGCTCGTATATTAAGAACCTTGCGTAAATCAGTTTTTTTTTCATTTTTGGCAAACCCTGGTTCTTTAAAAGTAGTTTCAAACCGATCATTTTAAATTTCTCCATAGCCTAAAAGTTTTGAAAGCATGAGTTTAAATCCTTCCGTTACTTGATCTCATTCTTCGACTTTCCAAAACTTTTTGACAACATTATATTAAATTACTGACGTATAAAACTTTCTAAACCATGTCCTTAATATTCGTGTAAATGATTTTACTTCCTTTTCTTGATGATTTGCGATAAGCCAATAAAACATTTCCCCTTATCATGAATATTCGACTCAAACTTATTTTGAACAACTCGTTTTATCGACCCCCAAATATTTCTTTTCAGACGAGGATTTTAATTTTGAAGAACAACAGTTTTCAGATTTCACGTATTTTAGCTTGTGCTATTTACCCTATTTTCTTTTTCCCCTCCTATATAAGCAGCACTACATCTCCTTTTCCTTCTACCTAAACATCACCATCGAGTCAATGTTTTCCCTAACCAAGCTGTCTCCTTGTATTCGTCCTATCTGAACTCGTGCTTATCGATCCTTCCCTCGTCACGCTCCCGATCCCTCTTTATTGCTTAGGCCTTAGGGTCCTTCAATGTCTGTGTCAACTCTTAATTGTTAGTAGGCCCTTGGACCTTGTGAGGTAGTCGTAGTGCATGTACCTAACTTGTGTACGTGGGCTTGAATGAGTATATTCCCATAGTATATTGATGTTTGCAGATTGAGTGATATATATATATACTCGGAGTTATTCGTGATGGTATGAAGTTGTTGTGTGTTAGTAGTTATAGATTTTTGTGTGGATAGCTATACTATACTAGGGATGCTTGTGTATATAAGAGTCAGCGTTGAAATATCTAAGTTGTGAATGTAGTAAGAGATACTTATAATGGTTGAAATAAAATGATTGGTAAAGCTATGTGTGTGCTAGGTGTGATAATAATAAGTGCATGTATAGTTAAGTAAGTAGGCCTATTGAGTGACCTATATATTAGTACGTGTGAGTATGTGCTCGTAGGTAGATATATAATGTGCTTATATGTAAGTAGTTATGTTTGTTGCCTGAGTATATAGGTGATATGCATATGGTAGTAAGATTATAATTTTGATTGGTATTGCTTGCTTTTGCGGGATGTTGCATGCGTGCATACCGCGAGGTATACACGCCTATTGCACATCTTAATTATGTATGTGTGAATGTGTTAGTATACTAATTATAGGTAGTAGGCTATGGTGTGAATATATACATTATTTATGTGTGACTATACGGTGAATGTATGTATTAGGGAGTGTATTATAAATATGTGGGTGCTGATGTCTGTAATGTTATTATTATGGTATATAAATTGATTTAACTATGTGGGTGTTATCTGACTAAATATTAAGTGTGATTGACTTATGGTATGTATATGGTAGTATTGGTAGACGTATAAATATTGGAATGGTATTGGTATAGGTATGAATGCTGTGTTACGTATATAGAATATTCTGATATGTGTGCTGAGTCTCACTCAAGCTTGAGTGGGTATACTCTAAGTATATTGAATGTATGTTTGTAGTTTGAATATAGCAATGTTTGGTGTATGTATAGTGATAGAAGTGTTTGTGCCTGGTTGAGTTACGCACATGATTGTGGGTCGCTACACCAGTATATAGTTATAGGTGTTGGTCTTGTGGTATAGCTAATTACTAAGGACTTGCTCATGTGAACGTATGTGTACTAGCTAAAACTAGGTGTGTTTGTGTGCTAGTTATACAATGGTATGATTAGTGTATGTAAATGAAATGTTAGCGTGTATGGGTGTGCACCATGCACGGGTAGGTATGTGCTTAGTTATAGGCTTGATGACTATGATATATGTGGCGTGTTGTAAATACAGTTATAGGACCGTACGTAATGTGAATGTATGGAGAAATATTGGAATGCATTTGAATGACTATATATATTATGAAATTATAGTAGTGGTGAATGTATATTAGATATAGTGAATTTGATTTTAATAATAGTATGGCGTGACTATATGTGCTGAGATGTTGGTATTGGATGAATATTAGGGGGTAGTATACCCTTGATGTTTGTGCATAGGTAGCTACCTATAGGTAGAGCGATGATTGTATTTGCTAAGAGTGAGACTATCCTTATATGAGTATCTGAGATATTGTTTGCGATTAGTAGTTATATAAGGGGTGCATGCTTATATACGTGATTGAAATACATGTATGAGTTTGTCTGACTATAATAGGTATAAATGTATAACGTACGTGAATGTATATATATACGTGTTGGTAGTGTTAATGTTTGACTACCTAGAGCATATATAAGCACTTGTAATGACTATACCTGGTTGAATTATTATATGACTTGATTGGGGTAGTTACTAGAGCGACTAGCTATATTAGAAAGTCCGAGGACGGACTTTATTCTAAGGTGGGGAGGATGTAACGACCACTTTTCGTTGTACGTTGTTCGTGCACGTGCTTTTGTCCGTGCACGTGTTTGTTTTGGACCTTGTTGGTTTGCGAACACTTTCGTGTGATATGCCGTTGTGAACGTCTCTGAGAGTATTAAATAGTGGCACTATTTTGGAACGACGTTTCTCGAGTCGTTTTCCCACAATTTAAACTTACTCGATGAGACGTGACGATTCTCACTCTTGACGGGAGACGTTTCTATTTTTAGTTTCGTCGTCCGACGTTGAATTTGAGATCCGTCTTCTTAGTTAGCTCACTCTCGTCATCACGATCACCACGATATTTATTTTATAATTTTTGGAGTTTAATTGACCACTTTTATATTTTTAACAAGTTTTATATTATTTTTAATAATTAATTTATAAATTATTTTCGGCCAAATAAAATTTATTTGAGTTTTAAACGTTTTAAAGAATTTTTGAGCCAATTTCCAGCTCATTTGGACCAAGTCAAATCCTTGGGTGAGTTGGAGAAGTTGAATTTCAAATTTTAAATATTTTTAATATTCTAATCCTATTAGATTTAGCCCTAGACCAAGTCAACCCATCTATACTATATAAGCAACCCCTAGGAAGACCTATTTTCGCAAGAAATTAGTCATAGCCTCTTCCAAACTTGAAATTGGACGTTGCGACGATTCGTCGCAACGTTGCGACGTTCAGCTGCCGCACGACCGAGAAAAATGCCCCCGTTCCCCCGCCCCGACCGAAGCCCCAACCCCGCATCCATCGCCGCCCACATCGCTTCACAGCGCTCCGCACCGTGCCCGCTTCGTTCCCCCGCATCGCTCAGCGTCTGACCGGTCGCCCCGCCCGCAGCGACCGACGTTGCAACGTTGCAACATCGCCCGCCTCGCATCCCAAGCGCACGACCGAAGCCCCCGACCGGTCTGACCGAAGGAAGTGCCCGCCCTCGCTGCTGCGACCGACCCAAAGCGTTGCACAGCGCCGTTCCTAGGGTCTGACCGAGAGATCTCCCCGCATTTGGCTGTGTACGACCGAGAGCAAACGTCGCAACCCCGCATCCGTCGCACCACTTGCCTCCGTGGGCCCCCCAAGTTCTCCAGAGTTATTGTGGGTCCCCCAAAGGTCCCTAGGACTGCTATGGGCCCCACCTAGGTGTGTTCTCTTCGACGACTTGCCGCGTACGACGTCGTCGCACGTCGTAGCCCGTCGTCGCACGTGCGAGCTTTGGAATCTGGAATCGTCGCCCGGGTTGATGCTCTGAACTTTCCAGCGAGGAAACTATATTGGAATCAGGACTTGGAGCGCGTTCTTTTTATTCCAACCCCCGGCGTCGCTACCCGACGCCGGTGTAGCTTTCGCGTCGTGTTGAGGTAACGCGTTGCACCCCTAGGACCCCCAACCCAATTGCATGCTAATCAAGACTAAAATCAGTATTTTTAAAGTATTTTAAATGTTTTAAATTCACTAATCAAGATTAATAATATGGACTTTAGGCCGGTGGACTTGTGCACGTAGAATAATTGTGATTTTTGGACTCATTGGACGGTGTGCTCAGACGTCGTGCTTGCAGGCAAGTGAAACTTGCCAAATCTTGTGTAGGGCCATGTTTTTAGGCCACTTCCTTGTTCCTAGCGTAAAAGAGACTAGTCAGTGAAATGATAGCTGGCTAGACGCCTACTTGATCTAGTTTGACAACGAAACTAGATCCGTCACCTAATTGATCTAGCTTGACAACGAAGCTAGATCCAACCCTTAAACTTGTTGTTCATGCATACTAAACTGTCACGTTTACTTTCCTTATCTGTACGCACTTTTAACTGTCATGCATTGCATTCTACATGTCATCCAAGTTGAATATTGCATTCGTAGCACACGCTACATACTTGTACTTGCTTGTCCTGGCTAGGTGCACCCCTATGCCATCATGAAAAACACTTCCTGGCTCGTGTTCCAGAAGCGAGCATTACCGTTCGGGGGTAAAGCCCTGGCTCGATACACGTGGGATGGGGTAAGAGTTAAGCGGCCAATCAGCTGGGAGTCTGCCTGATCAGCAACTGCAGCTGTAAGGCGTAAACTCTGGGTGGGGCGGAGTTAAGCGACCAATCAGTGTGAAAGAAAGTCATTTCAGCTGTAAGGCGTAAACTTTGCACATAACATGAAAACATGACTAGAGAAATCCTTGTAAATGTTTATAGTCTTGCCACACTTGCCATGCCATGCTAGGTTACTTGTTGTTTTCTTTACCTGCTGCACTCATACTTTAACTGCCATGTCATTGCATCATGCTAGAACTGCTAGGTTGCTTTACTTTCCCTACTTTCAGTTTCCTTGCACAAGTCTCTTGTAGACTTGCTGACATGTGCCCCTTGCTCTTTTGGGTGTCACATGTTAGACCTGAGCCAGAGACCGTTGCTGAGTACGTGATGTTTTGCTGACGCTGAGACTGAGTCCATGATTGCACAGGAGGATTTTGGTGGACACCGGTGACCATTCTTTGAGTCTTTGTTGAGCTTTATTTTGTTTTAGGCCTTTTGTTAGTTGTTGGTGCGTAGCACCGTTGTTTTGTACTTTGTACTTTTGTTGGCCATGTTTGGGCCTTTAACCTCTTTTTCTTTTAGCATGGTGGCTTTTTCTGTGATGTTGAAACTTATTTTATGGATATTCTGAGATTATTCTTTTGTCTCATTTCATTATTATTATCTTGTTTCGATCGCGTTGTAAGGACCTGCAGTTTTAAATTTGATTGACGCTTATCGGACTTGCAGCTTTGTAGCTTCAAGTCTGAGCGGACCTTCTCACGCTTCGCCTCCATATTTTTGGGAAGCGGGGCGTGACAAGTGTCCTCCACAACTCATGTGGATCCTCTACTGTCAGATATTCGCCTTTTAAGGTCCGATTTTTGTGTCTCCTAATGTAGATAATGGCCTTTGCATTATCTATATCAGAGACAAATGACTGCGTCGCTTCAGGGGTCGCGGTTGAAGTAGCCTGGGCCACTGCTGGGGCCGCAGGCACAGTAGTAGGAGCCAGATTCGTACTCATAAGAGTCATTGAGCGCAGGTGTAACTTCAGGTCCACCCGACAGCTCAGATAGTTCTTTACTGCCGCATCAACGCTTGCCAATATTGCCCTTTATTTATGCAATTAAATACGCATGAATTAATATTTGTGAAAAATAAATTCACGCAAAAATAAATAAATAATCAGTCATGTGGGGATCGGCCAGATACCCTTAGAAATAAAAATGTCCAAAAAGTGTCCGAATACATTCCATGAAGATGAAATACAAAAGAAATAAAAAAATACAAATTGGAAACCCATATTAGGTCCCATCATATTGCAGATTTCATCTTCGTCTTCAATTTGGCTAAGCTCCGGTCTTTTAGCATTTTACATTATAACCTCACTACAATTCCTCTCAAAACAGAAAAAGAAAGCGAGGAAAATAAAAAGGTGTATCAAAATGTCCGATCCCAAACCACAAGACTGATTTATTTATAACATCCACACAGTTTTATATATGCTACAGGCAAATAATAATTTTGCAACATCACAGACATTTCAAAATTCATCAAACGCAATTTATTGGATAAAAATATTAAATTTACGTTAAAAAGATCACTTGGACCACGGGGAAACGTCATTACCCGTTAGGTTATGTAACTTACCTAACCAACAGAGTGGTCTCAGGATCCTTGTAATTTATTAAAACGTAAATTAAATTTATATCCAATTAAAAATAAGGCGATAAATAATGAATTACAAATCAAATTCATTAACAAATCTCTAATTTGCGCCAAATACCCCATAAAGAGTTAATAAAACTCAATATCCTCACCTTGTTTTCCCCTGATTTTTTTTTGGATTTTTTTTCAGGTTTTAATTGGGTATTTCCTGAATTTTAAATTAATTTAGCATGCAGGCCAGAGACCCGCGGGCTGGCTACTGGCTGCAGGCCCATTAGCCAAAACAAATACCCAATTATTTATTATAAATTTTGTTAATAACTGGACTTCTGGCCTATAAGGGGGTTTAGTAGGGTATTATATGAATTTAAATTAAATTAGGCCTGCAGGTCAGAGGCCCGCGGGCTAGCTACGGGCCTGCAGCCCGTTAGCCTAAAAAAATACCCATTTTATTTATTTATTAAATTTGTTAATTTCTGGGCTTCTGGCCCATCAGGGGAGACACATGCCTCTTCTCCCCTTACCCTAATTAGGGCTTTAAGGAGAGAGGATGGATGGGTAGGGGCAGCCGTCGGCCTGCTCTCATATCTATGGTCACATGCGGCCGAAATCTTATACAAATTTGTATCAAGCAGCTTGTTCTAGTCCCAATGATGTATTCCAAGTTATTTAGGGTTCAGTTATTCATTTGCCCGTCTCGGAGAAATCCTTACTACATAGAGGATTAGGCATTATGAAAACTTATAATTTTTATAATTGTTGCTCCTTGCATTGCAGTTAGATTATGAAAACTTACATGTCTCCCATTTTCGCATTACAAATTCCCAAGCATTTACAAGCAGAAATGGTAAAGAATCTAATAGCTTGCAGAATACTGAGCGCATCAAATCATGTTATTTTAATGTTAGGTATCAGAGTGCAGAGGCATCAGAAATGTTCACCGGTGGTGAGAGGATCAAAATTCAAAGTCCCCTTCAGGGGGGGGTGTTTAGGTGATTTGCAGAGGGATTTTA
This sequence comes from Scilla litardierei, assembly GCA_030789695.1. Taxonomy (NCBI): domain Eukaryota; kingdom Viridiplantae; phylum Streptophyta; class Magnoliopsida; order Asparagales; family Asparagaceae; genus Scilla; species Scilla litardierei. Next base: position 206,802,619 of record CM061133.1, read on the forward strand.
TTTTTATTTTTTTGTTTGTTGTTGTTTTTAATGTTTTGATAATTAGAAACATACAAACAAAAATCAGAATCAAAAATCAAAAATCACAAATCAGGGGGTCTATGTATTTGATTAAGTATACCAAAAAATCAAAAGGTTGGCTTAAGATTTTTTCTAACCTCAATTAACGAGGTCAATGTATTTGATTTTTATCAAAAAAATGGATAATATTTGTATAATCTATATCTACGGGACAAGAAATATACCTCTAGATCAATGATCTAGGGAAGAACCAATAGAATCCGTAGATAGAAAAATAAAATTCCCGCTCCCGCAATGTCTTGCAGGTAATCAATCGATCGTCGTCGCAACTTTGCCGCAACAAAACAAGATTCCTTCGCAAGAGGGAAATTTTGTGGGAAAATTTTGTTGGCTCAAAAAAAGAAAATCTCTTAGAGCGAAGTCGTGCTGATAACGTGTTAGAAGGGGATTAACCATGGAAAATAGCCATGGTACTATATTTATAAAACTCTCATGTTGAGTTGGGAGTCCAAGAGCCTCCCCACTAACTTAGTGGGGAGTAATGGAGAGTGATGAGGGGAGGGAGGCCAAAGGCCTCACTCAACTCACAACAGAAACTTAATTATGAGATAATTTTAGTTGCAAGTGTTAATGCCAAAATTTTATGTGATAAAATTTTTGTATCTTTAATGGTTATATCATATTTCTTATTCATTATATGATAACACAAGAAAAACTTTTAGGATAGCCATTAAAAGCCTTCTGAAAATTAAAAGATAATTTTTGGTGGATATGCTATGATCTAAAAATTGTTGCAATAAATTAAATTCCTATTTAGGGTAGCCCTCTCCAAATTATTATTTTAATTGTTCTAATAATAATTTCAAAAAAGGCTATGATTTAAATTGTTGCAACTTGAATTTTAAATCCATAATACGTGATTAGAATAGCACCCTAAAAAACCTTTATAGTTGATAAGGATATTAATAAAAGTTACTATTCAATCCTAATAATTTTGAATTTTAGGATTCAACTAGTTGATGGGATTAACTAGTTTTAATGAAGCCATTTCTAGTCGTTGGCACACATATGAATAATTAGTTTCCTTTAATGGACCATGATCATGTCTAGTGTTTTTTGACTAGTGTTGTGGATCACCCTCGCTTGACTGGGGATAGTGATCCTGGCCTGACCAAATCCCGGGCCGCGTTCCACTGGACCGCAAGGATACGAATTATGATTATGTGAAATCGTTGATTACATCTAGTCAATTACATTAAAAATCTTCTTCAAGGTTTGCTGTAGCCCTTCTTGTTTTTGGATTTGGGGACTAAAATACGCCTGTCATGGTTGTTGAGTCTCCTTAAGCTATGACATGGTCTCTTTTAAAAACCGACTCCATCATACATGAGATGTAGTTTGGTATTAACCCAAACCGCTGCACTGGTTCTCCTCGGGTATCGGTGTAAGTTAATATTAGACATGAAAACAAGGGTTCGACTAAACTAGTCATTATGGTTTGTTGAGTCTCTTCAAGATCATAAATTACTATGGGTAAAAACCAATAGGGAGTCACATGTGATATGATTGATAATGAGTTTGTCTACCAACTGCAGAGTCAATCAACTTGTTGAGTCTTCTCAAGGTTGTGAAGCTTAGGATGATTGGGTCCCTCTCCCATTAACTAACTATATTCGTTCATCTATATGGCTAAAGATGATCGCAAAAATAGGGGAGGATATAGTTGAATAAAAACAATTTTAACTATATTTAAAAATCATGAACATATGCTAAACTAGGGTAATTCTATGTTTTACCGAGTGGAATCCAAATCGTAATATCTTTAAAACAAATAATTCAACTGGATAAGATGATTGGTTAAGGAAAATTTGATAAACCAAACTATGTTCTCACTGATATTAAAGCGTCCTTCTTTGCATTGAGTTAAGGACAATGATTTCCTTAAGCACTAAAGTCTAACACAAAAAAGAGCACGCAACTTAACACTTGCCCATATGAACATGTGCAGCTTAAACATACTGATGTTCAAAGCATGTTTCTCCATATAAATTGTTGAGTCTCCTCAAGGTTGTATGGAAAATAGTTTCAATCTGCAAGGCTTGAAACATTGATCAAACTGTTTGACTCGAAGTTGAGTGTAAGAGCGGTGCAAGACAATGTATCCAAATTAGATCTTGAAACGAACAACTTGTTGAGTCTCCTCATGGTTGTAAAGCTCAAATGTTTGGATGCATGTGATGCTTGCATAGCTAATATTTGTGTTAGGACATGAAATGTCTAAATATGATTTAAAAAGGAGCAGGCACTAAGGAAAATTCATTGAGAAAGAATGTTTGGTCTAGCATGGAAAAAAGCATAGTATGAGGAACTAAAAATAGGACATGTTTGATGTCTAAAATTTCAGATAATTGTTATACAAAGACAGTCTCATATGGCTAATGAACAAAAGTTGTCTTTATGCTATATGGAATGTATATCACACTTGGCGAATGTCGTCACATTGCTTTAGAAGAAATGTTTTGATTTGATAATTTTGTACAACGATGATGTATTAAATGTTAATACATGAATACGCAAGTTAGTAGCAAATCTTAAATGGCAAAATAAACAAGGATGTACCGAAGAGACTAAGCTTCACAAGTCATATAAAGAGTGGTCTGACCTCTCGTATTATGAGTCAAAAGACACTTGTGAATCTTGTCTCAAAGGTATGATGGCCGAAATTCCATCTGTAAGACAGTGGGAGAATGAGTCGTTGAACTCGTAGTCTCATACACAGGGATGTACCCAGACACAAGTCTAAATAAGCCAGGATAAGGTATTTTTATTTTATTACAACATGTGTTCTTGATGAAACACAAGTCTGATAAAATAGAGAACACAATGACAGAAGTATTTGAACTGATTCAATCGGATCGAAGAGTCGAATACTTGGCTATGTAATTCTTACGTAACTAAAAGAAAATGAGATTTTCTCTCAGGTCAAGTCTTTTAACACTTCGGTGTGTTGGAGAGCATGAGTCACACTCTGTTAGACATGGTACGATGCATGGAAAGGGACTCTGAGTTACAATCCTCCATATGGGTTAAGCCCCAGATTATAATGACTATGTTCTTGATAAGGTTCTATGAGGACCTTATCAATAAGATATTCCTTAAATCAATCATTCAGAAGTTACAGGATTACTCGAGCCTCGTGAGACGAAGAATTAGAGTAAAACATCATAGTTAATGATGCTTAGTCAACTTCTAGGATGCCATTCGAAGTAGGGACTCTGATTAATAACTTGATACAATCCAAAAAAGTTCCTTGCATGTAATAAGGTATAGACCTTAGAAGACATGCCCAAAGGAAGTGTTCCTTTTTTTGGTACAAGTGAATCTTCAAGACGGAAGATTGGTGCAGATGGAAAATAGTGAAAAACAAGTTATGTTGGTTGAGAACGGTTATCATCAGAACTCATATAAACGGATTGTGATGAAATTTTCTCACCAACATCTGTGTACAGATCTGTTTGGATCAGACTCGATGTCAATGCTCATTATAACCACGAAAACTGGAATATAGTCTGTTTCTAAATATGATTTAGAAGAACAAACCTATAGAGTTTTCAAGGTCAATGTGAGCAGATAATAAAGACATGTGAGACATCAAGGAGCCAAAACATATGTTTTGACAAGGTGGTCAAAGAGTTTGACACTTTATCAGACACGATTATGAACCATGCAGATAACACGTGACTATTTTAGATTATGCTCGTAGAGGACGAGAATCTGGATGAGATGTTGGGTTTTGAGGGACCCTTAGGGCACATTTCTATGCTCGCCCTACGTCGGATAGACAATAGAGGCAAAAAGAAAAGCAAGCAGCGGAAAAAATGTTAAACCGTTTAACGAATAAGCCCGAAGGATATCAAGACCCTAGCCAGGATCTCTACTATCTTAAGGTGGGTCCGACCACCCCAAGATAGATCTAAGCTACTGCAATAATATAAATACTATGCTTAATTAAACTACATATACAGAACCTTGCTTGCACCGGTAAGGTGTACTGAACCGCGTCCCGAGCCGCTCCTCGTCTTGAGCTGAACCGCTTTCCAAACTACACTACGTCTCAATGCAAGCAACCCCATGTCATTGAGCCAACTACGCGTCGAAGAAAGTTTCACTTGGGTGGATCCTTCGCCAAGACTCCGGATCGAATCCGAGCTCCTTCGTAGCTTTGCTGGAGCCCTTCAGGAGCAAGGGAGAAATATAGGGAGATGAAAAATTTATTTTAAGCTTAGATCCGAGCGTGCTCCAAACTTTTGGGAGCCGATCAGATCTAGAGCGTGGGACAAGTTTAGAGGAGGGGGCAGGCCCCTATTTATATAGGCAGCTGACCCATCCCCTTTACTCCAGTTCTGATGTGGGACTAAATGTTTTAGAGTAATTAATTCAAGTTAGTTTGCCTTAAAGAAAGTCCAAACTTCTATGAATTTTAACTCCCTCACTGTTGAGCTTCGCATTTGATCCAACCTATAAAATTGAAGAGTGTTCAACGCTGAATGCGTAGGAAAAAACGGCGAGTCATTCCGAGTCTGTTTGACCTCTCAAATGTGTGTCCAAATATCAGCCCAAAACCAGTTTTTCCGAAAAAAATTAAGCCGTCAAAAATCGCACAAGCCTAGGGGTTTGAACCCTACAGTGGGACCCACCGAGTGGGCCGCACTGTAGCCGGCGCGTGCAGCCCAAACTGGGCACGCACAAATCTGGCGCCCAATAAAGGGCGCCAACATCTTGTTTTTACCCAGCCCAATAGGCCAGGCCTTCCCCCTTAATATTTAATCAGCCTAAAATCTGAAATAAAAAATGGCTTAGGGTTTTATTTGTTGTTTTGGCTATATCTTGTGCATTTGGCGTCTGTTTTGGATGTCGTTCGAACCTGGGTTTAGACCGGGACGTTCATGTCATCCAGGTAACCTCCTCGCATTTCTTTAATTAAATACGCACGTAAAAAATTTATGACACATGAAATTTCCCTTTGCATCAGATACAAAATTTTCCGCATCTAATATATCACAAACTCTTTGCGACTCTATAAAATCCATTTGCATCCTATACAAATGAAATCTCCAACTTGCACTCAGGATTATTTATCTCGAATGCAGGTGGTAACTGTAAACTCTTTGTAGTTTTATATCACTTGCATCAAATGCACATTTTCCCTAATTTCTACATATTACTAGATGAAGGTCGAACTCTGTATGAGACCCTACAGCCTGACCCTACTACAGGTGGGGCTCGAAGCCCCAGACGGTAGTAACCACGAGCAACAGGGTCGTCCCTGTTCCAGTATCATACTTATGTGGTTAAATCATTGACATGAATATTGTCGGGACCACCCTGACTGTGTCCGTGATGAATACCGCAGTTTTAGTCTCTTCGTCAAAACTATGTCGTTTGATTCAATCTTAGGGTACGGTCAAACTGTAAACCCCAATAGCTAGAAACCGGTTAGTCTCCATTGATCTTTAGTTAAATAATGTTGGACATCTTCCAACATACTCTAGCCAGAGTTTTCACTAAAGACCGAACTAACACTACGACACTAACTCCCATTGACCAGGGAGAGACGAATTCTATCTTGTTCATTACTCTCCTCGCACGCTTCAAATGTCACCCAACCAAAGACCTTTCGACAGACCAAGCCTCGAAGCTAGCTCAGAGATCTAAGTGACATCGTTCACGTACAGGTTCGTACAATGACCTCAAGTCAAAAGACCAACTTGCCTATCATCACTAAGAGTTATCATTGACAGATTGGTCAATCATAACCATGATAACTCTTGTTGGGTCGTTCAGTGAACTCATTCTCCAATGAGCACCTGTGTCTCGTCTCCGACTTCCCCAAGTCGAACGACCATGGGATCATCGTCACCGCTACACGGTGAAGACTAAGACACAATGGTCTATCCGATGTTTCGATATCCTTTTCTCGAAACATTTACGACCATGAACGTTTCTAGACATATGCTACTAACGGTCAAGCAGTTCTCCATGATCGTGATCCTCATCTCGATACATGTTTGACCATACATTAAGTCTCAGGACTTTACCTAAGTTTCTAATGATCACCACATTATGATTTAACTTAGATAAATTCTTACCATACAGCTTACTATAATTTTGAACAAGATGTTTGTACAATTACACAGAGATAAATTTCCGCGAGGGCATACATCTCCCAACATCTCTCACTTGAACTCAGGCCCATTTATCCCGGGATCTCATACCGTATTTTACGCATAAGTTTTTCCAGACTTCATGTGGTAGAGCCTTCATGAGTGGATCTGCTAAAACGTCTACTGTATAGACTTAAGGGGTTTTTATGTTTATCTTAGACCACATATTTGAATCTCATCCAAATAATTCACTCGGTCGCTTGGAATCTATAATTAATTTCTTGACTAGATCTCATCTATCTTGATGACAAGTATGGTGGCGGAGAATCTTGTGATGATGAGAGCATCGATGGTAATGAGGTATATTGTAACTCTCTCATTTTTCAACGCAATAACTTAATGATAGTTATAAAGTGTTATTAGTTATGTATAACTCTCTCAAAGCGAAAAAAAATAAGCTTAAGTGAGATGCATGCACACACACTTCTTTATCATCTAAACTTCGTGATGATACATAAACCATTGCATTGAATCTAGAAAAGATTGATCTTGATTCACGTATATGCATGTTGAGTAAGGAGAATGACTCTTTTAAAACTCAAATTGAGTATGTGAAGGGTTTTCACAAATCTGTGAAAGAGAGTGTGTATGCCATGCATCAAGTTGAACTTCAATCTTTGCATACCGAGAAAGATAGTCTTCTTTCTCAATTGAGTGCCTTGAGAGATGAAAGTGCTTCTCTCAAACTCCAAATGGATATGACACACTTGGATTGTGATCACAACATTTTGGGTGATGAGACATTGGCTCTCAAGTCAAAATGTTGTGAGCTAGCTCCTGTCTATCCAAGAGGGATGATAACATTTCTTCACTTTTAAGGAAGTGTGAGCTATTGTCTACTCAATTTGAAATTTTCAAATTGAGTAATGACAAGGTTTTGGGATCCTCTACATTAAAGTGAACAAACCAAGCCCTTTTCTTAGAAGCACCCAAATAAATTTTGTGGAAGAGCATTCTAATGGGAAAGTCACATCCAACTCTTTTGGCCTAAAATCAATTTCTATTTCTAAGCCAAAGAGAAACCATGCATATTTTTATTCCGGTCTTGCTTATGTTAAGAAGCCTATTCAAAAACATATTGTTATAAATGCTTCTTCTTTGAATGCAATGCATGATGTGTCTACTCATAGGAAATCTATCATTGCTTGCATGCTAGAATTACTGCCAATCCTTTGCATGCTTCACATGTTCCCATGCATGGTAGAAATGCTTGTTTGAATGTTTATAATGCTAAATTGCATGTTTCACACAAGCGGCACGCCAATGTTTATGTTCCACCTCATAAGCATGCACCCTCACCTCCTACTCATACCTGAACTTAATCTCTTCTTAAGAATCCCAAATCACTTTCTTTGTGGATTCCTAAGAATGTTTCTAGTCTTGATAGGAATTCGTATATAAATTCATATGTTCGAAATGTTATATTTTCATATGACTATATACGGAAACCTAACTTCACTTTTGTTTGGTTTCCACCTTGCTAGCTCATTCACATTGTTATTCATTGCTTGGATACCATGCTTGTATGTTTACTTTTTGTACCCATATTTATGTGAGTGTGTTCATTACTTCCTATTTTGCATGTTTTGTATGGGGGAGTATGGAACTTTTGCTTGCTAGCATTTGTTTTTCCATTCATATGTCACATTGAATGTCATTCACATTATGTTTGTGCATATGTGGTGATTATTTCTCTTGCCCTTGGTTTTCCTATTTGCCTATTACACATCTTTTTGATATGCCAATGGGGGAGAGAAATGAGTTATGTAAAAATATACCTTATGTTTTTATGCATTATTAACAGTTGATATTGTTTTTGCAAAACATCCATTAATATGATTTGTGCTTTGCATGTCTATATTTTCTGCACTTTGCATATTGATTGTGGGAGTTTCTTATCACACATTGTTTATTTCAATGTTTATTATATTTTGACATAATGGTTGTCATCATCAAAAGGGGAGAGAATATTAGTTCTTGAGGGTCAAGACTAATGTTGTTTTGACGATGATCAACACATTATGTTAGTGTGCTAATCAATCTCATGTTTTCCTCTCAGTTTATTTAATGGTTATATGTTGATGAGACAAAACATTAATCTTGGAGGATGATGCAATGGATATCTTAAAGACCTCCAAGAGTGATGGATTTCTCAAGCTTGTATGAAGTCATAAAGATCATCTAATGAAGCCAAAGCTTGGAGTATGAGGATGTACATCAAGAGGAGCATTGCCATAGCTTGAAGCTTGATGAAAGAAAGCTCATCCAGAGGTGCCAAAGCTTGGAAGATGATGGGGAGAATCAAGGCATTAAGAGCTTGAAGACTAGACTCTAGGAGAAGCTATTGTAATCCATGTATTTTATTTATTGATTCTTTCCTTTTGAGTCTTAGGAACTTTGTAATGTCTTGATTAGATGATCTTGAAGGGAATTCACGGTACCCTTAGGGCATAAAAACTCTAGTCCCGTCCTAAGTCGGATGGAACATAGACAGAAAAACAATTGCAGCGGAAGAAAAACTTGTTAATCTAATTAACATGCAGTTAAAACAATTTTAACTTAGCCCTAAGGTCCAAGACCCTTAGCCAAGATCTATGCCAACTTGGGATGGATCTGACCATCCCAAGCAGGATATAACCTACCGTGATTAAATTAAACTAATGCTTATTAAACTACATACCCGGAATCTCAACCCTAGAGCAGGCGAGATGTTCCGCGCCGTCTTCCGAGCCGCTCCCGTCCCACGCCGAGCTGCTCCTCGAACCGCTCCCTGAACCGCTCCCCGAACCGCTCCGCATCCCGAGGCAATCAATCCCGTGTCGCCGAGCCAACCAACCACCGAAGAAAGTTTCATGCGAGTGAAACCTCCGCCTAGATTTCGGATCCGAATCCGAACTCCTTTGCGGCTCTGCCAGAGCCCTCAGGAGCAAGGCAGAAATTTATAGGGAGATAGAGAAATATTTATTTAAGCCTAGATCCGAGCGGGCTCCAACATTTACGAGAGCCGCTCAGATCTAGAGCTTGGGACGAGTATTGAGGAAGGGGGAGACCCCTATTTATATAGGCGGCGGACTCTCCCCTTTTCTCAAAATCCGATGTGGGACTAATTATTTGGGTTAGTTAAAATCAAGTTAGTTTGCCCTTCACAAAGTGCAAACTTCTGTGAATTTTAACTCCCTCACCGTTGAAATTCAGGATTGATACAACCTATCAATTCGAAGGGTGTTCAAGTGTCAACGCATAGGAAAAAACCGTTCGTCAATCGGAGGTCGTTTGACCCTCCAATTGAGTGACCAAAGATCAGCCCAAAGCCACACAATTCAGAAATCTGCAGCCGCCAAAATTCCTAGGGTTCTGAACCCTAGTGGGCCCCACAATGGGGCCCACAAATTCTGGCGCACTCGAGCAGAAAACAAGCCAGGCGCGCGCCTAGGCAGAGCCCAGGCCGCGACTGGGTTCGCCCAGCCGCCTGGGCGAGCCCAGGCGCGCGCCTGGGCGAGCCCAGGCGCGCGCCTGGGCTCGCCCAGGCAGCTTGGGCGAGCCCAGGCCCACGTCTGGGCTCTGCCCAGGCACTGGGCATAGCCCAGGCCCACGTCTGGGCTCTGCCCAGGCACTGGGCATAGCCCAGGCGCATCTGGGCTTAGCCCAGGCAGGCCTGGGCTTGCCCAGGCCTGCGCCTGGGCTTGCCCAGGCCGCATGGGCTTTTACCCTGGCCCTGGGCAAGTCCAGGCCAGTGCCTGGGCTTGCCCAGGCCTTGTCTTTCCTGGTCTTGACCAGCAGACCAGAACAGACCTGGTCTGGTCTGAGCCTGCCGGGTCTGACCCGATGGGCTGTTTTGGGCGTAACTTGGGCATCTGGTGTCCGATTTGGACGCCGTTCGAACCTGGGTCTAGACCGGGACATTCCCGTCTTACCCGTGAACTTTTCCTTTGCGTTTATTTTATTAAATATTGTTTTAAAATATTTAAAACACATTTAATCTCTTTTGCATCAAATGCAAATTAGTCCCCTATCTAGACTTAAATTATCCTATTGCATCAAATGCAATTATTCCATCCCTTTGCATCAAATGCAAATTATTCTCCCTAACTAATTTCTACCTATTACTAGATGAAGAATCACACTCTGTGTGAGACCCTACAGCCTGACCCTTACAACAGGTTAGGCTCGAAGCCCTATACGGCAGTGACCACGAGCAGTGGTTGCCGTCCCTGCTTCAGGAATCATCATTATGTGGTTGACTCATTGACATGAGTCTTGTCGGGACCACTCTGACTGTGTCCGTGATGAATTCCGCAGTTATAGTCTTTTCGTCTTAACTATGTCGTGTAGATCAAGTCTAGGGTACGGTCAAACTGTCAACCCCAATAACTTGACTCCGGTTAGTTTCGATCAATCTTTAGTCAATTAATGTTAGACTTCTTCCAACATACTCTGCGCAGAGTTTTTACTAAAGACCGAACTAACTTTACGACACTAACTCCCATTGACCGGGAGAGACGAATCCTCTCTTGATCATTACTCGCCTCGTACGTTTCAGGTGACACCCAATCAAAAGACCTTTCGACAGGCCTTGCCTCGAAGCTAGGTCAGTTGATCTAAGTGGCACCGTTCACGCACAGGTTCGTCAAATGACCTCAAGTCAAAAGACCAACTTGCCTATCATCACTAAGAGTTATCATTGACAGATTGGTCAACGTAACCATATGATAACTCTTGTGGATCGTTCAGTGAACTCATTCTCAAATGAGCACATGTGTCTCGTCTCCGTCTTCGCCAAGTCAAACGATCATGAGATCATCGCCACCGCTTAACGGTGAAGACTAAGACACAATGGTCTATCCGATGTTTCGATGTCCTTGTCTCAAAACATCTACGACCACGAACCCTTTTAGACTTATGCTACAGACGGTCAAACATTTCTCCATGATCGAGATACTCATCTCGATATCTGTTTGACCTTGCATAAAGTCTCAGGACTTTACCTAAGTTAATGTCTAATGTTATCTACATTATAAAATAACTTAGATAAATCATTACCAAACAGCTTACTGTTATTTCGAACAAGATGTTTGTGCTATTCACACAGAGATAAATAGCCTGGAGGGCATTATTCTCCTACATCTCCCACTTGCACTCAGGCCCATTTATCTCGGTATCTTATACCGTTTTTACACATAAGTTTTCCTGACTTCATGTGGTAGAGCCTTCGTGAGTGGATCTGCTAAAACCGTCTACACTATAGACTTAAGGGGTTTCTATGTTCATGTTAGACCAACCATTTGAATCTCATTCAAATAATTCACTTGGTCTTTTCGGAATCCATAATATTTTTATTTACTTGGATCTTATCCAATTCATCGTACCTTACGATAATAATTTTAAATTAGTTATTGGTCATTTCAAATGGCTCATATCTATTTCTGATAAAGTATCAAACCTTTTGATAACGTTGTCAAAATAAATGATCCATCCAATTGATGTCTCGCATGTAATTTATACGCTCCCACTGACCATGAAAACTCTCTGGCTAATTCATATAAGTTGGTCCGTCTAAATCATATTTAGAAAAACGAACTGATAAGTGAATGCTCCAATTTTCATGGTCAACATGAGCATTTTACATCGAGTTTGGTCCGAGTAGATCTGTACACATCTGCTGGCGAGACGGTTTCAACATAATCCGTTTTATAGGAATTAGGATGAAACCCGTTTTCGACCAACATGATTGTACTTCACTACTTTCTTTCTACACCAATCTTTCAACTTAATGATTTACTTGCAGAAAGTGAGGAAACATTTTCCTTGGGCACGTAAACTAAATTCTCAAATTTATTTACGCACACGGACCTGCATCAAGTTTTAAATCGGAGTTACTATTCTGAATTTCATCCTGGAAGTTGACTAAGTCATCATCAGTTATGATGTCTAACTCGACAATTCGTCTCACGAGTTTCGAGTAATTTTACAACTTCCTTACGGTTGATTTAATGAATATCTTATTGATAATGTCCTCATAGAACATTATCAAAACCTAGGCATTACAATCTGGGACTTAACCCAGAGGGAGGACTTAACTCAGAGTCACTAACAATGGATCACACCAAGTCTAACTAAGTGTGATTCATACCTTTTAACACACAGATGTGTTAACAGACTTGACCTGAGAGAAAATCACATTTTCTTTTAATTACGCAAGATTTTATATAGCTAAGTATTTGACCATTCGATCTGATCGAATCAGTTTAAATACTTTAGTCATTTCGTTCTTTATTTTATCAGACTTGTATTTCATCAAGAACACGTGTCTTAATAAAATATACGAATAACTTATTTTGGTTAATATAGACTCTGGTACATCAGTATGTACAAGACTGAGTTCGACAACTCATTCTCCCACTGTCTTACAGATGGGTTTCGGCCATTACATCTAAGAGGCTAAGACTCACAAATGTCCGTAGACTTCATAATACGAGAGGTCAGACCCCTCTTTATGTGACTTGTGAAGCTTAATCTCTCGATACGGCCTAGTCTATTTTGCCATTTAAGTTAGCTGCTACCTTGTGTATTTATATATTAACATTTAATATATTATAGTTGTCACAAATTACTTAACACAAAATATTGCTTCAGAAGCAAGGTCACGACATTCGTCAAAAATGTGTTAGACGTCTTTTGTATAACAATTATTATGAAATCGTGACATCAGAATATGTCACATTTTCATTTCCTCCTACTTATGCCTTTACTAATGATAAATTAAACTAACTTTCTCAATTGACTTTCCTGAGTGCCTTCTTCCTTTTCTAAATCACATTTAGATATTAGTTAGCCCAACATAAATAAATAGCCATGCAAATCGCATGTATCCAAACGCCCGAGAGTTGCAATCTCGAGTGTAGCTCAAGAAGTTGCTTGTCTCAAGATCCGGTTGGGATACATGGTCTTGCACCGCTCATGCACTCGTATTCGACTCAAACGGTTTGATCGAATTCTCGAACTTTGCGGATCAAAATTGTTTGTCCATACAACCTTGAGGTAGCTCGACAAGTTGTAGGGAGAAACATACTTCAAATATCATATATGTTCAAGCTGCCTCATATAGAGACGAGTAACACGTAGCGTTAATTTATTTGTTGGACCCAGAACTTAATGAAATCATATTTCTTAAGTCTGTTCTTTAGAAGGTCATTTAATTTGTCAACGAGAATATAGTTTAATTCTATCAACTAGAATTTAACTTTGATATTCAATTTATCAACATGTTTGACCAGTTAACTAATTCGAATATTATAAATTGATTCCTTCGGTAAACATAGTCTTGCCCTAGTTTAGCATACATTCAAAATTAAATATAGGTAGAATGGCTTTTATCTATCTATATCCTCCCACTATTTTTACGATCGTTTTAAAGCTTAATAACGAACTATTTAATCGAATTAAAATAATGGGTAAGAGATCCAATCACCTTGAGCCTAACAACCTTGAGTGTAGCTCAACAAGTTGCTTTACTCTGCGATCGGAAGATGACTCTTCATCGATCATATCAGATCTGACTCTCTTAATCGGTTTTTGCCCCTAGCCATTTGTAATCATGAGTGTGCTCATCCAAATCACAATGTCTAGCCTAGTCGGACCCTTGTTTTCGCGTCTAGCCTGACTTGCCCCTTCGCTCGGTGTATTCACGACACGTCGGTTTGGGTCAGGTCTTAGACCTACATCAAGTCAGACTACATCGTTGACTCAACTTACGCCGGCGCTCGGTGTATTCACGACAACGTCGGTTTGGGTCCAATCAAGATTTCATCTTATGTATTTAAGGAATTGGTTTCTATAAGATTGCCATGTTAAGGTTGAGTGTAGCTCAACAACTATAACATGGGTCCTATAGTTGCCAACCCCTAAAACAAGGAGGGCTACGGCTAATCTTGAAAAAGATCATTAACGTATTTGACTTAGATATAGTCCAGGGTGTCATACAATCATGATTCGCGACATTGCGGTCCAGCGGAACACAGCCAGGGAATTGACTAAGCCAGGATCACTACCCCTTAGACTAGTAAGGGTTGATCCAGAACTCTTAGCCATTAACATTGACTGGATCATGGTCCATTGAATGAAGCTTGTCATTTTTGTATGTATGCCATAGACTAAACAGCTTTTATTAACAACTAATTAATCCTATCAACTAGTTGCATCCTTAAATTCAAAATTTTAGGATTTATTTAATAACTTTTATTAAGTCCTTATCAACTATAAGGTTCACGTGCTATCCTAATCGTTATTAGGATTTTAATAAATTTATTAACCAACGCTAAAAGCGAAGTCCTTTAATGAAAATTAATTATAACAATTAGAATTAAAAAATTCATTTAAAGGGACTACCCTAATCAGGAATTCGGTCTTTAAGCATTGTTAATGTTTTATTAAAACATAGCATGTCATTAAAATTCAATTAATAAAATTTTAATCATTTTTAATGGCTAACCTAAATGGTTGTCTTGTGTTATCAAATAAGGGACAAGAAGAACTAGCCATTAAAATAAAGCTACACTAATTTATCGCTTAAAGATAGTGCACAACTATTTAACAATTAAATAGATTAAGTTTATCGCATAAACAATTTTAGACTTTTAAAATCAGTTTTAAAAATATCTTATAAATTTAAGGGTTATTTAGTACTGACCCCCTGTGTTTTCTCGGAAATTAGTAGTACCCCCCTATGGTTTCAATAATTAGTAAGACCCCCCTGCCATAGGGGGGTCTTACTAATTTTTGAGAAACCCTGGGGGGTGATACTAATTGTGGAGGGGGGTCTTACTAATTATTGAAACCATAGGGGGGTACTACTAATTTTCGAGAAAACACAGGGGGTCAGTACTAAATAACCCTAAATTTAAAACATTACTTTAAAAATTTTCCATGTTCAAAAATTTATCACATACAATTTTTAAACATCTAAAACATTTTAAACTTATCGCATAAATTTAAAGCCTTAAAATCAATTTTAAATTTATCACATAAATTTAAAACACCATTTTAAAATTTCCATGCTTAAAAAAAATTTATCATATAAAAAATTTTTAGGCATCCAAAATAACTTTAAACTTTTAAAGATTTAAAATTAGTTTTAAAATTATCACATAAATTTTAAAACGTCATTTAAAATTTTCATGTTCAAAAATTTATCACATAGAATTTTGAATATCAAAAAAACTTTTAAAAATCTTATAACTTTAAAAAAATTTAAAAGTATTTTAAAAAGCATTAACAGGTTTAATGAAATCGCAGTGCTAGATCAACTACGCAAACCTAGGCTCTGATACCACTGAAGGGAATTCGCGGTACCCTTAGGGCACAAAAACTCTAGTCCCGTCCTAAGTCGGACGGAACATAGACAGAAAAACAATTGCAGCGGAAGAAAAACTTGTTAATCTAATTAACATGCAGTTAAAACAATTTTAACTTAGCCCTAAGGTCCAAGACCCTTAGCCAAGATCTATGCCAACTTGGGATGGATCTGACCATCCCAAGCAGGATCTAACCTACCGCGATTAAATTAAACTAATGCTTATTAAACTACATACCCAGAATCTCAACCCTGGAGCAGGTGAGATGTTCCGCGCCGTCTTCCGAGCCGCTCCCGTCCCACGCCGAGCTGCTCCTCGAACCGCTCCCCGAACCGCTCCTCGAACTGCTCCACATCCCGAGGCGATCAATCCCGTGTCGCCGAGCCAACCAACCGCCGAAGAAAGTTTCACGCGAGTGAAACCTCCGCCTAGATTTCGGATCCGAATCCGAACTCCTTTGCGGCTTTGCCAGAGCCCTCAGGAGCAAGGCAGAAATTTATAGGGAGATAGAGAAATATTTATTTAAGCCTAGATCCGAGCGGGCTCCAACAATTACGAGAGCCGCTCAGATCTAGAGCTTGGGACGAGTATTGAGGAAGGGGGGAGACCCCTATTTATATAGGCAGCGGACTCTCCCCTTTTCTCAAAATCCGATGTGGGACTAATTATTTGGGTTAGTTAAAATCAAGTTAGTTTGCCCTTCACAAAGTGCAAACTTCCGTGAATTTTAACTCCCTCACCGTTGAAATTCAAGATTGATACAACCTATCAATTCGAAGGGTGTTTAACGGTGAACGCATAGGAAAAAACCGTTCGTCAATCGGAGGTCGTTTGACCCTCCAATTGAGTGACCAAAGATCAGCCCAAAGCCACACAATTCAGAAATCTGCAGCCGCCAAAATTCCTAGGGTTCTAAACCCTAGTGGGCCCCACAATGGGTCCCACAAATTCTGGCGCACGCGAGCAGAAAACAAGCCAGGCGCGCGCCTGGGCAGAGCCCAGGCCGCGCCTGGGCAGAGCCCAGGCCGCGCCTGGGGTCGCCCAGGCGGCCTGGGCGAGCCCAGGCCCGTGCCTGGGCTCTGCCCAGGCGGGCCTGGGCTTTTGCCCAGGCCCTGGGCAAGTCCAGGCCAGTGCCTGGGCTTGCCCAGGCCTTGTCTTTCCTGGTCTTGACCAGCAGACCAGAACAGACCTGGTCTGGTCTGAGCCTGCCGGGTCTGACCCGATGGGCTATTTTGGGCGTAACTTAGGCATCTGGTGTCCGATTTGGACGTCGTTCGAACCAGGGTCTAGACCGGGACATTCCCGTCTTACACGTGAACATTTCCTTTGCGTTTATTTTATTAAATATTTTTTTAAACAATTTAAAACACATTTAATCTCTTTTGCATCAAATGCAAATTAGTCCCCTATCTAGACTTAAATTATCCTATTGCATCAAATGCAATTATTCCATCCCTTTGCATCAAATGTAAATTATTCTCCCTAACTAATTTCTACCTATCACTAGACGAAGAATCGCACTCTGTGTGAGACCCTACAGCCTGACCCTTACAACAGGTTGGGCTCGAAGCCCTATACGGCAGTGACCACGAGCAGTGGTTGCCGTCACTGCTTCAGGAATCATCATTATGTGGTTGACTCATTGACATGAGTCTTGTCGGGACCACTCTGACTGTGTCCGTGATGAATTCTGCAGTTATAGTCTTTTCGTCTTAACTATGTCGTGTAGATCAAGTCTAGGGTACGGTCAAACTGTCAACCCCAATAACTTGACTCCGGTTAGTTTCGATCAATCTTTAGTCAATTAATGTTGGACTTCTTCCAACATACTCTGCGCAGAGTTTTTACTAAAGACCGAACTAACTCTACGACACTAACTCCCATTGACCGGGAGAGACGAATCCTCTCTTGATCATTACTCGCCTCGTACGTTTCAGGTGACACCCAATCAAAAGACCTTTCGACAGGCATTGCCTCGAAGCTAGGTCAGTTGATCTAAGTGGCACCGTTCACGCACAGGTTCGTCAAATGACCTCAAGTCAAAAGACCAACTTGCCTATCATCACTAAGAGTTATCATTGACAGATTGGTCAACGTAACCATATGATAACTCTTGTGGATCGTTCAGTGAACTCATTCTCAAATGAGCACATGTGTCTCGTCTCCGTCTTCGCCAAGTCAAACGATCATGAGATCATCGCCACCGCTTAACGGTGAAGACTAAGACACAATGGTCTATCCGATGTTTCGATGTCCTTGTCTCAAAACATCTACGACCACAAACCCTTTTAGACATGCTACAGACGGTCAAAACATTTCTCCATGATCGAGATACTCATCTCGATATCTGTTTGACCTTGCATAAAGTCTCAGGACTTTACCTAAGTTAATGTCTAATGTTATCTACATTATAAAATAACTTAGATAAATCATTACCAAACAGCTTACTGTTATTTCGAACAAGATGTTTGTGCTATTCACACAGAGATAAATAGCCTGGAGGGCATTATTCTCCTACAGATCTTTCATTCATGCATATGCATTTACCATCTTAGTGAACCTTAGGATCATCATAGAATCCAATCCAATAGGTTTCCCATGCCAATAACTCAATTGGAGTTATTGGACTTCCAATAGGCGCATGCTGAAGGCATGACAGTCGACCGGTGATCACTAGGCACCTGTCCATCCTTCAACAGAAGACTATTCTTTACAGGCTCATGTCAAATTTCTTGACTCATACTTAAGCATTTGGTACATGCGACTGAAGTACAATTTACAGCCGTCATCAACACACGGGTGCCTGAACATTGTTCAACAGTCGCCTGATGATCCAAAGTGCATAACTTGGTAAATTGAGCTCCAATCCATCTTGTAGGTCAGTCGACTGATGTAGAGTTTTCAGCCTCCTGTCAGGCATCAAGCGTCTGGACTTTGTTCATCAGTCACCTGAATGCACAAGTGCGTAAGTTGTCTTTTCTCAGCTCAAATCCGTCATGTATGGCAGTCGCCTGATGAAGCCTTGACAAGCGCCTGCACAATGGTACATATGCCTGCATAGTGGTATAGGCGCATGCGTAGTCTTCTACAGTCATCTGTAATAGCTTAGATTACAGCCGTTGGAAAAATCTAGCCGTTACACCAGGCGCCTGATATCCATTCATCAGTCGCCTGTCCGAGCTGTTTTCTGCCAAAAACTAGCCGGTGCTAAAATAATTTTTTGGGATTTTGGCTTGGTCTCTTGGCTTTTCTTGGGCTGTTTTAGTTCCCTATATATATAGAAGAGTGCTTAGTTCATTTAGAACTCTTGGATATCTTTGAAGATCATACAATCTCTTCATCAGGCCTCTCATCTTCATTCCCTTCATTAGAGCTTCAATCTTATGCTATAACATCTAAGCTCTCGGGAATTTCTCCACTGGATTTCAATCTCATTCCTTTCTTGGAGAACATATTTCTTCTCTTCATTCATACACTCAGGTGAGAAGTGCTAGGTTTCATTTCTAGAAGAGAGAAAGATCAACAAGTGTAATCAAAGCCTCATCTCAAGAACTTAGGTTTCACACTTGCATGCCTTCTTCTTCACATTGGTAAGATCATTTCAAGGCATAGGTAAGTGTTTATTTTTGTTTCATCTTTTTATTTGAAACCCTAACTCTCTTTGTGAGAGTTAGTTTCTCCCATTGTGGGAGTTTTCGACCTTATGTAGGACTAACCATTGTGTAGGGTTTGGTGTATCCTTGTGTAGGACAAATTCCTTGTGTAGGGTATCCCTTGTGTAGGGATTATATTCACTATCTTGAGTAGGATCATAGTAAATATTGGTGTGGCTAGATGTACGTAAGTCGGGGAACCAGGGTAAAAACTGTAAGGTCCCTGGCTATAAGGAAAATACTAGAAGGGGGTTGAATAGTGTTTATACAATTTAAAATAATAATTACACCAAATTAAATTCCTAACCAATAATAATGCAGAATGAAAATAAACCCTAAAATGAAACAATGCAAACACAAGGATATTTCAAGGGTTCGGATTATCCAAGTCAACTCCCGACTTGTTCCAGGTAATCTTACGTCCCTTCCACCCGGATACCACCGGATACTCAAGTTAGAACCCTAACTTGAGGTTTCCTTTAAACCCATTTGTAGCAACCCTACAGGTGAAATCGAAGTACACTCGATGTTCTTTACTCTCACAACTTGGGAGCAAGCAAACCACTCTCACAAACCGAGAGTTAATCTAATAACAAAAGTTATAAAATATTGAAATGACAACACTTACAATCACTTATGCCTTGAAGTAGAACTTGAAGGAGCAAGTGTGTTGTGTGTTGATATCGCTCTTAGAAGAGAGGAAAGCCCTTTCTCTTGTCACTACCAATTGCCTAGAAGATATCTCTTTGATTCTAGGTTGGAGAGCAATAGAGTAAAAGATTGGATTTCTAGGGCTTTAGGATTTGAGAGCTTTGATCAAGGAAGATTGAAGCTTGAATGGTTGAGTAATCTCTCAATGAAACAGTAGAGGCTGCCTTTATAGATTTCTTAAATCCCTCAAACTAAATCCCCAAAACCCCCTTCGAAATGCATGGAGAAAAAACCAATGGATAGAATTTACACAGTTGACAGTCGACTGCTGAACAAAACACAGTCGACTGTTGCACTGTGTCACAGGGTAGGAGAGAATTCAAACGGTAACTTACCACGAGGACAGTCAACTGATGAAGAGAAGACAGTCAACTGTAAATCCAACAGGCGACTGGCCGCAATAAGGGTAAGCTGAGAAAATCTCAGAAAATACTGGAAAGACAGGACAAGCAACTGATGTGGAATACATAGGCGCATGTACCATAGGCAGGTGACTGTGAAACCAACATCAGTCAACTGTCACAAACTCTGACATTTTCCAGAGAGCAGAGTCTGCTGAAAGTTCAAAGATAGATGACTGTTGAAGCATTGACAGTCGACTGTTCCATGGACAGGCGACTGTAAATACAACATCAATCGACTGGCACTTAAACTTGAAATATACCATAGAGCAGATTCTGCAGAGTAAACATAGACATGTGACTGTTGAAGCATTTACACTCGACTGTGCCTTGGACAGATGACTGTAAATACAACATTAGTCGACTGGCCAGATGAAAAGGAAAATGATCTTTAGGCTGAAGATAGACATGCGATTGATTAACAAATCACATTCGACTGTCTCTTGAACAGGCACCTGTAAAATGTACAATAGTCACCTAAAGGAGTTAAAGTTTAGAAAGCTCAAAAATCAATTGATTAAGTATGTACATAACAGGCGACTGTAGAACAAATCACAGTCGACTGTTTTTAGAGAGGCGATTGTAATTCGTTCAGCAGTCGACTGTTGAATCACAACATGTACATTCTTAAGAAATATGAATTGAAGTCTAAGGGAAAGTGATCTAATGATTTCCTAGGACAGAAATAAAGATGTGTGTGTGCTCCAACATATTTCTACTACTAAGCTACATACTAGAAGAGAAAAAGAAGATTACATTATGTAGAACTCTCTCTTCTATCCAAAGTATGAGCTTGAAGTCTTCTAGGAGCTTCAATCGCCATCTTTGATCATCCAATCCATTTTTCTTGCTTTCATTGATCTTTGAGTGACATCCATTGCTAATTGATCTTTATGATATACTTAGACAATGGATTAACTGCAAATAGGAGATTAGTCATAAGTATTTATGTTTGCTCATCATTAACACCAAGTAGGGAGAAGTCAAATACTCAACATTCTCCCCCTTTTTGATGATGACAAACATAAACAAAAAGATAAATAATTGTGCTTAAGGAAAACTTAATCCCCCCTAATAGATGACAATCAAGTTAGCCAATGAATATAAGGACATCTATTGATCAAATGAAGCAAGTAATGAAATGATTTTCATGAAATCTTGAAATCTAGGATTTTATAATCCAAATTCTTTATATCTTACTCCCCCTGAATCTAAGACAACTTCAATCTTAGATTCAAGTTTAGAATTAGAATTTACTTAGCACATAATTATGATATGTTTATTTCTCTCCCCCTATGGCATTATCTAAAAAGGTGGGAGTAGAATAACAATAACAATCGTGCTAAATAAGTACTAAAACAATCATAAGAGTCTAAAGATAGGATGTATATCAAATGTGATGCCAACATATATTCGGAGAAAAAACTAATCACAAAGGGACATCTCAATGGTACACATACCAAAAACTCATAAAACACAAGAAATCGTAGTTGACTAAAGGAAAGAGAATCCAATATCAACATTTCAATCCAAATGAGAAACACGTCTTACATCACATCATGTATATGATATAGCATAAAAGAGAGACAGTTTCACAGTTATCACACAATTAACATAAAGACAGCATATGAAGTAAAATAGACGTCATATATATATATATATATATATATATATATATATATATATATATATATATATATATATATATATATATATATATATATATATATATATATATGAGAATAATGGCTATCATACGCCATATGAGAGCCTCTCTCATACGCCCTCTCACAAAATGCACCCAAGTACAAGCCCACATGGGCTTGTACTTGGTTGTACTTGGGTGCTTTATGTGAGAGGACGTATGAGAGATGCTCTCATATGGCGTATGATAGCCATTATTCTATATATATATATATATATATATATATATATATATATATATATATATATATATATATATATATAGAATAATGGGTATCATACGCCATATGAGATAGGCTCTCATATGCCCTCTCACATAAAGCAACCAAGTACAACCCCACATGAGCTTGTACTTGGTTGTACTTGGTTGCTTTATGTGAGAGGGCATATGAGAGCCTATCTCATATGGCGTATGATACCCATTATTCTCATATATATATATATATATATATATATATATATATATATATATATATATATATATATATATATATATATTATAAGAGAGGGATGTTATCAAGAGAAATTGGATAAGAGATATTGGACATGAGAAATTGGATAAGAGATATCTATATTATAAGAGAGGGATGTTATCAAGAGAAATTGGATAAGAGATATTGGACAAGAGAAATTGGATAAGAGATATCTATATTATAAGATAGGGATGTTATCAAGAGAAATTGGATAAGAGATATCTATATTATAAGAGAGGGATGTTATCAAGAGAAATTGGATAAGAGATATTGGACAAGAGAAATTGGATAAGAGATATCTATATTATAAAAGAGGGATGTTATCAAGAGAAATTATATAAGAGATATTAGAAATTGGATAAGAGATATCTATATTATAAAAGAGGGATGTTATCAAGAGAAATTGGATAAGAGATATTGGCCAAGAGAAATTGGATAAGAGATATCTATATTATAAAAGAGGGATGTTATCAAGAGAAATTGGATAAGAGATATTGGACATGAGAAATTGGATAAGAGATATCTATATTATAAGAGAGGGATGTTATCAAGAGAAATTGTATAAGAGATATCTATATTATAAAAGAGGGATGTTATCAAGAGAAATTGGATAAGAGATATTGGACAAGAGAAATTGGATAAGAGATATCTATATTATAAAAGAGGGATGTTATCAAGAGAAATTGGATAAGAGATATTGGACAAGAGAAATTGGATAAGAGATATCTATATTATAAGAGAGGGATGTTATCAAGAGAAATTGGATAAGAGATATTGGACAAGAGAAATTGGGTAAGAGATATCTATATTATAAGAGAGGGATGTTATCAAGAGAAATTGGATAAGAGATATCTATATTATAAAAGAGGGATGTTATCAAGAGAAATTGGATAAGAGATATTGGATAAGAGAAATTGGATAAGAGATATCTATTATATAAAAGACGGATGTTATCAAGAGAAATTGATAAGAGAATTTGGACTTGAGAAATTGGATAAGAGAATTTGGATATCTATTATATAAAACAGGGAAATTGGATAAGAGATAATATAAGAGATGAGATTTTGAGGGATAAAAGAGGAGGTGGGGAATTTTGCACTTACAACCCCGGTTTTTGTATTTTTGCCCATGGACCCTCTCCACACACCCACCCACACTTTTTATTCTCACCCCTTCCGACCATTTTTTTCCAGTTCTTTGAAGATTTTGAATCTTATCCTACTAGGATAAAGCTTTGTCCTACGTGGCAAGTTTGTCCTAGGTGGTAATGACAATTTTGGGGGACATAAATTTTGGGGGAAAAGTTAAATTTGGGGGGAAACTTGAAATTTTGTGGGAAAACTTGAAATTTAGGGGAACTTGAAATTTGTGGGGGAGAAAAACTCAGCCATTAAATAAACTGTGCCCTATGGGCACGGGTAATGACTAGTATATATATATATAACCAATACTAAATGAGCGTAATTATCGAAGAGCAGCTATTAGGCGATTCAGGAGATCCAAATCTTCCGGTCGACGGCTATCCTCAGGCCGGTGAAGGGAGGAAGGAGGCAAGCAAGGATGATGTTCGAGGTGTGGCGATTGATCAAATCCCTGCACCACTTGAAGGTAACGACAAGGAGGGATATATAGCAGGCGATTTGAGGTTAAATGATGCGAGGAATAAATTACCACCTCACTGCATTTTGAGATCTGCGACAGTGAACAACAACCTCCTCATGGCACAGAAGGGGGCGGATGGCGATTTGGCATCGGATGGGGTCGGATGGTGATTGGTGACGTGGAATGGCAAGAGTACTCAAATTCCAGGAGGCTGGGTGAATCGACCTAGCGGCAGTCTGAAAGGCCCATTACGCGGTGGTGGAGGCATCAGCTACGCACAAGATAGGCAAAGGCCAGGTCTACGGCTCATCAATGTCCGACGACAGCATGCCAAGCTCAGGGAGGCAGCACGTAAAGATCAACACTCATCTGCACCTAAGGTGTTTGTTAAAACTTCGGTAAGACCAAATATTACGCTATAGATAAACACATCAGGGACCAAGGCCTCCTGGTCTGATGTATGCTCTAATAGAAGAACCTATGATGAATAGTTGACAATGACATTCATTCCCCCTGAGGTCAAGGAAGATGGGCTTTGCGTTGGAAGAGTGGTAGGTGCTATGCTACAAAAAGGGGCGGAGCGATGGAAAAAATACCATAGTTGGCTATGTCTTAGGGGTTGTTCCCTATTATGATCAGCTGCGAGCTTTGGTGGACCATTTGTGGAACTTGAAGAAGGGAGTCCAGATCTTTAGTCGAGAGAATGAGTTCTTCTATTTCAGGTTCGAGTGCACAGAAGAATGCACGCGCATTCTTTATGGAGGGCCATGGTTATTCGATGGTCGATTGACTGTGTTGCAAAAATGGAGTCCTACCTTACGGCATGACAGAGACATGTTGGCCACGGTCCCAGTCTGGGTCCAATTCCATGGTTTTCCCCTAACCATGTGGACACTGGAGATATTGAATGTGGTAGCATCGATCGTGGGCATTCCCTTATGCCTTGACAGAGCAACCTCGAATCTTGAGCGTTTGACTTATGCCAGATGTCTTGTAGAGGTGGATGCTAAGAAGCAACTCCCAAAGATGGTGGGAGTGGAGTTGGATGATGGGTCTATCATCAACATTGAAACAAAATATGAAGGGGAGCCTCCTAGGTGCATCAATTGTATTTGCTTTGGTCATGCTGATTCACAGTGCCCTGACAAAAATAAGCCCCCTTCAATCCAAACAAATGATTAATTGGGACCAGAGAAGGCAGATGGGAGGGTGAGAAGACTAATAGTATTGAGGAACAACCCCCTATATTGCAGTGTGGGCCTGTGCAACAGCCATCCTCTGTTCATGTGGAGGCACTTCATGTTCTGGATGGTACTTGCGGCAATGAGGGAAGGGGACTTGGGTTGAATCGGTCTCAGGATGTAAGTATGTTCGTACCTGGTGTGATGAGTATGGAAGGTTCTGTTCCTCCTAAAGTTTTTCATGAGAACTTGGACTTCTCATTGCCTGTTGCACATACTCCATCCTCAATCCCTGCAGGAATTAAAGCTATGTTGGAATCAGATTCTACAGTAGGAAGGGGCATTAGTCCGGAGCAAGTCTTTGCATCTTCAAGTAATGCTCGTGACCAAGGTAATGCTGCAGCAGGTAATATCCAGGAGGCGGAAGGGGCAAATGATGACCAAGTTCCAGTGGTTTTAACGGTCATTAATCCGGAATGGGAGCAGGAATTAGAAGCTCTGTCCAATATAGATGAGGGTCCAGGCATTGGAAAGAAGAAGCAGTCAGTGCAAACTACTACGGAAGGGGGTTTAAGTAAGAGCACACGTCTAAAGGAGGGGGCCTCGGGGAGGCCAAAACAAATGGTAAATTAATGTCCATCTTTGTATGGAATATGCGAGGTCTAAATAATTCTGTCAGACGAAGAGACCTATGCGACAGACTTCAGAAAGTAAAGACGTCTATTGTTATATTGCTTGAGACCAAGTTGAAAGGAGGAGTAGGGAATTGGAGAGCTTGTTTCCGGATGACCTGGATTATATTTGATAATTTTTTAGAGCATAGTGGAGGTCGTATTCTCATGGGCTTGGACGACCAGGTCTGGCGGGGTGTGGTGCCAACTATTTCTAGCCAATATATTACTCTGAGATGCAATAATGAGGGTGGCTTAGCAGTGGTTATTACTGGTGTGTATGCTTCAAACTTGAGGATTGAAGGACAGGTTCTATGGGATCATATGGTAGTTGATGCGGGTATGATTGGTGGGGATGCGTGGCTTGTCGGAGGTGACTTTAACTGTATCAAATATATGAAGGAGAAATCAGGAGGAAGACAGTGTGACATTAAAGTCTTGGATGAGTTTAATAATTGTTTGAACAAAAGTTCCTTATTTGATCTAAAGTGCATTGAGCGCTCCTTAAGCTGGTGTAATCGTCAAATTGGTGCGGGTCGGATTGCTGCTAGACTAGACCGTGTGCTCGGAAATTCTAGATTAATTGACATCATGCTCGGAATATTTGGACCCTCTAACAAGTGATCATTCCCATATGCTTGTTAAGCTGCAAACTCAGGTGAAATCGAACCCTATACCTTTCAAGTTCTTCAATGTTTAGGCTAATAGGGAAGGATACCAAGTACTTCTGGATTCGGCTTGATCACAACAGGTTGAAGGCTCGGCTATGCATAAAGTGTTCATTAAATTGCGCAATTTGAAAGCCGATCTGCGGGTTTGGGCAGCAAAACATAACCTGACCAAGGAGGTTTCGGTCTGCAGGAATGATCTCGAGCTAATTAGGGATTTGGTCTATTTACCGCATGATGTTTCTTTGCAACGGAAAGAGCAGGAATTGTCTATCAATCTTGCTAGGTTACTGATGGAAGAAGAGGAAATTTTACGGCAAAAAAGCAGGCAGAACTGGCTAACCTTTGGCGGTAGGAATTCCAAATTCTTTTACACAGCAATGAAATCCATACAATGCCACAATAATCTGAGCCATCTAGTAGATGCTAATGGGAATCGGAATAATTCTTATGAAGAGCTCAGGATCAATGCTCCCAATTATTATGAGGCACTTTATAATCAAACAACCTATTGGACTGTTTTCCCAAAGCTTGTGACTAAGCGTATATTGACAACTGAGGCGGCGACATGGCTTATGCGATGTGTTTCTAAGGAGGAAATCAAGGATGCGGTTTTCCAAATAGGGGTGGATAAATCCCCTAGTCCAGATGGCTTCAACGGATTCTTTTAGCAGCATGGCTGGAACACGATAGGTAAAGATGTCACTGAAGCTACTCTTTCCTTCTTTCGTACGGGTACTCGTATGCATCCTATTAATCACACAAACTCTACATTGGTTCCCAGAAAAACTACTCCCTCCTGTTTGGGTGATTATAGGCACATCGCTTGTTGCAATGTGATTTATAAGGCGATTAGCAAAATAATTTGTAACAGATTAAAAATAGTGGTCCATGAGCTTATTTCCCCAAACCAATCTGCTTTTTTGAAGGGGAGATTTCTATCTGATTCTGCCTTGCTAGCCCATGAACAAATTCAGGATTTTAGCAATCCTATGGGAGCCAGAGCTTGCCTCAAACTTGACTTACGAAAGGCATTCGATAGTGTCAACCGTGAATTCATTTATTATAGCATGCATCGCATGGGATTTGGTAGGAAATTTATATCCAGGATTAGAGAATGTATTTCATCCCTACATTTTCTGTAATGGTAAACGGCTCCCATTATGGTTACTTTGAAGGGAACAGAGGCCTCAGGCAGGGAGATCCCCTCTCCCCATATCTGTTTGTTATTACTATGGAGGCATTTTCTCACCTTATTGATAAATATATTGCAACTAGCAGAATCCAACCTATGCGACGTTCTGGTGCAATATCTCATCTCCTTTTTGCAGACGACCTTCTCTTATTTTGTCGGGCTAATAAGCATTCTTTCTATGGTATAAAGTCTCTACTTGAAGAATTCCCAAATTTTACGAGGTTGGTTACAAATTGGGACAAAAGTACGCCGATATTCAGCAAATGCACAAAAGGCCCAATTAGTTTGGCAAATTTGTTGGGGATTATCCATCACTACTTACCTTGGGCTTCCTCTCTTCCCCATATATCCGAAACCTACTATGTTTGGCAGACTGATTGATAAATGTAATAAAAGACTAATGGGATGGACGTCTACCATGTTGTCTATATCTGGGCGAATAGAACTGGTCAGAATG
This sequence comes from Scilla litardierei, assembly GCA_030789695.1. Taxonomy (NCBI): domain Eukaryota; kingdom Viridiplantae; phylum Streptophyta; class Magnoliopsida; order Asparagales; family Asparagaceae; genus Scilla; species Scilla litardierei. Next base: position 206,830,930 of record CM061133.1, read on the forward strand.
GTAATATATGGTATGATTAATTTCTGGCTACATGTATATCATATCCCAAAATCCATTCGGTGCACTATTACCTCTGCTTGTAGGAAGTTCATTTGGGGCTCTTCCCGTATTTGGGGCTGGAAAGACATGTGCACGCCAAAGGAGGAGGGTGGAGTGGGTATAAGGTTGCTCACGGACCTTAATATGTCTGCTGGTGTAAGATTAACATGGCGTATATTATCTACAGAAGGGCTTTGGGCAAGTTATATGCGTAACAACTATAGTGACATAACACAATTTTTTGCAGCTAAAGGTAAAGCTACTCAGTCTGGAACCTGGAAGTTCATGCTTCAGTGCAGACATTTTTCTAAACATCTTATAAAGAGGCAAGTCCAGGATGGTAGAGCTACCTTGTTTTGGCAAGATAACTGGTTACCTTGTGGTCCTCTGATTGATTTATATGACGTTCCTCCAGAAGCAATTACTAAGAGAGTAATGGATTACTGGAATTTAGAGGGTTGGTCTAATGACGCGACAATAGATAATATCCAGCCCATGCTGCAGAATATTGTTCTATCTGTTGGTGCCGATGGCTTGGTCTGGGCGGCCAGTAATGGGTTTACTTTTAAAGAGGGTTGGGAAGGAGTGCGACATAGGGGTATACCTTTCATACTCTAAGCTGATTTGGTTTAAAAATTATGTGCCAAAAATGTCCTTAACCTTGCTTAGAGCTTTTCGTGGGAAACTTCTAACTAGAGATATGCTGAATAAATGGATTCCTACCACTGAGACTTGTTGTGTCTTGTGTGATACGGGGGACGTTAAAACCTTAAATCACCTATATTTTGGATGTGAATATACAAAATATATTCTTTGTAGGTGTCTCCTAAAATTGGGTGTATCAGACCCCATCGAACCCGACCAGCTGAAATTGGGAGACTACTTCTTGTTGAATTTTGCAGGGAAGAACCCCCTAGGCAAGCTGGCAAAGACCGTACTGTCTGCTCTTATATGGCATGTTTGGAAGGAAAGAAATAAAAGGATTTTTGATAATATTAAGAAGCCCAAGACCGCATTATTTGAAGCTATAGCATCTGATGTCAGAATTATTCTTAGGGCTGTATATTGAAAAGTTATATAGCTATACACATATTGAAAAGTTATTCTTAGGGATGTCAGAATCAGTATAGAATTATTCTGATGTCAGAAGCTATATATTGAAAAGTTAGTGTTCATCTTTATTTAAAATGGCAAAGCTATACAAAATATAACTGGTAGTACAGTGAAAAGGGAGAATGTAAGAGTGGGGAGAGGACACAAGCACCGTCACCCACTACCTACCTCCTCCCATCCCCACAGCCTACCCAAAAATTTTTACAAGTTCCTGATATGGTGAAGATATGACTATCCTGCATCTCTAAACTCCTAATTGCCTATTGCCTGCTTTACATCTGGTGCATCAGGCTCGAGGTCCCTAAGATGTCAGATGCTATAGCTATAGCATCTATTATACATGCATCTGAGGTCCCACATATATATACCTGCTTTTATCTTGTCCTAGTCAGCATCTGATGTCAGAATAATTCTATCTGATGTCAGAATTATTTGAAATGATATACAAATAATGCTATAGCTATACACATATATATACATCTATTATACATTTGACAGAGTTTTTTGAATCCTAGGGCTGACTAGGACAAGATAAAAGACGGCTGAGATTTGATCTAAGGAAATCAACGGTTGAGATGGGTTGCTGTAAAATATTTTGGGGGGACAACTTTGAGTTTTGAGGAAAACAATATGTGGGGTCAGCTGAAAATAGAAAGGGTTACTTTGTGTGTTTAGTTGGGTTGGATATACTATTAACATGAGTTCCTTCCCTAGATTGCCATCATCTAACCTTTTGTTTGTTTGTTTCTTTTCATGTTCCCAACGTCAGCTGTAAAGGAAAATTAGTGGGTTTTTCTCCCTCGACGCCTCGCCTTCCCCCCCAAATAGAATGACGCATCGCCTGCCCCAAACGACTGCCATCATCCAACCATTTGTGGGTTTCTTTCCCAAATCTCATTTATTCAACCTCGCAGGTCATCTCGACAACCTCGCAGGTCAATCTCGCAACCCTCTCGCCTGCCCCAAACGACTGCCACCTCCCTCTCGCAGGCGATCCCTCAGGTGATCCTCTCGCATGTACCCATTTTGAAATAACCCCATTTGCAGGTATCCTCTCGCGATCCCTCGGGTGATCCTTTGTCGCCTGCTTCTTCTTCTTCTTCTTCTTCTTCTGCTTACAGGAAATAATCTGAAAATTAATCACTTTGCAGTTTTTGAATGAACTTCTTTTTTTAAAGCATCACTTTGCAGTTTTTGAATTAATCTGAAAATTGAAAATTGATTCCAGTTTTTGAAATTTGCAGGTACCCTCTCGCAGGTACCCATTTTGCAGTGATCCTCCCTCAGGTGAAGAAGAGCAAAATTTGCAGGTACCCTCCTTTGTCGCCTACTACTACTACTACTTCTTCTTCTTCTTTTGTTATTTGGTATTTGGCTATGCTTTAAATTTTTTGCAAATTAATCTGAGATTTGTGCAAAAAATCATGTACCTTTGCAAAAAATTTGCAAACCTATAACTTCATCATTTGCAAAAAATTTCCAGTATTCCAGAATAGCAAATGTTGTTCAAGAGTATAACAGAAAATCATTTTCCAGTAAATTTTGTTCAAGCGTATAACACAAATTTTTCAGAATAGCAAGATTCTTTGTCGCATGTACCCATTTTGCAGTGATCCTCCCTCAGGTGATCCTTTGTCGCCTTCTTCTTCTTCTTCTTCTTCTTCTTCTTCTTCTTCTTTTATGAATTACAGGACCAAGTGAACTTCTTTCTTTGATAAAGTGTAATAATCTGAGATTTGTGCAAAAAATCATGTACCTTTGCAAAAAATTTGCAAACATATAGCACAAAATCATTTTCAGTATAGCAAAATTTTCCAGAATAGCAAATTTTGTAATAATCTGAGATTTGTGCAAATTAAATTGTTTGTTATTTGGTATTTGGTTATGCTTTAAATTGTTTGCAAATTAATCTGAGATTTGTGCAAAAAATTCTGTACCTTTGCAAAAAATTTGCAAACCTATAACACAAAATCATTTTCAGTATAGCAAAATTTTCCAGAATAGCAAATTTTGTTCAAGAGTATAACACAAAATCATTTTCCAGTAAATTTTGTTCAAAAGTATAACACAAATTTTCCAGAATAGCAAAATTATGGGAAGAGGGGGTATAATTTTTACTTGCTTTCATTGGAAAGATTAACATCTCCAATCTAATAATATTCAAGTATGGATTCATTAGTAGGTATAGAAAATTGTATATTATGGCATGTATTTGTGCAATATCAGAATTTAAAAGCCTTTGAGAAATTTATAAGAAACAAAACTACATATGCAAGTCCAGATAGTACCAGATCAGGAGGTGTACCATCAAAGAGTAATCCAGAAATTCCTAAAGATGCACAGTATGCAGGAGTCCCTGTAAAGTATAGACGCCAACCTTATAATGAAGAAGTCATGCTTAAAATTAATACCGTGGTATTAACAAAAATACCTGCTAAAGAAAGTAATGTGATATAGGGATCATTATTCACATATTAAATAATAGGGATCATTATTCACATATTAAGTAATAGCGTAAACTGAATGATTTCCAGACTGAAAATATGAATTGAAACGTCGCCATGCAAGATTCAATTCAAGTATGTAATAGCTGTATGATACCATTTTTTTAAACCCATCTTCTAATTGAGATAACACTCTCCTTGAAATCCAGAAAGAGTAAAGACAATATCTGCTGCTCATGTTTGCAAATCCTCTACATTAATATGCATGCTGTTAATGCATATCTTGGTCTGGCATTAGATATAAGAATAGTTCATATGTTAATCCAGAAAGTGCTGATATTGTTCAAATAGTTCATATGTTGGGGTTTTAGATATAAGAATATCTTGGTCTGGCATCAAGCCGTATCTTATGTGCGATTCTGTGCTTTATTTAAAGAGTTTAAAATATGAAAACCGATAGAGAATCACCCGTGATTTGGAAGTGAGTAAGATTTTGATGCAGCATATTTTAGTTGCTTAGCATCTCATGTGAAGTCTGCTATTTGTGGTATCGGATCACATTGTGGTCTTATGGATGTAGATGGTGGTGGCAATAACCTTCTTGCATTCACTATATTCATGCACTCTCTCTACACATTAAATGTCCTCGGGTTTGCTGAGTTTTTTGTTGAGTTTCCAGTTTCTTGATGATTGAAGCTTACCTGTCTATAAACATTTTCTGTTGAGCTTCCAGTGTAATGTAGACCATTGTTGTTGTGAGACCCGGTTGCCCCGGAAAATCCCAAGAGGAACCTAACGAGAAGCTCTCGAAGGCTGATAAGGATCCTGACGGCAAGAAGCCAAAGGCTAAGAAGCGACGGCTTTCAAATGACGTAGCGGTGGTGACCGACAAGAAGAAAATGAAGAAGGTGAAGAATGTAGATACCAACAAGATCTACCTCCTTAAGGTTCTCAAGCAGGTCCATCATGATATTGGGTTCTGAAGTAAGGCAACATGGATCATGAACTATTTCGTCAACGACATCTTTGTGAAGCTCGCTCAATATGCATCTCGATTCCCTTACTATAACAAGAAGCCCACTATATTTTCTTTTTAGTTTATTTTGGGTGATTTCTGTATGTGGTGGTTTGTTTTGAGTCATCTGGATTGTTGTTAGCTTATGTAATTACCTTCTTTTGTCCAGAAAATGAAAACGTTCTTTTTTCTTAAAAATAATTGTTTATGGATTACAATGTAAATCTGGGATGTGCTTCTGTGCAATGTCTAATATTTATCAAAGTTGAACAAATACATTATCTTTTGTGAACTTGGATGTTGATTATTGGATTTCAACGGATCTTTCCTTCGTCGACTTTTGTAAATGTTTCTATTATAGTATGGGTATGTGGATTCAACCTTGGACATACAATATATATGCAATCACAGGTTAAATCATCAGGATTGCTAAATTTGTGACCAACAGTTTTTGGTAGCACGGATAAACCCACAATAGAGAGTCTCCTTCAAATGTACATGTTGGAAAACCTAATTCTCGACTATGCTGGCACAAAGAGTTAGTACATGTATGACTACATTCGAGATATAAGCCAAATTTGAACACATTCGAGATATAAGCCAAATTTGGAATGAATATTTTCCTGGCATTTACAAAAAAGATATTTCTCCCATATATTTGGCAGTTCTGTGTTTCCTATAGCCGAATGTTGACTATGAAACATTCAAAAATAAGATCAGAACACTTATATTAGCTATAGCTTAATGTTGCGAAACAATAATGGTTGAGAATAGCTTAATCTTAGGAAATCAATGGTTGAGATTAGAGTTTGTGAAAATTTTGGGCACGAAAACATTTCTTGGGAAATGAAAGTTTATGGAAAAATAAAATTTTTTGGGGAATGAAAGTTTCTGGGGAATAACAGAGTGCAATTAATGCATTTGATCAAAAATTTTAAATGCGGATTATTTTAAATGCGCCGAAGGCGCCCGCTATATTTTTTAAAACTAATTTGTTGTTCCGCGCCGAAGGCACCCGCTAAATGTTTTTACACTAATTTGTTATTCCGCGCCGAATTTGTTGTTTCATGCCGAATTTGTCCATGTTGCTAAATATTTTTACGCAAATTTGTTGTTCCGTGCAATTTTGACCGTGGGAATAATTTTTTGGGGAACAAAGATTTTGCGGGGGAAAATCTTAATTGAACCGCGCCCGCGCCGAAGGCGCCCGCGTCGAAGGCGCCCGCTCCGATTTTTAAACTAATTTGTTGTTTTTACACAAATTTGTTGTTCCGCGCAATTTTGACCGTGGAAATAATTTTTTGGGGAACAAAGATTTTGCGAGGGAAAATCTTAATTGAACCGCGCCCGCGCCGAAGGCGCCCGCGCCGATTTTTAAACTAATTTGTTGTTTTTACGCAAATTTGTTGTTCCGCGCAATTTTTACCGTGGAAATAATTTTTTAGGGAACAAAGATTTTGTGGGGGAAAATCTTAATTGAACCGTGCACGCGGGCACGTGTTATGACTAGTATATAGATATATATACATATATATACATATATATACATACATATATACATATATATATATACATATATATATATACATATATATATATATATTGAAAAGTAAGTAATTATATATATGCTGGTGTGTACAAAGTACGGAAACATCACTACCGCCTTACCTGATTACAGACATGGGAGAGGCCAGGAAGCCGTCACCAGGCGCTAGCAATCAGGCAGACACGGAAGGACCCCAAGACAAGGCTAGGCACAAGCGCCAGCCCCCATACATCAAATAAGCCTCATACATCAAACAAAGAAAGAGGACCCCAAAGCAAAAAATGCACAACCCTACCCCCCCACAAACAAGCAAACATGGTAAACGGCCTACAACACCCAAACACTCCCCCACAAGATACAATTATGACAGGCAAACACTCCCCCACCACAAGTCCAGTGCACCCAACCAACCACGAACACAACCTCCCCAACTCAAAGCTTCAAATGGGAAAGCCCAGCAAATGCAGAGCTAGACGCCGCAGCTTTGGAGCGAGTGACCGGTGGATCCACTCTTTTTTTAGCCTTTGACTTCGAAGCCTCCGCCTTGGCATAGGCGCTATCAAATAGCGCCTTCCACTCTGGGTTCTCCACCGTCAACGGTACCGGGCAAGACGGAGGACTCACACTATAGGGGTTCGGGATGAACCCATGCTTACCGGCTTTCCTACCCCTCACATTTCCGCCACCACGACCCAGAGAGTCAGAAGAGGACTTACCACGTCGACCACCGCCACGTCCTCCTCTACTGGACGCAGCAACACAAATGTCAGGCCCCCAAGCTTTAAAGGTCGAGGCAAAAGCATCATCCATCTCTGCAAATTCGTCAGAGCCCACAGATCCCGTATGCTCCCCGTCCTCATCATCAGAATCGCAACCCTCACTCTCAATACCACCGGTGTCAGGAGGAGTGGTATCCACAGAAATTGGAACGGAAGACCCGGCCACAATGCCCAAGGACCCCACCACCGGAGCAGCGGAGCCCATCATGGAGGGGGCATCCACCTCAGTAACACTATGAGAGGAACCATCCTCAGTAGTAGACAACGGCTCTTCTGTCACCACCCTCCCCCCTTCCGCCATGGACGTTATGCTCTCCGAAGCCTCGGAAGAAGCACGTCGGGCCATGGCGGCATCAAGAATAGCACCAATTTCCACAGCTATGTCCTCGGGAGACTTTGCCTCACCTCCGTCAACCGTACTCGGCCCCCCACCTCTCTCACCCCCCTCCACAAGGGGATAGGGGCACTGCTCCAGCAAGTGGCCAAAGGTGCAACAGCTGCTGCACCTAGGAGGCTCGCCCTCATATTCCACAGATTGGGCATGCGTGGATCCATCTTCAAAAAGAAGGGTGATCTCCCTAGGAAGGGAAGAAGCGGCGTTGAGCTCGATAAAGCACCTAGCATAGTCCACCCTCTCAAGCTTCGCTGTAGCGGCATCCGTGCAAATTGGTAATTCGACCAGGCTAGCAGCGACACTGAGGATGTCGTTGGACCATAGGTTGAGGGGGAAAGCAGGAAAGCGGACCCAAACAGGGACGCTCCGAAGGAGGTCACGATCCAGGGTGACGGTCGGCGACCATGGCCGAAGAATGAGGAGTCTCCCATCAAAGAGCCAAGGCCCCTGATGAAGCACCGACAGGCAATCCTCAGAGCAGCTGAAACGAAAGAAGAAGATGCCATTGTCGCGAGCGAAGATGCGGACAGGTTGACGGAGCTTCCACAGACGGCCCATCACCGCCCGGAGTTGGCTGTAGAAGGGGGTATCCCCTAGGACATGGCCGACAATGGTGTTAGCCCACCTACTCGATGAGACCTCCACAAGCTTGTTCCGCACCAGGCCTAGGGGGAGGCCGCCATCGCCAGAAACTGGGTTAATAAATGAGAGCTTGCGCTCGTCCGAGATTGAGCGAGCCCCACTACAGATCTCCTTCCATGTGGCCGGTATGGCAGCCTTAGAGAAGGAAACAGGGACAAGAGGTCTATGCGATCTTTTCTCAAGCAGGTGGGAAGCAACAACCTGAGCGGAACGGGAAGATCGTGCCACCCCTAGGGCCAGAGCCCACAGCAGGAGCCACAGGCTGGAGCACTGCCTGCCTCCTCACTTGTTTACGCCCCACAAACTGCCAGCCATCGGAGGGCTGATTGGGGCATACACCAAGGATAGAAGAGGGGATCCCAGCCCCTGAATGGCCGACAGGAGCACAACCAATTCCAGCCATGGACACCGCCGAAGGTGCCGCAACCCCAGCTCTGAGCGGAACAGATCTGAGATGGCCGCCAAAAGGGAATGGAGGGGTGAACAGATCTGAGATGGCCTCCCAAAACGCAAACGGGAGACGGGACTAGGTCACAGAGCGCGCAGCGACTAGAATCGGAGATCGGGACGGTCGCCACCCCCAAGGAACAAGGCTGATGATTGGAGTGGCTTCGATCGCCGCCCAGGAGTGACGGACGACCCGGGGACGAGTCCGATCGGAACGATCGGAGCGGGGACTACAGATCGGAGGAGACCGATCCCGACCCCGATGGGTTGGCCCGATGATCAAGAGACCGATCCGAGCGGTGAGGGCCAGATCCACGCGGAGGAGTCCTTGAGAGAAGGACCTGGCGCCGGAGCACCGGCCTGAGGGCCGACGGCGGGAAGACGCGGCCGCCTCAAAATCGCAAGGAGAAAACGGGAGCTAGGTCTATATATATATATATATATATATATATATATATATATATATATATACACACACAATGAGTACAAAAAGTAATCACAACTCCATGTACATCAACAAAAGTATATGAACGACATACATACACCATCATACAGTACATAAAACAAAACAAAATACAGACTGACAGTCAAACCAAAATAACAAAGAAAATCCTATGGTGAGTCTATCCAGAGCAGCATCAGTCTATTCAGAGCAGCACCAGTCATCATCAGTCATTCTGGATGACGGGTGGGTCTGAAGGGCGACCGGACCGACGGAACATCAATCTGGTGGAGTGACAAGTCAGGTACACATGAGCCTTTCGCTTGGATGATGATGCACCAGCAGCAGGAGACTCCACGTGATCAGGCACATAGGGCAGTAAATCAGTAGACAAAGGCACAAAGCCTGGAGGAGGAGGGATGGCAGAATGGGGAGAATCCTCGGAAGGTGGAAACATGGCCTGGAGGGCGGCCGGAATAGGAAAGCCATGAAATAGGAACGACTTATACTGAAGCTCAAGGAAAAGCAAGAGCTTCTGATCCATGTTGGAAGCTAGCATTTTGAGCGAAGAAACTCGATCACACATCTGAGCGAGGAGAAAGTCATTGAGCGAAATTGGAGGAGATGGTGGCTGGTCAGCAGGGGGAGGAGTGGGTTCAGTGACAGTGGCTGAGGAAATAGGGTCAGCGCCATAAATACCCAAGTACTCGCCAGAAGACGGTGGACTCACTGGTTCCATGAAGATTGATCGATAGATAACAAGGGCACAAACAAACGAAAACAACAAAGATACCTAATCTGAGAAGATCGACGAAGAAGGAGACAATCAACCTAGCAATCGAACGATTGGAAGAGTGATCGGAAAGAGGAGCTTCGAATCGGAGATGAAATCGACAGAAACAGTGGAATTCGAAGGAGGGAGACGAGGGAAGTTGCGTCGAATGAGAGAGAAAAATATCTGAACTAATCGACGGCCCTCGAGGATATATGAAGGGGTCAAACGAATCTGGACCGTTGGATCGAAAAATCGACGACTCAGATCAAGTTAATGAACTGCCACAGAAGTCATCAGTCGATTGATGAACAATCGTCAGTCGACTGGTAGAAAAGATAGAAATAAGCTTGGTTTGACAGACAGTCGACCGGTGCGTAATTCATAGTCGCCTGTCGGAGAGACAGTCGACTGCAACTTACACGACAGTCGTCTTACAGAGAATCAAAAAATATGACGATAAAAACAGAGACCTCTGAAGATTTGGATAGGCGCCTGATGACCAAATTACAGTCGCCTGTCATAGAGACAGTCGACTGAATAATGTTCATCAGTCGCCTGTTTGAAAAAATACAGTTTGATGTATGAAAATATAGAGATGAGCAGTCAACTATCGAAGGAATGACGGTCGTCTGTCCTGGTCCAGAAATGCACAGTGAGGTTAACATCCAGAGGATAGAGACAACTCACCCTAGGACCTATACTCTAACACAAATCTAATCAAGAAATCAATATCAAAATATGTAGATTCACGTATAAATCTCGAAAATCAATCCAAACAATCGAAATCATCAAAATTTCAATTACATCTCTTAAAACAAATATATGTGAAACATATAATTTATCAAAAGAAGAGAAGTAAAAATGATGATATGAATGCAAGCATGATATAACATGAAAGTATGAACTCCTACAATTCAGATTCACCCACAATCCATAATTCTCTATGCAACTTCACAAATGAATCTTCTTTAAGAGGTTTAGTGAAGATGTCAGCGAATTTTTTTTGGGTTTCAATGTACTCTAAGATGATGTCCTTCTTAGCTACATGATCATTAATAAAGTGGTGTCTCACATCTATGTGTTTGATACGTGAGTGTAACGGCCGGTATTTTTCAATACATTTAAATACGTATTTAACGTATTTTAATTTTTAAAAGGTATATTATAGTGGTTGATCAGGAGTTTTAAATGGTTTCAAAAATTTCTTATAACAATATTTTGAGGTATCAAACTAGTTATGGTATATTTCAGTAAGTTCGGATTTCATCAAATACCTCTAAACAATTTTGATAAAATTCATTTTCAATTATTACTGTTTTGGCTTAATGAATTAATTTTCTATACAAACATCATCAAACGTTTTCAAACTTTTACAGTATTCTCCTATCATCATTTAGGGCTCTCCATTTTAATTTCGTAATTTTCTGATATCAAATCGACCTAGAACCCGCAAACCCGCTTTCTAAACGGTTTGCCCCAAAACTAGTATCTCCGTAGCTCAAACCCCGAAATGGATCTCGTATTCATGATCCTCGCGACGATACGATCCCGTGTGTATGTTTTCGTAATTTTTCGAGTCGTATGTGAAAACAGGTTTGTATTCCTCCGGTTTTACTAATTACATCCCCTAATGACATTTTTACTATTGCTAACTACTTTTTACTAATTACTTTAAGCCCCTAAACATAGATCTACCCCTAATTAACACCCTAACTATTCCCCTTTAACCCAGCTCCCTAGTTGGTCAGATCCAACTGCTTTGGATATGAATTAATTACATTTTTCTTTTTACAATAAAAATCTAATATAATTTCTACCCTATATAACTTCTACCCTGCTCATCTCCTTCTCGCAACCCAAACCTAGCCCAATCTCTTCGAACTCCCCCTCTCCCCATCTCGCTCTCTCCCTCAGACTCTCCATCTCTTCTACCCTGCTCATCTCCTTCTCGCAACCCAAACCTAGCCCTATCTCTTCGAACTCCCCCTCTCCCCTCTCTCTCTCTCTCTCTCTCTCTCTCTCTCTCTCTCCCTCCCTCCCTCCCCCCCCCCCCCCCTCCCTCCCTCCCTCTCTCTCTAGACCTTCTCCGACGAGGCCCACGGCAGCACCGCCCACCTTGCCGTCTTCCTCCGAGTTCGCCTCGCCGCATCTGCTGTCCCCAGGCCCACAGCCTCCCTCTCCCCATCTGATCCACCCATGCCATCGTACGGGCACCGCGTCCACCTCCGATTCGAGACACTCTCTTCCCCCTGCAGTTCACACAGAGCTCCACGCCGTCCCGCTCAGCCGCAGAGCCACTGCACCCACGTCGCACCACCACCACGACGGCCTCCGGTAACCCAGCGTACGCCCATACTCCGCCCGCAGCACCCACAACTCCACCACCTACCGTCACCCTCTGCTGAAGCTCCGACGAGCTGATGCCCCTCCGCCGCCGTCCCCAACGATCAGCGACGCCTGCAGCACCGTCACACACCCGTCGGAGCCCCCTCTAACTCGAGCAGCAGCTCCTGCTGCTCTCCATCCTGCTGCGCTACCCTGGGTGGCCTCCCGCCGCTGTAACTGCGGCATCGCCGTCACCGAGCCCTAGCGTCGCCACCGCCAAGCGCCAACGCCCCGCTGCTACTTCATCGCCGACAAGGAAGCAAAACCCCCCCCCCCCCCCCCCCCCCCCCCCGCCCCCGCTGCATGCAACGTAGAAGATAGGTGGGTATCTTTTTTATAAAACGTATTTTATAAAACGTATTTTTGTTTTAATAGCGTATTTACATATTTTAATAATTAGATTAAATGGGTTTATTGGTTTTAAATTCATAGTAAATAATATATGAGTCAGAAAAATACAAGGCTAGCTCCAGAAAATCAGAAATAACGTTCTGGACCCAATGGCTCTAGTTTCATCTCTATCTGACACTTAGTTTTTCCAGAATAAATTTTTAACCCTAAATCTTAAATATGCTATTTTCATTTAAAAATCCATAACTCCTTATTTTCACGTATACTGATACGTGAGAAAAATAGATGGTGTAGTAATCTTCGAGACGGTCGTATTGACTGCTTACTTGAACCATTCTGATATGTAATACATCCAGAATAAATTATTGAAGGATTACGTTACTTAAGTAAAATTGGGTTTTAAAGTGATTTTGGAGCTTCTAAAAATTATAAAAATTAACAGAGGCTTCTGAAAATATTTTCCTCTTGCAGTAAAATTATATTCTTCATTTTCAGTCTATATAAAAATTTAGAACGTTTTTCGACACTGTTTCAACCGGTTTTAAAAATCAAAACGATTAGGTAAATAAATAGAAAATAGCGTATTCTTTAACCAATTGTTTCGTGTGTTTACAGGTATCAATCCTCATGCACCAGCACTAGATCTAGTCCCGGCTCACTACCATCACCTCGAGATCTGTAAGTCACAGTAAATACTAGATTTGGAAAATTAGATAGTGTCCTAGTACGAACTTTTAAAACAACAATTTTTGTGTTCCATGTTTGTTGGACTTGTCTTTATCCTCAAATTTATTAGCATCCACCTTGCTTTACTTTAAGAAAGTCGACCAGTGAACCTAGCTTAACTATCATCGTAAACAAAGAACTAATGGCATCATGTGGTACCTCTTGTGGAATGTTTGATGGAATATCTCGTGGAATGTTTTATGGAATATCTCGTGGAATATCTCGTGAAATGTCTAAAGGAAAATCTCGTAAGAAAGCATGTAATCGATATATACGACACTGGGGTTTGGGGAAACTCATTGTAGAGAAAGTGTGGGAGCTATGACCGGAGTCACTCTCTCTCGTCTCGTCTTGTCTCGTTTTCAAAGTATGTTGTAATTGACGCCCGCGATTTGCTCCCCGGGGCAATGGAGGTGACCCATGGTTGCATATCATACTTCCTTACGTGAGTCACATCACATAGTGTAGTTAATTAATGCCAACACCAAATAACCATTGATTGTACGTCTTTTTCAATACTTTGCATGTTCAATTGCTTACAGTTCATGCCTGCTAGTCTCACCATTGCTATCACCATGGCTACTCTTATCCGTTACTTGTTGTACTTGCACAACCACCTTTTACTTTATGCATTACACGTACTTTACCTACCACACTTGTGCAGTCACCAGTGCTTTATTTGTCGTACTTTTAGCTACCGCAATAGCATGTTTCACTTACTTAACCTGCTTTACACTTGCACTGCAACAGTACAGTTTGTTCTCTCTTTTCAGTTCAGTTTACCTTTATACCTAGTTATATACAGTTGTTGCTCAGTACTTTACTTTTCACTCTGGTTGGTTGTACATAGTTACTTTTATTGTCACGACCCGTTCCCCAGAATACCCGATATTTAAATTTTTTTGTCCAAGTATCCTGAAGAACGAGGGTGATGGGAGAGGATAAGAAAGAGAAAGGAGAAACTGAACAAGCAGGTCACTGTGCACATGTTGTGATAGTACAAGTGAAGTTTCACAGTAATATCGAAACAGCACCACAGATAACTTAGTACAATAACAACATATCATATATACAACTTTCATTAAATTACATAGCCCAGGTACACCACTACATATACTCCATCATTCTCCACCTCCCAAGACAACCATATCACACCACAAGACAACTCACATCAAGTGCTATCCCTGAACCCGGCTCCAAATCACTTCCAACCAAGCTAACCCTGCTACCTGAAAAATAAGGAGGAGCACGTCAATGCGTGCCCCAGTAGGAACCAACTTGGGTTTGGAACTCCGTTCTAAGGTTATCAAATCACAATGCAAGCAAGAGAAATGGAGTATGTAACTAAGTGATATAATGAAAATTAAATAGTTAAAACAAGGAAATCATACATGCGGTCCAGTGTCTAGTTACTACAAGAAAAGGGTTAGCACGAATATTAATAATAATAACAACACAAGTATTCTGGCAAGCACTATCTGATAAAACAAGTACAAGTGTCTGTGGTAAGACAAAGTCACAAAGAAGTAGAAAAAGGGAAGGGGAAGTGATGCCAGCAGAAGGAATAACACGTAAATTCTGATTTTATCATTTTATAATTGAATTAATTGGAACCTGGGTAAACTGTGTGATACCAGGACCTGGATTTCACCCCAAATTTGGGGTGAATATATCATACGACGCAGTGTACACGGGCATTGTACGCCGGGCCTCTCAGCTCCCCCGTCCCTGGCAGGAGTGAGTCTCTCCACCTCCTTACCCCCTCCACTCCCGGTAAAGGCGAGTTGGTGTAAAAATCCCCTCCACTCCTGGTAAAGGCGAGTGGGTGTAAACTCCACACATCACATAATCGTCTCCCAACTTCACAGTCCAGGCCTCATATCCACAATTTACTCAAATCCCACCTAAAACCCGGGTTTCGCTAACTCACTCTCTTTAGAGAGGATTGAGATTTATTCCATTTTATAAGTTAACATCATAAGTGACACGTTAGGGGTCTTGATGGCATGGGTGTGCATATATCACCTCAGCTGTCCATCATTAAACATAGGGTCATGCACTCACGTGACATGCCCTCTAACACAACACATCATCCACTCCCAATTTCAATGTATCCATGCCATTTAAGCCTCTAACTTTACCAATTATCAATATGGCTCAAGGCCAACACTAACACATACATGTTTCTCAAATTACTGGTTATTGCCTTCATTGATGCATTTCATCGAACACCTGATATGCATCATGTTTCACATATCAATCACATTAGCAATTTCATAGTATATCACACCAATCAACTTTTATTTAGGTAATAACAATAATCATGGACAATTGGGGTATAAATGGCAATATTACACAAATAATATCACCATGCAAAAGCTTCAGCTTGCAGGAAATGCACATGATGTCATAAACAGTGGCTGATATCATCCAATGATTTACTTAATTTAGCAAAACGTCCTGAATGAAACTTGTAGATATGATAGTTATGGATTCACAGATAAATTTTCATACAAAAATATTTCGTATTTGATTTATGGTGAATTATTTGGTGAAGTGTGTCAAATCTGTTTTTCAGACAGATTTCAGAGCCTGTATTGAAAGCCAATTTTGGGCATGTTGGAGCCAGAAATTCGACATATAAGCACCTAGTGAATTTTTAGAAACACTTGTTAAATTTCCAACAAGACCAAGATCATAATATTCCATGATGTGTGCAAGTGTCTAAGCCAATTTTACTAAACAGTGTCGACACTGAAAATCAAACAGACATGTTGTGAAGATGGATTTATTGCTCCTAATTTCTGAATTGAAACTATATCAAAATTTATATGATTTTGGGGTAGAACTTCAAGATCTACAAGCTCATATTTTTGCGAAACATAATTCGAGCTATAGTAATCAGAATCAAGGCAAAATCAGACATCAAAGTTTCTGAAATTTAAAAGAGATAGGTTTGCTAAGAATTTCAAGGGGAAAATTGGGAAATTGAACATGATACATAGATTTTTGATTATCCCTATCACATATTAAGTGAATCATGCTATAAAAACATAGTAGCAAGAACAAGTTATTGGAATTCCAAATCCAAGAAGTTTCCTACCTCAAAAGCTTGATTTTCCTCTTGTTCTTCTCTTCTTTCTTCTCCACCTTCTTCTATCTTGCAACCCCTTGTGTTTCTTGATTTTTGGTGAGATAAATTAGGGTTTTCATTTGATGGAATAGGGGAAAAATAAGGCTAGGGTGGCCGGCCATGAGGGGGTAAGGAGATGGGAAAGGGAATGAAGGAAAGAAAAGAAGGAAAGATAAAGAAAAGAGGAGATTTTCTTAGGAGCTTCTACACACTCCTTTCCTTAAAGGTTAAGCCATGTCATGGCTTCTTGAATAAGCCATGAAGATTTTGAAATGACCTAAATACCATCTTAACTTCTCACAATTTACAAGGGTGCCATTACTTTATGCACCGACCACTTAAGTATGTACGCATAGCGGTTTTAGTCAAAAAGATCGTTTTGCCCCTGACCTTTCTAAAAATTTACGGCGGTTGCCATTGACCCCTAACCCCTTTCACACTTGCATGGCTTCCACACACACACCCATGCATGCCTACACATGTATACATGCGCCATGCACACACGTCCAACACGTTCCTGTTGTTTTACACCCTCGACGTCATTTGCACTTCTCTCGCATTCACACTTCGCATTCTCTTCTCTTAACCACGTATTACGGCCTAATTTCCATTGCACTACGTCACGTACACCAATATCTACGCTTATTTCATGCCTACCCAAGTGTCGTAAGTAGAAATACACGTGTATTCAGTAGAATACGCGTATAGTTCAAAATAGGCATGACATCCTACCCACCTTAAAATAAAGTCAGTCCTCGGACTTCCTAGGGTGTGAACCTTGCCGAGGTCAGCCAGGTATGATGGTCTTACTACCCATGAAGTACAAACAAGGATACATATATATACCAGACTTGTATACACTATATGCTTCATTATCATCCATACACATCCGCATCAGACACATATTACAGATTCATCTATTATCCATCTAGTAGCACATCCATATTACTATATGCATCACTACATATTACATATGTCTTTCACGTAAACATCTAGGCACACATACTACACGTTAACATACACATCACACACCACAAATAAGTCTATATACGTATTATTATATATATTTAGTTTACTACTCATACTATGTGCATATGGCATTACCTCATATCCATATCACGATACATAAGGCATTCATACCTAGCATGCTTTCATACACACCATAATACTTCACATATAACGATTCATATCCTACATGTTTATATGTTTACATATACGTCTATATCCATACACACCACTATACACATCATTATACACATCAGAACTTGACAAACAAGGTCACCGTTACGGTGTCACACCGTATATACACCGGACCACTATACTCTCAATATTTGGTCATATGGGTTCACTCATATTCATGGGCATATAAATATCTATATACACACAATATTGAGTCACTTCCAACATACATTCACGTGCACGTACTAACACATGCATGATCGAGTCACATAAGGTTCACAATCACACCATAAATAAATATACACCTAACCTCACATCTATAACAGTGCACCTACTGCTCACACAGATAGGCACATATACCACACACAATACACACAAGAGTGCACAAACATAACACATCCCCTGTCATATGCTCTATATATATATACTAGTCATAACCCGTGCCCTCGGGCACGGTCATTTAAAATCTTTGTTTTCCCAAAAATTATTTTCCCCTCTAAAATTTAGGGACATGTAATATAAAAGAACAAAAAATTGGCGCGGGCGCCTTCGGCACTAGAAATATTACTTGATTATAATATATATCACTCATTTGTATAATAGATATCCCTCAAAATCTCCTCTCTTGTCCAATTTCTCTTGTCCAAATTCTCTTATCCAATATCTCTTGATAACATTCCTCATTTGTATAATAGATAGCATATACGATGAACTATAAAAATATTTGGGACAAAAAATACACTTTACATAACCCATTGCATTACGTGATAGAAAATGTACCGTACACAAAAAATACACTTTACATAACCCATTGAATTATGTGATACAAAATGTATCGTACAAAATATATGAAAAATTTCTCATTTATCGTATGCGTGTGAGTAGCTAGCCTTACCTATATAATTATGTGCATCACTTTACGCGCAAATAATTGACTTATCCTCCATCGAGTCAAATTTCATGCTTTTGCATTGTTGGAAAGCTCCAATTTTAATTTGTTTATTTTTTGTTTTTATATTTTTCGAAATGGGAAGTTCAAAAAACGATGGTGATTGGACAGGTAGACTGTGATTTAACCATTTTTCGAGAGAAAGAAAAGGCAAAAAAGAGAAAAAATCAACTTTTCTTTGTTATTGAAATGACTCTTTTTAGGATGCATAAAATACACCGATCATCGAGAGGATCAATTACAATTATTCTGTTTATTTTGATTTGATCTCAGCAGTGCTCACACACAATCTTTCATCCTCAACTAATAATAATTTTGATGCCTCTCTCTCACACTGGAATATAAAACAATAACGGGTTATCAATGGCCAGTCTGTTACATGACGTCCGAATAGGTTACCGTTACAATGATCGGTGGCCAATTTTGTTACACGCCATTTCTAAAGACTTTGGCGTTTACTGTGATCAGCACGGAAAAAATGGGGGGAAAACGGAGGATTCAAAACTTTCAAAATGTTCGTTTACCCGTGAAGTGTTTCCCGCAAAAAACAAACCTTTCCCCTCAAAAGTCAACAAACACATTCAAAAACATCCCTCAATTGTATAATAGATGTGTGTGTATAATATTGTGCGTATGTTCTCAAAATTGCCAAAAGTTTTTCAGCAGATTTTTAACTCCTCATTCCTCTTATAGAAATCTACACTTTATTACATTATGGAGACAATTTTACTGTCACATTTCATCCACTTTCACTTTGTTCGTGGAGCTGTAACGATTCTAATGGACACAGCAATTTTGTTTTTTTTGCATATTACCTTGGTTTTGGAAGGTAACACGTCGTAGCATATGTCTCATGACACTTTGCGATTTATATGACACTTTGCGATTTATACAAAACTGGAAAATTTCTTTCATAATGCAAAAATCTAGGGAGCTGGCAGTGTATATGGGCATGAAAGTGAAGAACCAAATAATACAAAACTGGAATATTTCTCTATTCTTAGCAGGATTCATGATTTGGTCATATGTATGGATATTATTGAACATAATAATTATGATATCAGATGAAGGTCAAATATTTCAGAAGATTGAAATGGGGAATTTTACTGATCAAATTTCAAAAGATATTTTTTAGAATTCTCCACATCAGATTTTTTCATAATCATGGATCCATTAGAATTGACATCCTTTTCCTTAATATAAAAAAAATCATCTCGCATCCTTAATAAAAAAACCAATTAAAAATTATAAGAATGAGAATGTGATCTGAATCCCAAATGTCCATGATCACGTTTCCGTTGCTACAGGTTTCGTTGCCGCTGGTGGCATTGGCGCAACTACAAAGGATGAGTCGTCTCCGGAGTCGTCGGTGAGTCTTCTCCAGCAGAGGTTTCGTTAGAGGAGTCTTCTCTCTAGGTCATGTTTGAGGTTTCGTCGGAGTAGTCTTCTCCAGCGTCGATTGATGCCGTGAGGTTTTGTCGGATGTATACTGTAGACGTTGCTTACATAATGTTATGTTCTGGAATTGTAGGATACATTTACCTGAGCACATAAAGAAACAAACCCAATGAACAGAAATGTAGGTACCAAAATGGAAGCAACAAAGATAGCATTTTCCTTCTTCACTTGATAAGTGCTTGATAAGTGCATATGTTCTTAATGGCAAACAAATATGAACAAGTTTTTCAGAGTTCAGAACGATACACAAAACGATGCAACTTTGAATCAATCACGTGAGCTTCATAATTCCCAAACACTGATAACACAAATTTGAACCCAGCATACAATGGTAAAGAGAGAGAAAGAGAGAAATTTTGGGATGCCAAAGTTAACAAAAATCACAAATCATTGCCAATACAACAAACAGGTTTACCTTGTCTATCGCCAAGAAATTTTTCTGGGCAATGAAACCCCAAAGCATCATACCCTTTCTTCTCCCACTGCAACAATTGTAAACTAAAGATCACTTAAGAGAATCACGATTACTTACTAATGCTACTTGAATGAGATATTGATTGTTGGCATAATAAGCTGAAATAAAAAACATAATCCAGCAAGTTCATCATACACAAACTATTGATAGCAAATGCAATCATAGTTGAAGAAAATCAAGATGAAGTGTTGAATGAAGATGAAGTTGAAGAAAAATCTTGTGGGATTGTGGAAAATGGTGAAATTTCTGTAACAATTGAAACAATTGATCCTGATGTTCTCGAATGCTCCATTTGCTGCGAGCGCTTGCGGCCCCCTTTATATCAGGTTCAAAAATCCACATTTTTTAATTTAATGAAGTTGGTTATGGTTTTTTTAGTAGAAATACAGTTTGGCTTTGAGGATCGTGGTTCCTATTTTGGAGATTGAGAAATTTAGGGATTTAAAGAAAATTTTTGATATTAAGTTCTGTACATTTATTATGTGTAGATCAGAACTTAGATGGCATCTTGTTTGTCATAAGTTCAATTTATTTCTAAAGCACAGTTACATTGTTATTGTGAATGGTCAACATTTTGTTCTTACAAATTCTTTAGAAATTTTAGTTGGGAGTAAATGGGGGTTGCAACAGGTGGTAGGTTGTCAGTTACATTTATATATAACATTTCATTTAGGAAGGAGGAAAAACAGTCTAAATTTTTGCAGGGGAGTGATATTTTGGACAGAGAGGAATGGAGTTCCTATATTAGATTTATGAAGGTGCAATAATTGCATTTTGGTTGATGCAAAGATGATCTGAGCTGTTGTGTGCACTTAAAAGAAGAATAAATCAATTGAATGTTAAAGAGACATAAACTGGAGTGCACTTATAGAAAGACTACATGGTGTATATTTGAGAAGGATCTCTATTATATTTCTCGGCCAGTAAATTTTTGGTTGGCCGAGAATGAATAATGCCATGGAATAATGATATTTGTGATGTCTTGGCCGGTGCATGTATCCTGTAGTTTAACGCATCTGATTCTTCAGTATTATTGCAAGAAAAACAGTTAATTATATATAGAAGTATTAAATGATTAAATGCAAAGTTATATTTTCTTATTCATAACACTTAGTGATATATTCAATATGACAAAGCCTTTATCCAAATCTAGAGGAATGCTACATGATTTTTCCACTACTTTTCCCCCCTTGTTGGTGTACCTCTATAACAGGCATATTCTTTGTTAATTAGTCCCTACATGAAATGCCTCCCAACAGCTTCCTTTTTTGGACATTATACATTTGTGAACCATGGTCTTCATTAAGGTCTCGCCTTGACCCTGTACTATGCGACACCAATTTTCACTTTGGATTTTTGTTTGCATTGGACATTTATTAGTTTCATATAGCAAATCTTATTACTATTTCAGTTTGCTTAAGCTATCCTCAGCCTTGGGGAATTTGACGGTTTCCTGGTTACACGTGCTTAAGTTGCATTACCAATATGGTTGGCATGCATTTGATCTATCCTGAAAATAATTCCATTTACATGGTTTTGTTGGCAAACGAATGCAGTATCAAATGATATAATGTTTTTTAAGCACACCAAATAAAGTTCACATTTAAAATGTTCCCCCTCAAAATATTGAATCCCCTAATTGTTTTACCCCAAAAAATCATATTCTTCCAAGTTCTGAAAACTATGTTGTAATAGCATCTAATTTCTCAATTCTATAACCATGTTCTCAGATTTAGTAGTCTTCAAAATATGTTAGCATCAAAACATATATATGCATTAATTCTATAAAAGATAAACACTTATTTGCCAACTCAAAAGGATCGATATCTTCCTCATATCTTTTCACCAGAGAGATCAACGATATAACAGATAATCATCATATGAAGATATTGATGAACTGAAAAAAAAATGTTTAGTGTACATCAATACCATAAAGATAAAGAGTAAAGATGATAAGTCCATCAATACGATGTACCAACACTAATCCTGCACCAATCCAATTCATCCTAGCTAAAATGTTTACTTACTATGAGATTTACAATTAAATCTGAGTTTTCATATATACATTAATATGGTGTGCTTCAGCTCTTATCATTCTCTATATTCATGTTCTATTTATGATATGCATGTTGACTAAGCCATAATAGCAGTAACAAAAAACCTGCAGTTTTATGTATTCCTTCTCATTTTTCTTCATTTCATGTACTTGTTGTTGCACACTTGCTTGTAAAATTGGTAGGAGTGATAGTGCGAGTTTATCAAGTCAGACAAAAAAATTTGAAACCAACCTATTTTGCCAGAAAGGAAGGAAAAGTGCGTTAAAGGCTCATGTAAAGAACTTCTCACCTGATTGCCAATAACCATCCTTTGAAATTCATCCCGTTCATGCTGCAGCTTTTCAATCTGAGCCTTGAATCCTGCAGTAGCTTTAGCCTCTTGATAATGCAAGCTTAAAAGCGTAAAGAACCTAAGGTCGAAAAATGAAGTAAAGTTTGAAAATATTTCCAGACCATAAACTGGCAAACGAACCATGCGAGTTAAGGTGGCTAGCACTTGATCTTTGGCAGCTATTTGTGCCTCAAGCCTCTCGACCTTGGCCTCTAATCTTGATATATCAGATTGCAACCTAGAACAATTTGATAATAATGTTATGGGTGAGCAACTGGGAGATGTATGACATGTATGCTATCTGACCAAATTAATAATAATAATAACACCAATAGTAACGTAACCAGCTGTTCATAAAATATTTGTATGATCAAATATTGTACACCAGAAGAATTCACCTATAAGTTTATGTATGCAGATGATCATGTAACAGTGTGGTTTGGATTCCACCAATCTGCAAAACAGAGAAAACCCTACTAACTAATTAAATACATTCAGCCCCTCCTAACCAAAAGAAAGGCATTCCCCACTGTCACTACACACAATGATAACTACATCCACAAGAGAATAGAAGGGAGAAGTGTAATCCCACATGAGGGGGGATTTTAATCATCTTTATGGCATTTTGTTCCCTTTCAGTTACAGTAGACACAGTTACAATGACATTGTTAACATTATTATTACAGTAAGTATATCCAATTTAAGAGAAAGATCACATTTTTGGAATCATTGCTATCTAAAGATTCTGATATGAAAAATGAAAATATATTAGAAACAACAGAGTCATCCCAACAGCATGACCCAAAATTAATGAACACAAGTTTTGAACCTTCAATCACGGCTGTATATGCCAAAACGTTAGGTTCCAAACAGACGGCTTCATGAACGGACCCATCTTTGCATAGCCCATCAACTAAAGCACAATAAGTGACAACACTGGGATGCATTCCTGAATATAGCATTTTTCTGAAACAAACCAAGTCCCTCTGATGCATTTCCCGCCTTGAAGTAAGCATCCATGAGAGTTTATACCGCAGTCATCCATCTCATCAACAACAGTCCTAGAAAGGCCCCAAACAGTAGTACCATACAATTCTGCCGTGTCCCTTGCCAGATATAAAAAATTTACATGAGATGGAGAGTAGGAGAGCGAGGGATTACCAACCAACTTGTTGTGTCCCTTGCCAGATCCATGTCGCAACTCCCACCGACCAGGTTGGACCGTCGATCAGGTTAACAGAGTCCAGATTCTGCGAAAAATGGAACAGGTTCTGTTCAGCATTTCATCAAATAGGTGATGAATGATGCAGCCGTGAAGATGTTAGCTTGGCAAAGGATTTTGATGTTAGGGGATAAATTTAAAAATACAAATTTCAGAGAGAGAGAGAGAGAGAGAGAGAGAGAGAGAGAAGATGCAGCACCGTGAAGTAGCTCGGCACATAGGCTCTGTTTGATGTTAGCCGTGAAGATGCAGCACCTGGATTCTATTTGATGAAATACGTGAAGAGGATGGTCTTACCCCGTGAATATGTAGTAGCAGCGAACGAAAAAGGAGGAGCATGTTATCTGTGAAGGCAGAGGAGGACGAAGTCGGTGAACGGAGGTTTTACTACTGGGCGGGGCTCTAGTTCAAGGAGGAGCAAAAGTCCAATGGGGCTTCTCATCGACTTCCCTTAAAGCGGGGCTTTTCAAAAAAATTCATGTTTTCCCCCTAAGTTTTCAAAAGTCCAAACTCATTTAAAGTTTCAAGGTTTCCCCCCAAGTTTTCAAACGTTTTCATCCCAAATTTTGTTCAAATGGTTATCCTAGTCACCAATTTTGTTTGTCCACGTAGGACAAAGGCCGCCACGTAGGACAAAATTCAAAATATGCTCTCTTTTATAGTATATATATATATATATATATATATATATATATATATATATTGACGAGTAATAGTTAGTCTTTATTTATATCCAAAAATATTACAGCCTAACAACACGAGTTAGCAACAGAAGATAATAAAAAGAGAAGGGAGAGGACACAAGTGTTGTCACCAACTACAGAATATTATCTCCCGTTAGTAACAAGTGTGAAGAGCACTATACAATGGAGGGACTATACAGAGATGTAACTCAAAATTTAGCCAGTGTCAATAAAGCCCCAATTGACAAATGGAGTGACATCTGCGACTTCGTCCAGGTCCAGGTTATAAAGAGAGCTTTTGATATCCGTCTCAATGTCTTCAAACAATGAGACCTTTCCCTTCGATGAATTTTCAAAAATTCACGTATTGCGCTGCTTCCATATATGCCAAACCATAGTTGCCAGAGCAGCTTTAGCCAACACCCCTGCAGGGTCCTTCTTGTTATAGCGCGAGCGGATAAGATCACAAACTCCTGATAAAGTAGTTGGGACGACCCCCTGGTAATTCAATTTTAAAAGACAGCGCGTTAGAATATACCTTGTGAATTCACACTCAAAAAAGAGATGAGTATGTGTCTCCTCCTTATTAGAAGTGCATAGGACACAAGAGCTATCAGGCGCAACTCCCCATTTGTGAAAAAGATCACGTGTTGGGAGCTTAGTTCGATAGGACATAAGAGCTATCAGGCGCAACTCCCCATCTGTGAAGAAGATCACGTGTTGGGAGCTTAGTTCGAACGGCTCTTAATAAGCAGAGTGCCATCTTTGGCACATGCAGGTTGAACCAAATTATTTCAAATTGGGAGAATGATGGCCCCACATTTCGAGTGCCACTCCAGGCATCACGCAATGTGAAGTACGGCCCAGGAAGCCAACTCCACTCGCTTGCTCCTTCTGTAAGAGAGAATTGCAGAAGCAAGTGGTGAATGCCGGCTATATTGGGATCGTTACGCCATCTAGCAGCCGTCCAAAATGACTAACCATAGATAGTTCTGAACCTGGGGAGATCCTGGAGCAGGTACAAAGGTCCCATTGGATGCCAGTTATCATACCAGAAAGAAGTTGTCGTTCCATCCTTCACGATACGCTTTATAAGCTTTTGAGAGAATTGCTGATATTTTAGTAGGAATTTCCATGATCCTGACTGTGTTGGCTTAGCTTTAGTACCATAGAAACCAAAGGATATGTCATCATAGTGTATACGCATATATTGTGCCCAAATCCCCTTGTTGGAAAGGACTCTCCAGGTTAACCTGATACCCGAAGCAATATTCAAATCAGATAATAGTCTCAAGCAAACACCAAATTCCTTCAAGCCAACACCACCTTCCTTCTTTGTGGTGCACATATCCTTCCAGGCCCAATTATTGACCTTGCCCCAAATGAATTTCCTGCAAGTGGTATTAATAGAACGAATAACAGAACGTGGAATGAAATAAGCTTGCATCCAGAATGCTACCATACCGTAAATTACCGATCGGACCAACTCAATTTTCCTCGAGATTGATAGCATAGATGAAGTCCAGCCCAGGAGCCTTTTTTTTACACTTATCCACCAGTCGACTAAAAAGGGATGGTTTAGGATATTTGGAGGAGAGGGATAATCCCAAGTATATAGTGAAAGAAGATACCAATTTGATTCCGAGTATATCAGCGAGCGAGCTAGCATTTCGAACACTCGTACTGAAAATAGCCGAACTCTTATCCCAGTTTATATGAAGACCAGACAAGCAATTGAAATTATGAAGCAAATCTTTAAGACCACTTAGGGAGAGTGAATGAGCCCGACAGAAAACTAAGAGGTCATCTACAAAGAGTAAGTGGGATATAGCTCCAGATCTGCGCAAAGGGTGGATAGCTCCTGAAGAATCAGCTCGGCACATGAGTAGAGAAAATGCATCCATTACTAGAATAAAGAGATAGGGGGATAGAGGGTCACCCTGTCGCAAGCCTCTATTCGATGTGAAATAACCCTCAGGCGATCCATTAATCAAGACAGAGAACGTAGGTGTGGATATACATTCAGTAATCCAATTTATAAATCTGTGACTGAAACCCATTTGATGGAGGAGGAAGAAAATAAACTCACAATTCACGCTATCAAATGCTTTACGAAGGTCCAGCTTAATGCAAGTTCTGGCCCCCATAGGGTTGCTAAAGTCTCGGATTTGTTCATGGGCAAGGAGAGTACAATCTGCCAGCAACCTGTCTTTTAGGAAAGCAGCCTGATTTGGAGAAATTAACTCAAAAATAACAGGCTTCAATCTGTTACATAAGACTTTGCTAATAATTTTGTAGAGAACTTTACAGCAAGAAATTGGCCTATAGTCACCTAGGCCAGTAGCATTAGCATTTTTTGGGACCAGAGTAAGGAATGTATGATTAATATTGGAAAGTATTTTCCCAGTACTGAAAAAAGAAGCAATACCAGAGATTACATCCTTACCAATAATATCCCACTTAGTTTGAAAAAAAGGAGGAGTTAAAGCCATCAGGCCCCGGAGCTTTGTCTTTTCCAATTTGAAACACCGCATTCTTAATTTCAGAAGGGGAAACAGGCCTATCCAACCATCCAACAGCCTCCACGGTTAGCTTACGCTTCGGAATAATATTAGGGAACACATTCCAATAATCATGCTGCTGATATAAATTCTGAAAATAGATTCTAGCATCCTCACGAAGCGTATCAGTGTTGGTATTAGTTATATATATATAACTACCTTTGCACATCCTACGCACACACTGCCATGATAGTCAAACAATTACAAATATCCATATACACCCCACACACGCGTATACATATGCAAACAATCACACACTTCTCAATACCTACATACCAAACAGTTTCTTTCACTTATATTTATCAAACATATATACACCTATATTCCATATTTATCGCATTTACATCCACATTGCACATGTATATACTTGCGCGCATACTTTGGTACAGACCTATATATATATATGCATACACGCAGAAATACATCTATCCATGGCATACCAAGATACATCTGGATAGACAACCCTATAGGATATATCAGCAAGTAAACAAACATGACATGTATAAGTGTGTGTGTATATATATATATATATATATATATATATATATATATATATATATATATATAGTCATCCAATATACACACCATTACATATACTCATACTGCACACTACACATACATGAATGCATTCCTACCCTCCATTACGACATGTATAATAGAAATACATACAACTATAATACATATTCACGTATAGATAACAAATAATACTCCACATAGATACTCCATACACATATTCATTATACACCCACGGATGTATAAGTATCAAATCCACATATAGCCAAATACATGTACACACATACACACAAAATTATTATACTAATAGTAAATATCCACATAAACATGCTTATATAAACGTACTAGGACCAAGCACATACATTACCATGTATGAGCGCACACACCCTTTCACACTTAGTATACATATTCTGCTATTACACACCTATGCAGTCATTCTGCTCAAATTATACTAGCAGATAGTCGGTAACTACCCATACCATTATATACATAACATCCATTATATCCACACTTTTACTGGTACACTAGTACATACACTAATAAGTGTATTTCACTATTCATACACATTCGATAGATAACCACATCCACTATATGTACACATCCATATACTGATACATGTATATCAGAATAGGGATCATTCACATACATATACCTAAAGCATTCATAAGACATACACCAATACACATTCAATAACAATAATACATATACACAATCACACCACGCTTGCCACAACACGCCTACATACATACAAGTATCTCATATACCAATACACAATTCTCCTCATGCCACTATATACAGAAGGGTGCATGCACTACACATGCATCCAAGGGTCCTATAAATACCATTCTAAGGGGTAAACATATACACACATATATACATATACCGTAACTCCACTTAACCGTGCAAACCCTTAGCCATCCCACTTATACATGCATTGTATGATTCCAAATCCTTACATTCATCACATTTTACAGGTGATACACATCACACTTATATCCTTGTCCCATGTTTGGCACGATATAGAACTAAGGGCCCTAACTTAGGGTGAACGGGTCTAAAGCACCCCTACCCACCATAGGATACTTCTACTTCAAACACTCTGGGCAGTACTTATACTAACCGTACGTCGATTACGTATCTATATTGCTATACACACACTTATCTTCACGTAATAATACATCCATGACCATATTCCTAGGTAAAACAATATATCAACTCCTATAGGCACATATGCAGCACCTACATATATTCCCAGTTATTCAGATCTAACACATTAAGAATTCATACGCCAGTAATGCAACACTAATGATATATATATATACCAATATTTCAGCCCATATCTACACCACCTACTTATACAAGCACACATATATCTACACACATGCACTTTCCCCACATATATCTACAAGACCGTATGAACACTCCACCACTCTATCCACACAAGGATAGATATACACATCTTGGTACTTCCCCACACGGGAACACAACCGTAATGTAACAGGTAAGAAGACGCTTCATGCACTCATACATGTATGTACATATCCTCACTCACACCTCTACAGGATATATGTTCCCACTAGCTTATATGTACCCACCAATATACATCCACGAATAAACACGTATAAATCACCTCTGTCTAAGAGTCATACGAGTATTACCACATACC
Organism: Scilla litardierei; assembly: GCA_030789695.1. NCBI lineage: Eukaryota > Viridiplantae > Streptophyta > Magnoliopsida > Asparagales > Asparagaceae > Scilla > Scilla litardierei. The sequence goes on from CM061133.1 coordinate 206,860,255, forward strand.
AGCCTCACATATCCATATCATGTACTTTTATAGAGACGTAGTATACATAGACTCAAGTATTCACCCGCCTAGTATATACTTCCACATCCAACTATACATGCAACTTTCATGATATTCAAATATAAATATGTATATATACTGAACACAAGTATACATGTGACGCATACAATTCAAATGTCCAAATACAACAATTACATTTATATACACGTATTCTTATTATTATATCAGTATACACTGATACCAACTAATATACTTCTATAGTATACTACACTGTACGAAGTTCATCCACTGACTTCCTAAGTTAGGGGTTTAAGGGTGGATCACTTAAGGCTCTAAGGTAGGGGTGGCAAACGGTCGGGTCGGGTCGGGTTCGGGACGGGTCAGGTTTGACCCGACCCGAATAAGGGTAAACCCGAACCCGACCCGAATTAAATTCGGGTTAGGGTTCGGATACCCGAACCCGACCCGGCCGTAACCCGGGTGACCCGTACCCGACCCGGTTTGTCTTACGGGTCGGGTTCGGGTCGGGTTCAGGTCGGGTTCGGTGTGAAATAGTGATTATTTTTCAAAAAAGGTCGGGTTCGGGTCGGGTCCGGGTCGGGTTGGGATGAAAAGAGTGAAAATACGGGTCGAATTCGGGTCAACCAGGTCGAGGGGTCAAACCCGTACCTGACCCAGATTTTTATCCGGGTCGGTCGGGTTGACCCGAATTCGACCCGACCCGGATTGGCCCCTACCCATACCCGACCCAAGAGGCCGGGTTCGGGTCGGGTCGGGTCGGGTCTATTTTGCCACCCCTAGCTCTAAGGTCACTACCCACCTTAGGGTTAACCCATCCCAATCACCTACCGAAGCATTACATGTACTATCCTTACGTACATCGTAGTGCGGTGACCGGCATGGGCCGCCAAAAACTGTCACGCCCCGTTCCCCAGAATACCCGATATTTAAATTTTTTTGTCCAAGTATCCTGAAGAAAGAGGGTGATGGGAGAGGAAAAGAAAGAGAAACGAGAAACTGAACAAGGAGGTCACTGCGGACATGCTGGGATAGTACAAGTGAAGTTTCTCAGTAATATCGAAACAACACCACAAATAACTTAGTACAATAACAACATATCATATATACAACTTCTATTAAATTACATAGCCCAGGTACACCACTACAAATACTCCATCATTCTCCACCTCCCAAGACAACCATATCATACCACAAGACAACTCACATCAAGTGCTACCCCTGAACCCGGCTCCAAATCACTTCCAACCAAGCTAACCCTGCTACCTGAAAAATAAGGAGGAGCATGTCAATGCGTGCCCCAGTAGGAACCAACTTGGGTTTGGAACTCCGTTCTAAGGTTATCAAATCACAATGCAAGCAAGAGAAATGGAGTATGTAACTAAGTGATATAATGAAAATTGAATATTATCGTGTATCGCAATCTGTATCGCTATCGTTGTAGGCCATGCTTGGGGCCCTTTTATTATCGTGTACTTTATCTGGATGTTGGCTTTAATATTTCTGTTGTTCTGAGTTGCATGCAAGTTCCTGCAAAAGGTGTTTTCACAGACGCGTATTGGGTTCGAGCTTCACCGCTCCAACCCAAGCGGGACCGCTCGCGTCCTCGCTCCCAAGTATAATGGGAAGCAGGGCGTGACAGGTTTTTATGGTGGCCCATGCAGGTCATGCATTTAGCAAAACTTCAGGACAATGGAAATACTATCAATGGCCAAAAACATCTAGATTTTCCTCTTACACAAACTTAACCAAGTTTATTGTTTCAGCATGGCAGGAGGACACAACACCAGGAATGGGAATGGTAATGATAATGCAGCTAATGGAGGTGCTGATATCAATGTAATCCTCGGAGTCATAAGGGGGATGCTGGAAGTCCAGCATCAGCTGATTCAGCAGGGACAACAACCTGCTCAGATTGCACCACCACCACCCCCTAGAGCTGAACCAGGAGTTAGACAGTTCATGAGTTGCAACCCAGGAGCTTCTCTGGAAAAGAAGGGCCTCTATGGGCTGATGAATGGGTCCAAGCGACTGAAGATAAGCTAAGTGCTGGACGTATCCCACAAGCTCGATGGGTTGACGTGGTGAAACTACAGCTGACCGACAATGCCAGGAGCTGGTGGCAATTGGAGGAGAAACGTCTGGTCAGACCGATCTCTTGGGGCATGTTTAGGGAAAGGTTCGATGCTAAATACTTTCCCAAGGCAGCCAAGAGAGAGCTTCAGCAGCGTTTCTCTAATCTGGTCCAAGGAGATAGGACCGTGGACGAGTATGAGGCTGAGTTTGCCATGCTTAGCCGTTTTACACCTCACATGGTTGAAGACCTTGAAGATTGTGCGTTTCAGTTTCGCAAGGGCCTGAATCGCAAGGTCCAAGCCTCGATGACCTCGGCGAGACCGACGACACTTTAGGACGTTCTGGATTGTGCACGTGAGCATGAGATTGTGGCGAAACTCCCTGAGGGACCTTCAGCTGGAGGAGGCAAGCGTCCCATGGAGCCACCTAGGATGGTGCCCAGAGGAAACTTCCGACCTCTGCAGACCACACAGTTCAAGAGGTCATCTGCTCCTGTCGATCGATCGCATCTGATTTACTACTTCTGTGGTAGGACTGGACACTAGAAAAAAGATTGCAGGAGGATGCTGAATCAGTGTCTGATTTGCGGATCACCTGCACGTGCTGCGAGAGACTGCCCTCACGGCAAGGACCACCGAGCACCTACTGGAGTGCCTGCACATGTTTAGCGTGCAGTGCCTGCACCGGTTCAGCGAGGAGCAGCCCGACCTACTCAGCGTGGACCACCTCTGATCGCTCAGGACCGGGCCTATTAGCAGGCCCATCAGCCGAGGTGCCATGCGTTCACGATGACAGCTGCAGAAGCTAAGACTGAGGATGACGTGATCACAGGTAACATTTATATCTACATTTATCATTTATCATTTCTCATTTATTCATGCTTGTTAGTTTGGTTTCCTTGCTGAGTTTATTATTTGTATCTTAGGTGTTATCTTAGTGGCCTCCCACCCGGCTCTGACTTTATTTGATTCTGGAGCTTCCATGTGTGTTATATCCCAGAAATTTGTAGTTAAGCACTCGATCCCTACCTACCCACTCCCTAAGAGATGGAATATCACAACCGGAGGTGGCGTAGTGAGTGTTACCTTGGGATGCAAATCCTGTTCCTTAGTGATTTGCGGACATGAACTTTATGCAGACTTCATGGTCTTGGACACACCTAACTTTGATGCTATTCTCGGCATGGACTGGTTAGGGACTTTCTATGCTACTATCGACTGTCACAAGAAGAAAGTAGTATTCGAAATTCCCGACCATCTGGTGTTCAAATTCATCAGTGGTAGTCTTTCGCTCGAGCCTATCATATTTTGGGCTCAGCCGAACGAAGCGATCCTCTCATCTGTGCAAGTCAAACTGAAGAAGCCTGCAGTGGTTCGGGACTTCGAAGATGTATTTCTGGAAGACATTTCTGGATTGCCGTCTGATCGAGCTTTGGAGTTCAGTATTGATCTAATGCCAAATACTCAACTAATCTCGAAGGCACCTTACCGTATGGCTCCAGCAGAACTTGAAGAGCTACGGAAGCAGTTGGATGATCTGTTGTAGAAAGGATTCATTCATCACAGCGTATCTACCTGGGGTGCATCTGTACTGCTAGTCAAGAAGAAGGATGGATCGAGAAGGATGTGCGTGGATTATCGGGAGCTGAACAATGTCATTGTGAAGAATAAGTATCAATTACCTCGCATAGATGACATCTTCGATCAACTCGGTGGATCACGAGTTTTCTCGAAGTTAGACCTCAGGAGTGGATACCATCAGGTGAAGGTCAAGAATGAGGATATCTCCAAGACAGCTTTTCAGACCAAGTATGGGCACTGCGAGTTTGTTGTCATACCATACGGTGTGACCAACGCTCCTTCAGTATTCATGAATCTCATAAATCTCATATTCTACGATTTTTTGGATAAATTCATAGTGATATTCATTGATGACATATTGGTCTATTCGACGAGTGAGAAGGACCATGCTGAGCATCTGCGGATGGTTTTGGAGACGCTTCGTCATCATCAGTTGTATGCCAAGTACAGCAAGTGCGAGTTCTGGTTGGACCGGATTGCATTTCTTGGGCATGTGGTATCAGGCGAAGGTATCTCAGTTGATCCAGAGAAGGTTACATCAGTCAGAAATTGGCCTACTCCTCGGTCAGCATCAGACGTCCAGAGTTTCGTAGGATTGGCGGGCTACTACCGTCGATTCATTTAGGATTTCTCGAGGATAGCAGAGCCCATGACTCGACTGACAAGGAAGGACGTCAAGTATAATTGGTCAGACACTTGCAAGCAGGCATTTGGGACTTTGAAAGCAAAGCTGACATCTGCACCAGTTCTGGCTATTCCAGATAGGACTGGAGGATTCGAGATCTTTTGTGATGCCTCAGGCAAAGGTCTTGGATGTGTTCTGCATCAGCACGGTCATGTAGTCGATTATGCTTCTCGGCAGTTGAAGATTCACGAGAAGAATTACCCGACTCACGACTTGGAGTTAGCCGATGTCATCTTCGCTTTGAAGATTTGGAGACATTTCTTACTGAGTGAGAAAGTGAAGATTTTCACTGATCACAAAAGTTTGAAATATATTTTCACTCAGAAGGAGTTGAATATGAGACAGCGCATGTGGTTAGAGCTTATGGCTGATTACGACATCGACCTTCAGTATCATCCAGGGAAGGTTAATGTTGTACCTGACGCTTTGAGCAGACTTCCAGCAGTTATAACTCTTACAGTTCAGTGGAGGTTGCAACAGGATCTGTGTGAGATGAGCACAGAGGTTGTGTTACCTGGAGTCACATCGACATTGATGAATATGCAGATTGAGTCGACGATAGTGGATCGGATCAAAGCTGCACAGTCTGGAGATGCTAAACTGCATAGGATCCGAGAGCAAGTTGAAGCTGGACTTCGGACGGACTTTATCCTTCATGAGGATGGTTCCTTGAGATACGGCAGTAGGATCTGCGTACCTTCTGGTGATATCAGAGATGAGCTTATGAATGAAGCTCACAGCTCTCCCTATTCCATTCATCCTGGCGGTACCAAGATGTACAAGGATCTCTGTCTGAATTTTTGGTGGCACGGTATGAATAGGAGCGTAGCTCATAGCGTCACCAAATGTCTTGTGTGCCAGTAGGTGAAGGCTGAACACCATCACATTGTCAGATTACTTCAACCACTGCCGATTCCGGAGTGGAAGTGGCAGCACATCACCATGGACATCGTGACTGGACTACCTCGGAGCACCAAGCAAAATGACACGATTTGGGTTATCGTTGACCGATTAACCAAGTCTACACATTTCATACCTTTCCGAGTAGGACAAGCTACGGAGATACTTGCAAAGAAGTATATGGAGGTAAATATCTCTCTTATACCTTTATAGCTTCTTTCTTGTATAGGTCATGAAGTAATTGATAATCGTGCAGGAGACTGTGCGATTACATAGAGTTCCCATGAGTATCGTCTCCGACCAGGACACGAGATTCACGTCCCAATTTTGGAAGAGTTTGCAGACGAATCTGGGTACCAATCTGAGTTTCAGCACTGCATATCACCAGCAGACTAATGGACAGTCGGAGCGCACTATCCAGATATTGGAGGATATGTTGAGAGCTTGCATGTTGGATCTCAAAGGTTCGTGGGAGGATCATCTGCATCTGGTGGAGTTGTTCTACAACAACAGCTACCAGGCAAGCATTGGCATGGTGCCATTTGCTGCTCTCTATGGAAGGAAATGTCGATCCCCACTGAGTTGGGATGACGTTGGTGATAGAGAACTTTTGGAACCAGAGATGATAGTTGAGGCTGTGGATGTTGTGCGTGATATCAGAGACAAGCTTCGGATTGCTCAGGACCGTTATAAGCATTGGGCAGTTGCTAAACAGCGTCCTCTGGAGTTTCAGCCGGGAGATCATGTGTTCCTGAAGATCTTCTCGAATCGAGGAGTGATTCGCTTCGGGAAGCAAGGCAAGCTTAGTCCGAGAATTAGTGGACCTTTCGATGTGCTAGAGCGAGTGGGAGAGGTAGCTTATCGCTTAGCACTACCACCGTCCTTGGACGGAGTGCATGCCGTCTTCCATGTGTCCCATCTGTGTCATTACATCAGTGACCCGTCTCACGCTGTGGACTACTCAGAGATCACGGTTCGACTGGACCTGACTTATGAGCAGCAGCCGATGCAGATCTTAGACCGACGTCAGAAGGCACTCAGGAACAAGGTTGTCAATCTCGTGAGAGTGATGTGGCGTCGTGACTCGCCAGGAGAGTCCACCTGGGAGCGAGAAGATGAGATGCGAGAGCGTTATCCATATTTGTTTCCTGCTCTTTAGTTGAGAAGAATTCTGAGGGCGGAATTTTTTTTAAGGTGGGTAGATTGTAACGGCCGGTATTTTTCTACACGTGGTAATTATTGTGTGTGCATGTATCTTCGTTTGATCATCCGGAGGTGTTGTGTGCGAGTTCTTTTGTGCGTCGACACGAGCACGTCTTTCTCCTTATATTTTTCCATGGCAGTTAATAAATTTTTAACACTAATTAATTACATAATTATTTACCCTAATTAGATTAATCCTAATCAAATATTGATTAAACTTTAATCTTAATCAAGTTACTAATTAACCTAACCTATTGATTCCACCGTTTGGAGTGGTTCAGATCCAACATTGAATTGAAGACCACCCCCACCTCCAGCTCTCTCCCCCCCATCAGGTTGTCCCCTTCACTGTTGTATTTCATCAGCAGCAGCGACGTCTTCACCTGCAAGAAAATTTCACCCAGCAAACAATTTCCCCAAACAAATCTGTTCATCATTCCAAACCCAAATCAACCCACAATTTCAAGTTCATTCATCTACAAAAATCAATTCAACCAAAAAATCACCAACCCAATTTCCTCCCAACAGCAATCCACTTTCAGCCACAAATCCACACCGAAAATCAAACCCATTTCAGATCCAATACCCCAAATTTCAGAATCAAGAGAAAGAAATCAAACATAAAACAGATCTGAAAATATTCAGATTCTTGTAAATCAAACCTATACAACCCCTCTTCTTCCATCTCCTTCTTCCCCTTTCCTCCTCCCTCATCATCCCGCCACCGTCGCCCGCCGGAGGAGGCCGACCACCCCCTCACCCGCAGCCGCAGCCGGAACTCCGAGTGCACATGCCCCCGCGCGCGCGCCTACAGCCGTCGTCCATGCCTGGGGACCCGTCGGAGCGTCTCCATCTCCCCTCCTCTGTCACACGAACGTGAGTCCCCTCCCCTTGCGCATGGTTCCCTTGATTGCTACAATCGAAATTGAAAAAAAAAGAAGGGAAAAAGAAATAAAGAGATAGGAAGTCAGAGAGACAGAGAAAGAAGGATAGTAAGAAGATAAGAAGAGAGTTAAAGAGGGAGAATATTAACATGTTATTTTATACTTACCCTTAGACAGACCTAGTAATAGAAACAGGGTTGTATTAAATGTTAGTAGAAAGTTTAAAATTATATCATGTTAACTTGTTACCTCTTAGTCAATGTTACTATTAGTAGGTGGATTATTTAATGCCATGTTAACCCATGTAAATAGCTTAAGTTAAGTGACTATTAGATCTGTTATTAGCTTGTTAATTTTAATGTTCACTTCAGCATGTATTAACTTTGTAAATAATGTTAGAAGAGGGAGAAAGTTTTGACATGTTACCCCCTTAGTCAAAGTTAATAAATACCATGTTAAGCCATGTAACTGGATTCGTGAGTTAATTAGCTTAGTTAATTAAATTGTTGTTAATATTAGTTAGTGAAATTTTAAAGGTTAATTGGTTCGTATAATTTAAATTCAGTATGTTAATATTGTAAATAATGTTCGTGTTATAGAAACTAGAGTAAAATAAGGCGTACCACGTTAGTATTATAGGTTGTTAGTTTAGTCAATTATGTTCTACTAGCTTATTGTCGTATGTTTAATGACGCAGATACGTCGCGTCCCTTCCTACCGTTGTTTGGACAACCAAAACTATCCCAGTCAGGCAAGCATGCAGTTTAAATTTATGTTTTATGCTATCAGATGTTGTACACTGAATTGCTGACACAAACACACTTTTTAGAAATGCTAGACTTAAACTCGTGTGCGTGTGTGTGGACCCCTTAATAATCAAAATGGACATACTTTGTGAATGGTATTGTTTCTGGACATATATGGTTAATTTTAGAACTGTTGATACTCATAGAATGTTACATGCCGTTGGCTACCAGTTGTCGTTGGCTACCAGTTGTTACATGCCGTTGGCTACCAGTTGCCGTTGGCTACCAGTTGTTACATGACGTTGGCTACCAGTTGCCGTTGGCTACCAGTTGTTACATGCCGTTGGCTACCAGTTGTCGTTGGCTACCGGATGTTACATGCCGTTGGTTATTAGTTGACTATTCTCGTCGGTCACATGTGACTAGCCTGGCTCGTGTTCCGGTAATGTCACATGTGACTAGTCTGGACTCGTGTTCTAGTATATGACGATTTAGCATCCTGGCTCGTGTTCCAAGAAGAACACGTGGGTGGGGTTGGGTCCCGGGCACTAGCCGGTAGTAAACGGGTCGCCTTTGGGGGCACTTGAAGGTGTATTCATTTACTATTCGTCTAACGGCGGGAGCCTTAGTCACGGACTTGCACACACAGTTAAATAATTGAAAAAGAAAGTTAATTACAGACTGCTGTTACATTATTTAACTACCATGTTAATGCTTATAACAAAACTACCATGCTAGTGTAACCTTTCATAATTGCTTTAATTACCATGCTAGTGTAAATTCTTTTAACTGCTTTAAACTGCCATATATAACTTGTTATATATCTTGCCAAGGGTTCTAACTTTTGCTTGCAGACCCTTGCTGACATACATTCATGTTGTTTGAATGTATGTCAGGTTACGAGACAGGTTACCCAGAGGACGAGCTGCTGGATCAGAGTGATCCAATTGACCAGGAGTCTGTTGATCCTGAAGTTCACCCTACCATGGACTAGTGCTGATTATCACCGCTGCAGTTATTTATTTTCACCGATGGTACTTGTAGGGTGTGTACCCACTTTATCTGTATCGCTATCGTTGTAGGCCATGCTTGGGGCCCTTTTATTATTGTGTACTTTATCTGGATGTTAGCTTTAATATTTCTGTTGTTCTAAGTTGCATGCAAGTTCCTGCGAAAGGTGTTTTCATAGACGCGTATTGGGTTCGAGCTTCACCGCTCCAACCCAAGCGGGCCCGCTCGCGTCCTCGCTCCCAAGTATAATGGGAAGCGGGGCGTGACACAATCACATTAGCAATTTCATAGTATATCACACCAATCAACTTTCCTTTAGCTAATAACAATAATCATGGACAATTGGGGTATAAATGGCAATATTACACAAATCATATCACCATGCAAAAGCTTCAGCTTGCAAGAAATGCACATGATGTCATAAAAAGTGGCTGATATCATCCAATTCTATACTTAATTTAGCAAAACTTCCTGCATGGAACTTGTAGATATCATAGTTATGGATTCACAGATAAATTTTCATATAAAAAAATTAAGTATTTGATTTATGATGAATTATTTGGTGAAGTGTGTCAAATCTGTTTTTCAGACAGATTTCAGAGCCTGTATTGAAAGCCAATTTTGGGCATGTTGGAGCCAGAAATTCGACATATAAGAACTCTAGTGAATTTTTAGAAAAACTTGTTAAATTTTCAACAAGACCAAGATCATAAAATTCCATGATGTGTGCAAGTGTCTAGGCCAATTTTACTAAACAGTGTCAACACTGAAAATCAAACAGACATGTTGTGAAGATGGATTTATTGCTCCTAATTTATGAATTGAAACTATATCAAAATTTATATGATTTTAGGGTAGAACTTCAAGATATACAAGCTCATATTTTTTGCGAAACATAATTCGAGCTACAGTATTCAGAATCAAGGAAAAATCAGACATCAAAGTTTCTGAAATTTAAAAGAGATAGGTTTGCTAAGAATTTCAAGGGGAAAATTGGGAAATTGAACATGATACATAGATTTTTTATTATCCCTATCACATATTAATTGAATTATGCTATAAAAACATAGTAGCAAGAACAAATTATTGGAATTCCAAATCCAAGAAGTTTCCTACCTCAAAAGCTAGATTTTCCCCTTTTTCTTCTCTTCTTTCTTCTCCACCTTCTTCTATCTTGCAACCCCTTGTGTTTCTTGATTTTTGGTGAGATAAATTAGGGTTTTCATTTGATGGAATAGGGGAAAAATAAGGCTATGGTGGCCGGCCATGAGGGGGTAAGGAGATGGGAAAGGGAATGAAGGAAAGAAAAGAAGGAAAGATAAAGAAAAGAGGAGATTTTCTTTGGTTTTTCTACACACTCCTTTCCTTAAAGGTTAAGCCATGTCATGGCTTCTTGAATAAGCCATGAAGATTTTGAAGTGACCTAAATACCCTCTTAACTTTCCACAATTTACAAGGGTGCCATTACTTTATGCACCGACCACTTAAGTATGTACGCACAGCAGTTTTAGTCAAAAAGACCGTTTTGCCCCTGAACTTTCTAAAAATTTACAGGGGTTGCCATTGACCCCTAACCCCTTTCACACTTGCATGGCTTCCCCCCACACACCCATGCATGCCTACACATGCATACATGCGCCACGCACACACGTCCAACACATTCCTATTGTCTTACACCCTCGACGTCATTTGCACTTCTCTCGCATTCACACTTCGCATTCTCTTCTCTTAGCCACGTATTACGGCCTAATTCCCATTGCACTACATCACGTACACCGATATCTATGCTTATTTCATGCCTACCCACGTATCGTAAGTAGAAATACATGTGTATTCAGTAGAATACACGTATAGTTCAAAATAGGGCATGACATTTATCATACTTGTACACTGCTTCTTTTCTATGTTTAGAATTGTTGTGACTTACCTACGGTTCCATTTATAGCACCGACAGCCGACGACCAGATCATAGAAGCAAGCCCTGAGTTTTGAGGAGCCAGAGTTTGACCCGGAGGCTGCAGAGTTTAGCTGTTTGTATTGGTGTATGTGTTGTATTTCCTTATTCGCATTTCCTTTCTGTACTTCCTTTATGTATTTTGGTGTGTGTGAGCTGTTTGTTGTTGTATTTTAATTTTTGGACTGTAATAATGTACGATGGCTTGAGTATTATTGTACGTCTTTGCATCGTGGCTATATTGATTTCACTGATAAACTGCAGACCTGTAAATAAATCAAATAAGTAACGGGCCCCGAGAGCGGGTCGTTACAAGTTTGGCGGCCCATGCAGGTCCGTGCTAAATACCTCGTGAACAGTATAGCAAGATCAGGATTTACTGTATGTAATACTCAACGAAGCAAATAATCTTTCAATGTATGCAGGTGCGACATTCAAACAATGGACGAAAACACTTCCGAGAGTCCCAACGGAGCTACTCTATCCGGAGCTGGCAACCAGACCAGTAACAGACCAGCTTCCACGGTGCATCAGATTTCTGATATCGCATTGCGAGAGCTGGTTCAAGCTATACAAGTAGAGTACCAGCATGAAGGAAGCATACAATAATTCCGGTCTCTCCACCCGAAGACCTGGAATGGTGTGGATGGGCCTCTGAAGGCCGAAGAATGGCTGCAAAGCACCGAAGATAATTTGAGAGCCGCTCAGATCACAGAATGTGCATGGGTGGACACTGCCAAGTCCCAACTAACGGACGGAGCTAGAATCTGGTGGAACTCCGCTGAAGGTCATCTGCAACGACCAATCGACTGGTGACATTCACCGACCACTTCCACACCCAGTACTTCTCACCAAAAGCTCAGATGGAATTGCAAGCTCAGTTCGTCGGGTTGAAGCAAGGTTCTATGTCTGTGGAACAGTATGATACCCAATTCACAACGCTTAGCCGTTTTTCTCCCGGGATGGTTGCCACCCCTCTGACCCGAGCTCAACGCTTCAAGCAAGGGATGAACATAGAGATCCGACAGAGCTTGGTCGGATGCTTACTATGTACCCATACTGAGGTCCTCGCTACATCTCGCGAGTATGAGTTCATCAAATGAGAAGAGAAGCGAGAACAAGCTTTAGCTGTCCCTCCCCGAAGGCCACCACCTCCTACATCTGCTAATGGATCCAGTCATCGATTTGCATCCCATCGGCATCACCCAGTCCAGCAGACTCAGTTCAAGAGGACAGCATCGCATCAACATCGAGTGTGCTTCTATTGTGGTAAAACTTGACACATCAAAGCAGAATGTCATTCGTACCTGAACCTTTGCTTGATTTGTGGATCCATAGACCATGGAGCAAGGGATTGCCCTGAAGATAGATATAGAGATGTGTTGATGCCCCTGCAAGGAACACTCCGCAACGACCACCACGTCCCCCTCAACAGAAGGTGTTCCAATAAGCGTAACCACAGGCTCCACCACCGAGACGACAGGCCTACACCATGGTCGCAGAAGATGTCGAAGACATCGACCAGGCAATTGGAGGTATGTGTTATCATTTTTGATATTATAGTCGTTCATTTGCAAATCAGTATCCCATACATTATATCAAGGTAGCTATTATGATAATGCTAGTCTTGAGACTAGCTATAGAAGCTATGGTGATGTCAATAGTATGTATTCATACACATCATTTCTTGTTTTCTTGATGTTGTGATGTCACATTATATTTCATGCTATTAACAACTTATTTTCCTATGTCGTGGTTGTTCATCAAGCCTTCCTTTCGATCGTTTAAATTGCTTAGATGATTATCGATCTTCTAAATTCCGAGGACGGAATTATTTTAAGGAGTGTAGGATGTAACGGCCTGTAATTTTCAATACATTTAAATACGTATTTAACATATTTTCATTTTAAAATGTATTTTATAGTGGTTGATCAGGAGTTTTAAATGATTTCAAAAATTTCTTACAAAAATATTTTTGAAGTATCAAACTAGTTATGGTATATTTCAGTAAGTTCGGATTTCATCAAATACCTCTAAACAATTTTGATAAAATTCATTTTCAATTATTACTGTTTTGGCTTAATGAATTAATTTTCTTTACAAACATTATCAAAATGTTTTCAAACTTTTAAAGTATCATCCTATTATCATTTAGGGCTCCCCATTTTTAATTTCGTAATTTTCTGATATCAAATCGACCTAAAACCCGCAAACCCGCTTTCTAAACGTTTGTCCCAAAACTAGTATCTCTGTAGCTCAAACCCCGAAATGGATCTCGTATTCATGGTCCTCGCAACGATACGATCCCGTGGGTATGTTTTCGGAATTTTTCGGAGTCGTATGTAAAAACGGGGTTGTATTCCTCTGGTTTTACTAATTACATCCCCTAATGACATTTTTATTATTTCTAACTACTTTTTACTAATTACTTTAACCCCCCCAAACATAGATCTACCCCTAATTAACACCCTAACTACCCCCCTTTAACCAACCTCCCTAGTTAGTCAGATCCAACTGCTTTGGATCTGAATTGATTACATTATTACTTTATACAATAAAAATCTAATATAATTTCTACCATATATAACTTCTACCCTGCTCATCTCCTTCTCGCAACCCAAACCCAGCCCTCTCTCTCTCTCTCTCTCTCTCTCTCTCTCTCTCTCTCTCTCTCGCCCTTCTCCGACGAGGCCTACGGAAGCACCGCCCACCTCGCTGTCTTCCTCCGAGCTTGGCTCGTCGCTTCCGTCATTCCCAGGCCCACAGCCTCCCTCTCCCAGTCTGCTCCAACCACGTCGCTGTGCAAGCACCGCGTCCACCGCCGCTTCGAGACACTCTCTTCCCCCCACAGTTCACACAGAGCTCCACGCCGTCCCCCTCAGCCACAACTCCACCGCACCCACGTCGCACCACCACCACGAGGGCCTCCGGTAACTCAGCATACGTCCACGCTCCGCCCGCAGTACCCACGACTCCACCGCCTACCGCTCCCTCTGCTGAAGCTCCGACGAGCTGCTGCCCCTCTGCCGCCATCCCCGACGATCAGCGACGCCTGTAGCGCCGTCACACACCCATCGAAGCCCCCTCTAACTCGAGCAGCCGTTCCCACTGCTCTCCATCCTGTTGCGCCACCCTGGGCAGCCTCCTGCCGCTGTGACTACGGTATCGCCGTCACCGAGCCCTAGCGTCGCCACCGCCAAGCGCCGATGCCCCGCTGCTGCTTCATAGGGACGAGGAAGCAACCCCCCCACCCCCCGATGCATGCAACGTGGAAGATAGGTGGGTATCTTTTTTATAAACCGTATTTGCATATTAATAGCGTATTTTTAATAATTAGATTAAATGGGTTTATTGGTTTTAAATTCATAGTAAATAATATATGAGTCAGAAAAATACAAGACTAGCTTCAGAAAATCAGAAATAACGTTCTGGACCCAATGGTGCTAGTTTCATCGCTATCTGATCCTTAGTTTTTTCAGAATAAATTTTTAACCCTAAATATTAAATATGTTATTTTCATTTAAAAATCCATAACTCCTTATTTTCACGTACACTAATACGTGAGAAAAATATATGTTGTAGTAATCTTCGAGACGGTCGTTTTGACTACCTACTTGAACCATTCTGATATGTATTACATCCAGAATAAATTATTGAAGGATTATGTTACTTAAGTAATATTGGGTTTTAAGGTGATTTTAAAGCTTCTGAAAATTATAAAAATTAACAGAGGCTTCTGAAAATGTTTTCCTCTTGCAGTAAAATTATATTCCTCATTTTCAGCCTATATAAAAATTTATAACGCTTTCTGCCACGGTTTCAACCAGTTTTAAAAATCAAAAATATCAGATAAATAAATAGAAAATAACGTATTCTTTTACCAATTGTTTCTTGTGTTTACAGGTATCAATTCTCGTGCACCAGCACTAGATCCAGCCCCGGCTCACTACCATCACCTCGAGATCTGTAAGTCACAGTAAATTCTAGATTTGGAAAATTAGATAGTATCCTAGTACGAACTTTTAAAACAACAATTTTTGTGTTCCATGTTTGTTGGACTTGTCTTTATTCTCAAATTTATTAGCATCCTCCTTGATTTACTTTAAGAAAGTCGACGAGTGAACCTAGCTTAACTATCATCGTAAACAAAGAACTAATGGCATCATGTGGTACCTCTTGTGGAATGTTTGATGGAATATCTCGTGGAATGTTTTATGGAATATCTCGTAGAATATCTCGGGAAATGTCTAAAGGAATATCTCGTAAGAAAGCATGTAATCGATACACACGACACTAGGGTTTGGGGTAACTCATTATAGAGAAAGTGTGGGCGCTAGGACCGGAGTCACTCTCTCTCGTCTCGTCTCGTCTCGTTTTCAAATTATGTTGTGGTTGACGCCCAAGATTTTGCTCCCCGTGGTAATAGAGGTGACCCATGGTTGTATATAATACTTTTCTACGTGAGTCACATCACATAGTGTAGTTAATTAATGCCAACACCAAATAACCATTGATTGTACGTCTTTTTCAATACTTTGCATGTTTAATTACTTACAGTTCATGCCTGCTAGTCTCACCATTGCTATCACCATGGTTACTCTTATGCGTTACTTGTTGTACTTGCACAACCACCTTTTACTTTATGCATTACATGTACTTTACCTACCACACTTGTGCAGTCACCAGTGCTTTACTTGTCGTACTTTTAGCTACCGCAGTAGCATGTTTCACTTGCTTAGCCTGCTTTACACTTGCACTACCACAGTAAAGTTTGTTCTCCCTTTTCAGTTCTGTTTACCTTTACTACCTAGTTATGTAAAGTTGTTGCTCAGTACTTTACTTTTCACTCTGGTTGCTTGTACATAGTTACTTTTATCATACTTGTACACTGCTTCTTTTCTATGTTTAGAATTGTTGCGACTTACCTACGGTTCCATTTATGGCACCGGCCGACGACGACCAGATCACAGAAGCAGCCCCTGAGTTTTGAGGAGCCAGAGTTTAACCCGGAGGCTGCAGAGTTTAGCTGTTTGTATTGGTGTATGTGTTGTATTTCCTTATTCTCATTTCCTTTCTGTACTTCCTTTATGTCTTTGGTGTGTGTGTGAGCTGTTTGTTGTTGTATTTTAATTTGTGGACTGTAATAATGTACGCTGGCTTAAGTATTATTGTACATCTCTGCATCGTGGATATATTGATTTCACTGGTAAACTGCAGACCTGCAAATAAACCAAATAAGTAACGGGCCCCCGAGAGTGGGTCGTTACAGGGAGCGATGTACCAGATTCTTGGAGAGACAAATTGTATTTTGGTCATCATACATGATAGGGCAAGTATCACAATTGACACCATAGTCTTTAATGTTGAGTATTGGTGTTTTATACCAATATTGTTTTGATGATGATCACAACATTATGGTGTTGCTAATGACTCTCTTGTTTTAGTCTCTTAGTTACTTTTCACGAATATCTTTTTTTGAGACTAAACACTTGGTGTAATGATGGACATCAAGTGGAGAAGGGCCAAAGCTTGGAGATGATGGGAAGCATCAAGGCATCAAGATTGAAGCCATAGACTCTAAGGAAAGCAATGTAATCTATGTAATATTTCATTTATTGCTTTTCTCCTTTTTGAGTCTAGGTTTAATGTAATGCCTTGATAGATGGTCTACTCATTCATGAATTTGCATTTAACGATCTTAGTGAGCCTTAGGATTATCATAGAATCCAACCCAATAGGTTCATCTTGCCCAAAGACTCAATTCGAGTGTCTGGCTCTCCTACAGTCGCCTGCTAAAGGTTTTACAGTCGACTGGGTGATTCCCGTCGCCGGTCGAGCCTTCTACAGTCGACTATGATGCACTGCTTAAGTCAACTTTTTTATTGACTTTATTTGAGCTTTTTGCATCAGTCGACTGATGCTCAATTTACAGTCGCCTGTATATTTATAGTAGCCTGTGAAATGGTCAACAATCGTCTGAAAGGCGTTAGTGCAAACGATGAAACTCTCTGTTTATTTCCATCCCCTGCAGCAGTCGACTGATGAAGGATATACAGTCGCCTGTCTATTTTACAGTCGACTATACTTTGTTCATCAGTCGCATGTTTGCATACTGGGAGTAAGTCGCAACTCTCTGTTTTATTCCATCCCCTACAGCAGTTGCCTGCTGAAGGTTTAACAGGCGCATGTCATGTTTTCAGTTGACTGTATCGTCTTCATCAGTCGACTGTCAAGGTTCAGATTATAGCCGTTGGGATTTATTTATCCGTTGGACAATCGACTGTCATTTGTTCATCAGTCGACTATCAGTGACGTTTCAGCCCAAAATCTAGCCGTTGCAGCTTTTTGTTTTTGGTTGTTTTCTTGGCTTTTAAGAGTTTATATGGGGTTCATATATATATGAGAGGGATGCGTTCATTAGATCTTCTTGATGCTATTGAAAATATTTTCAGATTAAATAAGCACTCTCAAACTCTCTCATTTCCCTCTTAGAGCTATAAATCTCCTTCATGCATTGAAGTCAAGCTCAAGTGAAATCATCCAAGTGCTCTCAAGCAAATCTCATCACTTGGAGATCCTCTTTCATGCTTTGCATTCATTTATGAGTAAGTACATCTCAATGCATAGCTAAGAGTATTTGTTTTACTTTGTGTTTCATTGAAACCCTCTGTCACGCCCCGCTTACCAAAATGGACGGAGGCGAAGCGTGACGAGGCCCGCTTAGGCCAGAGCTGAGAAGCTCGGACCCAATAAGCGTCTGTAGAGGTACCATTTTAAACAATTTTCAGGTTCTTGCATTATTATAGTTCGAAACAACAGAAAGTACGGAAAGGAAGTTGCATTCATTAAATTAGAGATATGATATCCAACAAGTACAAAGTCTAAAAAGGAGCCTAGGCGTGGCAACAAACTATCTAAAAGAAAACTGAAAGTAGTAACCTCTGAAAGTGTCGACTAAAAGACCTCAAGGTCTGGTCCTTGTCAGGTACGTACTCCGGTGACGACGTCCTCGGCTCCACGTACCCCAGTGAGTCTGCCTCATCCACAATCTCTGGCTGAACACCTGACGTACAGCACCCAAGAAAAGGAACTGTACGTCAGGTAAAGTCTACAAGAAGGGTTAGACTTTACTGCAAGTGCACCGAACTTTAAACAACGGTTTACTGGTTGATTAACATGCTGAGGTTCTTTTACACAACAGTTTACTGGTTGATTAGCATGATGTGGTTATAACAGGGTAACACAACAGGAAGTAACGTAGCAGGAAAGTAAAACGGGGCAAGTAGTAGTCGTAGCATGTGCTACCAACTACGGGACTATCCTAAAGGTGTCAGGACAAGACGGAACTAGACAAGACAAGACACGACACGACACGACTGACAGGACTAGTAAAACACGAAGGGTTCACGCCTTACGGTTCGAGGGGGATCAGACCCTCTCACCGTGCGCACGCTCAACCCTACCCCAAACCCCAGAACTTAGGACAGGAAGCACGGAGATCACTTTCGCAAGGAAAGCACCTGAAACGCCCGTAGGCTTTTTCGTAACACAGAGATCACTTTCGCAAGGGAAGCACCTGAAACGCCCGTAGGCTTTTTCGTAACACAGAGATCACTTCCGCAAGGGAAGCACCTGAAACGCCCGTAGGATTTTTCGTAACACAGAGATCACTTCCGCAAGGGAAGCACCTGAAACGCCCGTAGGCTTTTTCGTAACACAGAGATCACTTCCGCAAGGGAAGCACCTGAAACGCCCGTAGGCTTTTTCGTAACACAGAGATCACTTCCGCAAGGGAAGCACCTGAAACGCCCGAAGGCTTTTTGTATAACAGGGATCACTTCCGAAAGGGAAGCACCTGAAACGCCCGTAGGCTTTTTGTGTAACAGGGACAAGACACGACAAGTGTAAGGAATTGTTATTCTAGGGTGTCCACACGCACACACACACAAGTTAGCCCTACGGTGTCAAGAGTTGTTGTTTGTCGAGCTTAGACTTCGTCGTCAAGTCTAAGTCGTCAGGGCGTCCCGGACGCTATCATTTCACGTCCAGTTCTATACATTCACAGTCTAACAGTTCTAGCAATCTAAGACCAAAGCACGGTCAAAAACGCAAGTGGGTTCACTTGCCTGCGATGGCGAGTGTGTCGTCCGTCCGGGGCGTCTCGTCCAGTCGTCGCGTCCGCGGTAGTCCGTCTGAAACAGTCACGGCGACGGTGTCAGGTCACGTTTTCAGTAAATCCTATTTAGGTTCATTTCTAGGTTACCGAGACTATCCAAATTGTCACAAGTCACATTTTGATGTTTTATCAACCTAAATCGACTTCTATCCTATGTGCACAGAAATAATTGTCCGATTGTCGATTTCTACAGTGAGCAGCGTTTTACTGGCGCAGAAAATAAATTTAGTTATAGTTGTCCGATTTTAGTTAAGGTTCAGTTCGCTACAGTGTGGGTTTCGCTACAAGTTTAGAGAGACCAACCTGGTGACGATTGAACGGGAAATCTAGTGTCGGGTTTGAACGGCGGCGGATCTGAAATGGCTACGGGATCGATCTAAGGAGCATCGGTGAGCTGCAATAAGCGAGGGAACGTCGGGATCCAGACGGTAGCATTGCGGCGTACTTAATTATCAGAACTGTTCATCCTTGCTAACCCAGTTATCAGTCCATCTGTGCACGAAATCTAGCAACAGAACAACTCAAATCAGAAGGAACAATCCAGATCCAAACTTAGATATTGTCTCATAGAATCTGATAACTCCATTAGGAACAAAGAACATGAGGACAACCACAACACACCAAAAGAAGACCTTAGCCATCCATCCTCCATGATGAAATTGATCCCTAGGATCCTTCTGGTCCTTAATCCCCGTCATCAGCACCGCCAATATCGTAAGGACAAGAAATTTCCCAAGCCAACTCTAAGCACGGCATCCGTCTCAAACCACTCCCGATCAGGCGGCGCGAGGGCGGTGCACGACCGCAAACAGGAAGTGTAGGCGAGGCGCTCTGCGAGGGGAGCGCGCGCTGAGGAGGAGACGCGGGCGGCGCGAGGGGAGCTCTGCGTGGCTGAGGGGCTGCGCCTCAGCGGTGTGAACGGGGGCACGGCGATAGCGCGCCGGAGTTGTGGGTGGCTGAGAGCGAGGGAGGCGGCGCTGAGAATCAACGGCGCGGTGGGAGATGGCGGCAGTGGGGCGGGCGGCACAGCGCGCCGGTGCCGGGGAAGTCACGACGGCGGATCTGCGTGGATGCGAGGGCAGCGGGAGGCTGTGGATCGCGGCGGCGGGAACAGCGCAGCGACGGCGGCGCGACCTGCGGCGGGCTGAGCGGCGGGGACGGCGGCCGTTGAGGAAGCTGTGGCGGCGGGGATGCGCAGCTGGCGGCGCGGGCTGAGATCGCGACGGCGGATCGCGGATCGCAGCGAGGTCGCGGCGGCGTGAGATCAGAGAGGGCGAGCTCACGAGGGGCCGCGGGTGAGGGAGGAGCGAGCGGGAGAGGGAGAGGGCGATCTGAGATCGAGGGGAGAATTTTGGGGGGATGGCCGGCGTCGGGCGGTCGCCGCCGTGGAAGAGAGAGAGGGGGAGATCGGATGAGAGGGGAAAAATTTGGGGGGTCGGCAGCTGATGCGTGAGGGGGAAGGGTTTTGATTTAGGGTTAGGGTTAATTCTTAGGGTTAGGATTATAAAAAGGGGTTTTATTTGATAAAGAGCCCTATGATTAATCTTAAGTGGGCAAAAGGGGAGAGCTGAAGGGGGTGCAAATTGGGGTAAGCCTAAGGATGATTAGAGGAACAGATTTGGGAAGATTTAAAAACGTTTTAAAAGAGGGATTTAGCCAGATTTGGTTAACAGATTTGAATTTTGAAAAGATCAACGCAAATCAACGGTCCAGACTTCTCGGAGTGATAACTCTCAATCCGGACGTCAGAAAAATAATCCGAAAATACCGAGGCGATCGCGGAGACGAGACGCACAGATCTACGGAGCCCGATCGTGCATAACGCCTACCAAGAATTTACGTAAAATTGGAAACGGCGTTTTGAGTCAGATGACTAAAACGCCCCTATCATTCAAAGTCGTTTCTTCGAGAAGACGAGCCGTGAAAGACGTTTCCAAAAATTACTATAAAATTCATCACCACAAAACGATCGGAACGGCATATCACATCGCATATGCCGGAGCTCGGAAATAGCCAAATAAAAATATGTGCACATAAAGCACGTGCGCGCAGGAAATACGAACGGTCGGAAAGCGGCCGTTACATTCTACCCACCTTAGAAATGATTCCGTCCTCGGAATCACTTACACTAATAATAATAATATTACCCATATAACCTTATACCTGCAACTATCATATCTACTCATAAAGATTTCTAATCATGTAACTTCGAACAAACATTCCTCAATAATCCATCATAATCCATCTCTCCACTGGACAATGCCACGACTAAACTCACCTCCTAATACTTAGCTATAGGCCCATCACTACTGTTCAAATTTCCAACTCCAAGTTCTCACAAAAGGATAATAATTATCGTCGCTCAATAATATCTTTTTAAATTTCTCGATTTCTTTCCAATATTAATCAATCACCAAAAAAAATGATTTTCTAGTCGATCACCAATCCAAGACAAAAACTTCGTCAATCTTACAACACCTTTCACGAACCAATAA
Organism: Scilla litardierei; assembly: GCA_030789695.1. NCBI lineage: Eukaryota > Viridiplantae > Streptophyta > Magnoliopsida > Asparagales > Asparagaceae > Scilla > Scilla litardierei. The sequence continues at coordinate 206,881,983 of CM061133.1, forward strand.
TCGACGTGTCCTTAATACATCCCTTGTCGCATCTTTCCATAAATTTATCCGCCAAAAAGTTGGAATTATCAAAGTCACGTCTCCTTTTACTTTTTTTTATAATTATTTTCAACCAATATTAAATCCGACAACCTAACCGTCCATTTATCTCAACACGTCATGTTATTCCCAATGTCTTCTCTCGTCAACTCAACAATCAAGTCTCGATGCTAATAAAAGCTCTACTCAAACTCTTGATCACCCTAACTCCTACCATACTCTGTAGCCATCCCTATCTACCATTCGTCTAAGCCTCAAATCTGATAAGTTCTCATCTTCACGCATATAATCTCTTTCAACCAGAATTCTCCATTGAGTCCGTCACACATCGGCAGTGGCGGAGCTACATGGGGGCAAAGGGGGGCAATTGCCCCCACTGACTTTTTAAAAAATAACTAGTATGTAGTATGTATATTAGATCGACCAATCAAAAAGTAATATTTGCCTCCACATTGATTCTTGTTAATAGTCAATTAGCTAGTATGTATATTAGATGTTTATTAGACACTGAGATACTGACTTTGCCCTAATGTTAATGGCCCCCTTTATTAATTGCCTAGTATTCATATTAATTATTCTGACTTTTAATTGCCCCCATGTTAATTAGCTAGTATCCATATTAATTGCCCTCCTTTGCCCCCGTGTAGCTCCGCCATTGTATGCAAGAATAAAAGTCAACATAATAAAAAAGAAACCCAACTACCATATCTCTCAATATCAACTATTAAGTGCAGTACTCATTTAAATGTAATTACGATCTTCAAATACAATGATCAAATTGAAAGCTCAAATTTTGCTCTAAAACAGAGCCGCTCATTTATTTTACACAAAAAGTCCTTTTATCTTATCATTTTCTTCTTTATAAATTTTAAAGGGAAACACCCAACTAAAGATGAAAGAATTGAAAGAGAACTTTTTGATCATATTATTGACAAGTTATTTTTAATTATAAACTTATTTCTCTATTTTCTTGTTAATTTATTCAAAACTTTTTATTGCTATGATCTCCTTACCTCTGATGGTTATTCTTCAACACATTGAATCTTGCAAAATATTCATTTGCTAAACTTTTACATGGATTCTACAAATGTTAACATTTGAATATATAAGTCTTTTTATGTTTCTTTGCAACTTCTTTGAAAATGATGCTATAGATTATATGTTTGGTTCTATTTTTGACTTAAACAAATACCGTTTACATCATCCATTTCTTACGACAAATTTGTGTACATGTTTCAACAATTCTAATGCAATCTTTCTGATAAGTTCTCATCTTCACGCATATAATCTCATTCAACCAGAATTCTCCATTGAGTCCGTCACACATCGGTATTATAAATAAGTCTTGGACAGCTCACTCTTTTCATCCGAAAGAAATCTATTCCAATATCCCATCGTTCCAAAATCGGTCAATCATTGCTATAACAAATCTCATCTCTCCCTGAGTCTACCCGCAAACAAAATCCTATAACGATAATAGCTAGTCCCAATAATATAACAATCATAAACGTAGAAATCTCTAAGGTGAAAGAAGAGAAGGGAAGGAAACTTAAGACCAAAGACACATTTTTAAAACATTTGGAAAGAAAACGTGTGGAGTCGTGGTAATAGATGGGGAAGGATAATTGATTTGTGATCTTGTGAGCAAATTTCAAAAACTTTAAAGGTTTGGTGTAAAAGAAAAAACAAAATTTAATACAATCACACACATTCAAAGATAAGCTATTCTATAATCGCGAAAAACTACGTCTAAGGAAGTTGCCTGCTATGACCCTATTCATATACGTATGAATACCGTTATTCAGACAACTCAAGCATATCATGGCTAACACTGAGTACACATTCAAGACACAAAAAGGCGATCATTAGGACCCTAAAGATGACACACTCATACAGGTCTACACACTCTACCTATACTCATGCACTACGACGACATCACCTACCAGAAGGGCCTACTCCTAAACCAGAGATAACATAGATAACTACAAGGACTAATGTCTACACAACCTAAGGAAAGACAGAAGCCAGGAGTGTAACGAAATGAATAGGAAAGAACGAGTTCAAATAAGGCGGGATAAGGAGATAGTCGGATAGACGGGACAAAATATTGCAAAAATGATTTAACGATGAAAGAAGGATTTTGTGCAAAATATGGTATCACATACTTTTAAAATTATATATATATATACTTAATAGTGGACAGATGTAGCAAGTTAAGATTTTGGAAAAAGTAAGACGAAGGAAGGATGAGTAGGGTGAGAACGATTGTTTTGCAAATGAAAAAATAAGTTTACCCAAAGATTTTGAAATGTGGTCAAGAAGAGCATAGAACTGGTATAATACTAATAATAAAATAATTGGAGTTCCCTCCAGTTATGAAAATATTTTGAAAGCATGTACAGTAAGTGATTAGAAATAGATTTCGTAGTTTATATAAATGGTATATTGAATTTTCCAAAGTGGTAACAAAGTTTCAAAACTAAAATACAATGGATACGATTCGAAAGTAAGTACGAGACCGTAACTTAAAATTTTACGATCAAGAAGGTTTCAAAATTTGCGAAAGAATTTTAACCCAACTGAAAGTAAGAAAATTTAAATATTTAATAAGAGTTTTCAAAGAAATTAAACTGAGCGAAGGATTTTAATAACAAATTCTGAAAATTACTTTTCGAGGAAGCAGAATTGGTCAAGGAAGGAATTCGAAGGATCGACGTTAATCGTCAGGAAACTATCACGTGAATCGGGAGACATGAAAAGATTTCAAGGAGAATACGTGTAGGATACAGATCGTGAAGAGCTACGATGGAACATTACAGCCAATAACACAAAAGTGTAATGATCAGAGGGACGCTAGAAGTCAGGGATTCTAATTTTCGGGTTGTCTAAAGATCGGGATAACTCAGTTCTAAGACTCCCTAATGAGCTAAACTATAATCAGGATCTAAGGGGAAAGTTCCTAAGAGAATCAAGGTTACGTTCTACTAGGCCCGACATCGATGAGCCCGAGCGAACGATTAAAAGAGAGGGGCTCCAGAAATCTAACACGGTCAGAATCAAATGGGGATGCTAAGGTAGTCTAGGATGAGGACGACTAAATCTTAACCAATGCGTCAGACTATCAAACCTGGGCGTCTATCTAAGTCTTCCTACTATCTAAGACTGGGAAACTAATTCAGACTTGTACGTGGATATTAAATGAATGTGGTACTTTTATTGTTCCGAACTTTTGCAAGACCTGCATGGGCCACCACTAAAACCTGTCACGCCCCGCTTCCCAAAATGGACGGAGGCGAAGCGTGACGAGGCCCGCTTAGGCCAGAGCTGAGAAGCTCGGACCCAATAAGCGTCTGTAGAGGTACCATTCTAAACAATTTTCAGGTTCTTGCATTATTATAGTTCGAAACAACAGAAAGTACGGAAAGGAAATTGCATTCATTAAATTAGAGATATGATATCCAACAAGTACAAAGTCTAAAAAGGAGCCTAGGCGTGGCAACAAACTATCTAAAAGAAAACTGAAAGTAGTAACCTCTGAAAGTGTCGACTAAAAGACCTCAAGGTCTGGTCCTTGTCAGGTACGTACTCCGGTGACGACGTCCTCGGCTCCACGTACCCTAGTGAGTCTGCCTCATCCACAATCTCTGGCTGAACACCTGACATACAGCACCCAAGAAAAGGAACTGTACGTCAGGTAAAGTCTACAAGAAGGGTTAGACTTTACTGCAAGTGCACCGAACTTTAAACAACGGTTTACTGGTTGATTAACATGCTGAGGTTCTTTTACACAACAGTTTACTGGTTGATTAGCATGCTGTGGTTATAACAGGGTAACACAACAGGAAGTAACGTAGCAGGAAAGTAAAACGGGGCAAGTAGTAGTCGTAGCGTGTGCTACCAACTACGGGACTATCCTAAAGGTGTCAGGACAAGACGGAACTAGACAAGACAAGACAGGACACGACACGACTGACAGGACTAGTAAAACACGAAGGGTTCATGCCTTACGGTTCGAGGGGGATCAGACCCTCTCACCGTGCGCACGCTCAACCCTACCCCAAACCCCAGAACTCAGGCCAGGAAGCACTGAGATCACTTTCGCAAGGAAAGCACCTGAAACGCCCGTAGGCTTTTTCGTAACACAGAGATCACTTCCGCAAGGGAAGCACCTGAAACGCCCGTAGGATTTTTAGTAACACAGAGATCACTTCCGCAAGGGAAGCACCCGAAATGCCCGTAGGCTTTTTCGTAACACAGAGATCACTTCCGCAAGGGAAGCACCTGAAACGCCCGTAGGCTTTTTCGTAACACAGAGATCACTTCCGCAAGGGAAGCACCTGAAACGCCCGAAGGCTTTTTGTATAACAGGGATCACTTCCGAAAGGGAAGCACCTGAAACGCCCGTAGGCTTTTTGTGTAACAGGGACAAGACACGACAAGTGTAAGGAATTGTTATTCTAGGGTGTCCACACGCACACACACACACAAGTTAGCCCTACGGTGTCAAGAGTTGTTGTTTGTCGAGCTTAGACTTCGTCGTCAAGTCTAAGTCGTCAGGGCATCCCGGACGCTATCATTTCACGTCCGGTTCTATACATTCACAGTCTAACAGTTCTAGCAATCTAAGACCAAAGCACGGTCAAAAATGCAAGTGGGTACACTTGCCTGCGATGGCGAGTGTGTCGTCCATCCGGGGCGTCGCGTCCAGTCGTCGCGTCCGCGGTAGTCCGTCTGAAACAGTCACGGCGACGATGTCAGGTCGCGTTTTCAGTAAATCCTATTTAGGTTCATTTCTAGGTTACCGGGACTATCCAAATTGTCACAAGTCACATTTTGATGTTTTATCAACCTAAATCGACTTCTATCCTATGTGCACAGAAATAATTGTCCAATTGTCGATTTCTACAGTGAGCAGCGTTTTACTGGCGCAGAAAATAAATTTAGTTACAGTTGTCCGATTTTAGTTAAGGTTCAGTTCGCTACAGTGTGGGTTTCGCTACAAGTTTAGAGAGACCAACCTGGTGATGATTGAACGGGAAATCTAGTGTCGGGTTTGAACGGCGGCGGATCTGAAATGGCTACGGGATCGATCTAAGGAGCGTCGGTGAGCTGCAATAAGCGAGGGAACGTCGGGATCCAGACGGTAGCATTGCGGCGTACTTAATTATCAGAACTGTTCATCCTTGCTAACCCAGTTATCAGTCCATCTGTGCACGAAATCTAGCAACAGAACAACTCAAATCAGAAGGAACAATCCAGATCCAAACTTAGATATTGTCTCATAGAATCTGATAACTCCATTAGGAACAAAGAACATGAGGACAACCACAACACACCAAAAGAAGACCTTAGCCATCCATCCTCCATGATGAAATTGATCCCTAGGATCCTTCTGGTCCTTAATCCCCGTCATCAGCACCGCCAATATCGTAAGGACAAGAAATTTCCCAAGGCAACTCTAAGCACGGCATCCGTCTCAAACCACTCCCGATCAGGTGGCGCGAGGGCGGTGCACGACCGCAAACAGGAAGCGTAGGCGAGGCGCTCTGCGAGGGGAGCGCGCGCTGAGGAGGAGACGCGGGCGGCGCGAGGGGAGCTCTGCGTGGCTGAGGGGCTACTCCTCAGCGGTGTGAACGTGGGCGCGGCGACGGCGCGCCGGAGTTGTGGGCGGCTGAGAGCGAGGGAGGCGGCGCTGAGAATCAGCGGCGCGGCGGGAGATGGCGGCAGTGGGGCGGTCGGCACTGCGCGCCGGTGCCGGGGAAGTCACGGCGGCGGATCTGCGTGGATGCGAGGGCGGCGGGAGGCTGTGGATCGCGGCGGCGGGAACAGCGCAGCGGCGGCGGTGCGTCCTGCGGCGGGCTGAGCGGCGAGGACGGCGGCCGTTGAGGAAGCTGTGGCGGCGGGGATGCGCACCTGGCGGCGCGGGCTGAGATCGCGACGGCGGATCGCGGATCGCAGCGAGGTCGCGGCGGCACGAGATCGGAGAGGGCGAGCTCGCGAGGGGCCGCGGGTGAGGGAGGAGCGAGAGGGAGAGGGAGAGGGCGATCTGAGATCGAGGGGAGAATTTTGGGGGGATGGCCGGCGTCGGGCGGTCGCCGCCGTGGAAGAGAGAGAGGGGGAGATCGGATGAGAGGGGAAAAATTTGGGGGGGTCGGCGGCTGATGCGTGAGGGGGAAGGGTTTTGATTTAGGGTTAGGGTTAATTCTTAGGGTTAGGATTATAAAAAGGGGTTTTATTTGATAAAGAGCCCTAAGATTAATCTTAAGTGGGCAAAAGGGGAGAGCTGAAGGGGGTGCAAATTGGGGTAAGCCTAAGGATGATTAGAGGAACAGATTTGGGAAGATTTAAAAACGTTTTAAAAGAGGGATTTAGCCAGATTTGGTTAACAGATTTGAATTTTGAAAAGATCAACGCAAATCAACGGTCCAGACTTCTCGGAGTGATAACTCTCAATCCGGGCGTCAGAAAAATAATCCGAAAATACCGGGGCGATCGCGGAGACGAGACGCACAGATCTACGGAGCCCGATCGTGCATAACGCCTACCAAGAATTTACGTAAAATTGGAAACGGTGTTTTGAGTCAGATGACTAAAACGCCCCTATCATTCAAAGTCGTTTCTTCGAGAAGACGAGCCGTGAAAGACGTTCCCAAAAATTACTATAAAATTCATCACCACAAAACGATCGCAACGGCATATCGCATCACATATGCCGGAGCTCGGAAATAGCAAAATAAAAATACGTGCACAATAAAGCACGTGCGCGCAGGAAATACGAACGGTCGGAAAGCTGCCGTTACACCCTCATTCTCTTTGTGGGAATTAGTCATTCTCTTTGTGGGAATTAGATACCCTCTTTGTGGGAGTAACTCTCTGTGTGGGAGTTTGGTGTCCTAGTGTAGGGCTAACCCTAATTTTCTGAGTGGGAGTTAGAAATTCTCTATGTGGGAGTTTGACCCTTGTGTAGGGTTGGTTGAGTTCTTGTGTAGGACAAAATCCTCTTGGTGAGGTATCTCTTTGTGGGATTTGTATTCACTTCTCTTTGTGGGAAATATAGTGAATATTGGTGTGGCTGGACATACCCAAGTTTGGGAAACCAGTGTAATATCTTGTGTTTACGTTTGGTTTGATTATGTTGATTAATTCCTCTTGCATTTATTATTCTGCATTTACAAGTTTAATTTTAATTGCACAATTTATTGCCATTACACTATTCACTCTCCTCTAGTGTGTTATTGTTAGTATTGCAAGGGTAAGGCAATCCTTACAATTGGTATCAGAGCGAGGTTATAGCATACTGCAACGATGGCATTCAACGCTACATCCGCGTTTCATTAAGAAGGTCATTCTACCCTTCGACCCCTGCTCTTCAACGGAACCAACTACCCAAGTTGGAAGATCAGTATGATGATCTACATGGAGGGTCAAGACCGATAGAAAATCACGGATGTGCCATTTGAGAAACCCAATTCACCTGCGGCTTCAAGGACAAAGGCGGAGAAGGACTCGATCAAATTCAATGTGAGGGCTATGAATGCATTCCATTGTGCCCTCACTGCAAATGAGTTCAACCGCATCTCCATGTGCAAACTGCCAACGAAATTTGGCATACTTTACAGATATGTCATGAAGGGTCTTCAAAGGTAAAGAAATCTAAACAAACTGTGTTTAGATCTTAATATGAAATGTTTAAGATGCAGGAAGGAGAAAGCATTTCAGAGATGTTCACAAGGTTCACAGACATCGTGAACGCTTTGGAGGGACTTGGAAAGATGATTTTCCAATAGGATCGTGTAGAAAAGATCTTTGACTCTCTCACATCTCATTAGGAGTCAAAGGCCAACGGAATTTTGGAGTCATATGACATGTCCAACTACACCGTTGAGGAGTGCATTGATAGTCTCATGGCGTTTGAAGTGAAGCTTCAACACAAGAAGGAGATTCAACCATCCAAGCCCGAGAATCTGGAGAAGCAAAAAGGGGTTGCATTACATGCCAAGGAGGAGCCAATCAAGTGGAGGAAGAAATTACATCGAGAAGCTCATAGTGAAGAAGATGAACAAGAAGAGGCTAGTGGAGAAGAAATTGAGGATCTTGTCGAGCAATTTAAGGCATTCCTCAAGGACAAGCAAGGTAAATCATTGTCAAAGTTTGCCTCCAATTCTAACAAGGTTCCTACTTGTTACACTTGCAGTGGAAAAGGTCACCTATCCACCGAATGTCGTTCCAAACCCAACAAAGAGACTTACAAGAGTAAAGTGAAGAAGCATTGGAAAGAAAAGTCCAAGTTCAAGAACCACAAGAAGGGGCTTGTCTGGACATTTGATGACTCGAGTGAGGATACATCGAGTGACGAAGAAGAGGATGTCAAGGAGAAAGCTCACACATGCTTTGCAGCAATTGATGTCTCTTCACAAATCCCCTTTAGCTCAAATGAAGAAGAGGTTGAAGCATGGCTCAACTCCTTCGGGGAATTGTGCCTTATGGTAAACGGGGAAGATTCATCGTCAAGATCTAGCGAGAAAGAAGACGATGATGAGATCGAGGAAGAAAAGATCTCATACGAGGAGCTCAAATATCGCTTAGACATGGTCTCCGAAGAAGCTAGTAAGTACATCAACTCTTACAATAATTTAAAAGCAAAATATAAGGTTGCTAAGAGTAGATTGCATGAACTAGAATCTGCTAGTGTAAACAATAATGATATGCATATTTGTGACACTAGTGAGAGAGACACGCTTCTCTCTCAAGTTAAGGATTTGAGCATGTCTAATGATAATTTAGTAACCCAAAACCTTAGCTTAGAAACTCGCATTCAACAACTTGCGTTGAAATGTGAAGAGGAATCCCGTAAGCTCAAAAGCTTTGTTTATTCTAGGGATTCACTCCACGGTTTGCTTGAAAAACAACATCCAGCAAACCATAGAGGAGGTTTGGGGTAATGACGTC